>CM054794.1:7625000-10125000 GCA_028984075.1 Pieris mannii | reverse complement strand
TGTTAGTTATACACAAAGACATTTTTATGTAAAAATTTTATATTTTATGCATAACAACTAAAATACTCTGTGTGAACTCACTATGCTGGTTTAAAATAGATCGAGTAAAAAGAGTTTTTGTTAGAAAAAAAATCTATACAAAAATTATGCTAAAGGAGTTTTACTAGTGTAACACAGAGACTAGATTTTGGGTTAAAAATAAAAGCATCAGAATTAAGTTCGTTACGATATTCTAGAAGATTTATACTACCAACGGTTTTTTGGTGGTCAACTTTGACCCTCATAAATGATGAAACATACTTCTATCTCTCTTTCTGCCAAATTCTGTTAATGCCGTGATGAAATTTTATATTTCAGTTCAGATCAGGGTGGATCTCGTGGGCTTTATTATGCAACTCTTTATCCTCGCCTCTCTGCTATATACCAACGGACTTTTTATATGTGCATTTAACACTCGCATATTAATAGTAAGGGAACCGGTATCACATAGAACCTAAAAATCGATACCGTGTGTCAGGCACAGAAGGCAATTCACTTGCCTATTAGACAACAATAATTATGAAACAAATACACAAATCTGAGGCCTAGACCTAATACGCGCCACTGGTTTTTCGTGAAAATAAGCATCTAAAACAGATTCGGTTTCAGGATACTTAATACTGACTGACTAACTAACTAACTAACAGAAAGTAATTTTATTATATACCTATATAAACTTTAACCTTTCTACTTACGTAGGACTCATGTGTTTTCGTTTGCTCCATCAGCGTTAATTGCATTTGTCACCCAAACAGGGCATTACTTGATGACACTGTCATTTATGTCCTTTTGCTAAAGGCTCGGGATTTTTAGCGTAATTTCGTTACGAATTGTGGCTGAAATTGTTTTGGCATTTATTTTAAAGTTTCTATTACATTTCTCTTAAATTTTTTGGATATTTATAAACTATACTACGAGATAAACGATATTTATAAATAAACCTAATAGGTTTATTTATAAATATTGGCACCATGGGAAGTTTCCAATTTTTGCAATAGCAACATTATCTGCCGTCACGGTGGTTGCGTGTGTCATCCTATATAAAACGCCTTGCCAGGACTACTCTCTGTAACCCCCCGCGACGGCCCAAGCCGAGGTTCGAGTCTCACAGGAGACGCCCTTGCGCGAGTCGCGGGAACCCCACCCCTTCCAACTGAGCTAAGCTCGCCAAAACAGCCCGTGCTGAGCTGTAAAGGCCCTTAAGGCCAACAGCGAGATTCCATTCTCAAAAAAAAAAAAAAAAACTCTCTGTAAACTTCTGTCGTGCATACACACAAAACGTTGCCAAGGCTAGTCTCTAGAGGTTTAATACTCACATGCACGTTCGCATAATCTTGGCAGGGCGGCTTTCTCTTGGTTCTCTTGTATCTATGAAATATATTTTTTAAGGTGTGTATTATAGTAATGTTATGAGTATTTTATAATTATGAAAAAATGCTTTGTATTGCTGATAGTAAAGTTATTTTTAAAAATATATTGGATTGAACGTTTTTGCTTTTGGTTATTTACGTTATTGTTTTCATTAGCTACTTTCATATCGTTAAACGAAACTTGGATACAAATATTCACTCCTTGTTGTGACTGCAGGAGTGAGAACTATAGCACTCGGGAAAGCCTTCGTGAAGTAGAAGTAGTAGTAACTCTGGCAAAACTTCAAACTTAGCTAGTTGTAACTTTTAATCTTTGAACTTAATATTGTTCAATTTTAACTTCTTAAGAATGCTATTTAAATTATGAATTTCAGTTTATTATATATTTGCATTACCTTTTAATAATTACCTTAATCTTTCTCACTGGATTATAATATATATCAATATCTATAACTTACACAAATAAAAAAAATGGTATCCTTTTAAATATTAAACAAAATGTAAGTACAACCATAAGAAAAAAATTGTTTTAATTTTTTAAACAATTAAAAAATGGATATAAAATATTTTGTTGGATCAATTACATTTAAAATGCGGTTCGGAATATAAGTAATAAAGAAGCACTTCACTTCTTAATACTTTGACTTTTTGTTGCCGTAGCACAGTTGGAAGTAAAGGTGTATGTATGTCGGCCTTACAGGGATAATTGTAAAGAGCCTGATATAAAATATGAGCAATGCCGCTATGTTCTCAACGTCCAGCTTACTAAAACTATTTTCGTTTTATACCAATTTTATAAGGCACTTTAATCAAGAAATGTCTTCACGTGTAGCCGATGGCTTTAAGTGATTTAAGTTTAACTTTTAATATCGCCTTCGTAAGTTGGCAAGCTGCCAACTTCTTTCAATTAACTTTGCCGGGTTAAATATTTATTGTGCTCTTTTAAACATTACTTAAGTCTTGCAGATCGGCTTATTAGTTCAATATCCCATAACCTGTGCTTTTTAAACTATTTTTTATATAAATATATATAGACTATTCCATTATATATATATATATATATATTGTATATTCTATTATAGTCTTGACCTCAAATAGCAGCCGTTTCGTCGATAATTTTATAGACAAGCACGGATCAGAGTCCTAATTCTGACACATGCTGGTTTTTTTTGCTATGTTTGGCTTCACAGAAGGAGCAAGGCCTAATTGATTATGAATTGCTTATTAAATAAATCACACATACAATAAACTGCACGCATTTAATTGGTACACAGCGAAACAAACCTTAGGGATGAGGAAAGCACACATCAGTCACGTCACAGTACGTCAACACCGCTCTTTTTGCTTCTATTAAAAGCTTTATATAATATGCATAACATTAGAGAAACCAAATAGGACGATAAACCAACTGATAGAGATCCTCCCGAAGTTGTAATATTAGTTAGTTGAATTTGATACGAGAACTATGAATTTATGTTAGAGTTCTGTGGTTTGTACAATGGCACGGTAATCCGGAATATGCTTATTATATGTTCTTGTATAGCTTCACATTAATAATAGGAAATTTAATTCAATTGAATAATGTTATAAAAAATAAAGGAAGTTAATACTTTCTACATTACATTCCATGAGGCTTAATAACATAAATTAATATAACAAGAAACAATAACCAACCTTAAAATATGATAACTAAAATCTATTATTAAAAGGAGCCCCTTGAGGCAAGGCGAAGATATTTTATTTGTTAACACTTCGTTACATTACAATATAAAAATTGAACAAAATTAAATAAAAAGGAGGGCAACTGGCGGCCTTATCCCTTTTGAGCAATTTCTTCCAGGCAACCGCTCCAGATACTGGCAGGCTTAAAATTAATCAAATAATTAGCGAAAAAATCTAAATTATTAATGATTGGTTTTCATATTTTTTCCAATTGTTGGCTTTAGCCTATATTAATACTATAACTACATTTGATGCATTTGTTCGATTCTCACGACTGACTTCTACTCTCTTCATTTTAAGTTTGTATTTCTGTGCATTTGAGTATGTGTATGAAGATGTAACAGAATTTTAATACCAATCCTTGTCTAACACACATTATCTATTTTAACCAAGATTTTCTTTTGCAGGTAGTAAGATAAGATAAGATAAAGATGCGCACGAACAGCAGTTAAAGAAACTATACAAGTTTGTGTAGTTGTGAGAGAGATGAGTTTTATATAATTATGACAAACTAAGTGCAGTGAAATAGTGATTTGTGTGTGATGCTATATTGAAAACCATGGGTTGTCAGTTGGGAAAGCTGGCTTCGTCGGAGAGGAGGTCTGGTGATGCGGTCTTGAGTGAGGGGCCTCCGCCGAAAACGGATCCGCGCCTGCCTCTAACTGCGAAGCAAAAGTACTCCATGGTAGCATCATGGAAGGGAATTTCGCGAGCCATGGAGAAAACTGGGATATGCATGTTTATTAAGTAAGTCAATATTATATTAAGTTATGAGAATACACATATATATTTTTGCCAGGGTTTGGTCAATGTATAACCTGGAAATACTTCTTATTTTACTTTGACCACTCGAATTTGCTTAGCCCTAATTCGAATGAAAAGAAAACTATCTTCGTTCAAATCAAATTAACAATAGAGGATATTATTTATATGCTATATTAATCATTCACGCTAATTGCTAGGAAACAAATGCTATCTAATGTAAATACTGAAGAGGGTGCCTCTGGCTGGGTCAGTTCGCCGATTTAAGAAATCGCGCTTAAAACTAAGAAAATCTGATAGCTAAATTCTACAGCCTTGGCTCATCTATCTATACAATAATATTATAAAGAGAAACGATTTGTATGTATGTTTGAAACGAATTGGCTCAAAAGTACAAAGTATCGATTTTAAAAATTATTTCACCATTTGAATGCTACATCATCAATGATTTTTATACGCTATTTTAATTGGAATGAAAAATATGGATCCCAAGGTAATAAAACTATAATAATAGCATGCGCTTCAAAAACTATTGAAGATAGAACAAAAAAAAATGTTACACGCTAAATCTACAATAAATGTCCTGCCGTGCGAAACCAGGACAGGCCGCTAGTATAGTAATATGTTGACATACATAATCAAGCATATATGATTACAACTCTATATATGAACCTACTCAAATTCCACCCGCAAACGTGAACATCTAGTATAATTTCTTAAAATACCTATTTTACGTAACAGCCAACGAGCAATTTGCGTACATTCAACAGATTTACATATAGTCAGTATAATCAACATATTCACATGAGCACAGAGCTTTCAGTCTCCATATACTTGTAATAGCTGATTTTAATGAACTGATCAAATTTATCAAAGAGTGATTATATCAACAGACCACGGTATATTTGGGTAAACGCGTCACATAATTTGTCCAAAGATTGGTCCTTGGACAAATTACGTTCCGCGTTATCATAAAGAATCATATAAAAACAAGATGCTATCCGGTTTGTTTTTCTACCACACTTTTGTAAAGTTATTTTTATCCCATTATGTCCATATAATAAATAAAATAAAAGAGTACAATAAAAGCATGAAGAATTTATTCTTATATTGCGATATAAGCTTGCTGTATTAAGAATTTAATAATTAACACATTGCATGCTTAAACAATGGATACAAACTAATAGCCGGGAACCAAAACGATTTAGTAAATATGAATGTTTGGAAATATGTATGAATATATATTACTATTTTTATTTAAAAAAAAAATCGCATGCCAGAGCGCGGCACCGCTACTATGACACTGCTCCACTCGTATCCGAGAAAAGAGAAAAGAGCGCTTAATGTGTTAAGAAAAGGATTTATAAGCCAACCCCATCTAGTTTCAGCAAATAAAGTTTTTTTTAGGATAGGGGAGATTAAACAGTTCCAAGCTGCCTAGCTAAAATCTAAATCAATCGATAAGGATTATTTAATATTAGAAATAATATTTGTGGTTATTAAGAATTCGTGATTTGGGAGTAGAAGTCGATTCAATGAAGGAGAAATAATTTAAACAATACTTTTAAAAAAAAAATTTAGTTTACTATGTAACATACATCAAGACAACACTGTTAAAAATAACAAAATTATAATGACATTAAAGTGTAAGGTAAATTCCCAGTAATGTTGAAGATTATATTAACCTAAATGGATACACAAAGAATGCATTAATTATTGTAGAAATTACTTAGAATTAATAATTGCATCAAAATATATGTACCGTGGATTTTCAGATTTCTTTTAAATAGTAGAAATTGTAATTGAAAACATATATCCGAGAAACTCTCAGTTTTCAAGGCATAGCAAATTGCACGATATAACTTCGTTTAGAAACATTACCTGCAATATCAGATTTTTTAAATAGCTTAATAAATAACAGTTTTTCCAATGTATGTCTATATAACATAAACATCAATATTAAAATACCATATTGGTGGACACAGTTGTCTTTTACCATTCCTATATAAGACATGCCCCACATTGTACCAAAAAACAATTAACTAAAGAGCAAAAGCAATTAGAGTAATTTGTAAAACAATCTTGTAATTGTCGCTTCTAAATAATTAATACTATAAACTTTACATGCGTCAAACGCAACCCGTCTGACAGGAAAGCTATTACATCGGAAGGGTTATTGTCAACTAATGAGAATATTGCTTCACAGATTTACGACACTGTTATATAGTATATCTTAATAAAACCATAAATAATAACCCTAGCTTTCCCTATCAGAGGCTTTAGTCATAGCGTTAATGATGACTGCTATGTCTAAAGATTGCATTAGTTTTATCGATAAATAGTTGGTGCCTGCGACTTCGTCAACGCAGGACTAAAGCTTGCGTTTACTATCAAAGCGTTGTATGGCTATTGTGGGTCCAGTGGTTATTGGCTATGCTAGGAGGTGCAGCCTGAATTGCAATGGTCTCCTACTATGAGCATGTATAAGGTTTGGGGTTGGAAATTTTTATATTCTTATGTAGTCTAGTTCACATTTCAAGGATCGTCATGGTCGCTTAAATGATAATGCTTGTGGCAGCGGCCATGCATCGGATTCTCGGTCTCCTTAAAATATGGCAAGAGAGCCGATGGCGGCCATGCGTCATGCTCGTGAACATATGCAACAGCTCCTTACAAACATTGTGTAAAACAGTAAACTTAAATTAAAAAGACTAAAAAGAGTGGCGGAGAGTTTATTGCCAGATGATCTCTTCCGTTCTACGCCTTTGATTTGAGAACTGGAAGTAAATGTAAAATTAGACACATTTCATATATATTTATTTTTTGACGTTCATAAGTGTACCCTTACCCTTCTGAATAGCAGAGTGTTTTGAGTGTAGTCCCATAGTCCTCGCGTCAAATTCGACTCCAGTAGTGATTAAAAGTGAGCGATTACAATTTGCCAAAATGTCATAATAACACTGAGCAGGCCAGTATTTCAAGATAAATTGCGCCATTACTTAAAGCTGACGTCAAATGCTCATACAATAGAGATTTATGGTTTTATTATAATCATGACGCTATCTAGTCGGATTAAGGATAAATAGGCAGCTATAGTCCAAGGTCCAATATCCAAGCGTGGGCTTAAGGCAAGCAAACAACTTGTATTTTATTTGGAAGTTCAAATAAATAAATTGCGTTGCTCTCAAAACAAAGAAACGATATTTAAATGATCACTTCCTTTTTACACTTTTTACAATCACATAATAATTAAATAAAACTCCAAACATTGCGTTGGCTGCTGCCATCTAGTATAGGATTAGATAGTATATGGCCACTGTTTTACCTACGGATGGGTAAAATAAAGAAACATACTAGTTTTATTACATATATACAACGTCGAATCACCTGTGTCGCAGGCTGTAAAACTGTTATACATTATATTTGAAGTTTCTGAACTTAAAAGCAGACAAGATTGAGGGCCGTAAAGTTTTTATTCGTTTTCGTATTTTTAAAGATACACATTGTTTATATGCAAATGTTCATTACAGTTATTTGTAAAACTTTTTCTTTGAAATATAGCACAAATTTGGCAAAATTCTTCTTCAAACAATACAACTGAAAGCTCTCAAACCTGGGTAACTCTACAGAGAAAAAGTTCAGTAGGTATTATACAAAGTTCTTTGCTAATAAAAAAATATAAATTTAATTCTTTTTTAAGAATTTATCTCCCGTATGTCCTGCTTACAAGGGACATGAGAGGTACGAATACATTTTCCTTTATTAGTTTCATTAGACGTTCACATAATTATTTTTGTCCCTTGACTCGACGGCGTCATCATGAAATATCTACAGAAATATGAGGCCTCAACCTAAAAGGGTTGTAGCACCACTTATTTATTTACTTTTTAACAAATATACATAAACAAACAATTATAAAATATGCATAACAAAAATTAGAGTGTGCCAATTAAAATCTAAATTAAATTTAAATCGACGGATTGTAATAGCCATCTGTCGATATATGCTATCCATGGTAGGTCGGATCGGTGTATACACAGGTATATATTTAAATATACTTTACTAATACCTTAGTATGAAAATGACAGTTCAACTGTGCCAATATCCTATCTTAAGATTTTAACTTACTCCAGCTTTAAAATAATTAAAAAGCTATTTGATATGTTTTAAACATAGACATGTATATTTGAATATTAGGTATTTGTACGGTTTTATTTACTTTGTTAGGTTTATATTGATTATCAAATATGAGTGTAAAGGGTGAAGAGATTGCATGCTATCCGTCGCCAAAAATGGATTGTCTTCGTAGGGTTTGGTTATTGGGATGCAGTTATAGGAGATCGATCGACTGTCATGGTCTAATCTCAGATTGTTTCAATATGAAATTGTGGATTAATTCTTGGGTTCGGTTGTTAGTGTATGTCTTAGGCCTTAGTATATAAGTTAATTTTTAAATCTGTTAGGCACCCTGGTGGAGAGAATAAACTTTTTCCAGTTTGTGTTGCCACCACACCAACTTCTTTTCTATTTAAAGTTACGTATATATATACATATATATATAACTTATTTTTTTGGTTAAAGATACAGATAACCAAGAATTTCCACTTCATCATTACTTCAAGGTAGACTACAAGTTTGCTCGAATAGTTGCTAACGAGAAAAATATGGTGCAGCGAAAAGAAAATAACTACTTAAGAAAGTAATTTGAGTTTACCAAGAGTCGTTCACTATGTTCTTAACTCCACATGAATTTGGTTTAAAAATAGCTTCAAAAATAGTTTCTGAGTGTAAAAACTAAAGCTCTAAAACACCACTTAGTTGCATGTATAATATAGACGTCCTAAACACTCCAGACATTTTTATTGCGAGACAGAAAATTTAAATTTCTAAGCTTCTAAGTGTAAAATAATATAACCTCACTGACTATTAGCTGATTTATTTATTTATTCACACTTCGTTGCTAGAAAGAAACACAAATAACACAATACATATAAATTACAAGGGATGCAACGGGCGGCCTTATCGCTAACAAGCGATCTCTTCCAGGCAACCCTAGTAAGAAAAGAAAACAATAAATAAAAAATGATGAGTGCAAGAAGTGCATAACCAGAAGTTATATAAAAAACAAAATATATATATTAATCTATAAAACCTTAATCTAGAGAAAATAAAAAAAACAATATTAATAACTAAATAAAACTAAAAAGCTTAACTTAAGTATTTTCTTTAAAATATTATTTAACCTTATTTCAAAATTGTGAATTAGTATAGCGGCAAAATATTTACTTGTTGCGTGTGTATACTTCCACATAAATATGATTTAAGGTTCTACAGTATTTGTATACACACGAGACTACTGGCATAGTAAATAGCTTTATATTATTATAACAGCTTTGGTTAGTTAACATGTATAAAATTAAGTTTTTTTAGTAGTCTAGTATTGTATTGTCCCTTTAATGGAAAAAGCATTAATATTTTTTCCATTTCCATTTCAGATTTCTCCCCAATGCATCTATCTGGTTTTTGACGTTGAAGGTGCATAATTTTAATTGTTGTGACGTGGACTTTGATCTTTTTTATGTAACATCAATTGAAACCCAGCCTATTTGCCTTTTGTATAACCAATAAATTATGGATATTAGTATATGTAAAGGTCCTTATATATATGTTTCATGGTCATTTTGTGCCTGACACACGCCGTCGACTTTTAGGGTCTAAGACATGTCCGTTTCCTCGCGATGTTTTCCTTCACAGAACGAGCTATTTTTAAATGTGCACCCGGGGATCGAACCTACTACCTCACGGATGAGAGTCGCACGCTAAAGCCATTAGGCCAACATTACTCAATTATAGTATATGTACTATCATTTCAGCTTAATTGCGTTAGGGATAAATTAATTTAAACTTATCCTCTGAAATACTTGAACTAGTAAATTTAGTAAGTGCTCCATACCCAGTCTTCATCAGCACTACACAATGACCCTAGCCGAATTGGTTCGGAAATATTTCAGAGGCTGGTTCCACGACGTGGTAGTGTGCGAACTTTAATTGATGTAGAGCTCTGGAAAAAAGGCTTTGTTCACATAAAACTTATTGATGTACTACGAAATACACTACATGTAATGCTACCTTTATATTGGATCGTAATTCGGCCTTATAAAAAAATGTGGTTTTATAGCAAATAAAAACGTTTGAAAATTTCATCTTTGATATATCAGAATAACGGACAGTAGGAAAGCAAATAAATTCTCCCAACGAAATACAAACAAGCATTTTTATCTCTCAATTAAAATCTGATATTGAAATTTATGAACGAGAATATTAATTTTATCAAAAAAACAAAACTTTTTTTTATTAAAAATTTAGATACATCCAGTGGCATTACAACCTTTTTTGGCTTCAGATTTCTGTATCTGTTTCATGATCATTATTTAATCTAAATGGGCTAGTCAGATCAGCCGTTTCGTCTAAGCTAAGCCGGCCCTCACTATGTTAAATGCGCACATACGAAAGTCCATTGATTTTCAGCCGGGCATCGAACCTACGACCTCAAGATAAGATCTCAGGCTGCTCTTTTTATTGTACCTGCTTTTATACATGTGATTAACCATCGAATTATATAAAAAGCTTTATTTTTTCCGAGGCCAATATATAAATTTGAACTAATCTGTTATTATCATTAAAGTTTTATTATATACACATTATTATTTGTTCTACGTTTTTTTCTACATTTCAGCCATTATGCATTAGAATATAATGGTTTTTTACGAAATACATACACACTGAAATAATTTTCTATGCTTGCCACTTAAATATCTATATTATATACACACTCGAGCGGTAACGCAAGTTCGGCTCTGTACATCGATAGCAAACAGCGTATATGACGAGAAAACGTTACGGTATTTGCTACCGCGGTTAATAAATATCCTACCCAATCAAATAATAGATAGCCACTAGCCAACACTAGCCAACATAAACTCTAAATTAAAAAACTACTTTTATATGCATTTATCGCGACTTCTATGGTTAAATTAATACAAACCACAGCGGTTTAATAATGTAACATTTTGTGATACATTATATTATTTTGTAAAATAAAGAAAAAAAACTCGTATTAAATCTTCGTTCGAAGTCGTTTACCAAAGTAGAAAAAGCTTACGATAGTTTAATCACATTTACAAAGTTAAAAACTTTGCAGTTGGGATCAACTACCTTGGGACTGTGGAAAGGTTTTCTGTTTTCTTAAAGTTTTATATTGTAATAATGTTATCGCCTTAACTTACTTCTAAGTGGAGGAAATATTTGAAATATGTTCTTTTAATGAAACTGCCGTCGTCTTGATGCAAACCTCCTGATTAATATTGTTCTTGAGAGTTTTGGTTTTGAAACTATATTGTGGTTTTGTAAATTGTTTTTGCCAGTAAAACCTTTTGTTCCTATTTTAAATGTTAATTTTTCTCTACTTGCTGCCCCTACAATTGAGAGACTTCTTACACAGTGACATATACATATATACATATAATGTGACACCACGGACATATCGGGACGTTGTTTGCGCTTATATCTTACTCATTATTGTTTTTTAAAGTGTGACACCGTTTTTGTGGTAAATAAAACATAGATATATTGATTGTGGTACATATATTGACTTTTATATTATCTTCAAAAAAAATCAGGCGCTTCAAAACTGTCAGATTAGTAAAATGGATTAAATCCAAAATTTTATATAAAATTAATGTAATCCAAATATTAAAATCTAATTTCCAATACCCAAATTACATTATATAGTAAATCTGTTCAAGAGCAACTACAAATACAAATTACAATGTTATGGAAGATTTCATTGTAATAAACTTTTATATTTAAATTATTAAATTACATGAGATAGAAAATTATAATCTTAACCTTCAGTGAATCTTAAAAAGAAAACTTACAAAATATAAACCTATTTTACAAGTGTTTTCTTTTATCTAAAAGAGAAATCTTACACAGAAAAAGCTTTTCATTTTCACAACTAAAATATTCAACTAAAGGAATATAGCAAAACGTGAGTTTCCCGGAGAATGAGCAGAGCTGATTGGATGTTTTATCCGTCACAGGAATTTCAATGGAAAATTTCTACTTTGTACGTATTTTTCAATTTATCATATACTGGCGACTCGCTTTGACTTCAAAATACCACTTTTTCTAAATATAAAGAAAACCAGTAAGACATACATTTCAAATCAAACCCCAATTCCGTCAAAAGTTTTAATATATGGGTTTTGGCAAATCGTTTTAATATATGTGTGTCTCTGCAAGTTAAAGCAATTATTATGATTATCTAATCATCTGTCTCACCCAACTTCAGTAATTATTACTAATTATTGCAATAATCTAAAGGAAATCTTCAATTTATGTTAGGCTAACATATAAAAACATTAGTAATGTAACAGTAAATATACAGTATTCGACAGACAATCACTTAATTTTTCAACCTTATGACAGTTGCGTTACAAACAAATATATTCATCTCATCTATTTCATAAAGAAGTGTAAGAATTTTACGTTGATATTAAAAAAATCAATAATATGAGAAATTTGAGATAACATACAGTGCTTGAAGCATAAATAGACCAACATACAATGTTTATGTTATATGATATTTATTCAGCCGCTTTGTGAATTCCACCGTAGAAATGTTTATCGTAAACTGCGATTTATTATTAAATATATACAATTTTCGTGTCACGGTATTTGTATTTAAACACGATATTTAAACAAAAACTCTTAATGTTATACGATCAACCCCTATTTTTAATTATGGTACATAGTTATTTTTATTATTATTATTGTATGTAAAGGGAGGATAAAACTTGCTGAGTTTCTTGCCCGTTCTTCTCAGAACAAGACCTCCTGGTAGTCTTGCGAACGGATGGCGTAGTTTTGCTCTTTCGCGAATTTTGTAAACGTTTTTGACATTCATAAGCATGCGTTAAGTCGCATCTAAACTGAATAAATAAATTTTGATTTGATTTGATTTGATTGAACCAAAAAAATGTTTCCTAGAAATAATATACAAGGTAAAACAAGGTTCGCCCGGCCAGCTAGTTTGTATAATACAAACAGAAAAAAAAAAATCACAGAAAAAAATACACAGCATTGATTAATTACTTCAATTTATCATTAGTATTACATAAGAATTTACAATGGTAAATGCAAGATTATATGCTACCTAAAGTTTTTTGGATTACGGCGATGCGAACCTAGACAATTTAATCCAAATAAACATTAACGAATACTAAAATCAGACATATTTCAATTAATTTAAGTTTAAGTCTGGTAGATAGTATAACTTGGCGATTAAAAAGAGTGGCGCAGAGTTTATTGCCAGTTCTTCTCTTCCGTTCTACGCCCTTGATTTGAGAACTGGCAGTAAATGTAAAATTAGAATCATTTAATGAATATGTCTTCTTTTGACGTTCATAAATGTACATTATGATACCTATATGAATAAATGATCTTTGTTTGTTTGTTTGTTTGTTTGTTTGTTAACGAATAAGTATCAACATATTTAGGAAATGCTGCACTTAAGTTACACTGCCACAGGGACCTAATTTTTTAAATTCATTTTAATTGTCTATTTATCCATTTTTTTTTTAAATATTACTCTGCTTGAGACTATTGTATAGGATATAAATAAATCATTTGTGTAAGAATTTGTTACGTTTATTTGTATTATCAACACAAAATTAATAACAATATTGGTACAATTAAATATTAAATAACAGTAGGCATAGTTATAGTTATAATGCAATAAGGCCGTCCCAGTATCTGGTGACCTAGTTACGGCACGGCGAGTGGCTAATGAACGAAGATTCTCTCGACTGTTCATGTTTATGAGCTAAAACATTACACCCAGTTCTGTTGTATATAATAAATATATCCTGTTCACGGGTGCAGTGTTGGCCTATTTTTTAAACCCGTGGTACACAAAGGGATTTATGTGTTCAATTGGTACTTTTTTGTATGATAGGGTGACAAATATGGAGTATATGATTTAGATACAGATTTTTTGGCGTCGGGACGTGACGACCCCATCGCCCACTGGTGAAATAACCTGTGGCAGAGGTTATTTCATCAGCGCAATCAGTCAACCCCTTCCTAGTGGGAGTGCCATACTGTTGCCTTCGGGCTTCAGCCAAATGGGCAGGCACGACCGGGGCAGTACCACTGTCTCTCAGAAAACCGGCGTCAAGTGATGCAATGGGTCCGCCTTATTGTACTCGCGTTTCGTCCGGTGAGAGAGATTCCCGGAGCCCATCCCCCCCATCCCCCTTCCCCCCCTCCCCCAAAAAAAAAAATTATGAAGGTGCAGAAAAAAAAGAATCTACCCCAGGGGGGTACCACACGCGCCCGCGGTGGAGAATCCCCCTCTGGGCGTCAGTCACCGGGGCACTCTGCACCCGGTGGTGGACGCACAGGCTGCCCTTCGTATTCTGGGGGGGGCAATTCTGCGCTCTACAAAAATAATTGTCCTCGGGGCAAACGGAAGAACTTACCGAAGGCAACCCCTTCCACGCTCACAGTGGACTTCACCAATGTTAGGGGGCTCAATTCTAACCTAAACGCGGTTCACTTTCACCTTGAAACTGCGAAGCCGGCCTTATTCTTCCTTACTGAGACTCAGATATCCTCCCCGGCTGATACTTCTTACCTCTCCTACCCGGGGTACAAATTGGAACATTCATTTGTGCCGCGGGCGGGAGTTTGCGTGTACGTCAGAGAGGATATCTGTACTCGTCGCCTTGGGACGCTTGAAGGAAGGGACCTATCTAACCTTTGGCTCCGCGTAGACTGCGATGACCATCCGCGATTCTATGCGTGCCTGTATAGGTCCCATAGCGGAAATGATGAAACTGACCGACTCATTGAGCACATCCAAATGGCTACAGATTCCCTGCTCGAAAGGGTTCCTACCGCTGAAATCGTGATACTTGGCGATTTTAACGCCCACCATGCCGATTGGCTCGGCTCTGAAACCACCGATCACGCGGGAAGATCCTTTCACGACTTTGCTTTAGCCTACGACCTGACACAAATGGTCCCTGCGATTACGCGAATACCAGATGTGGTTGGTCATAAACCCTCTTTGTTGGACCTTCTGCTGACTTCGCATCCGGAGAACTATCAAGTCTCTGTTGACCCGCCATTGGGTTCATCGGATCATTGTGTGGTCCGGAGTACTGTGCCATCTACGCGCCCTTCGCGGCCCCGCTTTTTGGGTTGTCGCCGTATTTGGCACTATAAGTCAGCAGATTGGGACGGGATGCGGTCTTTCTTTGCGTCCTACCCTTGGGGGCCTATTTGCTTTTCGTTGGATGCTCCAGATTCCGTCGCTGCCTCTGTCACCGAAGTGGTTTTGCAGGGCATGGAACTCTTTATTCCATTTTCTGCGGTGCCGATCGGTGGCAAGTCTCAGCCCTGGTTTAAACGTTCTTGCAAGGCGGCCTCGCGTCGAAAGCGAGAATGCTTTAAGGCATGGGCGGAAGCGGCGAAATCTCGTGATGCTAATACCAGCGAACTCAAAAAAGCATATAACTCAGCCTCCAGGTCCTTCAAACGGGAAATCACTAAGGCAAAGTCAGAGCACATTGCCAGATTTGGCGAGAGATTGGCCCAACTCCCTTCGGGGACTCGAGCCTTCTGGTCTCTCGCCAAAGCTGTCCAAGGGAATTTTTGTCAGCCCTCCATTCCACCATTGCACAGGGAGGATGACTCGCTGGCCCATACTGCGAAGGAGAAGGCCGACCTTTTAGGCTGTCTCTTCGCATCCAGCTCGACTTTGGATGACCGAGGGAGATCACCACCGATCATTTCAAGGTGTGATTCTTCGATGCCGGAAGTTACATTCCGGCAACGTGCTGTCCGCCAAGCATTATCTTCCTTGGACATACATAAGTCGAGCGGGCCGGATGGTATTCCTCCAATTGTGCTGCGTACTTGTGCTCCTGAGTTGGCTCCGGTCTTAACGCGCCTTTTCCGGTACCTGTACTCGCTTGGCACTGTCCCGGAGTGCTGGAAGATCGCTTCGATACATCCGATCCCTAAAAAAGGCGATCGCTCTGATCCGTCCAACTATCGCCCAATAGCGATAACCTCCTTGTTCTCCAAAATAATGGAATCCATTATTAATGGCCAGCTCTTGAGGTATCTGGAGGGCCACCAGCTGATAAGTGACTCTCAGTACGGCTTTCGTCGTGGTCGTTCGGCTGGTGACCTTCTTGTATACCTTACGCATAGATGGGCGGAGGCAATTGAGTCCAAGGGGGAGGCTCTAGCGGTTAGTTTGGACATAGCGAAAGCCTTCGATCGGGTGTGGCACAGAGCACTGCTCTCGAAGCTTCCAGCTTATGGGCTTCCCGAGAAATTATGCGATTGGATCTCCAGCTTTCTGGCCGATCGGAGCATCAAGGTCGTCATTGACGGAGCTTGTTCCGACCTTAAACCCGTGAACGCTGGGGTCCCACAAGGCTGTGTTTTATCCCCGACCCTGTTTCTTCTGCATATCAATGATATGTTGCAACTTAGCAACATTCATTGCTATGCGGATGACAGCACTGGGGATACTCTTTACATTGGCCGGGCAGGTATTTCTCGGGCAGATGTCGATGAGTACCGGAACAAACTTGTGTCTGAAGTAGAAACTCTACTACGTGGAGTCTCCGACTGGGGCAGACTAAATCTAGTCCAATTTAACCCCAAGAAGACACAAGTTTGCGCGTTTTCCGCTAAAAAAACACCCTTTGTCGCTACTCCTCTTTTCGAAAACACTCTTCTTAAAGCCGCAGCCAGCATTGGAATACTTGGCGTTGACATATCGAACGACGTTCAGTTTCGCGGTCACTTGGAGGGAAAGGCTAAATTAGCCTCCAAAAAGCTTGGTGTGCTCAACAAGGCGAGACGGTACTTCACTCCGGGCCACCGCTTGCAACTATATAAAGCGCAAATTCGGCCCCACATGGAGTACTGTTCTCACCTCTGGGCGGGGGCTCCCCAGTACCAACTCCTTCCACTTGACCGTGTTCAACGAAGAGCGGTTCGAATCGTTGACGACCAAATTCTCTCCGAGCGGCTTGATCCTTTGGCGTTGCGTAGAGATGTGGGGTCACTCTGCATCTTCTACCGCATTTACCATGGAGAGTGTTCAGAGGAGTTGTTCGGATTAATACCTGCAGCTGAGTTTCATCATCGGACGTCGAGGCAGAATACGAAATTCCATCCGTATCACCTCGACGTCCGCCGTTCCACAACTGCGCGATTTTCAAGGCAGTTTTTGCCGCGCACCACCACTTTGTGGAACCAGTTGCCCACTGAAGTATTTCCGAACCAATTCGACTTAGGGTCCTTCAAGAAAAGAGCGTACAAATTCTTAAAAGGCCGGCAACGCACTCGCGAGCCCTCTAGCATTGAGAGTGTCCATGGGCGGCGGTATCACTTAACATCAGGTGAGCCTCCTGCCCGTTTGCCCCCTATTATATAAAAAAAAAAAAAAAAAATACAATAAATACGCTATCAACGTTCCCGTCACGCCCCTTTTTATGATTACTATACATTAATATATCTATCCAAGGTTGATACGGTTTAAGCATTTCGAAACGACAACTTTTCACATTGTTTATATCACGATAATATCGTATAGTGAGGAAGAAAGTATGAGAAATGTAGATATAATTTGACTTTTGGGTCTATGGCAAACAGGTTTCCTCACGATGTTTTCTTTCTCTGATTGAGCGAATGTGAACGCATGTAGATAAAAGTTTATGGAATTAAACGTACGACCTCAGAGATGAGAGTCCCACGCTAAAGCCACTATACCAACAGTGGTGTCTAGATTCTGAACTATCAAGTCTCTGTTGACCCGCCATTGGGTTCATCGGATCATTGTGTGGTCCGGAGTACTGTGCCATCTACGCGCCCTTCGCGGCCCCGCTTTTTGGGTTGTCGCCGTATTTGGCACTATAAGTCAGCAGATTGGGACGGGATGCGGTCTTTCTTTGCGTCCTACCCTTGGGGGCCTATTTGCTTTTCGTTGGATGCTCCAGATTCCGTCGCTGCCTCTGTCACCGAAGTGGTTCTGCAGGGCATGGAACTCTTTATTCCATTTTCTGCGGTGCCGATCGGTGGCAAGTCTCAGCCCTGGTTTAAACGTTCTTGCAAGGCGGCCTCGCGTCGAAAGCGAGAATGCTTTAAGGCATGGGCGGAAGCGGCGAAATCTCGTGATGCTAATACCAGCGAACTCAAAAAAGCATAAAAAAGCATAAAAAAGCATAAAAAAGCATAAAAGAAGGCCGACCTTTTAGGCTGTCTCTTCGCATCCAGCTCGACTTTGGATGACCGAGGGAGATCACCACCGATCATTTCAAGGTGTGATTCTTCGATGCCGGAAGTTACATTCCGGCAACGTGCTGTCCGCCAAGCATTATCTTCCTTGGACATACATAAGTCGAGCGGGCCGGATGGTATTCCTCCAATTGTGCTGCGTACTTGTGCTCCTGAGTTGGCTCCGGTCTTAACGCGCCTTTTCCGGTACCTGTACTCGCTTGGCACTGTCCCGGAGTGCTGGAAGATCGCTTCGATTCATCCGATACCTAAAAAAGGCGATCGCTCTGATCCGTCCAACTATCGCCCAATAGCGATAACCTCATTGTTCTCCAAAATAATGGAATCCATTATTAATGGCCAGCTCTTGAGGTATCTGGAGGGCCACCAGCTGATAAGTGACTCTCAGTACGGCTTTCGTCGTGGTCGTTCGGCTGGTGACCTTCTTGTATACCTTACGCATAGATGGGCGGAGGCAATTGAGTCCAAGGGGGAGGCTCTAGCGGTTAGTTTGGACATAGCGAAAGCCTTCGATCGGGTGTGGCACAGAGCACTGCTCTCGAAGCTTCCAGCTTATGGGCTTCCCGAGAAATTATGCGATTGGATCTCCAGCTTTCTGGCCGATCGGAGCATCAAGGTCGTCATTGATGGAGCTTGTTCCGACCTTAAACCCGTGAACGCTGGGGTCCCACAAGGCTGTGTTTTATCCCCGACCCTGTTTCTTCTGCATATCAATGATATGTTGCAACTTAGCAACATTCATTGCTATGCGGATGACAGCACTGGGGATACTCTTTACATTGGCCGGGCAGGTATTTCTCGGGCAGATGTCGATGAGTACCGGAACAAACTTGTGTCTGAAGTAGAAACTCTACTACGTGGAGTCTCCGACTGGGGCAGACTAAATCTAGTCCAATTTAACCCCAAGAAGACACAAGTTTGCGCGTTTTCCGCTAAAAAAACACCCTTTGTCGCTACTCCTCTTTTCGAAAACACTCTTCTTAAAGCCGCAGCCAGCATTGGAATACTTGGCGTTGACATATCGAACGACGTTCAGTTTCGCGGTCACTTGGAGGGAAAGGCTAAATTAGCCTCCAAAAAGCTTGGTGTGCTCAACAAGGCGAGACGGTACTTCACTCCGGGCCACCGCTTGCAACTATATAAAGCGCAAATTCGGCCCCACATGGAGTACTGTTCTCACCTCTGGGCGGGGGCTCCCCAGTACCAACTCCTTCCACTTGACCGTGTTCAACGAAGAGCGGTTCGAATCGTCGACGACCAATCTCTCTCCGAGCGGCTTGATCCTTTGGCGTTGCGTAGAGATGTGGGGTCACTCTGCATCTTCTACCGCATTTACCATGGAGAGTGTTCAGAGGAGTTGTTCGGATTAATACCTGCAGCTGAGTTTCATCATCGGACGTCGAGGCAGAATACGAAATTCCATCCGTATCACCTCGACGTCCGCCGTTCCACAACTGCGCGATTTTCAAGGCAGTTTTTGCCGCGCACCACCACTTTGTGGAACCAGTTGCCCACTGAAGTATTTCCGAACCAATTCGACTTAGGGTCCTTCAAGAAAAGAGCGTACAAATTCTTAAAAGGCCGGCAACGCACTCGCGAGCCCTCTAGCATCGAGAGTGTCCATGGGCGGCGGTATCACTTAACATCAGGTGAGCCTCCTGCCCGTTTGCCCCCTATTATATAAAAAAAAAAAAAAAAAAAAGATATTTAAGTATATAATATGCATATTTTACAGACAATTTCAGTACCAAAAAACACTTAAGATACAAAAAACTAAAACAATTATTGTCTTAAACGCATTTCACATTTTGTCGTAAAATAATGATAGCGGCGCCAACATCACATTTTTTCTGAAAGGCTTCACTTGTGACGTCATATGCCATTAAAGCGTGTTAAAGGTTTATGTAAAAATGCAATTTATGAGAATTTTATTAGGAAAGCTAAGTGAGGCATTAATGGAGCGTTTATGACATCCTTAAATGGACTCATTAAATTTCCTGTTTAGATAAAGAGTGTTAAATTCATAAGATTTTCTTTATAGTTTTAAAATATCTTCCTAGCTGACAACGTGACATGTTTAAACAGAGCAAAGCTATATTTTACCTATTTACTAACATAGCTTATTGTAAAGGATTAAAGTTAAAACTTGATAAGAGAATAAAAATTGTACATAACAGATAGAAGTATTTAATATACTTTTGTGTGATATAACTAAATAATTAAATTAATTATATAAAAAACAAATGAAGTACATGTTTACATTTAATAATTGCTAAAATACAAAGTATTAAAACAAATGGTTATATACTATTTTATTAAAAGCCTCATATCTATCTAATAACAGTAAAAAAGGTTGTACAGAATAAAAAATTTAAAATATTTCAAAGGAAAGAATATAAAACAAATGCTCGAAAAGAATTTAAGTAAATATTAGGACATTTGAAATTGGCGCTTTGTATGGGAGGAACAAAACTAGATTTTTTAAATATAGAATATATTTAATTAATGTACCATTGCTATCTATACACATTGCCATCTTATAGGTATTTCATTGACTAAGAAACCATTAGCATTGCACTTTATCTAAAACATTTTATATAGAACCTCAATCGAGCAAGGTACACACGGATTCTATACCAATCACGAGTGATCGCTGGAAACTAATTAAAGGCTTACTGTAACATACGCTGAGGAAATAACAATTTAATCCTGTATTTTCTAGAGTCCTATCTAGTCAAATCTCCATAGTGTAGGTGGATTTAATTATTATGACTAGTACTAACATAAAAATCTAACTAAAGCGAAATAGATAGTCCGATAAGTGTTGTCAACACTTTTGTTGGTGTGAGAATGTATAAATTACAATTTATGACCGTTTGCAACTAAACAGATTTATTACAATTTATTGGCTATAAGAGTTAGAGTTTGTTAACATTTGTTTTGCACTTCTAATTACTGACTAAAATATATATAATATATAACCAGCTGTCTAGCGGGCGTCTTCTCTTTTTTATTTCCACGGGGTCATTCCATTGTTTAATAGTTTTAAATTATTTGTATATTTAATTTGGCGATATATAAGCTGTAAAAAAAATTAAATTCCATGTAATTTAACCACTATGTGCACAAGCGCGGGTCACATTGACCAGCACAATTCCAATTTTACCTTTCTTTTCTGTGTTACGTTACTTATGTAAGGATATGTATTATACTTTTTTTTCAATTTTCAACGGAAGAATATAATGCTCTATAGCCCTTTAGCATGCTCCAATATTCTTAATAATAAATCAACTAATAGCTTCTTATTAAAAATACACGTCTAGCATGTACAGTAACGTAAGAATTTCATATTATGATTTATAAAACTAATTGTCATATCAAGTCAAATGATTTTTGATTTGATATGATTAAATGAACTTGATGACATGTTCTATCCTATGCACCAATTGATAGGTATACTTAGAGATTTCTATTTGCGGATTTAACCAAGGATACCTTGAAGTACAGTTGCAGATGAGGCAAAGAGAACCAAGATTTGGTGCGAGGTGAAATACGAGGTGAATGACGATTAAATGTGTGAAGACTCACTGTGGACGCCCTTTGCCCCATCTAGGATATTAAGTCAAATCAAGATGATGAAGGAAAACATCCTTACAAAACCGGCCTAAGACAGAAAAAGTCGAAGGTGCGTGTGAGGCTGATATATGCTACATAAATTATTATTTTCTCTACTTTCAAGCGATGTTAGCTCAATCAAAATATCAAATCCTATTTTAACAAAAAGCATGTATGTACAATGTACGTATCAAAATACTTTTTTACATTTTGCAACTTGACAAATCCTATAGTAACGGTAACAACATGAGTTGGAAAATAAAAAGTGAACAGTGCATTGGTATGATAAAGTGAATGTGACTTCCCAAATGCGTTTTTTAAATTGGATTGGATGTTCGTGAAATATTTTCAACAGAGATGTGTAGACAATGGCGTTTACCGTTGTAGTGTCATTTTTAAAATGAATATCAGTATTTTTATTGACTGAATCAGTTTTTTAGGATTATCCATTACTTCACAGTAGTTACTTAGAAGTTTAGTGTTAGCCTTTTAGCTATACGAAATCTTTTTTTTATTTTTAACCGTACAAGATCTTTAATTCAATGCAAAATATTTTTTACTAAAGAAGCTAAACACTGTGAAAAACTTGCGAGCTATTTTTAAGGCTATTGCATAGATTACGCGGGCTTTGAGCGCGGCAATCGAATCAAGAATTTCTGTAACGAAAATAAAACTTGTTAGGTTTATTTTCTTTACGTGACGTAGTGTAAGTACGCGTTAGAGCGGGACAGAACGCATACTACTTCTCACATCGGTCTAGCGCAGGTGCGTTATAGTTGGACAGAACATATAATACGTATTCACATATCTCTGACGAGATCGGTGAGGTAGAGTAAGCACGACCGGCGCAGCCGGTAATTTGAGAGTGAGACTATATAGACATGTTAGTGTGAGTCTGGTAGAATGGTCAATTTAGTTAATATCAAAGAAAAAAGTACTGCATAAATAAAAATTAATAAATAATTATAATTGTATAAGTTGATAAAAAACCGCGGCAATTCCCGAGAGCCACATTGTTTTTTTTAAGACCTGGAAGGCTTAACTCCTGCAAAAGGATAGATCAAAAATCAATTCAATTATTGAATTTTTTGCAGAAATTTTACTCCCACGTGTTATGAAGATACTGCCACCACATACATGCATACCACGGTACTGAGTGGGTACAATTCAGTAAATCGATAGATAGCGCCAATGTTAACATTAAATTAACTAAATATTTGACTTTTTATAATTCTTTTGTTTAGAATTTTTAATTTGATGAAAATGAGTGTTCCGCTGTTTAGAGAACTTACTCATATGGGTAGAGGAAAAGTATAAAGATTAGCTTTTTATGTATTATATTATTTTGTGCTTTATACAGGCATGTTAAAAGTTTTCATTAGCTTATAGCTTCAATAATAAAACAATTATGTCAAGAAGATTTTTTTAAATCTTTGGTAGTCATAGTTTAAATAATCATTGGTAGAAAAGGAATATTTTCAACCTCTGTGTTACAAAGCCAATTGTGTTCAAACAGAATATCAAAATCGGTTCACCGCAGAACTGTGGTTAAAAGGGCTATGTTACCTCTGAACTTTGGGTAATCCCTCCCTTAGTTCAGGTATTGTAATATACTTTACGACGTAAAATGAATAAGGGGTTTCCTAGTTATAGTCATTATTTAATACATTGGAACGAAATACTAAATTTTGAGTCTTTCAAACTTAAGAAGACTATTTCCTTACTTACATTAAAGGTATTTTATAAGGGGTATCTGTGAAATTCTCAATAAAAGGTATAAAATTTTTACAATTTATAAACGATATTGCAACTTATATAAAAAGAATTTATATTTTTGCCAATAGGTTCTTTGTTTAATAAATTATTCTGGTAAAACAACAGTAAATGAGTCATACAATTTAATGTTGGGTGAAAGGAACATATAAAAGCCTATGTGTGTGTAGCTGGTGTCGCCCGGTATCTACAGTACTGCTACGAGAGATTAACGATCTACAGCGTAGCACGATTGTAACAAGCACTGTTACACTTGAATAACTTATGCAGTTTACCGCTGGGTGCTTCAATGAAAATACTGCATTTTATTATTTTATTACTCTTGACCAACCTTGAGCAATCATATTCGACTATGAGAACTGTTATATAAAATATGTTTTAATATTTATAATCATGTTTTGCTAACGTTCAATTTCAAGTTATTAATGAGTAATGCATTAATAACTTTGTTGAAACCCTCAGCCTCGTTTCGGCTCATTGGTACTTAAACAGTGAAGCATCTCTTTTATCGATATTTTTGATGTGTGCAACACAAGTTACTATTGAATTAACATGTTGGTAGTAAATTGTGTTCGTACAGAAGAACTCCTACAATATGTGTAAATTCATGCCAGACCCATTTTCAATATTAAACTTTTAATAAGCGTCATATTCAGTTCCTTAGTTCAACCTGACGTCTCAAGGAGGCTAGATTAAATACTTATTTATCACGACTCAGTAGACTCTCGTTAAGGAGAGATAAAAAGCTTTTTCTAGCTAAAGCTGTCATAGTCCTAAAAATCTTATTCTCTGTTGTAAAAACCACTAAAGCCTTATCGTATTTACCTAATCAAATTGAGGTTAGATTTCTGAGAAATTGCTTTTAAGCGTCGCTGCAATATTTTTTGAAGTGATCCTTCAAGTTCCATTTCTATTTAATAGAAGGAAATTTAATGGATGGGGTGAAGAGAAAATGAAATTACTGTACCTTATTTATACACCAGTAAAAGAGAAATATAGGTTTTCAATGGTAAACTGTAAGGAGAAATTATTAAGCTAACTATTAAACAGTACGAGGCTGTAATAACATTGATTAATGCTTCATTCTTCTCTTAGTTAAATAAAATATATTTAATTTTTCAATAAAATCAGAAACTAACTATGGTAATCTTAAATAGACCATTCGTAATAAAAAAACTATTGTGGAAAACATGGAAATAGCTGAAATTACTTTAATGAATTTTGCATTGGTCCCTAAGTTGTAACCTGCTTCACACTAAAACACACATGGATGCCAAAATATACCCTCAAATATGCAACTGCAAAAATATGACGAACATATTACACATCAAACTAATTTCACCTCATTTTTTTGTTGTTAGTTAAGGAATAACGATATTATGCGTTGTCAACATAATGAAACAAAGGGGTCACGTTTTGAAAATACAATTACTGACCCTTCCCCGGGCACCCACATTGAACAGGTCCGATTATGTACAGCGGAAATTGAAATAAAAATCAAATAATTGTTAAGTAATAAATTTCAAACATTTTTACCACATACATTTTATTAATAATAAATAATACGATACTATATTTGTAAGCAGTGTCCGCGGTCGTTTTTCTATTTATATAGAAAATATTATAAGTATACCAAAGACTCAATCGGTACGTCAATGTGTGCGTGTACGATTGTACACACACACTTCTTTATGAACTTCTATATGTAACTTTACAGAAATTGCTTAAATAAACTAAAATTAGATGAAGTTTATCAAATGTTTTTTTTAATCATAGACATTGGCGGCGTGGGTTGTTAATTATGTTTATATCTAACGAAATTTTAAGTGAACTGTATTTTTTTTGGTTGCTCAATATTTGGGTTAAATATTGGAGAAAGAAAGAAAGGACACGGCACAGTACCTTCAACCTCGTGGCTTCCTTTCTTCTGGCTGGATGCGGCTTTTTCCCACTAATTTTTATCACTTCACCGGAAAGTATGTAACGATATATATATTCTTATCCCAAACAATTATTTCAATAGATAGTAAAAGATTTCAATAAATAAGTAATAAGTTTAAATAAAGCGATGCGAGCGTGCGGTGTACGAACAAATACTAAGTAATTGCGAGGCGTCCAAATTATAACTACCCGCTGCTCAATTCGCTTTTTTCTTAATTGTCGACGCATTATCGCGCGTCACCTACGGCCCGTTCAGGTACTAGTGCCTTCAGGATAGGACATTAAGGATGGATATATTGAGCAACCATTAAGATGAAATGCGAAATTGACGCAACCAGACATGAATACAAATAAAACAATTATTTCATTTTACTTTATTACTACTAAGATTATTATAGAATTTCATTTATTATAATATAATTATTAATATCATTGATATCTTTCTGTATATTTTTATCTTTATATATATTTTTGTTATTATAATCTTTGAATAAACCGTGGTAGGGACAAGTAATAGATGGCGCGGAACAGAAAAATGTGACGCCGATGAAGAAGTTTCACTTCAAAAAATACAAAAAATCTGAGGCTAACTAAAGAAGATTAGGTACTTAGATACTTTCATTCCAAAATAAAATGTAAGAATGTCATACAATGTGTAGTGGCAATGAGAACTTGGGGAACTGATCGTGGTTGATAGCACAGAAGGTAAAAGATCCCGTGGCCGTTAACCAACCAGCCGGTCGGACCAAGTAAAAGACGCATCTTCCTCAAAAGTATACCCTTTCATAATAGTGGCTGGACAGAAACCAGAGGAAACAGATAGCACGCTGTAGACGGTTCCTTGCTGCCATAACGCTTAGACATGAGATGCTGATTGAAGAGAGAATATATTATAATTCATATAATTTTCTTTTTCCTTTCAATTAATTATATTAGATTATTGTCTATCGCTAGCGTATTGGAGTCTATAAGGTTAGCTTATGTATTTTAGTAATAAATACATTTTCATGTCTTATCGTCATACAGCTGTTGCCTTTCTACGCCACAACTAAAACACTATTTACTCTTGGGCAGTTGAATGATTGATAGCATCTTTGTGGTATGGACATAAATTCTCTAACTTATAAGTTTGGCCGAATAATTCTAACTCAATATCTGTCGATACAGAATACGTAATTCCGTCGTTCATTTTTATTTCCTTCAAGAAAGGAGCAGTTCTTATTAGGCCGGCAACGCATTTGCGAACCTTCTGGCAATGTGAGTATCCATGGGTTGGCGGTATAACTACATCAAGTGAGCCCGTCCGTTTGGACTTTGTTATAAAAAAATCACAGTCAATCATATTAAGATTATTTTATTAGTATTATCGTTCAATAATAACGTTAATAGCCGGTAATAACACATGTCCCTTTCACATAAATCTTGTTTCACATTGCCATAAACTGGGTCAAAACTTGTACCTCGAAATGAAGTGAAATATATTATTATTATGCTAATTTGATTAAGACTCACATTAGTTAAGTAATATCAAAGGTTACAAAGCTAAAAATACATAAATAGATCAGTAGCGCTACAACCTTTTTATGTCCAGACCTGTTTTCTGTATAGGCAATAAGATGGTCAGTTTCCTGACACGCCGGTAGGAAAGCCGGTTTCCTCGCGATTTTTTCCTTCCCCGTTCAAGCGAATGTTAAATGCGCTCATAGAAAGAAAGGTCTCTCTCACTTAAATGTCATTGCTTGTGGCGGCGTCCATGCGTCGGGTTGTCTCTCTCCCTAAAATATGGCGAGGGGGCCGATGGCTGGCCATGCGTCATACTCGTGAACGGGTGCTACTTGTGGTGACTGGTCGTACTTGAATTCGTGTATGCGGTGATATTAGTTGTTTATACTACGTATTTGCGTGTTGTTCTCACGAGTGTGTAAATGCGTGCTCCTATTTCACCATGCCTCCTGCTGATAGAGGACAAATCTTTGCTTTTAATTTGTTTTTTTATTCTTTATTACTCAATATGTCATATGGAACATGGTGTAATGGTCGCAGCTCCTTACAAGCATTGTGTAAAAAAAAACTTACTTAAAAAGAGTGGCGGAGAGTTTATTGCCAGTTCTTCTCTTCCGTTCTACGCCCTTGATTTGAGAACTGGCAGTAAATGTAAATTCACAATTTTTAAATTTTTTGACGTTCATAAGTGTACATTGTTACCTACATGAATAAATAAATTTTGTTTTGTTTTGTTTGTTTTGGTCATTGGTGCACAGCCGAGGACCGAACCTGAAGCCGTTACACCAGCACTGCACTTTACTGCAAAAGCTTTAAAACAGCTCGTCTATTTCAAGCTCACAGCATATGCTAAATATTAAACGTCATATCATCAGAAAATTCTTGTTTAATAAAATTTTTATTAGTAAAAATAAATTCAAAATTCACACAAGTAAGACTTTAAAAATATGGTAGATCGCTAACAGCTAGATCACGCTTCGTAGTGATTTAAAAATGACCAAGTTTGAGCTTTCGCGTTTAAACTTTCCATATCAATTTAAATTAGTAATAGGAAAATTAACCATTTTATTTATATTTTATAATTCTTGTTTTTGTTTGATTTTTGGTTCAAAACAAATTTAAAAAACTAGCATAAATACTCACGCTTATAAGATATGAAAAGATGTATTTGTTTGCCCCATACCCCATTTGTCACGGACATACAATTATGTAATTAATAGGCCATTTATGTTCCCCTTATGCGGTGTGTTGGCTGTAACTGTTCACCTCTTCTAATATTAACATGTAAACTCAAAACTACTGGACTGATTTCAAAAGTTCTTTCCCCATTAGTATACTAAATTATCTATATTTTTTTATTACTTATAAAAAGTAAAACATTTTTGCAAAATACAAAAATATTCTTGTCATGTTTCACTAATATTAAAACGGTCACAAATACCTTGAAAGGAATTACTCGTCTTATGAAGCCCTTAATAGTCCTTTTCCCCAATACACTGAATAATTTAGATAATTTACAAAGATAATTCACTTCGCTGAGATTGGAGGAAAATTGCTATCGGAATATTTGTATATAAAATACACATTCAATCAAATTGAGTAAACAAAACTGATTACTTAGTTTATTATTTTAATAAATATAAATTAAGCGTCAGGCTATCCGCGGACTCCTAAACTACTTAACCGATTTAAATCAAATTTGCACACCGTGTGCAATTTGAACTTAAAAGATATATAACTCCTGAAATCTGAACTTCTCTTAAACCGATTTGAATAATCTTTTTGTATGCGTTTTGTTTATATTCAGAAATCAGCCCGGCAGATGGCGCTACAGTGGGTAGATTGATACTTTGTTTAACATCAGAATCGCTTGAAATATCATGCAGGACAACATATGTCGGGTCCACTAGTGGTACCTAATATATAATCAACGTATAAATGTGCGAAAAAAATGCCATATAACTTCACTGTGCTATTTGTTACGATGGAAAGTGTTCAGATGAGTTGTCCGATGAGTTTCATCATCGGATGTCGAGGCAGAATACGAAATTATACCCGTATCATCTCGACATGCGTCGTTCCATATCTGTACGTTTTTTAACGAAATTTCTGACGCCCACCGATATCCGAACCAATTCGATGTATCGACCCTATTCTGTAAAATAAAAATTCAGAATTTTCTAATGAAATCAAATCATTTATTCATGTAGGTACCTAACACAATGTACACATATGGACGTCAAAAAATAAATATGCACTGAATGCTTCTAATTTTACATTTACTGCCAGTGGGCGAAGAACGGAAGAGAAGAACTGGCAATAAACTCTCCGCTACTCTTTGTAATCGCCAAGTTTAGTTTGTTCACGTTTGTAAGGAGCAACCATTACACCATATTCCACATGACATCTCAAGTAATAAATAATAATAAAATAAATTAAAAACAAAATGTGTCCTCTATCAGCAGGAGGCATAGAGAAATGGGAACAGAACAGAACAGGCACTTACATTCCCGTGGGAACAACACGCAAAGACATAGTCGAAACAGATTAATTAATATTTGTAAATACTGTAATTGATGATAAAAAATAGTTTAACTGGGGCACCAAAGTATTTATTTATTTATTTATCCTTTATTGCCTTATACAAAAACACACATAACAAAAATAAAAATAAAAAAACAGTTACAAAAGATATAAGGCAAAGGGCGGCCTTATCGCTTACAAGCGATTTCTTCCAGGCAACCCTAATGAGAAACAACGTTAAAGAAACACCATCAGAGGGTAGAGTACAAAAAAAAAACAATTAACAAAAGCAACAAAAAACTAAAACCTTAAAACAAGCGTTACTACTAATTGAATATAATAAAACAAAATCAAAGAAAAAATAGCAATAATAATACATAAAAATAATCATAGACAAAAAATTAAAAGCAAATAAAAAGTTTAACCTATAAAAATAAATATATATAAGCAGAACTAATTACGAGGTAGAAAGAAAATGATCAAAAAGAAGCTTTTTGATCATTTTCTTTTAAAGATTGCGCTCGTCTAATATCGATTGGTAGGGAATTCCATAGCAGGATACTCTGCACAGTAAAGGAGGAGTGATAGAATTCAGTTTTATGAGTAGGAGTTTCAAGAATTAGGTTGTCTAAGGAACGTAAGTCAAAACTGCCGCCGGAGAGGAACATAAAATTTTGCTTTAAGTAACTAGGGGTTTTAGGATTAAAAAGAATATTAAAGAGAAGTTGTTAAATGCGCATCTTACGCCGCAATCGAATGGGTAGCCAATTGAGCTTTCTTCGGAACTCCGAAATATGGTCAAATTTACGGAGTCCAAAAATGAATCTGATGCAAACATTTTGTAAGCGCACTAACTTATCAAGCTGCAACTCAGTTAAATCAGGATAACATACATCAGCATAATCAAGAATAGAAAGTAAAAGAGAGTGAGCAAGAGAAATTTTAGTTGAGATAGGCAAAAAATTGCGTAACCTATTAAGTGCGTGAGAAGATGAAAAAATCCTCCTGCTCAGTTCATTTATTTGGGGCTGCCAAGACAGGGTATTATCAAAAGTAATGCCCAAATTCCTAACAGTGGAGCAAAACGGAACAGCCGTACTATCTATAGTAATCTGGGGTAAAGTTGACCAATTTATTCTCATTATATACGATGCACTTCCGATGATAATAGACTGGCTCTTATAAGGGTTTATCTGAAGACCATATGATTTACTCCATTTCACAACTTTGTCTAAATCAAAGTTTGCCGTCAGAATAGCAGCCGGCAATTAATTATTAAAGTAGCATGTATATGACATAGTGAAACAGATGCGTAATAAAAAACTTATTCGTAACATTTGCATCTGGAGATAAAAGATGGGCGTAATAAGGAAAAGTTAATGCCTCATTTTCAAAATTGAGCTAAATCCCGTTTTGAGTTTAAAGTATGATTTATTTAGATAAATCTAGTGTCCTCACGTATCTTCAGGACAAGATAAAAACTTAATTTAATTTATTTTATATTTCAAACTTATAAAATAATATTTTTTGCCCGACCTTCGACATGTCACAACTAATTCTATTAATTATTAAGATGGAACATTAAAGGCCTGTATTCACTTTGATTAGTGATTAGTGCAGGTGATTAGTAATTAGTAGAAAACAAGTCTGGACGGCGACTGATGTGTGCAGGTGATTAGTTAGCTGCGTAGTAAAGTGATCAGAAGCGTGTTCTATTTTTTTGCGAGTGAATTGCGAGTTTTGACATCACGTGCGCCCTCCCTTCCCCCTAAGGCCTAAACAATAATTGGACACTACTTGCACTAATGAATGTCAATTACTAATCAATTGCACTTTAATCAAAGTGAATACAGGCCTTAACACATTGACTTTTTTAAATTTATTACATGCCATATTGGCAATATGTAATTTGTTATTTGTTTCCTAATAGGCAAGAAGGTGATTAGTACCATTTTATGTCTAACTCCGTAGACTCTTTGGGTGACGATTTTGAAAACTCAGTTAGAGCACAGACAGGGTTTTGAACCTGTAACCATCGGCTATTTTAATCAAGCTGATCATATTAAAATTACAAAATTTTGGTTTATAGTAAAATTACTTATCAAACACTACTTAATAGTTAATCAAAACCATATAAAAAATAGATTAAGGAAATCCTCAAACGAGAAACTATCACATTGACAGTTATATATAGAGTTTTGTAAATAACTATTTCTATCTATGTGTGCGATATTTCTTAGTCTATAGCCACAAATCTGTCATCTCGAACCGGTTACCTGCCACGTTATCTAAACACATCCGAATCGGAGATTTGACCCAGAATCTGAAAGTAGATCGTAATGTATTTAGCTGATAATTATTGCCTCGCTCGAGAGCTCAATTTTAATTATGTTTTTATATACTGCGTTATGTAATGAAGACTCAAAGAAGGGAAATCGAATTTGGGTCATTACGAATCTTGGGCATTTAAATTGAATTTATTTATTTAAGAACTCGGGTGTATGTTTATTAGAGATACTGTATGTCATTTATGAATACATTATTTCTACAGATTGTCGGTTATATAAAATTTTAAAAAGTATTAAATTGATCGCGATACTGCAATATAAACTCAAAATATGTGTACTTGACTTGAGTGGTTTGTTTGGATATCTGTAGCGAGGTTCCATCATCGGACGTTGAGGCAGAATACGAAATTACTTCTGTATACCTTCGACGATCACTATGCTGGAACCAGCTGTCCTAAAGAAAAGAGCGTACAGAATCTTAAAAGGCCTCAAAAAAGGCAAAAGTCCTTTTGAGTATCCATAGGCGGCTGTGCTATATGCTATGCAAAGTTCCATGATCCCTAGACGGGCAGTAGGGCGTCCACAGCGAGGCTTCATCGTCTCCCATGTCACCTCCCTCCAGCTCTTTATTTTCTTTATAACATTTTCTTTCTATTCATCGAATGTGTATTTGTGTGTAGTTTTAAGTTTTTAAATGAAACGGTTGTGGCAGACTCCAATCCTTAATAGCCGTATAGTATAAATAAACTCTATTGTTTCCGTATTGTTTATTGTTTCCGAGGTGACAGTAAACAGTTTATTTGCTGAGCACAAAACAAATTAGTTGACACAGCGTATCCAACATGATTGTAACAGAAATAGAAATGCAATTAAGATTTGTATAATATTTGTAGTTTTCAGACTCACAAACTCAATTCTTTAACCATTAGAATATTATAATATAATAAGCTATGAGGAAGGATATTTTAATTTTTCAAATATTTGATAGGTAAATAGTCTACGTTACAATATGCTGTTCATACTGAAAATATGAAACAAAATCGGTGAATTAATATTGTGAGCATTTATAATTATTATAGCGTTTATATTTGTTTTTAAACAAATATCAGAAAATCAAAGTTTATAGACGACTGTAGCTTATAAATGTATTGTATATCTTGTGACATATATAACCGTTTTACTTTCATAAGTATGTACTTGATTATCTATTAATAAAATTATTTTCAGTTTGAGTTTGAAAAACTTACTGGTAAAAAATTTGATGAAAAATGTATGATTTATTGGATAAATTGCAGAGTTCTTTTTAATTAAGTGCGTTTTCCAAGCCCAATCAACAGTTTCTCAAGAAGTAAGAAATATCTTTCAAGATATCACGAAAAGAGAGTAAGTTTTTATTCCAATTGGCTATTTATAACCAAAAAACTATTCTTTACTAAAAACTTCTTATGAAAACCCTTAAAAACAGGGATCACTCAATCTTAAAAAAACATTAAATGATAATATGTTAAAATTCTACTCAGAATCATCCATGATTAGTTCCTTTAATTTAATGTTAAATTAACTTAAAGCTATTATTTTAATATTAAGCTGACTTAACCGTTGAATTTAATGGACGACTCTGAGTTCATCAGATAAATCTAAAACCAACAAATACATAAATTACATTAAAAATATTTCTTTATATCTAAATTTGATCTATTTAGATGTTACATAAATAACACGGAGGTATTTAATAGAATTGTATTATAAACTTGTATCTATTTAAATTTATTTACTACTAAATACAGAATGGCTTGACTGTGCAATCTTTATATTTCCTTAGACAGCTCATCCGATTATCACTTTCTATTAAACATATATATGTATATTCTTATCCTTTAGTAATATTTATTTCGTTAACATATTAATTGTAAGCATTTTGTTTGTGTATGTACCCAGCACATATTATCGATATCACACAATCTTGTTAGCGCTACTAATAATAATAATAATAACAGCCCTTTATTCGCTGACCATTTTAGATTACATGCTATTCTTATCAAACAGTAGTATTCTTAATCTAATTATATAGCGAAAATAATAATTTATTCTCAACTGCTTTGATCAGGTTGTCTGTCGACATAGGCATACCCCAATTGTTTCCATGTCTCTCTAACCTTGGCAGACCTTCTCCAACCTTTTGGTAGAACGTCCTCCCATCTTTTAATTTGACCTCCTCGTTTTTTTTTTCCCGTTCTTCGGACACTCCTCTATTACATCCTTAGTCCATTTATATTTGTCCTCATTTTATGTCCAGTCCAGTTCCATTTAAGCTTTCTAATTTTTTGTAGGACTTCACTGACGTTTGTTCTTATTTTATGTAGCTGTCCATCGATCCCGCAGTTTTATATTAAGCATGCTGGTTTCCATGCTGCGTTGACAAACTACTAGCTTTTGATTGTTTTTGCTCGTCGTAGGCCAAGTTTGGCATCCATAAGTTGGCGCTACTACTAATGAATAAATAAGTTAAATATTTTCCTTAAAGCCTTATCACTAGCCATTGTATCAATAAAACCTAATTAAATATGAGAATAAATACTTCACATTACGCTCACATTCAAAGCACTCATTAAAATTAACTATTAAATGCTATTATGAAAACCGCAATGCAAATAAACTCGACACTATATAAATCAATCTCCTATAGTCTTGATTAAACGTCCTGAATTATATGCAAATTTATGAAAGAGACCAGTATAATTTTTTTTAACAATAGCGTTTGCTATTTGGACATGTATGTAATTAAATATAAATGTTTATTTTAAAATCATTTGTAGTTCTTATTTTAATCGAATACTTTTGGCTCTCTACTGGAAAATTTCTTAAGCCACGGGAGAATCTTTCATAAATTTGCTGATGTTCAAGGTTATTAAATTACTCATATGTAGACCCCGTCATCTAACACTCAGTTTGGGGGCAAGTTAGTGATGTTGCTTCAGATAAATTAGTCGATAAAACCTTTTTCATGTCATGTAATTTTTTTATAATATCGGTTTCTTTGACTACCGATTTTCTTAATCATTCATGTTAACTATATAATAAGTACGTTTTAAAGCATGGCCAATATTTTATGTGATTTTGCTGAAAAACGTCAATTTTACAGAGATAAAAAAAAACTATTTCAAAAATAAAAAAAAAATACTATAACTGCAGGGCTCTATAATTATAAATAACATCATTTGATATGTTAGTGGGTGAGTAGTTTTTTATCGATTTCAATTATCGAAATTGCCCCATCACTTGGCCCCCAAACTGAGCGTGGTTAAACGGGGTTTACTCATATGTGAAGACTTTATTCAATAAATAATTATTAATAAATAAGTTATTCTAATAGGTAATTAATTTTATTAACTACGTTAAAGTATGAGCTATTAATTAATTAAATTTCATTAAAACACAATTAACTATTGCCCACGCAAAGTTAACAATGACACGATCAAATTTTAATCTAATACTGTTAGCTAATGTTTACTTTGTAGTTATTTAAAAAAATAAATCAATGGCGCTACAACCTCTTTAGGTCTTGGCCTCAGATTTCTGAATCTGTTTTATGATCATTTTTAAATCTAATAGGCAAGTAGGTGATCAGCCTCCAGTGCCCGACACACACCGTCGACTTTTTGGGTCTAAGACATGTCGGTTTCCTCAAGATGTTATCCTTCACCGTTTGAGCAAATGTTAATGCGCACATAGAAAGTAAGTCCAATCCAATTATTTTGGAGTTATCATTAAAGGTTTCCTTTTTAAATTTAATTGTAAATTTAATATCAAGTGTAAAAACGAATTATTTTTGTCTGTAAATTGACGGCTCGGTGATTTACCGTATAGCCATGGAATGTTGTTTCAGTTGTCCAGTTTTCTATCATACTTGGCTTGTTTTAACACCCTAGAAATTGAACTCAGGATGATCTACTAACATCGTTTGGTTAAATGCAGCATTAAAGCAAACAATACACTAGAATTAAACTAATAAATAATTTTGATTAAATCAAATACGTTATACGTTTACTTTGTGATAAACACATTATAACAACTAGTGTAGTACTAAATTAATTTACTGCAAAGTGTCAAAGGCAAACTTTGTAACTACTTCAAAACGTTCATCGACTCAAACATACCTAAAGTCTCCAAACATAAACTAAATTATCTTAAATTATCGCCAGTTCAACATTTAACTAAGTCATCTTTCTCTTACCATGGAGGATGGCAATATAAATAACATAAGATAAATCTGAAACTTAGTTTAACTTAGGTTTACTAAAATTTACATTTTGAATTAATTGAAACCTTTAAATTTAATTAACACATTTTTTTTTCTTATGACAGTTGACATTCATAAGATTAATTGACATTTATTTAAATGACATATTGAAACAAATATTTGCTGTAATTGTTATAGCATTGTTTTAAATAAAAGACTACGAATTACGACTTGTAGCTAAGTAGTATGTATAAAATTTATAAAAATACACAAAAAAAAGACGAAAATACAATATAATACGAATGAATATTCAACTTGTTTTAATTACAATTAATATGTAAAATTTAGAGATAATTGACTTATGTGCAACTGTCAAAAGTACAATGGTTTTAGCATACGTTTTGTACAGTATATTAACAAATACAATATTTTTTTCAATATTCCTCCATAACGCTATCTAAATTGTATTTAAATTTTCCAGACTGTTCGAGGAGAACCAAGATCTTCTTGACATGTTCGAGAAATTTCGACAATGCAAGACAAAAGACGAGCAAATAAACTCAATGGAGTTAGCAGAGCATGCTAATAATGTTATGAACACGTTGGATGAGGGCATTAAGGGATTGGACGATTTGGACAATTTCTTTCAATTTATCCACCAGATTGGCGCCAGTCATAGACGGATACCTGGGTTCAAAGTAGAATATTTTTGGGTAAGTGTTACCGCAACTGTTGCTTAACACATTGCTATGTGAATTGTGAAATAGACTCGGTACAACATTAGTTGTTTTTTGATTAAATAAATACGTCAATCGTTCCACAACTGAGTTTCTGCCGCCACTGTGTGGAACCAGCTGCCCACTAGAGTATTTCCTAACCAAATCGACTTAGGGTCCTTCAAAAAAGAGCGTACGTATTCGTGAAAGATGTGGTATTACACTCGGAAGTCTTGCTTTGAGAGTGTCCATGGGCACTCAACATCGGGTGAGCTCAAAATCTTAACCATAATATTGAAAAAATAAAAAATTATTTTGGAACATAAGATCATCTAGGTATCACTTATTCCACGTCATTAAAATCAAATTATCAAGAGCTAATAAATTTTTTGAATATTTTTATAAGTTATAAAATACATAAGTGCTCTGAATTCCTTAGAAATACAGCATTAGAATTTTAAAAGTGCAAATTCGTATGTATTTTCTCGCTTATACCACATTTAATAGTTCTATAGATATATAAAAATTAAGATATATTAGGAGAGAAAAGGACACATTCCATCCGAAAATATTAACCTTGTGATATTATGAAACGTGCTCTCACGTAGACCAACAGTATTGACAAAAGAATACCGTTACTTATTGCTCGTTGATCCGAGCTGAAGCCCTATAATAAAATCGAGAAAATATCTCTCCATTCCCTGAGTCAATAATAAACTAAAAGTCATAGCTAAACAACAATCGCATGAGATTGTGAGGACTATTTTTTAAGATTAATGTTCGATTATTTATTTTGTGACAATTGGTCCACTTAACCGCTTGATAGCAAATTCATTGTTAATCGAGTACGTTTGTTTGAAAATCAATTTATCATTTAAATTCCACGACATGACACGGCAGTGGTGTACAATGCCTAAATTACGAAATTTTAATGTTGAAAAACGAAAAGGCTAAACTATTCGCCGAATCATACCCAAACGGTGTTTCCTATTTTAACCTAATCAAAAAAGCCGTAGATGATGATTGAAATTGTTCCTTGCTTCTTAAGTTGTACTTAGCTTATAAAGTTAAGAAGGCAAATATATAAATAAATAACGTCATCTCCGTTCTAGTTAAGTGTAGATTGAGATACTTCTGTAAAACTCTCACGTACAAGTCATCATTTATTTGTATCCTTAAGAGAATTGGTGATGTAATCATTCCCTTGACCAAATTGTTTCAGAAAGTTAGTTTTTCTTTGAATTGCTTTGTCCATTTAGAAGATTAATATTATTGCTAATATAAAATAATAACTAATACTAGTATATTGTAGACCGGAACTAGGTAATATAAATAAATTATACTAAGTAAATATATATCTTACATTCAATGACACTGAACAAAACATAAAATGAAAAAATCTTAATATATATAAATCTCCTGTCACGATGTTTGTCCGCGATGGACTCCTAAACTACTTAACCGATTTTAAATTACATTTGCACACCGTGAGCAGTCTGGTCTAACTTAAGAGATAGGATAGCTTAGATCTTAGTCGAAATTTTATTTTATTGCAAATTATTTGTTTATTATTTGATACAATTCTAACAGATGGCGCTGTGTTAAAAGTACCAACGTTTCACATAAGCTATCTACCTTTCACATCAGTTTCCCTTGAATAGCTTACTACTATGTTATATAACAAAAACCTTAGCTACAGCAACGCTTGGCCGAGTTTGCTAGTAGTTTAATATAATTGATTCATTAACCTGCTTATTTATACAATAAAGTCACGTTTTAAGTCACCTTTGTCCATCTACTAAATAGTACTTATTAATTATTTGCAGAAAATAGAGGCGCCATTTCTAGCCGCAGTAGAGTCGACTCTGGGTGATCGCTATACGCCAAACGTAGAGAACATATATAAAATAACGATAAAGTTTATCCTGCAGACGCTCGTAGATGGCTACGAGAAAGCCGCGAAAGCCTCCAACTCAACGTGAACCCTCTGGGATTTGACATTTCCTGAGCTCAGATTGTTCTTACAGACAGAAGATAAATTACTTTTTGATCTAAAAACTGAATACAACTTTTTTACAGCCATAATTTTATTTATTAGTATCACGTTACTGCAATTAGTAAACTTTGTTTTTACAAAAAGTTATTTGTTCGTTGACGTTTGTTTTCTTATAGTTGGAATAATTTGAGCTCAGGTCATATTGAATGTTATCATATTTCGGATCTCATATTTTTGGAGATACCTGTACAAAAGTCAATTTAGAAACCTACTGTGTATTTATATAAATGTATACAATCTTCTCACGAATTCTAATATGGAGAGTTCTTCACATGTAAACTTAATCTTAATTTTATAATTGTAATATATTGCTTAGTTGTAAAGTGTTTTAGGTTTAGAATAATTGTCGTAAAATCATTTGATGACTATGTCTTTTACGCGAATAATACAAATAAAACTTCTTTAACCAATATATCTAACAATCATTTACAGCCAAGACCAGTAAAGCATGAAATATCAACGTAGGTTATGTACGTAACGACAACGTACATTATGATACCTTTCACAATATTTTATCACGCCATTTTACTAAGGAATCTATTTTTTATTTATCCTGTAAAGAAAAGGTGAAATACCCAGAAAGGGTAGTGTCAACAAGAGTTGTTAGCTTAGGATGTGAATATTGATTGCAGAGGTAACGTGCCGTTACGTCACGGGCGTGGCGTGTGTCTTGAAGCTTCAATTACGATTAACGAACTCGTTTAACGGCGTGTAATCCGTTATGTATTCAGTGATTCTTCCTATTGATTTCTTTTATTATTTATACATAAAATGGTGCAATTATGTATTAAATCGTTGCCAAATAATATGTTTTAGCAAGCTTACACTGTAAACTATAGATGTGTATAAATGTTAATTAATTATAATTTAATGTCGCCTTCAACAGAGTAAATTGGAATTCCTTTTCCACATATGAATGTTTACTTTTTACTCTAGGTGTTCCAAATTCTTCCATTCTGTCATCCAGTATGATAAAAATCATTTTAAGACCCATCTTTAACTTGCTGCTATGTACATAATTTTATCAGTCACAAGAATCCGTTTAACATGTAGGTATTAAATAAATTAGTCTCCGCGCCAAGGCTTTTTTTATTTATTATTGGCTTCTTAATAACGGTCATACTCAAAGCCAGATTTTTTTATATAGATTTATCACATTCCAATCTAACTAAAAATAATTTTCTCTGCCTTTACTTTCTCAATCAATCGTTATTCTGACATTATTTCGAATATTATTAATATACCATTAGAGATAATTTATTGGACGCCTCTGAGTATGCTAGAAAGATATAAAAATATCAGCGTCAATCAGTGTTACATATATTTATTACAGTGCGCAATGTTGTGGTTTTTAAGATATTTTGTGGCTTTATTTCCTAAATGTATGTGAAGTCTGTATAAGATAATTCTACGCTTAATGTGTACTTATGTAAATAGAGATATACTATGATTCCTACTGTGTTTTTATTGTTATTATGTTTAAATAAAATTTTGTCGTACTTAACAAGTGGTTCATTAAATCACGTAAGGAATGTATAATGTTATAATTTAAGCCGAAAATACGAGATATATTTGAAGGTATCTGAGTTCCTTTGCATTAAAATAAAATTTTCAGATAGCAAGGCGTTGAACGAATATTGAATTACTTATCTGCATTCCCGAGAGAGCTACAGGATCACAAAGGAAACGTATTTATTTCAGTTTAAACAGGAAAATTGAATTTTTACTTCCATTAAAAAGCATCAGGTGGAAGGGCTTTCATTTGATGAAAGAAATAATGATTACAATCAGTGAGGGTTTTGCTAAAAAAATAATACAATTACATCAGGCCTAGTAATTTGGCCATACCATAGTTAGTAGGCCATACTTATCTGATCTATAGAATCTACAAAGGTTGTTAAATCATAGATAAAGTTGAAGTTATGCCAATTTGAAGAACGAACCTATTAAGTATTTCAAGGCAAATGATAAATGGTATTATTCTTAACTTCCAATCTTCAAATTGCAGATTGTCTTTATTGTACATGCGATTAGAAAGCCCAAAGTCATCGTGAAAAAGCCAAGTGACACGTAACAGTGAAAAGCTTTTAATAATAATAATTAATGCTTTAATTCGGATAATAGAGTAATAACAATGTTAGCTTCATTAATTTATAACTATTCGTTACATTTATAGATAAACAAATAATACGTAAAAATTATAACAGAGGTAATGGGCGGCTTTTTCTACTTAACAAGCGATATCTTCCAGGCAACCCTGATAAGGGAATGACTAAAAAACATGATCGATAAAGTACATAAATAAAACCAACCTTTAAGTAAAACAAAATAAAAGAAAAAACTATAAAGCAAATCTCTCGGGTCTATGAATAGCGATACAATACAACAAATATTCAATAGGTACATTTTCATAGATGTGATAATTAGCATCAGCTCTTCATCCGTTTGCCAATTGGCCTGGCCCATTCTTCTCCATCCGCTGTTGCCCATCATGTTCGTGAATCTGTCTTTCCATCGCTTATGTGGTCTTTTTCTACCACGCTTTTCGTAACATGGATAACGAACGCTATCACAAGAATTAATAGATCTGGGACGTCAGTGAGGTAACAAAATTCATTATGAAATCACTATAATTATAGCTAATGTACAATTCATTATTTTTTAAATTCCCTCGTATAATGAAATGTTACTATCCAAATTTTTGTTAACGTTTATACAGAGTTTAGGTAAAAATAAGGCCTAGTTATTTCGATCAAGACGGCTTTTTTTCTTATAAACTTTTGATACGTTAATAAGATTTCTGGTGTATTTACTCTTAAATAAATATTTTTAATTGCGTTTCATTTATAAGCATTTCACTAATACGGGTCACTTATCTAGTAGTTAATAGTCTATAAGAGATGAATGTTTGTATTATTAAGATGGATGTATCAAATGTTATTTAATTTGAAATAAATTATTTTAAAATGCTACCTCCTTTTTATTTTGTATATGTAAATGTATCAATGTATATTTTATATTAAGCAGACAGGTAACTGACATGCAGTATTGCGAGTAATTCTAAACTTCAATTGGGACAACGTTCAAAGTTTTGCGGTTTTGACATTGCTAGAGGTCCTAGATTAATTTGGCTTTCAACATCCCTTTATGTAAAGTCATTTTTTTATTTTTATTGATCAAGTTTGCCAACGCCCGACACACTGATACAATGGTAAAAACAAACTCAAATTTTTTAATGTGACTTACAGACACTTAGAGGCAAACATGACATTCATTTAAAGCACATACAAATATCAAACGAAACAATTATTAAACAAAACAAACAAGATAAACATTACTTTTTAATTTGTTTGTTTGATTATTACTAATACAGGTCAGTGACCCGAAAACGACAGGTTGTCCTTGATTTGTTTTTTATACCGTGCGAGCAAATGTTAATTGTGCATATAGAAAGAAAAATTTCTTGAGTTTCCGGGGTTTGAATCTCAGCGTCGAGGATCTTAGGCCTACCATAGGACTACCTATACATGTTACACGTGTACATGATTATATATAATTAACTATCAACTACTAATATTAGTTATATTATATCAATCCATATTTTTAAAATATTTTAAACAAAATTATTTACCGTTTAAGGAAAGCTTCCTCTTATATACTTTATAACGTGTATTTATGATAATTAAAAGTGTGCATAGTTTAGCTTTGGATTTATACAAGTTAAAATAAGATCTACATTATTTTTAATTCCGTTTCTTCATACTTTCACGCAGCCTTTAAAAAACAATTGAAGTGCCGATATGTTATGAATTAATCTTTGAATTAGGTTTGTAAGATCACCCGTATCTCCAAGGCATAAGGCTCATGACTAATTAGGAGAGAGAATGCCCACTATGACGTATTGCAGCCATAATTTCAAAAAAGGACAGTTACATTATCATACAATTGCGATGCGTCATAAAAATTGTGGCCCGAGAAATATTATAGTGTCGTGAATATATCGATATTATGACCTACCAATATAAGATTTGGTATACCTCAATCAAAGATTATTAAAAAAATATTCCGTAAAGATTCAATTATATTTGAATAAGACGTCATAAACTAAAATTCTTTTTTTTTATATAAGATAAGTTTAAGTGTGCATGAACGTAAGCGAAAAATATAGAGTATAGTAGTAATTAAAATAATAATAGTTGTATTTTTTTAATATTTTTGAATTCATAAAATATAAAAGGCAAATAATAAAATAGTCAGACCCGAAACTAAAAAAAACAACCTTAAATATAAGTTATATTTTTAAATTACATATGGTGTTGACATAGTATCGTTAGTATTGTACCATCACTGGGTGTATCAATGTCTTAGCTCTAGAACTAAAAATCAGTTATAAAAAATACACAGGTCGCGTCACTAGTCACGTAAATCAAATTAATAACGGTTCTTGTCGCAATTAAACCAACTATACAAACGGTAAATTGAGTTAAAACAATTCTACGGCAGTTTTTAGAAATTTGGAACAATCCTCGTTATTAAACCCTGTTGTACTATAAGTTATATTTTAAAACAGATTTTGCGAATAAAATACCGCGCATAATACTCTAAGAGTGACGATGTTTTCATTACTTAAATTCATTTTTATCATTTGTCAATAGAGTGATAATAATTGGATCAAGTGTTTTACCTTGTTCGATAACGAAAACGATACGAATTAATTTGTTTAAAACCAGCGGCGTTTGAAAATGGGTTGTAAACTTTCTCAATTGGCATCTTCAGAGTTCCATTCAGATCCTTTCCATCGTCCACCACCACCATCAGATCCGAGATCACCACTCACCACAAAACAACAGTATTGTATGCTCGCATCATGGAAAGGGATTTTTAGACAGATTGAGAAGACTGGAATTATTTTATTTGTCAAGTAAGTAATTTTGAACATATGTGGATGGGAAAGGCCGCAAATGAATCTGTTTTAAAAATATTTTTTTATTACGCAAATACATTTTTATATTATTTACATAGAAATGCATTAGCCGGAGTTCCAAATCTGTTACACGTTTGATGCAAATTCATTACTATTACGTAAGTAAAAAGTAATTTCACAACATTTACAAACAAACACCATACATTAATAATTGAAGGTTAAATTAAGAAACATAAATACCACAATAAACTATTATAGACTAGGAATATATATAAAGATTATATCATTTTATTCCTGTCGGAGTAGGCGTTTATCAAATATTTACCCCCAGAGCTGTTGTTTTACTCGCTTAACGAATAAGTATCACAATACAGTGAGGAAATGCTGCCTTAAATGTACATTGCCACAGAGAAAAAACTTTTTATTAGTGTTTAATTATTATTGTTTACAATACAGAAATGAAGATACGTAAAAGCAACAACTTGAATACACCTACGATTACCTACAGGCATCTAGAAATCATTTACAAATCAAATGTATTTTTATTTAATTGTTTATTTCGGAAAACAAGGTTCCATAACTATGTTAGTAATTACAACTTAATAACTTAAATCTAAGTGTTAGTAGGTTTACATTACATTCACACCCGAATCATTCCGCATGAAATGGCGGAACAGTGATTGAGGTATGGGCAATCGACTCGGTCCGCGATCATGCGGAAGAAACTGTTACCACTAGCTCGATTCCTGCGACCAAGGATGCACATCTCTTGCGCATGGTGGCGTTGAAACAATCCACCTCAGCGAACTTTGATGTCATTGTTGCATCTCGCGAGGGGGATGTTGCGACCCGTTTGTGGCGCATGCCCCCTTCGGATAGTGTGCTGGTTCGCACCCTACTAATACAGGGTAATACGGGGGCGGGCACTTAGCCCTTGAGGGGAGATGACGCGCGAGGAGAGCTCGAATAGTAGTGCGCAGCAGTCTTGATTTGCTATGGTTCAGACCTAGCAGCGACGATTGACTTGGCATCGGTATCGTGTCTGGAGGTGCGGCCTGCGGTCAAGCCTCGCCAGGTAAGGCATCCTTTGAGCCCAGCGGCCTAATCACCGCTCTTGTCGCATTATTCCAAACAATCTTAAAAAATCAGATGCCACTAATTGTCTATGAAAGAGTAATCATGTGATAGTTTTTGACATTTAACACCTTTGTCTTCAGTCACCGTGACCACGCACGCTGTAAAGCACGCGAAACGTCGGTTAAATTTAAAATTATGTCTAAATAATTATAAGTTTAAATACAATAATACATAACTATAATCCGTAAAAAAGTGTTTTTCTTTAAATGTGTAAAAGTTATGTTAATAAAAGACATTGCTAAGAGTAATCATTGTTTTGGACGAAAATAATCTAACAATCATAATTAATATGTGACAAGCGCATGAATTGCTCGGAATATCGAGAAAAGAGTAAGATATATTTACGTAATAAGAAGTACGCATCAATTCATTCGTAAAATATACGGTGGTAAACCTTTGAAACTTGTATTAAAGCAAGTTTTATTTGTCTGAAACTTCCAAATCACTGTGTACACTAGCGGTAGTTCAGAACTCGTCCACTATTTACATACATCTAAAGTTAGTTTTAACGAGAATCTACGGGTGAAAAAGCAATTCGGATTCGCATGGGAAGTAATTAGTAACACATTAGCGAGAAAGGAAAAGATGACTATCTAACTTATGGGGTCTACATTAAACATAATATATAAGACATATAAATTCCTATAAAAAAATCTCTGGTGTTTTCGTGTCAATAACTATTAACTTCGTTGAATGAAGGCAACTGTACTAGTTTTAATAATTAAATAAATACTTTGATATTTGTATGCGTTGATATTACAAAACAAAACAAAACAAAATTTATTTATTCATGTAGGTAACAATGTACACTTATGAACGTCAAAAAATTTAAAAATTGTGAATTTACATTTACTGCCAGTTCTCAAATCAAGGGCGTAGAACGGAAGAGAAGAACTGGCAATAAACTCTCCGCCACTCTTTTTAAGTAAGTTTTTTTTTACACAATGCTTGTAAGGAGCTGCGACCATTACACCATGTTCCATATGACATATTGAGTAATAAAGAATAAAAAAACAAATTAAAAGCAAAGATTTGTCCTCTATCAGCAGGAGGCATGGTGAAATAGGAGCACGCACTTACACACTCGTGAGAACAACACGCAAATACGTAGTATAAACAACTAATATCACCGCATACACGAATTCAAGTACGACCAGTCACCACAAGTAGCACCCGTTCACGAGTATGACGCATGGCCAGCCATCGGCCCCCTCGGTGTAGTAAGAAGAAAAATAATATGTAAATTTCAATTAAATATTGATATAAGGCTACAATCGATCATACAGGATAACAGCTGTAAGTATGATTGATGTTCACTATTACATTTGGCACCTTACACAATATTTTCTAATGTTTTATGGCAAAATAAATTGCTATCGTAATTTGATAAAATGTAGTTTGTATTACATATAAAAAAAATGTGAGCCGTCACGGGACGCCTGGCAGATGTGAAACATCGAAATTATTCTGTGAGGTAATATGCAGAAAAGAACAGATTGTGATAGGAACTAAATATGTCATAATGATAAAATAAAATATTACGATTTTGTTTTCCAGATAACGATGACTATTTATTGAACAAACATTTATTTTCATTAAATACAAAAATTTACTACTGCATATAGATTGTATGTATATACCATCATATAGCGTGGCGATGCGTCGCCACGGCATGCGTCGCCACGCCAGAAATCGGTTTAACGTGCGGCTATAGATGTTTCACATCAAAAAATTGTTTAGGAAAATCGGACTTGATAAGCAGTTATTTTAGCTCATTTGATGTTAAGTGATACTCGCCTTACCTGGAGGCTCGCAAGTGCGTTGCCGACCTTTTATGAAATGAAACGGTATTTTCTTGAAGAATAGACTTGGAACACTAATATCTAATATCTTAATCTACTGCATCGAAATTAGAACTTTTACTGTTTCTTAACTTGTATATACGAAATTAAGTACCTGTGCTTGGAAGCATACATACAATTCAAACGCATTACGTCCTTTTTTGAGTCGGTTAATAATATTACAACTTTTGTGGTAACACACACATAATATGCTTACCATTGAGACTTCTCTTTGTCTAAACTTCATAATATGTTTGCCAAAGATGATCCTTTTCGTTCAACAATTTTTCAATCAAAAGTTTTTGATTTTCCTCTTTGGTTTTATTTTTTTTTTAGTTACATATTCCCAAAATACTTGGATTGCGTTAAAATGTTGTCTTTTCCCTACGAGTATTTGACTTAGTTGTTTGAGGGTCTCTCATCCCTGACTACGTAGCTTTTTACGTCCGTGTCATGAAGAAAAACATCGTGAGGTAACTGGCATGAAGCCTGGCAACGCACTTGCGGCTTCTGGCATAGTAAGCATCAATGGGTGGCGGATTATTTAATAGAAGGTGAGCCTCATTCTGTGCCCATGATCCTGTATAAATAATGTCTTAGACTATTGTTAAATGTTATAGCTATTGTTGTAGTGATACGAGTGTTCCTAAAAAAAATTTGTAAAAAATTATTAAAAACAACATTGCATGTTAAAGTAACAATTCATTGAACTATTTAGTATTGTTCATGCTCATTGTTTTATAAAATTCATTTGCATCTGAGTGACTATACCTGTCAATGACCCCTTCAGACCCCTCACCCCTGGAAAGGGAGCCTTTATCCCCCTAAAAATGGACTTATCTAGTACAAAAAGTCGTTACATAATTTCAAAGATATAAAAAAAATAAAGTCATGTTCGTTACACTTTTTATAACTCAAGAACGGCTCAACCGATTGGGCTGAAGATTGGTGGGGAGGGTTTAATTTTGAGGTTTTGTGAAAAAAGTGCAATTACAAAAAAATTCGATCTTTTTAATATCTACAACTTTAAGTTTTGCCGGAAATCGAGATAAACCGTTTTTACCCTTAAAACTCGCCCCCTTCCCCTTCATCATCATCAGATCGCCCGTAAATTATTTTTCCTTTTATTTTTATAATATTCTCGTCCTTATCCAACGGGTTTCATTTTCTACTATTTTTATTATTTTTAAAGGCCCTGGTTTATTAGCCTTTCATACGTCAAAAATTGTATAACAATACGTAACTGTTGCTAAACGTGATATTATGGTTAAGTATGTTTGAAAATGTGTCAATTAGTTTTGAAGTTGATCAGTTGATGCTTCGAGTTTCTGTTAGCTTATCGTGCCGATATTATACAATGCTACGGACAAGACGATCGAATCGTTTTTAATTGGATTCGCGAATAGTTCAGATTATTTATAATAAGATGTTTTTTTTGTTTGTTTTTTGTAGTTTGAAATTTTATTATTAACATGTGTGTACAGGACATCGTCGGCCGTGTCCACTAGTATAATTTAAAACTAAATCTCTGGACGTCTATATGCTTTAGATATAGATAGACAAAAGTTGTGAATTAACATGCGCAGTGAGAAAAATATTATAATTACAAACGCTGACTATTGCTATTACAGTAATAATTAATATTTAGTTTGTATTGTTATATGTATATTGATGTAACCAGGTTTAGTAAAATTGAACTGTGAAACTAATGATTTACATCTTCAGACCGTAAGTAGTATTTTCGCCAGGCATCGAACCACACTGGGGTTAATCGACCCGTGTCAAGTTATATGGTACAATTTCTATTACTGATAGTTAAAGGAGCATTTATCAGCCGTCATTTAATGAAATGAAGTATTTAAAATACGAAATTAGGGTTGTCTATTATAACAAAGCGAACTGTATGACTCTTAAGAACCCATCCATTTGTCATCAACAATCATTTATTACCTCTAAACATTTGATAATCTATCAGCCAATTACTTACGCACGGAAATTGACAAGCTCTTATATATTTCCTATTATTGAACAAGGAATCGAATGTATTTTTCGTTACGTTTAAAAACACTTTTTGTATTGATTATCTAATTGATTAATCGGTAAATCACAACATATGTTTAAATAAAATCAAAAATCAAAATCAATTAAGATGCATCTTAGGGCATGCTTATGAATGTCAAAAACGTTAACAAAATTCGCGAAAGAGCAAAACTACGCCATCCGTTGGCAAAACTACCAGGAAGCCTTGTTCTGAGAAGAACGGGCAAGAAACTCAACAAGTTTTACCTTCCCTCTACATAACAATAATTCAAAGGAAAATGTCATAAACCACAACGTAATTTATTTATAAAGATTACCTTTATTATTTAATTATTTTTGAATGTAGTCATTAAATATAATTAATAAAAACATATTCATGACAAAAGGGTACTGACAAAATATATCTATCGCTAGTCCCACGTAAATGGGTGTGTGCGTATGTATTTGAGTGTTGTTATAATCGTGCGCTGTATCAATGTTAGTTTTTGGAACTTCAAAATTAAACTAAAATACGTAGTTAGGTCTCTGTAGATTCGAAATGCAATTGAAGGAACTTATGTTAAAACATTATTAGAGCAGTCTTGGCTTTGAGGCTTGAGTATGATCCTCATCATCAGCCCTGAGGTTCTGCTATCAAATCACGTCACACCAAAGGACTTTTCTTTCCATGATGCATTCAATACACGCTTGTACTGTTTGGCAAAACTTCGTGAGTAAATTACCGACCTGTCCAATCGACAGATTGTACCGCTAAAATATATCAAAACCTTTTCATGTGTTGTTCACTCTGATAGTCTTCATCTAATGATGTTCTCTCTTTGTGTTCATACAGCATAAATTCATTTAATTTAAACAAATTTAAACGTAAACAAAGCACGAACAAAGAGCTGAGGTAGGTTTTTAAGTGTTCGCGTCACCCTCCCACCGGTTACAGGGGGAATACAATTACGCTTGTGAATGTACAGTCGCAAAGAAAATCCTTTGATCTTAAAGGTTTTAAAGGGCTTCCGGAGTATGTAAAATCATGCAGATAATGTATGAAATATGAACTGATCTTGCAGCTTGAATACTTGCTTGCTATTGAAGTACTATTTATGTTAAAAATTATTTTATATTTTTGTTGTTATATAATAATAATAATAAAGTTTCTTGGCCTCTTCACAATATGTCATTGTTATGTGTTTGAACACATAGTGTACCCATGTATTTTATTTAACAATTCGTTCGTATGTTTTACTTTATCTACTCGTCAAGTAAGAAACTATTTTAATTAAAATATAAACTATTTGTTGTCCTTTTACAAACCCTCGCTTCCTTTCGTGATGTGTTGTGTTACTCGTTTGTGATGCGGATGGACGAGCGTCTAACGTTTTGGAATAAAACGTAAGTCTTATACGAAGACTCTGTTTATACTTTTTTATCATCCATATAAACACAGCACTGTGTGTGTGTGTGTGTAAATAAAAAAAAATAGTAAAAATTAAAAACAAATCAATTTTGTTCGCGAATGTAACTGCAGCTAATCGCACGTTCAGTGCATCCCAGTCTTGTCAGGCGAAATAGCTCGATTGAGAGTTGTTATTTTAGAATGGAGAAGCAGACAGCTTTTACAATTCATCATTGTGTTATGCATAGATTGATATGACTGCTTAGTAATTAGTTTATACAATTCAGTATTTTTTATTACATAGAAATGATAAATTGAGAAAACTTTCATGATAACGTGATGGCAGTGAAACCAAATAATGTATATTTACACAAACGATACAACATTTACTTTTTTATTTTTAAATATTACAAATGAACGCTCTCGCTCTTCAGTCGGTCGCTCATGAGCGTCTTCTTCTTCTTCGTCGTCTTCTGTCTTCTCATTTTGAGGACGATGAGTCTTTTACTTGAGCAAGTTGGTTGAGTTACAAACCATCATCAGATACTCCAAGTTCTGATGGCGTCTGAATATTGTATGTTGGAAATATGAAATCGTTGTTGGCATATGGTAGACAGGCCATCGATGTATTAGCGCTTCGCAGTTCACGGTATTTTTAAATACTTATACAAATGAAATAAGAGAACACAAACACCAAAAAAACTAAATGGTTTATTTAACCTTGGTGCCTGTAAGATATTAGAAAGAAGATATCGTTTATTAAAATGTTCCCTGTCTAGATAGTAGAAAAGCTTACATTTTATTCGGCCGACCATTAAGGGATTAGGCCGCTGGCCAAGATAGATTTGCAAATCACAAGCCCCGGTTTAACTGTCATGTTAACAATCTCGCTTTGTGTTGAAACTAGTAGGTTTGCACAGTTTGAGCTTAGAAATACACCACTCAGTACAAAATAATATAAAAATGAAATAAACACTATAAATTTAGATATTGCTTAGTAAAAATACAGTAAAGCAAAAGTATTTCTAGGAATCAAAACATCTTCAGTAATCTGTAACAGCGAACAGAGACTTTACGATATCATAATTTATTCATCATGGTCATGGCGCAACACTTGGTCAGTACGCAACTTTTCGTTGTTAAATGTTCTGTATAAGTTTATTCGACAACACTTTCTTCATTTCGAGACCATTTCTTAATTTCCAGGATTCCACTCGTTTGTAACTTAAGTTCCCAAATAATTGCCGTACTTGTAACATCATTTAAGCTACATTGACTGATCAATGACCATCACCTTCGTCTTGTCATTTAAGCCCTTTACAAAGGAATCGTATTTCATTACAAAATCATAGAAAATTTGAAGTTTGTAAGGTACACGTTATAGATCTGATAATCGCGTAACAGAATTGTCGTCGTAGCGTTATTAAAATTATAAAGTTTTAGAAATGCTCTCCGACTGTTATTCGTTTTCGGTTATTGTTCAATTATATTGATACTGAATTTTTGATTGCACAACTGGTACTACAATGAGCGACATGTGTATTGGAATTATAATTGTATTTCGAATAGAAACGAACTTTTAGAATTGTGATCAACATTTGGGAGTAATTGTACATATTTCTGTGTGATTACTACGTAGATAAACAAAACATACGAAACAAAAAATAATATAAACGACGACTTAATATATCAAAGAAATAGTTAATACTACCTAATGAAGTCAAAGTTTTCCCCCTTTAAAAAAAATCTCTTGGAATATTTTAAGTACTAATTGCTTTTAATTGCACAATACAAAACTAAACCTAGTTGTTTATTTTGAGCAGTGCTGGCTTCAGCGTGCGAATCTCATCCTCGAGATCGTAGTTTCGATCGCCGGCTGTGTAGCAATGAAATTTCTATCAATGTGCGCATTTAACATTTGCTTGAATGGTGAAGGAAAACGTCGTGAGGAAACCGTCTTTCCGTAGACCCAAAAAGTCGACAGCGTGTGTCAGGCACAGAAGAAAAAAATCCTAAAAAGATTGTAGTTCCACTGGCTTGCTTTTTTGTGTTAAGTTATCGATCGTAACATTTGTAGTCTGTGTTAAGTTTATACGTACATATTCTGTGATGTAGTTAAATAATGTATGCTGACAGTAATTCCTTTACTCTGGCATAGAATTATTAAAATAAAGCCGTGTTAGCTTGCTAAAAGGGTGATTCTGGTCGTGGGTTTCCCGTGTTCGAAATACATAATTTTAGTTTCATAAATTTTGACGAGGGTGATCAAAAATATTTGAACACGGCCAATTGTCATATTTTTGCTTGACCTAGTCGTTTGTTTCGCTCGGATTGTGTTGTTTGTTACTTAAATTGTTACTTAAAAAAAATCAGTGAATAAATATATTATATATTACGAGCGATAAATACACCATATGGATCTAGACTAGCAAATATGAAAAACATTACAAAGAAGGCAAACGGTTATAATTACAACACAAAAGTACAATATTAATGTATGAGTGAATATGATGTCACTACAGCAATTATATTTTTTCCTTATAATCTCATTCTTACGACTGACGATTCGTCTTTCTTCTAGTTAAGGAAACGATCCGAGGTATGTACTCAGGTCTTATTATTTTAGTATAAAATTGTGTATCGACGGACGCCGAACCGTTCGTTCGGTTTCGTTCTTTGTGGTACACCCGATTCCTTACTTTTAATTATTTACGAATTAGTAATAAAACTATTATTTTATTTTACGTAATAGACTTCAAGCAAGACAACAAAATTGGCGACGCGTGTGATACTTGCATCTGAAAATATCTGAAGGAGGTATAAATACTTAGCCAAAATTGTTAAGTGTCTCGACTGGGCATAAAAATGGGCGGTATTCTAAAAAAATGGCATTTGGTTCTATAGTTTTTGTAACTTGTGATAGTACGGTTCAACAAGCTAGGATTTTCGATGTATATCTAATCTAATCTTCTTCTAATATATAAAACTCTCGTGTCTCAATCTCTCTCAAAAGTCTTTATCTTTCAAACCCCTAAATGTTAAGGGTCGTCCACCCCTAAATTTATATTTTTATTTTATAGACAAATATTATTGTGTTTATTTTTTTATGATACAGCATACGAAAATACACACAGCCTCAATGTGAAACTCTCAATGATCAACCCCTCTTTTTTATTGGTTAATTAAAAACTTGACTTGAGGTTTATTTAGAGAAATAATCACAACAACCTAAAAAGTTTTCATTCCGGAAAACCGAACTATAACTTGGCGATTGAAAAGAGTGGCGGAAAGTTTCTTGCCAGTTCATCTTACCCGCTCTACGCCCTTGACTTGCGAACTGGTTGTAAATGTAAATTTACAGTTAATTTAATTTATTTTTCTTGACGTTCATAAGTGTACATGTTTACCTATATGAATAAAGATATATTTGATTTGATTTGATTTCTAGGGTAGCATAGAAAAATATTTCATGTTGGCATGTACTAAACGAGAGAGAAACGAAGTTCGCGGGGGCAGCTTGTATTAATGATAAAACTGCACATTTTAAATGCGCATAGCAATATTTTCTTTTTATTTTCAATGTATTCCGCATCATTGCACATCTAAAGATTTTCGTTTTTAATATCGAGTACATTTTATCTGATAAATGTATTAAACACGTTCTGGGTTTATTCCAATTAAATAATGGCCTATTAGCATGTAAAAATATCGTAAAAAAACAGTTTTTATAGAGATGAATATTAAATACTGGTAGCAGTAAGTGACTGTAGAGTCAGAGAGATACTGTTACATGAAGTTGCCAGCTAATATTGTTCTTTTTCAGTTCAATCATATTTTATATATTTTCTTTCAGGTTATTTGAAGAAAACGAAGAGCTGCTTCATCTATTTGAGAAATTCCGTGAGCTTCGAACTAAGGAAGCCATCGTGAGTTCAGCGGAGCTAGCTGAACATGCTACCCAGGTGATGCATACCTTGGATGAAGGAATCAAAGGTCTGTCTGATATGGACTCGTTCTTCGCTTACGTGCGCCACGTGGGTGGTACACATCGACAGGTTCCAGGGTTCAAGGCTGAGAACTTTTTGGTAAGGATTTTTTAAATAGAAATCATTATTGAAGAGAAACATCTTTATCGGCGTGGGAAAAGATACAGTCACATTTTTCGGTTACGCGTCACATTTCTCGGTTACGCGTCACAATTTCCTACCACGGTTAGAAGAGATTCGATGCCATTAATTAATAACAAAAATATATAATAATAATAACAATAATTATTTTATAATTAATGAAATTCTGTAAAAATCTTAGTAGTAAGGTAAAATGAAATAATTTTATTATTTGTATTCATGTCTATAAAAGCATTTTGTTATCTCATTAACAGTTAAAAGCATATCGTTTTTCAAAAAAAAAGTTCATAGAGAAGTTTCACTTCTCACTTGTGTACACGCACACTTTTTTTAGTTTTAATGATGATGATCACATGATAAATATAAATAAGGTATTGGCGATACTGACTAGAGACGCAAGATACTGTAAGATAAGACACGGGAGTAATATATTTTTAAAGTTCTCTGTTGAGTGTTTGACGAATTTGACAAATGTATTGATTAGATCGTAGGCATAGGATACATGAATAAATAATGGTCCCAATTGGTTCACATAACATATTTTATTGTGGGGGTATGGCATGCCATCCCTTTTAGATCAGGCCATTTTCGACCCCCTAAAGCTTTGTTGTGGATGAAACTAGAAGCCTATTTCAATTCAAACCAGTAGTTTAAGAACTAGTCAAAAGTTTCTAATTTTTTTCTCTCACTCTTTGCCTGTCCGATAATCAAAGCTCTAAGGGACTTTTAGAATATAGACTAGAAGGGATAAATAGGCTCTTCAAATTTAAAATACAATTAAAGTGTGTGTGAAAAAACTAAACAATATATTTTAATATACAGAATATATTTGAAGTCCATTTATTTAAAATATACAAAACTTTAATATTGATATGGTCACAAACGATGTTGTTAGAATAGCTAATTACGTATTAACTTAATACTCTCTCTCTCTCTCTGGCTCGTTAAGGAGGGACTGAATAAGGGACATTGGTATTACGTGGATCATATAACTTTATACGGCAGAAGAACTGAGTTGCGAGACTTGTTTTTTATTATCATAATCTACAACCTGCAATAACTTGTTTTCTAATTTTACACTCGTCTTATTCGTCTATATCTTAAATATTATTTAAAAAATCACATCCCTACTATCTGAAATAGATATTTTTTATGGGGGTGATCAATGTAATTTACCTCGGCCGATAGTCACACTTGATCACTTGTTTCGCTTTTGTAATGTTCGACGCATGTTGATTTTCATGATATATTTATTAATTATGCCCCCAATTGTATAATTTCTTAGTAGCTGCGTATTTTGTACTATTTGAAGGCAAAGTATTTGTTATTAGCAGTCTAACCTCTTATTGGTTCCATACTTAATGTCTATTTACTCAGGGCTTATTATTTTAATAGATATAATAAAATAAATTAAAAACAATGTAATACAAAATTCATCACAAACTGTTACTATAATTTATTTTTGAAGTATTGGATATAAAGGAACGCGTGGAACTATTTTAATTAGCTGTAACGATGCTCGCTTTCCCTTTGACTTGAAAAGTTGCAGGAATGTAGGCTATATTGTTAACTTTTTGCTGCACTGCAGCTTTATTAATAATATTTTTTATTATTATATTTAATTGCTCCATAAATGCAAAAGTTTTTTTTATATTACTTAAAGATTTTTTTCTATCTTATTACTAAAGTACTAGCCGTGTAGACAAGAAATCTCAACAGGATTCCAACAATATCACATACTGGAACTGACACTTCTTGAAGTCTGTGGTATATAAATCAAACGGTAATTTTTTTTACAGAAAATTGAGCAGCCTTTCCTCGAAGCAGCGAAGACGACACTTGGAGACAGATACACGCCCAACATTGAAAACATCTACAAGCTGACTATCAGGTTCATTTTAGAGAACTTGGTCAAGGGTTACGAAGACGGCGGGAATGAGAATGAGACCCAAACAAATATAGTCCACTAAATCTTATTGTTTACACAATAAAAAACCTACTTTATTATAAAAGTAATGCAATAACTACTCATAAACCTTTATTTGTTTTGTGTAAATTTGTAACAATTAATATTGTCTACAATGTTACTTTTGTCTATGAAGTTGACAAGTCACGGATCAAATGTCAAATGTCAAATTTGCGTTTGGTTCTCTATAGATTTGTTAATATTTCAAAAGGTTTTATTTCCGGTATAAAGTTACTAAAACAACGAAAAATCACCAAAATGCCTTATATCTGAAGCCAGCACAGGAGTTTGCTATTTCCTAATAGATTCCGATCTCTACTTGGATCATGACGTCAACCCAAGATTGCTATTTCAGCGCTATAAATAGAGATAACTCACAAAGAAGTTGGGATATTTTCTTTAGTAGAACAGTATATTGTAAGAAATTTAATGGATTTATTTCTCTATTAAAGTTTTGTAACAGTAGTTTGAATTTTATTGACTTTATCACTAATGTTTCGTATTCGCCTTGATGCTTTTGATTTATCAAAGCACACATTTTTTTATGTTATCAAAGATTATACATAGCTTTATATTTTACAAGCTAAATATTTATTTATATGTATGTATAATATTGTATCAGTACCGATTTTACGACTAGCTAGCTATGCAATAGTTTATTTTCTAAATGGAAAGCTAATTGGAATAAATATAGTATATCATTATAATATTTTCTTTATCACCCTGACAATTGTTATGCAGCTTTTTTAGATTTTTTATAACGGTTTTATTTTTTCGTATTGGGGCCGATAAGCCTAGCAACGCGCATCCTTCCCAAACTTAAAAACTACAGAACCGATGTCCAAGATTATTTCTCCATTATAATGTATTGTATGTTGGTAATATAATATTTCCAAAATGTTAGAACAAAACTATCAAAATATAAACAAAAGTTTGCAACCTCTATTTGAAATAAGATTACAATAAATTTATTTAAGTGTGTAACGTTGGAATGAAATTGAACACTGAACTAGATTCTGTTGAATAAACCTAATAAACTTATAATAAAAAGTGGTGAGTGAAATCGATTGTGACTATAAATAGTTCCTTTCCCCATTCAAAGCAATCACGGGACATTAAATCGACTTATTTTTATATTGTAGAGTCAGGTCACCAGTGTATAATGTTAAAAACACTTTTAGTACTATTTTTATATATCTTTTAACGTTTTACTATAAACTATTTTTCATACAAAATGTACAAATGGCTTTACAACCGGGCCATTAGATTTGGACCTTAGATTTCTGGTTCTTGATTATTTCAAATAGGCAAGTAGGTGATCAACCTTCTGTACCTCACACCGTCGACTTTTTAGGCTAGCACGATATGGACTGGTAAGCACCGTACGGGCGAGTGCCAAATGCGCACCTTGATGGAAAGTAGATTGTTGCACAGGCGGGGACCGTACCTGCGACTAGGGAGAGTCGCTCGTTAAAACCACTACGCCAACACTGCTGTATAATATCAAATCAAAAATCATTTATTCATATAGGTAACATAATGTACACTTATGAACGTCAAAATATACTTTAAATGATTCTAATTTTACATTTACTGCCAGTTCTCAAATCAAGGTCGTAGAACGGAAGAGAAGAACTGGCAATAAACTCTCCGCCACCCTTTTTAATCGCCAAGTTTTTTTTACAATATAATAATTTACACCATTTCATTTATTCAAGAAAAGCATCTATCTATCTATGCCAATACCGCAAAAATAAATACACTGGTAAAAGGAAAGCTAAAAAAGTTCCAAATTCGTTAATAATAAATAAGTTTTATTAACACACGCGGCCACAAAATTAAAACCATATTCTTCTCATTCGCCGAACTATGTTCCTCATCATTGCTGAGTGATTGCTTCAGGCCAACCTATTAGTCACGAGAATCGCGAATATATTTAAAGTAACATGAAAATATTGCTTGATCTTAGTTTAAATTCGAGGAAATATTCATTTGTATAACAAAATAATAGAGAGATATCGGCAAACGAAGTAAAATGAATAATTCATAGATTTTATTATGTTTACGTTCTGTTTGGTAATTAAGAAAAAATATTATTGATACACTAAAAGATTAAAGGCAATTTACGGCCCCACCTAATCCAAATAGCTGCGTATTAAAATCTTTAATGAATTCATAAACATAATCTCGTAATCTCAGCACCTTTCAAATGGGCCGTAAAACAACATAAATTATGTTTTAATTTTAAATTATTATTGTGTGTAAATTAGTTTCATAAATAATGCATCCCGATTGATTCAACATAATATTAGTATTCATTGAAGTTTTGGTAAATACAATAAGCAACCGACTGAAAACAGATCTATTATTAAAAAAAACTTGAGACGTGTCAAGGGTCACCCAGCTGGAAAGAAGTCTTTATTAGGCCTAGTATTGTTAGCTGCGTGGCAAGCTTATTAGGATGCATTTCTAGCCTTTTTCTGTATTTAATATTTCCAGGTCTTGATCTCCTCTTTGACAGACCTGATCTTGAGATTCATATGAATATCCGATGTTTTTATAAACCACGGACAGTTAGATATTTGTTTCAAGATGTAATTTTGAACCCTCTGTATGATCCTCATATTAGTGACACACGCTGAACCCCATAGTTGATTCCCTTATGTAAAAATTGGTTTGAAGAGTATTTCGTAGATGAGCTTATTATCTACTGACAGCTTGGAATATCTGCCAGTAGAGTCCTCTGTATTCCAGGTTGATTTCGTATCTTCTTCTGTATGTGTTGTTTCTTCTTTTTGTGTATTCCCAAGTATTTTACACAGTTTTCTTGCTGGAGTTGTCGATTGCATAGGGTTACTGGTGGACAGTCTTTTTCTTCAGGTTCGATTAATTAGTGAAGGAATTGATATAAAATTTTAATGAAACACGGGGCTTGTGCAGAATTAGTATTCATTATTATTATTATTTTAAAAAAACGGTACACAACAAAAATAATCGTCGCGACATCACACTGTTCACTTCGAAATAGACAGACAAAAAAAATGACTTGCTTTCTATCAGAGAGAGGGAGAGAGACACACAGAGAATCACGCCGCACGCCGTACAACTAAAAGTGTCGTTACAACTTTTGATCTTAATTTTTTCCGCCTAGCTTCCTTTCGCAACGCGCGATAAGGAACTTTCTTTCCAAATAGAAAAGGAATTATATGTCTACAGCCAAGAGCTTAGCACAATTATCAGTCTTAAAAAAAAGCAATTTTAATGTAAATGCAGATGTTCATCTGGTAGGACGTAGACCTTCGTAGCTTCATAGAGTCTTTTATAATTAGTCTATTTTTTTTATATAAAAAAAATACCTTTAAAACTTAAGAAAAAAAATGGATTCCTGTTTACTACACACTAAAAGTGGAACTGGGTGGGTCATATTGCACGCATAGACAAGGAAAATTGGACACCAAGGCTACCTGGCAAGGACCAACAAATAAAAGATTATGAGGTAGACCAATTGAAAAATGGATTCATGAAATAAAAAGAAAACGTGGTGAAAACTTGTTCACCAAAGCAAAATAGTGACTGATGTGGAGCAAAATGGAGGAACCCTTTAGAAGGATCCATAATGATTTATGATTTTGACTTTTTTTAATTTATCTATCATTTAAAATTTATATACATTGAAACTACTACTTATAATGAGAATTTAAATTCAATGCTAAATAAAATAAATTTTATTTCTTTAACGCATGTACATATTATATTATGTAATGATTAATCATATGATATACTTGTTTAAAATATATTATTCGTTATGGAAATAAAGAGGCTATAATAATAATTATTATTATAAGAAACAATAGAAGTATTATTTCTTCAAAAAAATATCTTACGTCACATTATTAGATGCTGAAAAACGTAGTAAATATAGTATAACTAATTATAAACATCTAACTCGCATTGATTGCTATTGTCTGATATTTTTTCACATTAAAACGACTGGCTGCTCTAATTGTGTTATAACAATAAAGTCTATCTAAAGGTATGTTATAATTTTAGTTCCAAGTCGTTCAAGTTTATAACAAGATTAAGTTAAATGTATCGTCGAGACGCCGTGGCTACAGAAATATTGTTTTTTAAGATTAAGTCGCCCGAGACACGGACGGAATATAAACTTGATATTTTCTTTGGGAAATTGGGCTCGTTATCTTTGAGATATATCTGTAAGTGATAACGAGATAACCGAAAGGAATTCTTTTGAAAGTTATTTCGTATAAAAGCCGTTGCATTCGAGGCTGCATTTTTTTTATAGATACTAATGTCGAGAGACAAGTGCGTGGCTTATTGAAGTAATTTAATTGGAAAACCCAATCCGTCTGGTTTCTACCCAAAAACAAACCAATTAAAATTAGTAGGACGAAATTTGAAGGCCACAAATAAACGAATGATATCTGAATTTATATACAAAAAAAATTTCATTCATTAAGTCTTTGGAAAAAAAAAATATTTTTGTATATACAATTTTAGATACAATTTATAGTGTGTATTTCTAAGGATAATAAAATTTGTAATAAAATGTTATGTGTCTAAGCATTAGCCAGTTTTAATCTTTAAATATACATGTGAGTTTGGTAAAAATCTGAAGTGGGAAAATAATAATTCGTGTCAAAAAGGTTTGCGGATAAATTTGATAAAGGTACACGAATGCCCAATTCCAAGTAAGTGTATGGTTGACCCGCACAATGTACACTGAATTTATTGTGATAACTCGTTCGGTTCTTTCTCAAAATAATAATCATAAAATAAATAAGTGACAACCTATTTTAGGGATGGGTCTCATGATCTATTTGTTTTGTTTTTGTGTATTGACTCACTCACACATTTGCACCCACACACTTACTCATGCACTCGGGCGTGTTGATAACGGTTTAAAAAATAAATAAAATAAGGTTAAATAATCCAATTATTTTAAGGAATTCAGAATTACGTTTGTTTATGGAAGAGCTGGGAACCCTGACACAAGTATTTTTTACCTAAATGGTTTCCAAATCTTACACCTAGGAATGAAAATGTACCTACTTAAAATGAATAAACACTTTTTTATTTATTTTATTTATATTATTTGTTTCATGATCATTTGTCAATCAAATAAGCAAGTAGGTGATCAGCCTCTAATCGACTTTTAAGGTCTATGCCAAGCCGGTTTCCACACGATGTTTTGATTCACCGTTCGAAATTAAATGCTGCATCCCTGGGATCGAACCTACGATCTCTGGGATGAGAGTTGAATGCTTAAGCCACTACGCCAATATAATAATACATGTGGATAAATTAACAACGCTCATATACATGGCTTACGAATAGTGGAGCTAGTAGACATGTTTGGAGGTTCAAATGATTAAGAACGTTGTAGAACCCAGGTCAAAAGCACCTATATCGGCGGGCATGTGTCATAGATTTAGATGCTGTATATTTCTGGATGACAGCAAATGAACGTCTGTGGTATTATGTATTGTAAACCGGTGTTTATTCTCTAACATTAACCTTAAAGTTTCGTGATGAAGACATACCTGCTTAGCTCTCTTATTTGATTATATGTAATTAGATAATTAAAAATAGATGCGCCTAACGATTGATTAAGAAAAGAAACGGAAGTAGAAACTTTAAGTAATTGTTGAAACCTGTGCCAAAAGGGAGTAGGCTCGCCTGATTTAGTAGCTAATTAGGATCAAAGAAGATGTTTAATTAAATTTAAAGACTGAGCTCTTCTGATATAAATAGGTTAGGAATTCCATAGCAGTACACTTTGCACGGTAAAGGAGGAGTGATAGAATTCAGTTTTGTGAGTAGGAGTTTCAAGACAATAGTTACATTAGTTGGAAACTCTACAGTGGGTGGCTTTTTCCACATTGTCATGGTGCACGGAAAATGCCTTTAAAAACCGCTCCGTTGTAGAACGACGGACGTCGAGGTGATACGGATATTGACGGAATAGCTGAGGCTTTAATGAGTGTCATTTAAAGAAAAGACATTAAAATCTTTAATACAAGGTTAATTAATCATTTAAGTTTTTTATAAATTTGACAAATATCGAAATGATCCTAATCCTTGGGATTAGGTTCCAGTTCAAATACTTACTCTACAAAGAATTCGTTTCACTCAAAACTTGGAGATTAAAAAGGCGGAGAGTTTCTTGCCAGTTCTTCTTGCCCACTCTACGCGACTTGTGAACTTGTAGTTAATGTAAATTTATTATCTTTTCTCTTGACGTTCATAAGTATACTTGGTTATCTAAATAAATAAGGTTATTTTGAGTTTGAATTGTTTTGACTGAGAATTGAATTCGTCTTATCTAGGTGAACCATGAACCTTAGCATGACAATAATCCAGAAGAAGAACATGGTGAAATAGAGTATCTAAAAAACCGTTGGAATTTTTTTGTTTGTATATAAATGAAATGTAAAATTATTGACATACAGACAGGCACAATGAAGTTCAATTCAAACGAAAAATGCCTGAAGCCTAAACATGCAGACGACTTGACAGGTTTCCACAACTTGATGGAGTTCCCAGAAGTATGAGTGGCATTTTTCGATTCGAAATTCAATATTTGGGCAATTTTTAAAACACAAATACACAATCAAATGTATAATCCGACTTTTTATTGTTCGTAGTGGGGTAGCATAAATGATAATTATTTGAATAAGCAGAGTTCATTACGAATTACATTTATGACTGATAATTTAATGTATTTCTTGAAGATTGCTTTTGGGACACAGTCTAAGTACATTTTACCTGTGCCCATAGTACAGTTTGATACCCTTCAGACTTAAAGATCTAGGTTACCAGGTCATAAAATTTAAAAAAAAAAGATTCCCTTCAAAACAAGTATCATCATACTGTGTCTAATAACCAGAACTGCTTCACCGTAAATGGGGTCAAATAAGACGCCCTAATTATCCTGATTACATACTATATTTTGGCTAGCAAACATACCATTTATACCATTTTTCACTTTAGCGGTCTGATAATTATAAAAGATAATTATGAATAAACAGGAACAATTTAAACAAGGTTGATCCCGGGAGAAATTATTGTCCCAAGGCGGTCATTCCAGGTAATGGCTTTGACCGGTTTTGTTCATTTAATAAAATAAAAAGGGGCTTTTAGCGATTTTATTTATACCTTCATACTTGTTATATACTTTTATACGAGCCATTGAGAGCTTAAATATTCATCGTGTTTTAAAGGAAATGTGTAAGGGCGTGTTAAGAATTAAACTGAATTGTCCTTAAGAAAGTAATTTCTTGTTCTTCTTTGTTCATTCTTCATTCATTCTTCTTGATGCAATATTGATTTCATTACATTTACTAGCAATGAGCCGTAAGGAGGACGTGGGGCATCGCAATCCTTATGTTCACCTAGCTAATACTTAAGGACGCCGTGCATCGGTTAAGAAAAGCTACTGAAGATCTACCAGCAGACGACGCGGAGGGCTATCGTACTCGCAGACATCTAGCTCACAGACAGCTAGCGAATACCATGAGCATTTATTTTAGAAATGGAATCTTGCGGTTGTGTTTATTAAGTGGTTTTTAACTTGAATATATTCAGTGCACAAGACATGCTTGTGTTTAAATAATTTAAAACAATAATAAATCAATGGAACCATATTTCTATATGAATCTTACCACATTGAATTCCTTTCTATACCTAAGACCCGTGATTGATTTTTAGGTTTAAGAAAAAGCGTATTGGAGTATAAAACTATCACTATATCTCTTATAAGTTCCGACTATAAATCTTACTCTGAGACGTATCGGTGAGATGTTTACTTTCACCGCACGACAAGCACAAATTGCAACCACAGAAAATGGAGGTTACATTATCACGCTTATCTATATCTTATATTTATTTATTGCAAGAATATGTTACAATCGAAGATTCGCATATTCTGCCACGGAATAGCGTATCATACATGTTTATACGTTATCGAATTAATATTCATTATAATGTTTCACGCAAATAATTATTTATGTAATAATTTTTCCAAAAGTATCTTAATTCGATTTTTAAAAACTCTAATCGGAAGATCTTTTAATGATTTTCAGTGGTAAATTATTGTAAACCTTGATTGCCTATACAGTTCCAGATTAATTTATGGCAATACCAATTTCTCCCCATATCTACTTCTCCCACAATATGTTCCCTATATAGCGGATCTTTATATAATAACCATTATTTCGTCATTAATCTTGTCCCACGCTATTGAAACCTGACCTATATATGACGGCGACAGTTGGGTTTTTCTGATAACGGATCGACGTACTTTCAAGGGTCTAAGTAATTTAATGTAGTAATTTTATTCCTAAAAGAAATTTAATTTGTAATATTCTTTCTTGGCCTCAATTCTCTAGTTCATAACACTAAATATATTATATTATACAGGAATCTCTCTTGGCCGCAATTATTTAGATCGCGACGCACCCAAAAATTTGCAGTGGCATAGTGATTAGTAGTGTTTGTAAATCGTGCTATATTTTGTCCTCTACATTTTTTTTATTTTATAAGAGAATACCAAGATGTTTATGTATTGAGTTAAAAATTAGTTGTCACATTATGTGCTTCTTTCTCGGTTCCGAGTGGAGCGGGGTCATAGTAGCGGTGCCGCCCACTCGGGGCCGTGTGAGCGTCCCGTTCTTTTTTTAAACCATAACCATCTCAATGTGCTGTCTGCCGACCACTGAGATCCGAAGAATGTTTTTTTTTTAATTATAATATACATTCATACATATTCTCAAACATTCATATTTACTTAATCAATATTGTCCATAAAAGGTTTTGGTATCCGGCTACTACATCGTATCCATTGTTTAAGCATTAAATATGTTAAAATATCGTAATTTAACCACGTGAAGCATTCAAGGTATGTATACCTAGTAACAAACGAAACGTTATAAGATACGTGTTTGACACAAAAACGTAATAATAATTAACCTACATCGAAAAAACACTCGTCACCTTTTCATGTTTTTTCAAACCACTAGAGGCAATCACTTTATAATATGCTTTACGCGTAGAAAATTGAAATTTAATACGTTGAAACCTGAATAGATTATATGAAATGACTATTTCAAGCTTCATCATTCAGCTATTCGTCTTTCTTGTCTATCGACAACAAAACCTTTTATTTATAACACTTTTTACAGCGCTCCACTGAATCAATAATGAGATTTATCAAATCGAATCAAGTGCTTCAAGAAAAGAGCGTGCCGATTCTTAAAATGCTGGCGACGTACTTGCGAGCTAACTAACTTTGGGATCGACTCCCGGTCTTCTCTGACCGATACAACCTGCAATTGTTCTAAGAGAATACTCCTCCCTCAAAGGCTGGCAACGCACCCACTAAAAGGGGGTGTTATGGGTGATGACTACATTTTGGGCATCCCGTAGGCTTCTTTAAGCCCCTATTCTATAAAAGTAAGTATCCATATTAAAAAGGGAGCCACCTCCTATTCTATTGAAATGAAACCGTAGTGTATCTGGTTTGTAAACTCACCCGGATCCCGTAGGAAGCAATACTGAGAATAGTTTGTAGAATGGTCTTAGCAACCACAAGTTAAAGCATGTTTCCAACTAATTAGTTTACTTTGTTAAATATATATGCACGAGTGCTAGTTTGTAGGTACTTGTAATATAATTTTTACGTCGTTTTTCTTACGTCTGTTATCATTTGTGGGATATTCAAGAGTATAAATAAAATAAAGTTTGCGTATTCTGAAACACATATTGGCGTGCTAATTTGTCTTAAAACGAATCTTACATAGAAGTTACACAGTGCACACATTATCGTTTATTTTTTTGTTGTGATAATATATGATATAAAAGAATATTTTTAAGGTATCAAATTAATACTCATTTAACGTTTGACACAAAAATAATACAATTTACAATGGTAGTAAATTAAGTCGATTTTAATACTATAGTGCAAAGATCTTTTAATGTTTTTGGAAAATTATTATAAACCTTTTTTTGCTATACTAACGGTGATTGTACGACACAGTTCCAGGTAAATTTATGGCACAGCCAATTTCTCCCTATCAACTTTGACAGATGTCAATTCCCCTTGACATAAATATATTTACGTTTTTTGTGAACAAATAATTACATTTCTAAAATATACATACAGGGTAAACATGTAGAGCTTCTTAAACAAAAGGTATGCAGCTGTCAAGGTAGTTTGCTCCACATATTGCTCTAATACATATTTTCAAGCCATAAATACAATAAAGTATTCGATTCGTCATTCATCTACATTCGCCGCGGACTGCTATCTATGTAGTTCTGTAATAGGCTGGTAGTGGCACTCTAGGTAAAATAATCCTATACTTTTTAATTATATATATGGTCTATAGTGGACACATTAAGACATATACAACGTTTTTTTAATAGTTTGTTTGCGTGTTCTATTCAATCGGCTTCAGATCAATTATACATAGTAAATTAAAAATTCCGAACGTGTTTTTAAGTATTTAAAAAAAATCAGTGGCGCTACAACCTAGGTCTTCATTATTTTTCTGTGCCTGTCACTTTGTCGCTCTTTAGGTCTCCGACATGCTGGGTTCACAATGTTTGCCTTTATTCTATATATCTTGAGCTTATATTTCATCGTATGCAAAAAATATCGTGTATTCAAATTCATGTTTTATGTTAATCGTAAAATCGGGAAACATTTACGATATTGTATTTGGTGAATTTTAGTTATACTACTATGTAATATATAATAATAATATGTTTTATTATTATTATATATTAATAATATGTTTTATTATTATTATATATTCGTTTATCCGAACGAAGCTTACTGTTTTCAGTGACAGGTAGGTTAGAGAAGCAATTTTTATTTACGCTGCTATAACATGATTCCTAGTGAAATATAGAAACTGCCTCTCAACAGATTCAAAACACATATTAAAAAACCTTAATGTGTAAAGGTTACTACACAGTTAATGACAACATAGAAGATAAAAATCGTTCAATCAAAAGTTAACTTGGAAGTGTTGTGAATGTAATGTAATGTAATGTAATGGTGAATGTGGTAAATTACAGAACAGATTTTTAATTTATTTTTTACTTATGTAACTTAAATGACGTTGTGGTTTATGACATTTTCCTTTGAATTATTGTAATGTAGAGGGAGGATAAAACTTGCTGAGTTTCTTGCCCGTTCTTCTCAGAACAAGACCTGCTGGTAGTTTTGCAAACGGATGGCGTAGTTTTGCTCTTTCGCGAATTTTGTAAAAGTTTTTGACATTCATAAGCATGCCTTAAATCGCAACTAAATTGAATAAATAAATTTTGATTTGATTTGATTGCATATTCACAAAATTATAAACACATGTGCAAGTTTCAGTCAAGCAAGCAAGCTACAATTAACCTGTAAACTTACTTTATAAGGCCGGCAACGCAATCGTGAGACCTCTGGAATAGAGGGTACATCGGTGATATCACTTAACATCAGGTAAGGTTACCGTTTGCCTCCTGTTCTAAGAAAAAGTCTCACATTTTTGATTATTAGAAAAAAGTGAAATCTAAATTTGATAAGAAAAAAAAAATTAGTGGCGCTGCAGGTGTATCATGATGATTTGTCAATCGTAAAGAGCAAGTAGGTCATCAGCCTCCTGTGCTTGACACACGCCGTCCATTGCTCACAGATGGCACACGGCTGGGATTGAACCTACGACCTCAATGATGAGAGTCGCCGGTGAAATCAACAGTGAAAAGAAACATCTGGAGCTAAGTTTCACCTCGAAGTCCGTCGTTCGACAACTGAGCTTAAAACCAATTATTAAAAGGGTGGCAGCGCAATCGCGAGTGTCCTTTGGCTGTGGTATTACTTAACACACGTTGACCCTCCAGCCAAATAAAAAAAAATTTTAAATTAGTTCTATAAAAAATATAACTGGGTTTTAAATGTAACAATGAAATAAATGAAGGCAGTTCTAAAATGTCTACTTAGCCGGTTTGATGGGAGTTAACGAGTTAAATTAATACAAAAAGAATCCTTTGAGAACGTAGATTAATTCGTCAATTGTTTATCGTTCGCCTGAGCCAATTCAATTTGCGTCTGATTGTAGAGGCTTTCGTGAAATCTGTTAATCGACAAAATGCATTGGTACGCCAATTAATTGGAATTACGAATGATATTGGAGAGTTTTACTGACTTCTATTTTATAGTTTACCATACAGGTTATGCCTATATGGAGGTTTTATTTGTGTACCTAACTTTTTCATAAAATTTAGTAAATAATGTAATACGTATAAAGTCGCATGTGAAATTTTTTATTGACAATTTAGACTAAACTAAATCAATACAATTTATTGCTACTTCATGATATAATCTTAGCTAAAATTAATTGAAGCTCACGACTATAATTGCGCGGATACTATGAAATGCTCGATTTTAAATCTATCGCAGAATATGTCACCTGCATCATGAGCAAACATACGCAGAGTTTGGTTACAGATTTTTTACATCCTAAATTTCATAAATGTTTGAACATTTTTGTATACATTTTCTACAATAAATTTGGCTATATCTTTAGCATTGTTATTTATAATTGCAGTGAGCTGTAGAAAAACGAAAAACTATTAACTTAACTAAACTTAATATTATGAATTAATGCTATTGAATTAGTCAAGTAGATTCAGTCATTTGAAGTTATCATGTAGTTTAAAAATATGAACTATGAAAAAATTAAGAAAGAGGTTTTTAATATATTTTAAAGCAATTTCGTAAGAACTTTTACGACGCACGCTTTATATTGGATAGATCGCTTACAGTTGACCTAATTCCTGTGTCCTTCAACGCTGAGATACTCAAAGATCAATGATTGATTAGCCTTGAATTAAACTTGTAAACTTAAGGGCGGCTACAATAGCAAAAGTGACAATACAGTGCTTCTGTCAGTATTAGCTCGACTGTAACTCACTAGATTGGGTCTAGTGTGTAGTTAGTTATGTTTTATTAGTCTCTTGTGATACTGCATGTGGCAATAAGCTAAAGGAGTTATGCCCAGAGAGTATAGTAAGCATAAATCAGTTGTTGGTGTATGGAGTGAAAATTAAGGTGCATTGATTAAATAGATATACTCACGCACATGTTCAGTTGAATACCAAACATTTTTTTTAAAAAGAACAACAGGAGGCTCATCTTGTGTTAGATGATATAGCCGCCCTTGGACTATCAATGCCAGAGAGCTCGCGAGTACGTAGTTGCCCTTTTAGAATTGGTATGTTCTTTTCTTGAAGGAGCTAAGTAGAATTAATTCGGAAATTATTACTAGGTAGGTGGTTCTACATAGTGGTGGTGCGCGGGTAGATTATTTAAGCCCGATGATGGTACCCCATGGTAAGTGCAGAAGATGCGCAGACCGTCTACGCAGCGCCAATCCATCATACCGCTCGGAAAGGGATCGGTCATCTTCTAGTGACCAGCTTTCCGTACCTCTAGATTAACGTACTTTTTTTGTAGCTATATACCAACATATGGAATATTTTACTATGTTACCCCAATAAAAGTGTTCGCTTTTCCGGAATAATATATTCTACCAAATTTAACTAAATTATCAAAAAAAATATTTTTCCAAGTCTTCTCTCCATAAAAACTATCGCCAGAGTTCAAAAAGAAATAAAAAAACATACTCAAAGTGGTCCAGCCATCTTCGACTTTTGAGCTTAATAATATTTTTACCGATTTTTTATTTATATAGAAAGATGGAAATATATTCTTTCTTCTTTTCAGAAAGTGAAAAAGCACATTTGAGGGGTAGTTCTTTAAAACTGAACACTACTTAAAAGTTATAACACAAATTCCCTGAGGAACTTTCTTCCAAACCAAGTAGTGGCCAAGTGGAAAAGACTTCTGGAAAGTGCACCCTCTTTTAAAAATAGGTTCGATTGTTTCTTCAAATCTCCAAATACACGCGCATCAGCTTATTATGCTAATATATACATAATAATTATAATAATGCATTTGATAGGTATACATAGAAAATTGTAATTATAACATCGTTCGTAATAGTTGGAAGCAGAGAACATAAACTTAATGCAACAATTGATTAGATTGGCAAACATCTAACAGAAAAACTTACTATTAACTATCTTTAACTTTCCTAGCTTTCTAACTTGCCCTTCAATTCATGACTTATATATGTAATATTTATTCAGGCATTATTTATTTGTCTATTAATATTGCTAAGTGTAATGTAGAAATTATGAAACTGGCAATACTCAGACTCAAATAACTGGAATATAGAACGGCAACATAAAATAAAAAAGTGCAGGCAGCCTAGCAATATTTAAATTAAAATCAAAAGATCATCTATTGAGTAATCCCAATCTACGGAAATGAAAGTTCATTTAAGTTCTACCAAGTTTTTTTTCAAATTGTAACATTAGGTAAGGTAATATAAGTGTTCTCATGTATATGAAGACAGAATAAATGTCTTCAAACCTAAACATATAAATGGTATTCCGACAATAATAATAATAATGTTGTATATTCTGCCACACATAACGCCGTGCTATTATTTTTTACATAATAAAATAGGTAGATAATACAAAAAAACTTGGACCCTCAACGCTGGCAGAATTTCCTTGCTGTATTTCAATACTTCGAAAGTAGCTCTGGTGTCTATATACCAGGCGCCAAATTTATTCTTTAAGAAAGTCCCTAGTACCCTTGATTTGACTCCTAGATTTGAGCCGTTTAGTACTTTCCGCCTGTTGGAAGGTCATGGTGCTGTCCACATATAATTGTCTATGATGCACTAAGTTTGAATTTGTATTATCTTTTCTTTTCTTTTGATGTGTGTGGTCATTTATATATTCATTATATATTTTCTCTTTTACAAGTAAACACTATCTTACAAGTATTACTAACGTTTTATTTAATTGCTATAGCCACTAGTCCACCCTATCACCGCCTATCCTGTGGTTCAATCATATTAACAAAGTAAATTCAGCGTTACATGAGTACGTACAATTTTATGTTTCATATTACACGTCGAAACATAGGTATTGTCTAGAGTCTAGACGTATTTAAGTGTCTAAATCATTTGAGCAGGTTTAATACAAGTTTAACGACAGTATTGTTTTTATTATAAATTACTGGGCCTGCCTGGTTGCTCTGATATGGTGCCACATATATTATATATGTACGATACGTCGACTCCATACTTCCATACCACTCTATCCTCCGCTTGTCTCAGTGCAGTAGGTATGTAAGCGATCGACCCTGACTTTTCCCGGCATCACTTTTCCCTACCAGTTCGTCGAGAATCTTTGGTTATTTTTGCAGTCTAGACTATTCGGAACATTCTCTTCCAACACCATATCTCGAATACGCCTTTCTTTTTTAGGTCCACTGTGCGTATTGAGCAGGACTCTGATCCGTACAAAATCCAGTGCAGTTTTTTATTTTATATCTTATTACAAATCATTCCTCATAATACTATTAATATAGCTAAAGAAAACGAATAGTCAAAAGTAACTGCACGTAGAACCACACAACGACTTCACAAAATTGCATATCTTTGTGTGTCTCTATTTATGGGGACAAGGATTCTAGAGAACTCATAAACAAGCGAGTGAAGCCTTGGGGACTTTATATATTTCCTTTCTAGAGTTTGTTTAAAGTTACGCTACAACAGTGCCAGTTAATATTGAATGCGAATCGAACCTACTATCACTAAAAACAAGGTAAGATTAATGGAAGCTGATATTGAGCTGGTAAAAAAACAGCATATACCGTAAATCCAGCGAATAATTGGCGTTCAAGTGTTTTATAGTCTCGATAGTCGAAAGCAAATGAAAAATTTCGACTTTGTTTATGGCCACTCGTAAATTGTAAAGATAATAATCTAGATTGTTTATTGAGTTGAACGTTGTTATTAGTGTACTAAAAGAATGGGAGCATTTCCAGTTGGATTTTGTGTATTTCGACATGATTTGAATTTAACCAGATTCTTAAATGGAGTTTGAAATAATACTCATTGGCGGCGCGGGTTGTTAATTATGTTTATATCTAATGAAATTTTAAGTGGACTGTATTTTTTTATGGTTGCTCAATATTTGGGTTAAATATTGGAGAAAGAAAGAAAGGACACGGCACAGTAACTTCAACCTCGTGGCTTCCTTTCTTGTGGCTGGATGTGGCTTCTTCCCACTAATTTTTATCACTTCACCGGAAAGTATGTAACGATAAATATATTCTTATCCCAAACAATTATTTCAATAGATAGTAAATGATAAATAAGTAATAAGTTTAAATAAAGCGATGCGAGCGTATGGTGTACGAACAAATACTAAGTAATTGCGAGGCGTCCAAATTATAACTACCCGCTGCTCAATTCCCTTTTTTCTTAATTGTTGACGCATTATCGCGCGTCACCTACGGCCCGTTCCGGTACTAGTGCCTTCATAGGATAGGACATTAAGGATGGATAGGTATACTGAGCAACCATTAAGATTAAATGAGAATTTGGCGCAAAAAATATATGGACGTTTTTTCGTTCAGATGGGTTTTATGATATTATAAGCTGAAATATATATTTATTTAATTACTTTAATAACGCACACTAACTAAACACATACATAGATTTAAATAGAACATACGACATACAAAAACAATGTCAAGTATGTACAATATTTAAAGGGAAATATTGAATCAAATCAAATCAAAAATCATTTATCGATGTAGGTAACATTTACACTTATGAACGTCAAAAAAGAATTATATATTGAACACTTCTTATTTTACATTTCTGCCAGTTCTCAAATCAAGGACGAAGAACGGAAAAGAAGAACTGACAATGAACTCTAAATAGACTGTCAAAATCAAAATTGACAATTGCCATCTTCCTTTGACTGACATGTTCAGCGCAATCATAATTATAATAATATATATGCCATAACTTACGGAAACATATTCAGATTATTTACCACAATTGTCTTCCCACATAAGGCAATTACTGCTAAATAAACAAACACTAAATAACTTGAGTTGGAGGAGAAATTAAAAATGCAAGACCGGAGCTGTTTATCACGCGATTGTTCTCAGTGTATTGTTGTTCTTATTAATAAAATACCTAAGTGACAAATCGCTCCCATTTCTTACTCTAGAGATATCCGGCGCTAATGAGCTCAAAAGAGCTGATATTCGGGCTTATGCAACATTGAAATGTTTGTATTGTAAATATTATATTATTCTGTATCTGCATACACATCCGTCAGAAAATATTTGTTTCTGGTTTTTACAGAAGGCGATCACTATTTGTTTTTCAATCTATAAATGATACACATAACAAATGAATGATGAATGATTTCACTTTAAACAAAAATATACAATAAAAGTTCTTTGAAATTGGCTTAAAGATAAATACGCAGAGAGTTATTAAGAGAGGGCGTACTGCTATGTGTAGTGTATGGAAGTCAAGCTAAACCAACCAAAGCCGAGAGGTTTCGAAGCTTTAGGGGGTTTTTCGTTAAACCGAAGAGGGTACACTGTAAATACATTATTAATAGACTTCATACTCAGGTAATTTGTTTTATCTGTTTGTATGTGATATTCTTGGAACTAGAAGACATAATATGAGTTCAATTTGATTCACGCGTTTTAAGAATATAGACACAGGTAATATTTTTAAGAGATATTTTGAGAGTTTAGTAGTCAAAGATAATTATTATGAAATTGAAGTTAAGTCAAGGTAAGAGTTGCCCTTATGTAAATTCTTATATAAAACAATATCAATTAAGATTAATGATTTAAATATAAAGACTCTAGGTTCAATAAAAATAAAAGTCTGAAAGGAAAGATACGGTAAAAATCGTTTTCCGTATCGAAATAATATTTTATTTAAGACGTATTATTGATATTTAACTTCTTTAAAAACTTAGTCTTCAAATAGATATTTTCAAAAAGGTTGCTTAAGGATAGTTATATGTTTAAAATTTTGTCCTTCTTAAAAAAATATTATTCTTTGAAGGGATTGTCTGTTGTCTTTACACCAAATATTGTACACAGATAATAAAAACCACAAGTTATAAATAGTCATAAATAATTTAACTGTGTATATTTACAAATTTCTTTCCTCTTATATAAAAATAATTCTGATGAGGGAATAACACTTGACATTTGCGGAGGCCGGGGTTTCGATACTTCTTGAAATATTTTTAGAAACTGAAGGCCAGATGAACCTTTAACGTTTATATCCTACATTAAAGATAAATCAAAGGTTAAAAATGAATTTATAAAATATATTTTTTATAGAACAGCAGCCAAACAACCAAACCAAGAGGCTCACCTGAGTAAGTTAAACCACCACTTGCAGACACTAAAACGTATTCCAATATTAAATAAATATATTTACCTTCGAACTAATAACACTCGTTATATATGTAAAATATCAAAATGTGATTAGTTGTTTAACGACAACTCGAAAAAATTATCTTATTCTATTTGCTTAAATATTAAAAATTATTTTATTATACATATTATCATTTCGTGACCACTCCACCTTCACTACCTTGCTCCATAACAAAGCGTTTAATGACACTTGTTGCATCACTACTTGGAAGCTGCTACATATTTAAGAAGTATTTTCTTTGGGACCGTCAAGGCTATAATCCGATTATTATAGGTATACATGAGTATAGAATTATTCTATATGATGTTGTGACAAAAGTATAATTTTGACGTCCCTAGGTTGCTCGTAAAATGATAAATAGACGAGCCTTACCTCGTTAAAGATAATCCCAGCTCTGTTACCCGTCGGTGTCTGTAATTTCACATAAGTAGTTTTCCCGGAAAAAGGCTCCGTTTCGAGGTAATGGGTGATTTGTTTTCGAGGCCGTCTACTTAATTGGTTAAGAGAGTATATCATTGTGTTTCTAATAATAATTAAAGGGAATATTATATCTTACTAATAAAGAAATATTTAAAAATAACCTTATTATACAGATTTATTTTAAAAAGTAGCGTACAGATAATTATGGAAAATACGTGGTTTTATACATTTACATGCAAAATTACTCCATTAATGCATTACTCCGGGCCATCGCTTGCAACTATATAAAGCGCAAATTCGGCCCCACATGAAGTACTATTCCCACCTCTGGGCGGGTGCTCCCCAGTACCAGCTCCTTCCACTTGACCGTATTCAACGAAGAGCGGTTCGAATCGTTAACGACCAAACTCTCTCCGAGCGGCTTGATCCTTTGGCGTTGCGTAGAGATGTGGGATCTCTCTGCTTCTTTTACCGCATTTACCATGGAGAGTGTGCAGAGGAGTTGTTCGGATTAATATCTGCAGCTGAGTTTCATCAGCGGACGTCGAGGCAGAATACGAAATTCCACCCGTATCACCTCGACGTCCACCGTTCCACAACTGCGCGTTTTTCTAGGCAGTTTTTGCCGCGCACCACCACTTTGTGGAACCAGACGCGACTGAAGTATTTCCGAACCAATTCGATTTAGGGTCATTCAAGAAAAGAGCGTACCAATTTTTAAAAGGCCGGCAACGCACTCGCGAGCCCTGTGGCATTGAGAGTGTCCATGGGCGGCGGTATCACTAAACATCAGGTCTGCCTCCTGCCCGTTTGACTCTTGTTCTATAAAACAAAAAAAAACTGTTGATAAAAATAAGCTAAGGAATATTATTACTTGTATGTTTACAGGTTTTTTATGTCACGCAAGTGACATCAAGTTCAGTATAATAACATCATAATATTATGTTTTTATATCGCATAGTCAACGCATTAAGGAATTATCTTTTTTTTTATAAGCACTCTTGTACGAGTGTAATGGAATTATTTCAGTTCATTAGTTTTTCTGTAAAAGTGACATCTAGCGTGAAACTTCCACAATACGAATTGTTATAGCTTGTAATTAGTACACAGAGATTTTTCTGTTGTTTAATACTAATATTTTATAATATAAGATTTATCTAATCACAAATAGTAATATTATACCATATATTAAAATTTTCATCGTTTAACAGTTACTTATACTATTTTTCGGTAAATTGCTTTTTGCCAATATTAGTCCTCTTGTTGATACAGCTCAAGTGACAGAACTTTGTCAGACAGTAGAATGATGAGTGATGACGTCTGTATAAATCGATTTGGATTAACCTTCTAAGTTCTAATGAGTAATGACGTCAAGGCGATTGTGTTACTGTTTATTAGTGCTTTAAAAAATAAACAAATATTTCAAACCATACCATTTATTTGTTATTGTTTAAAAGAATAAATGAGAAACGTTTCGCGTATCCTGTTTTTTTTGATAGACTGCGAAATACTTCTCATAAAGAAAAATATGTTAAAATCAGAATATTCTGTTTGAATCCCTGAGTGAATTGAATTTAAGACATGGCCGAAATGGACTATTACGAAGACGAAGGAATACCTATATGGCAGGAACCCCGATGTGAACCTCTAGGAGCAGCTAAAGAAAATCTATTTGAAGAAACAGCAGCTGAACAGACCTCTGGCGACAGGATCCATGCTTTAGAAGAGGAGCAAGAAATTTTATCTTCATCTGTTTTCTCATTATCATCTCACCTCGCTCAGGTGGAGTTCCGGTTACGACAAATATTGAAAGCTCCTCCAGAAGAAAAAGATGCTATGCTTCAAGCACTTGAAGAGTTTACGTCGCGAGCGGTTGATTCAAGGACTGCGCCTCAAGGCAGTGCAAGTGAAGGGGCATGTCTGGAATGTGCTGAGTTAGAGAGAAAAATTCACAGTCAAAGGGCTAAGCAATCTAGATTTATTGAAAGACTTAAACTACAACTCAAAGAACTTGAACTGTTCACGGCCGACTCTTCAAAACATGATGATATAAAACATAGGACTCTCATAGAGCACCTTAGAACTGAAATAGACAGAAGTCTTGTAGAAGGATGCCACCAGCCTCTGACTACAGAAGAACTAAAGCATCAAATTGATTGTGCTGTCCGCCAATATGCTGACAAACAGCTCTCTAAAGATGAAATTATTAGCAAACTTCAGAGCCATATTGATGATATGCAAAAATTTATAAAACTTATGAAAAATGATAATCTAAGTAAGCCTCAAACAAGCAATACAGAGCCAAAAAAAGTTGGTAAGCCCAATACATTTGATAAAAACTTTAGCAAGAATAAAGTTAATGATGAGCTTAAAGCTGAAACAATCAATTTGATGAGGAAGGCATCAACTTTAATACAAATATTTACTGTTTCACAATTTGGTTGTTCACCAAATACAAATAAAAGGTATGAGAGAAAGTCTACTGTTACACATTGGGGTAATTTAAGAGCCAAATTAGAAATGTCCATAGATGCTGTTCTACACATTGTATCAAGAGAGAGGCCTCATACTCTAATAGATAGTTATGATAGTGAATCTGAGGAAGGTTGTGTAGTTATAAATGATGCCCCACTGACTACAGCAGTGCGTCGTCATTTAGCTATAAATTTGCGTGATCTTCTCCAACATGGTTTAGTTGGTCATGAAACAACATCTCTTGTACCTTTGATTGGTTGTTTTCCAGTTCGTAGATCATCAACATCCCAAAATATACATATATGGGAAGTTATACTGAGATATTACGATTTAAATGATGGAGATAGATTCAACTCAACCCCAGCTAGAAAACTAAGTCAGAGCTTCAATTTGGACATAGTTGGGGGAACAGCTATAACAAATAAACAGAGCTTATTAAGTGCTATCGGAGGTATACTGGCATCACACACACCATACAAAAGAAGTTATGATGCTCATTTTAAAGCATTTGTGTGTGCAGCTCTTAACTCACATAAACTTGTATTATGGTTAAACATAATTTTAAAATGTAGGTCGCTTATTGATTATTACTACTCTTCTACTAGCTATATTGTAAATACTGGATTCCAAGATGCCTTACAAAGCCTTGATCAGTTAACTCCATATGACTTTGACCTCCCCGTTGATCTTGCAGTGAAACAGTTTCAAAATATAAAAGATGTGTTTATGTAATTAGTTGTAAGCCTCTTGCCTTCCAATTAGTTTACGCTTAAAAATGTATGAATTCTAGTCGTTTTTTGAAAGTACAATGTTGTTAATTTAATTGGCCTATTATTATTAAGATATATCAAAGCTTTTTCATAGGTTTAGTACTTACCACAAAATTAAATATATCTGAGTTGTTATAGCAAAAATTAAGAATATTTATGGTTTAAATAATGCTTATTTTAAAGGTCTGTATAACATGGATAGACACAATCGTGTTTAAGGATATTTAATATGAGAAGTTGTGTTGTTACATATTGTGTTGTTTTATTATTTTATACATTGCTCTTGAATTTGTAATCCTTATTCATAAAAACTAAATCAGTTGCACTATTTTTATAAAGTACTTGTATATTATATACTATCTCATTTCATCAGAGTGTAAACAAAAACAGAAGAAAGGGTATGTTAGAAAAAAAATGCAATAAGATTGTTTTAGTTTTTACGAGAGAGAGACTAAAAAACTATTATATCTATGTTAAGTTATTTCTCTAATAGTCAACCAAAACACTTACATTCCAGCCAAAGATTTATGTACTTATTTAATTAGTTATATTGCTGAATATATAGTCATAAAGCATCACGTATTTTATTTTAAATATAACTTATATACTGGTTGTGCATGGACAAATTAATTTGTCCATTTGCTCTTCTCTTAAACAGACACAGAGAGAGATAAATATAGAGAGTTCCATTCCATAGGAGTGCAAATAAGTACCTACTTATGACTAGTATAATTTTGGTTATGATAAAGTAGGTAATATACAAAATTATAATGTATTTTATTCATTTCTAATTTTTTTTTATTCTTGCAATAACCTTAATAATATCTATAATCTAATATAATAACCATTCTTGAAAATCTGAGATAGGTATCCTAATCCAAATATTGATAAAAGTGTGCCAATAAGCAATCGACAGATTGTAATAGCCATCTGATGTAAGCTATCCATGGTAGGTCAGATTGGTGTATGTTGATAGACTTTTGTATGAAAATGACAGTTCAACTGTGCCAATATCCTATCTTAAGATTTGACATGTATATTTTAATATTATTTGTATGGTTCTATTTATTTTATTTTGTTTTTATTGATTATCAAATATGAGTGTAAAGAGCGAAGAGATTGCATTCTATCCGTCGCCAATAATAGATTGTCTTCGTAGGGTTTGGTTATTGGGATGCAGATAGGAGATCGATCAACTGTCAGTCTGATCTCAGATGGTTTTCAATCTAGATTGTGGATTGATTATTGGGTTCGAGAGTTAATTTCACCCTGTAACCTTTCTACGGCTGCCTGGAAGAAATGGTTAAAGAATTAAACTCCAAGAGAATTAAATAACTTTTTATTAAAGTTTACATTAAAAATAAATAACAGATTGCAGAAATGGTTGGACATATTCTTTATACATTTTAAGATACACAAAAAAATAGAAATGGATGTAACTAAAAACTTCCAAGTCAAGTCCAAGTTCTTTACTGCTTGCTTTGAGATAAAATTTGAAAATTCATAAAACTTCAACTATCTATCATTGAGTTTGCCTTTTTATATAATACTGCTGTTCATGTTAATTCTCATTTGATCATATTTTAAACCTTGTTTGTATAATTTTTTTATAACCAGAATTTAAACCTTTACGATTCAGAGATAAAATTAGTTAAAAAGATAGATTTTCCTTTTTTAAATGTCTTGAAATATAGCCTTAGTACAATTTGACACGTATTCTACCAAAAAAATAGTTTTTATAACTTTTCCCACTGATTTAACGGTCTCACAGTATGAAACTTCAATAAGGTTTTTAATAATAATATCAACTTATACTAAAGCTACATTTTGAAGCAATATAAATAAATACCTGCAGATAATAGACTGATAAATATGACTTCACATGCCTAAGATAATCAATGAAATAACGTGGTCATTATTTCTACTAAAAGGTAATTGTTCGAGGACAACAAAAAGTATTTAAATAAAAGTACTGTTTGTTGTATTGTAACAGTACTTTAAAATCTATATACTTTCACCGGAATAAAACCCGTCCTCCGAATAATTAAGCTTCAGTATAATAAATTAGCCAACAACAATGACAATTAGACAGGTTTTAATCTGGTTTAATAAGCATATTACATATGATAGTCATATTTAAGTCTTCTATCTGTCTATGCATGAAATGCCAAGTTCACATTCACACAAAAATTTCAACACAGGGTCATGGGATCTATTTCGGACCCAGCATGTCTTCGGGTCTGACCCACTGGTCGAACTGCTCCGCAGTCAAGATTCCTAGTTTAATGGCAGTGTCTTTCAGAGTTCCACCTTCTTTGTGCGCCGTCTTGGCTATAAGGGCCGCCTGAAAAATATTTTTAAATTATTAATTGCATTATTATTTTTTTTAATAATTTTCATTATTAAGTAGTCAAAATTCAGTATTAAGTAATCAAAATGATATTTTTAAACCAGCTTGTGTCTAAAGCATAGATTTTTAGGTTAAAGGTGGGTAGTATTTTTTATTACGTTAGATTAGTTTTTTTATAGTATTGTCTTTTATTAACATAGCTTTTATACATTTAAAGAAAACACTTTTTACCGGATTGAAGCTATATATTATTGTAAACTTATAATTATTTAGACATAATTTAAAATTTATCCGACGTTTCGCGTGCTTTACAGCGTGGTCACGTTGACTGAATACAAAAGGTGTTGAATCTCAAAAAAGTATCACAGCTGTAGAAAAAGTTGTTTTATCTGTATTTAATTCCTCGGTGTTGGTATTCAAGATGAAGGGTTTTTTTTAGTTAGTTCTTTTTCGTTATTTTCTTTTATATAAAAAAAAAATTTGAGCCGTCACGGGACGCCTGGTAGATGTGAAACATCGAAATTATTTTGTGAAGTAATATGCAGAAAAGAACAGATTGTGATAGGAACTAAATATGTCATAATGATAAAATAAAATATTACGATTTTGTTTTCCAGATAACAATGTCTATTTATTGAATAAACATTTATTTTCATTAAATACAAAAATTTACTACTGCATATTAACTGTATGTATATACCATCATATAGCGTGGCGATGCGTCGCCACGCCAGAAATCGGTTTTACGTGCGGCTATAGATGTTTCACATCAACAATAATAAAATAAAAAAATATTTTTTTTCGATTTTGATTAAAACTTTTCTTTGAATACTTCTGGCTTTCGTGTAGGATATTGATCTTCAAGGTCGTAGATCCAGTAGGAAGTAACTCCAGCAATTAAAACTGGCATGTACACTGCTGCCACTGGGTTTTATTTCTTAGGTAATATATCCCTATATATTTTTAGGATGTGTTTATTTAATATAAAAGGTTTTGACGTAATTTGAATCACACATACTTAAAAGCAACTGTTTTATTACCTTATCATAACCAATGTGTGGGTTGAGTGCGGTGACCAGCATCAGCGACTCCTTCATGATCTTGTCAATTTGGCCAGTATTGGCTTTGATGCCCACTGCACAGTTCTTGTTGAAGGCCTGGCATCCATCACCTGGAATTCAGAGATAAATAAAAATATAATAATCGTATCCAAAGTCTAGACTCGGAAACCTAGGTTCATATTGTTAAATAGTTCTCTTAGTACTTGAGTCCTTTGTACCTATGCTTTGTGTCTGTGATACGATGAAGGACAAGGTTTTTTGCGATACCAAGCTCCAAAACCAGTCTGTTGCACAGAACCCGGCCATTTTTAAGTCGCATCGTGCTTTAGAGATACTCGGCTAGCTTCGGCATCGTATAGCGCCGTCTCGGTCAGCGGACAAAGCCGAAAGTAGACGAAGTTAAAATTGACGTTCCAGAATGGCCATCATCCACTCACCAATGAGTCGTATAGACCTCAAGACGTTGGCGACCATCATAGGCTTGAAGACGTTCAGCTCGAAGTGGCCATTGCTTCCGCCGATGGTACAGGCCACGTGGTTGCCCATCACTTGAGCCGCGATCATCGTCAGCGCCTCACACTGGGTTGGGTTGACTTTGCCTGAAATATTGAGGGCGTTTTAGGTTAACTTTTTCTTACTAGAAATTATTTTAGTGGGTATTAAGTAGGTTGGTGGACTCTCTCTCCACAAGTCCAGAATATTGTAGTACTTAAAGGTTATATGTAAGGTAATATTATTAAATAACTAGCAGACTTGACACAGCGCCATCTGTTAGAATTGTATGAAATTATAAACAAATAATTTGCAATTGAATAAAATTGCAACTATAATTAAAGATCTAAGCTATCCTATCTCTTAAGTTGGATCAGACTGCTCCCGGTGTACCAATATATTTTAAAATCGGTTAATTAGTGTAGTTGCCGTTTGCTGTCTGATACATTTAAAAAACGCAAAACTAGCAAGTGTAGATTAATTATAGTGTAACATTAGATATGAGTAAGCATTATGGCCTACATTTGAATAAAACTTATTAAATGGATTTAAACACAAATTTATTAAATTATTTAGTCACGTGTCAGTACCTGGCATAATGGAAGACCCAGGTTCATTTTCTGGCAAAAGCAGTTCAGCAAGACCACACCTAGGTCCCGAAGCTAACAGACGAATGTCATTTACAATCTGAAATAATTATTAATTTAAATAAATATTAGTTAAAAGTTTATTATTAATATGAAAACACATCAATATTATTCTTACAAATTTTATTTACACCATCAGTTCGCAAGTCAAGGGCGGGTAAGAACTGGCAAGAAACTATTGCAGTTCTTTCTTGCCTAAATATCTTTTTTTCTTATGTATAATAAAGTTGTTTTTTTTACATAGTGTAACCTCTATACAAGGGACTGTGCAAATTTTTATGTAACATAGAGACGTCTTTAAATGGAAAGAAGAAAAAATTTTTCTAGTTTTAGTAATTACATAAAACACAATTCTAATGCACCAGAAATTATGTTATATTTTTTTATCTTGCGTCTCGAAGCATCTTCGTGATAAATCCAATACTGAAGTATTTCCGAACCAATTAGACTTAGGGTCCTTCAAGAAAAGAGCGTACCAATTCATAAAAGGCCGAGCCCTCTGGCATTAAGAATGTCCATGGGCGGCGGTATCAGTTACCATCAGGTGGACCTCCTGCCCGTGCGTGATTTTTTTTATAGAACACGGGGCAAATCCGTGTTCTATAAAAAAAATCACGCTCAACAATACCAATTTGTAAACGGATTTCTTAGAGTGAGAGAGAGAAGTTCGGTGTCAATGCCGATAGAATAAAACGACAAAATATCATATACAGCTCCGCCATTTAAACTTATTTCGGCAACTTAAAAATTTTAATGACAGCGTATATGCTATATGATATGCACTACACGTAGACGTTAACTAGGCACCTCGCCAAGTATCGACAAATCAGGTGCCAAGTTGATTTGCTTATTGCCAGTTCTTCTCTTCCGTTCTACGCCCTTGATTTGAGAACTGGCAGTAAATGTTAAATTTAAAGCGAATGTATTTTTTTTTTTTGACGTTCATAAGGGGCCGTTCATAAAATACGTTCGCATACAAGGGGGGGGAGGGGTCTGGCTGAGTGTGACAAGATGTGACAAGGGGGGAGGGGGGGTATAGGGCAGCATGACGTTCGCCGTTTATTATTTTTTGACATGAGCGCTAGCTCTGTGGCGCGACTCTAGCGATGCAGAATGGTTAGATGACGATGAAAGTGGACGGTAGTTTTGATGATGAAGAAGAAGAAGATGGTGCAATGCCGATTGTAGATATTTCGGCCCATTTAGAAAATCCTTGGACTTCTGAATAATAGAAATATTATTTAATATTTATATGTTCGTTTAACGAACTATCTATCTTTCATAATTTGAAAGATATTTATTAATTTATTTAAATTTTATTATAATAACTAAATAAATGTTTTTAATTTTCAGAATTTGTCTACTATCACACAAAGGTCACAGGGGGGGGTCACAAAAAGTGTGACACAGCGTGACAATGGGGGGAGAGGGGGTCAAAAAAAGCTGATTTCAGTGTGACATATTTTATGAACGGCCCCTAAGTGTATTATATCACCAACATTAATGATTTTTTAATTCTGTGAGTGTAGAGTGCATCATTGTATGGAAGACAAGAAAAACCAAAGCCGAAAGATTTTTACGTTTTAGGTACATACCTTCATCAATGATACTGCAATAGTATTCAACGCTCCGTGAACTTCGACCATTGCATCGTGTGAAGCCAACGCCTCGAATTTGTTTGGGGCGGACTCGAACGGAATGCCTGAAAATTATTGACTTAAATGTATGAAAATGACCGGTTTTTGAAATGAAACTACTAATACGACTTTTAACAAGGTTACTTTAACCGTTAAATGGTCCTGGGTAGAGGGAATAGAAAGAGACAGAGCGAGAACCAGGCTAGTATTAGCAACGAGTATTAGAGTATAGAGTATTAGCAACGAGTCCAATATTTCAATGCAAGAAAGAGAGAGAAACATACACAAAGGTAGAAAACAGGAGAAAGAAAGAGTGATATTCTAGCTAGCGAAGTAAACAGTGCGAGCGTCGTGAAATTACTTTTTGTTGCGTTGCGTTAAACGTTTAACGCCCCGGGGGTGGCGAATAGAAAGAGACAGAGCGAGAGCTAATACTTCCTATTTCATTTCCACAGTAAGAAGTTTAGTGTGAAATAAGAAGCGGAGGATCTCCACGCACTATTTTTTAGCATGTGACTCTTCCCTGGACGTAGATTCGAACCCTGGCTGTGGCACCAATGTACTTTCTATGTACGGTAGCACGCTCGTACAGTGTAGCTACAGACCAAAAAAGGAACCTGTCTTGCCTAGGAAATTTAAAAATATTTATTTCATTTTGGAAATTTAGATTTATGAACCCTTAACAAGCCAAGTCAGTTTTTGTTATAAGCTCATATTTTAAGCCATTAAATTCAGTTTAATTAAAAAAACTTTAAACACTGGTTGCCAGTCAGTTAATTTTAACTTGAAAAGAAAAAAACAATTTTATTTATTCACTCTTCGTTGCTAGAAAGAAACACAAATAACACAATACATATAAATTACAAGGGATGCAACGGGCGGCCTTATCGCTAACAAGCGATCTCTTCCAGGCAACCCTAGTAAGAAAAGAAAACAATAAATAAAAAATGATGAGTGCAAGAAGTGCATAACCAGAAGTTATATAAAAAACAAAATATATATATTAATCTATAAAACCTTAATCTAGAGAAAAAAAAAAACAATATTAATAACTAAATAAAACTAAAAAGCTAATCTCACAGATTCAAGAATAGATTTTGTTTTAATATCCATAAAAACCAACCTGTGAGATTCGCGATCTCCTTAGCGCACTTTTCAGCGAATCCAATCCTGGTATTGAGTCCTGTACCCACTGCGGTACCACCCAACGCCAAGTAGTGCAAACGCGGTAATGTCGAGCACACACGTTCGATACCGAACGTTAATTGGGTCACGTACCCACTGAACTCCTGTCCAAGTGTCAAAGGCACTGCATCCATCAAGTGAGTTCTGAAATTTGGTTTTATTTATTTAATTATAAGTAATCTAACAGCTTACTTAATACATATTATTATTAAAAATACTAATACAATACAAAAAGCCAAAACAGATTACATAGATTAACAAATTATGAATAAAAAGGAGAAAACAAGCAAAGCGCATTAAAAGAAAATTTTACATAAAAAAAAAAAAAAAATTAAAAAACTGAAATTTGACATTTAGTTTAAACCATTATATTCTGGAGCCTACGAACAAAGGCCCCAACAACTTCTTGACACTGGGCCTAGTATTAAGATTGAAAACCAGTGAATTGGTGTTAGTGCATCTGCCAGCACTGATGTTATCTTCAGCAGTCGCTGTTAATGGACGTCCCTCACGCGAAACATCAAGATAGCAACGTCCACGCTTAAAGTCGTTAAACCAATTGTAAACAGTGGCATTGGATGGGGCTTCATTAAGAAATGCCTATCACAGTTTTGTTGTTGAGTAAGCCCACAACGGAAGTCATAATAAATCATTGTCCAAAAATTTTCTCGCGTTAGATTCATTTTCACGTGAGAGATTTTAGATTTGCCGCCATTTCACAAAAACAAATGACAAATGAATGCAATAATGCAATTTGAATACAAGGATTTGATTATAATAGTCTTTCTAACAGGCCACTTTTAAATATTTTCAATGTTACCTAGGTACATGCAAAATGGGCGGCTTCAAGAAATGTGTTCAACCCTAGTAAGGATAGAATACAAAAGAATTTATTGAGAAAAAAAAAGTAGAATCAATTCTTCAAAAGCCGGCAACGCAATCGCGTTCTGGCATTGAGAGGGTCCATGCGGTTTTTCTAGAAAAAATATCCAAATAGGCCAAAAAAATCCATTTACCTGCCAATCTTGATGATCTTATTGAATTCCTTGGCTTTGCCATCGAGGGTGTCTCGCAAGGCTACTAATCCAGGCATCAATCTGTCTCTCAACTCCATAGCCACTGCGATATGCATCGCGGTCGGATAAGTGTCGTTTGAGCTCTGCGATTTGTTCACGTGGTCATTTGGATGTACCGGATCCTTGCTTCCCAGTTTTCCTCCCAGGATTTGTATAGCACGGTTGGCGATAACCTGGCAATATAATTGGAAGAAATAAGACGCAATAAGGATGAACAAATGATGAATGCTTAGGTGAACTGAGAAATTGTGGCCAATTTGTGTTCTACCGTCACGTTATATTAATAAAACAAAATGCAATCTTTTAAGTACTTTTTCGTCCCTTACTGTCAAATTGTGATGAAGAGACAGCAGATTTTTTTTAATGAGGGTATTTGCAAAAGTTATTTTAAAGTTGATAATAAATAATTGGTTTTTAAATCTGATCACTTAATACATAATAAAATACAAATAAATTACACTACAACATCTTATGGGCTGGCCTCTGATTCGTTTCATGATCATTTTTAATTCTAATACGGTCTAAGACATCCCAGTCTCCTTCATGTACACATGGAAAGAGTCCATCAGTGCACAGCCGTGGACCAAAACTACGACCTCTGGGGTGAGAGACGCACTAAAACCGCTAGGCCAACACTACTCTAAATAAATAAAGATGTATAAATTAAAAAACGTGATTTCAATGCGGACCATAAATTATATAGAATTCTTATTTTAAATTTTCTAATATCTGAGTAACAACTAGCAATGTGTTGTCAGTATTCTATAGTCTATGCGTTCTTTTAATCATGAAGTAATTAAAATGTCAAAGTCAGTATAGGACTATACGGTACCAACCTCATTGGTGTTCATGTTACTCTGAGTCCCAGAGCCAGTTTGCCAGATAACAAGCGGAAAGTGTCCTTCGCGGTATAACTTGCCAGAGATTACGTCATCACACGCCTGTATGATTGCATCAGCTGGAACACAGATAATAAATTCAGTATAACGACCTCAAAATTTGCTGCCTCCTGCTGTATAGAAGTCTAATTACAATTTGCAGGGGACAGCCCTACAAATTGAAAAAAAAATGTGTGCGTGTACTAGTGTACACGCGTCAGAAGTCTAACTTCTGTGTAACCTTAGTTTTCGAAAAATGATTTTCTAACTTTACAGAAATTGGTTAAATAAAGTTAAATTAGAGAACTTCTACATTAAATATAAATGCTGAAATATTTAACATATTGTTTATAAATTAATTATTAATTTTTTACAGAATTTGAATTAGAATTTCATTAATTGTAATATAATTATTACTATCATTATCATTATTATATATTTTTGTTATTAATGCCTTCGAATCTCTTCGAATCAACCGTGGTAGGAACAAAAAAATGATAGCGCGTAACCAAGAAATATGACTCGTAACCGAAAAATGTGACGGTAATTTTTTTCAAATAAAGAAGTTTAACTTCAAAAAAAAGAAATAAAAAATATATCGCTGTTGTTGGCGTTGTTTTCACGCAACCAGATAGACAAGGCGAGCGCTGGAAGCGTTCAAGCTTCGTGATTGCCATTCATGACTTCCGATTTCGGCCACCATACCAGGGCTCCATAAGTTAAGGGCCTATAACCAGTCTAATGCACAGATCCTCGTTATCCAGGAAGTTGCGCCTACTTAATGCTGTCTCTAACATTATCGACATGTTTGTATGTTCGCAGAGTGAATTCACAGTAGCGATATTGTGCATATGATGTGTTTAATATTATAATATATGTATAAAGAAAACACCTTTTTTAACGGATTTAAGCTTTGTATTATTATTAACTTATAATTATTTACATAATTTTAAATTTATCCCGACGTTCTAGAAATACATACATTATCCATTATGTAAATACATAAATAAGTTTGGATTAGCTTAATTACGGCAGTGTATAGGAGATTTTATACGCAGAACAGACCTAATGAGCGTCTAAGTGATTCCACCAACCATAGGGGCGGAGATATATTTATAATATTTGGGTTATATACTACCATATGCCCAGTGTAAAAAATAACCACGTTTAGCTTAAGTGTGATTTTAGTCTATATTAGCAAACGTATTTTTTGTATGTAATAGGATGCAAACTATATGCAATGTAGTTATTTATATTTAGGTAAAATGTATGTTTATTTAAGTATGTGGATGAAAGGTGTATAGCTATGATAGGTTCCTAGCATTTAATAAAGTTGAGAGTAAGATTTAGAAACAGGATTCATACTCTGTTAAGTTTACGTGATTAGAATCTTACACATAGTATGATCTAAAAATTGCCTGTAATATGCTTTCTTTCGCTATTTAGATGAATTAGCAAAATTCAGACTTGCCCAAGATTCAATGAATAGAGAAATAGAAAATACAAGGTTCTTTAAATAGGAAATTATATCAACTTTACTGATAGGGAATCATATCGTTCTGGACATACCCAACCGCAAAATTGTCAACATTGATAAGTTCAAAGTCGATTTAAGGTCAGATAAAAAATTAATTAATTAAATAAAATATACTATGTTCTCTTGATTTCATTGTTTCATCACTCATTTGTTTATATTTTCTGATGACGTCGCTTGTGATAGAAATCTTTGTCACATACAAATGGATATATATATATACAATATTTCTTGAAATTGTAATAATATATAAATAACAGTTTTTCGCTATTCTTACCAAGCTTTTTATCCAATCCATATTCAACATTGACTTTAGCGGCCGCCTTTTTCAAAATTCCCATCGCAACAATCACTGGATACTGTAAAAGATTTAGGAGAAATAAGAATTGCATCTAAAATCCTTCCTTAAAACTTAGGTTAATATCAGATATTTCTGCGTCTTGAGTAATAATTTAATAGATAATTAGCCTATTGTGAAATAATTATATTAATAAGATTTAATTAATTAAAATTATATTAAAAAATGACAGTGGAGATTCTCTAATTATACTATAATCATTTCTAACATATACCAATTCCAAGGTCTATATTATAATTCTATAAATACATTTTGACATTTCAATGTCATCTGCATATCGTGATGGTGGCAGTTCTCAATTCCCTTGGCGATTAGAAAGAATGAGAATTTCTTGCCGGTTATTTTCGCACGCTCTATGTCTTTGACTGGTATTTTTGGATTTGGATGGATTCTTTGAAAACTGGTATTAAACCTTCGCGTTCATAAATGTACGAGGATTTATATACATGAGGGGACAGACGGGCAGGGGGCTCGTGTGATGTTATGTGATACCGCCGCTCATAGACTCAATGCCAGATGTTCGTGAGTGCGTTGCCAGCCTTTAAAGAATAAGTACGCTTTTTCTTGAAGAACCCTAACTTGAATTTTTGTTTTATAATACATACTACAAACTGTAATTATTTTATTTTCATCTCACACACTAGTTTATTGTTTTTTTTTATTACTCTTTAATGTATAATATTCTACGGTTTAGATATTTGTAAATATGTGAGGAACGTGTATGCTAACAATACAATATTCTTCACATATAATTATTTACCTAATGTATACAAATATGGTAAATTCTATTTTACTAGAGTAAGTAATATTTTAGTGGAGTTTCCTGCCCATTCTTCTGCAAACGAAACGACATTTATATTTTATTTAACGATCAAAAGTGCCATTTTAGGTTTTCTAATTGGAATAAATGATTTGATTTGGAATTGGTTGGAAAATATCTGGTTTTCTGTCCTGAGCGATGATTGGAGGTGATTTCAATTTCTGCCTCGTCCGACGACGAACAACTCCTATGAGCATTCTCTATAGTAGCGAAATAAATTCATTTTTGATTTGAATACATAATGTGTAAATACATACAGGCATCCGCTCTTCAATGCCGCCAATGGGGAAGTTCATAATAGATCGCACAGTCTGTGCGCCGTACAACTTATCGTCAGGAACGTCCAGTTCCCCCATCGTGTCCTTTTCTTTCCTCTGTTAACACAATGTACACACAACTAAATACTTATTGAACAACAAACGTGGTCATTTCAAATAGGCAATTAGGTTGATCAGCCATATGTGCCATGGCTTTTTGGGTCTGAAGCCTGTTTCCTTACGATGTTTTCCTTTCCTACGTGCGTGTAATGCGTACATAGCTGGAAAGTCCATGAGTACAGACGGGGTACGATCAAAGGGATTCTAAAAGCGACAGGGGTTATAAAGTATAGTTAGTTCTCTGTTAAGCAAAATAAATCTAACATTAATACTATTCACACAATACGTTCACCCGTTTAACGATTATATATTGTTATTATTGACAACATTTTTATGTACTTACCAAAATAAAAAATTTGAAAAATGCGAAAGAGAAAATTTAAATAATGAAATAAATATACAAAGAATTCCGTTGATTTGATACAGCACGGTATATGGATATTTGTGTAACGCGAGATGTTCATAAAACATACCCAGTAATTACATAGCGACTGGCCATATAGGCGTATATAATATATAGAAGTTTCGAACAATATTTTCTACGTGGATGTCGTATCATTATAGTAACAAAAAGCCAGTTTCGATTTCTAATTTGATCGTAATAATAGAAAGTCAGTGCGTAACGTTTATACAATTTACTTGTGACACGAATTTAGGGTATCAAAATGGTCAGAATAACAAAATAATACGTTAACAAAAACAGTTTAAATAAGATGCTTTGATGAACTAAACAATTTGTGCGATAGTCAAACACCATAAAACTTCAATCGAGTGCCAACATAATTCTGAATAATGCACATTATTCTTACCATTCTCACAGCTTTGTTTCCGGCGTTCATACATTGCGAACAAGCCATTTTAATTAATATTAGAAAAACCAAAATATAAAGTTTCAATTGACAGATGACACTTTTCAGCCAGACAAATTCTCAGACATAGAGTTCAAACTTGGAACGCGAAATGAATGTTCGGCGCGCTTCGCAAAACTAGTTTAGCGATTAGAACCCTCGTCAAACAGGTTTGTGGCGAAATAGCGGACTGTAACAGCATATATTGCCTGTAGATTAAATGATATCAAACTGCGCGTGCATCGGGCGTCGGGTCGCAATCGACTGAATCGGATTTTCTATACCTCCGGCGTGTGAACACTCTTATCTTTTTGTTAGGTTAGGGTCGCCGCAATGTAATTAAGCGGTACATAATATTTGTTACCAACTTAAGTTTGTTGTTTTTGACATTTAAATATTAAATTGAATGAGTAAAAATTTCTTCGATTTATTGTATAAAAAAATTACATTTAAATATACATTTAAAGAGTTAAAAAAATCTCAATTTTATATTTAAATTTTATAAAAACATTTTTGACTGTGAAGGAAATGTTGAATTTAATTAACAGATTAATAAAATTAATAATTTGATTTGATGATAGAAAATAATATTTATTAGTTTATTCGTAGTTCATGTTGTTGAACATATAGTTGCCATGCTTGAATAACAAGCACATTTTAAGGTAACAGAAAATAAATAATAGACAACCCATCACATCAAATTCCTACTTTAAAGAAAATTACATTTTCTAGACAGAACACATAAATAGAAAAACTCATTTCTTAAATCTAGAAATTTTATAATTTTGTTAGAACTGTATATTTGAATATCTATTTATAAACTTGTTAAAATATTGTACAGTTCTAGCTAGATTCACTTCTATATTCATAAGTTGTTTTTTTTAAATGACATCAAATCTTTATTTTTACTTATACATATATTTAAATATATATTTTTGATTCAATTTAAGTAAGTAAAATTTTTAAGTCATTTGCCTTATAAAACATCAGTGTTTCTCTCTAGACACTGGAGTTAACTCTTCACAAGTTTTTAAATGTCTTAAGTATATTTAGTAAGAATATTATTTGTCTTATTCAAAAATCAAATCAATAACAATTAAATACTAATCTCAGATTGCATGCATTTCTTTGATCATTTTTATTTTTATAGATAATTAGGTAATCAGCATTCTGTGCCAGACACATGACATGCAAGTGTTAACTGTGCACAAAAGGCATCTGAATGAACACTACTATAGGATTAAGAGTCTACTCTTAACCAAGTAAGTTCTCATTGATTAAATAAGAACATTTAAGATTTTACATGGCATATTATACTTTGAATTAAAATGACTGTTATAACTAAAAAGCTTATGAGATTCATTAGCTAAATTGTAACAAAAGTAATGCCTTTTGTCGTTGGATAATTATTAGTTACTTCACTCTTAACAGGCAGTAAAGGCTATTTCCACATAAGTTATGCCTACATTGAGCATTTATTCTTTGACTCAAAATGGGGCATTGGTTTAATTTAGGTCAAACAATAAGTAGTCAGTTAAAAAATAACAATTGTAAAATAATTAATTTGAAGGCTGATTGTGAGTTAAGAATCACAAAATATAGGCACCGAAAATGTTTAGTTATATTTATGAGAAGAACAAATTTGTTTTAATATAGCTGGTGACGATTTGAAATAGGAATTAAACTCTCGATACATTTTTTATATTATGCTACTCAAATTGTCGCGCGGTTTCTCAAAATGAGACCATTTTCCGTCCCTCGGTTCACTTCGGTGACACCAGTACTTAATTGGAATAAGTGACAGTCTCGTTCAGAACGGGACGTCTGGTCACGTTAGATATACCGTACATGTTTTGAGAATAAGTACATAGGAATATTGAACGAAGAAATAAATAAAATGTCTGTTATGCAACTTACCGCTGTAACATTTGTAGTTGAAAAAACTCTTTTTTCCATCAAACGAACGACGCATCGTAAGTTTTTAGAAGAGTTTGCGACAACAGCCGATAGTTTAAATAAAGATGAAGCCATTATATCAATTAGTTAATAACAATTAGAATACTAAAAAGCGGCCGCATAGGCCAATCATTCAAAAAGCCGTTCTACAAATGTAATTTTTTTGTAACGTTGTTTGTCACTGTGACAGTTGAGTGCTATTAGCCATCAATGTCATAAGTTAGGATAGAGCACAGACATCTGACAGTCACAATACCGCTATTCTGTCTACCGCTAATCCGGAGGATATCTATGTCCTGAGTATAATGTAGTCTATAAATGATATAGTAGTACATTTGAGTATCTTCAAATAAAAGTTCAATTGAATACTTAATATTCTGTGTACTTTATTGAAAATATAAACTTAAATAATTATTTTCACAAACATATGTTATTCTGGTAAAATAATGAAAAATTGAACGCATCATAGTTTGATTTCTCCTAGCGGCGTTTTCTTGAACTAAAATCAGAATCGGGTATTGTCGGGTAATGTCGTGTTTAGTCACGCCTAGACTCGTTCGAAAAACGAAACCGAAGTCATTCCATTGCGATGTGCCAAGACTGATGCTCTCGTCGTGGATTTTTCGTGTAATGGCCAGTTTTACTCAACAAACCGGATTTGTACCTCGATAAAAGTTATTTTATAGAAATGAAATGTTGTGATTTTAACTGTAAATGTACGGTATAAGTGGTTTCGTGGTATATAATAGAACAAGTGAATAATTGTAGAAATAAGTGAAGTGGTACAATAGTGCAAAGATATTCTACAACATATCTCAGGATTTTATAAGGATTGCATTCGGCCGTGTGTAAACTTAACCAAAGGTAGGTTTAGGGTTACAACATTTATCAAATAACTGGGGAATGCGTGGCGTTTATTAGAATGGCTTCCGTTTATCGACTCGCGTGCGCCGTAATGGCTGACTTTCTTTCCTCAATTCTTACAGCTCTGCGAAAAATGTACAAATTACTCGATACCACAACAAGATCTGTCGTAAAATGTATCGTACCTATAGTTTTTACGTTACTTTCGGTGCGTAGGTTGGTGAATTTCATTAGGGTCGAGTGGGTGGTAGTTCATGGCAGGGAATGTAATAAACATCATAACCGTGCCGTATTGTAGTGGTGCGTTCAAGTTATCGAATAACTCTTCAATTTACTTGATTTAGTATATTCATTCGTAATTTAGGAATATTATTTATAATGTAATTGAATAAAGATAAATTTTATTAATATCAAAAATAATAAATTTAGGTTGGATTGTTTAGTTTCCTAGTATAAAGTAAATATCATTTGGTTCCATGAGCCTCAAAGGGCCTTAACCTGTCTTATTTGTTACAGGTTTAGTGGACTTAACACGGAGTCCACATTATGACAGAGCACTGTACATGAATTTGACTTATAACGATATCAATTTGAAGCTCGTCCGTTCTTTTTCAATAATGGCAATTCTGTAAGTATTAAATGGATGTTGTCAATGTTTTTAGTTAGTTAAAAGTTTAATTTTACTTTTGTTTATCATTACGCTACCACGTTCGCTCCCTCGTATGAACAGCATGCCAACTTATATGATTTTTTATTACTCCCCTTTATGATGCTGAGGCTTTCGTCGGCGTTGATGATCATTGGACTGACCGTGTCGGGGCTCACAGTGCCCGTTTATTCCTAGTACTAACCTATTTTTGTTTGCGGCAATTGAAAAACATTCGTCGAGCAGGTTACGCATTGTGTACATTATCTGTCCATTATTTCAATTTTTTAAATAAATGGTTATCTTAGATGGTTTTTGCTTAGGTTTCTTTGGTGTGGCAGTAAAATAGGTTGGTATCATGGTAAAAACGGGTACTTGAACACCTCGGTTTCAGCGCGCGTAATCTTATCGCACTGGACCTCTCCGAGCCGATATATTCAAATAGCGGGTTTCACCTATTTAACTTGAGATCATAGAGTTAGGATTGTCGAAGTTGTAGTCGATAGAATCAGAGTACTGGACGGAGCGGTGCGGTGCGATGGGGTCGCAGCGGCGACGGCGGCCAGTGGCTGAGCGGTGTATCGCGTTCCAGATGGGCGGGTGGGTGCCTACGCGGGAGACGGCGGTAGACCACATGCGATCGCGCGATGTGGCGCGTGCTGCTCGCCCTCGCGGCGGCGTGCATCTCCGCGCGCGCCTTGCAGGACGTGGTGCGCATCTTCACCGACAAAAACGATCCTTCGACGCAGTTCAACCACCTCGTCGTTGACCACAACACGGGCAGAGTCTACGTAGGCGCCGTGAATCGACTATTCCAGTTATCCCCCGATCTTGAAGTCGCCCAGAGAATCGACACCGGACCGGTCAACGATTCCTCCCAGTGTACTTTCGATTGCCCACCTAATTTCGTGAAGAAGCCGACGGACAATGTGAATAAAGCTCTTGTAATAGATTATGCGACGAGTCGCTTGATAACTTGCGGTTCGGTGCTGCAAGGTCTTTGTTCTGTTCGTAATTTAAACAATATTTCGCATGATGTAAGGGAAGTGCGTGAACCGGTCGTAGCGAACAATGCTAGTGCTTCCACCGTAGCATTTATTGCGCCTGGGCCTCCGAACCCACCCATGACGCAGGTCATGTACGTTGGAGTTACGTTTACTGGTAATTCACCGTATCGATCGGAAGTGCCCACCGTTAGTAGCCGTTCTTTAGAAGACGATAGACTTTTTATGATTGCTCGTACAGCTGTAACTACTGGAACACGAATGTTTGTCAATTCTCTATCGCGTGAACGTTATCCTATAAACTATGTGTATGGATTTAGTTCAGAAGGATTCAGTTACTTTCTAAGTACTCAGCTGAGGGGTGTTGGCTCTGATACATACTACAGTAAACTGGTGCGTGTTTGTCACGATGATGAGAATTATTATTCGTATACTGAAATTCCCATGTCCTGTATGGGCGAAGGAGGCGGTAATTTTGGATACAATCTTGTTCAAGCTGCATTCGTTGGAAAAGCAGGATCTGTCTTAGCTGGCGAATTGGGAATTACCGCGCAGCATGATGTTTTGTTTGCTGCATTCAGTCAAAGTGAATCAATTAACACAAACGTTCCCTCGAATCTATCAGCTTTATGTGTGTATTCCTTAAAAGCTATTCGACGAAAATTCATGCAAAACATAAAAACATGTTTTAATGGAAACGGTTCTAGAGGCTTAGACTTCATTTCACCTTCGCACTCATGTGTTGGAACTAAATTGCAATCTATTAGTGAAGATTTCTGCGGACTGGATGTCAATACACCGCTGGGCGGCGAACAACCGGTGGAAGCAGTACCAGTAGCTGTGTTCAAGAAGCGATTAACGGCTGTGGCAGCGACAGCAACAGGTGATTACACAGTTGTCTTCGCCGGAACTGCTGAAGGCCACCTTAAGAAAATCGTCGTTGAGAGTGCCACATCAGCTTTTGAATATGGTGACATAGTTGTTGACGAGAGCTCGCCAGTGAATAAGGATTTATTTTTCGATACTCAATTAATGCACCTATATGTGATGACGGAACGAAAAGTTTCAAAAGTAAAGGTACAAGAATGTAGCGTGTACAAGTCGTGTCTGACATGCCTCGGGGCAAAAGATCCTTATTGCGGTTGGTGTTCCCTCGAAAACAAGTGCAGTCTACGCTCCGATTGTCAGGAAGCCGCTGAAGATCCTTTGTATTGGATTTCTTACCGCAGCGGACGTTGTACTACTATTACACAAGTAACACCTAACCAATTACAACGAACAACTGCAAGAACTTTAGATTTAGTTATCGAAAACTTACCGACGCTTAATGGGCAATTTTTGTGTGCGTTTACAGCTTTAGATCGAACATTAATAACAAATGCAACCCGGAACCCGCATAGTGTTAATTGTACAACGCCACGAACTGATACCTTACCGCCAATACCCGCTGGGCAACACCACTTTACAGCAAAATTATCCGTACGTACGACACAGGGACCTGATTTTGTAGCTTCTAATTTTACGTTTTTTGATTGTAACACGTACAGCTCGTGTACCCAGTGCGTCAGCTCCTCGTTTCCTTGTGATTGGTGTGTGGACGGCCATCGATGTACACATGATACCGCTGAAAATTGTAGAAATGATATCCTTGTCACAGGCGTGAGCCGGATCGGTCCTAGTTATCGTTCTGGACCTGGCTTCTGTCCAACGATTAATTCCACCTCTGATGGTACAAATGAAATTTTAGTTCCTTCTGGTGTTAAAAAAGCCATTAAAGTAAAAGTTCATATTATAGGTCAATTTATTGTCCAAACGAGGTTTGTTTGCCAGTTTAATATAGAGGGTCGGGTAACTCATGTTAATGCTCAACTCTTAGCTGATACTATTTATTGCGAGGCCGTTGAATTTACATATACTTCTCGTGCTCCTAACATAACTGCGTCGTTTGCGGTCATATGGGGTGGTTCTAAACCTTTAGACAATCCAGATAATACGCATATACTCATCTATAGGTGTAATGACATGGCTGATAACTGCGGCATATGCTTAGCTTTACCAGAAAAGTTTGGTTGTGGATGGTGTCAGGGATCCGATAAGTGTGAAGTTCAGGAACAATGCGGGGCTCCGAGCGTATGGCTCAATCGAACACAAACATGTCCAAATCCCGAAATTATAGAATTTAAACCACAGCTCGGCCCTTGGGATGGCGGAACTAACATTACTATTGAAGGAATTAATTTAGGTCGTAATATATCCGATATATACAATGGCGTTACGATAGCTGGTATTAAATGTCAGCCGATTATTGAGTTATACGTTAAAACTAGGCGGATCGTCTGCACAGTTGACGGTCCTGGCGAAGAGGTTCCTAGAGATGGACCGGTAGTTGTTCGCGTGGCAGACTATCGCGGTGAATCGAAACATCACTACGCTTTTGTAAATCCTAAAATTAACTCTATTCAACCGAAATATGGTCCACAATCGGGGGGCACGAAATTGCGCATTACGGGCGAGTACCTAAACGCGGGAAGTAATATTCAAGCGTTTATTGACGAGCTGCCATGCGTTATTTTATCAGTGTCGCATGAGGAAGCTTACTGTAGAACGAGTCATTCATATCAGCTAAAAATGGGTACGTTGCGGATGCGCTTTGATAATGGTATGCGTACTTTGGAGCGGGAAAAATTTGAGTACATAGAGGATCCTGTTGTGGTTTCTGTCGAATCTGGACCATTATTAGCATCGCAACGTAAGCAGCCTAAAGGCATTCCATCCGGAGGCATAAATATTAAAGTTATGGGTCGAAATTTCCATTCTATTCAGATTCCACAAATATACGTCTATCACGACAACCGTCCCTATACTGCTCCTTGTCATAGAGTCGACTTTCAAACGCATCTCATATGTGAATCGCCCGGTATTGAAAGCGCAGGACTTAATTTAGATCCCGATAGGCCGTTACAGTTAGAGTACGGGTTTAATATGGACGATGTTCAGAGCGTTTTGAATCTAACAACTAAAACGGGAGATGCCTTTCTCCTTTATCCGGATCCGATATACGAAAAATTTGATGAAGATGTAAAGTACTATAAATCTGAATATCTCACTATAAACGGTCAAAATTTAGATAGGGCGTGTACCGAGAGCGATGTTGAGGTACACGTCGGGGAAAGTGTGTGTAATGTGACGTCTCTTGCGAGACATCAACTGACATGTAGGCCGCCGTCCCGCGACGAGCTGCCTGACGGAGTGGAAACGCCCGAGGTGATCGTAAAAGTCGGTCGGGCTCTAACCTATAAAATTGGTAAATTATCGTATTCTTCTCAAGCTGGTCTTCCGGCAGCTATAGGTAAACCAGTATTATTCGGTGTTGTAGCTATTATTATAGTACTCACTTTTGTATTTGTCGTGTTTCTAGTTATGTATAGGCGTAAATCAACTGAAAATATTAGAGTTTTAAAAAATATGCAAGAGCAAATGGATATATTAGAGTTAAGGGTAGCTGCGGAGTGCAAGGAGGCTTTCGCGGAGTTACAGACTGAAATGACTGATTTGACGGGAGATATAACTGGAGGTATACCTTTCCTCGATTATCGTACGTACGCAATGAAAATATTGTTCCCTAATATAGACGATCACGCTGTTCTCCAATGGGAGCGCCCAGAGCTTATGAGGAAAGAGAAAGGCCTCCGAATGTTTGGGCAACTAATTTTACATAAAACATTCCTTTTATTATTTATTCGTACTTTAGAGAGTAATAGATATTTTTCAATGCGCGATCGTGTCAATGTAGCCTCACTTATAATGGTTACTTTGCAAAGTAAAATGGAGTATTGTACGGACGTTTTAAAGACCCTGTTGGCCGAGCTTATTGAAAAGTGCATGGAGAGCAAAAGTCATCCCAAGTTATTATTGAGAAGAACCGAGAGCGTCGCCGAGAAAATGCTTAGCGCATGGTTCACTTTTCTTTTATACAAATTCCTTCGCGAATGCGCCGGCGAACCACTTTATCTTTTGTTCAGATCTATGAAAGGTCAAGTAGACAAAGGGCCCGTAGATGTTATAACCTCTGAGGCACGATATTCACTAAGCGAAGAGAAACTAATTAGGCAGTCGATCGATTTCAAACCTATGACCGTTAGCGTGTCCATTTCGCAACAGACGCTGTTCGTTAGCGGTTTAGAGGCTCCCACGGAAAACGTGCAAGTTAAAGTTCTCGACTGTGATACGATTAGCCAAGTAAAGGAGAAGTGTTTAGATGCTATTTACCGCGCTACACCTCATTCGCAAAGGCCAAATCGTGACGAGTTAGATTTGGAGTGGCGCACGGGCGCAAGCGGCCGCTTAATTTTGTACGACGAAGACAGCACCACTAAATGTGAAGGTGAATGGCGCAAGCTGAATACCCTCAACCATTACCGCGTATTGGATGGCGCATGTCTCAGTCTTGTTGCTAAACAGAGCTCTGTTTATAACTTGTCCAATATGGAAAAGAACGACAAATCGCATACATACGAAACGCTCAACAGGGGTAAATACGGTTCGGCTAGTCCCCCAGCCAGTCCGCTTAAATTGGAGCACGGCTTTAAATACTGGCATCTCGTGAGACATCACGACGGGGACGCGCATAAAGAGGGAGAGCGGGGTAATAAAATGGTATCGGAAATATATCTTACGCGTCTGCTGGCCACCAAGGGTACGTTGCAAAAGTTTGTCGATGATTTATTCGAAACTATATTTAGTACTGCGCATCGGGGCTCTGCTTTACCCCTCGCTATAAAGTATATGTTCGATTTTCTCGACGATCAGGCACTTCAGCATGCGATATCCGACCCTGAAGTGGTTCATACTTGGAAGAGCAATTCGTTACCACTTCGTTTCTGGGTAAATCTAATTAAAAATCCCAATTTCGTTTTCGATGTGCACAAGTCGAATACTGTCGACTCTTGCTTATCCGTGATAGGGCAGACTTTTATGGACTCTTGTTCCACTTCCGATCATATTTTAGGTAAAGATTCCCCTTCATCTAAGCTTCTTTACGCAAAAGACATTCCGGTGTACAAGGAATGGGTAGAGCGGTATTATGCCGATATAAAGCTGATGCCTGCGATCTCCGACCAGGATATGAACGCAATGCTGGCGGAGGAGTCGCGGCTGCACACGAAGGAATTTAACACGAACTGTGCACTGAACGAGCTGTACGCGTACGCGGTTAAATACAACGAGCAGCTTATGGTAACTCTCGAGGAAGACGAGTTTTCGCAGAAACAGCGGCTCGCTTACCGCCTCGAGCAGGTGCACGGCCTCATGGCGCATGACTATAACGTCTGAGCGATAGGCCCTGCCCACCGCCCTGTATATAACTGCCCTCGCACATATCTATTGCTGGCAACTATTGTATATATTAGATAGTGTACAGTCTTTAATATTGTAATTTTTGTATAATTTCAGCGGTCCGATGTCGTTTTATATAATGAACTTTGTATTAATTTTACACGACGAATCCGACCGGCCGCGGTCGTGCCACAGTATGCATCGTAAACTATTAAATTGTGTATGTATGTCTATGTGTGCTCGCGTACGAGTTAATGTTACGTCGTTCGGTGTAAAATGTGTGTTGCAATCATGTAAGCTTGCCGGTGAGCGGTGTGCTCGCTGGCGGGTTCATTTTTAAATTTATACTCGCAGTCTACTTAATGAAATAACCGACAGTGAACCGGTGAACGATTCCATTAATAAATATCGTCGAATGTATTGTTGTGTTTGATTTCGCGCAGCGCCATTATCCGCGTCCGACGAAAGCCCCCGCGCTTCGGCAGCTGTACGCAGGGAGAACGCGGTTGCGTTGCCGCCTCGCCGCTAGGCCCCGTGTTTTGTGGTCCCCACGGGCACCCGTCCGTCGCTCGTTTGTACGTAGTCCCTCCCGGGGCGTTGCGAGGCGGCAAGGATGAACCGACGTTGCCCTGCTGTTTCAGCCGGTACGTGAGAGTCGCGGCCCGCTTGGCATTCGCGATCGTGAACAACCTATACTGCATCCCCGCTTACGTCCTGTGGATGATGGCGCTGCGTCTCACGAGACCCTTGTACGCCCCTCTCTATTGGAGGATCGAAGGCCTTATGTATCACTGGCTGCTGGCAATGGTGTCCTTGTGGACTTGGACGGCCGGATATGAAAGTAAGTATATAAATTATTTCATTATGATGAAGTTTCTATTCCTAATATGAATTTCGTTAGGAAGGCATTTTATTCGAAGGAAATCTAATAATTCTAATATACATGTATAGTAATAATAAGCAATTGAAAAACTAGTTTAATAATTTATAAAACCCGTAGTTAAGACATAATTTTCATATGGGATGGAATATATATACCTAACCAAATAACTTGTAAATTAAAAAAAAACAGTTTTTGTATACTCTTCTATGCATTTATTGCAAAGTGTCTATCTTTATTGGCTAAGAAAATATCTAAGTACATTTTACTTTTCTCGAAATCTATATAAATAAGCAATCCATCGTTACATACTTATTAAAACATGAATGAATATATGTGAACGTTGTTCGATCAAAGTTTGAAATCTTCGTGGCATCGATTGACCTTCGCAAACATAATTCAAGGTAAGTGGACTATATATATTATACAAATATGTATTTGCATATTTTAAGTGATTTCATTTAAAATTGATTCATAAAATAAAAAATAAAAAGTAGTCTTAGTATACATACTTACCTAAAAGGTATTTTGGGAAGTTTCACAAAATGATTGGGGATATATTGGTGTTGGTGTGATTTTTATGGCAAGTAGGTAATTTCTTTCGCCGGTATTCGAATCCTTCTACCTTGTAATGTTGCTGTTTTCTGTTTTAAATTATTGTACGTATGTAGGTTACATTATATCCGACTTCCAAACAATGGAATTATATTTAAATTAGTAATTCAAACGATTCTTAGAAGTCTCATTTAAACAATGGCGAATATTTAATAACCTAATTTTGAAGGAAAAAGTACAATGTGTAAAATAATTGGATCAGAATAGCATTCGTATCTGATAAGAGTTATAAGGAATTGGGTTTTATTTTAACGTTTATCAGTTGACGATAACATAGAATTGTGTGCCAATTGAGTCACGTGTGATCTTAGAATTGCAATGTGAATAATGCTTGGCTAAAAGTGACTAATTTATTTGGCTCGTATGTCTTGCTTTTCGTTTTACATATAAGTTACCATAGCAATAATTTTTAACAATACGATGTTTTTTATATATGTATATAATTCTACTGTACGTGTGTATGTCACTGAACTACTCTTAAACGGCTTTTTTATATTCTAGTATGCATTTGCGCATCTCCTGCCCTAAAAAAATTACAGGGGTATGTGGGACTCGATTCACACCAAAATCTCTGGTATTCAGAGACTTAAACCTCTTAAATGGCTGGACCGATTTGAATTATTTAAAATATTATACAAATAGTGATTTAGATTAAATGCATACAAAAAATGGTTTAGATTCACAAATCAGATGGACCTGCAGTCAGTATCTGTGCTAATTATCTATACAGCAAATGAACAGCTGATAAATCTAAAGCTTCCATTTATGTGTTCGTAATTAAACTCCTAATTGTCTGTAAAGGTTTTGATTAAAAAAATTGTGTTCACGCGGAGTCGATTTGTTTTATTTTAATTTTTAGATTTATTTAAAGACAACGTCTGTCGGATCTGCTAATATAATATAAATACAAAAAAAAGGTAATTGTGTAAGTAGATTTATATAGTTTTTAAATTGTGTTTTAACATATCAATAAAATTTTAGCTATGACTTTGATATACATTAATAAAAGTTGTCCCTTTTCATCCCAGTGTTAACACTATCTGAGCGAAAGAGACGATTGTTAAAGGCTTAGTTTTATAAATTATGGGGGCATTGTGTAATTTAAGGCTTCTTTCAAGTCGGCAAAAGGTAAACAGCCTTTAGACAGTTGACCGGTGATTGTATTCTAGTTTATCACTGGAATTTATCGCATACCGCAGTGCTGGCTTATGTAACATTTAGCCCGTTGGTGAACGCTTCGCTGAAATATGAATGAAATTGCAAATTAAGAAATGTAAAACTCATTAGTAAAATTCCACTTGGCCCACTAAAATTACGAATATAACGCAACTCTAAGCGGAAAGAAAACCAAATCGCATATGTAATTTAGCAGTATTACCACATAATCCATATTTAGGTACGATGTAGGCCTTTCGATTGTTACAATTTGTGTTTAAGCTAAGCCGCAAATTACATTTCGCTCGTAGTTCGGTAATTGATTTTCAGCTCTGTATAAAGCCGTCAATGGAACAATGGTATTTCGACAGAACCGGTTGCGCTGTATTGACCTTATGCTATACGTATATAGCGAGCTGCGCCAGAGGACGGTCAATGACCGCTCCCTACCAGCTAGGAATGTTACCCCACTCGTCAAAGCATGCATTTCGAGTGGCGAATTTGCATGTCGCCGGATTTTGACTTTCAAACCTCAATTCTAAGTATTTGGGATTCTATTTTGTTGAAATGCCGCATTGATGATATCGCTTGGACAATTCGTGCGGCGGTCTTAATTTATCTCGACGGAGCGTCTTATAAACAATGGTGATCATAAATATGATAGAATCTGGAAATAAGTACCTTGTCGTACGTATTTTTTTAAAGTATACTTTTGGCGTGTTAGGGAAAAATTATGAGAGTAAATCTTTACGCCGCGCGCGCACATCGTCACAAAAATCCGACACCTTGAAGCTAATGTCAACATTTTCGGTGTTTTGTGATATTTTAATATACATACTTTATTTAACTTTAATGTGTTAAACAATTTTTTTCTACAAACAGAATAACATTTTTTTAAAGATTTTTATGACTTTTTTATTTTAGTACACAAGTTTTGTCCGTATTTTTTTCTAAGTGTATGCGTTGAAATCGGAACGTGTTATTTTATAGAACAGATTTACCGGGATATATATTTGTTTGTTACAAAGCACAGATTAACTTGAAACCTTAGCGTAGTTTAGTATCTATGGTATAAAATATTTTAAAAAAGATAATAGTTTTAAATTATATTTGAAAACCTTGTTTAGTCTAGAACCTTTTTCTTACGCATTAAACGACGCCAAGTGCAAATTCCATTTCAATCCACTTTCTCGGTGACTCATTCGACAAACTGTAAACACCTACATATATCGCATTGCGGGCGAATGGCTAACTTGTAACATTGCTTATGGTACTGTGATTCATTATGACTTGATTTTAATTAGCGTATGCCATCTGGGATGGAAATTGCACTTGTGTGACCTTTAGTGAACTTGTTTCACTAAGTTATGCACTGTATGCCTTTCTCGACACAATTTCTATAACGGTTTTGGTGAGGTACTCTGTGGCGTACATGTCAACTGTCATGTGACAAATATAACACGATTTGTTATATTGATAATAACTATTTAAATTATATATTACTTGATTGTGTAATTGAAATTTAATCAATACATTGTTTAAATTTGCAATTGTTGCAATTTGTTTTAGTTGAGCAACAGCCGGTATCCTTATATCCTATTAATAAAAATATGCTTTATAGGCCTGGGCCTCAGATTTCTTATCTAATTAATGATCATTAGTCAATATAATAGGTAAGTAGGTGATCAGCCCCCTGAGCCTGCAGACGCCGTCGTTGTTTTGAATCTAAGCAAAAGATAATAATAATAATCTAAGTTTTATCAAGCCGGTTTCCTCGCGATGTTTTCCTTCACTGTTCGAGCGACTGTTAAATGCGCACATAGAAAGTTAATTGGTGCACAGCCGCGGATCGAACCTGCGACCCTAGAGATTAAGAGTCGCAAGCTGAAGCCTGATGCTTATTTCACATTAATGCTAAAATATGAGCGGGTACTGATACAAGAAAATTTCTCATACACCAGAGGTAAAACAATTTAGAAATATCATCTTTTTTATATTTATAGGCGTGATAACTATCGTACGTGATAGAATGATTTATTTTTTGTAGTTATCTAAATAGTGGTACACGCCTTAGCTTCAAGAAAACGCAAATTTAAAGCCATAACAAAATCAAATTTAACACCGAAATTGCATGGTCGCGGCTAATCGAATAGAACAGGGTTTGAAGCCAAATCAATTCATATTTCATGCTATGTGAAAGCCAGTTTTTATTTGCAAAGGTTCATGCGTTCGTGAACTTGATTGATAGTTTTCAATAACTAATCTGTGAATTTTTGTTTTACAGTTAGAATATGCTTTGCTTGATGATACAGTTAATGCGTACTATTAAATTATTTGGTACAAGCCAAGTGCTTTAATGTTCTGGTGTAGTCGAAAAAGCATCTTTAAATTTTAGTATTTTGTAACACAGCGATTACTTCGATGTGATTCCTTATAGCGGACAGATAATAAAAATACATCTAACAACTCAAGAAAGGCTAAAAACAATAGGCGTTTATACAACTTAGAAGGTCCTTTAGATTTTAATTGAAGTATTAACAGTACAAAAAGGCACCGTGGCGCCTCTGATTCCGTAATGATTACCATAAAACATACCCATTTTGATCTTGGTACTAATTTACATACATAAAGCTCTAACGAAGTGGTTTGATAATTTAGGATAGGCATAAAACAAATTATATTCAAAGTGTGTGCCCTAGAGGTGATTATACATTGAAATCACGACCATAAATTCCGTAGGGACATCCTTCGATTGTGGCTCAATTGATCCTTCCGCTAGGGGTTTTATAAGAATTTGAATTTAATCAGTGAATGTTGAATCACATTACTGGGGTCAAAGGACTGACTAATAGGCTAGGAAATTATTCTTGCTCCTTTGTTTTTTTCGATTCAGTTGTAAAAGAATGTTCATGTGGCGAATGTTTCCCTCGTATACTAAGCCTTTGGTCAACTAAAGGATTTAAACTAAGTCTAGTTCTACTAATGCGGCGTAAAAGTACTACAAATGCGAAACAATCGATTCAGTATACATATAATTATTTGTACGAGCGAACATAGTCTTACGATTTAAAATAAGAAGCCTTTTTAAAGGCTAAGTGTCTGTTTCACAATGTCCGGATAAGTACCAAATAAGCTATTTATTACTTATTGGTAGGATAAACAGTATTTTTGCGTTTCACGACTGTGAGATAGCGCTATTCGTCTTTGGAACTATCTTTCGAATAATGTATGTGTTGCATAGCTATTTGGTACTTATCCATACATTGTGAAACAGGGCCTTAATCTATCAATCTTTCACTAGAAGTATATCCTATATATGTAAAGATACATCGATCGTTATTCAATATAGAAATCGCTTGAAACAGAACTCGCTATCGAGTACTGGTCGTTTTTATGATTCTTTTTATTACCTACTGTCGATCAAGCATTAAGAGCCTGATGTTAGGAAAGTTTAATCTGGTGGCTTTGGAGTTTGGACTAACAGAAGTAATGTTCAATTATTTATATAAAACAATTACTTTAACATATTATTAAAAGTTTTGCTAAAATCGGTAAAGCTGATTCAGAGGTGAAGTCGTCTTGTGGTTAAGTTTTTTCGGTAGGGAACTTCTTGTACACATAACGTGTTGGAAATGAAGACAGGAGCTATTATGTCTCGCTCACGTATATAATAAGCGTATTTCTGCCAAGCAGAATCTAGTATTTCTCGTCTTTTTAGGAATATCAATAAATATAGGAGAATCACGATAAACATTTGGAAAGAGGTATACTACTTATGATAAGGAAATGAATATAGCCTGTTGCTATGTCCTTGTACTTATGAACCGTCTCATTATAAACCTTGCTAGTTATAATCGATATCCCTGAGTTTCATAATCGGACGTTAAGGCAGAATACAAAATACCATCCGTATCCCCTCGACGTCCGTTGTTTCACAACGCAATAATTGCATTAAGAAACACGCTCCATGTGGAACTAGCTGCTGAAGTATCTGAACCAACTCGTACTTTAAGAAGAAAGCATATAAATTCTTGCGAGCCTTCTGCAAGTGTGAGTCAAAACAAAAAGATAATAAAGTGCAATATGGTTAATCGTGTGATTTGGATCTTCGTACATCGCTCTGGTGAGTACATCACAGATCTTTTCACTCTTATAGTCACCAGCTTCTAGCAGAGGTAGTTAAAACATATTTTTAAATGTTTATTTCAGATTAGTAACTTGTATTCTTGTTTCGGCTTGTGCTAAAATCTTACTTTGTATTATTTATTACAGTAATCTGTGTTCGTGTTTGAAGAAATGAAATACATATTACATTAATATGTTTCGCCGACATTAATATATTCATACTTATAAATAAATCTTGAGCCTTTTTCCAACACTTGCGACGTTGGCAATGATTCACGCATCCTTCCGTTTCGTTTCATGAAATGCTCCATTGATTGCCTTTGTTGCTTTATTGCTGTATAAATTATGTTCTGACTCAATTTCCCGCCAATATTGTAAGAATATATTAGAATTGTTTATCAATATTGGATCGCGCAAGTTGCCAATTGCAATTTTTATCGTTTGTATATTAAACTAAAATAGACGATTCAGTGCGTACATTGGTAAGATGAATTCTGAAAAGAATAATATTCATAAGGGTATACAGGATACATTCCAATTCCCTAAAGTTTATTATTATGTATATATAAAGGTTGCCAACGCTCGTCACACTGATACATGAAAAAATAAAATTAATGTGACAAGACTTAGGGTCTGTTTCACAATGTGCAGATAAGTTGCAAATAAGCTATTTATTACTTATTGGTAGGATAAACACAATTGTTGCGTTTCACGACTGTCAGATAGCGCTATTTGTCATGAAATGCGAAGTATCTTATTCGGAACTTTTATCTTTCGAATAATTTGTGTTGCATAGCTATTTGGTACTTTATCCATACATTGTGAAACAGGCCCTTAATAACGTAAAATACGCGAAGAGATAATAATTATAATTAAGCCTCATTCAAAAATATATTTAACTGTATACAGTTTTTAGTACGAAACTTTTGTAGGTGCCCATAGCGTTGAATTATCATGTCTTGTTTTATAACCGTAGCTAAGTGTTGCTTTTAATAAGATGTTATAATTGCACCCTTGGATTTCACAGTTGGAATAAGAAATCGTTTTGATATAATTTACGACAGCGGATGAAGCTTTATTGGATCGTTTTATGGCTTTAAGATTTTAATCTATTCGATGGAATCTTTTAAATGCAGATTTATTGAACACTCTAACTTTTAACGAGATGTACTTGAGGTGAAAATTTAATTTTCGTTATCTGTTACTGAACGTCTTTCTGGCAAGAAAGATCTTATAAAAACAATGCCTAATAAACATTGCTATTTCGAATTTATAATTATTAACGCGTACCCTTTGTAGTTGACCGTTACACGAATGAAATACAAAAGATCAACCTAAAAAATTTTACCTGCATCACGATTTTCACCATTGCGTTGTCACGGTCAGTAATAGATAGATTCAGCGTTTTTAAATTTGAGCCTTAACACGAGGGTATAAGTAACAATCTGGTATTTGATGACGCACCAGCTCTAAAATTAGTTCTTTGTCAAAGATGGTCAAATGAGTGAACCAGTTCTTTGTTATAAACATGACCTGACTTGTTTATTGTGTTTTGTTAAAGGGCATAATTCTGAGACGATATGTAGCGTGAAAAATGACTATATGCACACAATATATAGATGTATTTTTGCGCATATCTTCGGAAAAATAATAATAGGTAATCATGACAAACACAACTTGTTAGTAAGAATAGTTTAGGTATACAAAGGCCGTGCGTGAAGAAACAAACCAGATTTTAATCTTTAGTAATACCTTCATATAACTCAAATATGCTTTCGTCAAATATCCTACATATTAAAAATCATAAGTAAGGTAAGCTTTTAAGTTTTGCGCTTTGTCAAAATCTAAAATATCAATATGCAATTGTTCCACGCTACCGATTGAGATATTTTCTTATTCCTTGTTGACAATACTTTGTTGTTTATTAAGAACAGTAAACAATTTTGTTTCATGTGTACGAATTGGTTCTCTTTGTAACGTTTCAGTGCCGAAGAACGAGACATAAGTTGTGCAGTTATAGATTGTCTGAATGTTGATCGTTTTATTTGTCTTTATAGACAAGTAGGTGAGGTTTTCCCCCCAAGTTTAGGGGGCAACAAGGTCAAGATGTGGGAGGTTTATAGGTATATTTAGGGGGTTTATTCAACATGTTCTTCTGAAAACTACCAACTACTGATTAGATATAATTTATAAGCTTAAGTTTAATCAAAAACCTATATACTACATACTTGAAGGTATTTCTGATGTATTTTTGAAATTACCTCGTAAACTAAGAGTGTTGTGTGAGTGAGTGTTGTAGGTAATACAACAAAATCTTTAGGGAATTTTAATCAATATTAAGAAGTATATGAAGGTGATTCTAGAGGATACATTCTGTAGGAGTTGGCATCATCAGTTTACATACCCTTCTAGCGTTGTTATCCTTCACCACACTTGCACGAAAATGTTAATTAAACGTAGTTTTTAAATATATGGTACATATAATATGCCAGCGTTAGTCAATACCTACGTAACAGTCAGATCTAATTAAAATACGAATTCAGTGGACTATGGCGACATGAACTAAGGGCGGTCATTTAATGAAATTCCAAACCGCCGGCGTCTGGTAATGAGATCCCATAACCTGTTTCGCTGTACGACTCATGGCTATGGTAAAACCACAACATTGTTATGTCCCTAGACCAATATTTATGTAATATTTTTATTTATAGAACAGGGGGCAAATGGGCAGAAGGCTCACCTGATGTTAAGTGATACCGCCGCCCATGGACACTCGATGCTAGAGGGCTCGCGAGTGCGCTGCCGGCCTTTTGAGAATTTGTACGCTCTTTTCTTGAAGGACCCTAAGTCGAATTGGTTCGGAAATACTTCGGTGGGCAGCTGGTTCCACAAATTTATTTATTTACGAGATACTTACAAATTTTACATACACCAAGCGTAATTCAATATACATCGAGACTGTATATGACAGTCTACCTCCACATCCTTCGACAACTGAGAGCTTTTTAAGGCAGCTTTCGCTGCGTCCCACCAATCTGTGGAAGTATTGTGAGCTGGCAACGAGCGAGCCCCCTGGAGTTGAGAGTGTCCATGGGTGGTACATCATTAGAGCACCTAGCCCGTTTGCCCCCTGTACTAAAAATAAGTGATTGACCCAGGGACAGTTAAGGATTTAGAACAGCACAGTTTTGTTTGTAGAATGTACACTTATGAACGTCAAAACCAGTTTTTATGTGTAATGCTGTTTTTACATTTAATTTCAACCCCTTACCCCATATATTTTTTATATTCGTCAAGGCCACCAGTGTTTACCATGTTGTTTCCACGACTCATCCTTGAAGTCGTTTCTGTCTTGGACTTTCTGCATATTTGCGCATTTAACACTGGCTTGTACGTTCACATATAATCATTTAACTAATGTATACAAATGTTTGTATATTTTTTTCAAAGAGTAAGTGTGGAGTTTCTTGCCCATTATTCTCCACACGAAACTTCTTTTTGGAAGGCGCAACTAGAATCATCTTTATATTTTATTTAACGTTCAAAAGTGCCATTTAGGTGGTATTATAGTAAGGCATGCCTAGGACCCATAATGTCGACGATCTGTTGCAAAGGTTGATCACCTACTTGCCTATTAGATTGACAAATGATCTTGAAACAGATACAGAAATATGAGGCACATACCTATAAGGTTGCAGCGCCCTTGATATGTAGTTATACTTAGTGACGCTACTCGAAGCGGAGTTAACTATTTTTATAGCGTTATTTCTGTGTGTGGGTCGAGTGCAACTATCTAAATATACATTAATGTCCGTGACATGTGCTTTGGTTTTATACGGCCTAATGAATCTTGTGGCCTTTTTGATGGACTTTATTTAAATATGATTAAAAATACGTGTACAAATTTCACACACATACACATCAATTATAGTAGAATAAGCTAGAAAGGGTAAAATTAAATAATATCCAAAAATAAATTGTAAGTTAAAACTCATTAAGGGCATGATAAGGAAAGATACGGTAAGTAAAAACATTGTTGTGAAAATATCAATATTTTCATTAATGTTAGTAAGTAAGTTGTAAGAGCGAGATAGCCTATTCACTGGACTATAAAAACTAGTAAAGCGAGCCGTAGGTTGTTATAGAAGACTTTTAGTACTAGCAACTCTAGGAAAATTCCATAGAAGTTTCTAAGTTTATATGTCCCTTATATTTGATTTATTTATAAGTAATCTTACAGCCACATATATACATATTATGTTTAAATGAAAACAATTAGACAATGACAATATAAGGCGAAAACAGATTACTAATTACTCCATAACCTGTTTCAATTGTGTTATAAAATTAAACCAAGTATTTTTATTAAGTTTGTGTTCCTGAATTTTTTGAACTCCTATAACGCTGTCCGGGTCTTCCGCGTTATAAAGGGTTTACTGTACATTGTTAAACAAAATATAGGTACTAAACAGAAAACATAAGTCAATTAATTACATACATGAATAGACCATGAAAACGGAAAATTAAATTATTTTTTCGATTAAAATATATTTAAGAAAACTAGTTTTAAGTTGTGTTGAAATGTTTTTATTATAACAGTGTTTTAGTTAAAACGCGTATATAATTAATTGAATAATTCCATAAGTACCATGATAATATGTAGTAAAAATTTAGGTACCTACTATACAAGTAGGTACCTATGTTAATGTCTATAAATAAATCTTTTTAAATTAAAAAGAAAGTGGAACATTTAGATCTACTTATTATAAAAATTCGCACAATCAGCCACATACATATATGGCATGCAAACGTCATATTAATATATCATGATGTCATAATAATAAGAACAGTAATTATAATTTTTGTCAAAACTTATGATGTAAGTACTCTACGGTATATAGGATCCTTGCCTTTAAAATTTAATCACCTAGAAAGTATTACACGGCAGTGACCTATATCTTTATGACATAATACAATTTTAAATATGATAGAACTGTGTTCTTAATTATTATTAATTAATTGGCCGCTCTAGAAGATTTAAACCACGTTTTTAGCTCTTGGAACAGTCATACAAGTCATATATTAATATACATATTAAAATGTTTTTCTTTAAACACAAGTTTTTTTAATCAAATGATGACTAATAAAAAAAAAAAAAATAAGATTTCCTCTAAAAGAAATTTAAAACAAATATTGGACAATACACAATATCACAATGTCGATTCAGTGAATAAATTATGAGATATTCATATCGGCGGTGAGTCATATAGACATTAGACACCGAATCAATAAAATAGTTTTGACGTTAGGGCTGGTTCCTATTAAAAACTAGTATTTTTGTACGGGTACAAAAATACCAAACTAGTATATATACGCGTATTAGTCTATGAAGAACTTTGTGTTAAGAGATTTGTAATAAATAATTATTATAAAATAAATGTGTGCCAATTTATAAGAATGTCAATTGTTTTTTTTAAGGTAAGCACAAGAAGTTAAACACAATTGTGCGTTGTAATATCTTATACGTATAATAATAATAATAAAGATTTTATATATAAAACGTATCAATTAATTAAAATACTAATTCCTTACTGTATTTTTTACATATATAGGAACTCCACGATAGGAAATAGGCCTCCGACTTCTTCCAAACTTCCCTTGCTTGGGTTTGCCGGGTCCACGGGCCGCCGGCCAGCTGCACCGAGTCGGGTCGTCTTCTGCACCAAATTATTTCCTGCCCATTATTTTATATACTTTTTAATAGAGAAAAGGCTGCTGCTGTTGCAATCGGTTGGATGCTATTACATCATGCAATTTATTATATATGCATATGCGTACCTTATGATTTTTATTATCAAAATATGTATGTGTTTACGTTATTGCCAACCCTACGCGAGCCGTTGTAAAAACGTCAATGGTATTCGACTCGGGCGCAGCGTGGCAACCCAATATGATAACGGTTAGGTTATCGATCATCGAAGAAATCTCTCAAAAAAGTTTCTATTTGCCTGTTGATCTATCAGTTATTATTACTTTATTACACAATACTTGTTGCTCCGTATTTCATGTCATATGTCAGTCTTAATAAAAAAATGGCGGCACCACCTTTAGACCCACCTTTAATGTTCTTTGGTAATAATAATCCTGAAATAGGTATAGAACAGCATTCAGATGACTGCATAACAAACGTTTTGTCCTTGTCACTCGTGTCCTTTTGGAAATGTATAAACGCGGCAAAACATGCCGCGCGTGTTAATATGGCCGTTAATATTTTGAGGTTATAACTTTCATTAAAAACAATGCAAGTATCTTAGTCCTTCATTTTAGAACACTTCTCCATGGCATACTTAACATGGCTATGCTCTTATGCCAATCAGATTGTTGGCAAAACTATATGACGAACTTGTTCAAACATGTTGAGTCTTAGTAACTCAGACAGACGTATAAATATATAGCTATCCCTTTCATTATCTAGGAAATAAAAGAGATAGATTAACTTTGTTGTTTTACTCCGAGCCTATAAAAAGGCTTTTCTAATAATCGCATAAGAATTAGATTCTTGATTGTTTTTCTTTTTTCTTTATTTTTGGACTACGCTTGTAAATTTTCTGTACTTGACATGCGACCTACATTTAGGACAAATTTGACTTGAGTCCTTCATATTCAGTTAAATAATGCTTAAAACCTCGGAGATAACACGATCTATTGGTGGAAAACGTATAAATACGTTTTGATTTGTTTTCAATGAGACTTTATAATGTATAATCATTGAGTGTATTAAGCATTCAAGACGATAGTCGCGGTCGAGACATAAAACATCGGCTATCAATAGCTAGAATCACGAAACACTAACCAAATTCCTTCCCAAACCGGTTTTGTTTCCCACGTCACCTCCGCGGGATGTTTGTGGACCAGTTGGAGAGATGAGGTTAATTAACCTTTCTTCGTCCTTCCTCGTGCATAATTATGTAAGCTTATAACGCGAATTCTGTTTTGTAATAGTAAGGAAATCCTAAATTTTCGATTAAAAAAATCAACATTTTTTATTTTTTTTATTTTGTGTATTTTTTTTATTTTAGAAAAAATACACAAAATAGTTTCAATATATATCACTGACTTGTACATGTATATATATGGAAGAAAAAAATAGTTAAAATTCAGAATACATCATAAAGAAGAACTACTAAAGTAGCTGATGCTACATTAAAAATAAGTAAACTGAAGTGGGTTTGGCAATGGAGGAACAGAAAAGTGGCCAAAGTGCCATAACCGAAAAAGTGAAACACCATTTAGAAGGTTACCAGATTAAGGTAACAGCGAGGCATATGGCAGAGAATGGCACAGTGCAGACAGAAATGCATCAGCTTCCCATAAATGACCCACTTTTAAATGACGACAAACCTTCATTAGAATAATGAGTCCTTATTTATCTCTTTTCATCACAGCGTAAATACAATTAGATAGAAAGAGACGAACATCTAGTTCTGTCCTGTACTGTAATAATTATGTAATAAGGGTATTCTCTAAAACAAATTTAAAAAAAACCTCTTGGGTAGTTGTAATAAAATACAAAAATGACTAGTACGGGGATTTTTACTGCTATTTTAAACACTGTGAGTGAGAGTTCGAAATTGTATTATGTTAAATTGTTACCAAACATTTCAGAACATACTCTGTCCTAGTTTCATACAGACATAAACTACTTAAACTATTTTACAAATTTTTTTTATGAATGCCGTTGTTTATGCGGTAGTAAATAAAATGAAACACATGTACTGAAAGAGATGCAGCTAAGATAAAGGAGCAGAAGGGCTCTATTTATAGATTTTCAAGGGCGACGGTTGGTGGTGTACACGAAATGAGAACGGCCCTAATGAATTATGACGTCATGGGGAAAACACGCGAGGACTATTTTAAGCCAATTGTTATATAGAACGTTGCTAGACGTTGTATGCATTAATACTTATATTCTAAAATACCGTCGTATTTATAAAAAAAACTAGTTCTAGTCTTACCTTGGTAAATAGACTTAAATACTTAAAGATTTTTTTGTTAAGACATTAGACATTGATGCCGTCTATAACACTGTATTACGTTACTTTGATCTGTTGTCAATAGTTTCAGAATCGTACGCGATTTAGGAATTTTATAATTCTTTTGCCACCCAATAACTAGAGATAATAGTAATAGAGAGAGATAACTTAGAATTAAGGAATTTCAAATTGGAAAACGATCAAATATTCAAATCTTTCCTCTTTATAATATTAGTGAATTGAAATTTTGATTTGAATTGTTGTACGTATCCGTCAAATATACTCAATAAATTTCTTAGTAATCACCACATGATACCTTCCCCTGACAGAAAACTACCATAGACTATCAAAATAAAAACAATTATAATTATTCTAAATTCAAAATTTCACATATTTCTGAACCGTCGAGTAAATCATTATCTATGAAAAAGTTCTTAAAAATTAAGGTGGGTATAGAAACTTATTGTAAATAAACCTCTTAGGCCATTCATAGAGCAATGTTTGTTTATGTATGTCAGCAGTTAGATGCAGCGATGCTGTGGGTGATGACAGATCGCACACAGAGGGTCAAGGACCCATTGCGGACGTACTATGTAGTTACTTTTCATTAGTCATCTACGACTCGTGGAAATAACGATTCGTAATAAAGACTTGGCGTCAGTTATAAGTGGGTTAATATACTCTGCAGCTGAAAAAACATACTTTTAGTCCTGACATTTGTTAGATAAAAATGTTCAATCAGAGAAAGTTTTGTTTAACGAATTCGTTCAAGACAGTAATTAGAGTTTGTATTATAATTCATTTATTATTTATTATATTTAGTAATTAGTTAACGACTGATTAAAATATCAAATTTTGTTTCGATTATGTATTTTGAACCTTATTTAATTATTTATTTATATTTTATTACCTTATTCAAAAACATACACTTAAAAAAAATTACAACAGTTATCAGGCAACGGGCGGCCTTATCCCTTATAAGCGATTTCTTCCAGGCAACCCTAATGTGGAACAACGAAAAAGAAACACCTACAGAGGGTAGAGTAGGTACAATAAATGAAAAGTAATTATTAAAAAAACTCAAAATAACACGTAACTAAAATAAAATAAAGTAGAATCTAAAATTAATTAATTAATTAACCGTTATTATTTCATTAATTATGTCATAGATAACTTACACGTCACATTTGATACACACACACGTGATATGTAATAATTGTTTTGGTATTTAAAATGGCACAGGCATAGAAGATTGACCTGTTTGCCTATTAAAAATTATCACGGAACAGAAATAGAAATGTGAGGCACTGATCTTCATCTTCCTTTGGTGGCTCTTAATAACTTGAGGTTGGCCGTCAAGCCTAGTAGCAAGTCTAGCCCAGGATGTCTTATCCTGGGCTAGATTCAAAAACTCTCAAAAACTCTCAAGCCATCTTTTCTTTCTATCAACATCGATATCTGGATTTTACCCATTATAATTAATTGGTTGGGGCGCTCGTAGTATAACACGTAGCCCAAGTACCCATCTTTTTTTTTATAGAACAGGGGGCAAACGAAGAACGTTTACCTGATGTTAAGTAATGCCGCCACCCATGGACACTCAATGCCAGAGAGCTCGCGAGTGCTCTTTTCTTGAAGGACTCTAAGTCGAATTGGTTCGGAAATACTTCCGTGGGCAGCTGGTTCCACAAAGTTAAACTTGTTGCGTAAAATTTTCCGTTGTTTAATGTTCTGCATAAGTTTTTTCGACATCCCAACTTGATTAAGAACTTTCCCGTTAGAGACTTTCTGGATTCAGTCCATAATATATGCGATAATAACAGCACGTATCAAATGCTTCCGAGCCGTCATTAAATTACATAAGCAAGTTTGTAATGAATTCAAAAGAAACCGCAAAAAACATCCGAGATCGGACGCTCAATTTATACGTTTCCTTATAAAGTGACCCGCACAAATAAGGATATACATGCAGGGATAACTAGAGCCTGATTAGGTAGGATTGGAACGGACGTGGACTATGTTAATCAGACCTTATACTTCAAATTAAGGGAATGTAAGGAAAGGTTTTTCGACAAATTGTGTTTTGCCTTGCTGCTGTTCAATAATACTTTAACGTAATTAAAAAAAAAGAAAACGTTTTCTGTACCTTTGTGTTCGAGTCTTGTTATCATTATATATATAATTCTACTGTGTGTATGCTACTGAACTCCTCTTAAACAGCTCTAAATACCGATTTGAATTAATTTTTTTGTACGAGTTTTGGTGGCACACTGAATGGTTTAGACTCAGAAATCGGCCCAGCAGAAGGCACTGCTATCGGTATCTAGGTTATTTATCTAAACTAGTACAAGTTCCAGTCTCTGATAGCTTAACTGGTAGAGCTCTCGATCATGAGCGTGGTGGTAGGCATGAAAACATCTGGAGCGGAAAATCTGTTTCCACCGGTTTCTGCCTAGCAGCAAGTGTGCAGTTTTGAGGACGATCGGTCACTCAATCCATCTGGTTGGTGAATGGCCACGTGATCTTATTGCCTTCCGTGTTCAGTGAACCATGATAAGTTTCTCCGAGTTCTCATCGCCTCTGTACATTGAATGGCCGAAATATTATACGCTGTCGGCATATGGTAGACGCGCGACTCCATTGGGTCAGAATCGTATCGGTGCGGTTCTAAATTAAAAAAAAGTTTATAAAAAAGTCATATAAAAGGTGGACTAGCTATTAATATATATGGCATATAAGTTGGAGGTACTATATTCGATGTTTGTGTCATAATAATAATTGTTAACTTAATGGGCGGAGAATTGAGAATTTCAATGCAACAGACGCAAAAATGTGTCCGCCGAGTAAGATATCATGCGGTTGTAATATGTATACCTACGAGTGGAACTAAATTATGAAGGGCCTAATAAAATTCTATTAAGAGATGATAGGGCAGATCATGCGGGTATACGAACAAGGAGAGAACAGATTTTGTCATCAAACGCGCCTAATTCAATTTTTTATCATTAAATCTTGGAAGATATTTAACGTTCCTTTTTGTACTGATTTACATTACCCTCATATAAAAATAAATCATTACAGACAGAAATTGTTTACCGACGGACGTCAAGGTGATACGGATGGTGTTTTGTATTCGGCCTTGACGTCCGTTAATGAAACTCAGCTGCTGGTAATAGTCTGAATAACAACTCTGACCACACTCCATGTTAAATGCTATAGAAGATGCAGTGCGATCCCACATCTCTACGCAACGGCAAGGGATCAAGCCTAGTGCTTTTTACCTTTTCTATACACCGTTTTTCATTATGTATAATAAAGAAAATTTTCTTTCTTCAGATAAGTTTATTTGACGTTTATAAGTGTAAAGTATGTGAGTGAATCGAACTTAAAGGAAGTAGTCATCGGATGTTGTCACTCAATACTCAGAATCTACTATTACAAGAAACTAATATTACAAGAAACGATTTTATATAAACCTTAGTATGAAAAAGATTTGGGACGGTGCTGCTTAAATTGACTTTTAGTCTGTTATGATCTACAGAATATTTAATAAGTAGTAGGTACCTATATGTTATTATACGTTTATTTGTTTTAAATTATTGAAGGATTGATACCTACTTGGTTGATGATATTTTGGATGGTGTTAAACATTACTGACGGATGCCGCTTCATAAACAGGACTTAATTTTTTTTACATTGCATATGCATTTATCATGCATAGCGTTATGATGGGTACCTACCCTGACAGACACGATGACGAATGATGAATGATGAATGATCAGCTGTGTAACTTTAAAAAAAAAAAACTTAAAGGATGGCAATGTACATGGGAGCCTTTTGATAGTGTGTCCATGGGCGTCGGTATCAGTTTAGTTCAGAAGAAAATTGAACATTTGTTAAGACTAAGAGCGGAACAGTTGAGAGGTGCTCAACTATTTATTTATCGATAAGGATATAAACGTTTAATCAATTTTTTTTATCAACTTCCTCGACTTGCTATCAATAAAACCGTTGTCAGTGATGGCGTGGCTAACACGGTATATTTTTGTCTAGATAATAGAGATGTACCTATGTAATTCAAATTTCTAAAAGAAAAGATGTTTAGTTCCTCTAATATACCATTTAAATGCAGACCAGCGACCGGACAGACATCCTGTCAACGGAATGTAGGATGCTTGTCGTAAAATATCACCTTGACGATGCGCGATTTCTGAATTCGTTATTAATTACTCCATGGACCTTACCTAACCTTATTCGATTTGTTCCCTTGAAGTAAATACGTTTGGAATACAGAAGGTTTCTTTTAGATAAGAACGCCGTAATGGTCAGCCCCATGCCTCAATTGTGGATCAAATAACGTACGTTCTACACGATTAAATCATTTATACACGTTCTACATGATATTCATTTGGGTAATATAATGTACACTTATGAACGTCAAAAAATAAATATATATTAAATGCTTCTAATTTTACCGTTACTGCCAGTTCTCAAATCAAAGGTGTAGGACGGTAGAGAAGAACTGGCAATAAACTCTCCGCCACTCTTTTTAATCGCCAAGTTTTTCTTTTACACCACGTTTGTAAGGAGCTGCAATTATTAAACCATGTTCCATATGACATCTTGAGTAATAAAGAATAATAAAATACATTAAAAACAAAGATTTGTCCTCTATCAGCAGAAGGCGTGGTGAAATAGGAGCACGCACTAACATACTTGTGAGAACAACAAATACGTAGTAAAACAACTAATATCACCGCATACACGAATTCAAGAACGACCAGTCACCACAAGTAGCACCCATTCACGAGTATGACGCATGGCCAGCCATCGGCCCCCTCGCCATATTTTAGGGAGAGAGACAACCCGACGCATGGACGCCGTCACCATTATAGCGACGGATATAACTGAAAGCTTTATCGATAAGCTGTCTTGCTGTCTTGAAAGAGAGCTGTGAAAAGTTAATTCTTATATAGAAGTCGCAATTAGCAACATTTTCAATCAATACTGAACACGCAAGAACGCTTCTGCTATACAACTCAAAATTAAAAATTTCGCAAAAGCATCCACGTGTTAACTTGTAATGAGAAACAGCCTTCGCAATCACACGTATTCAAAGACTAATTGCAGTATTTTTTCATAATAACAATGATACATGAGATTTTTTGGGCCATTTTATATAAAATGTGTGTAGGTATAAAATTATATAAATACACGGTTAATTTAAACATGTTGTATTGTCTGTTTAGATATTGTAAACGTGAATTTTTATGAATTTCTTAACAAGATGAATATAATATAATGTTTCAATAGTATAATTTAAATAAAGATAAAGTTTGCGTTTTTGTATATTTATAGCTATTAGAATGCTACGTTATCTTTGAGTAACAACATTTTTTTACAATAAAGTGCGACTGTACATGAATTGCAATCTTGCCCATCAAATTATGGCTAGTTAGTAATATTATGTTGACATTATTTAAGGTAATCTTCATTAGCAGTCTTAGTGCTCTATAATATTTTGATTCTATGTTCGCAATACAATCCCTACACTAGTTTTGGTAATTCAAAAGGTCCTCTTCAGGCGTCTTCTTCTCATGTAGTTGGATTGAAACTTTCATTTTTAAAATCTCCTCCTCACAGTGCCGTCAGTCTCTTCGAGCGTGTCTTGTCATGTTCCAGCTACAGCAACTCTTCCGCATTTGCAATACCTATCCACTCCCTAACGTTGTGAAGCCATTATTTCTTCCTTCTATCAACCTGCCGTTTACTCTGAATTTTACCCATTATAACAGTGCATGGCGCAACACGTGGCCCACGTACGCAACTTTCCGTAATTTAATGTTGCAAAAGGTTTTTTGAAATTCCAATCGTTACAGACCTTTTGAATCCAGCTTATACGAAGCATGCGACGATAGCACCATATCTTAAATGCTTCTAAGTGCCGGCGGGTGTCTTCTTTAATTGTCCGAGCTTCACGAAACAATTTTTCCTGGAACCGTTGTGTTATCTCAAATTGCTCTTCACTGTTTGCTGAAACTAAATGCCATATGTAAACAGGCATTAGAACAAAGTATTAAATGTCTGGCCTTGAGACTGACCGCTTGAATATTTAAAAAAAGATGGTATCATCAGCATAAGATTCATCAAACAACAATCATATTATAAATATTTTCAAATCAGTTTTAAATCAACTTCTTAATCTTCTTATTTAATGATAATCTTCTTTTTACCAAAGTTCGTCTTTACGTATGAAGTAAAGAACATTCCAGAAAACAATTCTGGTTTGTGTTGACAAGACCCCATTGAAGAATGCAAGGCAGTCTGAATTCCAGTGACGTGTGAGGGGAATCGTATGAGAACTTGTTTGCGCCCGCGCTTGTCACAATAGAGGCGAACAAATATCTGTTAAGACGCAGGTATAGTTGATGTTTTAATCTTTCGGTTCTATTTTGAATATTATGAGCAATATAGATTGTTCGAAATACATATATTTTTTATACATTTTGATGAGGGTAACCCATAATATTTTATCTCGGCCGATCGTCACATTTGATTCACTTACTATTTTCTTAGTGACACTGTTTCACTGGGTTTATACCAGTGACCAGCCGTACGGTTTTGAACGACTGTCCTTTTATGGAAATTATTTCATCAGTCTAACCTCTCTTATTGTTCCCATACTAGTTTCATCCTATCCTATCCTTACGACAGACAATGGTGTGCCTTTCTTCGTGTTAAGGATATATTGAAGCGAGGGACTCGGGGCTTATTATTTTAACGATAAGATGGGTTGACTGCAATATTCTAGACTTTTCCACTGCTTTCGGAAATGTGATTTCTGATCGTTTTAGAATAGGGTCAATCATATATTGCTGAAAACATTTCTAACTACTGGAAACATTTAGATAAATTGCAGTCAATTCGTCTGACTGTATTGACCACCGTACTGCTTTCTGTGGTACGTATGTTATTAATTATGTTAAAATCTGAATTTTAAACTACCGATTCTTGAAGTTATACTTTTGGCGCGTTACGTATAAACGATGAGAGTAAATTTTTACGATGAACACGCACACCGCCATAAAAAAACCGACACCCGGAAGTTAGCTATAGTCAACATTTTAGGTTTTTTTTGTTAGGGTCTTTTCTACAAACGTAGAATAAGGCTAAAGATTTATGCGCTAAAGCAATATTCTGATGCGTGTGCGTGTGACTTTGTATGTGTGTGACAAAGTATAGAATTTAGTAATAATCGTTGAATATTTGATTTTTGTCTTTGTTACTCAAGTATATATTAATAACACTGTTAGACCCTGATATACAAGACATTCTACCATATAGAAGTTATATATCGCAACCGTGTAATGCTTCCAAGGGGAAGGTCGTGAAATTTATACAGACAAAGTGCTTTTATAGCGTGGGAGAGTATTTAGATCACAAGTTCTGACAACAATTATAATTAACGTTTCTTATTATGATAAGATAATTAATATGAAATTTGCATGCCTACTTTTACCTTTGTATACTTAATCTATCTGAATGTATCACTTTGCAAAATAAGTATTATTATTAGGTTCAATAATCATTATTGTAAACAGTTGCATGAAGATAAATTTATTAAAATTTCAAAAGATTAATCCAAGGATGTCTAAAGATTACGCTGCAAGATAGGATTTCATTCGACGAAATCTTATCAAAACTACGATAGACTCAAATGATAACTGTCGTGTGTTATAAAGTTATCAAGTAGGGAACATATTAGATTAGTTCCACAATTAAGCGTTTTTTGAGGTAGTTTGGGACCAACATTATATGGAACCAGTTGTCCACCGAAGTATTTCTGAAATGACCAATTCTAAAACAGCACATTCGACACATTGAGTGTCCATAGTCCCTCGGCAGTGTCACTTATCAGTTATTGCCTCCTGCCCGTTTGCCCACAGTTATGTACAAAAAAGATTTAACTATTATTTTTTATTCATATAGTTAACACAAGTGTACTTATGAACTTATTTTACATTTACTGCCAGTTCTTAAATCGAGTCTCAATCGCCAGTCTTAAATTCATTTCATAATTGTATATTCTGAAATTATTTATCTCTGACCTGAAGAGAAAATATGTTTCTATTTTCCTTTTTTGATCTTAAATAGATAGGTGAATCTTCGTAGGCATATCAAAATATGTGAAAAGTATATAATAATAATAATAATATAATTCAAAAAGCATCTGAATGGTTTTCATTCATATTTCTTACGAGTTTCGATCTTGTGATTAAAAGGAAATTTATCGTATTATTTTCGCCAACTGTTTTAAGTGTCTATTTTTCGGTTCTTTTATACGATGAAAAATAAGACAAAAAACAAAAATGATAAATGCCTTTAAACAGAAGGGCGGGGCATATAGCAAATACACAGATAAAAGGTGGACTTTAAAGGCAACTGTTAGGAAAAGACCAATGGGAACAAGAATAAGCCCCAAAATAGGTGGACAGAGGAAATAAAAGCGGTAACAGGAAGCGAATGGAGAAAGAAAGCCATGGACAGAGTCAGTTGGAAAAAGTTGGAGAAGTGCTTTAGAGAGCTTTACTGAATTTAGCTAAAATATAGCATATATAACGAGATAAATAAAATAATGTGTACAATGTAATTTTTTTTTTTTGTCGTGATTGGTAAGCTTTATTATTATAAGTATTATACGATTTTAGGTTCAAATCAATGAAGGTAACCTATAAACCTTTTAAAACAATTAAAATAGGACACCGTTGTGATATTCAAAGAATAATAGGCCCCTCGGGTCCCAACAAGTCAATGCTGGTAGCTATGGTCATTAGCACTGTTTTGTTTCAAGTGCGTAAACACTACATAAAACTGTAGCTGACAAACGCGTAATTGGCATACTATGTTAGAGAGAGATAGTTGTACGTCTCTGTCATTAGTTGGACAATGTTTGGACGAAGGTCTTAACGAAGAGATGGTAAAATCCAATGTTTATCATATTCGGAAATCCTCCTGATTGCTAAATCGCGATTCTAAACCCTTAGGTACTTGAAGTATTTTTATAACTTTTTACACTGGATAAAGTTATTAGATAAATCAAATCAAAAATAATTTATTCATATAGGAAACATAATGTACACTTATGAACGTCAATATATTATATATATTAAGTATTACTCAAGCTTATTAAGATTTTAATTCTAAAAGGCCGACAACGCACTTGCGAGCCTCGCATTGAGTGTCCATGGGCAGCGAATTTTTTTTTTATAGAACAGGGTGCGAGCGGCAGGAGGCTCATCTGATGTTAAATGATGAGGCCGCCCATGGTCATTCTCAATGCCAGAGGGCTGTGTAGTTAAATAAATATATATATAAAAGAATTTTACGTAATTCTAAAGTCATAATTTTTACTATGTTTAATTAATCATGAAAATTTTGAGCATTACAACAATATTAAAGATGCTGACATAATAATAATAATGATATTATATTGTTGATATGAGAGTGATTTGTGTTATAATAGGTAAATTTACAGCAAAAATACAACTTATCATTTGAAGTTCAATTCTGCGACCATATGTCACAGTTAATTTCGTTACTTATCACTGACCTTAAAATGATGTAATCATCCACGCGGCATGATTCACGCTTGGCCGGCTCGGAAATTGTATAATCCATTATGGACCTTAAGTTCTATTGTTTAACGCTTTTTATTGCGGCAATTTAATACGCTTTCTCCGTATAACACGGTGGCTTACAGCACTTAATTACAAAACTAAAATTATTCGTCTAGTCTGATACGGTTAGTGCGTCATTATAGGTCTTGTGAACGTGTTATATAATATTTTAATGTTTACAAAAGATCCACTATGTCAAGGATATTTTATAAACAATATTTAATGATGCTGTAATCCACTCGGGAAGTGCTGGATGTACGACAATATGGCAACTGCTGCAGTTGCAACTGGCAGCTGCGAACACGAGACCCTCTAGAATACGCTGATATACTTACGCTTTGTTGGACTTTGAGGTCACAAGATAAAAGCAGATCTTGTTGTTTAGCTATGTATTTGGCAAATGCCCCATGTCCTGCGCGAATTCGTGAACTAACCGTTCAATTTTCCGTTCAAGGCACCAAGTGTCAGAAGGCAATCAAAAGTAGCCATCATGATTACAAACCTTCGAAAGAGAAGTGGAATACATGAAGTTCTTTTTCTCGTTTGGTGCTCTTATTTAAAGAGCAAATCTTTAATTTGAAGTACAGATTTGAAGACTGAAAAAAAACGTAGTGAGATTCTAGTTTCTTATTGACACCACTTTGTTAATTTCACCTAGACCTAGTTACTGCATATTATGGTCTGTAGTTACATAATAAAAACAAACTATACTTTGTGTTCTTTTGTTTGTTATCAAACGTGATAAGTAGATAAAAATGGTCACAGTTTGTACTATTGTATTATTTTACTGGACTTTAAAATTATACTTTTGTTAAATTTTCATGGATTTAGGTCAATTTATAAACCATTAAGAACCTTTAATTTTAAAGTTTTATTTATGTACGAGGAGTCAAACGGGTAGGAGCCTCGTACGTAGCCGGCCTTTTAAGAATTGGTACGCTCCTTTCTTGAAGGATGTTTATGCGCTTCACAACATCAACAGCGTTTTGGGATGTAAGCCACTTTCATTCTTCCCCAATTCGATATGAATTCCACGTCTTACATCCATTGCCTTGGTCTATCTCAGCGCTGGATGACCAAGGTGTCATTTCTGCTGCTGCCGCTTCTTTAAGAAGCCGTCAGGGCTATCTGCCCAAATCCATGACCCATTTCAAAGAAAATTTCTAACCACGGTTATCTTAAAGCGTTGAGTTATATAAACAATATCATTAGCGTTTTGATAATGTGTTGGTGGTTTCGTATCAGAGACACTGTTATGTAATTTTTGCAATTAAAATTGTGCCACAATAACAAGACACTCTTCAATGTGACAGAGATATCTGGCAGGTGGCAGGTTATCGTGTTATCAAGTCCGGGGTCCAAGTGTAACCCGATTATTGAGTAGGTACTGGGTCCAGATGGGAATGTATCAAGTTTTAAATGTAGTTTCAATCTACTTTATCTTAATATATATATTTCTTCTGTGCGTGTGTATGTGACTGAACTCCTCTCAAACGACTGGACCAATTTTGACGAAATTTTTTGTGTGTGTTCAAGGGGATCTGGGAATGGCTTAGATTCACAATTTTGTCCGCTGGACAATGTTTTTTTAATTAATTTTTAATTTATTAGTAGTCGTTGATTTTGGAATGTTTTACATTAGATGCGACAGACGGCGCTACCATCGCAGTGTCAAATTTTAAATAATATTCGAATTTTAATTTTAGTCTATCCCGACAGTTAGCGCTGCGATCAAATTAAAAAAAAAGTTTTGTTATCATTGTGTTATTGTAGACCATGTGCTGGATCGTTAGATATTGTCATAACATTTGAATAATAATTTTCATCAAAATGGTCCAGAATGTTAATGTAGCTTATTAAAAAAAGTTTGAAATTTTCAAATTAAAGACGTGTAGACAGGACAACGTCTGTCGGTTCCGCTAGTATAATATAAATAAGGGATGTAAATGACCCAAGAGGGTGAACATACGAAAAGGCGAGTCGTATATAGAGGGATCACGTTACGAATAATATAAACTAGAATCATATGCCTTCAAATGAAGAACATGAATAATGTGGATGTGAGAGAAGTATCAAAAAATTCATATTGCGCTTTTTCCGAGTAATTCCGAATTGAAAAAGAGAAGGATAATATGAAATTTTTATATACCAAGTTCTCTGCGTAGAGTAGCCATAGAAAGGCTAGAAGGGAGAAGATTGGAGGAGGCCTTTGCCACCTGGCAAACGGACACGCAAAAGTGGAAGAAAAGAACAATCTACGAAAAAAAAAAAAAAAAAAAATAATGTTATGTCCGAAAAAAGGCTATTATATATATTATATTATGTATATATATACCAAGTTCTCTATATAGTAGATGGCGTTAATATGATAGCGATTCAGCAGACTAATGATAATAGCATATTGCTTTCTGTCAATTTGATAAAGTTTGTCGCTGACCACGATTGGAAAACATTCGAAATGCGATTCGCGTTTACATCAGTTAAGGAAGTATTAGATAAATATATTATAAGGATGGTGTGAAATTTTCTGACATAAGTTTCGCTATCTGGACAGATTTTTTTTAATTGCTACATTATTAATGGCTTTAAAGATGTCTGATGGTAATAGTATTTAAAAAAACAAATATTAACCTATCAAAGCGTATTTAAATGTAACGTTACATCGCAATTCCATGCAGTAGTGTCAGTCATTTGCACGATGCGGTCGCTGAATAATAATACAAACCTTGTCTAGACTCACTTCTGGCTAAAATGTCGTGGACACATCCAATGTTAGTGCTTGTTATGGAATATATAATACGTCCGTTAATAATACCTGGTATTGTGACCTTAGTCATATAGACACGAAAATCAGTAATGCTATATTATCGAGTCTTTAGTCGGGTTTTGAGTCTATGGTATGTATTCTTATCTATCATAAGAAACAATCTTACGTGTGCTAAATTTCGAAAATGTATGCATTTTCGCCCACAAATACGTTTATTTATTTACTAAACACAACCACTAACAAATAGAAGAACTTTTGTCATTTCACTCAATGAACTATAAAAATGTCCTGACTGAATAATACAGCGAATGATATATTGTTATACGCATATAGCTGTGGGCACATAAGGTAATGGCGAAATCTCTGAAAGTTAATATCATATCGAGGTGATCTTTTTTGATTATTCCATTGAATTAATCCAATATTTTCACTATTTGTAGCCTTCAGTTCTTTCCTACATTAGTATATACTCACAATCATTTGTCAACTGATTGGCGATTATAACTTTGTTATAAAAGCTAAAACTTTGCAATCATCAATATTGTCGTATGACAGAAATTACCTGAAACAACGTAGGTACCTTTTTAATCGACGCGTCCATTGATCCACTCGTGAATGAATTTATCGCGTTCAAAGACGGCGGGTCAAAACGTGTTTTTGGTATGAAGACTTGGGGCTTGGGTATAACGGACGCGGTCCTATTATGGTGCACTAGCTTTTTCATCGAATTCTTTTATTTATATCGCAGATACAATTCATCGTGGAGGGCTGTAATTTTATATCGAGAAAGTCTAATAATTAGTGAAGCAATTAACTGTGTATTTTAAACTGAATATATAATTGAGATTGGTGTTCGTTAGTTGTGAGTTTTTGTGTTTTTTTTTTAATTATTATTTAAAAAAAAATCAAAATCATTTTTTCATGTTGGTAACATAATGTACACATATGAATGTCAAAAAAAGACATTTAATGCTTCTAATTTTACATTTACTGCTAGTTCTCAAATCAAGGGCGTAGAACGGAAGAGAAGAACTGGCAAACTCTCGGCCACTCTTTTTATTAATCAATAATGAACCATAAAAATACGTTTCGTACCTGCATGCCAGGCACTTGCAAACCTTCTAGTTTCCAGGTGGAAAGTGTGTGGTGGGCGATGGCTTTACTCTAAATAATAAACACATTTGGTACTTGTGTCATATCAAAATTTTTAAACCGATTTGTTTTTTTTTAAAGCGAAGCAAAACAATACTATATAATGCATTCTGAAACCGATTAGATTTTTTAAAGTCGTAATATTAACTCAACATTAAAATTTGATCATTGATTTGACTGTTGAAGTAGACTTCTACTCACTCAGATCTCGTTAAAGCATTCACGTTATAAAACGGGATAAAGCAATGTCCATATTTGTAAGAACCAATATGGACATTGACGTCCGCCATACATTTAGTAACGGGAATGATGAGCTACGGAATGTGTATTGTTTTTGTTTTGTATTGTTTAGACTCTATTGGAAAGAAACGTCTTAAAACTGCTTATGGCAAGATGTCATCAGTGACAATATATATCAGTTACAATTAAAATAAAAAGGAGGGCAATCGACGGCCTTCAACTTTCGAGGGATCACTTCCAGGTTAGATAAGGTAAGAGTAGGAAGTGCAAAACTAAATTTTTTTTATAGAGCTGCAGACGAACAGGCAGGAGGCTCATCTGATGTTAAGTGATACCGCCGCCCATGGACACTCTCAATGCCAGAGGGATCGCGAGTAAGTTGCCTGCCTTTTAAGAATTGGTACGCTCTTTTCTTGAAGAACCCTAAGTCGAATTGGTTCGGAAATACTTCAGTGGACAGCTTCCACAAAGTGATGGTGCGTTGTGGAACGGCGGACGTCGAGGTGGTACGGGTGGAATTTCGTGTTCGGCCTCGACGTCCGATGATGAAACTCAGCTGCAGGTATTATTCCGATCAACTCCTCTGAACACTCTCGACGGTAAATGCGGTAGAAGATGCAAAACTTGAACGAAGTATTTAAAAAATATGTAAACAGTGAAAGGGAGACTAATAAAAATAATAAAAAAGTATTAATTTTTAATTTTGTATTCCTACAGCTAACATTAATTATATACAACAAAAACAATTTTACTAAACATATAGCCATAGTTGAAATTTATAACAAGAAATACATTCAAAAAGATTGAAATAAAGAAGTCAACAAAAAATATTAAGTACGTTATAGCCTCCGGCTATGCTGTGTGACAGTGAGGGTGTGTGCTCATGATGCAGGTGATTTAGCGCCATGGATATTCTTAATACTATTAAATTTATAAACAATAACTATATGTATGAATATATCGATTATATAAAAAGCAGTGTTGGATGCCATTCTCGAACCTACTTTGCTGTTTTGCTGATGATTTTTTTCTGCTTTAAGTACCAAAAACTTTTGGTAATTTTATTGTGTGCTTATCTTATCTAAAATATGTTTTAACTGTATTTTTAAAATGATAAATTTTGTTTTTTTTTTTTAATTTATGTTAACCATTAAGATTTTGTAAAATAACCAGTAGACTTAGAATTATCTATGATGTCGTAAACTCAATAAACAAATATGCATAAATTTATATTTCCATTAAACATTGTAGTCTATGTATTCTACTGTTTAATGAACATACCGTGTCATATTGACCGTGTAATTCATCCATATTTCTCTGGATAATAGCAAACTAATAAAGGAATCTGTAGTCAAATATATAGGCTAATATAGGCTATATTTTTGCATCAATTTTCGGTTCCTCGTTTTTTGGGTCGGCCAAATGTAAGACGAGAAAGTTTTCCACATATAGAAAATCCGTAAGTATAAATTTGGCGATTAAAAAGAGTGGCGGAGAGTTTATTGCCAGTTCTTCCTGCCCGCTCTTTGTGTAAAAGTAAATTAAAAATCAATTTAAAATCTTTTATGTTGACGTTCATAAGTACTTGATTACCTATAGGAATAAAGTTATTTTGAGTTTGAGTACTTATTTGCTACTTAGTTTTTCTTGCTATACCCAGTGGCTAACATTGCAAAAATACCAAAATTATAAATTAAAATAGCGTCCCCGATAAAAGCCATAATGGGATAATAATTGCGCATGCACTCGTCACAAACCGAAGTGCAATAAAATTTAACAACGCTATGAAGTATCATATTATGTAAATGTCTCTCGCTCTACTTGCTGTGTTTAAACTGAGTCGACAATTATTTTGAAATATTCCGCAAAAATAGAAAAAAGTATTATTAATGTATTGCGAACTGAGCGTTTTTTTTATAGAACAGGGGGCAAACGGGCAGGAGGCTCACCTGATGTTAAGTGACACAGCCGCCCATGGACACTCTCAATGCCAGAGGGCTCGCGAGTGCGTTGCCGGCCTTTTAAGAATTGGTACGCTCTTTTCTTGAAGGACCCTAAGTCGAATTGGTTCGTAAATACTACAGTCGGCAGCGGGAAATACTTCAGCGTGCGACTCTCATCTCTGTGGACTGTCAACTTTGGACCCGCTACCTTTTTTATATCATCCTCCCATCTTCTGCCTGCCTACGTATACTTTGTGGGACCTCTCAGTAACGATTCAGCTCTATTTTTGCTTCTTCTCTCTTATACAGTAATGTGTTGCAATACTACGGAGAAGAATCAAGCGAATTACATATTTTTATTACGCCATAAGCTAACCTGTCCTTCTCCAAGGCCAATAGATTTAATCGTGAAAGTTATATAGTTAAGCAATACTAACCTAGAATTTATAAAGCTAAAATAATATAAATAAAATATTGAACTAGGTAATCTTGGCGTTGCTGAGAGATGTGGGTCAATCTTCTACCGCATTTAGGATGGAGTGCTTACAGGAGTTATTCGCCTATATACCTGCAGCTAAGTTTCATGCGTGTCGAGGTAGGATTCGAACTCCTACCCCTCTCACCTCGACGTCTGTCGTTCTATAACTGAATGTTTTATGAGGCAGAGTGAGAGACTTTTTTCGGAAGCTGGCCTTGTATATATTAAGTATATATGTTACAAAGACAACCGAAATTATGTGGTATTTATTTGAGATGTGGTATTCGGCAGGATACAAGTTTCTTATCTAAGATTCGGCCGGATTTAAAATTTGACCCTGATAGGACGGTTCCCGGATAGTTATCGAATATCCGTTTCATTTCTAGTTGTGACTTTAGCTCGAATTACTATATTTGATGAATGTATGTACGTTATGTATTTTCTTTATAAAATTTAAACATTACATAAATTAGAACTTAAGTATTCCACCATCGTCGTTAATAGACAACCAGTCTTTATCAAGTCAGTTTAACTCACGCGCAAGGCCGCTGTACACAAACATGTGACCCAAAACAGTGATTACAAAGGCATGCATTAAAAACGATTACCAACATCGAAAATTACTTTAGGATGTACAAAATTAGACTAAAGAGCACACCCGGTTTTGAATATAACAAAAACACAGAATGGAAAATATTTTTATTAGCGCAGAAATGTTTCTTCTACGTTTTAATTTCGTTTTTAAAATATTCTTATTGTGATATTATACATGTGTAAAAGTACAAAACCAATTGAATTAGGGAATGAGTGTTGGTGCACGTTAGGCTTAAGTGCTAAACAGTGGTAAGTGTAAGTAAGATAAGTTTTGTAGCAATGTGATTGTCTATGGTCGGCGGAACTTAAGAACAGAATTTCTTACCCTCAATAGTCACTAAATGCAATTTTTGGACAATTTATACCGATATTAACAAATAACAGATTGTATTAATGTAACAGGAGACAAACAGGCAAGAGGCTCTTCAGACGTTAAGTAATACCGCTGCTGTGGACACTCTCAAAGCTAGAGGGTTTACAAGTACGTTGCCGGACTTTGAAAAATTGGTACTCTCTCCAGTGGGCAGCCTTAAGAAACGCTCAGTTGTGCCTCGACGTCCGATGATTAAACTCAGTAATGGATAGGTAGATTAACTATCTACAATCGTAAAATAAGTCTCTTAACATTTGAATTCCATAGATCAATTGGTGATGTTAAAAAGAAAGCTCATATATCTTCTGTTCTCTATAATTGTTGTTTGAAAAAATTGAAAAAAATCTAATTCTTAAAAGGCCGGCAACGTACTCGCGAGCCTTCTGGTATTGAGTGTCCATGGGCGGCGGTATCACTTAGCATCACTCCTGCCCGTTTGCCTCCTGTTCTATAAAAAAAATCAACAGAAAACTGACGTGTACCGACGCGTATGTATAGATATATTAAACAATGCATACTATGTCAGCAATGAACATCCGTACGAGAGCAATATTTAAAGTTATAACTAAAGTGGGTCAGTGAGCATAACAGCCAACTCGACGCTGACTCGGCGGAATTAAAACAAACCGCTGGTTTTGCAAATATAACTGAGAATTAGCAGTTTTGATACATGTTTTGTATTGTATGAATTAAATTAAAATATTTTTATTTAATTCATTTCAATTTAGATCCACTTTCAGCCACCAAAATGTCATGTTCAAACACTCATGTGTCGGTCATCATTTCCAAAGAACACTTTGTTACATTTTAAATATATACTAGCGGACCCGACAGACGTTGTCCTGTCTACACGTCTTTAATTTGAAAATTTCAAACTTTTTTTAATAAGCTACAACATTCTGGACCATTTTGATGAAAATTATTATTCAAATGTTATGACAATATCTAACGATCCAGCACATGGTCTACAATAACACAATGATAACAAAACTTTTTTTTTTATTTGATCGCAGCGCTAACTGTCGGGATAGACTAAAATTAAAATTCGAATATTATTTAAAATTTGACACTGCGTTGGTAGCGCCGTCTGTCGCATCCAATGTAAAACATTCCAAAATCAACAACTACTAATAAATTAAAAATTAATAAAAAAACATTGTCCAGCGGACAAAATTGTGAATCTAAACCATTCCGAGATCCCCTTGAACACACACAAAAAATTTCGTCAAAATCGGTCCAGTCGTTTGAGAGAAGTTCAGTGACATACACACTCACAGAAGAGTTATATATATAAAAATATTAATAGTAGTTTATGCAACTGTCATTTAATAGAGGATATTAACACACGAGTGTAGTTTCAAAATAAGATTATACGAGTGTTTTAATACTTAATTATATGCAGTTGCATACACTACTTTATTTCATCTCATAGGTAGCTTAATTAAATGAAATGCTATATGAAAGAAACAAAATTATTTATCATAATAATTATTCACGCGAGAGTCGCTGTAAGAGCTAGTCGTCGGGGTTGACAGTGAAACGTTTAAATTAATTTCATTTTTATTATTTCCTATGAATTGAGTGTCGAATTGGATACTAAGATTTTGTTTTTATAAGTTCTAAAACAAAGTGTATAGAATTATACAAGAAAAATATGTCATCACAAATTTTACATACATCAATTATTTCAGAACATAAGCAAGATAGCTTTGGAAATATTAAACAAAATATAGAATTAATAATAAAATAGTCCAGTTAATAAGAAAAGTTCAGTTGGTGTATTGTTTCCATTATGTAAGATACCTATTTAAATTTGCATTGTGTGCGTGAGAATTTGCAAATTTAATGATATGTTATGTAATGCGCTTTCTTATATCATACATTGTTATATTTTAAACTTTTTACAAGTTTGAGCCTCAGATTTCTGTATCAGTTTCATGATCATTTGTAAAAAATAAGCGAGTAGATGATCGGACCCCTATCGGACACACGCCGTCGACTTTTTGGGTCTAAAAGCCAGTTTTTTGTTTTCCTTACGATGATTTACTTCACCGTTCGAGCAAATGTTAAATGCGCAAATGGACAGAATGTCCATTGGTGCACATTTGGGGATCGAACCTCAGAAGTGAGAGTTGCACGTTGAAGCCACTACGCCAACATTGCATTACGTAGACACAAATGAACCTAATTAAACGAACTTATTATCCACACATTGTTTATAAAACATTTTTCAGCTCAAAAAATCGAATCACGTACGAGGGAACAATTGATTAATGAACTGTTAATTATAATATTGAAACTATTATCTCTTTTTATAGGAAGCAGGTTTCCGGAATACTGGGTACTCTATTTTATAACCGATAAAAATGTACAGTCTATAATTTTCACGTGCAATAACAGAAAATATACGTAAGTAACGGTCCAAAATATATCCGATTTGGATAGTGTAGAGTTTTTATTCATTATAAAGAATAAAAAAATATAAATTTGCATTGATAATTAAAGTAGGTTTTATTGGACTATTTGTATTGTTTCACGATTGATTATAAAGCCTTAAAAAAACTTAATGAAAATGAAAGAAGTTTGTGTTTGGAGATGGAATAAAAAAAAGATGAAGGCAGAGCAAGAGATGGGCCGACGATATATACTGACTAGACACAACTTGGAAAAGAAGAGATAACAATAGAAAAGTGTAGAAACCGCCGAAAGAGGTCTATGTGTCACAGGATACGGTAACAGATTAAGTTAGGTTATGTAACTAAATAAATGTTTGATAAAAAATAATGGTACAGAATTGTATTTAAAATCTTTATATATACAACTAACATAGTATTAAACATTGTTCTTATTTCAAAATATTTAGTAACGTAGACTGTATGGAATCTATTTTAATTACATATTGCACACTTGTTATACGATTTATAATGAGTTTAATACATTAAACCCCTGATAAATCTTTACCGACAAGATTTTAAATAGCCTATTCAGTTCATACAAGTTGAGCCGGATACGGTTTTAAAAGTCGTGCGATTAAAACCTGTTATGTACAATCAGCAAAATCGGCTAAGACGAACTCGTACTCACTTGTTTTGTTGTCAAAGCACGTTCGTACGCCACTGGCCATATACATAAAACAATTTAAGAAAGATCTCGTTAATAACTAAGCACTAATGAACTAACAGAATTATTTTTTAAATCTGTGAAAATCGCATATATTAATAATATAGTTATATATATACATATATATCTTACTTAACTTTACAGACGGTTAGTTTAAAAATAAAATAACAAATTAATAGAAAAAACAGTAGGTACTTGTTGTCTAGAAGCATGTTCAAAATAAGAAAAAATATAAAATAAGACACAAATATTTATGGTGTTTAGGGTAAATATGAAATCCTTCAGCAAATTAAGTTTAAAAATTAACTTCGATTGAGTAAATTAATAAAGGCGAACTTGTAGCGTTTTGTGAGAAACCGGTTCTTTTGCTGACAGTATCTCGGCCATTGAAGTACGCGCGTGCTCTACGACTCATTATTTATTAAAATACCATGGAAAGTGCCTGCGGTATAAAAATCTCAATATACGGGATGCTGTGTAATGTATGTGCGCCAAAGTAGGACATGCTCTGTGATGATAAAGGAGGTACACTTGTTTTCATCATTCATTACAGTAAATATGTGTTAATATTATATATATAAGATATTGTATGACGAATGGAAGCAACAGGACCCTTCCTGTTGCTTCCATGTGGGTGGACTGACCAACTGGCTGCTATTATCTTGTGTGCTATAAAAATAGTTAAAATATATGTTATCGGTTACGTTAAAATTCTTTATTTATTTCAATTTGATATTAAAAAGTTATTTTGAAAGTCAAAATTACAAGTTAAAATATTTTAAAAAATTTGGTTAGTGAATAAAGGCTGTTATTAAAGTTAATAATTGATATTAAGACTACTCTTCTCTTCCAGGGTAGTTTCATATGGAGAAGAGATGGCAAGAAATTCCACACGTGATCTTTTAAAATAGTTTTTACAATATTTTGTATACATTTATTTGATAGTTATATGTAAAGATCATGTACCTTAAACAAAAAGCTACTTTATTAAAATGAAATAGCCGCACGGTGTTTTAAAACAATACAGCAGATAATTAAATTATTATGTTATCAAAAAATCAAATATATCTTTATTCATCTAGGTAAACATGTACACTTATGAACGTCAAGAAAAACAAATTAAATTAATTGTAAAATTACATTTACTACTAGTCCGCCAGTCAAGGGCATAGAGCGGGCAAGAAGAACTGGCAAGAAACTTTCCACCACTCTTTTCAATCGCCAAGTTATTAATACAAATTATTTGAACTGGAACAAATCAATCCCAAGGATTAGGATCATTCAAGTATTCGTCACATTTGTAGATACAAGATCACACACATATGATATTATTATTAATGTTTTAGTACTAGAGAAGGGATAAGTTAAACGTTCCCATGAGCGACGCGCATGCATGGTGACTATCATGAAAGTGGATGAAGTGAGGTCTGGACTGTCAAGAGGAGATCCGTCGAAAAAGGCGAGAATAAATATTTTTACGTAATAGGATAATAGAAGGCCCAAATAAAAAGATACCGCAGTCCATGGGACACTCACATTGCCAGAATGCTTGCAAGTGGGTTGCATGCACAGTCTTTTAAGAATTGGTACTATCTTGTCTTGAAGGACCCTAAGTCAAATTAGTTCGGAAACATTTCAGTGGGCAGCTGGTTCAAAACCTGTAGTGCCAAAAACTGCCTTAAAAACGCTAAATTGTGGAATTAGATTTCAATTGTAAAAACTTATAACACTCGTTTCAAATCAATTATTACTATGAATAGTCGTATTATTGAGACGATATGCAATGTATTGATTTAACCGCAAAACGCTCTTTCATAATTCGAATGAAATGTGTTGAATACAATAAAAATGAGCAGAAACTTATAGTACATAAATATATATATATATAACAAATAACGCAAGTATATATATATATATTTTTTTTGATGTGAAACATCTATAGCCGCACGTTAAACCGATTTCTGGCGTGGCGACGCATGCCGTGGCGACGCATCGCCACGCTATATGATGGTATATACATACAATCTATATGCAGTAGTACATTTTTGTATTTCATGAAAATAAATGTTTGTTCAATAAATAGTCATCGTTATCTGGAAAACAAAATCGTAATATTTTATTTTATCATTATGACATATTTAGTTCCTATCACAATCTGTTCTTTTCTGCATATTACTTCACAGAATAATTTCGATGTTTCACATCTGCCAGGCGTCCCGTGACGGCTCACATTTTTTTTATTTTTTTATTTGTATTTATATATTATCCTATATTTTTATATCCCTTAATCTTATCGTATATACAATGTTTTTAATGGAGTGACCTTCACAAATTATTACTGCAAATAAAATTACTAGAAGAAACAATGAAACCATAAAATTTAAATATATTAAGAATAAAAATATATTCATAACTATAATAAGATTTGAGAACTGGCAGTTAATGTAAAATTAGAAGCTTTTAATATATATTTCTTTTTTTACGTTCATAAGTCTACATTATGTTACCTACATAAATAAATGATTTATGATTCGAAGATTCATCTGGCTATATATATATAAAATATGATTTATTATATAATAATACAATAAACCCCAACCAGCTCGGGAGTCCTCTGGGATTGTATAAAGAAAATCTCCGGTTTACCCTCATTTCTAAAAAAAACTATTTTGTAATACACAAATACTATAGACAAGCTCTCATTAGTTAAGTAAAAGTTTCGATCGTTTATAGACCGATGGAATGGTGTTAAGCATACGCGTTGTCAGCGTTCCCAGGTGTAGTAGATGCCCTAATGACTCCTACCTGACCTATAAAACAGGTCATTGACATGATTTCGCATTTTGAGGCAGTCAATGCTTAAAAGAACAATTTTATGAATTTTTACGATGATATTAACAGCCCCTAGAAGCATTTAATTTACAATTTAGAATGTGTTTTAGCAGTGTTGGCCTAGTGGCTTTATCGTGCGACACTCATTCATCATGTCGTAGGTTCGAGCTCCAGCTGTAAATCACTGGCCTTTTTATTGGAAAACGACATGCCTTAGACGCACTCTAGTGTGTGTCAGGCACAGAAGGCTAATCACATAAACATTTGAGGCCAACGCCTCAAAGGTTGTAGTGATACTTTTTTTGGAGATTTGAAGCTTAAATGGGTTTCTCTGAGCTAACAGTCAGACGTGATTGATACACACAATAAATATTTATTTCATCATAATAAAATCAAAAGTCTTATTTACCAATTCTTCTCAAATGTTATTTATGCCTGTTGTACCAAAAATAAAGCTCAGTTATTGTTGGGGACTTCAGAAGAAGTCAACGACGATCCCTCAGTGGACGCTGGCGTAAAATATAAAAGACATTTTAAGATAAAACAACTATCGTATAAAATGCATTTTATTTCAATGTTTTTAAAATATTTATAAATTTTATTTTACTATTTTAAATGAATTAATTTGTTACCTACATATATTTTGAGTGGTATTGTATAAATATCGTATTTTTTCTTTCGGATTTACAAACCGACATTAGCTACAGGCAAATATTCTAATATATAATTCTGTAATTTGTGTTTGATTGATTCATTTGAGGCTCCTTAAAACAAACTTTTTAATTTTCTATTTTCCATTCAGAAATGCCAAAAACCGCGACACCACTTAAATAAAACTCATGACGTTTCGCGGACATTTAATATTCATAAGACTGGGGACCACAAAACTGCGGTAGCATTATCAAATATCTTGAAATACTCCGACCATCTTAATATTAAATATACCTTATTTTCCTTTAAGCATTTCTGTTTCGGAAAATAGTAACATTGTGAATGTAGGCCTAAACGTTCAAGGCTTAAATGGAATTAATATTAACTCGTAAGAGTCAATGGCGAGTAAGATACACTACGAATGTGTTGTTCATTGATACTTTTTATAGGATAGACCGTAGCCCATGGTAACCAATCTAGTGGTGGTTGCTGATCTAAATAATCGAGATGGAAATGCATTTCGCTCTTTTCTCGAGTTTTCTTTTACTCAGAATCTCCCAAGCTCGAGGTCGTTAACCTAATAATTCTACTAAAATATGATTCTTACATTGTCCTCTGAGCACACAGTGCGATGTCAGGTACTTATATAATATTTTATTGGATCAGGACTTGACACAAATATTGTACGAAGCTAAGGGTGTCTCAAGCATTTGTGATTTTATCTTATGTTCTAGATTTCAAAGTAGATGATCCATATTTAAACCTTAATCCGTTTTTTTGTGAAATTTCTGTACGTCTGCATATCTTTAAGTGGCTTTATCATAACTTGAATCCGTCTATCGTTTTGGTGGAGAATTTAGTGTATTGTAAAATACATCGAAAAGGGAGTAAAAATATCACGCCGCCTACTATTTTTGGAGACCCCGTTCTAACCGGTGATGATACCGATCGTTCTCGGTTCACATCCAAGGAAGGATATCTTCCACCTCATGGGTCTACATCTCTGTTTGCCGGAGTGTCCAGTTGGTCATGACTTTCACAAACTCAAGATGTGTTACGAAATAACTACTATACACCTTTTGTAAGCAAATAATCAAATAAAAACGCTATTGAATATTGACACGTAATGTGGCCTCGTCGAAAAAAGCTTAGTATGCACGGCCGTCTGTCAGGTACAAGGCCGCGCAGCTCGGCTGGTGACACATGGTTTGTTAAATTTTTAAAATGAAATATTTTTGTTGCACTTATAGTTACAAATTACTTCATATTTAAATAAATTCTTAAGAATATGTTAATTGTATTATTTATCACTTGACGCTACAACTATTGATCTTGTTCTTGCCTTCAGATGTTTGTACCTGTTTCGTGATCAGTTATTATGAACCAGTAGGCGATCCGGCTTCTGTGCCTGACTTGAGACTTTGTGTTTAGGGGGATAGTGTGTAACCCGAGTGTACTCCAGGAACTGGGATTCTTAGTACCTATGGGATATGTGCGACAGCGAAGGCCTAGGTTATTTGCGATACCAAAGGCAAGAACCAGTCTGTTGCACAGATCCCCGTTATCCAGGACGTTGCGCTTACTAAATGCTGTCTCCGATACTATAGACATATTTGTATGTTCGCAGAGTGAATTTTTATGTAATAAAATATATTTTTATTAAATGTCTCTCAACATTGTCGTATTGGCGTAGGCTGTAAAGATAATGTGTGTATGTCTGAAATAAGTAAATAAATAAATTTTTTACGTCACACCGTAAGAGCGAATGTTTGATGCGCATATAGAAAGGAGAGTCAGGCATGAGTGTCACACACTCAGCCAACCAGGCCAACTGGGCCAACCTGCATTACTTATTTATTATATTCGAATACTTAACAGTATTCGTACGAAAGTAAATAAATTTTAATTATACAAAGATTTATCAGTAAATGGTTTATTTCATCATTAATATTCATCGAAGACTGATCGCAGCTCTAAATATTACGTATATATGCCATCTATTTCCACATTTTTTATCTAGAACGTAGGCATTGTTTATGAGGATTAAACAGAAAATCGGAGTTTTGTTCTAAATATTCAAAACAGTAGGTTTTCATTTATTAGAAATGTTTGTATAATTACAAATTGTAAACGGCTAGTTTTTCATATATGTTTTGTGTTTATATTATTAACAGAGATATCACTCTAATAAGGAAAAGCTTGCCTTACTGCGTCGCTCAGACTTAAACCTTCAGATAGCTTGCGTTAACAGCGTTTTAAGCGATATCATTTCTAATTTCTATGAGGTTTCCTCTGCTAGCGTATAATTGGATGCATTGTTTTCGTTCCTTGTTGTTTTACACATTTTGTATGACATAAAGAAATTCGAATGATTCATCAGTTTATATTAGTTATATACGTTATAAATACTATAAATTTATAAATATATATACAGTTTTTTTACACAAATATCCTGAAGATCGGAAATACGACATCGCTTTGTCATAGAAAATATGTTGTAGTATGTAACATATAAAACACTTACATTTACTATATATACTATATAACAATTCATCCCTTTTTGTGACCTAGTGGGTTAAAAATCCATTTTGAAAAATAAAAATGTATGTACGTATGTTTAATTTATGAGCAGTGTTGGCCTAGAGCTTCAACGTATGACTCTCATCTCTGAGATCATAGGTTCGATCCCCAACGGTGCACCAATGGACTTACTTTCTATATGCGCATTTAACATTCGCTCGAACAGTGAAGGAAAGCATCATGAGGACTTGCCCCATACCCAGAAAGTCGACATGTGTTAGGCTAATCACCTACTTGCTTATTAAATTGACAAATGATCATGAAACACATACATAAGTCTGAGGCCAAGACCTAAAAAGTATGTAGCGCCATATTTATTCATGTACGTGGGCAAATTGTTTAAAATAATTCAAGTTTTAAAACAATTCAAGTATTAACACAAATATCTATTGTCATGTATACAAGGTTTTATTTAGCTGCCTTGTCTAACCGCAAAACAGCCTTGTGTGTGTGCGCTGCGTACGTGTGTATGCCATGCGCTCGCGCAGGCTAGCGCGTGTTTTTGCCGACAGGTATTGGTTGCATTCTGAACACAGTGTATCGAACCTTTTGTACAATTTCCAAGAGTCTTGCGCTTTTTACATTCATCGTAGTTTCCAGTAAAGTTTAAATGTTTTATTTTTATTTTATTTCTGAGGACATACAGATACTTATAAAAATATATTATAGAATACATATTCTATAGGTGAAAACGACAAGAGAACTATCATTGCCAGTGGGCTCGCGAGCTTTTGCTGTACTTTTAAGAATTGGTAGATTCTTAAAGGACCCGGAAGGGCTCGGAAATACTTCAGTGGGCAGCTGGTTGCACATAGTAATGGCCTGCAGAAACTGAAACGCTCAGTTGTGAAATGGTAGACGTCGATGTGTCGACTCCGATGTCTGATTATGGAAATCAGCTGCGGGTTACAGCCCAGCAAAAGGCGCCTATACGAAGTGTCCGGCTTACGTTAATAAACAAACATAGTTATAGATATGACAATAGACGCTGTTTATACCCCAGGGGGTTCCATTTTCGTGATGGTTCAAAGACCTATAAACCATACTGTTGTCATTATCAGTAACAAATGATAAGCGTGTCAATACCATGTCGATGCATGTCAGGTTATAATGCGATACGAGCTGTAATTGTTTTCCACTCAAATCATTGAACCGTTTCAATAAGCTGTGTTCACACTGTCGTCTGGTCAAAGGTTTATTATATTTCCTATTAAGGAATCCGATATCCTAGCATGAATTCTACATAAAAAATAAACAATTATAATATATAGACAAAGATTGATTACATAATATTTACAAAAGTTTTAAATATTTACAATAAGAAAAAGTCGTGTCTGTACTTATGTACGCGTTAGAAGTTATACTTCTTTGGCGTAACAAAAATCATTTCAAATATTTTTCGCCAGAAATAACGACACTAAAAATAGAAAAAAAAGATATAATTAATACATTGACAGTTTTATTAAAACTCAGTATCTAGTTAAATAAAGTTTGTTTAAATATCACAATGTTTTCTTTCTAAAAAAACTTATCAGATAGAAACACACTTACAATTTTAAAAAAAAGATAGATTTCATCAGAAATGTGACGGTATTTTATAATTTTATGATTTTTAGTTTTTACGGTGCACTAAGAAAGTGCAAAACTTTTCATTTGATATTATATGAATAGTTTTTTTTATCTAATATAAATTAAAACAGTGCAGTTAATATTGAAACAGCGCTGAGCAGTATCATTATCGTGCGACTCTCATCCCTGAGGTCGAAGGTTCGATACCCGGCTGTAGACCATGCACTTTCATTCGGGTTCGCTGGGAAATTCGACCTCCATATTTTAGTGGGCAACGCCCAAAAATAAAACAAATAAAAGGAACAAAGGAAATTAGTGTAGTATGACCGTGCCTTTACATCGAAAAATCACTGTTTCATTTCGTTCAACCGCGGGCTCCATTTCAATAAAAATTAATTTCTGCTCCAAATGTATTTCGATTATTGCGAAATATTGCCTATTAGGTTGTATAACTAATTTTACTATTGTGTTAGAAATTTATTTCACCAGAATTCTGCAAGATCGTTTCTGCCGCGCACCATCTTCTAGTGGAACCAGCAGAACCATCAGGTGACTGACGGTTTTACCCAGGTCGATAAAAAATTTTTTTTTGACATTTAATTCAAACTTTTAAAGTCAATTTTACCTCATCTTCTCCACTATTTCACTGCACACTGAATTTGCAAGGATTATTCATCAGTTTAATTTTTGAATTAGTATATTGTATTAGTATGCATAATAGAAAATGAAACAAAATCTTGTATAATACTTCAAATCAAACCAATCTCTTATCAGGCCGAAGAGGAAGTGTATTTGGTAAAAATGACATGATCCACATTATTTGAAGTCGGTTGAAGCGAGCCATAATCGTATTTCCAATATTCCGTAACTGTATCTGCGTGGAATGTGAAATGAGAGCGTTTTAGTCGGGCCGAGTTTATGTAGGTACTGAGAACACGCTTATTGCTGACTTGCCAATCGCAATTATGAACAAAAATTTCAGACCTTCAGTTTCTGTGAAAGGGTCGTTAACGCTTATTAAATTACATATAAAAAGTGTTAAAATTTAACATTAGAAATTGAAGCTTTTAATGTTTTAAGAATTTTTTCCTTTACCTGGAAGGATTGGTCACACAACAACATAATATGTTCTAGTTCGACCTCTGTAAAACCTCAAAAAATCACAAAAAACCTCTGTCAATTATAGAAAAGCTAGAACAAAAGAGCGGACCATTCCCGGAAAGGTCTGCAACACGCTAGTTGCAGGTGTTGCCCCCGGTGTTGCAGGTGTACATGGGCAGCATTTATGTTTTAACTCCAAGTGGCCCCATGCTTGTTTGCCTCCTGGTGTGTGAAATAAAAATAAACTAATTACAGTATGTAGTATAAAAAAAATATGTAAAATTAGATCAGCAACCAATTATTGATATTGTCAAGGATCTATGATTGTCCTATAAAACTGGATGTTTTCAAGCAAGATACTCAAAAATAAATGTGTGTCTACCCTATAACATATTTATTTGAAATTTAGTTGTCAAAATAAATTTTGACAACCCAATTAAGGTTAATTTTATGTCTCATACATTGTTTGATTCTTTAACGAAGGCCGATTTAGTAGCACAATATCAACACCTACTGAATTGTTTTGTTGATTTATATGAACAATAGTATTGATGACACGACTACAAACGAAAATCGTTTATTATCTTAAAGATTTGCAAAAAAAATAAAAATCCCATCATTAAAGTTTGTGATATATGTGCGATATATATATTTACAGTTGATTGAGATTGTACTTATGAACATAAATGAAAAAGTGCATTTTTTGTAAGGTATTTTGATATTAACACTTAATAAAAACAAACATTTAAATTTAAATGATTTCATCCTAAATTTAATTTACAAATTTTGAAAAATAGTCACATGTTAGTTTTCGTCTTAAATCATCCAAATATTGTGTTGTTTTTTGAAAAAGTATGGAATGTGCGATGATAGCATGTGAAACTAAAACTAATAATAATAATAATCTTTATTTTATTTTCTCACAAAAATTTATTAATGTATGTAAATAATTGTCATTCTTCTTTTGAGGGATAGTTATTGATTATAAAACTGAAAAGAATGTTGAATATTTTATTTAAAGAAATAAGGGAATATGAACATGAATAATTTGATGTATAAATATAATAAAGGCCTTTGTTGTTTCACGAATAAGATTTGTCAAACTAATTGGCAAGTAGGTAGGATAGGTAGATATCCTGTGCCCGGCACTTGGGTCTAAAGCAAGCCACGATTCCTTTGTTCAAGCGGTAATTTAAAAAACACTAAGAAAAAACGTCCATTAGTGCACAGCCGGGAATCGAACCTACGACCTCAGAGATTAAAGACGCACGCTGAAGCCTCAACGCCAATATCGCTTTATCTATGATGTATGCAAATATTTTAAAATGTTGTTTAATATAGTGAAAAAATCGCATCGAAGAATTTTTGATTTTCGCGTGCCATTAAAGCCCTGATGGATCCTCTGAAACATTGCCTGGGTTTATAATACATTAAATCGTAATTCTATCTGGGTCATTAAGGCGTGGTGGTACTTCTTTTTATTAACAATCGCTCAATAAATCACCATTATTAACAGATACATTAGGTGATCGTAAATCGTAATGTATTTGAGGCAGTGGGTCAAGTCGTGATACTTTTTGTTGTATTGTATTGAAATTTGTATACCGAAGTTTGTAAAGGCTGTCAAAGATTAATAGGTGAGATTTGTTTGATGATATGTCTATTTTAAGTGTAAGATCCTTTTTGGTATATTTAAGTATATTGCAGTCTGGTTCGATATACACCCTTGATATAATAACAGTAAACATTTGTTTTTAAAGAATACGGAGCAAAAAACAACAGCCTCACCTGATGATAAGTGATACCGCCTGCCCATGGACACTCAATGCCAAAGGGCTCGCCAGTTTGGGACTGTACCAAGCAAGTATGGGTATCGGAAACGGCACGTTAGGGCCAAAGCCAACTCGATTTATGATAAAGAGTATAATATTAAAATAAGATTGTAAATACAGAATCATTAAATTACTGACGTTATTTATATGATTAAATTAAACATGTATATCATGTTATATAGTGGGTTTTAAGAGGTTTTTATAATTCAAAATATATTACAATATATCACAGTGCTTAAATTTGAATTGTGTTCTGAAAATAATAATAATATTTATTTATTTTCTCACAAAAACTTACAAAACTTCATACATGATATGTTACAATAATGTATGTAAATAAATCTGAAAAGAATCGTAATTAATTGTTATAAAAAACAATATGTCTTTATACCGCAATCAAGCAAAGTTATTGACAATCAAATATGGAGTTTGATTTAATTAGATTATTTTCGCTTAATTTTAGAAAAGTAAAAAGCCTTTAAGCTTATTTTTGTCTGATTCCAAAATCCGAATAAGTAAGTCATCATTTCGACGTGTCATTTTTTTGTACACTTGCCTATGGTCGTGACTTTAATTATCCAGTCTATATATACATATAACAAAATCGATTTAGTTTGTATGGAGTAAGGGTTGTATAAAAAAATCAGAATCAGAAATGGCCTGTTACAGTTATGGGACCTAATGCAGTTTAATGATATTAATGCCCTGAAGTGAATGATTGAAGTGTTTAGTAGGATTGGTATTTAGGTTGATTGATGGACTTGCCATGAAATTAGATGCTAGAGGATATATTTTGTAATAAGGTAATCAGAACCTATGCTCATTAAATTGGCTTCACCAACGAAACGATTGGTATCCATCAACTATAACATATTGAAATGAAGGAAATATTCAAAGACTCATCTCTAAGTGAAGCAAAATAAAAATTATTAGTATTAAATTTAACACTTTGGTACGGACGCAAATTAGTGCCTTTAATATCTTTGGGTTGACCCATTATTTAATGGTACTGTTTGTCTAGAATGGTAAAGGTCACCTCAAAAGACAGAGGTTCTTTAACGATGTCTTAAAATGCGTATACAATATGTAATTCTCTAGGCCTGATGATGAAAGCAAGAAGATTTTAGCCCCAACATGTAAGTAACAATGCTCTAAGCATCGTGGGAACCTATGTAAATAAGTATCGGCTTATCCATTACATATTTTATCAATAACACAATAGAAATTCTTGTGTAATGCAATGCTTTGCTAATAGACAACTTGTTAGGCAAATTCGATTCCCATCGCTGAATTCAAATACGTTTATATTTAATTAGCGTTATATTTCTTCGTACATTGATTATTTTAGAAATGCTTTAGTTAATCTTACTAAGTAGTGAATCAATGGATGTTGTTTTGGCGATTGTATTGATTTTGTAAAAGGGTTTAAATTGTAGGATCGTGTGACTCGAGAATAAAACCAAGCAATAGATAGTATTATTAGTGATTGTTCCTTTAAGGGTAATTGGGTATCTAATACGTAAGTCGAGAAGGCGAGATTGGCAAATTGTTTTAACTAGTTTTAATATAAACTTATTCAAACATGCTTTATTAATTGAGTAATTCGTTCATTGTTTAGTTACGATTGTTGTTTGTTAGAAATTACATTTGTAGAAATATGACCGCCATGTTTCATATTATTTTTTCTTTGCTTTGTCGCGTCGCTTGTAGTCGTCATGGCAGATTCAAAATACGATCCGTATCACCTCCACGTTCCGTTGTTACACAAGTGAGGGTTTCTTATGACGCGCACCAACACTGTGTGGTACCAGGTGCCGATGTATTTCCGAACCAATTCTACTAAGGGTACTTCAACACGGACGGCCTTTACAGAAATGGAAAGGAAATTCTCCAGATGTTAACTGATACCGCCGCCCATGGACACTTACATTGCCAGAAGGCTCGGAAGTGCGTTGCCGGTATTTAAATAATTGGTACGCTCTTTTCTTGAAGGAATCTTATTCGATTGGTTCGGAAATACTTCAGTGGCGCTGCAAAAACTGCCTTAAATATCGATAAGTTCTCAATTTAAGAAAAAATCGGTGGCGCTACAACCTCTTTAGGTCCTGGCCTCAGATTTCTGATCTGTTTCATGATCATTATTTTTATAAACTATGAGGCGCATGACACACGTCGTCGACTTCATGGGTCTGAGACATGTCGGTTTCCTCACGATGTTTTCCTTCACCGTTCGAGCAAATGTTAAATGCGCACATAGAAAGAAATTGCATTGGTGCACAGCCCGGGATCGAACCTACGACCTCAGATATGAAAGTCGCACGCTGAAGCCACTAGGCCAACACTACTCCAATTTAAGAAATTAAAATTAAATAAAACTATTTTTAATACTTATAATAACAACAATTTGTTGTTCACTTCATCGTTCTCGTGTATTCATTTAGTGTATAAGTTAAGCTAGCTTTATACATAGCTATTGAGGTGTTTAATCTATGTATAAGTTATGTAAGCAAGAAATGAATGATGAAAATAGATAAAGTATATGATCGGTATTGGCCTATGAATAATGGCTGTGACCTCGATCGAAGCTTAATTACTATCCGATCTAGATCAAGATTAACGTGACATTTTAACTTTGATGGCTTTTTGTATAATAGGGACAAATGGGCAGGTGATCTGATGTTAACTAAACCCGCCCATAGACACTAACATTGCCAGAGGTCTCGCAAGTGCGTTGACGGCCTTTAAAAAATTTGTATCTTGAAAATGTTTTCCGCTTTAAATACTACTACATGCTTCTGATTGAACAAAGGTTTTAATCACTTTGTTTTTGGTGCTTGATGGCAAATCGTTTGGGAAGTTGCTGGGAATCGTGTGTTAGATATGAAGCCGCACATAATGTCGTAACTTATTTATTCCTATTATATTTATTATACGATATATTATACGTTTTTGTGGCTTGGTTTAATATAGTCGCTTGTCTGTGTATAAATAAATTGTAATTGATATATTGTTATAAAGTAATGTACTTAAGAAACTATTTATTCTCATACCTACCAAGATGGTATATACTTTCATCTCCGAGGTGGTTCGATCCTCGGCTGTGCACCAATGGACTTTCTATGTGCACATTTAACATTCGCTTAAACGGTGAAGGAAAACGTGGGAAGAAAGTGCTTTAGATCCAAAAAGTCGACGGCGTGCGTCAGGCACAGGAGGATAATCTACTTGCCTATTCGATTGATAAAAATGTTAGATTGAGTATATGACGTAATTTGTTGGAGCATTACACTTTGGATAATTAATTAACCTTATCAATACAACCTTACTCAACCTCCTGAACTTAACAAATATTTCACGATAGCCGAGTCAATGACACCAGACACCTGCATTAAAACGCAGTTGATTTTATATGAACCTTATTATTATTGTGCTAAAGTTCAAAATCCTGCTCCACTTGTTTTAATAACAATTCTTATGTTTGTATATGCATATCCATTGATCAAGTTACTGCACGAACTATGGCTCATTGTTGACATCTGTTCTCTCTTTCGTATTGGTTGTATGTCTCTTTCTCTTGTCAGCTTTTGGCTCGTCGAATCAAAACAATTTATTCATTCAAGTGTTAGGTTTGATATTCAGATTGTTATCAAACACTTATTAAAATGTAACCATTGATTTATATAATTACATTTGCAATTATGAATTAATAGGGAGACTAGCTACTATAAAATGTTACTGATACTTAGATAGGTAGGTACTATTATATATATTAATCATGATCTGATATTTGGACCATCTAAGCCTGGACCCCACTGTGAAACGTACAAATATATGTATTAAAATAACAAAAATAATTTAAATTTGGTAGTTTTTGGTAAGTTCAAAAGGAAACTGGAATAAACTGGAATTCATATTCCAAATATTTTTTTTTCTATACTAATTTTATGAGAACATTTCGCTTGATGCGCTGCACAGAGATTTTATATTTCTAATTTGCCTTCAGTCTCAAGTCTCCACGTTGGGGCTGCATCAATGTACTCTGTCTATGTGAGGTAGTGACACCGGCATGCCTTAGACCCTATAAGCCCTGTGTCAGGCACAGAAGGCCGACTGACCTACTAATACTAATAACGCAACAGATACAGAATTGAACAAAGCAAAAAGGCCGACAATGGTATTTTAAAAATTACATAGTACATATTGTATGTATAGCATTTTTTAAGAAAAAGAATTAAAACTAGTGTTAATCAAACATGATGCGAATAACACTTTAAGTATGTGTTAATTAGTATGTGAATAGATGTATGTGGTTAAATTCTGTATTTGAGAGCGTGAAGTGTTGTTATGAGCGTGCGCTGTGTCCATGTTAGTACTATGCCACAATATGTAGCATGCCTCTGTAGAATCTTAATCCAATATATCACGTGTTTGAGTATAGTGGGTATTTAAACTGGGGATACCATGCCATAAATACCTAACTGTAATCTTCCATTGACACCGTTTATAACACAGCACATGTATTGATTTTCAAAGACAGTATATTAATGCAATTTAAATCAGTTTATATTCTGTAAATTATCTAATAATTTGAGATGCAAGACAGCGTTCCTAAAATACAGTCTAAATAAGTTTAAAACACTTGACGATTAAAAAAAGGTGAACAGAGTTTAAGGTCAATTCTTCTCGTCCGTTCTACGCCCTTGATTTGAGAAGTGGTATTTAATTTAAAATTAGAAGTATTTATTATCTATTTCTTTATTGACGTTCATAAGTGTACGTTGTGTTACCTAAATTAATAAATAATTTTGAATTTGAGTTTGAATTTTTAATTCAGTGACCCTATGGGAAAACTTCAGATTACATTTGTTTCCTTAATTATATTTCTTATTTTAGTTTTTTGCCTGAAACATCGTTAGGTCTATGGTCTTTAAACTTATTCGATTTTAGAAAATCACAGCCGGGATTTGAACCTACGATTGGAGGGTTATGTGTCGCTCAGTGGTATAGCTGCAATAATCAGAGATAATCTGTGTTACTATTGATCCGATTCTGAATTCTTCCACCAATGGGAAGCAACATTATCCTCGAACGCAATACCCTACTTTTTATTCCGGGATATTGTGAGCCGGCGAAGCCTTCATACATTCATAATTTCTTGGTATACATCGAAATTCCTTCGTACTTTTAAATTTACTTATATAAAAAAATATTTTACTGATATGCTTTAATCGACTACTGAATAAATTAATCATTTTATGCTTAGTACGGCAACAGAGACTCAAAATGTATACTTACGTAACTACTGTGGTTGAGACCTTTTATATAAAGAACATTAATAAATAATAAGGGCGCAGAAATAACGCATACACTTAACCAGTCACTAACGATGTTACAAGTTTTTTTCAGAAACCTAGTCTAACTAGGGAATTGGCGAGTATTTACACTCGGGAGACTTCTGGCATTGAGTGTCCTGCAGGTGAGCCTCCTGCCCGTTTGCCCCTGTTCTATAAAAAGAATGATTTTCTCGTATTTCGTATTGATAGGAATTAAAGTTTGGAAAAATGTGTTTGTATGTTTTAAGCGTGTAAAAACATCGATACTTAATTATTTGCTCGAATCCTTAATTGTTATTAATATCGCTTATAAAAAAACATAAATAAGGCAGACATCTAGGCCGGTGATATTCCGAAAGCAGAGCATGAATTTTTTTTAATGTTAATTATTAATTTTTTTCTGTCGACACTCTTGTGACTATTTATCTGCGGTCGTCTACATGTTTTTTACACGAACACTGCAGGACTGCAAAGCATGCAGTTCATATATATATTTTCTATAACTATAAAAAAAACTTAAAAATTCATAACTTGAAAAATCAGATGTCTGTCTTCAATTTTTTTCCTTTTGACAAGGTTTCTGAACATTAGCATTGACTCTCAATTGACTATCACTACCATGATGGCAGATTAATATTCCTTATAATTATATCTATTAAAAAGTCTGCCGTATCAGCAAATCATATACGAGCAGCTATTTTTCTCGACAGCTCCCTACCCCTCCATCGCTAACCAGACATGAACTTTGTACAATACTGAATAAAACGTATGTTATAACGGAAACCGTGAAACCTGTCTTTCAATTGAAGAATCTTTAAATTAGCCTCATTATTCCCTTCAATATAGATGCAATTTTCGAAAACACGAAACAAAAAACTATACAATGCAGGCTCTCCAGTTCTTTGTATGAAGGATATTAATAAACAGGCATTCACCGCGGGATTATCAAGTCTGTGTGGAAGTCTTTTGTTATCGTTTCGAGTCTATGTGAAGTGAATTTGCGATTCTGTTTACCATCAGTTTGGGAACACGTGCGCTTGTTATGTTCTAGATTTTACGCTGAGATTTTCAAGCTATTTGGATTGTCCTGCACATACAAGTAAAGTATGATGCTCGTTTGTCACACACGTATTGAATTCTGGAGATCGCGTGAAGTCTCAACTCGGAATCCTATTCTTTTGGGTGTACGTGTGTGTGTGTGACGCGATTGCGTTAAGTCCAGTGAAGTGGGATCTTTAGACTTGACTTTAGATGAATTTCCTGACTATTTTGTCTATGTGATCTGTTCAGAACTTTAAAGCTTCTACATGACGACACTGCTTATATTTTTAGAAATTTATTTAGTAATTAAAAATTGTACACCTTCCATGCATCGCTGAGTTTCTTGGCTTGTTCTTAAACCAGGGTGCGTTCTTGAACCTGCAAATTCTGACGTACGATTGGCAACAGAGCGTAATTACTACTTTAAACCTGTCACGTTTTATTTTAAACCATGAAAATTAATATCTTAAATATTGACGAAATTTTTATCTAAATTTAAATTATCCTAACTAGCAGTTAAATGTTTCTTGAATCCATTTCAACCCTCTTTTTATATTTAACAATGTTAAAAGTCTCCACGTTATCTTAAACCGAAGGGATAAAATAAACAGATACGATGACATCACATGTTCAGAAATCTTTCTTACATCTTTCAAACTGCAATTATATCGAAACATAAATGAATAGATAATGAAGATGTGTACAAAATGTGTAAACGTTCTGTAAACGATTAACTTCTAAAAAAATTAACTTCCATAATATGAGTTTCGTGTATTTTTCAAGTTTTTTGCGCCCGCATCAACAATACTCATATAAGTCAGTCAATATATACTACAGTACAATATATATAATATATCGCTTAAACCAAAGTTCTTGCGCTCGCCTAATCTATTTTTTTCCACGGTGCAGTGGTTGGTTGGAAGATTTCCCTCGAAAGCGATAAGGCTGCCAGTTGCGCCCCATGAATTATTTTAATTTTGAATGCTGCTTCGTTTGCGCAACAACACTATATAAAATCAGCTGCCATCGAAGTATTTTAGAACCAATTCCATTTCCACACACACAAATACGGTCCTTCAAGAAAAGAGAGGCGTAGGCTTACTCTAAACCTTCACATACAATCCTATCTTACCAGCCTCAAACAAAACTTTGCCATCCCGATTCTTAAAACGCCGGCAGCGCGCTTGCGAGCCTTCTGGCAGTGCGAGTGTCCATGGGCGGCGGTGTCACTTAACATCAGATGAGCCTCCTGCCCATGTGCCTCCTGTAACAAAAAACATCCTGTATTTAAATATTTCAATTACAATTGACTGCAAACTTTTAGCGATATTTAAGGCTATGCACGAAAACAATAACTTTAAGTGCTCCCTTGTACAGTAAAAATGACAGAACAATTTGGGGCCGGCACGCGACGTTTACACTAAATATTATGTCAGCTCTTCGCAGACGGAGTGACTATTTGAACAGTTAATAGCTTGCAAACGAAGCCTCCGCTCATAAACTTAGCTTGCTTTTACGCTGTCTCAGCGATTTTGCTTTAGCTTGCCTTAAATTTACATGCCGTATAATTTATTAAGAAATATCTTAAAAAGGTGAACTTTTTTGTTTAGAACAACAAAGAAAAGGGAGAGAGCGATTGAGACCGATTAAGAAAGAGTGAGAAAGGGAGATCTATAAAAAAATGTATGATAATGTATTCGTTTAGTAGTTACATATTACATTTAGATGGAAATTCTACCACATAAAGTCTTGTACAGTAAACGTAGATTTTTATTTAAATGCGCAAGAGCAAATGTTAAATGCGCACATAGAAAGAAAAACCCTTTGTTGCATAGCCCGGGATCGAACCTACGACCTCAGGTATGACAATCCCACGCTGAAGCCACTAGGCCAACATTGCTTTTAATCATCCATTTATCAGGAAAGTAAGCGTATAGCTTAACAAAGGCATTGAATTTTTAGTAGTAAAACTACATAATAACTTCCGTATATAATAATAATAATAATAAAAAGTCTTCATTCATTTTAAGTACATTTTCATTTCAAAGTGTAAGATTTGGAAACCCTTTTAAGTAAAAATACCTGTATTAGGGTTTCCAGCTCTTCCATAACAAACCTAATTACTTAAAATAATGACATTATTTAACCTATTTTTTTGAACCGCTTCCTTTTTGTTTTTATTTTTTGAACCGTTATCATCACACCTGAGTGAGTACAAGAGTAGTGCATGAGTAAGTGTGTGGGTGTAAATGTGTGAGAGAGTGAATGAGTGAGTGAGTGAGTGAGTGAGTGAGTGAGTGAATGAGTAAAGTGTATTTACATCGTGGGTCTCAAAAGCAGCTCTAACACTGCATAAGGCGTGATCATTAGCCAGTCTTTTATTAGGGTTTTTAGGCTGTGACGGTGAGAGGGTAGATGTTAAGCAGCCTATTTAATTTAATATAGATATAGGCTGCTTGTATATATATGCATATATATGTATGATTGCAAATATATTTAGTTAAAAAAAAAAATTACTAAATAAAAGCCTATTGTTTTAACAAATGCGATGTCATAAATCAAATTTGTCATAAAAGCGTTGTCAACGATACCTGCAGTGAGGGACAATAAAGTTTTTATGATAACTCCAACAGCAATTAAAACTTCTATAAAACCGATACTCGCGTGTCTGGTAGGCTTTGAACATACGTTTGTAATTGCAAATACATGTTATTTTTTTTTAAAGCTTATACTATAATCTCTTTCTTAGAGGTTTAGAGATATGATGCCAAAGCTTGCCTTTTTTATTAGAGATATTTTTTATTTTATTTAACCTTAGCGGTTAGTTGATGTAGTTATCTGCATTAAGAGGCATGTTTAATAATACATGCCTAATATACAAATCTAATTATTGAAATAAAAATGTTAATATTATGATATGATTCTGAGGTTACAAAAACTAACACAAACAGCACACCTTTTTTGTTTTTTTTTACTTGGGGAAATGCATTGCGCATACCCTTCCGCGGCGCGACTGCTTGGTGCAGAAGGGTTATGTGGGACTCGCCATTGTGCATACCCACTAAAACCCCAAGGTGCCACCAACAATCGCCTTATGCGGGATGCGGTAACAGCAGAGCCTTATCCGCTTCAACAAACAGCACACGTTTGTAACAACTCTCAGACATGAGACACATTCTCATGTCAAAGTGTATTATACGCACACATACCCATTTATATACCCATACATTCACGCATACTTAAGGTACTATATGACTTATGTTTTATTGAACTGTTGGAATAAAATGTTTAAAAGATATAACATAGTAATTGTAATCTAGTTAAGCGCAACAGAGATCAATTTTGTCCCAAACATATTTCTGTCATGAATTCACTTTTATTATTATTATTACTAAAACAAAATAAATTAATACAAATTATACAACAATTCTTTCGATTTATAAGTTTTTTGGCGGCTACTATGCCCCTCTTTTTGCAAACATTTTAGCAAATAGCATGTGAAATTGTTAAAGGTTAGGTTAAAAACGCGTCGTTTCTCCCTGCATCTGCACAAGGCCTTATAATTGTAGGTTACTGACATACACCATATTCACGAACTGGATGGGGTCGCCCCCTGCACCCTATTGTTGCTAATGCCGTGTCTGAGCGCTTATGTGCAGTACGTGAGCGAATTAAAACTTTTAGAGGGAACATTCCCATGTTAGGTGAATGAGTGAATTTCGAAGCTTGGATCGTTCGAAGTATCAAACTTTGTAAAAAGTAAAATGTATGAAAAACTGCACTCTTATATTCGCTTATCGAACTTTTACATTTGTTTGCACAACTTGGCGCTTTTTAAAGTCTAGAAAAATTTAATTGCAGACTTTAACGGTCAACTTTCCGCTTATTAATTAAATATTTTAGTTATTTATATCGTATGGTAGTAAACTGAGGGTATTTTCTTGATGCAGGTTATTTTGCGCTATCGTTATTTTGAATATTATAAGCGTATTCTGGGATAGCGTAAACAGGTCAAATCTTAAATTTGTTAATTGTATGTCCGCGATGCGTAATGTTAACTGAGTTTTGTGCTTTGAGATTTGTGAGGAACGTGAAACAACAGGCTGAGGTACATGAAAGGGATTTATTTGTCTCTGTATTCAATTGTTTAATATTAAGTCATTTATTTTGAGTTTGCTTATCTTGCCGAAGCCGCGTACAAATTATTTGAAGAAATCTATTAGGTATGAGGGTGTGCAATGATTTAATCAATTACCATCTCAAATTCGCAATATTGGAGTGTTTGACAAATTCAAAAAGGCCGTAAAGATGCATGTTAGAATGAATACAGTTTACTAAAATTAAGACGGCTTATGGCGACGAAAATCTCGCTCGTATGAATACATACTAATATTTTCTCATGTAAATAAAATATATTTTTTTTGTAATGACAAAAAAAATTCTTTAAACATTATTTTTAAAGTTTCGTATGGTAAATACATTTTTATCCCATAGAAATCTTTCCTTACTCTATTCCGCGTACGAAAATTTCTGTAATTATACAGTTTCCCGTATTCCCAAGTTCTCACAAGCCGCGCATAAGCACCATTTAGAACCGTGTCAACGCACGTAGCATTACCTCCTCAAGGCCGGCATTAAAACGTTGACGGCAGACTACGATTCTCACATCATAATCTATTTGCAGAACGCGTCCTACCAGCCATGAGCCCGACAAAAGAGTGTTTGCTTAAAACCCCTTTCACACCTCTATTGTTACGCGACCAGTTTAGCAAGAGCCGCGGAAAGTTGAATTTGTCTCCCATTTGTGTTAGATGCTCCTTGAGGGAGGAGGGGGGTGGGGTCTCGTATACTAGACAGTAAATGCTGAATGGTCGCTGAATCGAGTAGTCTTTGCGGGTATGTAAGATATTTTAGCTCTCTGTGGGAATCTTTTTGTGAAAGTGCTTCTGTACACATTTTACTTGTAAGTTCGGGAAAGATTTTTTCCTAATGCAAATATGTGGCGACAATCGAATTTTTTCGCTTGTTGTTGAACTATTTTTGTAAACGCTTATTTGAATTTATAATTCGTTGGATTTTGCCTTGTAATAAAATCCAAGGAATATGTTTCTTGTCACGTGTAAAAGAAATACTTTCGAAGAAACATTTTCAAGAGTTATTATTTGTGTGACATGAATTTTAAACATGTAGAAACAGAGCAGGTATTGAAATAATTATACAAAGGGGAAACGAGGTATTTTGGTTGCATAACCCTAGAACAATTTCTAATATTTATTTACACTTCGTTGCATTACATAGAAAAAAAATTGGACATAATTTAATAAAAAGCAACTGGCGGACTTATCGCTTTCGAGCGATTTCTTCCAGGCAACCACTGTGAGCAAAGGAAAAAAAACATGTAGTATAATATTATATAAGGTACGCAAGAAGTGCAAAAATACATATTACAAATACAATAAGAAGGAAAAAATATACTAAACAGAATCAAAAAAAATAAACTAAACTGATATAGGATACATAAAAAAAACAAAAAGTAAAAAATGCACATCAATCATGATAATTTAATTCAAGATCTGTCTCACGTCAGTAAGTAGTTAGTACGCAAGTTAGGGATATGACGTGGACAGGTAATATTTGTAAATATTTTGAAATTTAAATTCTAGTAACACAGTCCTCATTTTATCTTGTGCAGAAATATTTTTGCGTGCTAAACTCTGGTTATTTAGAAACAGATTCGCAGTTGTGTCGTTAGCATTACAATAGGGATTTTACGCAAGAATGAAACACAAAGTATAAATTAAAATTAAATAAGAGCCAGTCAAGCTCGCAAATTCAGAACATATTACATCGGGATTACCTCAGCCCACTGAACTAAAAACATTACGATTAGATATAAGGCAAGGGTTAAAAAAGCTGTTAAATTTTTTTTTGTTGTGTAACTTCAAATATGAATGTAAATGCTTTGTATACATTTATCTTTCTCCTTAGAAGTGTTTTATATAAAACAGTTGACATCATGTTCTAAGTAGACGAACTCTTTCTGTTTATTTTTGTTTGTTTTTGCGAAACGTTCAGAAATGCCGGTTATTTTTTAATTTAGTTCACTTTTGATTGAATGTAATAAATTTCTTAAAATTTATAGCTTATCAGGTTATACAGTTTTATGTTTTTGATTCAAACCCTTCGAAATCCCCATGATACGATTTTTATTATTACTAAATATTGCATTTTCGGAGGGCTGAAATCGCATTGCATTTTTGGCAGCTGGTCCATCTTAAACTTATTATATTATCAGGCGATTTTTATCATTAAAGTACGAACTTTAAGGGTTATTATTGTGAATTGGAACCAAGTTTTACGGTCCCACAGTCCCATATGGGATGCAACCCTCGACATTAGATTCGGCAAAAAAAATATTTAATGGGATGTTTTTCTGAATGAGCGACGACAAAACATACCACGGATTGGTTTTTGAGAAGTCCTGGGAATTAATGTATGGGACTTGTACTGAGATTTGTATTTCACGAATATGAATAATAATAATTAAATTATAAATTAATTAGATTATTAAATAATTAGATTATAAACGTGAATTTAGTGATTCTTTAGGATCAAGACATGACGAAATGTCCGACTGTAGTAATAACATTTATCATGATTGTGAATCTAACAGGCTAGCTGATTAACCTTCTGTGCCTGTCATGTGCTGTCGGCTTTTTGGGCATGTTACTTAAAGGAACGGTTTCCTTACGATATTTTTCTTTATCTATTGAGCGAATGTTAAAAAAAATCAGTGGCGCTACAACCTCTTTAGGTCTTGGCCTCAGATTTCTGAATCTGTTTCATGATCATGCGAATGTTAAATGCGACCATAGAAAGAAAGTCCATATACCAATAACTGATATATATCTTTAGAATCAAAATGTATTGGATTTTGTCTATCCGGGCTAAATCTAGATTTTGAGTCTTGCTACTCCTTGTTTGTATATTATCTGGACTTTAACATATATCTATTGGTGATTACAATCCACTGAGTGTTCAAGCACTAAGTGATTAGAAGCGATTTTAAACAATTTCAACTGTTTTGCTATTTTGATCATAAAACCAATTAAATTCTGCTTTAATTCGATATTTCTAAAGAGTCTTGTCATATCAAGCCTGTCAAGAAAATTTATGAGTTTTTAGAAGCTACAAGAGCTTAATTGTACCCATAAAAACGCAAGCAGCCCAGACCAAACAACACAAATGAAGAAGTAACTTGTAACGGCAGTCTTGTACGCGACAGCTGCTACAGAGACCAGAGTAATTTGAGACGTAGTTTGTAATCGTTGACCTTAGAGGTCAGGTCTTGATTTAATCTCGTACATTATAAACTTTTACTATTGTATCTGATATTTGCGTTATTTTATTATATATATTTTTTTAGAACAGGGGGCAAACGGGCAGGAGGCTCGCCTGATGTTAAATGATAAATGGTTTATTGAATAATATTCTTACAAGATTATTATTCCCAAGGTTCGAAATCAACAGAATCTTCCAAATTCTGTTCTAAGTAAGCCGGGAGCTTAAACATATCTCAGTCGAATTCTTACGAATATAACACTGTACACATTTATTGCTTGATCTATTCGGCTCATGAATATTAAAACGGCCGGAGTTTAGGTTCCTAGTGCATATATTTGGTGTGTAACTTTAGAAAATTATTCAACTGCAGAATTTTTTAATGTGTGAGATGTGTAATCAAAACAATTATAACATTGCTATTATATTTTCAAAAGCATTGTTGTCTGCGTGTTATATGAAATCTCAAAGCTAAAAATTATTTACATATAATTTTATAATTCAATTCCATTTTTTTTGTAAATATAAGTACTCTTTTTATTATAGCTTAGTAGCCCTATTAGTTATACAATTGAAATATGCATTCCAAACACAAAATTGAAGAATATCGGAATCAAATTACATAGATTTATGATTATATAGATATTACACAATTAGAATTATGTAATTCCATATTCTTCTAAAAGTAAGTAAATACTATAATTCACTTTAAACTTATTATCCCATAAACAAATAACAATTTTTAATCTAACAAATGTTACCCAAGATGTCGGGGCTCAAATTACTCTGGCGTTACGAGGGGTGTCCATATGACGGCCCCACGCGTCGCTAGTGATTTACTAACAAAAATTGTCTATACTTTGAGAAATTATCGACGAACTTTGTTAAATAATAACCTTTTGAGAAAGTAGGATTTATTGGTTATATATTATATATTATAGTTTAGGGCGTGGCGTCGACATGAGACGTTTCTGTTATAGTGAGATTATTATAAAAATATTATAAATTCAAAATGGGATTGATTTTACTATTGGCTTGAACACTACAGCAATTCACATTTTCACAATGGAAATGTCGATAGAGAAGTTGTTGACTAAACCATACCAGCCCCGACAAAGCCATAGCGAGCCAATTAAAACTTTGACAATGCTTGCAAACTTTCATGCATTTCTGTTCTCGTTCGATAATTCTTGGCAGGATAAAGAGCTTTGGCTGGATTGGAAGAGTCGTGTGCTTTATGTGAGGAGACGACTTTGTTTGGTACCTTGTATTTGAATAACTATTCCAAATCTCTAATGGCCAATTAGTAAGTGTACAAAGGCGGCTCGCAATTTAATGCCTTAGTAATTATTAATATAAGCAGTCAAATGTGAGGAGCTGTGTTTCAGTATCGGACGCCAAGGCAGAATACAAAATACCATCCGAATCACCTAGGCGAGCCGGTTTCCTGGCGAAGTTTTCATTCACTTCGAATGTTACATGCGCACATAGAAAGAAAGTCTATTGTTGCACAGCCGAACCTATGACCTATTGTATTTTTTTCTTAAATTCAAATTCAAAAATCATTTCAAATCAAATCAAAATATCTTTATTCATATAGGTAAACATGTACACTTATGAACGTCAAGAAAAACAAATTAAATTAACTGTAAATTTACATTTACAACCAGTTCGCAAGTCAAGGGCGTAGAGCGGGTAAGAAGAACTGGCAAGAAACTTTCCGCCACTCTTTTCAATCGCCAAGTTTTTTATACAAATTGTTTGAACTGGAGCAAATCAATCCCAAGGATTAAGGTCATTTAAGTATTCGTCACATTTATAAAAGGCTTTATTAATTAATTTACTTTTAACAAGGGCTTTGAATTTATTTAGTGACACTTCTCTAATTTCGCTTGGGAGTTTGTTGTAAAAACGAATACAATTTCCATATAAGGAGTGGTTTATCTTCTGGAGCCTGGTTGGTCGCACACTCAAATTAGTTCTATTACGCGTATTATACTGGTGAAAGTCACCATTTGTTTTGAAATCGTTTAAGTTTTTTTGTACATACAACAAGGCTTCAAGAATATATTGACCGGATAATGTCATAATATTTAGTTCCTTAAATCTATTCCGTACCGACTCCCTCGGGGAAACACAACAAATACCCCGAACAGCCCGCTTCTGCAACACAAATATGGATTGAACCTCTGCAGCAGCACCCCACACGTACACTTATGCACGTCAAAAAATAAATACGCATTGATTTGCATTTACTGCAATTCCTCTAATCAAGGGCGTATAACGGAATAGAACTGGCAGTAAACTCTCCGCCACTCTTTTTAATCGCAAAGTTTTTTTTTACACAACGTAAGGAGCTGCAACCATTACGCCATTTTCCATATGACATCTCAAGTAATAAAGAATAATAAAATAAATTAAAAACAAAGATTTCTCCTCTATCAGCTGTTATGTTTGCTTATAAGTGCTATAAATCTTTCATTCTTATTTTATTTTTCTTATGTACCAATGTACGAGTGTGGACAAGCTTTTGTTTATAAATAAACATCGTTACCCATACCCAAATACTGTTTCGAAGTGATGTTGAAATAAGGTTTGCTTATATAAATGCTACTAATTGATAAGGGCCAAGGAGACTGTGGCCAAGCCTGCTGGTACGTGTTCGGTCATATCAAATCCCCTCCCGGTCTGCCAGCGATCATCGGCTGTTTGAGATTGCTACTTACACCATTGTGTAATTGCTAAATTTAGTGTTGCCAGAGTGGCTCTTATGAACCATTTATATGTACGATATTGAAAAGTCCGTGTATATTAATCGCAGTAGCTAAGCCGCTATTTACTATGGCTGTTTCAATAAAAAAAATGATTCTGTCCTTTATTTATGATATTACTTAATTACAGTAAACACACCGAATGAAATTATTATCTATGCAAGAGTTAAAGGACAGTAAGTTAGGAATAGTTGAATGTTTAATTATATTGTGAAAATTTTAAAATAGTGTTAAATTACAATTCTGGATTTATTTCTGAATGTATATTTTTTCATCATGAATTAATCTAAGGCGCAAATGAGCGTTTCGATAATTTTGCGATAAAATTGCCATCATTAGTACTAATATATAACTACTAAACGATTACATCAATAAGTAGCGTGTATTTTTTTCGATCTCCCTTTCTCACTCTCTCTCAATAGCTCTCTCCCTTTTCTTCGACAAACACGGTGCACATCTTCGTGACGTTTCGTAAAAGTTTTACCCTTATGCTAAAGAAGTTTTACTTCAAAAAATTTTTTTACAATTTATGAACACAACTAACACTCATATAAGAAATGTTATGTAATCATTTTTGATGTGAAACATCTATAGCCGCACGTAGCCGCTATATGATGGTATATACATACAATCTATATGCAGTAGTAAATTTTTGTATTTAATGAAAATAAATGTTTGTTCAATAAATAGTCATCGTTATCTGGAAAACAAAATCGTAATATTTTATTTTATCATTATGACATATTTAGTTCCTATCACAATCTGTTCTTTTCTGCATATTACTTCACAGAATAATTTCGATGTTTCACATCTGCCAGGCGTCCCGTGACGGCTCACATTTTTTTTGTATGAGTTTATAATTTTAATTAAGGTAATAATAACGATTACGGTACGGTGTAAATGAGGAACGTTGCGTCTCAGCAGATTGTCTGGGAGTCTAAGCTCGTCCAAATACGTTTGCTAAGTTTAGCCGTGTTTGATTGGCTGCCTTTGTTAACCTTCGTTTGCTTACTCCAAATAGAACGTAAATTAATTATTCCTAGACATACGATATTCAAGAGAATTAATCGCTGCAATGTACTTATATCAGACTGTGTTCGGTTCAATATTTGCGATCCCGTACAATATATCGTGGTTTAATAGGATCATCGAACTAAGAGGTGCCAGCATACAGAACCAGGCTAGCACACCTGTAATTACATATTATGCAAATTAATATGGAAAGTGTTCAGAGGAGTTGTTCAGATTAATACCTGCAGCTGAGTTTCATCATCGGATGTCGAGGCAGAATACGAAATTCCACCCGAATCACCTCGAGGTCTGCCGACTGCCGTTCCACAACTGAGCGTGTTTCCAGGCAGTTTTTGCCGCGCACCACCACTTTGTGGAATCAGCTGCCCATTGAAGCATTTCCGAACCAATTCGACTTAGGGTGCTTTTAAACATTGTACCAATTATTAAAAGGCCGGCAACGCACTCGCCCTCTAGCTTTGAGAGTGGGTGCAACACACTACCTCACTTAACATTAGATGACTTCTCCCCGTTTGCCCTCGTTCTATAAAATCTTAATCTATTATCATAAAGCCGCTAGTATCTTTTCGTTTTTGTTTTATTAAACTGAGTGTTGTAAAAGCATTTTGAGATTAAATACGTTAGTTCAGTTCTTGGTAACTAAGAAAATGTATTTATTCTTTGTAATTAACTATTACTTTTCTAGGAACTCAAACGAATATTTGACGCATAACCGAGCGTGTAATGTTTACTTTGAGAACGTATTAGCTTTGCATGTGAACTGAAATATTTTCAAGAAATGTATTTGATTTCATTTAAAATGCTTTGTACAGGTCAAAGTACTCTTATATATTTGTTGCATGATTATTTCTTGGTAATTAATCAGTACATGCATCTTTTGAGTTTTGTTTGATGTCTTGGTTCTATGAAGAGAAGTTCTAACTATAATATCACACTGCACGCGTTGGCCTAGTGGGTTCAGGGACTCTTATCCTTAAATTCGTAGGCTTGATCCCCGGCTGTGCGCTATTGGACTTCCTTTCTATGTGCGCATTTAATATTTGCTCGAACGGTGAAGGAATACATTGTAAGAAAAACGGCTTGCCGTAGACCTAAAAAGTTGTCGCTGTGTTACGCATAGGAGGCTAATCACCTACTTACCTATTATATTGACAAATTATCATTCATTACATTCAGAAATCTGAGCCCCTAGCCTAAAAAGGTTGTTGCATAACTATTTTTATAATCTCACTTTAACTTGGCATGATTTGAGTCTGGTTTTTTATCAAACTATTGGCTATGATTAACGCATTTTAGTAGATGGACGTGAAACATTTACTTAGGTAAAGTTTTCTAAATAATTGTTTATTTAATGTTAACAATTCATACCTAACACAAACAAGAAGCTAAAAAAGCTTTAGAAAGTACTTAGAGTCATAAATTACATTATCTGTAATGTAATCTACATATAACAAATTATGGGTAAAAGTTATTGTTAAAAGGCTTTCACGGATATATAAGGAGATACAAAAATAAACCTAGCCGTAATTATAAGTTTTAAAGACTCAAGCCTCCCAGCGAATGACTCATCAACACTTATTTCCCTGGAGATAAAAGCCTTTTTCTAGCCTTCTCTATCTGTATACATAATTGTATAGTTGTTGTTATTTTATGTAATATTGTGTTTACCGCAATGAAATTATATACTTTAATTTAGGTAAAGGTGCAATTAGATTGAGTTATTTTGTGAAAGTGCAGTTCTCCCCTCAACCTAAAGGGACCTTCTCGGTATATGTATATGACCTTAGCGGAGGAACTTCCTAGCGTTTGACATCATCGCAGTGATTGTAGCTGTCAAAGACGTAGCTTAAACTTTTAATGAATATGTTATAATCGTAACATTTAAAGTTGATATTCTTCTTCTTTAAGTGCCTCTCCATTACTGAAGGTTGGCCGTCAGTCTCTCCAAGCGTGTCATATCCTGTGCCAGCTGCAGCAACTCTTTCGCAGTTGCAATACCTTTCCACTCCCTAACGTTGCCAAGCTATGATTTCTGCTTTTTACCAACACGCAGTTTATCCTGCATTTTACCCATTATAATTAATTGAAGGAAGTGGTAGCAGTCATGGCGCAATACGTGGCCCAGGAACGCAACTTTCCGTTGTTAATAGATATTGATGTCACTAATACAGCATAGCATTTCGTTATATCTATATCTCTTGGATAAAAGCCTAACTATCGTATATGTGGTTGTATTTGTATGGATTATTGACTTATCTATGCTGACAGTAAGATCGTTTAGTTGGAATATAACTCCTAAGTTTTGTATTAAGGCTAAGTTTTCAAATTGCGTAGAGTTAAGTTAAAGAAGATAATAAATTGGTCTTAATATATTTTCTACCTGTTCTCATTTGTTTTCTACCAAGTGTGATATTCATAAGAGATCACGCTATGGGAACATAATGAGACGGTACTGTAAGACCTGGATGTAAGTAAACATTGGTTTTGTAATCAGAATATTTTTTAGTTCGCATTTATTATACTTGTTTGGTATAACGTGCAAGAAATAGAAGGTCGCACAAGTTTCCCCAGACACTCAGGTAATTCTAAATCAATACTCAACCGATCGTTTAAGTCCCCTTCGTCAAATGGGAGAGGTTTTGACGTGTCGTGGCTTCGGGTCCCTTCACACGTTGCGCGATTTCTTCTTATCATTAATGAATTTTTGTTCAAGGTCAAGCCACTGATCCAGTTTTAAATATTCTCACATGCTAAATATGTAACAGATATATTGAAAAAAAATATATATAATAGCCTTTATTTTATTTAAATAAATATTGATAAATAGAAAATAAAATCTAAAACACGCTTAATCGTCGCGGCCCCTTTGATTCCGTCAAAATAAAGTTGTCAGTAGCGTTCTCACTCAAAGTATACAAGTCAACGGTTAAAGGAAATAGTCTAAAGGATTTAAACTTAATTTGAAATTTGATAAGGGTAAGTTTTGAGTTGCGAAGAGACCGTTAAACTAATATAATAGTTGAAGTATTAAATTATTTAATTTATAAGTCCAAAACCAATTTTGATGAATTGTTTGTTTCTCTTCTAATGGTTTCCAGATATTTTTTATTAACACCTGAATATTGTGTGTTCAATAGTTACAGATAAAATTATCACTCTTGAAAACCCACAAAAACTATTTAAATAGTATATTTGTTAATTTTTTTTAACATATAATAGGCGCGAAAGGACTCAAAAACTACGAGACTGTTTTTAAAAATCCCTCCACCAATGTTACATCACCTGCATCATGAGGCCACCCCACATACACACCCTTACGTTAACACCCTCGTTAACACACCATCACACACATAGCCGAATTAGGAATAACATTTTAATAATTATTCCTCAAAGGTATAATAATTCCTTTCATATTGGCTTGAACCTTTTTGTATATATGTACCTATTATGTGTTCCATCTTTGGCTATATCTTTAATATAACAGATTTTATGTTATCTATAATTAAAAAAAAAATATATTATTATTATTTATTATTGTATTGTTCTTAACAGGTATTTTGAATTAAAATCAATTCGACAGTTTTGTAGCAACGTTAACTTTGTTATTAAAAATATGACGATAACAAACTAGCTATTAGCCTATTACTTGTATGTTTAAAATTTAGAAATATACTAAATAATTTTTGTGTGTTAATAGTGATTATATTATCTGTTACTGCAGCATCGATAATTTTGTTCTTAAAACAGAATTAAATATTTAGTTTAGTAACAAAATTCACAATAAACTTTGATTGCATTATTTGATCGATATTGCAAATCGTAATAATTATATTTAAATTAAAACATATTAAAAATCTCCTGTCACTCATGAAAATATATTAAAAGCTTCGGCTTTCTACCGTCGGATACCGAACATTCGTTTCGCACCCATACCTTCCCGTTCGCATATTCATGATTTATACAGTACGCAATTTCCTCCCCATCTCACGTGTTCGCGATGTGACGGTGCAAGGGAAATGGAAGTGAATTATTGTCACCCATTGGGCCTATTGCGACCGTTTTAGTTTAGAATTCTATTGACTTCCGTATGAGGTGTATATTGGCTGTTCCGTATGCCTCTCTTTTCCAAGTCCACGTTAATATCATCACTTAAACGACAACTATGAAACGAACAAAGGGTTAGAATGGACAGATTTCTGCTAAAGTTTGAATTGTTTGACTCTTGGTTTCCCGTAAGCCAGGTGGTTTCTCATTGGGGTTGAATATCTTGCGATTACTAATAAAATTTAATTTTTTCAACAAGAATTTGCTATACTTAAATTAGTTATGCGTGTGTGTATTTAACAATAAAGGATCATTGATAGAAAATTAGCACTCCATTAACAGTTTAATTCACTTTAATTCGTTTCATATACGGACTACTTAATTGATTTTACATACAGGAACTATCGCTTTAGACGAACACCGAGAAGCGTTTTTTGGGTAATTTCGCTTGCTGTCTGCAAGTTCAGCTCAGCTCAGGCTGTGTTGGCGACCGTAGCTCTGCCGTAAATTTGCCGTCTCCAACGACTAGCACCAGGGCGTCTCCTTCCAAAAGGAAGCTTCCTTATGTACTGTACTTCCTGATGTTGGGTTTTTTAGTCTAATTTGAATTTTCTTTGCTGCTGATGATAAGGCCACCCGAAGTTTGAATCTTTTTTGTCGGAAAGGCTTAGTAACTTAGGATAGTCTTAGCTTTGTCAAAGTGATTTTTTATATGTAGGTTTATAGCTGAAGAATCCTCTCCTCCTACTTGATCTGATGTCTGACACAAAAACAAAACTAACATAACAAAGTAAAGAGTAACAAATACTTAAGAATTTTGTAGTATGATATTATTTTATCAATAGTCTTTGATTTGTTTATAACTATGAGGTTAAGGCTTAATAATAATTAAAAATAAAACCACAGTATGATGATGCGGGCATTAATAAAATAATCGTGTTTTTAAGATCTATAGAACGGCTCACGACTGGCTTTGATAGATCGAATTAGAAAAGTTGAAAGTTATTTTACACATCTAACTTACTATTGTACCAGCTAAACGGTCATTTATCTTCTAAAGAAAAGGTTAGTTTTTTGTTTTGGTATGTGCGAATGAGATGTAATAGTGTGGTCTCGCTCGCACGTCACGCTATCCGTGCGTAAGCGTCATTCAAGTTGACTTACAAGATCTTTGGTCTCGTTTGGTTCCCGCCGAATAGTACAGGAAAGCAATGCACGCCTTTTTAAGGGGTTTGTCTATCTGGTATGATATGTTTTGTGGACTCAGTTTCCGCCCGAACCCAATAATATTTCCACAATCAGAGATCAGACCGTGACAGTCGATCGATCCTATCTGCATCCCAATAAACAAACCCTACGATAACAATCAATTTTTGGCGACGGATAGATTGCAATCTCTTCGCTCTTTACACTCATATTTGATAGTCAATATAAACCAAATAAAGTAAATAAAACCGTACAAATAATATTAAAATATACATGTCAATGTTTAAAACATATCAAATAGCTTTTTAATTATTTAAAAAACTGGTATAAGCTAAAATCTTAAGATAGGATATTGTCACAGTTGACCTGTCATTTTCATACAAAGATCTATCCAATACACCGATCCGACCTACCATGGATACCTTGTATCGACAGATGGCTATTACAATCCGTTTATTGGTTATTCGAATACTTCTATTAATATTTGGATTAAGATGTCTATCTCAGATGGTCAGAAATGGATTGAGATAGGTTATTGGACGTTAGACGCTCAATAGGTCCTTTGTGCGTAAAGTCTAAATACGTCAGCCTAACTCCTTCCAAAAGCACAGAAGCTTCCTGGGCACTTGGCAGGCTTCACGGAGCGACCTCACTGTTCCGAGGATTTCTGTACGTAGTTTAGCCATAGCCTCGTATTCCAGGACTACGTGGATTTGTCTAATGATAACTATATGCGCGACTTTAGCTTAAGTTACGTTCAAAATTGAATGGTTCTGAAATTTTAGTATAAATTCGAGTAACTGTTAGTGATAACGCATACCCGACGCCGTCATTAATTGTCGGATGAGTTTTCTTAATCATAACTTTAATTACAACTTCTTTAAAATCAATGATATAATTACTAATGAACCGATGGCGTAAATTCGACTTGGATACAAATTTGTACCTAAATGAATTTATTACTTAATATTGTCTTTTATTAACAAAAAAAAATCCCGACGTTTCGTGTGCAAAGAGTCAGAGGAGAGAAAGGGTCACGTTGACTGAAGATAAAGGGAAATTGGATATGAATTATGTAAAATAATTATAAGTTTATAGTAATACATATGTTCAATCCGTTAGAAAAGTGTCTTCTTTAAATTAATTACTTTTCAATTAGAATTTGAATTTGAATATGAAATCTCTCCACAAATATGACAAGGATGGTTAACACTGAGCACAGTAACTTTTCATCTTGCTGTTATCCTGAAGGATCCCAACATCTCAGTTCGGGCTGTTTTGACGAGCGTAGCCGTTGGAAATGAATGCTGCAGTCGAGAAGTTTAGAGAATTACTTTGCGTTTTATTAGATACATCATAAGGTGGCTTCGATGGTTTCATTATCAGATAACGTATAAGCACAACACACATACTTTATCTATCAAAATAACATAATAAATCCTTCAAATGTTAGTTAAGCAGAAATGTAACGTAAATGACTAAGTACGTCCTAGCAATGCTATTTAGATCTAAGTAACCTTTCCCTACGACCTAGGTCTTACAAAACCTGTATCACAATCGTTGCAACGTTATCAATGCATACAAAGTAATAATGCACCTAGATACAGATGAAACCCGCCCTATGCCTTACACAATACACCAATACCATCACCCCAGGCTGTATTATTAGCGGGCAAAACACATTCTTATGCGAATATGATAAAGATCAAAATACAATGACACAAATTGTTCAAGCTCCTATCTCCTTTCAACGTTTGAGTCGTACAGTCACGAAAACATAAATAAACTAAAATCTACAACCGTGATCTGTTTTATTGCAAAATGTAGTGTATTGTTTGGAAATAAAGTTCAAATTTATCATCGCAGTTCATGGAAATATCCCATATATTTCACGCATCATCGTAATTTATTTAAAAATATGAAAAATATACTTCTATAAGTTTTAACTTACCTACAGATAATGGGCATTTTTGACAATTCTTTCCTAACTAAATCCTGTAAATAAGTCAGATAGCAATAGATGACATACTTTTCCACCTCCATGGGTCATGGACGTTGTTAAATTATGGTCTGTATCGTCACCTTATGATCCTATTCTTAAATCTCTTATTTATAGGCAAATTGGTGAGAAGCGTGTGCGTACACCGTGACTCACCTCCAATTTTGAAGTGAAACTTCTTCAGGCGCATGAGGGTAACTTTTTTACAGATAAAACGTCACGAAGTTGTGCAGCGTTTTTGTCGAAGAAAAGGGGGAGAGCGATTGATACCGATTGAGACAGAGTGACAAAGGGAGATCGACAAAAAATCATGATATTGGTTGATATATTCGTTCAGTAGTTATATTTTTGAACTTTAGATGGCAATTCTGTCGCATAACTTATTGTGCAGTAAACGCAGATATACAAATACATGGAGTGACCATATACTGTACGTAATCATCTGTTAGGGCTTTTGCCTTAGTAATAATTAATTTACAAAGAAGTTTCACTTCTGACATGTGTACTTTGTACACACCTCTTTTTCTGCTTAGGTGATTTTTAAATTGCAGCTGTGTCGGGACTGTCTCTATTTACAATCAATATTATAGAAATATCGTTGAACAAGGTCATAGTTGCAACGAGGTGAATGATCTTATGTTGACCCCAAGTCGGGAAGTGGCAATTATGATACGATTATTGCCATCTATAAATAGCCAACATTATGTATTAAACGACATTTTTGTCTATTAAGCCTGCTTTTGACCAGAGATGGCGCTGATTTTACACATGAACCCAAAATATGTTTATTAAAGCAAATATAAAAAATAGCGATTTAATGGTTATGCATTTAATACTTCCGACGAGTACATAGTTAGGGAATTATCTAGAAAATATTTATAAAATAAAAAAAATGTCTATACAAATAGTTCAACTTACGGTCGAAAAGGATTTAAGAGAGAGTGACTTTAAGAAAAGAGCGTAGGTACCAATTTTTAAAAGTCAACGACGCATTTGCGAGCTTTCTAGTAACTAAGTGACAATGGGCGGTATTACTTAACTCCGTTATATAAAAAACTTGACATCCTAATTTACTTATTTTTAGTTCTTATGGCTAAAGTATATTTAACTTATTAATGAATGTCATATTACTTAAATATTTCGGTTGTAAATATAATGGGTAGCTTGAGAATTTATTTAGGAAGAAATGCAGTAGTTTGAAAATGCAATTGTGTCGCTCAACATGTTGCCGGAATCGCAAATGTGTGCTGAATTCATAATTTAATTCTTTTGTTAAAATAATATTTCGACTTTATAATGCACTAAACCTTAATAGTATTATTGAAGTGAAAACTTCTTTAGCGGCTTTGTACACTTTTTTTGGAATGAGTAAAAAATGTTGAACTTGCGTCAGGACACGTGACCTGATCGAAAATTCGTAAGACGGTTGGAGAGCAGACAGCTGGCGCGGCGTATTTAATGTAATATAAATTGTCATGTTTGTGTACGATAGCGCAATGAATAAATATTGTATAACCACATAAATTATAGTACTTTATACTGATAATTAAAGTAATTCGTGCAAAATTATTCCCTAACCATTCCAAGATATAAAAATGCACAACGTTAATATTCAAGTTTTCACTTCTGTCGGCACTATAGTGTAACCCGTCGTTTTTTTATTGAGTTTTTATTTGAATCGATCTATTAGTAACTAATTAATTGCCTGTAGATTCAACATCATATCTGAATGAAACCGAAAATATTTTATTTAGACATAAATAAATATGATAAACATAAATTAATTATGTAGCAATTGTATCTATATATGTATTTATCTTACAAGGTGATATTAACATGTATATGTATTCATAATTTCCTTCAATCCCAAGGATTTGTAGGAAGTGGAAGTCGCAGAAGCTTCCCCTTATTCTCATGCTCTCAATTGTTCATTTCTAATGAATCAATTTAGATTAGGTCATTGACTTTTATGGCACCTCCAAGAATTGTTTATACTCAGTTTAATGACTTGTGCAAAGAACCATCATCTAGTAAATTACTTTACGTTAAATTTATTTTGGTTCCTTTAAGAATATATCAAGGAAATACATTTAACTATTAATGTATAATCTGTATACTTATTTAGTCTTTGAAGGCAGTAATCTTGCATCTAAAACAAAGTGTGTATAGGCTTTTACTGTTGAAAGAATGGATAAACTATATTATCTCTGAATAGCTCACATTTACGGGTATTGTAATTCAACGTGTGTCGATAACTCCTGAGAATGATTGATGAGTTAATCAGTGATATTTACAGAATTTACATATGACAGAGTTTCAAATGTGTCGGTTTTTTTTTATAGAACAGGGGGAAAACAGGCAGGAAGGCTCACCTGATGTTAAGTGATACCGTCGCCCATGGACACTCTCAATGCCAGAGGGCTCGTGAGTGCGTTGCCGGCCTTTTAAGGATTGTTAGTTAGTTAGTTAGTTCTAAGTAGTCATTGATATTGATTAAATTCTCCGTAGGTCGAAAAACATATATGTACTTTGTATTTTGATACATAAGTAAGCCTCGGTAAGCATAGTTTAATTATAGCAATATAGCAATTATAGTTTTTTTCGAATAGCAATCGTAGGCAACTTACAGTTGTTGATTTTGTTAATAGTTTTTTTTTAATAATCCTAGTCGAATTGGTACGGAAATACTTCAGTGAGCAGATGGTTCAACATAGTGGTGCACGACGAAAATTGCCTCAAAAATGCAAATGTGTAACGACGGATGATACGGGTGGAATTTGCCTCGACGTCCGATGATGGAACTCAGCTTCTCTGACACTCTACATGGTAAATGCGGTTGAAGACGCGGAGTAAAACGTATTGAAGACTTGTCTTACTGTATTAGAAATTAACATATACACCTCATTATGTATCTTTCGCCACTACTGCTTGAGGAAAATATTCGATGAAGTGCAAATGGGTCGGGTGTTGAATATTTATTAGTAAATACAAACAATGCTTAAGAATTATGTGGTTTTCCCTTGGGTCATTAACCGACTCGGATGATTTAATCATAACATTATTCATAAACTAGCTTTTGCCCCTGTAGCTTATGGAAGAAATATCAACGAAACATTGTGCGAGTTATTAGATGATTAACTTAATGGTGTGAATTACAGTAATCTATACACGTTTAGACTTCTTCTACTTTTACTAACGAAACACACATAAAAACTCAAAATAATGTCATTGAAATAATGTAAATAAATTTGTTTTTAAGGAATAATATTTTAAGTGTGTAATGTGTGTGTTGTGGTTGTGGTTGTAACTGGCCCTGGCTTAACATTCTGATGTGGACCAGACAAGTTCCTCGGGTTTATAATTAATTTTTAAGTATTTACTTTAGTATTAAGAGGAGAGGACAAACTGTTGTGATCTATATTTTCCACTTTTTCAATTCGATTTAGGGTCCTTCAAGAAAATAGCGTACCCATTCATAAAGGCCGGCATCACACTCGCGAGGCCTCTAACATTGAGAGTATCCATGTGTATCACTTAACATCAGGTGAGCCACCTGCCAGTTTGCCCCCTGTTCTATAAAAAAAAATATTACTGCAGATTTTTGTTGTTAAATCCCTCTTCAGTAATCGATTCAGAACGTGAACAGCGAAAATTCTGTAAAAGCGAACACAATCACGACGGAGTTAGAGTAAATAGAGTATGTTTAAACAGTCGGCTGCGCTGAAACGACGATGTAGGGTTATCAAATAATGTCTTTATTAAAAATCTAATTCACTATCTTATGAGTCGCCGAACTTCACTAAACAAAGGGCGTGGCAAGTCTGCTTAATATCCGATAGTGGAAATTGATATCTAAACATAATTTTAAGATTTACGGCGTCATCTAAAGAAATCTAAATAAACTAATATAGTGGCGGAATCGACGTTATAGACGACTGAATTATGCTTTGTCAATAAAATAATGTAGGTCATTAATGAGTCGTGTTTGTTACAAATGATATAATTTCTCTTTTTTTTTGTATTATACTCTATTTAGTGTTTGGTTTGGTTAGGTTATTGATGGTTGCTCTGCCTTTGTATAACTCCCAACTTGCCGATTTATTAGAGTGGCGGAGTTTCTTGCCTGCTCTACGCCTTTGACTGGCAAACTGGTAGTGGATGTAAATTTGGAATAAATTCAACATCTCTTCGTTGAAGTTCATAACGTGTACGTACTTGGTTACCTGTATGAATATAGTTATTTTCAGTTTGAGTTTAGTTAATATCCAATTGAGAAGTCATACACATATAATGTATTGTATTGTAATTGAAGAGACATTTTTGTATTAAAAATACACGTACACAATAGGCCATTCATTGGTTTTGATTTGAAAAGGTCTGAAAATTCTAAATCAAATAAATGTACACTCATTCCATATAACGAAATTATTATATGTATATAAATTGGAAAGCCGAAAACTGCAGTTATAACGCGATCGCTAAATATGTATTTACTTCTGACACTTCGATAATAAGTGAAAATTTATTCCAGTCTTCTATAGATTTCAGACAAGTTATCCAAAGCTTCCAACTCCAGAAGTTTCTTAAGCTAGCAGCCCTGTTCAAGATGACAAATCGTATTCGTAGGACCATTTGCAGGCGGGTGTCGTATTATGTCCGCCAGCCACAGGGCAACGGCTGTGATAGCTCAAATGCGGCCATTTTGATTTACTGACATTGACACGAACCCTGGCGAATAATGCTCGACTATTGTTCACCTTGGTATTATGAAGTGCTGGGTAGTATAAGTACTGTTAATAAATCTTAGTAAAGGTTTAAATATGCCACTACAGAGGAAAGATCTCTATGAGTCTAGACGTCCTTAATAAAAAAATTATCTAAATCATTTATGCACATATAGGTAACACATTGTACACTTATGAATGTCAAAAAAGAAATACACATTAAATGCCTTTAATTTAATAAAATCTCAAATCAAGTGCGTAGAACGAAAGAGAAGAACTGGCAATAAACTCTCCACAACTCTTTCTCCGCCAATTTATTATGAAATGACCTTTTTTTTAATCAAAAATTTAAAAAAATTAACGGTGAATTGATACTACCGTACATCTTTTCTTCGGTTTAAGAATTATTTAATCATTAATTAATGTTATTGAGTTTTATTTAAAACAGCAAATAACACAAGTCAAGGATGCAATAAAAATATGAAATAAATAGATGTACAGATAAGATAAGTACTTATTGTCATCCTAAAATGTCACCATTTTTTAACAAATCTAATTGAAATTGGGAAGATTTCGCTGATTTCTTTTTGATATTTTACCGGCGGTTGTACGCGACTCATTTTGTAATGTAAATATTATTACATATCTTAATGTACATTATAGTATAGTAGATAATACAAAACAAAACTTTTTAGTACCTCTACAAAGTATCCAAACAACATATTATAATACTATTTTCGTAAATAGGTATATGTATGCAAGTTTTTGGTAAGACATCCCGGTTCTTTCGCGGCATTAACAGTCTGAACAAGTGATAAACATCAGAACATAACAATCCATTTGATTCCTCAACTGTGAAACTACTGCTGAATTTGTTTAGTTGAATTAATTATCTATACTAATGCCTAGTGATAAATATTGCACTTTGACCTTTGGAAATTGAATACGCAAGCGTTATCTTTGTCGTATACCATTCGTGTTGGGAATCCTTAAATGTTATTTTATAAACAGCATTATAGAACTCAATTAATTATTTAGTTCTGAATTCAAATTCTGATTATGGGCAAATCCAATAATTAATGGAAATTATATGTTATGTTTTCCGATGTGTAATATTTACCGGCTGACAAACTATACTTCTGGTAGAATTGAATAATGAATGGCATCTACATAAAATCACTTGAAATACATTAGTTTAATCATTAATTAATCATCTCTGTTCATCATTAAGCGTGTATAATAATTGTTTGGTTACACTCTGCTCTAAATAATGTGCTGTCATTACTCATGTAAATTAAACGGAATTTATGCAAATTTTAAATGTCGATTCACTTAACCAGGTTGATTTGCATACAATTAATTAGGTTTTTTGTTTTATTTATCCCCTTGTATTACAAAAACCCTTTTCAATTAAAATATTCAGAAACTATGACATTTTATAAAAACATATAGTAATTTAGCTTTATGATTTGTTGTTTTTACATGCTATTCTTAATGGGCGGATAGATAGTCCCTATTTGCTATCATTAATTTCATTTAAAATTCCTCCTGCGTATGCGACAAGATACTCAAAATTGTTCAGTGTGCCTCGTACGAAGTCGAATTACCTGCGTAATTCTCCAATGTTTCGGGTTTTATCGAACTATGACAACCATTGTCAAGACATTGATCTTTTCTACCACAAAAAGAGAGATGTCAAGAAGTACTTGGAGAAGCGGGAAGACTCTGATTTTTTTAAATAGTAGTTTTTTTAAGTAGTAGTTTTAAATTCTTAGTATTATTTGTTTTGCTTTTAAATGTCAAATTTCAGTCTTTTAATTTTATTATTATTATTATTATTTTTTTTTTAATGTAAAATTTTATTTTAATGCGCTTTACTTGTTTTCTGCTTTTTATACACAATTTGTTAATCTATGTAATCTGTTTTGGCTTTTTGTATTATATTAGTATTTTGTATAATAATATGTATTAATTAGTAAGCTGTTAGATTACTTTAAATAAATAAATGAAATAAAATGTCCAGCTTATATAGCAGCAATGCAGCCTAGCTGCAGTAGACGCGGAGATAAACTAATAAAATATTAATCAAAAATAGGTTGACCTGAATAATATTTCATGCATATGTATTCACATATTCTAAAATGTATAGTTTAGTTTAATAAGTGGTAAGCGAGCTCACCGGATGTTAAATGATTCCGCCGCCCATTGACACTCACATTACTAGAAGGCTCGCAATTGCGTTGCGGTCCTTTCGAGAAAATCTACGTTCTTTTTTAAAGGGCCCTAATTCGAATTGATTCGGAAATACTTCAGTGGGCAACTGGTGTTCTCATAAAAAAATACTTTATAAAAAACAAATCTTGATAAAATATGATCTATAATAAAACTATTTCATTTCGAATATAAAAGGATAGTTTTTATATTCTAAAACATACTAGAATATTATAAATATCATCCTATTATTTTATTTGCGGTCATGACAATGGCTATCGTATCCTGTCGAAGGTTTGACCTCAACTGATAACGTTATCTATGAGCTATTTACTCCCACACTCACTGTTCTCATTAAGTTAATGGACCTATATCGCCCGATGTTAATTTATTTGCTTTAATTAAACCTTGATTTCGTCACATATGGGTTGTTCTAAGAGCTATTCACATTGTGACTTATTCAGAGAGAGATGATTTTATTCAACGTTCTTATTTCTTCGCGCGGCTTATGTATAAAACCAAACTATATTTTAGCTTATAAGACTTTCATTTTATGGGTTATCTTCAAGCCTCGCTAAAGGAAGGCAAAAAAACCAGAAAGGTGTATTAATAAAAATAATTTGAAATTGTGGTAAATCATTAACACATCATTACTGCTAAATGGCAGGAGGCTCACAAAGTAATACCGCCGCCCATGAATACTATCAATGTCAGAAGGCTCGCGGGTGCGTTGTCGGTCTTTTAAGATGCTCTTTTCTTGAAGGACCCTATGTCAAATTGGTTTAAAAAATACTACAGTTCTGCGGAACTGAAATATATTTGCGGCAAAAACTGCCTTAAAACGCTCAGTTGTGGAACAATCATGTTAGATGATGAAATTTAGCTACAGGTATTCCGTACTCTTTTGAATAGGCTCCATGATACTTCCCTAACGATTAAGTTTTCCTTCTACTTACACTACGACAAATCAAAACTATATACATGTACTTGTGAACAAGTAGCCAAATTCATATCTCCCAGTTCCTGACGCTCCAGTCTTGTTATCTTAGTATTTGAAATGTGAAACATTTGACATATTGATAATGTTCATTTCGATTCTAATGATTTAAATTAAATAAAGCTAAAAGAAATTAAATAGTTATTTTGTGTCACTGGTTGAATGTGATTCATATTATGTATGCATAAAATTTTGTATCGTGAATCACAATATGATTCGTAAGTTTAGTCTGAAATATTAATTACGTTAACAATGCAACTTTAAAACTAAATTTTACATATTTAATGTTTAAAATATCGTTAATTAAAACTTAATCATAACAATCAAATATACTTATATAAATACATATTATATATAAAATATATTTATAATTTTCTAAACCTACATATGTTGTGTATTTATGTGTGTGTGTTTTGTTTATAATAAATAATATGTCTATGTCTATTAAATATATCTATTGTCTATTGAATATTAAAAATTAATAGATAATTATAACAAATTTAAAAAGTTTGGTCTCTTGTGGCACTACTTTAGACGCTGGCAGCATTTCCTCGCTGTATTTCGATACTTATTCCTTGAGCGAAGAAAGCATCAGCTCTGGGGTCACCGGTACTGTCTACCAGACCCCAACATAAATCTTTAATTAGCGCTTGTCCACTTGAAGCCCACGGCCAAGAGCCTCCACTCCAAAGTTAACGAACTCGAAGTTTAATCTCTCTCTCTTACATCTGCAATAATTATTGTATTTCTTTGTAGAAATGATTAAAGCAAGCAGAGCAAGTATTATATTTAGGTTTTTACAGTTGTTATATTATTATTAAAAGCAGTTGTTAGGTCTGGTCAGCCATGTGGATTTTCGTTTAAATTTCTCAGGTTGCGAGACATATAGGGCTGAAGTTGTACACGTCCAATGTATGGCAGACTCGGCTTTGTTGGATTTATGAGGTGGACTGTTCGTGGAGCTATAAAACCCAATACAGAAGATAAACTCCGATTAGTTTAAGTTATTTTAACGTCGAACTTTCTAATTGATATTATAATTGATTAATTACTTTCTGGACACAGTAGAAAAGGAAAGGACATTTGAGTAATTAATTATAAATACAAAGCCTTGTATATACTTGCTGGTGCCCTCGGCTTGGTCTGCGCGGTATTCATATTTCGACTATTGAAGAGAAACATTTCCATCACACATTACATATGCGTATCTTTAGCGGTTTTGGCAGAGCACGCCAGAATAGCTAGTAGACGGCAGATTTTTCCTACTTACTAGATATTTTGGATAATTCACACAATATCTTTATAAATTGTAGCAATGTGTTATTCTGATGTATAAGCTATATTATTATAAAGTTTTATTACTATCCATTCAGTAGTTTTTACGTAAAAGAGTAACAAACTTCCATCCATACTTACAAAAATTTACTTACGTAATTTTTTTAAATGTTTAAATAAAGTTAAATAGCTGTGTATTATCAATAAACTGTTAAATGAATAGTAAACATATTAAAAGTAAAAGGACAAGAACCGATAAACCAAAGGAGTCAGTGCGCGCAGTCGCAGACCAACGAGATGGACTGGCGACATCGTCAAGATAGTTCTCTCCCATACAGAGAGGCCAGTGCAGGGCGTTCTGGAGGAAAATTGAGGAGCCCTACGTCCAGGAATGGACCAAATAAAGAGGCTGATGATGATGATGATGATATTAAAAGTATTAGATATTTATAAGTAGGCTTTTATTTGTCGCACATTAATTGCATTAAATATGTGTGTAAATAAAATCTCTATTGTATCGCTGGTTTCCTAGCGCCATTTTCAGTCTTCGCATCCTTTTACGGATCTATAAAAAGGCTGTAAAATTGTTCCTGTGCCGGCTCATTGGGTCACAGGGAGATTTATATTTATTGTCCTTCATATTCCTATTTCCTTAGAGCTTTAAGAGGATAAAATTATAAATGGGTTCCGGTTTTCTCGGGACTTTTATTCTTTATTATTCGTAGTTTCTCGGATATAAACGATTCCATTTTTACCGTTAATAGAATTAAGTCTCTAAAATAAGCTTTATAAATTCTGGCATGACAGATATGATATTTTAGATTATCTTGTACGAAGTTTTCTATTTCAAGTGAGATTTCACCACGATATTTGTCATGTCGATGGTTGGATTTTTTTTATTTAAATGTGAAAAAATCTGGTCCACTGAGACGTCTGTCACAAACATTATTATAATTAAAGCTTTATTAATCCATTCAATAATTGGTTAGTTTACATTCCTTAATATTAGTTAAGTTAGTATAAGTTTTAGTTAGATTTATTTTTTATTAGTTTTAGGGGCCAGCCTTTATATATCAACAGTCATTTTAAATTCCGTTATTGATGTTATAAGCTCTGAATTATATGTAATTTTTAACAGATGTATCGATGGTCGAGTAGTCTTAATTAAAAATAATAATTATTATTTAAATGTTTTATACATTAATTCGTAAAACTGTTTCGTGTGATTTCTTGAAAAACTATAAAATCAGGAAAACTGAAGATGTTTATTGTTGTTTGTTTGCTATTAAACGAGAAAGAAGGTGTGTGCTAATGTAATTTTTTTTTATTTGTTTCAGGTAAGTGAATTTCTATCTTCGAAACTGGTTCTGACACCTGATTGGTTTAACGGTTTGTCCTAATTTTATGATCTGGATGTCTTAATTTTAAAGTATTGCTTTCTGCCACGCCCTACAAGAAGGCGCTTTTTGATTTGGACAGCACACTCATAGGCCGTAACTTGCAGGGGTGTCAATTGTATCATTATATTCATACCCATTTATTTATTGATATTCTATAATCTTAAAATCTACTTTATTATTTTAACATGATAAGGTAAATTTTTATTTTTGTAACAAAAATCTCAAAACCTCTACCGATTTTAAAAATTAAGCTGCCTAAGATGGCTTTAAGAAATGTTTTTATTTTCTTTTTGTTATATATGTACACACGAAATACATACTATCCTAACAGTACTATCGTACAGTAGCCAAATTGATATGGCTCTAATCTGTGAACTCACTCTACGAACATATATGTGCATGTGTACAGATTCTAAAATATCTTTTTAATTTAATGGGTAGTGTTCTTGCTGACAGTACTTTAATTTTGCTATACTTATACTTGAAATAACCTCGTAACTTCCTTCGAATTCGAGAATCGCGATCACAATAGAAATTCAGATTTACACAACACATGCAAATTCAGTTTGCGTAACAAATGGTCCTCCTGGCCGGATGTATGGCTGGGAGTAGGGTTGCCATTATAGATTAAACATATTAAATATAAAAATAGGTTAAAAATAATATGGAATAAAAGGGATAGCGGGGAAGGTTGGTAATTTGGCGGGGATAAGAGACAAGTGGAGGATTTGAAGGAGGCCTGCACACCGTCGAAGGAAGAGTGCTAAAAGTTAAACTGTTTAACTTTCTAATGTACTCCAATTAAGATATTTTGTTTAGTACAACAATAACATACTATGTCAAATGAGTTGGACATCGCAATTTCGTGTTTTATACATAATATAGTTTAATAAGATAATAAGGAATGAAAATTCAGTAGAAAAAATTAAATTATGTATTTTTATCAAGTACATTTTTAGCCGAATTTCAAATCAATTTTGTCACAGTTAACATTGAAAAATTATGTTACTGCCTAACTTTTTATATGTGTATGATTTTTCGACGCTCATATTTTTTTTACTTTGATTAGGTATACTTACAAGATATTTCCATTATACGTGATAACCCTATTTGTAAGGAAATCGAATTGTGCAATCCCACGAGTGCAACATATCGACCAATTTCGCTTTACATTGATTTATATGCGGAGTTATGTAGCATCCAATGCGCTTATGCGCCCGTAATGGATATCGTGGCTGAGAGAAATCTCGTGTGGATTTCTCGAAACTGATTCCGTAAGCTTCTATTATGTGCTGTTTTCCTTAGTAAAACCGATTGTAATTTTAACGTTAAATACACAATTAACTAAAACAAAGTAGATTTCAGCATCTGTTTATTAATCACTTGTATTTTCTAATCGGCAAGTTAAGGCCTCTCTGCTGATTTGGAAGTCGTTCGTTTATTTTGTGGGGTTCGTTACGTTTACCCTCCCGCGGCGCGACTGCCTTGTAGTAAAGGGTAATGTGGGACTAACTGCGGGCAGAACACGGCAAAGCCCTATGTCCTTCAATGATGTGGAATGGACCTCGGCCCAGCAAGAGCCATGCTCACATCGGCTGATTCGTCCTGGTTTATAGAGCTGGGATTTGTAGAGGTCGGGTGGCAATGCTGGAAGGAATACTGACGCATCCTTGCAAGGCATGTGGCATCAGCGCGTGACTCTCATTTTTGGTGATTCTATCCCCGCCTGTGCATCAATGGTTTTTTCTGTCTATGTGCTCATTAACATTCGCTCGAATGGTGCAGGAAAATGTCGTGAGGAAACAGGCATGTCTTAATCACAAAAAGTCGACTGCGTGTGGATGTATCTGACAAATAGAAGGGGGTATTAGATTGACAAATGATCATAAAACAGATACAGAATCTGAGACCCAGACCTGAAAAGGTTGTATCGCTACTCTTGTTTGATTTGTTGCCCGGCCTGCAAAACAGCGTCAACAACGTTTACTAGAATAAGCAAGAATAATAAAAGATAAATGGGCCCAAAGAAAACATTTAGTCTAATGAAGCCTGTATACACTTGTCTGCCCTTTTAATCATAATAGGGGCAGAAATGTTTATTTCTGTTTTATTTGGGGTGTTAATTCACACAGGAAATTCTACGGAATAAATGGGTATTTGTATAGACAGGTTATTGACAATTATTATTATAAATATTTATTTATAAAAGCTTGCCAAAGCTCGTTAAACTGATACATTGGTACAAGAAAAGTAAATACAATATTTAATGTGACAAGCATTAGAGAGATTATAAAAAATAAATAATTAAACTAAAGGAAAAATGATTTCAAAGTGAATTATTAGGTTTTTTTTTTTTTCAATTACATCAAAAATAAGGTTATTCGTTTCCTGTATTTATATGGTATTTAATAAATACAATCTTACAAGTAACTTGTTTATTAGGTATTTGTGTAATCTATCCAAACAAATTCTATGAATTGGACTTTGAATTGCATCCACATCCACACTAATCTCCAAATTTTTTTCCTGTTCTCAGACCTGCACAGAGATAGCTCGCTAAATTTTGTGCTGATGAAGAGGTATCTTTTTTATAGAATTTGATTTAGGTTATCACCGAAACAAAAGCCTATTTCAGTTTCGGTAATTACTTCTACCTAAATCAAATTCTATAAAAAAAAAGATTTTTTACATGACAGCCTACGAACTTTGTAACCTAATAAAATATCAAAGATTGTTGTAGATTCTATAATCTAACGACTGGAGACTTGATACATTTCTTATAAAGTAGCAAGTGGTATTAATTAGAAAAAGTAACTTTCTCAATGAAAACGATACGGATAATGATTGATAATGATAAGGTAATATCCAAAACCTATCGATCGACGGCCGTGGGAAATAACGGTTCATCTCGTATCGGCGTTGGAGACTGGTTCCATTGTTCGCTTTGTGGTGTAAGGAATTGTTGATTGGCGATTAAATAGATTTAACAAAAATGTTGATTCGCGCAGTGGTACAGGGTTTGTTGTGTGAGGTTTAAATATAATAATACTATACTGCAGCTTAGTTTTGTCATCGAACGTCGAGACAGAATATGACGTTTTTAAGGCAATTTTTGCCGCGCAACCTATTCGACGTATGGTCCTTTAGAGCGTATTCTATAAAGACCAGCAACGTACCTGCGAGTCTGGCATTGAGAGTGCCCATGTCCTAACCATTAGACTCGTTTTCTATTAAAAAATAATTAAATCGAGAACGTTTTTCGTATTTGCGTTATTACTGTAAACAATACAATTGGCAAAATGAGTTGAAAAATATCCAATTAATTTTTAAACAATTAATTGGATATATCCAATGAATTATCAATTAAATATCCAATTTATTAATGCAAAGTGTAACGATTTATGATTTGCGATAAGCTCCCGTCGACTTATACCAATGTAAAGAATTCGTCATATTGAAGGTACCCGATAATTATTTTGAAATCTTAAGGCTTGTACCACAAGAGACCTATAGAACGGCATGTCGTTATTAAGACGAACGATGTCGGGTGCCGATATTAAATAATTTGCAAACGGTACTTTAACTCTTTATTCTTTGATATATTAATATGAAAATCGTTAAAGAAAAAAATCAATTAATGGGCTATTTGTCAAGATCAAAAACAATTCTGTTGATTTAACATGTATAATTTAATGAACCAGCGAAAAACCTCTCGGCTACAGTTTTTTTTAACTATTATTCTTGATTTACACAAATACACAATATTTGGAAACACAAATACACAAAATAAAATGTATACTATAAAAAGGATAATGCGAGATTTTGTCATGTAGTTTGATGAAACGTATCAGAATACAATAAGAATCTAATTTATCTGGTCAGATTTACTAAACTTAATAAGACGATTAATGAATGAACTGAAATAACCGAATTCGTTAATCAACTATATCACTATTACTAATAATAAAAGCCTTTTATTTCAGATACTTTCACACTAAAACATAGTTATATTTCTTTTGACTCATTGTTTTTAAACATCTGAGTTCTTTGTTTGGCAAAGGCGTCCTCCAAATCCCGCCATTCATGTGACACTCTTCCCCACCTACACCCTGCTTATTACTTAATCTGGTCTATCTAAATTTTAAATCCGTTCTTTTCCGTTCATTTTGTACCAGATTAGTACTTTCTTGCTCCACTTGTCTGTTCCTCTTAATTATAATAATCGGCGCTTATTTATAATGATCTTTTTTAACAATTAATCTATATCACAATATTTTAGAACTAAAAAAAAACTATCTGGAATCGACTAATAAATTTCAAATAGGTATTTCAAGACTGTCGACTGTCATGTCAAGATAAATTGTCATATAATGTCCTGTGCACGCAGCACAGATTATAGAGATATTGACAGATTAGACAGATATATTAAGCACATAAAATGTACAAGGTTTTATTGATAAAGACACAAACAAATGGAATGTGGCGGTATAAAATTGTATGGAGTATCAGTCCTTTATAGAATGTTAATAGATCTTAGTCGTATATTTTTAATATTAGTGTTCAAAGGAAAGTAAAAATAAAATAAAATAAATAGCTACAACCTCTTTAGGTCTTTGCCTCAGATTGCTGAATCTGTTTCATGATGATTTTTAAATCTATTAGGCAAGTAGGTGATCAGCCTCCAGTGCCTGACACGTCGTCGACTTTTTGGGTCTAAGACATATCGGTTTCCTCACGATATTTTCCTTCACCGTTCGAGTAAAAGTTAAATGCGCATATAGAAAGAAACTCCATTGGTTCACAGCTGGGGATCGAACCTACGACCTCTGTTATGAGAGTCTCACGCTGAAGCCACTAGGCCAACACTGTTCAAAGGAAAGTACTTGTTAATAAAGCCAAGTAACTGTCACTACGATATAGAATGTATTTAAAATGCAAAAGGTCAAAATTCGTGGACTGCATTCCTGTACTTGTCAAACATGTGCGTGAAACATCTTAAATATATAATTGAATGTAATTATTTTGATAAATTTTCGCTATTTTTAAACGAACATTGTTAAAAAATAATTTTAGTGGCATTTTCTTTTATCGTCTTATTTTTATCACTTGTGTTTGGTAATACTTCTATCAGAGATGGCTCGTGGTTTGTATGGCTATGTAGTATGTGGAGAAACAAATGAGGAAACCGGCATGCTTTACTTGCTAACATTGTCATCCACTCACTTATTGCGAAAGCTCATGAAACATAAATCTCATCCCAATGCCTAGAGTTTCCAGCAGTTTTGCTCTTAGCAATTAGAGAACTATCACTAAATAAATTCATAGCCCTTGTTAAAAGTTAATTAATTAATAAAGCCTTTTATAAATGTGTCGAATACTTAAATGATCCAAATCCTTGGGATTGATTTGCTGCAGTCCAAACAATTTGTATTAAAATTGAAAAGAGTGGCTGAAAGTTTCTTGCCAGTTCTTCTTACTCGCTCTAAGCCCTTGACTTGCGACCTGGTTGTAAATGTAAATTTACAATTAATTTAATTTGTTTTTCTTGACGTTCATAAGTGTACATGTTTACCTATATGAATAAAGATATTTTTGATTTGATTTGACAAGGTGACAAATGATGTTTAATTGACCGGTATTGAAATATGTAATAGCAATAACTCTAAAACACTGATCTGTATAATTTGTCTTATTTATTGCATAAAAATAGTTGCTATACACAGAAGCATATATTATAATCTGTATTTGAATTGCACCCTTTTAAAAATAAATATAATATTACTTTAGATAGTAATACTATTTTTGGTATGTATAATATGTGGACCCCTTTTAGCCTCCTTTAAATCCCGTTTTTGTCTTTTTAATATAGAACGGGGGCAAACGGGCAGGTGGGTTGGGTTGATGATGAATCGCTGCCCATGAACACTCTCAATGCCAGAGAGCTCGCGAGTGCGTTGTCAGTCTCCTGGTGTTACCTTAATCTGTCCACCTTCTAAATTGTATACCTCTTCAGGGCATCAGTGTAATAATAACTTACTAAAGATCAAAGCTTATAAAACTTAAACTTAACTTAATCGTAAACAAAAATTCACAGAAAAATCGGTAGAATAATTTACTTATTATTAAGGGTGTTAATTTAGCAAATGAAACAATTAATACAGAACAATTTGTAAGTTCAAAATTAGTCTGACCATAATTATCATTGATAGGCATCAACTAGTCCTTTTTCTCGGTAAGTTTTTATAAAACCCTTATTTTTTGCTCTCCACACAATAGCTCCTTTGTACCCCCGGATATTTAACGGTCGTAGGGAGGTTCGTGCGATATCGATAATTTTATAACGTGCGAAACGATATGGTTATGTTTATCATGTGTAAATCGTTTTGTCGCTCGTTCACAATTTAATATCTTCAAAATAGATTATGTACTGGCTTGTTTGATAGCTACTTTGGCTTATTTTACAGTATTTTGTATACCATTTGAACTCATACTTATTTTAATTTATCAAATATCTCTCTCTATATGACTTACGCTTTCATTTAATAAGCGAGCAATGACCAGCAGATGATAAGAATATATTGAGTGTAAAATATTTACTAGATTTTTTGACTCTTCTTCTTTAGTCGCTCTTCATTTCTGTTGGTGGAACCGCACATCTTCCTCCAATCTGTTAGAGTCTTTACTTGCGCGCGTACTTTTACAATGCTTTTACAGGCTTCGAGGTCAGGTCTTAAATTACACGATGTTAAAAGATGTAACAAAGTTCTCTTAGTGCAATTCAGATCCACTACTTGACGTTTGACAGTCACTTAGTAATATAAATGTAGGTTTACATGACACAAAGTAAATTGAACCCGTAACTGAGTAATAAACTTGTATACAAAACACTGTCTAGTCACTTGTAATCCTGACAAAATAAAAGTTCGATTTGTATTGATATCTTGAAGTCGAAAGACTCGTCTAAATCGGCTTTGGTCCCTGATCAAAACGCAAATTATATTTGTGATAATTGTTCGTTTCTCGAACAGTGCAGTATCTTGAAGGAACCCTGAGGATTGAGGGGATTAAAATGTTTTTATGGTCATAGCTTAGTAAAACAGAATGTAAGTGGTTTCAGTATCTGTATTTGATTATACATATACCTATCAAATCCCTGCGTAATATAGTATAATGTTTATGTACATGGTGTTGGTGATTAATTTAATTCATCTAAATCTTATAATCAACTAGCGGACCCGAAAGCAATTGTTATCCTGCATTATTAAAGCGATTAGAATCTTAAACAAAGTTTGAAAGTACCGATTGCAGCGCTATCTGCCGGGCTGATTTGTGGATCTAAACCATCTAGGGCTCCACCCAAACGCATACAAAAAACATTCAAATCAGTCCAGCCGTTTAAGAGGAGATCAGTGACATACACACGTACAGTAGACATATATAATATATAAAAATAGATGTTAATAACATAAAAACCGTTATGATTTTTATTGATCACTTCTTCAAGCGGAAGCAACGTCATATACTATTAATTTTAATGAATGAGCGGGTTGAACTGAGTTGTAAATTTGATTTATTGGTTTTGTTTTGATGCAATGACCTTCTAGTTAAAATAAATACGTATGTATAAAGAAATTGAATTTTCTCTTACAAATATGTTCTAGACAAATATAACTTCAATTTTATCAGGTCATAAAATAGTTAAGTATATTTTTACGCATCCGGCCGACACTTTAGGGTGTCGTCCAGATGCTATAGAGAGGTAAGATTATAGACTTTAGATTTTATTAGTACTTCGGTGGCGAGTTAAACAAATGAGCACCGATACAGTATTTGTTAATAGGGGCTGTTTAAGTAACTTATTGATATATGGGATTTTATCGATACTTAGATAACATCACTATCCTCTCAATACTTCTATGTGATCCTTTGTTCGTGTGTATTTATGGTACCTACTCCTTTGACGATCACTTGTGCCGCAACGGACACGTCTTTCTTGATCCAACAGGTCCCGACATGATTTCAGTGAAATCATGCTATCCTTTTCGCTACAAGGAAACATTGAGAGATGGAAAAAAATTACGTAACTACGTGAAGCTGTTTAGAAGATTGGATTCAAAACTGTACTACGACAATATTATGCAATGCTTCTATGTATGTCGCAGTAAAGTAGTAAAATCAGATAGTTAATTGAATCTCTAGAAAATTAAAGATCGATATTCAATCAAGTCGCTAGGCTTTTGATTTAATTAAAGCAGCGTCGAAAACGTTTCTCTATCAGTCTAACCGAAAGCCAGCGTGTTGATTAATAAAGTAAAACAAGATGGCAGTCACGACAACAGCTAATTACTTTCAGAGTCTTTCTTTTGGCAAAGTAGTTTTTTGTTACAAATTGTGGTCTTGGGTGAAATTGTGAACATGTTGTCGACTCCGCCATGAAAATTTCATTTGTTATTTTTATTTCGGTGTGATTGTGAAGAACAAAGAGAATGAAAATGTTGTCCTAGGAACGTTTTGGAAACACCTTAAACGTTTCGTTCACTCACTTGTCTGACGGAATTTTAGCGGCTTGATTGAATATCGATCTTTATGTGGAACCTGTGAAGTAATTCCGAACCTTTTCGAGTTAGGGTCCTTCAAGAAAAGAGCGTACCAATTTTTATAAGGCCGGCAACGCGCTCGCGAGCGATCTGACGTTGATGATGTCCATGGGCGCGGTATCACCTAACATCAGTCGATTGCTCCGTGTTCTATAAAAAAATAATTGAAACAAATTTAAAATATTTGGTCCTTGTGGCAGTGTACCTTTAACGCTGGCAGCATTTCATAGCTGTATTACGATACTAATTCGTTTAGCGAGGAATGGACCAGGTGTCACTGGTTTTATCTACCAGGCGCCTACTTATATTTTTAATGAGTTCCTGTGCATTAGAACACAAAGGTCTAAGATTTTCTACTCCAAAAGGATCATAATCATAGTTGGAGAAAAGACTCTTATGTTTGAGCCGTTTATTACTAACTTACTGCTTGTCCGATGGAGGAAAGAGGTACTGCTTTTAAGTATTTCCTTAACTTGAGTAAATATTGCAATTATGTATTTGTTCAGCAAAAATTTTACACTAACAGTTAACACATAGGTATAATCGGTGTATTTTTTTTTAATAAATAAAATTTTTGTCTCTTTCTCACAAATTGGGTTTACTCTGTGAAGAAAGGAGACACATAATGTTTATAATGGTGAAATTTACGAGTTCGCTGTTTACAGCTTACTCGTAAATTCAGCGTTTCGTCTATATTAATCACATATATAGCTATATAAACTATATTATTAAGTCACTATATTATATGTCATTTAGAACTACCCTATATGTTATTATAGCTTTCGTATTTAAAATTAATGCTCTCACCATGTGTTTTTATCGTCCCTTAAAATACAAAGGAAGCCTTGCAATCCATATAAAATTGACAATATTAATTAATATTATTATTTTACGTTATATATTACAATTTAAAAAGGTTGCTATGTATATTATTTTATTATTATAATGTTGTCTCTATCTAGTCTTTCCATGTGGCAATACTGCCATAAGCACGTTGTAAGTGTAGCGTTCTCAAGGGTGTCTTGGTAAGATTCCAGGAATTGTGATAAAAACTCCACGTTGTCGATCCCCGAGTTAGTTATCTGCTGAGGAAGTCTCGTGTGTCCTAACTTCTGCATATTCAACGAAACTGCGAACGAACGCCTTTGATACTTGAATATAAATTTAATAATAGTACTAATACAAATGTAATTAAATACTGATGTAAAAAGTATTTTATGTAAAGGATGCTTTTATGAGCGCATTTAACTATTGTTCTTACGAAAAAAAAACAACGTTTGTTAGGCACAGAAGGCTGATAAACGGAAAAATAAGCAGAAGTATTCTATATACATATTTCGAAATAAACTATTAAATTGACTATAAGAGGTCAAAACTATTTTATAACCGATTTACTTAATCTAAATCTAAGTTTTTGTTTTTTTTATTTAATTTTTCAATTTAATTTGGTATTTTATAGTTCCACGGAAACGTTTAATTTATGACAAGGTTGAATGAATTATCTACAATTAAGCTCGCATGTAAAACAAGGTTTAGTGAACAATTTGACAGTCAATTAATTTTTTGATACAAAATAATCTAGCCTATTTCTTATATTCTCTGCTTCTTGCGTTATACGTCTATTGCTTTTTGATGTTCCTATACTCTGATTGTTAATTCCGTAGAATTCTGAAATTTCATGAGTGTTGCTATTAAAAAAGTTCTCCGCCGAAAAAGGGAAAACTTTAATAGTAATAAAATAAAATGCTACGTATTTTTTATGTTTTCCTTGCAAAAAGGTAAATCTTTATATCTACTTACTCAGATGACCTAATACAAAAATAACAAATATTTCAATATCACGAACAACATATCTATTATTTATTAATAGTTACATTATTTTATTTTTTAGCTGACATCACTGCCTATTAATTCCAGGTTTTGTAATACGTTAAAAAAATATCTTTTGTTGTGCGTTTTTATACTGTTTTTCACGAAAAGCGACTTAAACCACATTTAATGTGGAGCACTGCACTTAATAAAAGTCAGATGCTTATACTCTCAAAAAGGTTTGTAATCTCTGACACGTCAAAAATTATAGCTGTCAGAATTCTAAGAGTACCTATACACTGATTCTGAGATTTTTTAGATTTTTTAGTCCTAACAACGGGCATTTCAAACATCAAAACTTTTTGTTCCTAGTGCATAAAGTTGATATCGCCCAGTGGAAGTTGTCGGAGACTGATTATTCAGTCGTAGTTTTACGATCGCCATCGGGATTTCGGCTCCGAGTAAATAATACGAAATAAAGTCAACTTTTTACTATCTAACCGTGACTTGGTTAGTTCTGTGTTTAAGTTTTTATGAACACGGTAACACGGGATTCCTTTAAATTATTTATTTTATTGAAGAAACTAGGAGGTTATGTGTGAAAATCTTCAATATGTTTAAGTTAGTTAAACGTTCTAAAATCATAAGAGCCTCTAAACGGGGATCGTCCCTGGGAAGATGCCAACGACAATTGTTTAAAAAGAGAACAAACTCCTCCTCTAAGGGCCGACAACGCACCCAGAAAATTGTGCTCTATATAGGCGTCCCGTAGGCTCGTTTCACCGTCTTTGTTACCGGAGTTAGGATAACAAAACTGGCAAACACACATGAAACTTTATTCAAATTTGTCCCAAATACAACTCATGTTAGCCTTCAAGTGCTACACACTAAAACACTTTCGTTGATAGTACAATCTCAAGGTTCAAATATCTGAGAACTTTTGTTCCATTGCGAACACCTTTACAATGACTCCACCTGCAGATTAACTGTTGTGTGAACTGTAAAAGAATATGTTATGTCGCTATTACACAGTTTAACGGCGCATTATAGTCGTCGGCGGAGATTAGCCGCTCATCACAAAGCCATCTGTGCGCGGAAATAGCTCGGTGATTGTCGGTCTATGCTCTGTGGTTCCGTTTGTATGTCAGTGTGATAATTTGAGCTTGTTTTATTTGTTAAAGTAGAAATCATACGACAGATTGTGGTCCAATATATTATTTCTGTGTATAAGTATCGATTTTAGTTTATAGTAATTATTGAATTCAAAAATAGTTTCTTCAAGGACGCTCTAACTATAGGTTAATGTATCAAATAAAAAAATACATATTCTGAATTGATAGTTAAACAGAATGCAAGTGAATACAGACGTGCTGATAACAGATAATTTTATATAAGAATTAAAGTTGTTCATATTTAACTATTTTTTGACTTTACACTGTCAAATACAAAACAATAGCACTGCGGGAGATGTACTAAATTTAATAATGACTGTACCGTCATCGACAATAACTTATATGAATCATAAAAATTAACTATGTTTTTATTTGCGTTGATGAATTCACGATTCGATCGATATTAGAATGCTTATATCATCTCTGCATTTAAGTAATATTTAAGTGTACAGATTGCTATTTTTTTTCCCATTTCTTTGGTTTTTTTATGTGTATTTTATTTCGCTACTTCTTTGACTATATTGTGGGTATTAAGTTACGTTTAAGTATATATTGACTAGTTTGATATTTTCTGCAACTTTTAACATTCACATTTTGACGAGACAACGTCTTATAAATTGGTTTGCCGGGTGACACTTCAAGAAACTGCGTTACGCTCCGCTCACGTTATGCGCTCACAATGAGAGCGAGTGAGAGGCACGCGTCCCTTCCACTCGGGCATGGTTAGCCCGCCTAAGAGCGAGAGAGACAGACATAAAAAGTTGTTTGTAAAAATTAATGTTTTAAATATAATTCTTTGTATAAATAAATGTTTTAAATTGTTACTATTATTTCATCCTTCTTCCTACTATACGAATGAATATTCACATTAAAATTATTTTACCACTCAAAGTCGTTGTCACGTAAAACTTTCGCCCGTATACCGACTTTACAGGCAACCAATTTTTTTTTCTTTGATAATTGTTGAATTTATTTGCTTCATTGACCTTACAGATGGTATTTTGTGTAAATCTGTAAAGTCAAATCCAGTTAATTTTTGTAGTTGTTAACAACTGAGTATGAATTGTAACGAGCGTTAACACTGCTTGTGTACAATAAAACTCGTACCGAGAAGGAAAACAGATATGTTGCGAATTAAACTGTGCCTGTTATGTTATTTTTTTTTATTGGAGCTGCGAACCCACCCCTGACTTTTGCTTATCAGGGTCCTTTTTTTGCTGTATTTATTTTGTTCATTCATTTTTTTTATTTTTTTTTTATTGTTATGTTATATTATATTGTGTTTCTTACAGCAGCTTCATGCATTCACATTTACTTAACATTTTACATTTCCTAGTTTAGTGTAGTAGTTTTCTTTATTTAAATTGTATATTTATTTTCTTTGTTTATTTATATTCACTTTACATACTTTCATAAAAATTTAACCTGTTATGTTATTGGAAAGACACAGTTCTTGTTAGCTTGGAAAGCATAAGAAGATCCTTGACTATAATTGATCAAATGTAACTTTTTTATGTGAGTACGCATGCCCCAGCAGCGCGACTGTGTCGGACGGAGGGTTATCTGGGATTAAGGATTTGTGCATACCAAATACCAAGTAAAACTCTTCACCACTCACGCTCCCATTCCAAAATCCTGCGTTTCGTTTGATTGTTATTTGCAACTTTTTGCATATGAATTTAGTATATACATGTATTGTGTCATTTGGTCATAAGCTGTTAGCCATAATAGATCTTTATTTTAAAATATTATTCAGTATATGTGAGGGTCAATGTCCAGTTCATTTACAAGGATTACTCATAATCTTAACTATTATTATCACGTACGTTTTAAAGGTTTATTGAACTGATTTAATGTATCATTAATAGAGTCATAATATGTCAGCTTATATTGATTTATATTCGTTCATATATTTACGATCATATTTTTTATTACTAAGTATGTATTGAAAAACAAACCCACGTGCTCCAGTACGTAAAAAAGGTAATTTAATAATTAATATTTTACTAACTTAATGTCCCATAACGAGTTTCTTATTTCAACTCCTTCCAAGGCTCTCTTTTTTATAGTACAGAGGGCAAACGGGCAGGAGGCTCACCTAATGTTAAGTGATACGGCCGCCCATGGACACTCTCAATGCCAGAAGGCTCGCCAGTGCGTTGCTGGCCTTTTAAGAATTGGTACGCTCTTTTCTTTTGCCTCTTCTGCAACTGTAGAATACCAGGTTGCCACTTGCGTCGTTAGATCTGCGGGGTTTTTTTCGTTGGTAGTTAGAGATCTTTTCGGACCAGTAGATCCCCAGAAAGCAGCGGTTGACCGGAGACTCGGATTGCGAGGTGTCGTTAATTAAAATTTTTAGTACCTTTATAGGTAAAAGTTATCTTTTGATACAGATATATCTCTGTCCTACTCTAACGAGTAGTCGGGCAGAAATTTTTGCGTCCTTTTCATTCGTGTTTAATTGATTTTTAGGTTTAAGACACGCTCTTTTCTTCACCATTCCCTCATTTCAATAATTATGCTCATATTTATAAAACCAATTGGAATACGATCAGACTATGAACCAAAGACACTGTATATTTCATATACAGATTGTATATTGTGTATGAATATCATTTGCTTTGGATTATTAGTAGAGTAAAAGCACCCCAAATTCCTATTCGAGACACGTTTGGCACGTAAAATATGTCTCTCATCGCTCATCTAAACAGACTACCAACTTAGCCCTTATGAGCAATTTTGTCGTATGACAATTGCCTTCATATGAGCAATCTTGAATTCAATTGCTTTTATGGAGCTGAATGGCGGTGAATTATTAATTTCTCTATAAATATTCAATTGTAAATATATTTTAGAAAGACATTGGTGTATGTGTAAAACTTTAAACTTCAAATAATACTATCATTGAGGGAAATTTTTTTAATTTTCTAAAATAGGAATTAGGCGGACGATGTTATAACTAGGCTTTCTCGTCCGTCGTACTTACAAATAAATATATACACCAAGCGAATGTAAGGTTCTTCCTATATGCTTATTTTTATGTAAAAAGATGGTAACTTGGATGGTTGGATTTTAATATATCAATATTTTTTGCCCCGTTCTATGAAATTTAAAAAAACAACCACCAAAAGGGAGGCTCATCTGATGTTAAGTAAAATAACCTCATGAACACATTGCCACAGCGAATCAATTCGTGGTTCGGAAATATTTCTGTGACGTGGACCAGAAAATATGCAATGACCATGCATGACCATATTACATATAATTTTTAAGCATACATGTTGTTTTAAGACTTAAATAGTGTTCGCACGCTATCACTTGTGTTACCTCAAAGCCTTAAAAATAACATTCACTTAGTGAGAAAATCTAGGGTAGGTTATTTAGTTACATTGTGTTATTATTAGAAAATAAAAATTATGTAATTTCGTGTAAAATTGATTTCTAAAGTAAAAGGAAAATCTTCAATTCAGAAGTAATCTTTCAGGTAAAACCCGTCGCGTCGTTTATTACAATTTAAATTTAAATTAAGATAGTTCTATTGAACTAATTCAACAAAATGTCAGGTATAACAGTACCTAAGACGCCATCGTAAGGTGACGCACTCGATATTTCACTCACGAAGGCATACTTATTTAAGGGATCAGAGGTGCCAGCCCTGATTTATTCACGGTACTCGCTAGGGACACAGAGTTGAATTACAATTGTTAATATTATCGATTGGCGCGTAAATTTGGTGCGAATTTTAAATTTCTAATAGTACTCGCAAATTATAAAGAACTGCTAACAACAGAACAGCCTTTTTGGTTTGGGCCTCTTTTCGGTTTTTGCTTCTTCTTAGTGAACATTGATCATCGTGAGTATTTTCTAAAAGGCTTATCTGTGACACACGATCACAGAAAGCTGATCAACTATTTTCCTTAAACGAAATGTGGCCACATCTACAATCTGATATATATACTTGAATTCGTGTATGCGGTGATATTAGTTGTTTATACTACGTATTTGCGTGTTGTTCTCACGAGTATGTAAGTGCGTGCTCCTATTTCACCATGCCTCCTGCTGATAGAGGACAAATCTTTGTTTTTAATTTATTTTATTATTCTTTATTACCCAAGATGTCATATGGAACATGGTGTAATGGTTGCAGCTCCTTACAAACATTGTGTAAGAAAGAACTTGGCGATTAAGAAGAGTGGCGGAGAGGTTTTTACCAGTTCTTCCCTTCCGTTCTACGCCCTTGATTTGAGAACCGACAGTAAATGTAAAATTCGAATCATTTAATGTATATTTCCTTTTTTTTGACGTTCATAAGTGTACATTATGTTACCTATATGAATAAATGATTTTCGATTTGATTTGACTCGTAGAACTTCTCGACCCTGCAGCCATCGCTTCTTAGCCAGTCTGTGCTTATACTGTTTTCCCTTTAGGTTGGAGTAGCAGCACTCCATCCTTCCTTCACAGAAACGTTCACAAAAGAGATACATAAATCTGACGCCAAAACTAAAGCTTGCGGTGGCATTTGTTTTTAAGTAACGGGGTGTTACTATTTAAACTATTATATACGTAAACTTGTCCACCTTATTAGTTTTAATTACCTCATATATCATAAGTTGCACATACAGGATAAGCATTATGGCGATGTAATGCTCTGAAAATTGTTTAGGAGATATGGATCATAATGACCCATTCATTACCCAACAATGGATGAATAGGGTTAATGTAAAATAGAAATTTGAAATTTCGTAAAATTGATTTTGAAGTATTTTTTAAGCTAACCTGATACCATACCGTTCATGGACACTTTAATACCAAATGACACGTGAGTGCGTTGTCAGCCTTTTAAGAAAGTCGAATTGGTTCGGAAATACTTCAGTGGGCAAAATATAAAGATGATTCTTGTTGGCTCTTCTAAAATGTAGTTTCCTGTTGAGAATAATGGACAAGCAACTCCACTCTTATTCTTTTAAAATAGAATTTACTGTATTGGTATACATTAGTTAAATAATTATATGTGAAGATAATGTACTTCTATAATAAAACTAATATACAGGTCTATTATTATATTGTTAGTATAAACGACGAGCACGACGTCGAGAGGATACGGGTGGAATTTCATATTCTGCGTCAACATTTTGTAGTGTACGTTACAAGATCGACATCTCGAAGATACCAGCTTTGATATCATTATTGAATTATTTTTATTGAACAAGTTTCCGAGAGATAGGGAAGGAAATTGTTATGAGACATTTGGTGAATACAGCAGTTGAAATTGATGAATATTTATGTCTTTATTGACAGACATAAAACTGTAGGAGTTAACAATTCGACTAGTATATTATTCGAAAATTACGGTTGGTAATAAAGTTCTTTAAACTTTTTCGATCATCATATGTATAAGGTGTTATGATATACACACATGTACATTGATATATGTATATATTGATATATGTATATATCAATGTACATGTGTGTATATCATAACACCTTTTCCTAATATTATTTAATTTCCTATAAGGGGCTAGGCTTAAGATCGGGCACCTTCTAGCGTGTCTATAGGTCATCAAAACACAAACAAAAAACAGTGGCGCTTCAACCTCTTTAGGTCCTGGCCTCAGATTTCTGAATCTGTTTCATCTTTTTTTTAATAGGCAAGTAGGTGATCAGCCTGTGCCTGACACACGTCAACGACTTTTTGGGTCTAAGACATGTCGGTTTCCTCGCGATGTTTTCCTTCACCGATCGAGCAAACGTTAAATGCGCACATAGAAAGAAAGTCCATTGGTGCATAGTCCGGGATCGAACCTACGACCTCAGGTATGAGAGCCGCACGCTGAAGCCACTAGGTTATCTACTGCTCTACTGTCCATATACTATATAAAAAATGTTGTAAGGGCCCGTGGGTGGTAATTGGTGAATTCAATCTGGATGTCTGTACATGTAGGTGGTCTCTGACAGTCCATAACGAGAGCATCCTGGTAACCAATTGATTAATTGCGTCGGACCGTTGACCTACATCTGTTATTTCATATCTTTTCGCTGCTTTTAATGTATTCACGAATCTAGTTGACGTTTTCTATTAGTATTTATTATTACAATTAAAAAATTCCTACAGCTAACAATAAAAAACTATTATATACAAAAAGCTTATGATGGAATACATAATATACAATGATATTCACTTTACGAAAGGAAAAATCAACAAAACAAAATTTAGGTACTTAATCCGACTTTGTGATGAAAGTGAGGGTGTCTCTGAATGTCGGTTATCTCCTTTATTTACCATACGCGAGGCAATGCCTCACGTCAATGGTTGGAGTGCATCGGCAGTATCACTTTACTTCACGTGAGCCTCTTGCTCCTTTGCCCCACTTCTTGCCTTTGTATTGGACCTCCGAATGTTTTTTGCATACTTTTTGAAATCATAGTTGCGTTGCACATACGATGTCCATAAAATTACACAATTCATTATTCACATTTCATCTAACGAAATTTATAAAAATGTAAAATTCCCATCTACAAATGTGTGATATTTAGGGGTTAGTTAGCGCTGAGACTGAATTTTACGCTAACTACTAAAAGCACTCTTCAAACTTATCGTTCACCATTCATGCCTCTTCATTCCCGTCGTTCTCCGCAAATTTAATCACGAATTCCGAGCAAAAACCATACAGGATTGCATCCATATATCTTAATATTTTAACAAAAGCAAGCTATCTAAGTAGCTTTTCAAATTTATACCTAAAGATATCATTCCTTATTTTTATGAACTGTGAAATACTAACAAGACTTAATAAGGTTTTAGTGATACTAAAACCTCATTAAGGCTTGGTCTCAGATGTCTGCATATGTTTCATGATCATTAGTCAATCTAATAGTCAAGTAGGTGATCATCGTATCATCGTATATGTCTGACAGACGCAGTCGACTTTTTGGGTCTAAGGGCCGGTTTTCTCACGATATTTATCTTTACCGTTTGAGAAAATTTTAAATATGCACACTGAAAGAAAGTCTATTGTTGCACAGCCGGGATCGAATCTACGACCTCAGCGATGAAGGCCGCACTGATTAGTCAAAAGCACCACTTCACAGATTAACTGGGAACTAAAAATCTCTCTCGAAATGCTTTTAAAATACTGCACTAAAATTAATGATACTGACAAAATTACACTTATTTTCGTGAAAACCGTTGATTTCACTTGAAATATTCATACGGATTTATTAGTTTTGGCTAACTTTTGTCCTCGCATTGTAAATTAACTCATAATGTTAACCGAATTTTGGCGAATAAATAATGTTATGGTTCTCTGAATAATTGGGGCCAGAGTTTAATTATAATAGATATTTTGAATAGTTTTACTAAAGTTTTATTTCAAAGATTTTATGCTTTGTGATTCGTATATCTTCAACACTGGGTGTTCGTGTTGAGCAGTGTCAGACCCATGCCGTAGGTTCGAATCCCAGCTGTGCACCAATGCACTTCTATGTTGTTATTTGTATGTGCTCTAAATGAATGTCATGTTTGCCTCTAAGTGCTTTTCACATTAAAATTTTTTGTGTTTGTATTTACCAAATCAGTGTGCCGAGCGTTGGCAAACTTTATCAATAAAAAAAATGTCTATATGCGCATACACTTATAGTGTGTGATGTTTGAGAGCAAAAATAAAATATATCAATACAAATCTTACCATACAATTAACCACTCGTATGGCTTTGTGCTGAATAGCCGTAGTGGTGTATTGTGAGGACCTAATCCGATTAGCTTCGGTATACTGTGCCACAGAAAGTAAACTGATTGAATGTTGTAAGGTTTTCAACGGGTGATTACGGTAGAAATCGTGGTTTGAAGTAGTTTATTTATTGAATTATTAGTAATCTTACCAGATGACATAGATAAACAATATATATATGAAACAAAAAACAAGTAAGTACATTAATGACAAAGTTACATTAATAAAAAGTAAGAAGTAATTTTAACATTTGAAACAACAAATAATTGTTAATATTTCAACTTACTACTTAAAAAAATTGGTTGCCTGTAAAGTCGGTATACGGGCGAAAGTTTTACGTGACAACGACTTTGAGTGGTAAAATAATTTTAATGTGAATATTCATTCGTATAGTAGGAAGAAGGATGAAATAATAGTAACAATTTAAAACATTTATTTATACAAAGAATTATATTTAAAACATTAATTTATACAAAGAATCTCGCACTGAATTTCATATTAACAAAATTTCATTTTTACCTTTACACATACATACGTATTTATATACAAATATACATACAATAACTTGCAATACATTTGCGTACAATGAAACAGCGTTTACTACAACTTAACTTGTTCCTATCTGAGTGATTTTGTTGAGGATAGGGCGATGATAGGAGAAATATGAAATGAAACCTTTGCTGTTTGAATTGTTGCGATGGCCGAAACTACCTTCACATTATCACTACACAATTGTTTTACAATTAACTGGCAACGTGTAAACTTGTATGCAGGCGCCTAAGCGAAATAGAAGCGCAAGACATGAACCGGTGTGTATGCCTATCTCTCTCACTCTCTTTCTCTCGCTCTGTCTCTCTCGCTCTTAGGCGGGCTAACTGTGCTCGAGTGGAAGGGACGCGTGCCTTTCACTTTTTATGACTGTCTCTCTCGCTCTTAGGCGGGCTAACCATGCCCGAGTGGAAGGGACGCGTGCCTCTCAATCGCTCTCATTGTGAGCGCATAACGTGAGCGGAGCGTAACGCAGTTTCTTGAAGTGTCACCCGGCAAACCAATTTATAAGACGTTGTCACGTCAACAAAATTAATCTTCCCGCTTCTTCAAGTACTTCCTCACATCTTTTTTTGTGAGGTGGAAAGTATGAATATCCTTATAATTGGTGTCATAGTCCGATAAAACCCGAAACATTGACGAATTCTGCAGGTAATTCGAGTCCGCATGAGGCACACAGAACAATTATGTGTATCTGGTCGGATAAGGAGGAGGGATTTTAAACGATATTAACGATAGCAAATAGGGGCTATATATCCGACCATTAAGTGCAGTACGAATCGTTCGATCGTTCTTCAAGAAAAGGGTGTACCAATTCTAAAAAAGCCGACAACGGACTCGCGATGCCAGGGCATTGAGTGTGTCCACGGGCACTTAACATCAGTTGAGCTTCCAAGGCTGGAATAGCAATAATTCAATACATTGAAAATTATTATTATTTTTTTTCTTGTATGTTTGTTAATTAATAAACCTGGCGGTTTTTCTCACTTTCACTCCTTTTAATCGCCAAGTGTATTTTTCAAGACTTTATTGTGGTTATTGCGTTATAGCACTCACTAATATTATACTCGCAGTAACAGCTCGATTACGCCCAGTTATATTCCTTTATAGTATTTCCTTAGCTAAACGTATGGACGTTATAAATGATATATTAAGGTGAAATTGCAGACAAATGCAAGAACATTGTCCCCACTATGGGCCGCGATTGATGATCACGTGTGGGCTGCGTCCTATATACAGTGTGTAGGTGGTTACAACGCTCCATTGTCTGTGATTATCTATGGATTGTGTGCAATTGATTAATTAGAATGTTTATTGTGGTTGGTCGTAGACCGAAATAAGATTTTACTCGGCTATTATTGTTCTGTCTGTATTTAATATTAACTTCGCAGCTTCACGCGCTTGTTTAGAGATAATTTCGCATCCACTTTAGCAATTACCCTATTTAGTCTAATGAACATAAAAATGTATGTTTATATACAGAACTCACTAGACGTTTGGCCACAATCCCCCCCTAATTTTAAGTGAGATGCAGCCTATTGGAAGGCACGTCTGTCTAAAATATACCTATGTTATCGCCACTTAAATCAACCCATATCCATGTCTACGAATGATGAAGGGGACAGAGAGTTACACACCGTTGCTGTTTTTAATACAAACGACGATCCAAATCGTTTTACTCAACAGAGTGCTTCTAGATCGTCGTTTAAAGGCGAAACGGAATCAGGTTATACAATTAAGCACTTCGCAATGTAATCCATAGAAGAGAAGAGAAATATATAATAAAGATTTTAAACACCAAAATAATTACTAGAAATCGTATTTTACGGTGAAACTGTGCTGATTCCGTGAAACGGAATTAATCTGACCCCATAAAACTGTTGTTTCACAAATGGGCTAATTTAGAAATTAATGCTTATCAGAAATGAGGCCATGTTTCTAGTTTTCGATTCTAGGGCATAGATAGCCTACATTTTTAGTATAGAAGAAAAAATAAATGCCTTATTAACCGACTTTAAAGAAGTCATTTGACCTGTGTAAGGGTAAGTAAGGGTAAGTAATAGAGATAAATTTTATATCGAGATAATCAAATACAGCATTAAGGAAAATAACTAAGGTAACAGATGTTACAATAACAATCAAGAAGCTAAAGTGGAAATGGGTGGGACACATCGCAAGAGGTACAGAAAAGTGGAGCAAAAAACTTCTTAACTGGTGCCCAAGGTACAGCAAACGCAAAAGAGGGAGACTCAGAAGGTAGTTTGACCACATTAAAGAAACGGCAGGTGGTACATGGCAGAGAGTGGCACAGTGCAGAGAGGAATGGTGGGATTTGGAGGAGGCCTTTGCCAAAAAAGGGCACAGAGATGCACCAGAATTGGATTAAAATGGAAATTTGTTTAAATATATATAAATTGTACTATAATAATATAAATTGTTGTTGTAAAACAAAGTATGTATGTACTTCAACATAGGGATCGGGTGAATGTTTCATAAATATATTGAATAAAAATAAATAATTATGGAGACCAGCATGTTTGGGGTCGTTCAAGTACGTAAGCAGATTTACTGCAATTTATTTCCTCTCCCCCCCCCCTTATAGACATAAGCACTTGTAAAGAAGTAAATTACTACTGTTGACATAATCACCAAATAAGAAAATCAAAGTCCTCCCTCTTTCCTATAGTGCTTACGTAATACTTGAAGGGTCCCTCTAAGACAGAAAAATTTACGTTTCAGTTACAGAAGATGCGCCTGTTTGCTAAATCTTTACTACATTATAGTCTCTATAAAAAGAAGAACTCTCTACTGGATGTTAAAGTTCTTAAAAGTAATTCCAATGTGTCGTTCAGTGCATCGTTACACACGCCTAAAATAGGTTAGAATTGGAAATGAATTTAAAAAGTCTTTTAATATCCAATTTATGTAAATATTTAGTGTTACAAATACAATAGATGTTGAACTCAAAAAACAACGTTATTTACATGTGATTCATGACGTAAATAATATATGATGACCCTTCTCAAAATGTCTATTACCAATCCTGAAAGGTCACTTTCCTGTAAAGTAATAAATCACGCGTTTCGTTGCTTTTTAAATATTCAGAGAAAAAGTAATTGTGTGATATAGTGAACTTCACCTTCGTTTCACAACTGAGCGTTTCTTTGAACACTTTTTGCCATGGACTACCACTATGTGGAGCCAGCTATCCTTCGAGGTATTTCTGGACCAATTTGACTTCGGATCCTTCAAGAAAAAGGGCGGAACTTGCGAGCCTTGTGCCTTGCCTAGTTAGTGGTCACCGGTATCACTTGACACGTAAGAGCACTATACAACAATACTTGTAGCTATATTTTTTATCGATTAAATCCTCTTTCATGGTCCTGAAAGTTACATATTATGGTGTTAGTGTTAATTAAAAAAAAAAAAAAAGTTTAGTGTATACTTATAAGATCATATTTCTTGTCCAAATATGGTTTTGGAGAATAAGTAGACATTGATTTTTATAGCCGTGCAAGTAAAGAATACGTGACTAGAAAAGGCTTTCTATTACAACTGGTATCTATTCACTTGAATATTCGTTAAATATCTGCTCCTCATATTTCTGTAATTGTCAATGTGTGTGTGATCAGCCTTCTGTGCCTGTCACACGCCTTCGACTTACATATACATACACTTCGACGCACATAGATTTTAGGTCCATTGGTCCACAGCTGGGGATCGAACCTACGGCCTCAGAGATGACAATGATGATGAACACAAAAGAATTCTATGTTGGTGTCAAGTTTTTTTTTTTTTTTTTTTTTATATAATAGGGGGCAAACGGGCAGGAGGCTCACCTGATGTTAAGTGATACCGCCGCCCATGGACACTCTCGATGCTAGAGGGCTCGCGAGTGCGTTGCCGGCCTTTTAAGAATTTGTACGCTCTTTTCTTGAAGGACCCTAAGTCGAATTGGTTCGGAAATACTTCAGTGGGCAACTGGTTCCACAAAGTGGTGGTGCGCGGCAAAAACTGCCTTGAAAATCGCGCAGTTGTGGAACGGCGGACGTCGAGGTGATACGGATGGAATTTCGTATTCTGCCTCGACGTCCGATGATGAAACTCAGCTGCAGGTATTAATCCGAACAACTCCTCTGAACACTCTCCATGGTAAATGCGGTAGAAGATGCAGAGTGACCCCACATCTCTACGCAACGCCAAAGGATCAAGCCGCTCGGAGAGAATTTGGTCGTCAACGATTCGAACCGCTCTTCGTTGAACACGGTCAAGTGGAAGGAGTTGGTACTGGGGAGCCCCCGCCCAGAGGTGAGAACAGTACTCCATGTGGGGCCGAATTTGCGCTTTATATAGTTGCAAGCGGTGGCCCGGAGTGAAGTACCGTCTCGCCTTGTTGAGCACACCAAGCTTTTTGGAGGCTAATTTAGCCTTTCCCTCCAAGTGACCGCGAAACTGAACGTCGTTCGATATGTCAACGCCAAGTATTCCAATGCTGGCTGCGGCTTTAAGAAGAGTGTTTTCGAAAAGAGGAGTAGCGACAAAGGGTGTTTTTTTAGCGGAAAACGCGCAAACTTGTGTCTTCTTGGGGTTAAATTGGACTAGATTTAGTCTGCCCCAGTCGGAGACTCCACGTAGTAGAGTTTCTACTTCAGACACAAGTTTGTTCCGGTACTCATCGACATCTGCCCGAGAAATACCTGCCCGGCCAATGTAAAGAGTATCCCCAGTGCTGTCATCCGCATAGCAATGAATGTTGCTAAGTTGCAACATATCATTGATATGCAGAAGAAACAGGGTCGGGGATAAAACACAGCCTTGTGGGACCCCAGCGTTCACGGGTTTAAGGTCGGAACAAGCTCCGTCAATGACGACCTTGATGCTCCGATCGGCCAGAAAGCTGGAGATCCAATCGCATAATTTCTCCGGAAGCCCATAAGCTGGAAGCTTCGAGAGCAGTGCTCTGTGCCACACCCGATCGAAGGCTTTCGCTATGTCCAAACTAACCGCTAGAGCCTCCCCCTTGGACTCAATTGCCTCCGCCCATCTATGCGTAAGGTATACAAGAAGGTCACCAGCCGAACGACCACGACGAAAGCCGTACTGAGAGTCACTTATCAGCTGGTGGCCCTCCAGATACCTCAAGAGCTGGCCATTAATAATGGATTCCATTATTTTGGAGAACAAGGAGGTTATCGCTATTGGGCGATAGTTGGACGGATCAGAGCGATCGCCTTTTTTAGGGATCGGATGTATCGAAGCGATCTTCCAGCACTCCGGGACAGTGCCAAGCGAGTACAGGTACCGGAAAAGGCGCGTTAAGACCGGAGCCAACTCAGGAGCACAAGTACGCAGCACAATTGGAGGAATACCATCCGGCCCGCTCGACTTATGTATGTCCAAGGAAGATAATGCTTGGCGGACAGCACGTTGCCGGAATGTAACTTCCGGCATCGAAGAATCACACCTTGAAATGATCGGTGGTGATCTCCCTCGGTCATCCAAAGTCGAGCTGGATGCGAAGAGACAGCCTAAAAGGTCGGCCTTCTCCTTCGCAGTGTGGGCCAGCGAGTCATCCTCCCTGTGCAATGGTGGAATGGAGGGCTGACAAAAATTCCCTTGGACAGCTTTGGCGAGAGACCAGAAGGCTCGAGTCCCCGAAGGGAGTTGGGCCAATCTCTCGCCAAATCTGGCAATGTGCTCTGACTTTGCCTTAGTGATTTCCCGTTTGAAGGACCTGGAGGCTGAGTTATATGCTTTTTTGAGTTCGCTGGTATTAGCATCACGAGATTTCGCCGCTTCCGCCCATGCCTTAAAGCATTCTCGCTTTCGACGCGAGGCCGCCTTGCAAGAACGTTTAAACCAGGGCTGAGACTTGCCACCGATCGGCACCGCAGAAAATGGAATAAAGAGTTCCATGCCCTGCAAAACCACTTCGGTGACAGAGGCAGCGACGGAATCTGGAGCATCCAACGAAAAGCAAATAGGCCCCCAAGGGTAGGACGCAAAGAAAGACCGCATCCCGTCCCAATCTGCTGACTTATAGTGCCAAATACGGCGACAACCCAAAAAGCGGGGCCGCGAAGGGCGCGTAGATGGCACAGTACTCCGGACCACACAATGATCCGATGAACCCAATGGCGGGTCAACAGAGACTTGATAGTTCTCCGGATGCGAAGTCAGCAGAAGGTCCAACAAAGAGGGTTTATGACCAACCACATCTGGTATTCGCGTAATCGCAGGGACCATTTGTGTCAGGTCGTAGGCTAAAGCAAAGTCGTGAAAGGATCTTCCCGCGTGATCGGTGGTTTCAGAGCCGAGCCAATCGGCATGGTGGGCGTTAAAATCGCCAAGTATCACGATTTCAGCGGTAGGAACCCTTTCGAGCAGGGAATCTGTAGCCATTTGGATGTGCTCAATGAGTCGGTCAGTTTCATCATTTCCGCTATGGGACCTATACAGGCACGCATAGAATCGCGGATGGTCATCGCAGTCTACGCGGAGCCAAAGGTTAGATAGGTCCCTTCCTTCAAGCGTCCCAAGGCGACGAGAACAGATATCCTCTCTGACGTACACGCAAACTCCCGCCCGCGGCACAAATGAATGTTCCAATTTGTACCCCGGGTAGGAGAGGTAAGAAGTATCAGCCGGGGAGGATATCTGAGTCTCAGTAAGGAAGAATAAGGCCGGCTTCGCAGTTTCAAGGTGAAAGTGAACCGCGTTTAGGTTAGAATTGAGCCCCCTAACATTGGTGAAGTCCACTGTGAGCGTGGAAGGGGTTGCCTTCGGTAAGTTCTTCCGTTTGCCCCGAGGACAATTATTTTTGTAGAGCAGAATTGCCCCCCCCAGAATACGAAGGGCAGCCTGTGCGTCCACCACCGGGTGCAGAGTGCCCCGGTGACTGACGCCCAGAGGGGGATTCTCCACCGCGGGCGCGTGTGGTACCCCCCTGGGGTAGATTCTTTTTTTTCTGCACCTTCATAAATTTTTTTTTGGGGGAGGGGGGGAAGGGGGATGGGGGGGATGGGCTCCGGGAATCTCTCTCACCGGACGAAACGCGAGTACAATAAGGCGGACCCATTGCATCACTTGACGCCGGTTTTCTGAGAGACAGTGGTACTGCCCCGGTCGTGCCTGCCCATTTGGCTGAAGCCCGAAGGCAACAGTATGGCACTCCCACTAGGAAGGGGTTGACTGATTGCGCTGATGAAATAACCTCTGCCACAGGTTATTTCACCAGTGGGCGATGGGGTCGTCACGTCCCGACGCCAAAAAAATTATATATTATTATATAATTTATTATAATCTGTGTCTTTATGATAAACGTATCTTTTAGAAATTAAAAGAAAACTTTCGCAACTTTTCTATTTTATTGCCCTCGCTATGTCGAGACAATTTATGCTTTTGAATATTAGATTCTGAGTAGAGAGTAATAAATAATGTAGGCTTTGCCTTTGTTTATAGTGAGACAGGAAATATTATCCTGCTTATTGGATTTAAAAGTTTGACTGCAAGACTTATGTATTTTCATACAATTATGCAATTCTCATCCCCGAAGTCGTAGGTTCGAATTTCGGCTCGAATAGTGAAGGAAAACATCGTGATAGAAACGGGATGCCTTGACGCAAAAAGACGAAGGCGTGTGCCAGGCACAGGAGGCTCATCACCTACTCGCGTATTAGATTGACAAATGATCATGGTACAGTTAAAAAAAATCAGAGGCCCAGATCTAAACAGATTGTAGCTCCACACATTTTTTTTTAAATATATGCCATAACACCCTTTAGAAAGACCCTTGTAAGTAGTAGATGTTCAATGGTATATGGGATGATAAAAAAGGTTAATAAGTATAACATAATTTGTTTCATGCCATGCCGCTTTCTGATCTCTTTTAACTGAACATAGAAGTTTATAGATGTTTATATCTAAGTACCACTAAGTCTGATATAATTTATAATATAATAAAAACCTTTTATTTCAGATACTTTTACAATTAAAAACATTTATATTTCTAACATATCATTCTTTTAAGATATCGGTGTACCCTTTCTTGGCGAAGGCCTCCAAATCCCACCATTCCTGTCTGCATTCTGCCACTATCTGCCATGTCCAACCTGGCTTCCTCAATCTGGTCCATCCACTTTTTGAATTGTCTTCATCTTTTGTTTATTGTACCTTGGGCATCAGTTTAATACTTTCTTGCTCCACTTCTCTGATCCTCTTGCCATGTGCCCCGCACATTTCGACTGAAGTTTATTTATTTTCATTGCGACATCTGCTATTTTGGCTATTCTTCTTAATTATGTATTCTCTTCTTCTCTATCGTACATCGTTCCATCTATCATTTACTATTACACTTACATGCATTTATTAATAAAGATTGTCAAAATAGAATGCTGTGGTATTAAAAAAAGGCAAGCGAAACACGAAACGAACAGTGAAAATCGTACTAAAAATTAAAATATTTTATCATATATATTATAATTTCTATCCTCTTACGTTAAAACAATTTAATATTTCAATTAATAGAACATTGAACCTATTAAATTGTTTATTAATCTACGAGAAAGCCGCGGTAAATTACAAGGTACTTTCATATAAATTATGACCTTTTTACACTACTTCGCCAATAAATTATTAAAATCCATTTTCATAGCGCTGCGCATGCAACAAACTCATTACCAGATAAGCTTATTCTTAGGGTGAACATATAGTATCTAAGGGGTGCACCGTCTAGGACTAGTGGAAATAATTATTCGAGTTTCGCACTAGAGTTTAGTCGAATGCAATAAAAGAGAGAGACGCCACAACTGAGTGTAAAATTACAGTATTAATTTAGTATGAGAAAATAATTGGTGAAAATTTGTGCAATGGAGTTAAGAGAAAAAATAATTATAATAATAGCCGTCTTAAAAGTTCACAACTAACTAAGATTATTGTTTGTGACTTATTCTTATATGTGGCTCGTGGTTTTACTCGCATTAATTCGATCTAGTGATTTCACATGACACTCTAATTGCCAGATGGGTCGCTAGTGCGTTGCTGACCTTTTAATAATCACGCTCATTTCTTGAAAGACTCCCAAACGCCCAAACCCAATAATTAATCCACAATCTTAGATTGAAAACAGTCTGATATCAGACCGTGACAATCGATCGATCTCCTATCTGCATCCCAATAACCAAACCCTACGAAGACCATCCATTTTTGGCAACGGATAGATTGCAATCTCTTCGCTCTTTACACTCTTTTTTGATGATAAATTAAAACCAAATAAAGTTAATAAAACCGTACAAATAATACTAAATTATACCTGTTTACGTTTAAAACATATCAAATAGCGTTTTATTTTAAAAATTGGTATAATTTAAAATTTAAGATAGGATATTGGCACAACTGAACTGTCTTTTTCATACACAGACCTACCATGGATAGCTCGTATCGACAGACGGCTAGTACAATCCTACTTTTGGTTATTTGCACACCTATCAATATTTGGTATTTAAGTCGAAGTGATGTGTAATTACTTTCATGGGCTGTTGTACATAGTGGTGGTGCGCGGCAAAAAGTGCCATATAAAAATGTGAACTAATCAAATCAAATCAAAATATCTTTATTCATATAAGTAAACATGTACACTTATGAACGTCAAGAAAAACAAATTAAATTAACTGTAAATTTACATTTACAACCAGTTCGCAAGTCAAGGGCGTAGAGCGGGTAAGAAGAACTGGCAAGAAACTTTCCGCCACTCTTTTCAATCGCCAAGTTTTTAATACAAATTGTTTGAACTGGAGCAAATCAATCCCAACTAATATCGCGTTCCACTAAATGCTTAAGTATAAACATTATAATGTACTAATCACTATAATTTAATACTGTGTAACGGTAATTATGCGTCCAATGATGATCACAATGTTGCTAATAATCCTCAGAATCCTGCGGTGTGCTCGGCATCCGACTGACATAATTGATGGTTTACTACATCTTGCCGGCTTTGTTGCCTGGGATACCTAAACTGCTTACGCCTAAATTTACCCTTTGATGAAACTATTACATACAAGTGTATTGTGTCTTTGAAACGTACCGTGGGTTTGTGATTAAAGCAATTTATGTAAACCTTGAAGATTCAGTTACGTATATGTTATAATTTTTCTAAAGAAAATCGCTTTGGAATATGGTTGGAAAAGTTGTTGCGTTTATGACTATTGGTTATTTATTAATTAAACATATCGCCTCATCATATATAATATATGCTATATATGTTACAAGCTATCTATTCTTAAATACATTAATATATATTATATATATATTATATTTATTTTATTTCTCACAAAAACATATACAATAATTGTCATTTTTCTTTGGAGCAACTGCTAGTGCTTAAGTGAGACTGATGCCTGTTAAAGGTTGTGCACCTGTGTTACAGGTCATCAGGCCTCCACCACTTCGGATCGACAAAATGATTATATGTAAAGAATAGACAATTATATTAATTATAAGGATTAATGAATGATTAATGTTATTAAAAATAAAAATATTACATTTTCAATGTTATATTTTAGTAATTTTTATAGTAGTAGTCGAAATGAAATTTTTCACATTTTTCGGATTTAAGTTGGACTTGATTTAAATAGAACTTGAAGTGAAGTGAATAATTTCAAAAATAATATACTCGAAAGCGGTAACAGTATTTTCAGATCATTGAAAAATTTCATGTATATTATCATTCTCTCAATGCCGAGTTTATTACGTTACGTCGAAACATGCATTTTCACTCTGCAGTTTTCCACTTGATGCACTTATAATAAATGTACCGTGAATATTCGTGTAAATAAACATTCACTGTCTACTCCATTACCTCAGTCTGTAATGTATATTACTAGCCTTTGTTTTCTTGAACACGGGTAACTTTTATGTACAAATATGTATGTCTTAATTTACTTCCAGGTTTTTTTTTGTCTGATGTTAAATCCTACATTGACACTCAATGCCAATGGGCTCGTGACGAATAATTGTAATTGTGGTAGTAATTGTAACTGCAATAACCAACGTAGAACTTCCGAATGAGACTAGCAAAATGCTCCCCGCCTCTCTTATTATCTCCTTGTTTATTCAAGTTATTCTTCTTTTGGCGACTTAGGGAAAAATGATAAGAGTAAACTTTACTAGGCGCCGGCACACCGTCAAAAAATCGACACCCTGAAGTTAGGTATAGTCATTTTTTGGGATATTATAATGAACTTCATTTAACTAGATTATGAAAAAAAAACTATCAATTGAAATACCGTGTTTTTATATTGTTAGTGTTTTTTCAACAAACGTAGAATATATTTTTTTAAAGATTTTTATATTATTCCAAAAAAGTGTAATTTATAACGCGTGTACATGACTGCACACACTTTTTTACAAGTTACTTTAAGCATCCATACTAACCTAACATGAAACGAATATTATATGAAAAATATACGAGTAGTTTAGCCTCTATCAGCATGTCAAAATAGGAGCACTAAAAAATTATAGTGAGAACAAAACACAACCGCACTGTTTTTTTCTATTATTTATTTATTTATTTATTCACACTTCGTTGCTAGAAATAAACACAAATAACACAATACATAAAAATTACAAGGGATGCAACGGGCGACCTTATCGCTTACAAGCGATCTCTTCCAGGCAACCCTAAATTATTGCAGGAGTAACGGCAACACAACTTCCTAGTTGAGATTTTATTTATTTAAAAAAGATTGGAAACTTACAACTAAATAAGGACCTAAATATATACTTCGTATTATAATTACCCAACATCAGATGTTATACTAAATAATAAGTAATTCATAATTAGATGATAAACAGTGATAGTAAAAAAACGGGTATGATACACTAATTCACTATATACATAATTGAGGTTATATGAACTGAACAAAGATGTAATTAAGGTGAATACTTCAAAATCGATTGAGGCCTGAATAAACCGAATTTCAGGATACCTTAATATATCTTGTGTACACAGTGTCCCCACCTTCTTTATATTCATGGAAATCAGGAAAAGGTAAACTTACTGCTAAATAGGTTTTAGCGAATTACGATCTTATTGCGTTCGAATTGCGTATACTAGATGACTATAATTCCATTTATCTATCTTCAGTTGATGGAGTGGATACACGTCATGTTAAATCTTTGTTGCTCAGTGTTGGAAACTGTACGTATAATTTTTTTATGGAATCTCGCTGTTTTGGCGAGCGTAGTATCCTAATCAGATTTTGGATATATTAATTTGTCGTTAGCTACGGTAATTGGATTATCTGGATCCGTTAAGATATGTCGGGGCCTCAGGCTTGGTAAGTTACATAGAATAAAAGCCTACTTTTATATGTTGGCGTTTTAAATTTTTATTAGACAGTGGGCAAATGAGACGGTGGAATTTTTAGGTATTGATTAGTTCAAACGAAAGATACGAAATAATTAATATCGCCTACATTAGCGATCTGCCTTTTTATAATCGAAATAAATGCAATAATATCAACGATTGTTGATTTTTGGGACCGTCATACAAAAATTATAAAAAAAAATTTCTACGATCTAAACAACTACACAATTCTAAATTCTTTTCAATCCCAAAATTTCTTATCTTAAATTCTCAGGTTAACTATATGTAATGCTCCTTTACTAGATGCTTTTTTAGAAAGTCCATCCCACAGCTCGTCCTTCTTCGATTAAGAACTCCGCAAATAAATTTTGGAATACGCTTCTCGCTTCATAAACATTTCTTCACCATATCCTAATCTGCTCAATTATGAATTAATTAACGTAATGTTTTTATCTGTTCTTTTTTTGTATTGTATTATATTATCTCTTCCGTTCTACGGATCCTCGATTTGAGAACTGGCAGTAAATGTAAAATTAGAAGCATTTAATGTATATTTCTTTTTTTTGACGTTCATAAGTGTACATTATGTTACCTATATGAATAAATGATTTTTGATTTGATTTAATTGCATCATGAACCGCAAGAATAGCTTTTAGTTATTAGGATTGTTGTTATAGCAGATTAAGTGTTATTGCATAATTTTTCAGTGTTACTTGTAATTTTGTTTATGTTAATTTGGTTATGCATTTTGCCCTTAATATGTCTTTTTTATAGTTTTTTCTTGCTGGAGTTACCAGGAAGAGATCGCTTGTTTGCAAGGTCACCCGTTGCATCCCTTATATTATAATGTTTTTTAATCTTATAAAGTATAAATAAATATAAGTAACAGTCGTACATTCTTTTCATTTCTTGGATCTTTTTAGGATTTCTGTATCTGTTTCATGTTCATTTGTAAATCTCATAGGCAAGCAGGTGCCGCTTGTGCCTGACACACGGTATCGACTTTTACTGGGTGTAAGGCAAAGTTTTCTCCCGTCTTCCTTCATCGTTCGAGCGAATGTTAAATGCGCACTTAGACATAAAGTTCTTTGGTATTTACAGCCTCAGAGATGAGAGTCGCACGCTGAATCTACTTGGCCAACACTGCTCCTAAATCCAAAAATTAGGATACCTTACATTGTATGACACACTTATTTATACAGAAGAGATATAACTAAATTATAAACGGCCAAGTCAACAAAATATTATTTTATACTTTTGTGGAATAAATATATATTACAGTAGTAGTGAGAAAGCCTAAAACAATCAAAACAATGTTCTAGATATTCATGAATAACTTGTCTTTGGTTTGTCGATTGTAGATACACGCAAGGCTTAGTCATAATTTTTGAATTATTTATTCTCTAATGTCGATTGTCACCCTTCATGGGGTAGATTAAGATGGAGGGAGACTGATTTAACAATTCATACCCTGTATATTTGCGTTACTATTGGCGCAATCGCTTGATTTTGTTTCTTTTATTGATATCCTAGGGTTAGTGAATTTGTGTATCCCTTGTACCTTGTAGATAGAACGTCCACCCACACGAGAAATTCTGTTACTGGGAGAAAAGGATGGATAGTCAAAAACTAGGTGGTTAGTTCCAACTAAGGCGCATTTGTCCTCCTTGGATTCAGTCTATAAAATAATATTCCACTTATTTATTTAAATACTCTCCCTCTTTACTCTCGCATCTTGAACCACGTAGCCGAATTTGACATAATAATAATGATTAAGCCTAATTCCATAGTTTAAAAATTACAAATCAGATGGGTGTTAGTTTTGTAATTAAACTGTCTACAGTTATTGTAATATTGATTACTTCATGTTATATGGTCCCCATTTGGGTACTTAGGGCTTCCCCAGAACTTTTCATTTGGACCTGTTCTTCCTCCATCCGTTTCAACCCAAAAATTTGTATATTTTTATGATGAATTTGACATATTTTATGCCAAATAATATCTGTGGACACTGTTTTAAAAAAACGTATTGTTTATTAAAACGTAGCTGTGTAAAATAAAATGTTTCTTTTGATGTCTCTTAATTAATTGAAATATTTCTGATAAAAATATATTTTAAACTCATTTCTAATATTTTAATAGAACGTCTCGACAGCGTGCGGAAAACTCTTTGAGTGTACTTTCTTTTAGTAAATCTTTGGAGCGGTGCGCATCGCCTGGGGGCGCTTCCGATCCTTCCCACCCTTTCGAGGAAAAACTCAGCTAATTATCTTGTATACAGTAAAGTGACTTTAGAAGTAATTATAACGTTGAAGCGTTGATTGTATAGGTTTCGATTATTGGCGTTATCATTGTTTTAACGAAAAAATAGGTTAGGAAAAATTCGTAAGGAGAGGTTTTCAATTCAACAAGTATTGTGCAATCGTTGCAAAAGAAATAATTCGTGTTGTTACTAAAGTCGAAACTCGAGGACAACTGGACGGATCATATTGAGGTTGTTTGAAGTAAAGAAGGTAAATTATTACTATTTTTTTAATTTATTTCTTGAGCTCTGAGCACTTTTATGGATCGAAATATTAAAAAGTTATTATAGAGTTGACCATATTATTATAGAGGTTTTTTTGAAGTAAAGAAGGTAAATTGTTAGGTACTTTTTTTTCTATATTTTTTAAATTTATCTTTGAACTCTGGGCTGGAACACCTATGAGCATGTAATAAAATGTTTCATATGTTTTATAGCTACTAAAAAGGTAGCGAATAATATGGCGAAACGATGTTCGCGGGACAGCTAGTAAAATATAATAAAACAAGTAATATGATGTTCATACTCGTTTATAGATTATTTTTTATCTATTAACGAGTATATAATTTTATACAAAAAATAATTTAATACACTTACTAGACAAGACTAATTAATCCAAAGAAATTTTGCCATGACATTATTTTTTGAAGATGGTTCAATTTTGTAAATTAATTCCTCTAGAATCTAATAACTAATAGGAGTAAGAATTGCCACGCTCTTTTCTTTAGGGACATTAAGTCGAATTGGTTCGGAAATACTCCAGTGGACAGATGGTTCCATGTAGTGGTTGTGTGTATAAACTGCCTTAAAACGCACAGTTAAAACGCCTTAAAACGGACATCGAGATGATACAAATAAGAAGCAATTATGATAGGAATAAATAATATTCAGTACATGTAGTCTAGAACGCCAGTTTCATACAAGGTTGGCTTATGTTACAATACGAAGACGTGACATGCATCGCTACTGACTCCATGGTTTTATAAATTAAGGATAAACTTTTTAAAATGGATAAAGTCGAATATACACATGTAACTTGTCATAAGAGAAACAATATTTCATTAAAAGAGACTTTCATTTACGATTATTAGACGTTTTTAGTTTTAAAGACCTGAGTCTAATTTTAAAAACACTCATTTCTTAAAAAGAAATAGGGATGTTGACGTCGGTCACACCGTAAGTACTGACTTCGCCAGACGCAATATTTATTTATTTATTTATTTTGTACTCCTACAGCTAACACAAAATACATATAATAGCAAACAAATACACCGAGAACATAGCCACAGATGGTATACAATATGATACATTATATAACAAAAAGATTTACAAAAGGGAACAAACAAACAAAGTATTTAATACAATTAACTAACTGATTAAATTTAATTAATTAAGCCTAAATTGATTGTGTTGTGTAATGGTGTAAAGTGTGGGTGTGTATGTGAAGGTGATGCAGGCAGATTACCCGCTCACCGTCTACTATCTAAAAATACGACTAAAGGACTGGCTTATGAACACACCCTATACTTAGTGCTGCTTCTGAGACCTAGTATGTGAGTGAGTGAATAAAATGGCTCACTCACACACACATTTGCACCCACACACTTATGCACTCAGGCGTGTTAATAACAGTTGAAAAATCAAAAACAGTCACAAGTAAAATTAATAAAATATGTAATTTAATTATATATATATATTATATGGAATTTGTAATTAATTTTGTTATTGAAGCGCTGGGAACCTTGACATCAATGTTGTAACAAAAGCTACGGCTGAACATCCTTAAGGCCGCTAGTTAAACGGCGCCGTTTAGTTCAAAGTCTAGGCTGTTAATTGAACGGCTGATTAAGCTACAGGCTTGGCTTGGCGGCGACAGATATACTTTATTATATATACTGTTTAGTTTTTTATTTGTATTCTTTAGTTAAATTTCGTTACTAAAATGTCGGTAGAATACAGCTTGGCATCATGGTCACCCTAAGTGCCACCGTACCTTCAAACACGGTAACTGTAAGCCGTAACCTTGCGCTACTGTAAGCTTTATAGTTTTCCAAACGATTTTCCTTAGCGCATAATCTCGTTATTTAAGTAGAAAATACAATTTGTATTCATTTACTTTTATCTATTGACACATCATTACATTACAATAATAAAATTAAACAAAGTTAAATGAAAAAAAGAGCAACTGGCGGCCTTGTCGCTTTCGAGTGATCTCTTCAAGGCAACCACTTGCGTCCGACCGTGCCTGACCTACGCTAGCGTAGTCTTCGCTACAGTCGCGTTTCATGAGAATCGCGACCGGCGCACCCTTCTACGGGAGAAACGTCGATCTCCACTATGACCTGGAGCTCCCTACCATAGGCCAATGGATGAAGTTGGCGCCACTTCGACAAGGCTAAACACCATCCCAACCCACTGGTGCGTAAAAGTATCAATTAAAAAAAAAAAGGCAACCACTGTGAGTGAAGAAAAAAAATATATTAAATTACATAAGGTAGGCAAGAAGTGCAAAAATACATATTACATATGGTTATTAAGAAGAAACTAAGCAGGAACAAAAAAAATACAAAATAAACTAAACTGTTTATTTTATTCATTCGCTTTAATCAAATAAATAAAAGCCGTCGACGCACTTGGAAACCTCGGTTTGGTAATTAAGTGGTCTTGCTCGTTTGGTTCCTTTCCCATCAAAAAAGGAATTGAATGCAATTTATATATAGCTAATCGTCAGTTGTTCAGGGTAAAAAAAATGAAAATATATAATATATTATGAATTTGAGTGTTTTCAATGTGCGTTATTAGGATAATTTTCTATTCAGATAATTTAACAATTTTACGTTTTGGCAACCTTAGTAAGGGAAAATAACTAAAAAAGTAATATAATGGGTGCAAAATAAATAAGTGGCGCTACAACCTCTAGGTCCTGGCCTCAGATTTCTGGATCTGTTTTATGACCATTTCGTCGTCAACTTTTTGGGTTCAACCGTTCGAGCAAAGGCGCACATAGAAAGAAAGTCCATTGGTGTACAGCCCGGGATCGAACCTACGACCTCAGGTATGAGAGTCGCACGCTGAAGCCAATAGGCCAACACTGCTGCAAGAAGCGCATAACAGAAACTTATAAAAATCATTCTTAATCTAAAATAATACAATAAATAATAAAACTTAAAAGCTAATACTAAACTATGTACCAATAAAACTAAAAGCTAAGATTTTGTTCCTTTTATACATTTCATTTTATCGACAAGTAGGTGATCAGCGTTTTGTCTGCCAATTTCACAAAATCTTCACCGTACGAATGTAAGAAAACACAGAGATACAAATCCATTTTCATCGTGATTTAAATGCTCAGTTCAGAGTCTCCTTCAAAGCAGTAGTGGACCTAGGCAACTTCAAAAGTAATGTGCCGATATCTAAAATGTTATAGATAAAGTAATAAGACTTTCTTGTTAAGTGACTGTAGCGATTGGCGTCACGCTGAGCTAAACGTGTACAGCACGTTATATTTTGTTATAAGGATTTAGGGTGAATATAGTACTATGACCTGTCTTTTAAGGTCAACTAGGTTTTTAACCAGCACTCAAAAGACATAAGTTTGAGGTGAACGTGTTGGAAGATGTTCTTTGTTTATTTGGATGACGCGATCAAAAATCACTGTACATTTTATAGCTATCAAAAGGTACCTTCAATACCACTGAATAGGAACAAATTGTAATAATCTATTTGCCTGAATGGGATGCATTACCTCTTTAAAAAGCATTTAAAACTGAAGAGATTTCTTCTCACTGGCTTAATCGTAATGTTCTGATTGTCCATTTATCTAGGAAACTTTATGCATAACATGCTATAATAAATATCATAGCTACATCAAATGCGTTGCAAATATAGGAGTTTTTACGGATTAATAAAATAATATCATGATATGTTACGTATAAGTAAATTTATGTCCTTAAAACACAAAAAAATCGGGGTTTATTTTTTAGATTAACTGGTATTTGGACACAGAATTTGATTAATTTAAAAACAGCTACCGATAAAGCGCGTAATCTAATACATGTTTGTAAAACGTAACTAAAAACCGCTCGTTGACAATACTCGTAAAACAAAGCCGTCAAAATAATTGGCAAAGGTATCAGTTTCGTTAATACAATATCTCCTAAGTTAAATTTAAATGAGATACGATACCTGTAATTAAATGTTTCAAAGAGATTGCTTTATTAATTAAACGTTGCATTTAGTCTCAGATTTTCTTCGCTCATTTTGTTTTTATTAAAGCGACGACATCTTTTGAGATGTCTCGGATTGCGTCCTTTGTATTAAAGATGTTTCAGCTATTGATAAGAGTTTTTAATTTTAAACCCTTTCTCGTCGGATTTAAAGTCGGCGACCTCGTGAATTTATATATTTTTAATAGTTTCGTGTGTAATTCAGTTTCTGAGAATTCGTTGATTTTCTTAATTTAAACCCTGTTTCTATAATACAAATACTGCTGGTAAATGCTACAAGTCGCAGATTTCTATCTCTTCGATGAACTCATCTTAGGAACTTACACCATAACCCAATAACCTATCACAATCCATTTTTGACCATCTGAGATAGAGACCAATCTTTATTCAAATATTGATAAAAGTGTGCCAATAACAATCGATGGAATGTAATAGCTATCTGTGGATACAGGCAATTCATAGTCGGATCGGTGTATGTGTGTACCTTTATATGAAAATGACAGTTCAACTGTGCCAATATCCAATCTTCAGATTTTTACTCACATCGTTTTAAAAAATCTGATTTATATGTTTTAAACTTTGACATATTGTATATTATTTGTACGGTTTTATTTACTTTACTTTATCTGAATGTGTGTGTGAAATCATACTTACCAAAACAGAAATGTTTCCACTTTATAATCAAAAATCAATTATTCATATAGGTGACATAATGTACACTTATGAACGTACAAAAAAAAAGAAATATACATTAAATGATTCTAATTTACATTTACTGCCAGTTCTCAAATCAAGGGCGTAGAACGGAAGAGAAGAACTGGCAATAAACTCTCCGCCACTCTTTTTAATCGCCAAGTTTTTTTCCACAATGTTTGTAAGGAGCTGCAACAATTACACCATGCTCCATATGACATCTTGTAATATTCATATATATATATATAAAGAAACTTACCTACACTAGAAATAAAACTTCGACGATTTTGTAGTAATTTAAAGATGATTTTTGTGCGAAATGAATTGGTTTTGTTGTGAAAATGATGTGCCCAGTTGTTAATAAAAAATCCCAAAAGAATTTTCTACAACGACCAACCGCGGAGTTCGTCGATTTGTATAAAACTGTAACGAAGCGAGAATGAATCGCTCCATTTCTTTTACTAGAGAAAAATTATTTGAAATAAAATCGCGCTTCGAATAAACGACTATGAAAATGTTAATAATTTTTATAGCGTTTCAGATAGCAAGATTATTTATTTAGGAAATTCGGGACCGCCGCTTCAGGCATTTGTAATTTGAATCTTAAATTGCCATTATTTATTTTAAGTAGAGAAAAATGCATGAGATTTTTTGTTATGCTAATGATGTGATTTTTTTCACTTGAATTGAATTTTAGATTGTGACTTAGGAATGGGGTTGAAATCCGCTTAGCTTATGAATTTTAATGAACCATTACTTTTATTGGTAATGTCTGATGTTGTTTGAGGTAGTAGCTTAGGGTCCTTCAAGGCAAGATCGTCTCAATTCTTATGTTGTTGAAATTCTTTTAATTATCATGGTCATTATATATCGCTTAAGTATTTCTCAACCAATTCGATTTAGGATCAAGAAATGAGAGTGCCAATACTTAAAAAGCCGGCATCGCTCTGACGAGCCCTTTATTGAGAGTGTCCATGGGCGGCGGTATCAATTAACATCAGGCCTATAAGCCTCCTGCCCGTTTTCCACCTGTTATATTAAAAAAAGTGCATGCGTACAAAATACACGTGTCAGAAGTAAAACTTCTTTGTAAATTAATTACTACTAAGGTACCCTAATATTAAATCATGTACCAGTATATGCGTAAATATTCCCTCCGAACAGACAAAACCAGGAGCTCTTTGAATTGAAACTTCTTTAGCAGCATGAGGGTAAAATTTTTACGCATGAAACGTCACGAAGCTGAGCAACGTTTCTGTCTAATACAAGTGAAAGAACGATTGAAACCCATTGAGAGAGAGAGAAAGGGAGATTAAGAAAATACACGCTATCGGTTGATTTATTCGTTTAGTTGTTACACATTACAACTTAACATGGCAATTCTGTCGCATAACGTTTTGTGCATCGAAGAATTTTCACTTCAGACATGTGACACTTTTTTTGTAAATAAAAAGAACAATAACGAAAAGTTAAAAGTACAGTTATAAAATAACTGACTTGCACATTGAGTATTAAAAATATTTGCATGAATGAACTTGATTAAATCGAATTTTTCATTAAATTTTCTTAAGATTTTATATGAAATTCTCAAGATTTATAAGCCATCTGCTTTGAAGTTTTATGAGAGTAGAATTTAATTTAGAAATCTCGAACGCGGTTACAGACGTCTGGTCATTGATTTTAATATTTAAATCTTAGTTATTTTGTTCGAAGGCTATGTTTACTAATGAAGACTGTTATTTTATATTAACTATGGATGACCGGTATTTTTTTATGTTTATAAATCGTGTTTTTTGTAAATTATATTTAAGTACGAATTACATACTAATAAAATGATGAAATATGAATAATATTTTTCGATCTTACCGACAGAATAATAAAAATAATTGAACTGGTTTTTTTTAAGTTATTAATTTAAAGAAAAAAATCATGAGTGTGATAGAACACGAATAAAATGAAATTTTCTATAAATGATTCCTAGCTAGATCGATTTATCGCCCCCGAAACCCCCCGTATACTAAATTTCATTAAAATCGTTGGAGCCGATTCCGAGATTCCAATTACATACAAGAATTGCTCGTTTAAAGATATAAGATATAAATGTATTTTGCTCATTAAATATTGTCAATTTTTTCTTCTAAATTTAGATTTTTTTTAGAGTGATTCATAGTTTTTTTGACATTTGACTTTAATCAACATAAATTTTTAAATAACACGTGATTCTTACTGAAGGTAAGAAGAATGCAAAAATAACAAGTGATGATGTAAGAGCCAAAACCAACTTAATCATGTAGCATTCCAATAGTAAAATAATTTTTATAATCTGTCCAGTACTTTTTGAGCCAATTCGTTACGAACATACATACATACAAAATCTTTCATCTTTATAATATGAGTTAAGGCAAGAACAAAATATCTAGTGTGTTGAAAATTTAATATGCTTTTATATAAAAACAAAACAAAGACTGTTGCGAAGAAAGGGAAGCATTCATTTATCACTTACAACGTACAGACATGTTTTATTCCCTTACGTTTGGGTAAATATTAACCAAGGTTTCCAATATATCTCTGTGACTAAGGAACCCTTATCAAAATCCATCTGGATGTAACGCGTCACGTTCGCCAAACACCCTGTATAAGCGGTCTTGGCAAATAAATATTTCATACTTGGAAGAAACTCCGAACCTTTTGTTGTATTTTCAATATCTTACTTCGGTTGAACGTGAATTCGATATATTATCTATAGTTTTAGAAATTAAAAATATATATGACGTAAGATTGACAATTATAATTTCACAACTCCTTATATAGTCTGAGGTAATTAAATGTTTGATGTGTGTCTCAAACACAGATTAGATATATAACGCGAAAAATACAGAAAAAAATAAGTATTAAAAAATCGATGAAGTTATAATAAAGGCTCTTCTCTGTTTACCAGTTTCTGATTTTTTTCTTTCTTAATATTAAAACCCAGGGGTGAAAAACTAATTCGCTTCAGTATTTATAACATTCGTACGGCTAACTCCCCGGAGTGAGGCAGTCTAATCGTTTTAGTGGCAACACTCCACTCGTTTAAGAACTTAGTTTCGAATGAGACCAAGAAATTTGTTCGGAGCAGAGTTTTTGTGCAAAGGTCAAATGGATGGACGCTATTATTTTTCTTGAATTTTTGCTGTAATATATATATGATAAAGCTATATTATACGACAATCATATAACAAAGTCTAAGGTTTTGTTTTCTTTCTTTCTTTCATTTGTTTTCTTAGTTTTGTCTAAATGTCTTCTGTATTCTTGAACTCAGTGCCTAGTTGCCCTCCTTTTCATTTAATTATGGATGGAATAGGATTGCGAAAAAAAAATCTATATATATATATATATATATAGATATAAGGTGGTTGCAGTTTTTTTATGATTATCCTGCCTATTGTTAGAAAGCGTTTCTATACTTGAAATTTTGGAATTATATTTAATTACACCTTTGAGTAATTCATTTTCTTTGTCTACAGTCGTTGAGAGTGGGGATGAGCCAACTGTATGCACGAATCGGCGAACACTGGTCCTAGCCAACCATCAGAGTACAGCCGATGTGCCAATGCTCATGTCTACATGGAACCCTCGACCTGGAGTTCTCTCAAATCTCATGTGGATCATGGACCGCGTCTTCAAATTCACCAACTTCGGCATCGTCAGCATGCTACACAAGGACTTCTTCATACAAGCGGTGAGTACATAGATGTACTTTTTGGAATGGTAGAATAATATTTTTTATGTAACAAAAGTGTCGGTAGAGCTTATCTGATGATAAGTGATACCGCTGCCCCGGCAACGCACTTGCGACCCCTTTGGCAATACGAGTGCCTACGGGGTCGCAAGTGCGTTGCCGGCCGTTTAAGAATTGGTGCATGCAGCAGGTATAGCATAGAGATGATGCGCGGCAAAAAACGCCTTGACTTCGTATTCTGCCTGGACGTCCGATGATGAAACTCCTCCACAAAGAAGCCTATAAAGATTATGTATTTGTTATAAATATATTAAAAAAGAAAATCTTTCAAAAAAAATTCGGAACAGATTTGTAATTGAATGAAATCGAATATTTTTACTGTAAAGCCTATATTGGCGTCGCATTTATATTAACAACAGATTGTTGTGGTGGCGTAAACTAAAGCACTTCGTCTCTTTCTGTTTAATTATGATTTAGTTGTGGAGAAAAGAGACAGGGCAACGCTTTTGTACAGTGCTCAAAACATATTAGTATACCCAGTCGGATGTTATTTGTATCCCCGAGTATTCTCGTGCTAATTAGACTATTCCGTGCCATGAATCACCAATGAATTTATTGTTTTATGTTGATATATTACATTAAAAATTATTCTTGATTGGATTTATTTATTTAAGGATTTTTCATTTATGAGGAAGGCTATTAATACTACGAGCGTTATAACGCGAAAGAACCGGATATCAGTCAGTTTTTTTAATGTACATATAAAGTTTTGAATAGTTATACATATAATAAAATTCCAATGTATGTTGAAAGGCCGGCAACGCACTTGCGAGCTGGCACTTCTGGCAATGTGAGTCTCCAAGGGCGGTGGTATTATTTAATCATCAGATGAGCCTACCGCCCGTTTGCTTCGTTTTACATAAAAAATACTTTAATAATTCTAGATTTATACTATTTTAATCAAAATTTATGTAAAGACAAAAAAAAGTTATTATAATCATAGAAACAACATTTTGTTTGAGTTAGTTATTTGATAAACATTCTTGTAAAAATTCAAATGACAAACCAAAACTCGCGCCTTTTTTCAGACTAATTTTTTTAAAAATATTATAAAATAAATAAAACGTCAGTTTTAACACAACAGATTTTTTTAAGATCTTTGAGTTTTTTTCTTTATTCCCTTACTGGAAAAACTAAAAAAAATGGAAGAGATCGCCTATTAGCGATAAGGCCGCCCGTTGCATCCTGTACAATTTTTATGTATTGTGTTTTTTTGTTTTTCTTATTTTAATTAACTATCTAAACAATCTAATTTAAAAATACAATTATTTCATTACATACATAAAATATAATTCGGGTTTTTTAAACGGTAAATTAAAAAGGGCGGTTGTCTGATACCTTTGAATGTATTTAGTTATCCAAGTGGTTTTAGTATTTTTTGTGAAAACCCCTCATCCGGAAAACATCGGATCACGTTGGGGTTTTTCGGTATTTCCATTTGGTACAAAGAGATTGCGAAACAGGCTCCAACAGTATTAAGATTTACATTTTGTCACTTAATTATTAAAGATTTTAAACCGTTGCGTTGCCCCTCGCTAATCTTTTACCGAGATTACTTCGCTCGTGACAAATGCCCGGTTCGAATATTTACGAGAATTTTCGAGGCAGGTTCAATTTTGAATTTAGAATGACTTTCTTGCGTCGTTAAATTGAGAATTGTAACGATGAGACGGATCAAAGTAAGAAAATACTTACAATATATCATTTGTATAATTTTATATATTAAAAAGAAATGTTTTATAAAACACTTTACATAACAGTGCTCCCACGGGCTAATGAACATATTATGATGAAGCCCATAGAGATAGTAGTGTCACTAAAGTTAAGGCTTGTAATATAATGGGATAACTTTATGAGAGTGCGAGATACAATTACGTAATATAATTTTCATGTAAAGTTTTGGCAAGATGACATTTGGTAAGAAGAATATTTTGGCGGTATATAGATATATATATATATATATATATATATATATATATAATGAATGTGTTAAAAATATTAAATTAGTACGCAATAGTTTGTATTACATTGTAATTAATGAGACATGACATTGTTATTTATAATTTTGTTTTTCTTGGTTATGCACCTTGAGCATTTTTTTTTTTTAGTTTTTTTCCTTACAACACCTGGAAGACGCTTGTTAGCGACAAGGCTCTTACCTTGTAAAAATTACATAAATTATCCCTGATAATTTATGTAATTTTCATTTTATTTTAATATAACAGTTTAACTAAATAATCTAAACACAGTACTGATTTTTTTTAATAGAACAGAGGGCAGGAGGCTCATCTGATGTTAAGTGATACCGCCGCCCATGTCAACTCAATACCAGTGGGCGTTCGCGAGTGCGTTGCCGGCCTTATAAGAATCTGTACGCTCTTATTCTTTGATTTATGGTGATGTGAGTGGGTGGACAGAAGACAAGCAAAATTACTTATAATCTCAAAGTACCTAATTTAATCAAATTAATTATTATAATTCATTACAATCACAACTTATGAAATACTTTTTAATATCGTTTTACTACTAGGCGCATGCTGGAAGAGTGTCTCGAGAGTCGAGAATACCTGAGCTTCTCTTATTGTTCGTGTTTATTAAAAACAATACTGTGTCTGGTTAATATGTGTTAGTTCATTAAGCATTACCAATAAGTCATTCACCTCTCACCGGATGTGGCGTCACGATAAGAAAAATTGATGATTTATTAACAAAACAAACTAGCGGAAGTAATGCGATCTTCTTAAATGTTCAATGGATTTTAAGTTTTATTCCAACGCGTGAGAGTGTAGTTTTAGATGTAATTACTGGTTTTAACTGGATGTTCGGTTTATTGTGGTACAAGGCACGGAAGTTATAATTAATAGAGACGCAACATTTTGTATGAATTTAGTTCCTTCAAAGCCAATAATTTCACAAGAAACTTACTAACAAGGATCAATACTATGTGTTAATTGATGACCTACATATATTTGTAAGTGTTTTTAAATCAGATTTAAAAAAAAAAACAGATCTTACCCTACAGCTATGAAATACAAATTTTTGACACCTATAAATATATATATGAAAACCAACCGACAATTTTTTATTTCGAAAAAACATTTTTTTCCACAAAAGACTGTTTTTAATTGGAAAATTCAGTTGTCGTTTCTAGTATTTTTCTTTTATATCCCACAATTTAATCCTACCCTGAACTTCCACAAATATTGCAAGATCGAAGAACCAAATCGATCCAGCCATTCACGAGTTTTGGCGAGACAAACATCATTATATATATCCTTATATATCATTCTTCTGTAAAATAAAAAAAACATTCATAAAGGTAACACATTGTACTTCAAAAAACACGTCACGGATTTTTTTTATATTTCGCTTAATATCACTTGAAATGTTATGCAGGACAGAATAAGTCCGTAGTCCATCCCTCTTGATACCGCTGTATGGTTTTTCAACATTTTATTTCTACTTGATCCTCGTATAACTTTGCTGTTATCATATTAATCTTATGTATAAAATTCTCGTGTCGCGGTGTTTGTGGTTAAACTCCTCCGAAACGGCTTTCCCGATTCTCATGAAATTTTGTGTGCATTCTCAGACCTACCATTGGGTTGGTCTGAGAATCGGACAACATCTATTTGTTATCCCCCTAAATGTTAAGGGTGGTCCACCCCTATTTTATTTTTTTATTTTTTTGACAAAATTTTTCGTTTTCATTTTTTCACGATACAACATACAAAAATATAAGCAACCCTAAATTTTCACCCCTCTACGATCAACCCTTAATTTTTTATTTGTTACTTAAAATTTTTAATTTTTATGCAAGAATTTTTTTTTATTTTGTCATGACTTAGAATAAAAAAAATCATATAACCCTGAATTTTTCACTCCTCTACGAACAACCCCTATTTTTATTTGTTAATTATAACTTTAATTTTTTGGAAAAAGACTTTTTTATTTTGTGATGACAATAATAAAATTCATATCTCTCTCAATTTTCATTCTTATACGATCAACCGCTACTTTTACATCCCGAATTTTATTTTTTTTAATCTATCCACAGATACGCAATAAGATGGCAATCAAATATTATAATTATAGTCGAATTAAAAATATGTTTCCTAGAAACATACATGGCAAAATAACGTTTGCCGGGTTAGCTAGTATATTAAAAAACGCGCAGTTTCTGTCACAAACACCACAGTTCGAGTATTAAAAACATTGTATGTTCCGGTAGAGTCCGATGCAGGTTTACTGCCTCTGCCCCTTTTATGGACAAAACTAATAAACTTCAATCGCTTACTCCCGAAGAAATACAACGTTGCATTGCGGAACTAAATTTTAAACCCAATTTTGATATCAAGCTTTTATTTACCTTAATTCATGAAGTATTTATAACATATATACAAAATATTATTATAATCGTTTCGATTATGAAACCAAAATGTAAAAGGGTTAATAAAACTTTCTCATATTTTTCCGTTTAATGATGAATATTGCTCTAGTTTTTCCCAATCTTTGTTTTTTTTTTAATTTTATAGAACAGGAGGCAAAAGGGCATGTTGCGCATCATTTTATGAGAAAATTAAAATGGTTTAAAGGCGTGCCGGATAATTTTTGCCTTTATAAAAAAATCATGCAAGATTTACCGAAATGAAAATTTTGAGTTGAGTGAATTATATATGTAAAGTATAAAACCCTCCGTATTATGGTTTGGCTAAAAATTATAAACCGTGTCCTATTTCATTAAAATGCGCGACATCTGGCGCCAAGTGTCGAGCCAGGGCTAATGAGTGTAACTTCATTTTCAATTTTTGCCCGACCGTACTTTATCATTCTATTTTCCTTATAAATGAGATTTTATTTAATTGAAAATTAGCTTACCAATAACGGCATACGGGACTTGTGTATGTTTTTTTTTTTTTAATATTTTCTACACAATTCCCCGACTATATAGTCGTCGGAGGCATTAAGTATCTATATTGTATGTAACTATATTGTTTTGTATTGTAAGTAAGTATATTGGTATCTATATTGTATTGTATTGTAAGTATATTGGTAACTCCGATGTTAATACCCTACTGCCTATTCCTTTTAACCACCCTTTGTATAACCACTACAGCGAATCTCAAAAATATGCCCCTCAATTTGACGTTGAACATTATTTCCCTTAAATTTGTCTCCGCTACTTTTATGCCCATAGCTTGCTCAGTGTTAAACTTTACGTTTCCATACATTGGACATTCGGTGAGAACATGTAACACCGTCTCCTCGTCCGCATCGCCACTTGTGTATGTTTTAATATTAATTAATTATACATGATACACCTTAAAACTAAATTCAATTTGAGAAACAATAAAAATTGTTATTATTATTATTTATTATATTATTATCAAATCCCACAGAACTGTGCTGTGCGTAATAATTTACATATATTCACACACACACTTTTATTATAGTAAACACACTGACCAATTGATAATTTACTTTTACTTACTAATCGTTATCGTTTGTAACGACGTGACATAGTATATACGTATGTTTTTAGTCATGAATTTCATGCGCAGATTTTTCATTCGTTCGTTCTTTAATTTGTGGAAATTCACGGGGTTTTTGTTATTAGGTCAATCTGTATCAAGCACTCGAAAAGTCCGGACAGTATATTTTTAAATTCAGTGTATTTTTGTTAGCTAGCCTGCACTAAGTTGTACCCAATGGTTGTTCTGGGTTCCTGTGTATATACCACGCCATACAATTTATTTTCCCATTCCATTATTCTACCTTAACAGTTACTACTAATTCATTCAGTCAAATCCACACTCTGTACTAGAAGCAAAACACCCATTAAACCCATCCCTCCATATCACGGCCTTATACAGAATAGCTGAGCCAGTCGTCAGCATCGAAGTGTTCACCACTAAGCCACAGAGGCAATTAAGCTTAGTACACAGTATTATAATGTAATTTGGATAGATATCAAGCTACCAGCCATGACCTAACACGAAATTTTGACGCTTAAAGTGGAACAATGGTTGAGCTTGAAACGCCTGGCGAGGCGCCAGTTACGGTAGCGCTAAACCTTACCTATATAGTGCATAGAAAATACAGTGGGGAATCTTTAGGGTAAAAAAAACTTTACTGGGGAATAGTCACTCCAGTGAGCTTCCGTCCTCCCTTTGCTCCCAATACGCGAACCAAAGCTAAAGTCGCAGGAGCTGAGCCGTCAAGACCCTTTAGGCCAATAGCGAAAATGTATTACAAAAATAATGGTAATAATCTGCATTTATGATTGACGCATGTTTGGAAATAGAAGAGATCATACCATACTGAGGTGATATTGCGTTAGAGTCGCGTTTGACAGCAGTGAAAGCTAATGGAGGCCTATACCAAAAGGCATATAATTTTATGTTGTTTAAGTGACTGTTGCGTATTTCTTACTATTATATATATATGTTTACGACACTATGATATATATATATATATACTATTTTACCAATGTTTATGTTCCGAGACAAATTTAAGAAGCATTATTTAAAAAGAAATAAGAAAAAAATTACTAAATATGAGAGACATTAAAGGACAATACAGGACCATTACTATTTACGCATTTTTGTTCATTGTCAAGAACGATTGCGTAAAAGAAAATTATTCCAACTCCAATTCTTATAGCGTCTGGCATAATTAAAAAAGCAAGGATATGTTAATAATATTATACTTTGTTAAACTTAAAACTAATGTGGTCTGTGGTACGGATCATATAGAATGGAAAGGGAAAGCATTATACGTAATATAATAACTATGTTTAAGAAAAACTCTCAATTTTAAATGTGATTAAGCAAGTTATTATGAACTATCTTACATATGGGTGAGTGTGTATATGTGAATTTGCGTGTGTGTGAGTATTTGAAATGTAATATCCTACTTTCAAGTCTTTTTTGCTAACATACTTGTAAGTTAGACCATAATTAGAGGATTAGAGTTATTTGGTTACTACTAAAGTATGTATACTGTGGTAACATTAAGTGCTTGTAATGCACTGAAAGCAGTGAATGCGGAAACTAGACAATCTAAAATTTATTTTACCTTTATCTAGTCTTTTGTATTTAGGACAGCATATTATTATGAAAAAAAAATGGGAGCCGTCACGGGACGCCTGGCAGATGTGAAACATCGAAATTATTTTGTCAAGTAATATGCAGAAAAGAACAGATTGTGATAGGAACTAAATATGTCATAATGATAAAATAAAATATTACGATTTTGTTTTCCAGATAACGATGACTATTTATTGAATATACTTTTATTTTCATTAAATACAAAAATTTACTACTGCACATAGATTGTATGTATATACCAACGATATTAGCGCCATAGCGTGGCGATGCGTCGCCACGGCATGCGTCGCCACGCCAGAAATCGGTTTTACGTGCGGCTATAGATGTTTCACATGGATAAAGATTTTTATCATTATATGTTTCTTTCAAATCAAATCAAATCAAAATATCTTTATTCATATAGGTAAACATGTACACTTATGAACGTCAAGAAAAACAAATTAAATTAACTGTAAATTTACATTTACAACCAGCGAACTGGCATAGAACTGGCATATAATGTATATGTACATATAAATCTATCATTATATATTCACTTTAATATTTGCCTAAAATATATCAAAATACCTCTCTTACTACATAAGCTTGGTATCAAGATTACTTTTGATTATATAAATCCCGAAATAGTATTTATTATATATAAATATATTTATTTTCCTGCAATTTTCACTTAAAAGTTTTCTACTATTTACTTTCACACTTTGTAAATAAATAAACGAGAAACATTACTTGAGTAATTATTAATCAATCACTGTCAGATTTACTAATTAAATTAAATATCTAAAGATTTGCGCAACTCAGATAAGACATTTAATGCCGGATTAGGCAACTTTTTGGAGAAAGTATGGTGATGTATAGATATTAAGTTTCCGATACAATCTATGAAAAACTTACGTAAATTGATCGTTACTCTTACTAACAGTATATTAATTATAATATATAATACGAAAACACTCGACTCCTCTCGCAGCTTAGCCCACGTTCTGCTTTGGCAAAATTTTTGACCTCTTCAACATTAATTAATGCCCATGGGCGGCGGTATCACTTAACAGCAGGTGATCCTCCTGCCCGTTTGCCCCGTGTTCTATAAAATAATAATAATAATATATAAACATATTTTCATTTGGTTTTTATTTTTTTATGGAGCTGTGAACCCACCCCTGACTTTTGCTTATCAAGGACTATAAACAATTTATTATAATGTGCAAGATTTGTGTAACCTTTTAAGTTAAATATACCTGTGTCAGGGTTCCCAGCTCTTCCTCTTCATTGTATTTTACTGTTAACAATACGCGTGAGTGAACAAGTGAGAGTGAGTGAGTGTAATGTGTCACTAGTCGTTTAGTTTCAGTCAATTTACATACCACAGAGAAAGATGAACCTTCCTCGGAATTACAGATGCATATAGACAGAAGACGCTGTTTGGCGACTTTGTTTTGATTAAAAGATTTTGATTTAAATCGTGTACAATTTCAAAAGACATTATACCCTAAATTAAATATGAATTTCTTTTGATCGTATTTCTATCAAATTAATGCGAATCGAATGATATTAAAAAGGCATGTTGACCTATTTCCAGCAAGTAAGAGCAAATATGTATTATTAACGAACATCTAGACGTAGAAACGAGTCCGCAGTGAATTCAAAGGAAACTGAAAAAGTTTTACAAGCAGTGAGGTCCCGCTCGCTTGGAAATGTGGAGTTATTCGCGTCATATTCAGTACATAAAGTGAATAAGCAAATTTATACAGATCAAGCCAATTTTCACCTAGATTTAAATATATATGATGATAGTACGTTTATATTAAAGCTCGCTGACGAATAAAACGTCTTAAAGCTTCATCAAAACTTGAACTGAACCTATTTCAAAATAACAAAAAACACTCAGGTAGATAGTAGTATATTATTAATAAAATAAGTCGAGTCGTTTTTATATGTATTCTTTCTCTTGGTGCCATTTTAAGCTGCAACAAGTATCGATGATGACGCAAAACTTCTCCGAGATATGTGTCTATCTTCTTTACAACGATACAAAAATACAAATCGTTTCTCAATATAATTTGTAAAGATTTCAGCGTTACTTTGAATCTCTACTAAACTCTTATCTTTTCAAGATTTTGGTTAGTTCAAACAATTATATTCCTTTCTTACATATAATTAACTAATAAAATATTTAATACTGCAATTATAAAAATTATCTTCCATAGTATCGGAGTTTTCTTACGCGAATTGGGCTATTGGGAATATTCGCAAGTTGCATCGCTGGCGCTGCGCCAAGTATTTATTGCGAGTGTATTAGTAATGAAAAATTATTAGTAGATTATGGAATTTCATTCGGATTTATACAGTATTTGTTTCTCCATATTTTTCACATAGCTGCAAACAATTTTAAGCGGATGCAATATTCATTCGAAATAGATTAATGCTAAGTTTTATTTATTTCGTTATCCTCAGTCAACATAAATTATATATATATAACAAGCACTACCTTTTACCTTATATATAATTACACTGAAAATGAAGCCAAGGATAGAATACATCACTTTAATACAACAAGGTTCAAAGATTTACAAAACGGAACAAACAAACAAAAAGTATTCAATACATTTAAATAAGTGTTAAGTACCTAATTTGGCTGTGTTGATGATGAGTTTATGTTGTAGTTAAAATTGATATTAAATTGATTGATATTTTAATAAAACTTAGGGCCTGTTTATGTATGGATAAAGTACCAAATAGCTATGCAACACATAAATTATTCGAAAGATAAAATTTCCGAACCAAACATTTCATGACGAATAGCGCTATCTGACAGTCGTGAAACGCAAAAATACTGTTTATCCTACCTTAGACTTATAATTTAGTGATACTACAATCTTTGGTCTTAGCTTATGTTTTATGTATCTGTTTAGTATTTCTTTTCTATTAAGTAAGAAGGCGATCAGCCATCTGTACCTGCCACGTGCCTTCGATTTTTTGGGTCTCAGGCTTGTCCGTTATCACGATGTTTTCCTTCACCGATCGAGCGAGCGTTTTTTTCGTCTATAAATTTTATTCACTTATTGTTCACTCTTGTCAGTTTAGGCTCACCTGTTAGCGCAGGAGTGTTTTTAAAAATAAATAAAATAAAAACCTACAGACACTTAGAAAGAACACACGACACCATACATGTATGTGCAATGTGTATCAACTATCAATGACAAGTGTGCACAACATTTAAAGAGAAACATTACAATAATAAAAGAAAATAACTTATTTATTAAAATTAAAGACAAATTATTATTATATAGGAATAATGCGCAATCTATTTATTAAAAAGAGTGGCGGAGAGTTTATTGCCAGTTCTTCTCTTCCGTTCTACGCCCTTGATTTGAGAACTGGCTGTAAATGTAATATTATAATCATTTAATGTATATTTCATTTTTTTGACGTTCATAAGTATATTAGCTATATGAATAAATGATTTTTGATTTGATTTAAGGTATTTCTACTGTGCAATTGTTATTATTGGTGACGGATCAACAGTGTCTGCAGAATCTTATCCATTTTCCTTCAATAATTATATAAAATAGTACAAGTATTATTTTATTACGCTGTACCTTTAAAAATAATGTAGATAAATTATAAAGGATTAAAGGGGTAAAACAAAAGTTTGATATAATTTTAATTTTCCTTTCGAAGAATTTCCTTATCGCAAGATAATGGATTTCAATTAGGATTCTAAATTAAATTTTCACTTGGACAACTTGAATGAGAGTCCATTAGCAAACCGCAAGGTTTGGGGTCATGTGAAAAGATCTTTGGGCAAAACACATTGGATTGTGGGTTCTTTGTACACGACACATTTGCGACAGGTTTGGACCTACTGTACAAATAGTATTACAATTAGTTTATTATGTACGTAATAATAATAGCCATTAATTCATACAATTTTACATTTCTTTTTCAATCTATCTTTAGGTATCTGTGTGCCATGTTTTGGCAAATCCCGCCATTACTCGCTGTTAGTTTTTTTTTAGGCTGTTCGTCTAATGTGTCTCCCTCTTTTTCGTTTGCTGTATTTTGGGCAGTTAGCACATTTTTGCTCTACTTTTCTATGCTTGCCATGTGCCCCGCCCACATTTATCATAACATCAGTTACCTTAGTTGCTCTTCTTAACGCTGTAATCTTTATTTTGATCATTTCCTATCATACATATATCATCGATCTCTAGTAATATGTAAATAAGTCAGTGTTATGTGTGGTAATTATTCTTTGGTATTTTTACTGTAAATAAATATTGTATTTCATTACTTTATTCCTTACGAAGTTACAAATCTTCATTTAGCTATCGTTTTCAAGTAAATAAAAAAAGTGTTTCATTGTTTATTTGAAGTAAATAGGTGAGCTATCTCCGGATTCCATTGATTCTGAGGTCAATTGGACCTTCGGTTATCCAATACCAATCGAACCACTGAGACATCTTTTTCTATTTAATGACACATTTCTATATTACTTACCTCGTAACATAAATGTCGACTCGTATTGAGATTTCATATTTCTGTAAGCTAAAAGCTAACTAGAGAAAAGCGATAGAAGCATCTGTTATATATATTATGGTCAAATAATGGCCTTCAGGTCAGCATCTTGATACCAATTTACTCCGCCATATTAGGTCGTGTTTATAGTTTGTAGGCTGTGCTTACGCGTTTGGTAATAGAAGCTTTCAAATTACACAAGTATTGTATAACAGTATTTTATATATCTATTGACTGGCTTTGTATTTGATAATGAAATGTTTTATATATTATTTATAAGTATGTATGAGAGCAGTGTTGGCCTAGTGGCTTTAGCTTGCGACTCTGATCCCTGAGGTCGTAGGTTCGATCCCCGGCTGTGCACCAATGGACTGTCTTTCTATGAATAATTTAACATTAGCTCGAATGGGAAACCATCGTGAGAAAACCGGCTTGCCTTAGACCGAAGACGCGATGGCGTGTCATAAGAGGCTGATCACCTACTTGCCTATTAGATAAGCAAATGATCATGAAACTGATGCAGAAATCGCTTCTGATTTTTTTATATACGTAAATATGAGCCTTGATTACTCGGCTCAAGCGTGGTACCATCACCTCTGTAGCCATTCGTATCACGGCTCTTCAAAGGAATTTTCTTTCTACTTGAGCAATTAACACCTTCTATTACAGTGAAGGCAAACGTCGATGATGTGTGTAAAGACTAATCACCTACTTGTCTATAAAAATTAAATATCGAATAAACGATTGCAATCCATGTAGGGTTGGAACCGCGGAAACGTAGTAATTGCTGGTGGACGCAACGACTAGCCCTTTGTATTCTTTGGGGCAACTGCGATCAAAAAAAAATTAAGAGCGTACCAATTCATAAGAGTCACAAGGCCGGCAACGCACTCGTGACTCTTAGCGCGCGTTTGACCGTTCTATTAAAAAAATTATAGCACCACTGCATTATTATTTTGGTATATAAGGATTGAATTTATGGAATGTGTATAATATAAGCATAGGCAAAGAGTCAAAAGTGATTTAGTTTAAATTTGATTAAGTTTGTGTTCCCAGTCTTTACCTCCAAACTTGAGGATATTTTCGGAAAATGTCTTCTATGAACACTTTGTCAGAAGTCACAATTCGATTATCGTTTTGAGTCTATGTCTAACAGAGTATGGACTTTGAACTATAAGGCATAATATTCTGACAATTAATTAGACATTTCAAATATAGAACATATTTTAACGTAATCACGACATCAAACGTATTGTTTACAAAAGAGAATAACATTATAATTTATTGTGAGCCTAAATTTACATTATATTTTACCACGAACAGTAATTATTCTCACACAAGAATAAACATACTTATTCGGGTTTCCGGTTTGCATTATGAAAATCAACAGACCCACAAAAGCCACTAATCAGACTTCAAAAAGTTCTCAAAACAAATTTCAGCAGGTTTATGATTTAGTCGTACGATATTTCTGCTTATTTAAAACTGTGGCTATGTTTACGTTATAATCTACTATTACTTTGTAGGCATGGTTACTTTTAATGTAATAGGGGGCAAATAATTGTATATTGTATTGTATATGTGTAGAAGGCTCACCTAATGTTAAGTGACACCACCGCCCATAGACACTCACATTGCCCGAGGGCTCGCAAGTGCGATGCCGGCCTTTGGTTTTGGTTTTTGCCGTGCACTTTGTGCTGTAACCAGCTGCCTACCGATATATTTCTGAACCAATTCGAACTGAGGTCCTTCAAGTAAAGAGCGTACTAATTCTTCTGGCAATTTGAGTCGTCATGGGCGGCGGTATCGCGGTGGAAAGAAAATAACAATAAAAAGATATATTATTTCATTAACATGAAGATTGCTGTCCTCATATTAATACAATGTAATAATACTAAGCAAATTTACTCAGACATGAATCACTCATATCACCTGCTTGCTTAAATAGAAAAATGGTTAAATTACATGCCGAAGTCTGAACCAAGTAGACCAGGATCGATAATTTTTAAAACCAAAAAAATTATAGTAGGATGAAATCCAGTGGAAAAGGAGGTGAATTTTATAAAAATTAAAGTAAAAATAGTTTTTGGTTTTATATTTTTTGTTGGTCTGTACGATATCGTGTAAATCATCGTCCGACTGCTAGCACCGCAAAAACGGAATCCCGCTTAGCTACAATTTTCCATAGCATACTTAATCACGAAACTCACCTAATTTCCACTCGAGATTACTCTTTGTGAATCTGATGGAATATTCCGAATTCGGCGTTTCCCGGCTCTCCTATTACAGCCGAAATGAAGTTCGTGATGCCAATCAGTAAGTGCTTTATACCATATTCATCAGGGATTCGGGCGAAAATGTCCTTCACGTAGTGTTACAGCAGCAAGATGATACACAATTTTGTAGTTCCCGATACGTTTGATTGAAATGGCTATCAAATGCAAACCTTTAAGATTGCACTGGTTCTAACTTCAGAAGTTATGTTTCTATATTTACGGTGAGTGTTGTGAAGAATTGTTTCGGTTGATCCTGCCTGGCAGGATCTTAGGCTTCATAAACTACTTCTTCATAAACTACATACTTCATAAGCAACCCAAAAGAAGCAATTTCTTCGCCCAACGCTTTTTCTCATTAAAATTACATAAATCACATTCCATACATTTACTAAAAATCTGAAATATAAATGATTTATGCAGAAATCATTAAGTAAAATACTGTTTTCATGCCAAAAGGGAGAGACTGGCTGCCTCTCAGCCACACAGGGAATATTAGTGTCCCAGTGAACTTTCTTACTTATCTAAATATCCTGTATATTGTGTTTAATAAATAAAAATTCAATTCAAAATTTCATCATCATCGCCTTGATGTCTGGAAGTCTTTCACAGTTCGTTTCATAAGGCCGGCAACTCACCCTCTAAAAATTGGTGTCTATAGGCTGAGATCATTTTGGGCGTTCCGTTTGTCCCACTATTATATAAATAAAAGTGCGTGCGTACAGAGTACAATATGTCACAAGTGAAACTTCTTTGTAATTTGTAATTCATTACTAAGGTAAAAGTCCCAATAGATGATCATGTACCAGTATTTGATCATTCCATGTATTTGTATATCGAAATTAAGATAGTTAACATACTGTATACTATAATTGTATACATTTATAATATTTAACTACTAAACGAATACATCAACCAATAGCGTGTATTTTTTCTCTCAATAGGTCTCAATCGCTCTCTCCCTTTTCTTCGACAATTACGCTGCACATCATCGTGACGTTTCATTCGTAAAAATTTAACCCTCATGCGCCTAAAGAAGTTGCCCTTCAAAAATTAATATTCTCGGACCAGAGCGCTACTGTATTCTTGAATGTATTGAATATCTCCACAAACGAAAATTAAGTTCGGTGACAGTTGTTGTATGAATATATTAAAATAAATGTTAAATTTAATAATTAATTTGAAGCTGAACCATAGGGGTACTGGGGTTGCGACGCTGGATTAACAAAAAACTAACTGGACTTATTAAAGAGATATGTATATAATAGGTAATAATTAAAAGCGTAAACAAAATGTAAACTATCATTGAAGACACTTGAAGACGCTATGAGCCATTTGGCGTTTATCACCATGTCTTACATTTACAAACTCTTAAAGAAGAAGTCGCGGAGGATAGAACACAATGGGGAGAGCTGGTGGAGGCCTATGCCAAGGCACGCCGAATGGCGAGACATAATTTAAATGGCACTACATACCCATACCTAATTGTTTACTTTAATCAAGTATATGATGTATCCATTTTATGGAAATAAAAGGCTTTATTTATATATCAGTATATAATAAAGTTTATATGTTATAAATTAACTAATGTAAGGTTACATAATTCAAGGCTTAAAATTTGAACACATAAAACAAACATCTCTTATAAATAACATTAAAATTATAATATGTGGACACAATCAGCGATCGTATACAATATGATTAAAACATGTACTACCTATATATTATAAATGTACATAGTCATCCATCAGCTATACATACTTTATATTAAATAACATATTTTAGCTTGAACCTCACGTTTTTAATAAAGTGTCACCACTCGTCCATATTACGGCCCTTTGTACCCGCAGGTGACACGTCCAAACTAAATCCATTTGGCGTCAGGTACGGAGTTCCAAGCCGCAGGAGGCCGATCTACAAAGCGTGGTCTTAACAGTGTCAATACCCCGGCCCCGGCTGATTGAAATTCCATTATCATAGACCCTCGTAATAGCAAATCTTAGGGCGCACATACGGCGAGGAAAATCTCTTTAGGATAGACGTTTTGTGTGAAGTGGTCAAACTCGTAATTTGATTGTCTGAACCTTTGAAAAGGCCTTTCCTAAGGCTTCGAAACTTTTATATATTGCAATCGTAAATGGAAGTCAATGTGCTTGTACATTGCGGAATTTATTTTATTATTTGATTCTAGATTGATTTATTCTTGATTCTCTCTTTTTAGGGTGTATTAAAGTAACTGGTGTTTTAGTATACGTTGTGTTTCAAGGTGCAAACTTCAACGCAGTTTGCGCGTATATGTTTTTATGCTCCTTTCACTTGAAAGGGAACTGTGTTCGACCTTTTTGACGTGACAACGTCTTATAATTCAACGGAGCCGGCTGCACGTACGAAAAAATATGACGCATGCGGCGTTACCTCGCTCTGAGGCATTATGTTTAATGCTTGAAGTGCAAGCGAAAGCGCGGAATGAGCGACAGAGGCACAATCGACCTCCTGTTCGGCAGCGTTCGTTCGTTAAAAAATTGATATGTAATTGTATTTTTGCGTACAAATACATGTACCTTGATCGATTCAATAGTGATTTCCATTTACCTCTTTCTCTGTATCCATACAAAATATCTATCAAACATGTAAAATAAATATATTTTATAAAAATGCAACCATTCAATCAGTATTTTCTTATGACGTTGTCACGTTTAACTATCGTCAGTAAACCGACTTTACAGACAACCAATTTTGTTTTCTTTAAATTAAATTAGATGCCGTTTAAAGCCAAGATGATTGGACCATCATTTGTATCTATGCCTAAGCAAACTAAACAACATTAAATTTTATACATTGCTGACACGTTGTTTTGCCATATTATTTCTAGGAAAATGCTTAGTTCAATAAAAATAACTATATACATACTATAATAAAAAAAATAAGGGTTGATAGAGGGGTGAAAATTAAGGGTTGTATATGTTGTAAATGTTGTAAAAAAAAAACAATGAAATTTAGGGGTGGACCCTTAAAATTTAGGGCCATGAAAAATAAAATTACACGAAAATCGGTCAAGCCACTTCGGAGGAGTTTAATTACAAACACCATGAGACGAGAATTTTATACATTAGATTTGTGTTCATATGAGATATTTGTCCATCTTTTGCATGTCCACTATTTATCAAACAAAAGTTTTAAAGAAATATCAAATTTTACACCCAAACCAATTCTTAATTTAATACTGTGCACGGAATCAAAAAATAAAAACCGAATTTGATGGAAACTTAATTTCCTTGAGTAGTATTGTAGACATTAAACTAATAAAGCTTACTCAATAACGTGTATCGGACAGATTCTTGAGGTTTTCCTCACGGCTCTTTGTACGATCTGCCACGCCCTTCGCCATTAGAGAAGCGTTTGATGTGGATTGGCTTAGAGTTAAAGTGTTTTCCAAAATTGTAAGCTATTTTATGCGAATAGAATTTATTGATAATTTGAAATTGGAATTGCGATGCAAACTGATTTTTGGTTTGACAACATTCAATACGTCAAATGTAGATATTACCTACAGAAGTTTTTTTTTATAGAACAGGGGGCAAACGGGCAGGAGGCTCACGTGATGTTAAGTGATACCGCCGCCCATGGACACTCTCGATTCCAGAGGGCTCGCGAGTGCGTTGCCGGCCTTTTAAGAATTTGTACGTTCTTTATTGAGCGTATGAATAATAATAGGTGTTAGTTTTTTTAGAAATACCAATTTTATGCAGAGTGAACAAAATTGGAATTAAACATAAATTTTAATATCAGCGTGACAAAATTCTAATTTGTTTGCATATAAGACGAATTGATCCATACAAAATATTTAATAATGTTTTGTAATTATTTTTATTCAATTTTTTTTAATTAACACATGAAGTTTTAGCATAAGTAAATCCTTTTGTATAAAGTCCCAGACGTACAAAAAATTTCCGCACAATTCGTTATACCTATTCAAAATATGGTATTTACAGAAAAATGAATGGAAGAGGACTTATACACTTTCAAAGAACATCAGCTCAGTTAAACTTTTCATCGAGATTCCTTTGAGTTTAATTCAAGAGAAGAAAATATGTAGACTACGTTAATAAAGACGACACAGGCGTGTTCAGGACTCCTAGTACGAGTTTGTATCGAAACGAAACGAACGTTAAACGAGATTGTAATTATTAAATTAATGCAGATGTTAAACCATATCGCTATAGTCCCTTCTTTATATTAGATTAATAATAAAACGATCGACCCTGTATTCTCCTACTATCACTCCTCCAGTGCCATTACCAGTTTTCCAAGAATATTCGGTTCTCATCTGGCAATATAGACAAAGCACCAAAGTACTTGTTTCTAAGTGCCAGTTGTGGTGGTGATCTGATGAATGGATTTGTTGGTTCTTTTTGCAGTGAACACACTGATTAAAGAAAAACACTTTTTTACGGATTATATATAGTTATGTATTATTGTATTTAAACTTATAATTATCTAAATAAATATAAGTTTAAATACAATAATACATAACTATAATCCGTAAAAAAGTGTTTTTCTTTAAATGTGTAAAAGTTATGTTAATAAAAGACACTATTACACACTGATTAAACCAATTCTACGTTATTACGTTATTCTAAGTTTAATTGGTCAAATATATGGTTCACATGGTTGTACGCGGTTAAAATCAACTATAAACTGCGTAAATATATTACTATCAAAACTCTACCACAATATTATTTTAGAAATATTTTACCGTACACATATATAAGGGCATTTGACGTAATGTATTTTATAATAAACCTGCAGTCATCTTAGTTTTAGTTATACACTAAAACATGAAATTCCCGCGTTCTCTTTTCACTAACGTAGTCGTTGCGTACAATCTACACTAACTTGTACTACTGAGACCAATGTAAAAATGTTCTTGGAGCGAGTAAAGCAAACATTTATTTGCTCTCTCCGTCCACGTCCCTTGTAAATGTGAACAATATTTTAAATTCAAAAAACCGAGCGTATGTTTTCCTTGTAAAGGTTTTATTTTCCGCGTAATTAATGTGATTTTATGTGTCCTTTGGTTGAAAAACCAGATACGGTCTATGTTATACTTGAATGTTATTAATTGTAAAGCACAATTTCTTTTGAAGTCCATTAAATATTTTTATTTATGTTTTAATTAACATATTAAAAGTGGAACATATTTAAATGAGAAGGAGGGCAACTGGCGGCCTTGTCGCTTTCGAGCGATCTCTTCCAGGCAACCAGTTAAATATAAATAAAATGATCACGAAAGATATAGGTTTTTATTGTTCATTATAGAAAAATAATTTATTTTCGGTTCCTATGTATTTATCCTATCTGTTTATCCTAGTATTCCTTTTCTTGCAAGCCAACAGTGATTGATATATATCAAAGTTAGAATGCATATTTATACGATTGTCTTGTATTTCAAGTGACGAAACTAAACTAATTTTCACTTTCATTTTAAAAATTCCTTTTGAAATGAAAGTGAAATAAAAATTAATAGTCATTAGAAAATTCGCTTCGTCGTATACTGTTACTAATTACGCCTTCATATTGCGTTTTTACAAAACCTGTTAACGCGAGGTACAACGTCATTACATAAGTTTGCTTTGAAAGATGCACTTGTTCCTGCGACGCGAGACTCGATTTAAGTCTCATTAAGTACACAACGCCGCTCTTGGGTTTGTTTGTATTCAATGTTGAAAGAGCAGCTATGTAAGACTAGACTGAGATGTACTGTGGTGAATGTCATATGAAAGACGAAACGATGGCGCGTTTGGTTCAATTGTGATTGGACAAGAATCTCTTGTGCAAAGCGTGTACACACGCGGCATGATGTATTTGTAATAGAAGTTTTAAAAAGCTTTGTATAATGAGTTTTATATTTAGTTTGAGTTTTAAGTGTGTGTTGTAATAGTTTGAACAGGCTCAGATGAGAGATTTGTACAAGTATAAAATCTTAAATTTGTAAATGGAAATAGCAGTATTGAAAACTTTTGAATGATTAATACATATTGAACTGTAATGATACGATGGATTTAAAATAAATTTGAATTAAGGTTGTACAAATGACAATATATAGGCCGGCAACGCATATGCGAACCTTTTGGCATTGTCAATAGTCAATACGGTATCACTTATCACCAAGTAAGCATCCTGCCCGTCTTGCCCACAGTTATATAATAAAAACATTTTACTTTTCATACTTTAAAATATGTATCAATTACGGTTACTCGAAGAACCTTTGCAAGGGTTTCTTGTTTAAACCTTCGCAATTCCAGACCTTTGAGTCAAAACAAAGGCAGAAATTTAATTTGTAAGAAGTTGGTGGTTGAAAATCAGTGGCTGGAATAATGGATTCTTTCTGGATACAAAGCTGGAATTTTAAAGCGGATTAAATTAGTTGAAGCCGCAAAGGTTTTCTAGGTTTTTTTGGCCAGATAGTCTTAAGGAATGCTTAATCTGAAAATCGTATTTAGATAATGATTGGAAAATGAGCCTATTATATTTGATTACTTCGTCTGCTTAAGGCTTTATTATGGTTCCATAAATCTGGTCTGCAGTATTATATTAGGGTTAGATATGTATTTCAATCTACGATGAGCATGAGATGGTTTTGAAATTTGGGCTATCTGGACTTTCAATCTTTACGGAACCTCAGGTACCTACTTCCAGGTGGTATTGCGGCCTTCGGGGTGGGAACTGGTAAAGGAATAATAAATCATCACAATTCTTATTGGAGTGTACTGATTACACATGTTCTATGTAGGACTGGTTTCTTTTCTAGCTTGAGCTTTGTGAAACTTTTGGAGTAAAAATTATGTGCGGTTATTTGGCACTTGACAGCTTCATTAGGAGAACGTTTGTATGAATTCTCTGTTGTTTTTCTTAGCGAACTATTTGTGACACCAAGAAATAAAGACGGATAGTAAATCCTCACGGATTTCTAGTTATTATTCAGTGAAAACGTTCAAAGTTCTTAGAAAGTAAACATACGTCTCACACAGAGTTCAGGGAAACTTTTAACTTGAAAAATTTAAAGGAGAGGGAACAATCCATCAGAGCCCGTGGAGAATTGCGATCATTCTTATTCTTTCAATTTGTGTAGTTGTGAATTGTTCGTAAGTAAACTTTGAAATCGATTAATAAAATACACAAAGAAATTTCAATAAAAAAAACATGTGTGTGTACACGCGGTAGAAGTTAAACGTGTACTTCTTTGGCGTAACAAGATAAACATCTTTCTCGCAGTATCTTGTTAAATAAAGTGTATTTTAATATCACAAAAATTATATTTCTACGTAATAAAAAATGGACATTTATTATTTTAAAATGTTGACTATCTTCTGGGTGTCGGTTTTTTGTGACGATGTGCAGGTGTCAGTTATTTGTGACGGTGGGTGTGCCTAAAAATTTACTGTCATCATTTTTCCCTAACGTGACAAACGAAGTATATAACTAATAAAAAATATTACTTGTCGGTTCGTCGTGTTCAGAAATTGGGGAGATCACTTGAAGGCTTTGCAAACATTAGCGAAAAATTGCTTTATTCTTCTCTCCAGGGTGGTAAGAAGGTATAACAAAATACATTGCGTAGACAATAGACAAACTGATTTTTTATATGGATCACAAAATTAAGACAAACATTGAAAGATATGAAAAGCTGTTCCTACTACTTGCTGACCAGCGATAGTCCAAAAACAGTGATAATAAAAACTAACTCTTTCTGCTTCAACATATAAATTAAAGAACCTTTCAAACCGTCGACGACCAGTCACTTTTTGAGCTGACCTTCACAGTCGGATGTCAAGGCAGAATACAAAACCATCATTAAGGCAGTTTTTGCCGCGCACCATAACTATGTGGAACTAGCTGCCTACTGAAGTATTGTAGCTGTCATTCGCGAGCCTCATGGAATAATTGTGATTGTCCGTGGGCGAAGGTATCACTTAGCATCAGGGGAGTATCCTGCCCGTTTGCCTCCTTTCTTTATTATTTTTTGTTTGTATTGTTAAATAATGCATTTAATATTATAGTCGACTTAGGGTCCTTCAAGAAAAGAGCGTACCAATTCTAAAAAGGCCGGCAACGCACTCGCGAGCCCTCGGGTATTGAGAGTATCCATGGGCGGCGGTATCACTTAACATCAGGAGAGCCTCCTGCCCGTTTGCCCCCTGTTCTATAAAAAAATATCTGGACTGGAGATGCTTTTGATTTATCACAATCAAGCGAATCGTTTCTTAGGATAGAGAACATACTTTAATAAATAAGTCTAATTGCAATCTTTAAACGCATTCTCCTTTTCTATTACACTGTGTTTACATTTTGTTGAAAAGAGACAGATACTTACTCTTATAAGTAGTTTTATTAATAATAGAGCTGGTTTTAAATGGATGTTACATGAATTTTGATTCTCAAATTCAAAGCATGAATGTGAGTGTTATAAAACCAATAGATTCCAATTATATAACATTTAAGGGAGAGTTTTAAGATTGTAAATTAGCCGTCGTAATCTTGGGTGAAATGTATAAATCAACAATGGGTGATTCTGTGGGGGCCGAAGGTGGAATTGTAAATGCCTTTTTCCAATAATTCTCCCCTTTGTAGCATCAATCAATTAATGTCCCCCATTGTTCAGAGGTACGGGGGTGATTAAATGTACCTTTACAAAAAGACTTTACCTTTCTTATACATCTTTTTATAGCTGTGTAATACAAAATCTTATACTTAAATTCCTTGTACGATTTTTTTGTAAGAATTTTATATACAGTAGTTATTAAAAAAGTGGCGCTGCAGCCTTTAGGCGGGCCTCGGATTGTTATTTGTAGTTTGTTAGTAGGTAATAAGTGATTCAAGCCGTCGACTTTTTGAATCTAAGACAAGCCGGAACGCTAAATGCCCAGAATAGAATATTGTAGTAATACCAACAAGTTATAGATATTTATATGACTGATTTAACAGACATTCTAAAGGGTAAATAGTGGGAAACTTTACCTAATGTAAATAATACACTAAATTCAGCGGTTTAGAGAGCTTATTGATAACTTGCATGTAAATATATTAGTTATATATTTAACGGTAACAGAATATATATATGTATGTGTAACAAACAAACAATTTCTTTATGAAAGTTAAGTTTATTAGTAATGTTAAGTACATTCTCCTTTGTGTTTATGTATCTGCTCATAAGATTAAAAATGTATAAGTATATAATTATTTATTATTGTTGTGCGTAACCATATTTGGAACCTACCATTATTGGAACAAAATTTTAACGTGTCACCTGTAAAATATGAACGTAAGGAATGAACTAAATATTTGACTTTGAATACATATAAGATCTATAGAGCTTTGAAATATATAGGTATGTCGAGTATTCCATATTATTAATAATATATGTATTTAAAAAATAGTTCTGTATATAAAAGAGGCTGTTAGTTTCCAAGGCTTATAAAAGACTATATAAGAGCGTGTGGCCCTAGGCGTGCGGTCAAGGGCAGTGCGTTCTTCCTGTGGACTTGACTGTATGGGTTAAGCCTTTGTGAGAAATATAAAGGATGCACTTAAAATTGTTTTTACTCCGCTATTTGGTATAACCTGTGCCATATCCTCACAAAAAGACTAGAATGAGTAACTGACATAATTGAATGAAAAGAAGAAAAATTGCCGCATCCCTGTCGAGTGATCTCTTCCTGGCAACCACTTACACAATTGTGTAAATTATAGAAAAATCGTATAAGTAATATTAATTGCATATATGTATATAATACTGGTTATTATTATAACAGTTTGTGCCACCACCACTAACCACTGAGATGACAAACTTAGTTATAGATACACGATTCTCATTACACACACAAATGCTTTTTAATATATTTGTATTTGTTTAAAAAAAAATTAATACTGCATGCAGTAGATACATACATACGTTATAAAACGCTATATTTTTTTTTATAGAACAGGGGCAGAAGGGGACATTTCATGTTAAGTGATACCGCCGCCCGTTGAGATATACTTCTAGAAAATTCGCAAGTGCGTTACTGGTTTAAAGAATTGGTTGAATTCTTGAACCAGAGTTGTACCAAAGTTATTAAATTTAGTATTTAAAGTATTAAATCAGAGAGTTAATTGAATCTCTAGACAGTTAAAGTTCTGTCAGACACGTGACTGAACGAAACCTTTGACGAGATCCCTAAACATTCCTAGGCAACAAGACTAACCTAACCATAGTGGTGGAACGAACAACTTTTTAAACGAATGCATTTACTATTTTAATATATAAAGCATATAGCAAGCTAACCATATGTTATATGATACTGCCGTCACCAACACTAGGAAGCCCTATGTTGATATTTGCGTCATGTAAAAATAATAAAGTGGAATGTAATCATAACCAAATCCATCAAGCAACAAACCATTCTTTGAGTCGAAGTGTTTCTTTTATAACACCTGGCTACAAAATACATTTTTAGTTTTAATCGAATTTAATCATGATCCCCTCGACATAAGACTCATATTCCCCTGGGATCATCCCAGGGGTAACATAATTTCACTGACAGGAGGGGAACAAGATTTGTGATCGATCAAAAGTTGCGTACTTAAAGAGATTCCATTTTGTGAGATACGTGTATTAAAAAGTTCGTTGCGAATTCAAGTGGGGCTTAATAATTTAAATCAATATTTTATCGAGGGAAATAAAAAATGAATTTCAATTACCCTCTAAAAGACAAGGAATGCAACAACCTAAATATGTTTATTATACCATAATATAATTGGTAATAAAGGGATATTAAAGGATAACACAAGACATCTGACATAAAAAAACATCTCACCTTTCTTCTCATCTTCATTTTTGTACTACCAATTATTATTCACCAATGTTTTGTTAAGCGCATAATGCATGCTGACAAAATACTCATCTTAATATATATAAATCTCCTGTCACGATGTTTGTCCGCAATGGACTGCTAAACTTAACCGATTTTACTTAACCGATTTTAAATTAAATTGGCATACCGTGAGCAGTCTGGTACAACTTAAGAGATAGGATAGCTTATATCTTTAATTATAGTCGCAATTTTATTTTATTACAATTATATATTATTGATACAATTCTAAGAGATGGCGCTGTGTTAAAAGTACCAATGCTTGATATAAGTTCTCCTACCGTTTCCCTTGAATACCTTACTACTATGTAATATAACAAAAACCTTAGCCACAGCAACGCTTGGCCGAGTCTACTAGTTTGTTTATATAATGAAGCGAACGGCTAATAGGCTCACAGGCGGGTAGGACAGGCTAATAAGCCGGAGTGGTCGCTAGTGCTGGCCTTTTACGAATTGGTACGCTGTTTTAAGTCGGACATCGAAGTGCGACGGGTTACCACCCGAATACGAAATACCTTTCGTATTCTGCCTCGATGTCCGACGATGAAAATCAGTCTTCGCAGTTAATGCGGTATAAGATGCAGAGAGAGCCTTCATCTCTGGCCATCATAGCCTAAATCGATGTTTATGAAGACAAAATTCATCAGGAATAATATTATCTGCAAAATTTTGCGAAGGTGTCATACCCAAAAAGGCGCTAATAATATAAACAGTAACTGGATGCCCGCTTTGCTCGGTATTTATTTATTTTTATAAATTGTGTTTTTTGGAAATTATAATATTTTAGTACGAATTACATAGTAATAACATGATGAAATATGAATATAATTTTCGAATAAAGATAATTATATTCATATTTAAGTTTTTATTTGACTGACATCTTAAAACGAGCAATTCTGTGTCTAAGTTAATAAAACACGAATAAAATTACACAGTTTCTAGAAATGATTCCTAGCTAGATCGATTTATCGCCCCCGAAACCCCCGTATACTTAATTTCATGAAAATCGTTGGAGCCGATTCCGAGATTCCAATTATATATAAGTATACAAGAATTGCTCGTTTAAAGATATAAGATATATTATTATATATATTTATATTATGTTTTTTTATTTAGATATATATTTGTATTATGTTCTAAAAACATTATTCACAGTTTTCTCTCTTTGACCTGCTGCTCATGTCTGAGTGTTGTAGTCAGCAAGGAAGCATCTGGAGTGGACTATCTGTTTCCACGGGTTCCTATCCAGTGCCTCTTTTATGAAAATTTTGAGGACGCTGAGACTTTCAATTGATTGGTGAGAGAAACGGCATCGATCCTTTACCTTTCTCCAGTCAAGATAGACCACGTTTCTACTCCAAACAGGAAGATAGGGAACACTAGAGCTCGTATCAGTCCTTTTTTGGTTACGATACCAATTCCTCTTTTCTTCCAGATGTTACCTAAACGTGCTCGGAATCTTTTGCCATGGTGATTTGCCTCTTTATCGCGTATAAACAGACGAGGACTTACTAAATAAAAATAATAACGAATGAGGAAAAAAGATAAAACAGTCAAATCAAATTATACTCATGTTTATAGATCATCAAGTAATCTCCGACACAGGAAAATAAATATCCTATGTTAAAATTCCTTCACGAAATACAATATCAAAGAGATGGTATTATTATGCGGAATATGGAAATGACTCTGGTCGCCAAACGGTAAACAACTATTGGATAATTCCCCTGTTGCTGTGTGGTTTTTTTTCATTCGTCTATTTTTGTATAAGATTTATTTACTCATCGGAAGTTTTGTTGTGAGCATAAATTCGTCAACTGAATAATGATATAATAATAGAACAAATGGAATATTTTCCTATGAAACCCCGTAGAAACTGTTTGCTTTTCCGGAGTAAATAGCTAAAGAGTAGTCAATTCAGTTTTTCCAATTGTTTTTTACATATTTACCTCAGAGTTTAAGGAACAAATGAAAAAAATACTCGAAAAATAGTTTTCGAGTTTCATCTTAGAAAAATATTTAGCTATCATTTTAATTTATATAGATAATAGATCCAAGTTAAAATATAGCTTATTTATAGTGATAACCTATTGTACGCTTATTAACGGTAATGCAGCTGCCACCCAACCTGGCCAGTTCTGTGCCAATCAATTTGTCTGATAGCCTCGATTTTTGAGTCTAAACAAAACCAGTATTTGACTTTACCGAGATTTGTACGCATGATGAGACGGGTCTGGTAATAACTTAACACCAACATGATGTATGGAAACATTTATTTATTTTACTTATTTCCTATGTTTACAGTAACTCAATACTATTACAATAGAAAACTAATCTAAAAACAATATAAACGTAACAAGTTAAACTTAGAACCTAAACCATTTTATAAATAATTATAAATAATTCTTGTGAATTCAGCCAGTGTGCAACTAAATACATCTGTCTCACAAGCAATAATATTTAGGCAAGACACACGTAAATGGTCTCTGAGTAAGTTCATACGCGCCCGAGGCACTGCCAGCAATTGCGTTCGCTTACCACGCCGAGTGTGGTTATTTGGCATATGCAGCCTTAGTCTGTCCAACATTTCCGCTTTATATAGTTTACATCTAAGGACCTTAAAAATATAATGTGATATTCTAGAAAACAATGTCAAACAAGCCATCCAAGCCTACTTCATATTCATGACGATATTCAAATCTCTATGAACTTTAACTTATAGTATTTTCAATAATCAAATCGCGCGGAATTTAAAATTACCGGTAAGAAGAGTGTGAGGGGAATTTTTAAAGCGAATGGATTCGTACAAGACACGAATAATAATTCTTTAGATGAGTTAGGACACGACTTTGAATGATAAATAGCCTTCTGGCTATGCTATGCTTTGAAATATTGTATATTTTGTTTTATATAAGTAAAATTCTAGCATTATAGGCAAAAATAATTTATTATTATAGGTAACAATGTACACTTATGAACGCCAAAAAATTAATATACATTAAATGCTTACATTTTACTGCCAGTTCTCAAATCAAGGGCGTACAACAAGAGAAGAACTGAAAATAAAATCTTTTTAATCGCCTAATGGTCCACATGACATCTTAAGTTAAAAATAATAATAAAATAAATTAAGAACAAAGATTTGTCAAAGATCATCTACCAGCAGGAGGCAATAGGGACACGCACATACATATACAAGCCACATTCTGAAAACACTCCAGCTGCCATAGCATTCATCCCTTCCCTAACATTATCACACTTATTCATACTACAAACGTATATAGTACCATTTTTCTGATAACGATTATTTAGTTACAATTTCGTTAAACCATTGGGAGAGCGGATTACCTTGATGTACAGGTCTCCCTAGACTTACTTCAGGGGCTCCAATATCAGCATACCAATATAACGTGTTATTAAAGAAAAAAATAAAAAAAATTAATGTTAAGTAAAAATGGTTGATATAGTGTGTACCCATTTCGGCTAAGGTGTGATGGTGTGGAAGTGAAGGTATTTGCGTGAGGGTAGCTTATGTTAGCAGGGTAGCATCAGGGGAGTATGTGGTGTAAGCTAATAATGCTAAGGATATTCCTCGATAGTTTAAAAAAATTCAGACTGAAACAGAGGTCGTAGTTGAGGGCTGCGCGATAGAAAACTGACTTGTTTTTTCAGATTCAGGGTTTTTTGTATACACATTTAACTTAAAGATATATTAATATAATCTCAACGCATAATAGCTGATTAATCTTAACTTTTCTTGATAGCAACACAGTTTAATTAAATCTTGGAGAAGGCACCACAAATGAACACGGAATTACTTTTAAAAGCAAACTGGGGTCTTTGAAAACAAAAGAATGGCGCTAAATGAACGCTAAATTGTTTTAAACACTAGATTACGAAGGATCTCATCTCATCGCGGACATAGAATAATTCTAACAGTTGAATAAAGAAAACAAATCAGTGGCGGTAAAGCCTTTTTTAGGTCTAGGCCTCTTGATTTCTGTATCTGTTTCATGATCATTTGGCAATTTGAGAGACAAGTAGGTTATCAGCCTCCTCTGTCTGACACACGCCCTCGAATTTTTGTGTCTATAGAAAACCGGTTTCCTCAAATTTTTTCCTTCACCGTTGGAGCTAATGTTAAATGCGCAAATCGAAAGAAAGTCCAGTCCACGACCGGGGATCGAATCTACGAACTGCAGCGTAAGTGCAGTACATGGATAATGATCCTTATCATTATATATTAACATTGAGTTATTTATTTATTTATATTCTACGTTATTCTTAATCCTTGATCTCTTTTCACGTTTGTTGGTATACAAAAGTTACCTATATATTATGTTTATGGATGTTGAGTGTCATATGCAATCGTATTTAAAATTTACATGGTAGTTATACACGTCAATAATCAATTATAACATTATGATTTTAACTTTCTAGCGTTATTTGATTCATACTTTTAAAACAATTTTACTGATTTAAATATACTGTGAATTCTATTTGCCCGCGGCTCGTACTATCTTGTTCAACTCGTGTCTTAGGCGTTTGTAATTTCTATCTTAATCTTAGGCATTATTTTGTTTCAAAGGCATTTTCTTTGAGTACTTTGTCACTCTATATCTTATGTGGGTAGCTTATGTTAGCAGGGTAGCATCTGAGCGGACTATCTCGACCGGTTTTGCCCATCTTCTTCAGTCTTTTACTTGGTCAGTTCATCTCCTTGAAGAGCTTCTTATGTCCTGCGTTGTCAAAAGCTTATTCAAAATCTAGACTGTCGTGGCTGAAATATGGAAGGTTGTGTTGTCGGCATAAGAGCTATTTAATAAAAATAAAAAAATAATAATTATAATTGATAGTTCGTTCATTGATTATGAAAATGTCCTCGTAGATAACTGTATAATGTCTGATAATTTCGGTCTTCGTATTTTTAAAACAATTGAGTCATTTAGGTAAAAGAATGTTTTTTTTATTTATTACCAAAAAACTGCATTTTTTTTTTATTTAGTATTTTATTTCTCCTTAAAAAAAATAAACCCCTTAGAGTTGAGAATCGTTTCACCGTCTGCTATCACAATATATAAATCGTGATAAAAAACTTTAAAATATTAAATGCGATATCGAACTCAGTTCAATTATTTTAATTAAACTGTAACTGAACGTGTCCATGACGCACGATTTTAACTTTCGATGTATTTTTATAACATGAGAATATATTTTTACTGAAATTTTTAACTTGTCCATTGCAGAATGCAACGGGAAATGAATTTATTTTATATCTAATTGAGTTATTTATTAAATGGTGGTGAGCAGAAAGAAATATATTTTCTGATATTTCCTAAATGGCATCAGAGCGATTGAGACAAAACATTACTTGATATTTTATAATTTTCGTTATTCTTAACAGGCAACGCACTTCTAGCAATGTGAGTGTCTATCGCATAAAGTGAGAGATAAAAAAAAGTGCGTGCGTACAATTCTTTGTACATTAATTATTACTAAGGTAAAATCCCCAATAGATGAACATGTATAACTATATGATCACTCCATGAATATGTTGTATATCGATGTTCACTCTGTATACGTGAAAATGATAATAGAAATAAATAAAAAATCTGCGTTTACTGCACAAGCCGTTATGCGACAGAATTCCCATTTAAAGTTCTAATATGTAACTACTCAACTAATACATCAACAAATAGTGTATTTTTTCTCGATAACCACTCACTCTCTCTCATCGAACTTAGCCTGCCTTTTCTTCGACAAATACGCTGCACATCTTCGGGACGTTTCATCCGTAAAAAGATTCTCAAGAAATTTCACTTCAAAGAATTAACAAATTCCTTCCTGGTAGCGTGTCTTGCTGCCTGAGTGGAACTCATATTTGTGACATGGTTGAGAAAGATGTATGCAAGTTCTTTATATTTTTTCAGCAGAAATAAGTAAGTAATTTAATTATTGTTTTCCATTTATGCAGTAATTTTAAAAATAAATATTTCAGTTTTATAGGTTTTCTTACGCAGTATGGGCATAAACCTAAGGGACACCCATAAGGTGCAGTCATTGCAGCCAATGGACAACCCCATTTTACGGGCGTTGTTGGCCTTTCAGGAAGTAAAAAGCTTTCACAATTTAGTTCAATAGTGTCTAGTTTAAGATATACTTTTTTCCATTTCAATCAATCACCTTTTTTAAACGTCTTAGGCAACCTTAATCTCTAAATCTCAACTCCAATTATTATAAATACTTTCTATAATGATTGTTTCTGGTGGTCATAAATATAAAACAAAAGAAGGAAGACAAGGTGACATGATATTATATTTATTTATCTTATACAGTATCTTTAACATAAAAGGTTCTGATGGTGAGGTGCAGTTAACACGAATCCTTCAAGTCTTTTTAAGTAGGAAATTTTATAATAGTATTGAAACTTATTGTTGTTCCTATGATTTTTAGCATGTCAAATAATAACCCTCAAACCACTTGTTATTTTCGTTAATCCCGAAAAAGGTGCTGTTTGCTTTGGGCCCCTCGTGCGTGACGTTTGATTAGCGTGACAACTCTTGTTTATTTTATAAAACCCTAAGATTATGTGTTGATGAAGTTTGTGACGATTTCAGTAAATGAGATATTTGATTTTTAAGTCTCTAGAAAAGGTTCAATTAAAACAATAATCTAGTGAGGAAAAACTCTCAATGAACTTAAACTTAAAAATAATACTACATGTTTGTTTACCAAACTCCTCGGAAACTAAGCCATATCGGGATTATGCTTTTTTTATTTAAATCAACTTGAAACAGTTTAAGTGTTCGTATAGTAGTTCTTAAGATTGATATATATATATCAATCATGCAATTCTGGAGAAGTCATACGGATCATCATCTCAGTTTATAGAATTTAATTTTTAAACGGGTATTGGTTTCAGAATGAGACTCTCATTTCTCAGGTCGTAGGTTCGATACCCAGCTTTGCACCAATGCTATTTCAGTTTATGCGAGCATTCAACACTCATTTGTACTATGAAGTAAAATATCGTGAGCAAACCGGCGTGGTTAGGCACAGACGCCTGTTCCCTGTCTATTAATAAAAAATGAGGGATCGTTTTGTGATACAAATTCAAATTTAAAAAGGCAGTGAAGCATGTTAGAGTGAACACAGTTGACTAAAATTGAGACGGCTAATGGCGACGTGTATCTCGTATTTATTAATATTAAGTTTCTCATGTATTTTTTTTTGTAATGAGAAATAAAGTTTAAAAATTTATACAGAAAACTGAGACACAGATTATTATTTAATATTTTATCCTAAATTACAATCATACACTGTGTAAATTTCAGCAATCACAAGTATGTAGGCATTAAAGTCCCCTCGATACGTGGAAAAGTTGTTTGCACCGAATGTTTAGGGTTGAATTATTTATATTTTCGATAAGAATGTTTGTGTAGCCGTGTTTAAACAACTAATTGAATTATAGCAATTACAGCTTGTTTTAAATTGATTTTTTTTTATTGGCATATATTACCTAACACAAGTAATTAATCGACTCCAAAATGCAATATTATTAAAAAGTATTTTATATTGATTTGCGTTGTTACTAAGATAAATATATAATGTGTTTAATATATAATTACAGCTTTATTATTAGTACAGTAGTTGAGTTACTATGAAGTTAAAAAAAATTACTTAAAAAAAAAATTAGTGGTATTATTATTCTATGGCCCCTTTTACGGGTAAAAGCCTTTTCCATATTTTTCGACTTCTCTTCTTTTTATCTGATTTTTCTCATTCTTTCTGATGATAGGGATCTTACGTTGCAAGTGAATAACTTAAATTGTTGTGAAGTGGTGCGCCTTTTATTCTTAATGTTTTCTGTTTGCTTTCACCACAGAGATCAATCAAATTGGGGAGTATATTGTGTTTATATTACACATTCAATGTAAGAAACACTGCTGAGGATCAGACAGAAGAGATTTATAGTTAAAAATATATGAAACAAAGGAGCAAAGTTATAAAGTACACTTACCTATAATATATAAAAGATTAAGCACAAAACAAAATGAATTTCTCCCCTCGTATGTCCGAGCGAGTGACCCTCGTCGCCTCAAGGTCCCCTTATCATGATCTGAAAAATTAGCTCAAAGCGAAGGGGACAGGGTTGAACGAGTATTTCCGTTAGTTACGCCTATTTTTTAATCATTTTTGTAGGAATGGTAAAGGCTAAGAACCGACTTAAAAATGGTTATTCAATTCAATGCATCAACCATCAATTCTGGCAGCTAGGCACTTTAAATCCATATCATGTTTTTCTTCACTCTACTAGCAAACCAGAATGGTCCGCTGGCTAGAATGCGCAAATATTATAATTCTGTGTGTTCTGTAGTTGATATTTTTCACAATAGTATTTGTGAATTTACAAAAATTATACACGTTGAAGACTTGCATCCGAAATAACTTATTTTAATTATTTTTTTTGTCATTAAGTTTAATTATGTGTATGTTATGTGGTTGATATTTAGTGAACCAGCCCTAAAGATGCCACTAAAATGCTGTGTACAGATGTAATTGGATTTCAGGTTTTCAAATGTTGCTTAGTGTGTAATAACTAGTATGTATTTAATCAACCTGTTTTCTGTTTCTATACCAAATTGTAAAAAAAAAATAAAATAAATAAACTTATGATTGAAAGGTATGACGGTCGCAGCCAAGGTTTGAACGCACAATCTTTGACGTTCGCACTCTTATTTAAAATCTGAATCATTTGTGACTTCAACGAGAAGTTATACACAAAAAAACATCGTAACTTGTATTCTATTGTAGGCTGATTGGAAATCATTAATGTTCTTTATATCTCACTTAAATGAGATTATATTCTCTTATCTAATCATGACAGACTTTATGATTTGAGTCACTTTATGTTTCACATATTTCTCAAAAACTAAGTCATTACTTGATAGTTTTCAAATTAAATTCAAAGTGTTCAATTTTAATTAAATTCGTTTAGTAGTTAATATAATAAACGATACAAACGAGGTTTGCGCAAGTTTAAATCCTCTTTAAATAAACATTAAATGTTTAAGGAATAGTCTACAAAGAAATAAATCCACAGTCAGCTGAGCTACTGAACTCGGGCATTTTGATAAATGACCGTAATTGGTTACCGTGCCCTCGCCGGGCGAAGCTCGAAACATCTGAATGACCAAATATTTTTCTTTCTTGAATGAAATGTATAGATAACGGTGAATTATTTTGTAATTTACATGGGATAGAAGGGTCAGATAAATGATAATGAAAGCACGATCCAAACTTTGTCATTAACGTTGAATAATTATTCGATCTGATTTTGAATACTGTGCGCGTTTGAAAAAATTAAACACAATACAACGCGTTTTAAGTGTGTATTAAACGCGCCTTTATTATAATTACAGATCGGTAAATTATTTGATTTCTCACCCCTCGGTGGCCCTATCCGAGGTCCGATTCTTGCAGGATTAGCGCAAGGGCGTCCCTTTTCTTTATAGAACAGGGGGCAAGCGGGTAGGAGGCTCACCTGATGTTAAGTGATACCGCCGTCCATGGACACTCTCAATGCCAGAGGGCTCGCGAGTGCGTTGCTGGCCTTTTAAGAAATGGTACGCTCTTTCCTTGAAGGACCCCAAGTCGAATTGGTTCGAAAATACTTCAGTTGGCAGCTGGTTCCACAAAGTGGTGCGCGACAAAAAGTGCCTAGAAAAACGAGCAGTTGTGGAACGGCAGACGTCGAGGTGTTACGGGTGGAATTTGCCCTTGCGCTAGTCGTGAGATGTCCATACCCGCCGATCTACGATCACGAAAACAGCCCGAGTTAAGATTTTTAGGCCAACACGGAGATTTCATTTCTAAACAAAAAATATTTTGTTTCCCCACTTGTTTTGAGGTTGCACTTCTTTTGGTGTGTTAGGGAAATCAATGAGAGTAATTTTTTACGATGCAAGCGCACACCGTCACAAAAAACCGACACCCTGAAGATAGTTATAGTCAACATTTTAGTTTTTTGAAATTAACTTTATTTAACAAGATTATGCGTTATAGTAAAATATTCAATATATTAAATAACTTTTTTTTATATTGTTTGTCTCGTTTTTTCTACAAACATAGAATTTTTTTTTAATAATTACAATTCATTTATACAATTAATAAATATATAAAAAATACAATTATATAATAAAAAATACAATTCATTATATATATATATATATATATATATAAATATATAGAAGATTTTATCTTGTTACGCCAAATAAGTATTTCTTCTAACGCGTGTATATATATATACACGCATTTTTATAACTTTCTATTATTATTATTATTCTTAGTCAAAGGTTTAATTACTATTATAATTATTAATTATATTATACGGATATATGAATTTTATCATGCCCGAAATAATGAAAAAGAATATACGAGTCGTTAATCTTCCAAATCCCTCATCTACTGTATTTTCCTTTATAAACATATATTTGGACCCCAAGTATATGTGAAACCTTGAGGCTTTCATTTTACGAGACAAAGTTACGAGAAAACTCCCAGACGGACTATTAAAGGCTATATGCCTGGAATCTCGTAAAGTTAAAATAACACATTTCAACTGTATGTGTATAGATACAGAGTTCAAAGTACACTGACACGTGTGAAGTGCAAACTTGTGGTCGCCATTTTGTTACTCGTAAAACATTAACGCGGTTCTGAATTTTTGCGTTTAGCAACAAGTAATATTAAACTCGTAATTGCGGTTGTAATTCCCTGATGACGATACTTCCTGCATCCGAATTACTTATATAATACTAGCTTCCGTCTGCGGGGGTTTTTGTGTATTTTACCCAATCTTCAACCAATATCGCTATAATAAAATAATATATAATATAAAATATTCAATCAACTTACATAAAATTCGTCCAACCTGGGATGATATTAAACTATCATTACCTATGTATGTCGCACTACAGTATTTATATTAGAAAGTTAATTGAACATCTAAAAAGGTAATTAAAGATCGATATTCAATCAAGTTTCTAGCATTTTGATTGAAACAAAGCTGTGTCGAAAAAGTTTAACATTTTGTCTGACCAAAAGCCAGCATGTTAATTAATAATGTCAATGAAAGACAAGATCTCGGTCACGACAACAGCTGATTACTTTTAGAGTCTTTCATTGGGTCAAGTGTTTTTTTGTTCCAAATTATGATCGAGTTTATTGCCAGTTCTTCTCTTCCGTTCTACGCCCTTGATTTGAGAACTGGCAGTAAATGTAAAATTAGAATCATTTTATGTATATTTCTTTTCTTTTTTTTGACGTTCATAAGTGTACATTATGTTACCTATATGAATAAATTATTTTTGTTTGTTTGTTTGATCTTTGGTGACATTGTAAACATGTTGTCGACTCTGCCATGATTATTTCATTTGTTATTATTATTTCGGTGTGATTGTAAAGATCTAAGAGCATGAAAATAACAACTAACGAGTCTAGTAAATTTGAAAATTTGAAGAGTATTATTTTTATTATTTTTGCTTTAAATAGCGTGAACCATATGCTGTACATTTATCATTATATAGGATGTGGTGAACCACAATTAATAAAACAGAAATATATTTCGTAAATATGAATTAATATTTATAAACATTTGCATATAAAATAATTCAGAGATTTAAAAATTTAGATGGACTAGCATATGCAATAATGTGGACGGACCTCATATATTATTTCCATTACAATGTATTTCAGTAAATATTTTCGTATTAGCTACTTTTTTAAGGTGTGCGATGTTGAATTTTGAATCTCAGCTATACATCGATTTTTTTACTATGTGTTTAGGATCTCAGTAGGTCTTAGACACTAAAAAATACTTATTCAAAATATGTACTTGCCTATACAAACAACTTACTATATAATTACAAATCGAGTTCGTAAATTAATAGAAAATGTATTCACGAACTACGAACTGATTTATAAATGTACATATATCTTTATTATTTAACATTTTATGCTACAGACTTTTACGTTAAAACCTGTATTTTGAGTTTAAAACGTATCGTATGTTTCCTTACAATTTCCTTCACCGTATAGGCAAGTGTTAATTATTCGCGAAGGGCGTAAACACTGTATAACATTGATTGTGTAGCATTAGCTACGAGCGCGTAACCCGTAGAGGCATAATTCTGTAGCCCTAACCGTAGAGGCTTGTTGACCGAAAACCTAGCTGAAAATACCTCCTGATTGTGAGTTGGGTAATTTAATTTTCCCTAGCGAAAATTCGTGTAATTTTTCGTAAATATTTAGACGGCTCTTCAAAGCTGTCAGCACAGAAATAATTTTATTTCAGAAAATATGATGAGAATATTTTTTGCTTGACAGTTTTGATATTTTTCGCGTTATTGCGCACAAAGGTACTTTCGTATTTTGAAATAATGTTAACTAATGCTTAAAGAAATTGTTCACAGAACAAAGGAAATGTTTAAAAATACTTTCATTTGATTTTGGAAAAATAAATTTTGTGATTTATATTAAAAATTCTTAATAGTATTTTTTGTTTACATTTTTCAATAGCTGTAAAGTACTCATAACGAATACAATTGCGTTTATAACCGTTTAAAAAAAACGTCGACTTGCACATAATAATTAACAAAGCAGAGCTGTATAACCAATGTTAATTGAAATGTGCATAATACGCTTTTTGTATTAAAAATTCTTCAAAAGAGCCAAAAAAATCTCAAAACTCTAAAGCCAAACGCTCATTCATCTTTTGAGCACGTAATTGCCAAACAAGGAATTGAAAACGCTGCAGCTAATTCATATCTAGTGCTTCATCTAAAACTGTACTTATCCTAAACATTATTCATTGCAAAGGAATATGCGACCTATTGAAATGAGATAAGGTATGAATTGTGTTGTGCTATACGTTTGCATGCTGGGGTCTAGCTCGGGCCCAAACCGTATCCTAGGATACCGGCGGTAGTCTTCCCCCTAGCCTCTTATTGCACTAATGTATACAAGCAATTTTGAATTTACACACAGCAGAATAGAACCTATTTCTGTATAAACCTAATAAAGGAATTTAGACTAGCAAATTCTTGTGCTTTTCTATGTTTGTTTTTCTCGGAATAGATGGGGTTTTGATTGGTATAGCGGTTTGTTTTAAAAAGTTTAGCGAGTGGATAGTCGAGTTTATCTTTTTGTATGGCCCCGTGTAGATTCAGCCGTGAATCGTGATGCGTCGGTGAATGGAAATATATATACGGTTTTATTTAAGCTCGAATCCAATTTCGTGAGTTTTCACACAATTTTTCCAGCGACATATGGAAAACTGTTCGATTGACGTAATTTTGTTTTTTAATCACATAATGAATATTTTATAATGTTTAATTTTTTTTATATTCTATAGTATTTTGAATAACAAATATTTAAATTAAATCAAAATACGTTTATGTCTATAAAAGTATATCAAGTATACTTGTTTGAGTAACATTCTATATTATAAGAATTTCATTAATGGACTCAAAAAAATTTAAATTCGAATTTGATTGGAAAAAATTACATTATTGTAATACGCAAGAGATATTTCATTATTTGAATTTAAGTTCCTGAATGGTCAAAAATGAATTTATATTAGTTAATAGGCACTTTAGAAAGTAAAAAACTAAGCTGTTACCCATGGTTGGATCGTATCCCCATTTTATGGGATAAACACAAAATAACAATGGCCCATTATACCACATCCCCTCATCTAGAATATCTCTAAAGAGCTTTTATTTCGCACAACTGTTACCTCTATTCTCTGTCAATAGTTGACACCCTTTTGGCGGTTGTGGGAATGAAGTTTGAGTCTCGTGACGGGAATACTTAAATCAATGCTTAGGTTCAGTGACAAGTTTAAGTGCAATTTGTCAAAATCTGATGACGATTTGACAGATGTTGTAAACATATAAGCAAATATTTGTATATCTATTGTGCTATTGACAATTTCAGCTATATAAGTATAATCGTTATTCAAGTAAAAACATTACATACGAAAGTTAAGGCATTACTTTGGGGTTTAATGAATTATAACAATTATCGGAGTTACATGTTTCAGTAATTCTTATTTTTTCACGGCAAAACAAAAAATGTAAGGAATTGTCTAAAGTCTACTTATTTAATTTACAAAATAATATTATATTAATCATCATATATATAATTATTAATTATATAGATTAATTTAATATTATATTCTATTCTGTATTATTCTATATTAATATAATATTATTAAATGCCGGCAAATCAAACGCCGGTCTTCATGATGTTCATGGGCCACTATGTCATATAACATCCGGTGAGATTCCTGCCCGGCTCCTACTTTTGTTGTTTTTGAACTATCGTTATGTTACCCGAAGAATGTGACCCGCGCGCATGAGTTATAAGTAAGCACTTAAGTGATAATCAATATGAAAATTATTTTGATAGCAATATATTCTAGTTAGGAAGATCAAAAATTTTTTTAGTAAAAGACAAAGTCAAATTGTTTCTTACAATTAGAATAAAATGGTACTTTTGAACTTTAAATAAAATTTAAAGAGTATTCTAGTTGCCCCTTCCAACAGGTAGTTTTGTGTGGAGAAGAATGGGCAAGAAACTACACACTTACTCTTTTAAAATAGATATTACAATATTAGTATACATAAGTTAAAAAATTATATGTGAAGACGATGTACTCCTGGTATAAAACTACTATACAGGTCTGTTATTGAATTGTTAGTACACATGTTGCTCATTAAATCACAATTTAAAAATACATGCTTAAAATATTAATAAATAAATAAATGTGAGATAGCCTAGTCGTACACTTGTCGCTCATAATTTGCGACTCGGCGACGTAGTCATCTAAAATAACTATACTGTTCTTATACAGTTTGTTAAAACGCACTCTGAGACAAATTCAGTGGACCGAGAAGAGAAAATGTCGTATTTTAATAGTAATTTTATCATCTGAGGGTGTTATAATTGCAGGTCGTTATGTTAATTGCAATTATTTTTGCAAAATATTATCTAGTAGTAAATATGATATATATAGTAGCAAATATTATATAAGTAGTATATTAATAACAGTAAATAAAATAGTTATAGGTAAATAATATAGAAAATAAATAAAAATAAGAAGGTATTAATTTTAATTAGTTAAGTAAGCGTTTGGAGATGGGTCAATGTAAAAAGTTATATTTGTAGGAAATAAAAGGCTTTTTTATTTTATTTTTATTTATTTATTTTATTTTATTTATGTTAATTGCAATTATTTTTATTAAGACTAGTAGTGATTTATATTTATAATAGTTATGTATTTATGTATGTAAATATTGTTTGCTGCATTGTAGTGTAGTTTTTTTATTAAACTCCCAAGTTACGTTTTCGATTGGATTTGTGATTCGATTAGAAACCCACAATTAAAATTAAACCCCAGTTTATCTAGCTTCATTGATTAAAAATATATATTGGGAAAGGCTAAATTAGCCTCCAAAAAGCTCGGTGTGCTCAGTAAGGCGACCCCACATAGAGTACTGTTCCCACCTCTGGGCGGGTGCTCCCCAGTACCAGCTCCTTCCACTTGACCGTATTCAACGAAGAGCGGTTCGAATCGTTAAAGACCAATCTCTCTCCGAGCGGTTTGATCCTTTGGCGTTGCGTAGAGATGTGGGATCTCTCTGCATCTTCTATCACATTTACCATTGGATTAATACCTGCAGCTGAGTTTCATCATCGGAATCTGACGGAACGTGATCAGAATACGAAATTCCACGCGTATCACCTCGACGTCCACCGTTCCACAACTGTGCATTTTTCTAGGCAGTTTTTGCCGCGCACCACCACTTTGAACCAGCTGCCGACTGAAGTATTTCCGAACCAATTCGACTTAGGGTCCTTCAAGAAAATAGCGTACCAATTCTTAAAAAGCCGGCAACGCACTCGCGAGCCCTCTGGCATTGAGTGTCCATGGGCGGCGGTACCACTTAACATCAGGTGAGCCTCCTGCCCGTTTGCCCCCTGTTCTAAAAAAAATAATTATATATAATATTTATTTTGAACCACGCGTCGATGGAAAGTTGTACCAGAGTTCAGGATCCTTGTAATCCAATTCGATTGATTAAGGACAAGATCAACAAAATTAATAAAATCAACAATTTCGAGTTAGTTAGTTCAGTACTAAGTTCTTGGAATTACAACTAGTAGTTGTAAGTACTGAACGACTACTAAAAGACCCAGGTGGAGGTGTAATAGGTGTAATGTCCTGGATGTCACCGCCGTCTGTGGACTGATTCCGTCTGTGGAATAATGGAGTCGTCAATTGATTCGCATTTGTAGCGAATATGTCCCATAGATCAATTAAAAAAATATACCTTTATAAAAAATCTTCATTAGTATAGAAACAAACTGAATGTCGTATATTTTGTTGTTCAATACATCTTTGTGCGTTTTGTAGAGGGTTCAATGTTAAACATACAAAAAAGGATTACACTTCTAATAAAAGGGCTGAAAAGGACTTTTTCAAAGATATCATCTGAAAACGTTGGTATTACTCACAAAGATATGGATACGAGAGTAGTAAAATTACTGTTCCGCTGGTAAAAGAAACACGCTGTTTATTCTAGTTTATTTTGAAATTAATATGTATGTTTAATAGGTATGTGTCCCAATGAAGGTATGCCGTAGGAATATAAGATAATATTTTTGCAAAACGCTGTCAAGATTTTCCAAGTTCAGCTTAACATTTTGATGTGAAACATCTATAGCCGCACGTAAAACCGATTTCTGACGTGGCGACGCATGCCGTGGCGACGCATCGCCACGCTATATGATGGTATATACATACAATCTATATGCAGTAGTAAATTTTTGTATTTAATGAAAATAAATGTTTATTCAATAAATAGTCATCGTTATCTGGAAAACAAAATCGTAAAATTTTATTTTATCATTATGACATATTTCGTTCTTATGACGATCTGTTCTTTTCTGCATATTACTTGACAAAATAATTTCGATGTTTCACATCTGCCAGGCGTCTCGTGACGGCTCAATTTTTTTTTTCTTTAGAGAGTATTTTTTTATGGATGAAACGTCACGAATATGTGCAGCGTTTTTGTTGAACAAAGGGGAGAAAGCGATTGAGACCTACACGCAAAATAAAATACACGCTATTCAGAGTCGTTTAGTAGTAACATATTAGAACTTTAGATGGCGATTCTGTCGCTTGTATTGCAGTATAAAAAGCAAGAAGTTTCACTTTTGTTTTGGTTTGATAGGTAAGGTTGTTCTTATCAAGAAAACAGACAATTGTATCTGCCTCTTTGCCCATGCATTCATGTATTCGTAGTATATGTGTAATAGAAATACTAGATATTGTTACGAAGGTGGGGAAATGGTTCTCGATTGTTCCACAAGTGGCGTTTTCAGGAGAGGCTGGCATTACAAAACTCCTCGAATGACAATAAAATCCATTGGATTTATTTAAATATATTTATAAGATAAGAGATCGACGATTTATATCCGATCCAGCTTGTTACGATCTTATGAAATTAATTTATGTACACTATTTTGCAAATGAAGCATTTTTAAATGTGGGTTGGGCGATATACATCGTAAGTTATCGCTTTCTCTGGTCGTAGACTTTTTACTGTATAAAAACATTTTCTGCGCTTGGCCGACCTTTTTGATATAACTCATAGACAACGCGTATAATATTGCTCGCATTCTGGAGTTGCACAATGCACTTTAATGAATGCATTCCTATGTCACGTGGGGTTCTTCCCTAGGGCTTTGTGGACGTTCCTTTTCACTTTTTCTAGGGGAGGACGAGAGAACTTCAACCTGACTGGACTTGTTTGATTTGGGGGAGCATAAAGCGTAATTAACGTTAGTAACGTTTGTGATTTTAAATTTGTAACCGAATAAACTAAACAAAAATAAATAGTAAAAATATAGGTAGATTCTTCTATTAGGGATAATAAAACATTTTTCTACACTTTAATAAATAATTATATAGTCTTATATTTAGATAAACCAATGTGAAAATCACGATCAAACGAGAAGAAGCAAAAACCTTGACCCGGATGGTCTCCATCTATTCGCTAAGTTTAAGAAATTCAAATACTAATAATCAAAAATATAAATATATATGACTGATCATCAAATGGTACCTTTATCACCCAATCCTGCTTGACAGTAATATCATAATGGATATCTAGTCAGCCATTAAAATTCCCTAATGCCATTACGTTATAGGAGCACACCAATTCCTAAAAAGCCGGCAACGCATTTCTGGCAGTGTAAATATCACATAAAATCAAGTGATCCTTCTACCTGTATTCAAAAGAAAAAAATAAAATGATATATTGTCTAAACCATCCTACCTTTCTCAATATATATTTATATTGTATTAAATGTTAATTACAAGCTTGGAAGTAGAAAGCTCCAATATAACAGATAAAATGCGAGTTAAAATCTTGTATGCTTACCGTTAGTTAGTAATGCTGTTTCAGAGCAAATTAGATGTCATTGCAAGCCTCATGCCTTGACCGCCCGCGGCGTGTATAAACTAAGTAGACTGTCAAGACTCGTATGAGTTAGCTATCCTTTTCTTTTGTATCTTAAATGTCGGAGACAGGTGTATTAACCGGTTTGATTGGATTTTAATACAGTTTAGTAATTACGTCGTTGTGCTTTTGAAGTCTTGCTCTCTTGGAATATCTGAGCCCAATTTGAGGATAGGACTGCAGACGTTGGTGATATTTATTTTGATCTTCTAAATATGAAATCCGGTTAGTTGCAGATGAAAAGTAATTTATGAATATAACATTTTTATTCTTGGTTTTTTATTATTATTTTAATTTACATAACAGGGGTTCGTTGACCAAGTTTCAGGTTAAAGGTTTGTGTTTTGTTAAAGTTTTTGTTGGGAGAGAAAAAAAAATATGAGAGAAATTTTTTGCGATGCGCGCACACCGTTAGAAAAAACCGACACCCTGATGTTAGTTATATTTGTGCTGTGATGTTTATATATTTAGATTGTTTGTGATATTTAAATAAAGCCTCATTTATTCATTGAACATTTTACAAAACACAACTTACAGAATATACACACATATAGTATATCTATATAATTTTTTTTTCAAGGACCTCTTATTGAGTAAAGGCCTCCTACAATTGGTTCTGTCTCTCTGTTTTTATATTATATTACGTTGTTATAATGCTGAGTTGATTTCATATAACAACATAGACGAGATGTTATGAGTATGGGACAGTAACTAATCGCCTTAAAATTGAAATTTTCCAGGCTAGGAAAAACTATACAAAAATTTGTGGAAATATGAAAATTATTTCGCGGGTAGAGAGAATGACATGTAGGGCAGTGATGACTTTCAATCAACGTATGACGTCACCGTCTTTTGTAAAAGCCCCTTTGTGCCCAGCTGTCATGCGACGCGAAGATGGCGTCTTTTTTGTCAGAGTTTCTGTAGATTCTAACAACGAAGCATTAATTGTCACATAAAATAAAAACTGTGATAGTAAAATTGCTTAATTATTTAAAATTATTGCGGTGGGCGTCGCTGGCACTTCTATAATAACCAGTAGCGGTACAACCTTTTTAGTTCCAGGACTCAGATTTTTCTGTTTCATGTTAATTTGCCAATCTAATAGGCAAGTAGGTGATCAGTCTCCTGTGATTGACACACGCCGTTAATATGTTGGATGTAAGGCAAGCCACTTTCTTTAAAATGTTTTCCTTTATTATTTGATTGTACGTTAAATGCGCAAATACAGAACGTGCATCGGTGCACAGCCGGGGACCGAACCTACGACCTCACAGGTAGGTCGTCGGGACTAAGAGGCCAGCACTGCTACAGCAAAAATAAATATAAAAACAAAAAAAAACAAAATTATACAAAAAATTGCTTAGAGAAGCATAAATTCTCAACAGCCTACTTAATTGTATATTTTTAATTTTATTTTTATTGCAATAATTAAAAACCAACAGATAAAAATATAAACACAATGAAACATTTTAGCCACCGTAATAACCAGGTAATTTTTTTAATTGAATTTTCCTTTCAAATTATGTAATTGTTCACTTTATAAGCTGCATAAACAGAGCACATATAAACACTTCCTTGTGAGAAAAAACTAATTTCCAAAAGCTATAAACGTAACGATAATTATGTTTTTATTTCCGGGAAAAACGAAAAGTTTTGATCGATCATTCACGTAGGCTGCGGGCTTTTACAATAATTCATCAGGGATGATGAATTGTTTTACATTATACAACAGGTGAATTTCCAAATTGCGCAAAAAATTATCTTATCGAATGACCGAAATATTAATCTAAAGAACTTCAGAACATTGCATATTACGTACTTAAATTACTTGCAAGTTTCTATTGTTTTAATTAAAATTTACGTTTTTTAGTTTCACTTTGTTCTGTATAGTAAAATAGTATACTCTTTTTTAAATATTGATTCTTATATCGTAAATATGAATGAATGATATTTTTTTACGTATCAGAATTTAGCCATGCCATTATGCCAATTCTCACAGTTTAGCTGATAGTGAAACATTGAATTATAAGCTGTTAGTAGTGGCCTAGTGGCTTGAGCTAGCGACTCTCATCCCTGAGGTCGTCCTTCGATGTGCTGTGCACTAAAGAATTTTCTGTCCAGTTCGTAGAATATGTAGAAAGAAGAATATGGGAGGAAAATGGCTTGTCTTAAGCCAGCAGCAAAAATTCGACGGCGTGTATTCCGTGTATATGTCGCAGCTAACTAGCTTAATTAGCTATTCAATTAACAGCAGGTAGCTGTTTAACTAAACGGCTCCGTTTAACTAGCGGCCAGAAAGATATTCAGCCAGTTGATGAAACAGCTAGGCGAAAGACTTAGATCTGTGATGTTTCGTTTGCCTAGCCTGTTGACTGTTAATTTAAATTTTATTCCACTTTCTGCCACTCTCATACTCGAAACGAAACTCTTCTAACTGTCAATATGGCGTCGGCTAACCACAACTTCTATAGTGTCAACAAGTACAATGGAAAAGTGCAGTGACAATATTATTATTGTAAATTTGACTGAAGCAATTTAAAAGAAATATTATTTATGTTACATTTCTATTATTTTTATATTTCTGCTAAATAATGACTCTATCGTACGAATGGTCTAAGTATTTGACATAAGCAGTCAGTTTATTAAGTGTTGTAACAAACGCTACGGCTGAAAATCTTTCAGGCCGTTACTTAAACCGCGTCATTTAATTAACAAGCTAGGCTGTTAATTGAACGGCTAGTAAGCTAGTTATATATGCATGCACACCAAACACTCAAAATCTTAGGTACAAAGCTAAAAAAAATTGGGCCCCTGGTGTCTGTTATAAAGCGCATCAAAACAAGTGTACAAATATATATTCAGACGATTGCATGCAAAATACGAAATACAAAATTGTAGTATCGGTTCCATAGTCTATGTTGTCTGTGGTGAATGTATTTTAATTAAGTCCTGCAATGGTCGCTTGTGGCTGTGTTTACTCGTTACAGACGGGCTTGTTTTAATTTTAAGATTAATACTAGGCTTTATTTGCTTTGTCGTGTTATATGAGTTTCATGTTTGTTTTACGAACTGTAATAAAGATACGTCAAATGTACGTATTGATCTATTGGTTAGATTGAATTGTATATTATGATACATTATGTATTAGTTTTTTTATTTCTATAAGGGATATCATTTTAATTTTTGTTTTTATTTCAGGTAAGTTTGCAGTTAAATGAACTCTGTAAGCTTTGTTGTCTGTTCGGTATGTAAAAGTTTTTTTTTTATTAATAATAATAATTAATTTATTCAAACAAACAATTACAAGTTCATATGATTATAAATGTGTTAGTTACTATATTGTCCTAAATATTATATAATTAGCTTTGATATATATTACATAATAAAACTAAAATCACAACTGTAGTAATCACCCATGTCCCATTCAGCCTTCCCGCTAATACCACCAGTAAGTTGTTTCGTTTTTTTTTTTAACAGTGGATAGCGTTTTTTTATAATTTTTAAAACTTTTATGCCGAATTTTGATTAAGTAAATATGAATTTTTGAAAAAATGTTTGAATGTAAATTTTTGTTTTTATTAAAATAAAAACATTTTTCGGATCCAAGTGGTTGGCATACAGCACATCGGGTGCCGAATACCGGATCCGAGTGCTACAGGTGGCAATGGTTTAAAAAAGTATCACTTGACAATCACCATTTGTCGTATACAGCGCAAGTCTCTTTGATGGATTCGTCTGTTCGTAATAATATTATGCATGTAGTAATTAAAGTTCGTATTGCCTGCCATCCGCACATGCGGTGCATCATTTGATATTGTCAAAACCACCCCTTCCTCACCCTTTGAAGATAAGCGGTGTGATTGAAAATTTAGACACATAATAACTTAGCTTTTGAGTTACTAATTCTTTAAAACTGATATAATATTCAAACTGAAACTCAAAATATCTTTATTCATTTGGCAATTGCTTTTATTTGTTTTTTTTAGACGTTCATAAGGTAAACAAGTACACTTATGAACGTCAAAAAAAAAAACTAATTAAATTAATTGTAAATTTACATTTATCACCAGTTCGCAAGTCAAGGGAGTAGAACGGACAAGAAGAAATGAAAATAAACTTTCCGCCACTCTTTATCATCGCTAAGTTTTGAGTCATACAAATCGTTTGAACTGGAGCAAATCAATCCAAAGGATTAGGATCATTTAAGTATTCGTCAAATTAAAAAAAAAGGTTTATTTATTAATTTACTTTTAACGAGGGCTTTGAATTTATTTTGTGATAATTCTCTAATTTCGCTTGGGAGTTTGTTGTAAAAACGAATACAATTTCCATATAGGAGTGGTTTGTTATTATAACAAATTAGCATAGTTTTAATGTCCAAAATTATTTATATTATATTATGTGGTGTCAAGGCGTTTCAGTCACGTGAACATAATATAGACAAAATATTAATAATAACTCGTGGTTTTGCAAAGGAAGTAGTACATTTAGATTGATAAATTATAAAACCGCACAATTAGATATATAAAAAAGTATACAAATACCATAATAATAAGAACAGTTAAGTTATTTATTCTTCTTGTCAAAACATATGGCTCTCCCACATTATAAAGTCAGCTTTAAAGGCAGACAATCACTTTCCCCTTGAAACAATTAAAATATAAAATAAATAAAATACGTTTATTTTGGAACATAAGATCATCAAGGTATCACTTATTCCACGTCATTTTATTCGAACTTTTAGGCATCCCTACTCATCGGCAAAGAAGAAGCAGGCGTAAAAAACTCTCGGTACTCTTTTAAAAAAAGCAAATCATCAAACAATACTACAAAATTTAAAACAAATATAGGAAATTAATTAGAAGTAATCGCTAACTTTATAGTAAGCCTTTTTACATTACATGCATCAACCGTGGTACCAGACCATGGTAGAACTCCTACTTGTAAATGACCCGATAATTAATATTTGCCTTTTTATAGAGTGACGCAAAGGAAAAAAATAATAAAACCACCATCGTCTTTACGATGTGATATTGTGGACACTACACTACAACTTATTAAAATAACTAGTAAGGTCGATTGTACCGAGTTGTTAAGCAAAATAAACCGAAGTTTATATAAGAAAACTCTAACAAACATGAACCTATTACATGTACCTAAAGTAAATACACTATAGAGTGAACTTTATGGTTACAGCGAACAAATTTAATGAGTTAACTATTGACATTGATATGTTTGTCTCGAGTAGATAGCATGGAGCATCAACTGCGTAAGATTTTATTGACATTAAATTCTGTTTTTTTTTATGTTCTACAGCCAAAATATTTGGCACGTTTCCCTTCTTATCTAAGAAAAACTAGATGTGAAGATTTTTAATTGGCTCACAATTAGCAACAAAAAAAACGGGAAAAGGAAATGAGTCATGAATTTCGAAACACAAATGCATGAGTAAATTAGATTAAAATAGCTGTAAAAATAGTAAAAATTGAATTTGGAATTCCTAACAACAGAGAAGATATGTGGTCAAAATGGCTAATACGACAAAACGCCTATTTCATATGTAAGGAATCCAGGCTGTGCCTAAACTAGTATATCCGGATGTAAATAATTTGTGCGGTAAAGGCGTGAACATCGTGATGTTATAATTTTCAATGGTACTGGTCTCCAGTTTTGTTATTAGAAAAAAAATTGATGTTAACATCAAATCCAATTTTGTAAAGCTTTTTAGATAGATCTTAAATGTAAGCAGTAAATGAATACTATAAAAATAGAAAACTTATTACCTAATATATATTTTAAATTCTAAAATGGTTTCCCCTAATGTTGTGTCTAATTAACAATACGCAGAAAGGGTTCCGAATCGATGGGTTAATTTTCACGAATTATTTGCATCGCGTCTCCATACAAATGTATGTAATTTTACACTGTGACAGCTCGCGTTAGACAAATGAACGCCGAGATTCTCTTGATTAAGGGCGGATGACGAGCTGTGGGCAAGTGTCGAATGGTGCTTTACTATAATGTATGACGTTAATTCATCTCTGTAAAAGGATTGCTGCCGCGTGTACTTTGCTGAGTAAGCTCTAAAAAGATTGAGCAATTAATTTTAATAGTCTTTGTTTTATAACATTTTTCACGTTGTCGAATCTTAATAGTAATTTGTATGTGCGTATTTTAATACAGAAACAATTAGTATTCTTTAATGTTGTCGTCATTACGCAATCTGTTAGTACAGATCTATGCAACTAGGTGGCGGTAATCACCTGATTTGTCATTAACAAAATAATGCCATATATCGCCGATAGATGGTGCCTGCTATCCAATAAAACGCGCTAGCGATTTGCTTCATGATTTACATATATTGTTCGAATAATTCAAATTCTGCAAGACCTTACTTCATAGGATCATTTCTATAGTAAGCTCTTCACGCAACTTCTCACTATACGTGGGAAATTTTCAGCCATGATGAAGAGACGTGGCGCGGTGCCCTGAGCGTGAGGCTGGCGATGATGTAAATTATCAGTCATCGATGATCGTTCACTTCCTCGCTTGCGAGGGAGCGTGGGGTACTGTCGCTGTCTGAGTGGCTTTATTAAATTTAAATTTCCTTCTAATTTGTAATGGTTAATCAAGTCTGAAAGACGGGATAATTTTATATAATATTTACTAAAATTAACTTTCTACTTAATCATGTTGTGTTTTTTTTCTCTTGAATACTACATTAATAATCTACGAAAGTAGAAAATAAGTTAACCAAGCGTTTAATAGTGAAGAGCTAGAAATATATTTCGCTTACTGATTTGAATGAAAAAAAGTCGATTATAAAACGTAAAAATATTTTGCCTTTCATGTTTTCATATTAAAACTTTTCAAGCGCCGCCTCCGCTGTAAAACAAACTTTCAGACAAATTCATTTTCTTTGCGTCTCGTTATTTGTAAGGGCGTATTTTTATTTATTATGGCAACCCTTTAATTAAGTGCCTATAAATTGGCAACATTTACAGCGATACAATATTTTTTTGAATAGTATTTCAAATTATCTATTAACAAGCTACCTATGTAGCCAATGTACCTAAATTTCCTCTTTAAATAAGGCGTCATCAAGTTTTTTGCAGTGGGATAGTGCATCAATAGCTTTTGCTTTGTTTCTTCTGTACTTGTGCTATAATTTAAATTTAGTATATTCCATTCCTCCTTGACAAGTTGTTTTTTCTTTTGGTGTTCAAGTCATGTATTCATGTTTGACTACGGAAATACATGTACACAAGACTTTCTTCAAACATTCCATGTCGCGAGTTATTTTAATATATTTATATTAAAATAACTCAGCTCGCGTAAGAAAATTTCGAGTATTCATAAGTAACGCACACTAATTATATTAAATTACCTGCATACCATAATATATGAGCACCAAGTTTACTCATCCACGTATTCTAATAGACCCTTAGCACAGTCTGATTGGAACAGTAAAATACATTCGTTCGGTCACAGTACATTGCCAATCTCTAATGTTTCGGCTTGATTCTCTCTGAATGTACTGTCATCGACTCAATGCGTGATTTAGTGTACTATGTGTACCATGGAGAGTGTTCTGAACAGTAGTTTGGGTTGATCCCTCCAGTCTCGATACTACACCGTTCGTATTAACTCAAAATTTCATTCGCCACCATGCAGTATGGCTGGAAGTCTCTAATCTGTAAGATTAGCTTTTTAGTTTTATTTAGTTATTAATATTGTTTTTTTTTCTCTAGATTAAGGTTTTACAGATTAATATATATATTTTGTTTTTTATATAACTTCTGGTTATGCACTTCTTGCACTCATCATTTTTTTATTTATTGTTTTCTTTCTTACTAGGGTTGCCTGGAAGAGATCGCTTGTTAGCGATAAGGCCGCCCGTTGCATCCCTTGTAATTTATATGTATTGTGTTATTTGTGTTTCTTTCTAGCAACGAAGTGTTAATAAATAAAATAAATAAATAAATAAATAAGTCTTCCACAATCCGCTTCACAAGACACTTTCTTTTGCTTTACATTTTTTGTTTTGCTTTCATAATTTGCGAACTGTGGTATGGACTGGAGATGGTGGGAATCTGCCCTGGGAGTACTCCCTCAAAGCCTAGCATACCACCTACTATAATGGATAGGTTCACGGAAAGTTTATTTTGTGTAAAAACATGATAATGAAAAAAAACCAGTACTGCTGAAAACAATGGCCTCAGATTTTTGTATCATTATCATTCATCGCTAAAATATTCGGTGTTTTTAGTTGTATTCATATGACTTACTGTTTAAAATAATTCTTCGCCACGTTCGAAGCGGGAGGGAGTGGCTGTGAGCTTCTTAAATAATTACGGAGCAGTTTGCGTAATAAATATTACTTATAAAGCGATTTCAGTCCAAATAACTCCGTAGAGTATGATATATCTGTTTAGATTCGACTTTAACGAGGTAAGAGAAATGTTGAGGATAATTGCGGCATTGATTTTGTGAATTGGCCCTGTTGTATATTAATTTATTTTCAATAATCAAACTAGAACATTATAAATTAAATATATTTTTTTATGTCAAAGTAAGATTTTTACAACTTGATTAATTTAAACAAATTTTACATATAGTAATTCTAATATACCTAATAACTAACCTTAAAATTTAATAATTAAAATATATTTATTGCATGATCATTTGGGACCTATCAAATTACCTTTAGTATGATTTTTTTTTATGGCTTTAAATAGTTACAGATTAAAACCTAAACACTTCAATAAATTTCTGCGATTAATACAAACGCAAAACCATTTGTATTTAGCTGATAAAAAACATCTGAAAAGTTGTACACATAGAGTATATGTCTTGTTTAAAGATGTGAACTATATTTTAACAGAGATAGGCTATCAGTGTATGAATATGAGACACATACATACTTTTATCAAATTTGTACCTCAATTTGTTGAAAGAATCATTGTCTGATTGACGTGACTACAACATTGCTGTAGATAAGTTTTCAGACCACACCCAGCTCAGCCCAGATAAACAGTTTATAGTATTAATATATTATATTATTATGTTATAATTATCATACTAATTTTATAAAAGTGTCCGTATTTTTGTATGTTAATAACAAATAAAATCGATTCTGCCGATTTCAATAATAATTCTCTCTTCGTAAGAGAGAATTATTGAAATCGGCAGAGTGGTAAGTGTTCCAAAATATTTTAAGTAAATCAAATATCCATATGCTAAAACTATAAATGTTGGTTATATGGCAAATATATGACAAAATTAAAATGAACAATGTTCCATCAAATATAAAAAATCTTTAAATATTTTGTTTCTGGGAACGACACATTTGTAAAACAAAAATTATATCAAATCAATTGGAACGCGTAGGGGTAATTTTGAAATAATGACGGTTCAGGCCCTTCTCATTATTTATGGATTAGCTTTTGTTTCTTTTGTATATGTAAACACAGGGGGATAAATTTTGCATTACCATAATCATTGAAACATACGGAGGAGCTGCAGTTATTGCAATTATTATTATGTCTTTCATGTTAAGATTTGCATTGATGTGCTTGTTCTGTTGTTGTTATAAATAAAAATAAATTGTTGCTAAGTGCAAATATTGAAGACGACTGTTTCGTTTTGAGGAAGGTTTATATGGGGAGAAAAATTTAAATAAAAAAAAATATCCTTTTTTTATTTTGGAAAAGTGAACATTATTTGTGGGCAATATCCATATGTTGGTATGTAGCTACTTAAAAGTTTCCAGATACTTTAAATAACACCAAATGCCCTTGACTAAAATTTAAGACACGTCTAAAACATAGAAGGGTAATCACCTACTGGTTTATAAAGAGAAAACAAGACAAATGGAAAGCTCCAGGGTACATTTGGATTGAATACTCTGGATTTTTATTACTATTTTTGTAAGAAATTTAAATACTTTTTAGTACGTAAGTTTTGTGCAATTTACTGGAATTCTATCGTTCTTACGGTTACGTACGTTCTTATCAATGATTTTGAAATTAAGAAATGAAGTTGAATGACCTATTTCTGATATACATACTTCTACGAAGCGTTGTCTTAAAGCCTAGTCGTTTTTTTCATTTGTTTAAGCAGATTTTCCCACGGGTCTTATGGAAGTAATTGGAAATTCTTTTGAATATTCGTTGAACGTCACACTGGAATTTAACGTGGAGCTTTACTCGATGTTTTTAGAGGATTTGAATGACGTTTTTAATTACTAACTTAGATCCCTTGGATAAGGGGCTTTTTTGAAAGAATTTGTTTTTTACGCACGGTCGGTACCTGAAGTTTAATAGAGCTCTGTGTTTAACATTGTTCTTTTTATTAAAGAATATCAATATACAGATACTTATACAGGTACTCACAAAGAACACAGAAAATACTTAGACAATAGTACAGCGAGACACACTGTTATAATTAAATGATAAATTTAAAGTTACGTTTTATAAACTAAGTTATTGTGTTGAATAAACAAAGGAAAAATGTAATTAAATATATGGTTCAGGTGTCTTGATATAAATGCTTATATAAAAAATAATAATGATTCCTAAAAAACCTGCAAAAATTTTCGTTGAAAGTTTTTGAAAGGTCGTGTTTTGCTTTCTGTAAAAACAAATTATTTACCTTTGATAATCAAAAATCACGTTTAGAGTTAGATTTAGGATTAGGATAATAGACGTATCAGTACCAGGAGAGCAGCCCAACTGCGAAGCACTCATACAAGGGCAGATTTTCATAACATTTGCATAATCCGAGGGTCGTTCATGGTGTCGGGGGACAGCCCTCAGCGGTTTTGTTATTCAATAACAAATCTCTCAGACGTCATGTGTAGTGTCCTTGAGGCATCTGGTATTACAGAACATTATAATAAATGGACTGATGTTACATTGTGCTTTCGGCTTTCATCGTTATTAACCGGAAGTGGGAATATCATTTTGAAATACTAACCACTGTGAATATCTTAATATATATAAATCTCCTGTCGCGATGTTTGTCCGCGAAGGACTTCTTAACTACTTAACCGATTTTAAATTATATTGGCACACCGTTAGCAGTCTGGTCCAACTTAAGAGATAGGATAGCTTAGATCTTTAATTATAGTTGCAATTTTATTTTATTGCAAATTATTTGTTTATTATTTGATACAATTCTAACAGATGGCGCTGTGTTAAAAGTACGAACGTTTCAGAGACACAGATAGCTATCTACCTTTCACATAAGTTCTCCTACCGTTTTCCTTGAATAGTTTTCTACTATGTAATATTACAAAAAACCTTAGCCACAGCAATACATGGCCTAGTCTGCTAGTTGTATATAGAATGTAATGTTTGTTTTGAGTCAAATAAAGTAGTTTTTTTATTGCTAATTAAATATAAGAAAAAGGCCGGAACACTTACGTAATCCATTTTTGAGAATATAAAATATAAGTAAATATTATTTTTAATTACTCATTTTACGGTTTGATTTAACCCTATTTGTTTCTTTAATTTTTTGCTTAATTAGATAATATTGATTAGGTGTCTTCAAGTCTTTACTTACTTATATTAGCGATTCAAGTATTATGCAGATTTAAAGCAATTAATCCCCTCCCCCTCCTCTTTTCATTAAAAGTAACCAAAGCTCTCAAAAGTAATGGTACATAAACCTATAATGTTTTTGTGGGAATTCTCAAAAATGCAATTCGTTTTCAAACAGAGACAAAAACGTCAACAATAATTACTTAGTGATTACTTTTGAAGTAATCACTAAGAAAATCAAAGATAGTGCTTACGTAATATTTGAACTTAGTGGGCTTATTAAAACATCACATGATTCGTATGTCAACTCAACCCAATAGGCTAAAACTGCTTTTAAAACCTACGCAAAATAAATCGAGTATGCAGCTCAAATAAACAGTTAAACATGCTGACATACATAATGTTTTCTGCAAACGCTTGTTACGTAATCTACACAAGAGCCTGCTCCTACTAACAACCTAGATGCACTAACTGGCTGCATTCCGACTTATTGTTACTACAACGTTGAATATTTTATTTCGATTTTATCATATTTTTCATAAAACATTGCGTTATTCTTGAGTCCATACATAATTTATGGAAGAGATTCGAGTAATAAAAGATAAACCAAGAATCATATGCACCCCTGGATTACTATGTTAAAATATACCTATAATGGGGCTTCTAAACGGGCCATGTTTTGCTGCAATTGATGGCTGCACTATTGGCAACTAATTGCCCGGCCATCACAAAAATGTTTTAATGCAGCTGATGGCCGAGCAATCTATGGCTGGGCCATGTGTTGCAATATGACAGCAATTGTATGGCCCATGATGCAGACTCCTAAACGGGCTACACATACCGGCAACAATGGCTGACGAAATCATACTTGTCGTACTATAAGCTGTAATTGTTTTAAAAAACAAACAGAAAAAGAAGAGATTGTGGATTTGACCTTACTTAAATAGGCGTGAAACTGTAGACAATTTGAGTCTAGAAATAAGCCTTGATAATAAATTATTCAAGAATTATTATTTTTTTTTTTTACGTAGTTGTCAAATCGCAAAACACAGAATAGAGCAACATTTCGCGTAGAAAAGGATACACTGTGCCATAACAAAGAGAGTGACTGAAACAGCAATAAAACTGGCTGTGCAATATTGCAGTTGAATTCGATAGCCTGGCGATCGTCCGGCAACACATTGGGGCAATACCGGCCATAAGTGGCTATACAAAACATGTTTGGCTATATGGCCGGGACATTACTGCAATATTGCATTGTGTGGCTGCTATTGTTTGCAATGTTGCCGGGCAACTGTATTGCAGCCATCATTGCAGCAAAACATGGCCCGTTTAGAAGCCCCATAATGAGTCAATTATTGACATTATCGCCACGAGTGTGTTGAGAGCTTTCACTCAAAATTATTTCGATCACAATGAATTAAGTATGTACACTCATAATCTGTCAATCTCAATTTCTTTTTCGTTCTACAACTAAAATAAACGGTATATACTATAAATATTACATAAATTTTTTTGTTCGGCAACAGTTCCAATTTACAAAAATAACTCAATCAAATCAAATCAAATCAAAATTTATTTATTCAGTTTAGATGCGACTTAACGCATGCTTATGAATGTCAAAAACGTTTACAAAATTCGCGAAAGAGCAAAACTACGCCATCCGTTCGCAAGACTACCTCTGAGAAGAACGGGCAAGAAACTCAGCAAGTTTTATCCTCCCTTTACATACAATAATTCAAAAGAAAATGTCATAAGCCACAACGTCATTTAAGTTACATAAGTAAAAATAAAATAAAATCTGTTCTGTGATTTACCACATTCACCATTACATTACATTACATTACATTCACAACACTTCCAAGAGAACAAAGCAAATTATAACAATATAATTATACCTATTGCCAAGCGTTTTTATCTTCTAGGTAGTCATTAACTGTGTAGTAACCTAGTAACTATATGTGAAGATGTTTAATTGGCTCACAATATTCTATATATCACCCAGGCGTATTGTTGTGTGAATAGTGTTTGCTTTAAATACAAGTATTAAAAAGTATCTGATAATAATTACAATTCAAATTATAGTCGATACTAAACATTGGCGCCGGCCAGTATTTACCAGGAGTAATTATAGATGTTATCTAAGCACCGAGCGAGTATTACCGCTCATATACCATTACATTAGTAGAATTGCTTATTTTTTATAGCACACGATTGTATACGGCCATTACTTGTTTGTATAAAGGATAATATATATATAGGTTTACTCTTTGGATGGTTATGATCGCTATATAGATATAGTAATAAATAAGTCCCATTTGTTTTTACAAAAGATACACAGGCTTTATATAGAGTATTTTTTTTGAGAATCTCTTGTACAGTTTATGCTGGGAAAGACCTGAATCTATCCCTCTTTATCTTGAGCAGTTCTCTCCCAATCGCCCCCCACAATATTCCACCTTCTTTTACTGTGTTTCCAGCTGCTATTGTTCATGCTAGCCGTGAGAGAGAGATATATATATATATATATATAGAGTAAGATATACATATACTCTATTATAAACGAGAATTTAATATGTATAGAGTAAGATAGAATACACCTGTTAGAGTATATTTTTAAGGCTAGTTTCCACCGCTCATCGAACTGAGGGCCGCTCCAACCAGTATTTGTAGCAACCGGAATTTGTGATAAATAAATTTCGTGACATTTCGTGTATTCCTTCCAAATAATATCTAATTATTTATTTACCTCAGAAATATTCGTTATGTTTATATTTTAAGGAATTTGTTTGAATTAGTATGTAAATTCTTATATTTGTACGGATGTTGCGCATCAAAATACAAGAAAAATTACAGTATTTTTGGTGATATAACATAATACTTTTTATACATAAATTTAATTTGAATAAATATAACATTAAAAATGAAATACAAGCCGCTGTATGGCTCTTGAATGGAATGCAATCTAAAATTCAATTAAATTTACTCCTAAAACACTGAATGTACTTGAAATGAACATCAATTTGGGGCCCTTTTATTTAAATTCAATTTTGATTTAAATACAAGGGGCTATCGTCCTGTCGGTGAATAGAATATTGATTATTGAGCCTGCGTGAAAACCAATTAGCTAACTGGTAGTCATAGTTATATTGTTATATTTGGGGCCTCTGCTTTTAAAGTTTTGAGCAGTGACCATGCAGTGCCTCCAAGCCCTGAGTTCAAATCATGGCTGTGGTTTTTTTCTCGGTGAGTAATTAACATTTTTTGTTCAGTTAAATAACAGACGTGAGAGAACCGGAACGATTTGCTCTTTTAGATTGCCGTTTAAATTCTAACAATGTTTTGTGTCGCAGCGGTCCTAATCCAAGATTTTCTAGGCATCGACTTTTTTTTTCAATAATTCGGGTAAGGATATGTAACTACGTGGTTTCTATATTTTTGTACTAAGTATATATTAATATATACTATAAATATATAGCATAAAGAAAATTAACTTTCGCGAATGCATAATCATTATAGTTAGAATAGAACTAAATTAAATTTAAAATTGGGCGGTAAATGTAAAATTAGAAGCATTCAATGTATTTTTATTGACGTTCATAAGTGTACTTTATGTTACCTACATGAATAAATGATTTTTGAATTTGAATTTGAATTAAATACGGAATGCAAATATAATAAATAGTGGTATGATGATTTAGACCACGTCTAATGAAAGCAGTCTCACCAATCCACATTTCAGTATTGGGCCCTTAGTGCTAAAAATACGTGCCTGCGTCTAGGCCGAAAAGCCGAAGCTGCGCCAACCTGATAACCGGCTCGTCCATTAAGCGATATAATGGTCGCGCAAAATTGATGGAAAAAATGCAGCTTTACCTCGGCAGTTTGATGAATCTATTTGGAATTCAACATTCTAGATTCGTGGTTTAAGTTTAATAGACGATGATTTCTAAAGCTTTTCGTATTAATAGGAGCTTTTATATAAATATATGAGATGCATCAAACTTTTAATACATAATTTACTCAGAATGGAATACAAGAAATTCGGTGTATATTAAGGTAAATAGAAATATTAATTGTATAGTAGATAAACTTCGATGTGTGTGTTTTTATTGGTTAACGTCCATTAATCATCGGAAAATAAGTTTGCATATTTTTTTATCCTACGCAGATGTTTTCCGTTAATAATTTACATTTCTTCCTGAAAAAATCTCTTTACATAAAACAGAAACACTGCTTCGATGTAGCATTCAGATATTAGTTAGACTACATTGAAAGGTTATTTTCAACCTTCTTATTATTTGAAGTTATGTAACCTGTATTTGTATGTGTATCTTACATTAATCACTTTTGTACAAATACGTAAGAGTATGTGCCTACAAAAAATTATTACTCTCCTGAAATTACAATCTTGGACCCTCCGATATATCTGCCTTGGACTGCATCCGTTTCTTTAATCATTTTTATTTCATAGACACGTAGACGTAGACATAGAGAATTAGTCTGACACATGTCATCGATTTATGGATTTGAAATGCTTCTGTCCTCAAAATTTTTCTTTACTGTATGAGCGAGTGTTAGATGCGCACACAGACAGAAAGTCCATTGGTGCACGGCCGGGGATCGAACTTACGATCTCAGGAATACGAGTCCTACTAAATCACTGCTTCCACACCGTGTCAATCCGATACCTACATAGCACAGACACTAGATTTCAGATCAGATGAAATGTTTTGCAATTCTCAACACCAGGGTGATGATAAGCAGAGTATTTACAGATGAGCGCACGAGGCCGTTTTCATTTTTCGACGCCTTTTATTTGAGGTTCGATAACTTCGCTGAAACTTTACAAAGGAAAAAATAAAAATTTCAGGAACAAAGGCTTTATAGGCGTTAACTCACTCAAAGGCTTATAACTCAAAGGGCTCAGGTTTTTTTATTAGACTTTCCGATTTTCATTTTTCTTCTAGGTGATGTCAGGGACTTAGTTGAAATAGGATTTGCAATTTTTAATGAGTATTGTAATTAATCATTAGTATCCATTTTATATTAAAGCTATTTAAAAAATGTTTTCAACATTGAGACATAATCTTTGGTTTACAGAGTACTACGCTTTGAATGTATTATAACTCTTTTTTCGCTGATCGTCTATTTTATCGCTTATAGTTAAATGTGTATTGACATTTATACATTGTAGAAGACTAGATACTATACCAAGTATAGGTACTACAAACATACGTAATTATATATTTGAAATAAAAAAAACCGCAGGTAAACTGTATTGTACTGTGGGTCTACTGTGCGAGAATGATCACTGAGGACATAGGTTCGATTCCCGGCTGTGATAATCGACTTTGGTATGGTGAGGGAAAACAACACGAAGGTAAAAGGCATCGTCTATGTGTCAGGCACAGAAGGTGGGTCACCTACTTGCCCATTAGAAAATACAAATAGTCACGAAACAGATACTGAAATCTGAGGCCTAGACCTAAAATTCTTGTAGTTATGACTAAGAGTTTCGTTTATTTTTCTTACTTCCTTTTAGAGAGTAAAAATTCGCAAACGTTTTCCCGTTTAAAAAGGGATACTAGAACGATGCACGGTAGAGTTTTTTAGGTTTAAGCGGATTTTGCAGGAAGTTTGATGCGCTTCCAATTTTACAATTACTTGAACAATGTGTGTTAATCAACTTAATTAATGTATGCTAGCTTGCACTAGCTGGTTTTTGTTACATTCAGGTTTTGCTTTGCTTATCTAAATTCACATTGTTATATAAATAGTTAGTTGTTCCGTAATTTATAATTAGGATGGGATTCAGAGACCGCAATGTGTGGCCTGTTAAAATTCAAATACAAAAATCATTTATTTATGTAGGTAACATAATGTACACTTATGAACGTCAAAAAAGAAATATACATTGAATTATAATTTTACATTTACTGCCAGTGCTCAAATCAAGGGCGTGGAAGGGAAAAGAAGAACTGGCAAAACTCTCAGCCACTCTTTTTTTAATTGAATTTGATAGATAGTCACAACTGAAGATTCCTGACTTAGTATTTAAATGCAAATAATGTTTGTGTTATAATAAGTTTAATTGCACGTATTATTGTAATAATATGACTCTGGCAATGGAGAGAGTACGAGAATTTATTATTTGATAATGATGCTTTCACGATTTTTTTTCAGCATTTAATTAAAACAAAATAACTGAGCCAATTATTATGAATACCGAATGAACACAGCAGTACTTTTTAACGATCCTTCAACTGTTTCAAACCTTTCTGGAAAATACAAAAATAGCATCAAAAGCTATTAAAATACAAAAATATTTACGAAATCTATAATTAAGTTACGGGAAACCCGAATTCTATCGTAAAAGGTTCCAAATTTTACATTTTACCCGTATCGCTGCTGATTTGAATCACAGATTCGGATGAACTTTCCTGTTTACACTTTTTTCATCTAAAATCCATCGAACTTTATCGAACTGAAATAGATTTCATACAAAGGACGAAACGAAAACTCCCAATAACGGTGGTGCCTCGGGCTGTGACATTTGGACATTTTTACGCGACTATCGACCTTAATTGTATAGCAATAAAATGTATTGTGTTGTCCACTATAAAACTTTTGGCGCGAATTTGACCCGTATTACTTTGAGTTTATACCGATTTGAAAGGAAATGCCGTGATAGGTAATATCAGTGTTTGTAAAGACAAATGATATATGAATAAACGGAAAATGTTTATGTCAGGTAAAATATTTGAAAAAATTCTGTCGCATAACGTTAACGTTAATTTAAATTGTAAAGTCAAGGCTCGATAGTTATAGTACTTAAATTTTAAAGTGAACCTCTAACCAACGACTCTGAAGAGAAAACCAAAGTAAAATGCATGGTTTTAATATTGTCCGCGTATTAAACGCATGGTTATTGTCTCTAGATAATAACAGTTTTAATTAGTTCCTCACTTAATTGTATAAGTATGTTTTACGTAGCAACTTGTGTAGCACATTCGTAGAACGAGCGTAGCGCTACGTAGGTTGGTTTAATTAGTATGAAATGTTATACTACAAGAACCAGATTCGGAAAAGTATGTAACCCTTATTTGTAACTATTTTATGATCATTTTCATAGTCAATATAGTATCAATCATTGATAATCAGTCTTCTGTCTTTTACCCACTTTACAAAATTTTCACCTAAGAGATGCCTTCTCACAATGTAACGTAATTATACTTTCACGGTCTTCATGGCGGTATAATAATTGCTGTAAAAAATAAATTGTTGCACAACCGTGATTCGAATATCGAACCACCTGAGTATCCAAAGTCGAACTTTTATTAATTATTATTATTATTTTAACTTTTATTACAAACATTTTATTAATGAATATTCACGTATTCTCAATGTAATATTATGTACTTTTATTAATGAAGGAATGAATTTAATTAAAATGTATATATATTTTACAATACACAATATAAAGCAACAGTATTCACAATCTCGCTACAATTAGTACGATGACATCAAACTCTGAATAGCGATAACAATGTCTTCGACGATATATGCAACATCACGATATCAAACACTGGGGGTTCCGAGCTGGTTTAGTGGTTCGTATGATATAAGATGTTTCTGGGAAAGCACAATGTTCTTTATGTTGGTAACAACAGACCAGACAACCTTCACAACAGACTTCAATTAAAAAATTCAATATACATATAGACATTCAATTTAAGTAATTGCCATCATGTTAACAAGGTCCTTTGAAGTGACACACTTCATGTAATCGAAATTGAGTAAATACGATTACTTTGTAAAAGGGCGTTAAAGCATTTAAGATATTTCGGGAAGTTAACACGGTGTCTTATTTGGGGGACTGAACAAAGAACTTGTCAAAAATAAGTTATAGTAATTATAGGCTACTGGTGCGAATGTTATATTTTATTTGAATATAATGCTGTAAGCATGAGAGTATTTTACATTAATGATTATGTTGTATTGCTTCCGACAGCATAAATATTTAAGACTTGAATATGCTAAATGGGTCCTCCCTTAATAATATTATTTATTTATTTCATTATCAGCGAACATAAATTATGAATAAATAACACGATGATTCTTAAGATAATAACCAAAGATAGAATTCATGGAATATACAAAAAGGTTCAAATATTTACTGAGTGAAAGATCAATAAGAAATATTAAATAATATATTTAACTAAATAGTACCTAATTCGGGTGTGCTTTGATGGTATGAAAGATGGTTTGAAATATGCCATATTTATGTGGGGTATTAATGATAATCACAAGTACCAAATACTTGCTTGTTATAAGATATTTAAGAACACTCTAAACAGTCACATATTTACATTACATCAAGTACTAATATTACGCTAATGAACTTCAATTAAATAATGACAAAATTTTAGCATTCAAATAAGGGCGTATAACAGACAATAATTTTATGCAAATTTTTGTTTTGCGTTCTTTTTTTTAAGAAGATGAATAGTATAGTTAAAAACTGAATTATGTACTTAATATAAACAATTTTTTACGCCAATAATAAATCTTCACATGTAACCTACCTTGGCTACCTCGCTAACATTTTTTAAAACTCTTGATAAGCATTTCTTAACCATATCCAATATTGCTCAATCGTGATTTCTCTCTTGTATCGCCATTCATGAAGAATTGAGATAAGCTTTTTAGTTTGTTTTCATTATGTTTTTGTATTATTTTAGAGTAAGGTTTTATAATATTTTTTTAAAATTTTAGTAAGAAAACGTGAATTTGCCTGAAAGAGATCGTTTGCTAGCGACAAAGTCGCCTGTTGCATCTCTCATAATTTTTATGTATTATGTTATCTGTGTCGGTATAAATCTAATCTATAAATCGAAGTGTGAAAAAGTGAATACAAACATAATTCTTAAAAATTAGCTTGCTTTGGTACAAATAAAATAATTTAGGTTTAAGGAGATGCAATCATTACATCATGCTCCATATGGCATATTATGGAAATTAATAATAATACTTTAAGTATATGAATCAGGGCGAAGACGAAACTTTAGCTACATAAGTAATTACCATTGGAAAAGGATTACAGAGTAGTATTGAATATTTAGTTTAGCTTCAAGTTGAAGCCATGTTAGAGTTGGCCAACTGTGCTCGATGCAAATGAGGCTGTAAGCTGTTAAGCTAAAGTGCCTTCGAACAGATGACGCCTGTACATTCACTAATGGACCGTATTATTTTAAAATCGAAATTCAATTCATTTCCCTAACTAAAACTTTTATCCAACTTTTTGAATATATACTATAAATAAAAATGTCCACAGCGCTTAATCACCTATATCTTGAGGTGATAATGGTGATTAAGGCCGGCAACGCGCTCGCGAGTTAGCTTTGACACTGTCAATGGGTGGCGGTATCACTTAACATCTGGTGAGCTTCCTGCCCGTTTGCCCCCTGTTCAAAAAAAAACACCCCACATATACGCGACTGAAATAATTAGTATTTTCAAAATTTAGCTATTTTTGATAAAATACCAGGAAAAAGTTATTTGTCTACTTATAGATACTTAGAGTCTGTTTCACAATGTCCGGATAAGTTACAAATAAGCTATTTATTACTTATTGGTAGAATAAACAGTATTAGTGCGTTTCACGATTGTCAGATAGCGCTATTTTTCATGAAATGCCAAGTATATTATTCGGAACTTTTATCTTTCGAATAATTTATATGTTGCATAGCTATTTGGAACTTTATCCATACATTGTGAAACAGGCCCTTAGTCTAAATTCTCAATGAACAGTTTTGATGTTCAATGTCTAGTAGAATACAAGAAATTTCTACCAATAAACAAATTGTACAAATTCTAAAAGCGACAATTGCGAATAAACTTTTATTTCCGAAACAATAAACGAAAAGTAGAGATTCCGAACACCCGGCTGACGCCCCACGTGTCATTACAATTTTTTACTCACAGGTGCGAGAAATGAGGTGAGATTACAGGCATTTTTGTCGCGTTCCGACGACATTTTTCTGTGGTATTTTACAATTTATTGATCAGTGATTTGGAATTAATTAAATTATTTTGTACTTAATGAAAATAATAATTTAATATTTACATGACTGCAACATATTATTTTACATACCTAGTCTAGCCATAGGTTATGGAACAAATGAAAATGCATTTTTTTAATGGAGTAATGTGAAATTAAATATTATTTTAATTTATACCTTCGTATTTATAAAAGTCTCTTAGTCAAAAAATAAATAAGTATTATAGTCACCTTTACCTTTTATAAGGGCCTTTAACCTTTAGCCACGAATTTACGGATTGAGCCACTGTTCCAAGAGAAATTTCGCCACTGCTTGCGCCAAAATTTTCTCAATTTCAATGTCGCCGTGTCGCTTAGAGCTATCTACTCTAAGCCATAAATTGAAGTCTAAAGGATGGTCTGGGCTAGATGAGGGCAAGTCTTCAACTCTTATACAGTCTGGAACAAAATCATAGTCAACGACGACAAAAAAGTAATATATTTTTTAATGCTTCTAATTTTATATTAACTGCCAGTTGTCAAAGGCGTAGAAAGGAACTGGCAATTAATGCTCTTTTTTATCGCTTTTATATTTTTATTTAAGTTTTTTGATTTACACAATGTTTTTCCAGGGTTAGATAGTCCGTGCCTTCAGATTAGGTGTTGAATCTTGCTGCAAAGTCCCCAGTATATTTATAAAAAGGGCATTGGTTAGAGCTTTCACAAGGATCCAAAACTGTATCTTGATTTATTTTGGCAGGGGTTGTTATTCAAAATGGCCCTAATACTCCTGGTATTTGGCCCATTTTGAATAACAACTATTATTGTGATCACAAAGTTTAACCATAATTAGATGTTTAACTTAATGTGAATTGGAGTTACCAATTAAAGTTTGAAACGTCTTAAACTTGTGATAGCTGGCTTTAAGACACAAAAGAATGATTTTATAATTACAATTAATGCATCACAAATCCTTAGAACGTTTAATTTGTGACACATGCTAACACAAACGAGAATAACTATGATAAAGGAAACATATGAAGTAATACAAATGCGTCTATATCCTCTTCACGTAATTGTATAATCATAATACAATAATATTATTAAATTTTAAGTAATTAATTCGAAACCATTATTTCATTATTCTGTGTATATACTCTGCATGCATCTGTTAATAAATATTTAAGCCCGCAAGTTTACATAAATAATTATTTCTGTCATTTCTCATTTCGTCATGAATTTCCATTAATTAGTGGGGCTGTCCATATTCATCGTTAAGCACAAATGAAGCATTGTCGCTTAATGGAATTGCTTTTAATGTGATGTTTGGCTCGCACTGCAGAACAAGCGTCGCGTTTTGACGTGACAACGTCTTATAATCCGATGGAGCCGGCTGCACGCAGGAAAATCATGACGCATGCGGCGTTACCTCGTTTTGAGGCGTTCCATTTATGGCTTGCGTGCCAGTGAGAACGCAGAACGAGCGACAAAACCCGACTTTATGGACAACCGATTTTTTTTGGTTACTAAGTAATTCCGAACCAGTTCTATTTAGGGTTCTTGAAGAAAAGAGTGTGCCAATTCTTAATAAGTCAGCGAGTCTTCTGAGGTTGAGTATCCATGGGCGGCGGTTGCTTAACATTAGATGAGCCTCTTGCCCATTTGCCACCGATTCTTTAAAAAAAATCAACAAAAAGCGATCCTTTAAATGCATACTTACGTTGACGTATTTAGTATTTACGTAAGAGTAGTGTAGTGTCCTACATGCACTATAGTTGATCATTCTTATTAAGAACATATAAATAAAAGAGACACAAAAAAGTGTTTTCCACACCCTATAAGGTTCCAAGATTAAACGAGAACTTATGAAAGCTATGAAGTGTAATTCGCGATTATATTATGTATGTGGGTGAAAGTAGCAGTGCGGACCGACCTCAAATTATAGTGGGAGGATAATTATACGAAAACAAATATGGTATGTAATGACAGTGATAGCAGGTTAGTGACGATTTATGTTATTATGTTCTTACTACTTCCGGTTTTTCGAACCTATTACAATGATTTTATGTCATTAACTCTAGTTTGAACTTTGGATTTGTTTAGCCAACCACTAACTTTGTAGCCAAAGTACAAATATTAAGGTTGTTTTTAACAACCGATGGGGAAATATCCCATTGTGTTTCATTAATTACCAAGTTTGGTATGTTTTTACAAGAATACTTTCATCAGTAGGTATTTTTTGGTAAGAATCAAAGTCCGGGACATCTGAACCATTTACCTAATACGCTAAGTCAAGGAGATGGTATTAAAATGAAAATATTATAATCTTTTTGTATATTATGTAATTCACTATTTGCTGTTCATGAATCTGTAAGATTAGCTTTTTAGTTTTGTTTATTTATTTTTTTTTTCTCTAGATTAAGGTTTTACAGATTAATATATATATTTTGTTTTTTATATAACTTCTGGTTATGCACTTCTTGCACTCATCATTTTTTATTTATTGTTTTCTTTCTTACTAGGGTTGCCTGGAAGAGATCGCTTGTTAGCGATAAGGCCGCCCGTTGCATCCCTTGTAATTTATATGTATTGTGTTATTTGTGTTTCTTTCTAGCAACGAAGTGTTAATAAATAAAATAAAATAAATAAAATAAAATAAGTTTATTTTGGAACATAAGATCATCTAGGTATCACTTATTCCACGTCATTAAATTCGAACTTGTAGGCATCCCTACTCATCGGCAAAAAAGACAGAGGGTGTAGGCCGATAGAAAAAGCCGGCGCAAAAAACTCTCGGTACTCTTTTAAAAAAGCAAATCATCAAACAATACTACAATATTAAAAACAAATAAAGCAAATTAATTATTGAAAACTTTATCGTATTTCAATTGAGAAAAAAACCAGTAATATTATTTATTAGTATACTACTATTTATTTGAAAATGTTATTGAAGAGGTTATTAAGTAACTTCGTATAAATCGTCGAGTGCAATACCAGAACATTTAAAAGACAGACAGGCTGGTAATTTATCGCTATAAGCGATTCATTGAAATAATATTTGGTAGGCACAATTATCATGAATATATAAACATAGTCTAAATTAATATTTCATTAATTTAGACTATGTAAACGGTACATGAGTATCTTTAGTTTAATTAGTTGCATCCCTTTAATACTGTCAAAAATTATGTAATATTTCAAATAACACTTATTATCACACATAAAAAAATATCGATATTGCAATTCTTTTCAATAAAATCATTTTAAAATTAGTTTATTCCGTTATACCAGTAAACAAATATATTATCATTATATATTAACAGCTAATTTTATAATAAACAATAGTATAAAGATTTGTCGATGGCAATAGATGTCTCGTTTGGCTAATTTTATGGGCAAATCGTTGGGCTTAGAATGTTCTGATTTCGTATTATTGATGATCCACTAATCCCCGTAGATTTATGTTATGGTCGTTAAATGTAAGTGTATTTTTGGTTTTAACAGTGTGTGAGTTTGAGTTTTTTATTATATCAGAAAGTAGAGTATTCCTAGAACTTTGTAGACTGAGATATATTTTATTAACTAAATTAATCAATTAAGTTTTGATTCATTTCAAAATGAATAACATTTTTTTAATTAAGTGGTCTTTATACTAGTTATATACATATATAGTTAAATGTAGTAAGGTAATTATTCGAAGTCGGCTTCAAGTCAAAATAGTCAAATATCTATTCATTGGATTTGAATTCTTCAGAATTTCAAACAGCCATCAAATTAGATTATATTATGATTCACAATAATTGTAGTCGTCATATACATTTTTTCACTAACTTCTAAAAATTTGACTAGGGAAACAGAACTTTTCAGAACTTATATAAAAGATATCGCCTCAATTTTATTAAATTTCTATTAAATTGCACTATACAACATAACTAATAATATATTTTAAACAATTATATCAAATGAAATTGTTACATAATATGTGAAAAAAATCAATAAAATAAAAAACTATTTTATTTATCATCAAATTGGAATTCTAATCATAATTAGTAATAAATGTCTATGAATTTTAAATAATAAGTTAATTATAAATAATCAAAATCGTTAATCACTATAGACCCCTCTACACTGAACTCTACACTTGCCTCCTCCATTTTGCTCCACATCTGTGTTTGCTTTCGTGAAGTTTTCACCACCTTTTCTTTTTATTTCATCAATTATCTTATCTCTTAATCTTTTATTTGTTGGTTATTGCCAGGTAGTTACCCTTAGTGTCCATTTTTCCTTGCGTGCAATATGACCCGTCCAGTTCCACATTTGTTCTTTTTAGAGAGAGAATATAAATATGTTGTCGCATAAAAGTTTTGACATTTAAAAATATGATAACTTGTTATTTGACATCGCAACCCAAAATAGAAATCCATTTTTGATTTCATAACAGCAATAGTCAGAAATTCATAGCGTTTATTACTCGACAGTTTTTACCTTGAATATTTTATTTGAGTCAAAAACATCGCTTTTAGATTGAACTTTATTGATGTCGAGTTCGGCACTTAAACAAATTGAAACTGGTTTGTGACTTTTGAAATCATCGTACCCGTGAGCGTAGCAAGCCTACCGCGTAGCAGTTGCGTAGCAGATGAGGCTACTATTCACAAATCATATTTGCATACTCGGTATTTTTTTGTATTTTACTCACAATTTTGAAACGCTTAACGTAAATACGTTATAAAAACGATAAATTCTGGAGTTATTACCAAATATAATGGCGTGTTTATTTTTATATATCAACATAATAATAACAAAAATCATTCCATTCATAATATCAACATAAATCATCTCAAACTGGTAATTAGTTTTAAGTTCACATCAAATTATATCAATACATTACATTATATGAATTTTTTACGTGACTTATTTGAAATGAGTATTTAATGTCTGTCTAAGTCAAATAAATAATAATAAAAATCTGGAAACCAATAAAATATTTTTTATGAAATTTCTAACTTGACATTTTATATTAGATACGAATTATTAACACAGAATCCGTACACAATAAAGCTCCGAACTGAAAGCAAATAAAAATAAATTGTAACTGTAATTACGTCCTAAATTCAAGGAGGTTCGCAATCGAGCCTACTCTTAAAAAGTTATGAATTTTTATTAAATTCCCTCGAAAAGGTTTTGGCGTGTCCGCTTTCGGATTTAATTAATTTTCCGTTTAATGTAATTTATCGCGGATCCGGTGGCCCTCGAAGGTAGGTTTTAAAATTAACCGTACCCCTTTTCGGGGAAGTGATGCGGTCGTGTCTTCAAGGCGCGAAGGGGCGAGGCGTCAATGTTGTTTTCCAAAAACATTGCAATGTTAATGCTCTTACATATTCATTTACATTTATAACAAATAATGAAATTTATCAGCGTATAAATGGCAAAATTATATTTATGTTTAAAGCAATCATTTATATACTAAGTTTTACACAATAAATCCTACCTGAGTGCTAAATATTAAAAAATAATAATAAATACCAAAGTAAATTTAATAAGTATGAGGTCCCTTAGTATCCTAAATTGTTAGAGCGGGAAACCCTCTGGGGTCACCGGTACTGTCTACCAGTCGCCAATTTAAATCTTTGATCAGCGCATGTATACTTTTACACCTATACAATATACTACTCAAGAATTTAAAAATATAATTATTGTGTTGAATACAGAAACAAAATCTATTGTTTTCTATATATAGTATACAAAATATATATAGTATTATAAATACACTGCATTCTTGATGAAGAGTGATTGAAAAAATTCAATTAAAGTAACACTATGTAGAAGAAGTGTTGGTCTAGGGGCATCAGCGTGCGACTCTCATACCATACAGGTCGTAGGTTCGATCCCCGGCTGTGCACCAATGCACTTTCTTTCTATGTGCGCATTTAACATTTGCTCGAACGGTGAAGGAAAACATCGTCAGGAAACCGACATGTCTTAGACCCAAAAAGTCGACCACGTATGTCAGGCACTGCAGGCTAAGCACCAACTTGCCTATTAGATTAAAAATTGATCATGAAACAGATTTTAAAATCTGAGGCCAAGACCTACAGAGGTTTTAGCGCCACAACGATTTATTTTATTATTTTATGTACAAGAAGTATTATTTTTACGACAGTTTATAATTTAAGTTTTATAAAAATCAAAATTACAAGCTATGTTTCTTTTTCAGGTAAGTCATCAGAGCAGAATTAGTAAGTGAAGTTAAAGCTTTGTTAAAACGTGTATTGTGATTCATTTGTGTTTTGTTCTATGAACATTTGTCCATTGTAGTATATTTTTAGCCTTTTTCTAACCAATCACAATCAAACAAAAACATTCTCATTATGTCTTAGTATATATTTTCACGTAAAAGGCTTGGTGCGATTTTATAAAGTATATAACGAAAGCAATACTCAAACAAAACGAGATATTGCGAGCAAATATCGTCGAAATTAGATTTACGAGTTGGGAATTTTTCGGGGACTCATCCCGGCAAGTTTCGGATCAGTTTCGAATGCCGCATTATCATATAAATGCGGTGTTGACGCAAAAATATGGCGAGCACCTACCTGAGGATGCATACGTGAGCTAAATATCAGTTAGCTGATATTTGAGCAGCTTTATTGTTATGTCACATGTTAAATAATACTTCAGTTACATATATAGATTATAGATTTAGAGAATTATATATTTTAATTGAAGGGACGACCATTTCCCTTCTTAGCCTTGGCTAAGTGTAATTTTAACAAGTGGGTATGATACAAAAATCTTTGTAATTTTATGTACCTATTCCTTCCATAAATGACGGATGAGGCATGATTTATGAAATTAATTTTCCGTAATTTTTTTTTACGTCTCTTCAATACTATGGTTACACGAGATTGATATAGTGCGTTCTTAAATAGGCGCAAAAGAGTTAAGAAAATAATGTAAACCAAATTCAACAATGTCTATTTTTACGTTCAGGTCTTTAAAAAGCATTACCGTCTCCGTAAACGATGTTGTAAGAACAGGTTATACAGAAAAATCATCATTAAAATTCAGAGAGGTTTTACATACTTAAAATATATCGATACGTGGACAATTCCCTTTGAACATCTTTATCCTAAAAAAGCCTTGTTGTTTTCGCTCGAATGACATGAAAAGAAATTGTAACCGATCCCCAATACGGTAAATAAGAATCGATTATTGTCTCAGGAAATACCTCTGTTCAATTGGGGGATTAATCCAGAATAGTTTTGAACAGGGGATATTTTAGATGGGGCTCAGGATGTCCCCAGGGGAGGGGGTTGGAGGGATTATATTTGGAGCTCGCGGGGAAAAATTGTTTTATTCACAATTTGGAGATTTTACGACAAGCTTTCGTCAGTCGGTAAAATATAGTTATATTAGTGTGTTTTCAAGTAAATTAGTTGTATATTTATGAAAGAAAAAAACGTTAACCTTAACTCTTTCGATAAACAGCAAATTGTTCATTCAATTTTTTATACATATACGTATATGTAAATAAAATAAATCAGTGGTGCTACAACCTCTTTAGGTCTTGTCATTTTTAAATAATAATAAACAAGTAGGTGATCAGCCTCCAGGGTCTGACACACGTCTTCGACTTTTTGCGTCTAAGACATGTCGGTTTCCTCACGGTGTTTTCCTTCACCGTTCGAGCAAATGTTAAATGCGCACATAGAAATAAATTCCATTGGTGCACAGTCGGGGCTCGAACCTACGACCTCAGGTATGAGAGTCGCACGCTGAAGCCACTAGGCCAACACTGCTCTATATGTTTATATGTATATGTATCATATATATAAAGATTTGTTTATTTATTTATTTATTTACACTTCGTTACATTACAACATAAAAATTAAACATAATTAAACGAAAATGAGAGCAACTGGCGGCCTTATCGCTTTCTAGCGATCTTTTCCAGGCAACCACTGTGAGTGAAGTAAAATAAAAGAAGATCTTATCTTAGAAGCAAATTATCAAAAATTTACCAATGGTATGAGGCAAAAATACTGTTGTATGTTAGTTTTCGTAATTAATTTTTTGACAGTATTTATATGCCCAAAATATTATAAATTTCAATGGATGTAAATATAATAAATAGCTTATTAAAGATGATTTATAAAAATCTAAACCCAATAAACTGACATTTATGTTAATGAATCCAAAACGGCTTCGTAGCCAGACGATAGATAATGATGTCAAATTGTTTCCTCAACTCAAACCACAAGCTTAAAGTCCAATTTATTTCATCTTTCAATCTTAGGAAACTGTACAGTCGTAAAGCTTAATTAATCACTTGCTGAGGTGGAAAATTGTGCAGCTGTGTCTCATAATGACGCCTTCGATGAGGCTTCGGTGTAACTCATCCATTTGCGGCCTCGCTTCACACGCAAAGAGAGATGAGAATTAAAAACGTTAATGGAAATGGTAAATTAGAAATGTTATATTGTGGTAAAGTGTTTGAAGTAGACTTCAATGTGTGTTTGTTGAAAACTGTTTTTGTGTTATCTTTGTTTGTGGGATATTTTTTTATTTATTTATTAGAAGTACATATTTTTAATCAAATATTCCGACTCATAAAATAAGGAATTAATTAAATAAGGCGATATGGCCTTTTAAAAAACGAGGTTAATAGTTACAGTTCTTGTTAGTACTAAACATTCGTGTTTTTTTTTTTTTTTTTTTTATATAATAGGGGGCAAACGGGCAGGAGGCTCACCTGATGTTAAGTGATACCGCCGCCCATGGACACTCTCGATGCTAGAGGGCTCGCGAGTGCGTTGCCGGCCTTTTAAGAATTTGTACGCTCTTTTCTTGAAGGACCCTAAGTCGAATTGGTTCGGAAATACTTCAGTGGGCAACTGGTTCCACAAAGTGGTGGTGCGCGGCAAAAACTGCCTTGAAAATCGCGCAGTTGTGGAACGGCGGACGTCGAGGTGATACGGATGGAATTTCGTATTCTGCCTCGACGTCCGATGATGAAACTCAGCTGCAGGTATTAATCCGAACAACTCCTCTGAACACTCTCCATGGTAAATGCGGTAGAAGATGCAGAGTGACCCCACATCTCTACGCAACGCCAAAGGATCAAGCCGCTCGGAGAGAGATTGGTCGTCGACGATTCGAACCGCTCTTCGTTGAACACGGTCAAGTGGAAGGAGTTGGTACTGGGGAGCCCCCGCCCAGAGGTGAGAACAGTACTCCATGTGGGGCCGAATTTGCGCTTTATATAGTTGCAAGCGGTGGCCCGGAGTGAAGTACCGTCTCGCCTTGTTGAGCACACCAAGCTTTTTGGAGGCTAATTTAGCCTTTCCCTCCAAGTGACCGCGAAACTGAACGTCGTTCGATATGTCAACGCCAAGTATTCCAATGCTGGCTGCGGCTTTAAGAAGAGTGTTTTCGAAAAGAGGAGTAGCGACAAAGGGTGTTTTTTTAGCGGAAAACGCGCAAACTTGTGTCTTCTTGGGGTTAAATTGGACTAGATTTAGTCTGCCCCAGTCGGAGACTCCACGTAGTAGAGTTTCTACTTCAGACACAAGTTTGTTCCGGTACTCATCGACATCTGCCCGAGAAATACCTGCCCGGCCAATGTAAAGAGTATCCCCAGTGCTGTCATCCGCATAGCAATGAATGTTGCTAAGTTGCAACATATCATTGATATGCAGAAGAAACAGGGTCGGGGATAAAACACAGCCTTGTGGGACCCCAGCGTTCACGGGTTTAAGGTCGGAACAAGCTCCGTCAATGACGACCTTGATGCTCCGATCGGCCAGAAAGCTGGAGATCCAATCGCATAATTTCTCGGGAAGCCCATAAGCTGGAAGCTTCGAGAGCAGTGCTCTGTGCCACACCCGATCGAAGGCTTTCGCTATGTCCAAACTAACCGCTAGAGCCTCCCCCTTGGACTCAATTGCCTCCGCCCATCTATGCGTAAGGTATACAAGAAGGTCACCAGCCGAACGACCACGACGAAAGCCGTACTGAGAGTCACTTATCAGCTGGTGGCCCTCCAGATACCTCAAGAGCTGGCCATTAATAATGGATTCCATTATTTTGGAGAACAATGAGGTTATCGCTATTGGGCGATAGTTGGACGGATCAGAGCGATCGCCTTTTTTAGGTATCGGATGAATCGAAGCGATCTTCCAGCACTCCGGGACAGTGCCAAGCGAGTACAGGTACCGGAAAAGGCGCGTTAAGACCGGAGCCAACTCAGGAGCACAAGTACGCAGCACAATTGGAGGAATACCATCCGGCCCGCTCGACTTATGTATGTCCAAGGAAGATAATGCTTTGCGGACAGCACGTTGCCGGAATGTAACTTCCGGCATCGAAGAATCACACCTTGAAATGATCGGTGGTGATCTCCCTCGGTCATCCAAAGTCGAGCTGGATGCGAAGAGACAGCCTAAAAGGTCGGCCTTCTCCTTCGCAGTGTGGGCCAGCGAGTCATCCTCCCTGTGCAATGGTGGAATGGAGGGCTGACAAAAATTCCCTTGGACAGCTTTGGCGAGAGACCAGAAGGCTCGAGTCCCCGAAGGGAGTTGGGCCAATCTCTCGCCAAATCTGGCAATGTGCTCTGACTTTGCCTTAGTGATTTCCCGTTTGAAGGACCTGGAGGCTGAGTTATATGCTTTTTTGAGTTCGCTGGTATTAGCATCACGAGATTTCGCCGCTTCCGCCCATGCCTTAAAGCATTCTCGCTTTCGACGCGAGGCCGCCTTGCAAGAACGTTTAAACCAGGGCTGAGACTTGCCACCGATCGGCACCGCAGAAAATGGAATAAAGAGTTCCATGCCCTGCAAAACCACTTCGGTGACAGAGGCAGCGACGGAATCTGGAGCATCCAACGAAAAGCAAATAGGCCCCCAAGGGTAGGACGCAAAGAAAGACCGCATCCCGTCCCAATCTGCTGACTTATAGTGCCAAATACGGCGACAACCCAAAAAGCGGGGCCGCGAAGGGCGCGTAGATGGCACAGTACTCCGGACCACACAATGATCCGATGAACCCAATGGCGGGTCAACAGAGACTTGATAGTTCTCCGGATGCGAAGTCAGCAGAAGGTCCAACAAAGAGGGTTTATGACCAACCACATCTGGTATTCGCGTAATCGCAGGGACCATTTGTGTCAGGTCGTAGGCTAAAGCAAAGTCGTGAAAGGATCTTCCCGCGTGATCGGTGGTTTCAGAGCCGAGCCAATCGGCATGGTGGGCGTTAAAATCGCCAAGTATCACGATTTCAGCGGTAGGAACCCTTTCGAGCAGGGAATCTGTAGCCATTTGGATGTGCTCAATGAGTCGGTCAGTTTCATCATTTCCGCTATGGGACCTATACAGGCACGCATAGAATCGCGGATGGTCATCGCAGTCTACGCGGAGCCAAAGGTTAGATAGGTCCCTTCCTTCAAGCGTCCCAAGGCGACGAGAACAGATATCCTCTCTGACGTACACGCAAACTCCCGCCCGCGGCACAAATGAATGTTCCAATTTGTACCCCGGGTAGGAGAGGTAAGAAGTATCAGCCGGGGAGGATATCTGAGTCTCAGTAAGGAAGAATAAGGCCGGCTTCGCAGTTTCAAGGTGAAAGTGAACCGCGTTTAGGTTAGAATTGAGCCCCCTAACATTGGTGAAGTCCACTGTGAGCGTGGAAGGGGTTGCCTTCGGTAAATTCTTCCGTTTGCCCCAAGGACAATTATTTTTGTAGAGCGCAGAATTGCCCCCCCCAGAATACGAAGGGCAGCCTGTGCGTCCACCACCGGGTGCAGAGTGCCCCGGTGACTGACGCCCAGAGGGGGATTCTCCACCGCGGGCGCGTGTGGTACCCCCCTGGGGTAGATTCTTTTTTTTCTGCACCTTCATATTTTTTTTGGGGGAGGGGGGGAAGGGGGATGGGGGGGATGGGCTCCGGGAATCTCTCTCACCGGACGAAACGCGAGTACAATAAGGCGAACCCATTGCATCACTTGACGCCGGTTTTCTGAGAGACAGTGGTACTGCCCCGGTCGTGCCTGCCCATTTGGCTGAAGCCCGAAGGCAACAGTATGGCACTCCCACTAGGAAGGGGTTGACTGATTGCGCTGATGAAATAACCTCTGCCACAGGTTATTTCACCAGTGGGCGATGGGGTCGTCACGTCCCGACGCCGTGTTTTTGTTTTATATTGTTATTAGTAAAGTTAAGAATAATATCTTACTATTTCTACATTACAACACTTACTACGGAAGCAACTAGGACTTGTCACACTCCATATAGTCATCATAAAGCAACGAATTTCGTAGCGCGTAGCCTACGTGGGGCATTACGTAGAGGTCCATTCATTAAACCTCGAAACAATGGAGAGATAAGTAGATAATTCAATAAGCTACCGACTCAACTCCACTCATATTTCACCATCTATGAACCGGGGTCGAGGTAGCGTAAGCGCTGGCCTTTGTATATTTTTAACCAGTTAATAATTTACAAATGATAAACTGTTGCTTTCATTTTAATCTTTGTTTACTAAGATGAAGCTAATGTTACGTATTTCAGTATGACTGGAAAGGAATCCTTGTTAGGAATAGGAATAGCACATTTGCCGTTTTGGTTATTTTTTTTTTAAAACAGGCTCACACACACAGGGTAAAGCTCCTTACCTGATATTAAGTGATACCGCCGCCAATGATCACTCTTAATGCGAGAAGGCTCGCGAGTACGTTGCCGGCCTTTTAATAATTGATACGCTCTTATCTTGAAGAAACCTTAATTGAATTGCTTTGTTGCGAAAGTTTCAAAGTGTATTAAGAACCCAAGGCGATAAATTACCTGCAACAACAACAGAAATTATGTAGTACCGAATTATGTCCGGAAATAATAAAAAATGTTTAATCCTTTTTGTAAATATTATGTTTTGTCTTTAGTTTAATTGTTTTTTTTATATACATATATAAGCTGTAGGATTACGAAATAAATAAATAAACTCTTAAATTAATCTGCGTAAACGTATGTACTATATATGTTCATCTCCTGGTCTATGTGTATCTGAATGTTTATGTGTAGGTGGAGTCGATAGTGGAAGCGAACTCTTACCTAATGTATATTTTATGAAGAGCTTAATGTTTGGATATTTACGTTCAGTTACGTACCTCTACGCTACGTTAAATGACCGTAGTTAAAAGATGGAGAAGGCTTATAGATGAATTATTTAATCGTAAAGTTTATTAAAACTTCGCTTAGAAATATAAATGGCATGGATTTAACACATCTATTAAAGTAATTTGTTTCATTTTTTTTCTTATTAACGGTTTATACTTTATTTCAAGTTAGGTCTTAGGTTAGGTATATAATATTAAATTAAGAATTTTTACAAACGTTTATAACAATTTAAATATGTATTTAAGGTTTTTTTTTATATAATATTTTACTCTACTCCCCTGCCATCGTGTCCGTGGTGGGTGTCCGTGTCGTGGGACTTTATCTATCTCACAATTTTTTTTTCTTCAACAAACGAAAAAATACATTCCACTGCTACTATTTGTGAAATTGTGTATTGGAAGTGTTACGCGTCGGGAAATACGCCCTGACTAATATTTTTATTTACAATATTCTGTATTTAAGATTTACACAGCTGTAACATAATATAGCAATTGTATAATCACTACATAGTATAAAACAAAGTCGCTTTCTCTGTCCCTATGTCCCTTTGTATGCTTAAATCTTTGAAACTATGCAACGGATTTTGATGCGGTTTTTTTTAATAGATAGAGTGATAGAGAGAGATTCAAGAGGACGGTTTATATGTATAATAACATCCATTAAATAGTGGAGAAGTACTGTTATTTTAGAGGTTTCTAATGTGATGTCGTAATTAATTACATTTTTTCCGCTTACATTTCAAACGCAGGCTGAACCCTACGAGTTTTATCAAAATAATATACTAAGTATTTTACACATTGAAAAGGTCTACAGAAAAGTCCATGGTATATGTCTATCTCTTATGGATAACCCACAATAACTTTTTTTTGTCATTTACTTTTTACGACAAATAATGGCTAATTTTCGAAGCGATTTTAACCAATACAACATTAATCCTTAACCAATGAAATACCTTGAATACATTGTTCATTTAATATAGATCTATACAGCCCATTACAGCTTATTTAGCAGCGAACGAACGCGTATATTATCGGAGCTTTCCAGCGACGGAAATAACAATACTAAAAACCTGCTTTTAATCAGCATTGCACCCGTGCGAAGCTGGGGCGGGTCACTAGTAATGTATATAACTCTTTAGACTAGGAGCTTGGGTGGAAAACTTATTTAAACATCTTTTTCCGATTACAAAAATATATTGATTCTATATACTTGAAGCTTAATGTTTAAAAATGTATTACATTAAAAAAATTATACTATTACAGTAAAAATGGGTCATAGATTTACATACAAGCAAGGCGATTGTCGTTGTAGTATCCAATTATGAAAGATGTAACTATATGGAAAATAAATAAATCGTTTATTTGTAAAGAAAGTTGTACATTTAGATCTATTAATTATAAAAATCCGCACAATCAGCCAATTTAATTTCATAATATCATATGATAGAAACATTATAGTCATAATATGTTGAGTAATTTATAACTGTTATCAAACTTAATGTCTAAATACGACGAGTATTTAGAAGTAGAGTGTTTTAAATTATTTACTATTCCAAAAATATTAATTATAAAGGAGTATAAAATATATCTATAATGTATATATATTAACACGCGAATGTATGTCACGTCGCGCCAACACCAAACGTTAATATTTTCGCACGGATGAGTTATTATCTCATCTATCACCTTTGACAGGCCGTAATTAAGCCAAGGTCGTGTGCTATTAACAGATATCGCAATTCATAAGTATAATACCCTTATATATTTTTAGTATGATTAGTGTATTCTACTGGTTATCAATACAACCAGACATAAGAATAAAAGCAAAAACCAATTCGGTTTTGTACGATATTCCAATATTTTATCAATTATAAAATCTATTTTATAAAAATTTAAAAAGTATATACGTACTTGATTAAAAGAATCTAGTATAACTATTATACATATTTACGTAATTAAACAAAGATTGTATGCGTCGAATACTAATAATAATTTTCATTTTAGTTATTATCAGTTTAGTTCAGGAGTTTTCTTTCTTAAATAACTTAATGAGCTTTTATCATGATCATATCATGTTGTATATATCTAGCAAAAGCATGTATTACTAGTAAAATACCTGTTAATCATTACATAACCAATGATTGTTTATTCATTGTTTGTCTTTTCAATCTATTTATTAACTTATTTATTTATTTAATTATTTAAGTTATCATTGCATAAGTAAGCTCTCAATGATTGCCTAATTTTATTGGATTTCCTTTCAATTTGTCTTTTAGCTGAAATTGGTGTATTATATATATATGTTAAAGATAAGTTAGTCCATAACATAGGAGAGAAAATAATATTGTGTTGTTATGAGAAATAAACTGTATCCTAGATGAAACAGAAATTCATTTCAGCATTGCGACTCGGCATCAATCGGTTTGGACAACACGCTGACTGGAGGCTGGTCAAAGACTATTGCCCTTTACGTGGAACCTTGTGTACAAGTTAGGATATCCTTAAATCAAGACGTTTTTTATAGATTTAATACAAAGAAAATACATGGTTGGTATGTGGCATATAGCTAATTTTTGCTGTCTAATACCTGTTTCGGTTTGGCCTCTTTGTGATAAAAAATAATGTTAAATCTTTTAGTGCATGTATTTAAGGCTGTGTTTAAGACAACACTTCAGGCTATTTTAAGTATACTTGCGGTTTTTTAGTAATAACATCCTGAATACTATACAATATTTTAATTTCGGAATAAATGCTTTATCGTCATAAAGTATTTATGCAGATTTTATTGTATTTATTTATTACAAAACATAAATAATTTAGTAACTTAGTACTTATTGTAACAAAGGAAAACCTACAGGTGTAGTAGATTCAGCAAGTCTGTTTCTTAATCTATGGCAAGTGTAAGCGGGTGTGTGGTAGGCGGGCGGCGGGGCGGGCGGCGCGCTGTACCTGCGCGGGGCACCGTATTGATTATTCTGCGTTTACTTTCGCCACTGTTTTAATGCGACCTATGAAATGTTTTTATTGGGAACCGGCAGCCCTCGCATACCTAATAAATGCTACATCTAAAGACAAAATGCCTTTATCATATTTATTATAATAGGTTTACAGCGGGTGCAATTTTGTGGTTATTAATTAGGTAAAGGCTTGAACCCCGATTTTTCCTGTATTAACTGCAAAGTTATATAATATTGGTACTGAGGTGTAAATTTTAATTTACAAAATTAGAAGTGATATCAAAATAAGTAATTTTCCTTTCATGCTAAATTTTAGTATACGTTGGACTGCACTCCATTGGTAAGATTAAAAAATTAAAAATATTATTACTTAAATAGTATTTGGTCTATATATAATCATAACGTTATTAGACTAATAAATTTGTACAACGAACCTTCATGAATCATCGTCAGTTTTCTTAATATTACTAATATCACACGGTAAAAGATCGTAGTGAAGCATTGCAAGTTTTTGGAAAAATTTCGCTTTATTACGTATAAATGTACTACTTTCAATATAATTATTATCATTTTTACGTTTTGTTTTTGATGTCTTGTAATCTTCGTGAATATATATTTTCATTTTTAAGGCTAGTAGATTCTAATTAAACTTTTGTGTTAGCTAGAAAAACGACCTTTGAAAAATGTGGTTTGTCTATTTAAATTATTATGAGTCTATCGGTAATCGAAGTATTACATAATACATTCATTTTTTATAGAAATTTATTTTATTGTCTAGCATAGCTTTCAGTTAGGAAAAAGTTCAAAGCTTAAAATAAACTTTACCACCGCCGTTACCCATATATATATATATTATATATATAATATATTGTTATATTAAGTTCTTGAAAGAAAAGTCGAGAGTGATTATTCATGTTATATTGTCTCAGCCGTGAAATGATTATTATTTGTTTGCATCGCCAGATCGCTTTGATGAATTGCCTTTAATATTTTTGCTTATATATTTCGCCCTTGCGAAAGTCAAGAAACGTTATACCAATACATAATGAGAACGCCCTTTTGATTATTTTCTTTTGTTTATATTTAGTTTTGTTTAGACATTTTTTTAACAAATATACAAATTAAAAACAATAACTTTGACCGGCTTATATTGATTGATTATTTTCTTTTGTTTATATTTAGTTTTGTTTAGAATGTTTTTTAACAAATATACAAGTTAACGCATTTTAATTGTTAACACGTTTTTACAAATTTTATGTTGACAAGATTAAAGAATCTAGGAATCTATTTATAAACAAAGATAATGTTTAGAGTTTTTCTACATTAACTGTTTCTATTAAGATCGTTTGAAATGTTATTAATGACGGAGAGAAAATGATATTTATGCTAGAAACTATTATTACAATGTGTTCAAAGCTGAATAAACTAACTTTATCTGTTAGAAACATCGTTTATATTTTGAATGAGGTTCAGTTAAGGTGTTAAAATAATAAGTTACATATTAAGGTATTGCATAGATTTCATCGCAGGCTTTGAATGCTGCGACCGAAACAAGAGATTCCGTAACGAAAACAAACCTAACACACGATGACGTAATATAGGTGTGCTCAATACGCATTAGAGAGGGAAATAACTCATACTGCATCTCACATAGATCTGGCGTGATCGGTAATGTAGGGCAGGTGCGTTATAGTGGCCCAGAACACATACTGCGTATTCGTATCTCTCTGACGAGATCGGTGATGTTGCATATGCCTGGCGGGTGCAGCTGGAACGCGTTAGAGTGAGACAGACTATATAAACATGTTTGTCTGAGTCTGGTAAAGTATGCACTATCCACTGCACGTGGCAGATTGAAATAATATCAAAGAAAAAATAAATACTGAATAAATAAAAAAAATATAATTGCAAAAGTTGATGAGTTCTCAAGTGCCACACGTATTTATCGAAGTCTATAGTGTAAGTCGAATTATATTTTAAGATTATTGAATTTGTCTTAAGTAAAATTTCAATTATTACTCAAAGTAAAATTGTATATTCCTCTCTGGCGGCAATTTTGATTGCGTTCCCGTGTCAATCTAATTCTTGAAACACCTAATAATAATACTGAATTCAATTAATACTGAAAGTATCTTTAGAACACCAAACCTTTTTATGTTAAGTATTATATCAGTCTTTAAATTTCCTTTAAAATCTTCTTTTTGATCATTTTTCTTCTGCCTCATAATTTACTCATATATTATATTAATTGTGACTTATGAACCAGATTTATTATAGGTATTTTTGTTTATATTATTATTATTTTTAGATTTTACTTCATTTTAGTTATAGTTGGTATTACATGATATTTTATGTTCGCTTTTGTTGATGTACGCTCTTGAAGCCGTATTTAATAGATAGTTTAACTACACCAAGACAGGATTACTCCAATAACCTTAAAGGGGTTGGTAACGAGAGGGTTGCAGATTGATTGGCACAGGTATTATGTATGCACATCTTTGGGTAACATTAATTTCCGGCCCGGTAACATGATCCCTCGAGATTAAGTTGTTTAGTAATAATGACTTAGTATACACTGGATATTGTGTCGTGTGTTTCATAGCGAAGAACTGGAGTGTCACGGTAGCTTATTATATATATATATATATATATATATATATATATATATATAATAAGCTACTATAATACTATATTATATATATATATATATATACTCGGCCTTTTAAGACAGTTGACGTTTAACTTGATCATTTGATGTATTCAGATTTAAATTGTGGTAATAAAAGTATCACTACCAGAAGGCATCACTGGAAAGTAGATGTATCTTGAATCTGCATAAGTGATTGATAATCTGAATAAGTGAAGTAGAGACTGTTAGGTCGTGGCTTCAAGTGCACAGGCACAGGGTAGATAGTACCGGTGACCCCGAAGCGGGTGCTTTCCTGGCTTAATGAATTTGTATCGCAATACTTAGGATTTTTGACGTTCACAAGTGTACAATCTGTTACCTATATGAATAAATGATTTTTGTTTGTTTGTTAACTCGGAAATTCATTGTACTAATTTTACTTCTATTTAATTATTTTTATTTTCATTATGAAGGTTAAGAAATCTGTAAATACTGTATTTGATTGTTAATAGAGGCGATATAAATAAATAAATAGATATAAAAGTACTTAGCAATATAAATTTTTTTAAATCTATATTATTTGAAAATATTTCATATTTATAATTGTGACCGCATAACAATGACGACGTGAGTAAAAAACTGATGGGACTTCTTTGACTGGGGTGGCAATGATATTGTATGAATAATTTTAATAACTATAAATATTTTTGTAATATGCCGTTTTTAATTCCGAATGGAATATAAAATGTTTGCTATATGATATTTTGATACAGCGTGTCAACGAGTCGCCCCGAGCACAGAGCTAATTATAATTTTTCTGAGAGAATTTTTCAACTAATGAGCCATACTGTTCTAAAAGATATTGTGCAGATTTTTATACGAAGATTTCTAGTGAAATTGCTTCTAAGAAATGTTCGGACTCCTTCTTGGAAAATTATAATATGTAGAAATAAATTAGGACTTTCATCTTTCCGTGTACACCTTAATTAAGAGATACATTTATATAAGTCATTGTCTATAAAATTAATGAAATGTAAAAGTGAACACAATGCATCTAGATAATTATAATATTAATAATAATATTTTTTTATTTTCTCACAAAAACTTCACAAAACAACATACATAAGTTACAACTATTTATTAATGTATGTAAATAATTGTCATTCTTCTTTTGAGGGATAGTTATTGTTTACGTGAGACCGATGCCTGCTAAAGGTTGGCAACCTGTGTTACAGGTCATCAGGCCTCCACCACTTCGGATCGACAAAAGATAAGAAATAATAGAGAATAGACAATTATGGTTATAATAAGTTGTAACGTTAACAAAATAAGAAAATTTTAAATACATTTTTCTACAATAGTATACATAAGGAATGTATATTTTATAAGGAAACCACATAAGGTATGTGTATGTGTGTGAGTATGTGTGTGTGTGTGTGTTGATAATAATTCATTTATCTACTGAATTGCTTTTATAATATAATTCGCCTATTAAATTTTAGTATGGGAGTTTTTTTTCATTCTGAGTACCTAGTCTTCACATATTATAATTATCAAATCTATATAAAATATTGTTAAAATAATTTTAAAACAGTAAATATTGAGTGTCTTGCCACTTTTCCATATGAAATTTTATTCATTCCTTATGCTAGGAAACTAGATAATTTTTTGAATATTAACTTTTTATTTAAAAAATCGAGTGTACTCCTCCCGCAAAGGCCGGCAAAGCACCCACTAGAAACAGGTGTCTTTGACTGCCCTTTTTGGGTGTCCCTCAGTCTTGTTTGCAGTATTTATAAAAAAAAAAAAATTTTAACTCTCATAAGCGCCGTTTTAATAGGCATGATTGGACTAAATAATTTGAGTTTGCTTATGTTAATAGGAAAAACACCATTAGATATCAAGTTATCAATGAATAAATTATACATTGCTGTGAAATTATTTTTACCCAGCCTTTATATTATTTGTATTATTAGTATACTTTCTTGTTGATACATGATTTTGTATGCAGCGAATTTTAAATTATTTTTTCTCATCCCAGATGTAATAGCACTGGTAATAAGTTTCGTAAAAGGGGCCTTTTCGTCCTAATATTGGGGTTTTGGGGTGGACGAGTCAAATGAGACGCACGTGACTACCAAGTTAATAGTAGCCATAATTTTATACGGTAGCTTTGCTTGCCATTTCACGACCCTTTTAAGTGGGCCTTAAAAATATGCGATGTCAGTCGTGATAAGAATGCTGGTTTATTGCAGTCTATAAAGTATTATGTTTAATTTGACGGAATTTAATTGAATATTTAGAGTAACCGAATAAAATACCCGAAAAAATTCTCATGAATAGACGCTCTGGAAATTTGGTGCTGGAGGAGAATGGGGCTTGGGGTTTCGTGGACCAAGTTTCGTAAAATACGATACTTCAAGAACTCGGTATTAAGCAGCGTATATTCAACAGTACAATCTCGCATTCTTTGGACACGTATCTCGTCGTGGTGATCAGTCTATAGAACGCCTTGTCGTCCAGGGGAAGGTGGAACTGGTGGTTCACTCAATCAGTGCAGCAGGATGACCTCTAACAGGCAACGATGGCGGAACATCGTGAAGCGCGTCACATCTGCCACTTCTATTACCCTACTTATTCTATTACACTACTACATAGCGATCACGCTCTGTCAAGAGTGTACCCTGGAGAGAAAGAGGATAAGAAGAAGAATAAATTGTCATATTTTTTGTATGTGGTTTGGTACTTTTTGTTTTTTGGTACTAAAATTTCAGAGCGATACTATTATAGCGGTCATAAATATTCATTAAATCGAAATATTTTAGTGGATTTTATGTCGATTATTTTAGGCTTACATTGTCTTCACATACATAATTATTTATCTAATGTATGCAAATATCGTGATTCTATTTTAAAAGAGTAAGTGTGGAGTTTCTTGCCCATTCTTCTCCACACGAAACTACTTTAGGAAGGGGCAACTTGAATCATCTTTATATTTTTTTAACGTTCAAAACTGCCATTTTAAGTTTTAATTGGAATTAATGATTTGATTTCATAACTTTTGAAAGTTTGTATAATATTAACAATTAAAAATTTTAACCCTACGAAATTACTCTTCAGTGTTATATACCTATTAACCTAATTGTAAAGTTAATTTTAACCGAGTTTGTTCGATATTTTTAGATCTTCATTTCAACTTTCGCTTTATTTATTCGGGCATCCGAATTATTTGCACACCACTCGGCGGATCTTCGCCTTTATTCTATTAACTTAAAGGCGAAAATCCCATGAACGACATAATCGAGTTTCACGAAGTTGCTGGGGTCAATTCTATTTGTACGGAGTTGGAAATATTTAAGTATTCCAAACGTTTGATGCTGGAGTTATCCCTAATATTGAGAAATTTTATCTAATTTATTCAATACTAGCCGTTGAGTTTCTTGCGCGATTAAAGATTAACGTAGAAAAAATGTTATGGATTTTTTTATAGACCAAGTGCATAGGTGTGCAATACGCATATTATCGTAACATTAGAAGGAAAAGGTAATACACTGAAAACCCTATTTTGTCATAAAACAAAATTGTTCTCTAAATTTAACACCGTTGCAAATTCATTTACACTAGACAAGGGTGACAAACGGGTACGCCGCTCTGTGTCATGGTAGTTCGGAAGGTTAAAAATAATCTCTACGACCCCACGTCCCATTGTAAAGTTCACTTGTGTCGAAATAATAACAAATTCAGATTAGTTTACTTTTGACGTGACAACGTCTTATAATTCGATGGAGCCGGCTGCACGCACGAAAAAATGTGACACATACGGCGTTACCTAACTCTTGACGTATGCGGCGTTACCTCGCTCTGAGTAGAACCATTCCATCAGTATTTTCTTATGACGTTGTCACGGCTTTACAGACAACCGATTTTTTAGATGTTTAGAAATGTCGTATGAATATCGTCGTATGTTTTTCATTTTAAAGTAATATTTTTATTTTATTATTATTTTGTTTTTAGTAAAATACATATTATGTTTACCTTTTACCCCTACCAATATTTTAAAATAGTAATATTTGATAAGATAAGATTTATTTGCCTGTGTATAATTACATAATATTTCAATCATATAAAACTGTTTTTTACTACAAAATTTTTTTCTTAATTTTTAATAAAACTTCTTAAGATATAGTATATATAGGCACTCTAAACGTCCAGTTATATAAATAATGTAATTTTTTTATTAAGGTTCATTTGTTACTCGTAAAACACACGAACAATGTCGTTTTTCTCCTCTATTTCGCTAATTAATAGACAAGGATAAAGATTTTATCTAATTAAATTTAGTCATATAATACAGCCTCCAAAGGCTCTATTCAATTAAGCTGCCTGAGATTTTATCGTCGCTCGCTAATAGGATTACGGGCTGGGGTGTAAACATATGTATAAAACGTTTAATTAGACTTAAAATGGTTCTTATTGCATGGTAATAAGTACTATACCTTATGTAATTTATTTACCATATATTGAAAAGTATATACTACTGTACTATATATAATACAAATTAAATTATCATGGGGCAAAATATATTTTTCTATTGTATCTGGATACTTAGCTAGCTAAATATAATATGTGTAAAACATGTCACAGACGAAAAAAAAAATTCATTTGAAGTTATACTTATTTTGGCGCTATGGAGAAAAATGATCAGAGTGAATTTTTACGATGTGCGCGCCGACACCTAAATTCGTCATCGTAAAGTTAGGTCTAGGTGGCATAGAAATCGATAACTATCTTCAAGTTGTATATTCTACTTTTTTTTAATTTTGAATACGTGTTTCGTAATAGTACAATTAAACAGTGTGAATAAATAAATATTATTTTGGTGTCAATTTCTTATACGACGGTGATAGTATTTACTAATAATTTATTTATTTAAATAAAATCTTTTTGATTATTTGTAATATTTATCGTTAATCACTACTGCATTTTAGTTCTTTTTTCCATACGCCAAAGAAGTATAACTTCTAACGCGTGTACATAAGTACAGACACTCTTTTTTTGCATGTTTTCTGTGTATTTTTGTTCCAGAAATATAAGAGCGTGCTCTTTTGTCTTAATAGAGGTGAAACGTTTGGTTTTGTTTTAATTCCAATAATTAACTCTTTTAACAGGTTTTAATCAGCATGATATAGAAACAGGAGCTAACAAATATTTTGTAAAAATCTTAACGATTCACGAAGAATTTATTCCTTGCTTTTTCTTGCTAGAAGAATTTATTGTTTCTTCGCCCTAAATTAATTTAAATTTTGATGCATTAATTAAATTGTTTAATGACTATCATGAGTCTATATTAAATTTTTAAAGTTAACCTTTATGAATGATATTTTGATTTGATTTAAACGCACTTTAAAATTAAATTTTGTAAGTTCTTGTGCCAAATAAATAATTTTGTTACCATTATTTAGCATGTATATATAGTCAAAAGAAAGTTTTAGTAAAAAAATAACAAGAAAATAAATTGTTAGTCCCATTGAACATTGTCGGATCTCACGGTTAATAACAATTATAAGTTTATTAGATCCTAGTTAGCGTATCCGGTTTAATGGTTCTATGCAATTGAAGGATTTTATTACTAAACTACAGAATAGTTAAACACAGTAAACTGTAATTAAACAGCCGGTTTGTATCGCATAAAACTTATACGTCATTATCAAAGTTTAAGTATTACGTGTATAAAGATAAACTTAATCATTAAGAGGTGAAAGAGCGTCCTACTTTCAACAATCGCAAGATATCTGACATGATGAAGGTTCACAGATGGTAAGAATTCGACTGAATAGTTGTATATTGTTAGGTTCTTTTTCATGTAAAAAGTAATTTTGTTATTGAAAGAAGAAATCTTTGATACAGTTACGTAAAATTACAGACTTTTTAAATAATTTGCATGTAATGACGCTGAGCTTGTAATATACTTATTTGAAACGTTTGTAATTTAAATAGGTTTAGCGTTTTACTGTCGCAATAATACTGTGCTATCTGAATTGTTGGCAGCTATGGAGAAAATCTCAATATTTCTTAGTATTTTTCATTTATTTCCAATTTTCCACGCTTATGATCGTGAGGAATGTCAGGTATTTAACGCGCGCGGACGAGCGATTTTATTGAGAAGAAAATATTTAATAAGAATGATTTTCTTTCAAACGCGCCATTGCCGGTTTTCTGTAATATTATGGAAGCAATTTCACGGTGATTGATTCTAAATCGTATGCCGATGTAACAAGGTTGAATATCGTACGTGTGTTTTATTAAAGAGTTTAAGTAAACGTTTGTGAAAACGAAAAAAGCTATAAAGTATGAGAAATATTGCGAAGTTTTCAGGAGTAATTTTCTTCCGAGAGAAATTAGGTTCACATTGAGTGTGCAGTTTTGTATGTGATTTTTTGATCTCGGTTCATTTCACTTTATTTTTTATTTAAGGGTTCAACATTATACATAATCATAGAACACATTAGTTCAGATTTCTCTTTAACATTGCTTGCAAATGTGGCTGTTACAAAATTTAATAGCCGAAGATTAATTTATATATTTTTGAATAAGCGTAAATATTCCCAATATCCACGCCCCACAGGGGGGCAATTTTTAAGGAAGGCTATTTTTTTAAAATAATTATAAGTAATATCAGTTTTGTATAAAATGTTTTAAACCTGTCATTTAAGTTTCTTAAGTAAAACATTTAATTTTAGATTTTAAAAATGATGTATGTTACAAAGAGGGCATAAGAATTTTAGAAAGGCTGAAGATTTTGGAAAACATAATTTTATAACAATAAATCAGCATTTGATATTGCTCTATTAATTTCTCGCTTCTCTCAAAGTGGCGTAGATTTCCTCAAGTCCTTAATGAAAGTGGGAAGAATCTCCAGCCTGATCCTACCCGTCTGTCCTCAAGTCGCCGTCTCCGTCTGTTGCCTCAGGTCTCTTGGTGCAGACATCTCGTACTTATGTATAAATTCACAATTTATGTGTTTAGTAATCCGGTTATTTGTTCTCACACTCTCATATATTTAGTTAGTCAAATCTTTGTTTTTAAAGTTTTTTTTATTAAATAACTAATAATTACATAAACCATTCTAAGTTGTTGTGTAAAACAAAACACTTGGCGATTAAAAAGTGAAGCGGAGAGTTTATAGCCAGTTTTTCTCGTCTGTTCTGCGCCCTTGCTTTGAGAACTGGCAGTAAATGTTAAATTAGAAGCACTTACTGCGTATTTCTATTTTGACGTTCATAAGTGTACGTTGTGTTACTTAAATGAAAAAATGATTTTGAATTGACTTTTTTTTGAGTGCAGGTAGTCAAGCAGTATATAAAATAGAAAGGCTTTTGAGATGAGATGAACTAGCTTCCTTTAATTATTTTACATCTTACCCTATTAAAGAACGTAGTAAAGTCTCAAAGGTTGTATACGTGGCTCTTTGACGACGAATTAGTAATCAAAAGTTAGTATGGGAAACGCGTATATGTATGTTTATTTTTCAAATAATGTTTGGCTATCTATTTCAATCTATCTATTCTATATAATATTCTATCTATTCACTATCAAACAAGCTATCAATCCAATAAGTGCTTAAATGAATGCAAATTCATTTACATATTAATACATTTTATGTACTACTGTTCACCTATAATCATAAATCATCGCATACTTAATATGTAGTTATATATATTTTTAAATCTTAATACAATAAAGATGCAATAGTTTTCTCCATTAAATGCAGCATGCACCGCGTTCGTAATAAAAAGAAAATATGAAAGAAAGTTAGCGCACTACGAAACTGTTGTAGATTGTGTTTGGCAAACGTTCAATTTGTAACGTAAACTAAACAACTTGTGGATACTGGCATATTATGCTGAATATCTCTTAATAAAAATATACACCCGTCTCTCTCCGAGCGGCTTCATCCTTTGGCGTTGCGTAGAGCTGTGGGGTTACTCTGCATCTTCTACCGCATTTACCATGGAGAGTGTTCAGAGGAGTTCTTTGCATTAATACCCGCAGCTGAGGTTCATCATCGGACGTCGAGGCAGCATACAAAATTCCACCCGTATCACCTCGATGTCCGTGGTTCCACAACAGCGCGTCTTCAAGGCAGATTTTGCCGCGCACCACCACTTCGTGGAACCAGCTGCCCACTGAAGTATTTCCGAACGAATTCGACTTAGGGTCCTTCAAGAAAAGGGCGTACCAATTCTGAAAAGGCCGGCAAGGCAATCGCAAACCCTCTAGCATTGAGAGTGTCCATGGGCGGCGGTATCACTTAACATCAGGTGAGCCTCTTGCCCGTTTGCCCCATGTTCTATAAAAAAAAATCCTTCGGTAAGTCAAAGACAAATGAGGTCTAGAAAGGTAACATGGGAATGAAGTCGATAAAACGCATGCGGAAATTTCACTATTTAGTATTTCCGTGAAAAAAACCTGGTGTTCCTGTTTAGTAAAGTGAAAAAAGGAAATTCGAGATATTTTCCTGATTTTGACGTTTATAAATTGAAATTAGAATAATACGTGTCATTCTCAAGTATAGCTTAAGTTAGTGTAGAGTTGTGAATATAAGATGTTCATTCATATTCACAAACGTAGCACTAAGCTTTCTTTGATAATGTTTATACGGCGATTTTAAGTTTATTTCTTTGTGAGTATTTTGTATGCGTGTTAATAATGTTTGTTTTTAAAAGAAAAGAAACTGATAGAAATATTTTTTCATTTTATTCTATACGAATATATTATACATATTTTCGTCTAATTTTGCTTTATTTGAACTGCAAAAGCATGTAGTCATTATAATACTGAGCGTTTTCTAAGCAGATTTTGCCGGGTACCACCGCTATGTAGCTGCCCACTGAAGTATGTCCGAACCAATTAAACTTAGGGTCTTTCAAGAAAAGAAACCACCAATACCAATTCTAGGAAGGCCGGCAACGCACTTGCGAGTCTAGCAATGTGAGTGTCCATGTATCACATAAAAAAATAAGGTTCAATGCTCTAAGGTATATGTCTGGTTCTGAAAAAAAAGTGGAGTCGACGAACTTTGAACTCATATTTATCCGAATATCGCCGAATATCCCGCCTATAACTTGTACCAGACTTACAAGGAAGAAGGTTCACACCTCCGTCACTGACTGAAAGGTCCTTTGATAATTTATTATTGAAACCTCGCCTTTATTCCCTCCTTTTGTAATATTGTCTTCGGCTTATTTGTTCCGGTGTTATTGGGAAATTTTCGTTATCCTCCTATTTCTTATTTCGCGGCGGTAATTTGTGAAATTTTTAAAGGTTTTTTTTATTGTATATTAGTTAATGTTTAAAGAAATATACTAGTATTGTCTTTTATTAACATAACTTTTACACATTTAAAGAAAAACACTTTTTTTTTACGGATTATAGTTATGTATTATTGTATTTAAACTTATAATTAGAAACGTCGGTTTAAATTTAAAATTATGTCTAAATAATTATAAGTTTAAATACAATAATACATAACTATAATCCGTAAGAAATATACTAGTAGTCTGTTTATGAATTTAATAATAAAATAAATTGTGGGATAAGAGAAATAAAATTATAAAGAAACGTGTGGCACTCGAGGTCTGCTGTGGTAAAGCTGTTGCATAGCATTTTTTTTAAATGTATGCAATTATAATTCTTTTTTATTTATCCAGTTTTTTGTAATTCAATCTTCCACTATACCAGACTCAGACTAATACGCATATATAGTCTGTCTCACTGTAACGCGTACCATCTGCACCGGCCGCGCTAACGCTACGACACTGATCTCGTCAGAGAGATGTGAATACGCAGTATGCGTCCTGTCCCACTCTAACGCACCTGCGCTACGTCACCGATCACGCCAGAACAATATGTTCTGTCCCATTCTAAAGCGTATTGGCCGCACCTATATCGTCATTAAAAAAAATTTTAATCAGGATGTTAAGTGATACCGCCGCTCATGGACACTATCAATGCCAGACGGCTCGCGAGTGCGTTGGCAGCCTTTTTAAGATAACATTTATAACCTTTTATTAATTTTACGAAATAGAAATTATAATATATTATATCAGCAATGGTAATAAATTTTACCGTAAGCGTTTTCCCCAAATATTATCAAACGAAAAAGCCATAATACTTTTATGCAAAGATACAAACACGCTGAAAATATTTAATGAAAACATCACCTGCGCTCAAGATATTTATAGATTTTTAATAAGAAAATTCATTTTAAAATAATCAAAGAATTATCACCCCTATATACATTAATTCTGAGGTCACAATCGCCTGGAATAAAGAATGCAATGGGGAAAGGTAACGCGAGGGGACGCAACAATACGCCTCGTTTGATAAATTGCTATATTGTAAATTCGACCAGTTATGTTGACCCGTTCGGTGGTGTAAATAAGGAACAGTGTGGACGGGAAGGATATAACGCGCGGGTCAAATTATACCGGTCGTTGTGCATCGTGCGGAATTTCTTTCATTGGTTGAATTTTCCATTTGGCGTCTCGGTTTGTTGGTTATTGAATTGTTTGATGTGTAACGAAGGTTTTTATAGGCTCAAAGGCTGTTGTAATTGAAGAGACAATGACATGTATTCATGAGTCGATGAGTTTTTTTTTTTGTTTAGTTCTTTGAGAAATATCTCACCGGCTTTTAAGTCCTTTGCAAAGACAATAATGATTTCCAAATATATCTTACTAATATTAAAGATTCATATATCAAATTTGAATTGGCATTTATTACGTATTTAGATTTTAGTGAATTTGTTGGTAGAACTAATTTTTTATAATCATATTTATATAAGATAATATAGATAATAGTATTTTCAGAAAAATAATATAAATATGAAGAATAAAATACGCTCTGATTAATTAATATTATATAATTTTTACTAGCGGATCCGAAAGACGTTACATGCAAAAAATATCAAATAATGTAAATCATTCTCGACACCTCTTTAACACACAAAATTTTATCAAAATCTGTCCAGCCGTTTAGGAGTTTAATTACGAACATATGTTCGTAATTAAACAGTAATTAAACAATGTAACAGTATATGATCACTGCATGTATTTGTATATCTATATTCATACTGTTTACACACTGTATACGTGAAATCTATAATATAAATTAATAAAAAATCTGCGTTTACCGCACAAGACGTTATGCGACAGAATTGCAATCTAAAGTTTTAATATGTAACTACTAAACGAATACATCAACCAATAGCGTGTAATTTTTCTTTATCTCCCTTTTTCACTCTCTCTCAATCGGTATTTCTTTATTTTTCTTCGACAAAAGCGCTGCACATCTTCGTGACGTTCCGTAAAATTTACCCTCATGCGCTTAAAGAAGTTTCATTTCAAAAATTTGTCAAAATGTGTCTTATAAATGACATTTACAATAATTCACAGTTACAATTTATAAATTGATTTGAATCGCAAATGAGAAGTCTAATAACTAATTACATCCGTTAGCAAATAATGCCGTGCTGCCGTTGTGGAATAGCCGTTCGATGTATGTGGCGGATTATTCGCGTTATTTCGAGCCGCGGTCGCCGGTTACGGACATGATATCGGCACGTAACTCGCGGTTTTGTGTACAGTCAGCTATTTCTAGAATACAGTATCTCGTATACCGACAGATTGATCGGTCAAAGTTGTCCAGTTAAGCTTGCGATCCTGAGATTGTACCGCAATACAACTGTGCTCTCTGATTTATGTAATTACGATGAATTACGATGTCAGTCATGGACCCAAAAATTGTCAGTCACAGGTGGTAAAAAATGCAAAAATCTTGCACAATTTGGGAATAACGGAAATAACGAGATTTTAAAAGCTCCAGAACTAACCGTGATCTGTGTTATCAAGCATCTCTGCTTCCGAGATGATACATTATTATAGAATAAAAAAACATAACAATTATAAACAAAAGACTGCAGTTTTTGATATTGTTGTAAATTATTCAATAATACAGAATAATCACGCATTCGCCGCCGCATATGATTTGTCACTTCAAACGAAAAGATATCTAAAGTCTTATACTGAATCATAATTACTACATACACATACACAATTTTACTACTATTTACTTAGTCTGAACAACCCAAGCATTCTCCAAGAAGTCGGTTTCTTTGTGTCTAGGATATGTGTGACGGCAAGAGCCATGGCGATACCAAGAATCAAAACAACGTTAACAAAGACGCTGTAAAGACAAAGTCAAATCATTTATTCCAATTAGACAACCTAAAATGGCACTTTTGAACGTTAAATAAAATATAAAGATGGTTCTAGTTTCCCCTTCTAAAAGGAAGTATGGAGAAGAATGGGCAAGAAACTCCACACTTACTCTTTTAAAATAGAATTTACAATATTTGAATACATTATTTTAATAATTATAATATGTGAAGACAATGTACTCTGTACAACTAACTTGTTGACTCCTAGAATAAAGCTATTATAAAATGAATGTCTCCGAAAGTTTTGACACCTTTATATATTTACGGAGTGACTTCATAGTATGTATTATAATTTTTTGAAATTATCGTATTGCCTTAGTATGTATTTTTGTAAGTAACAAATAAATAATCACGTTGCTATCCCTACCTATCGATGTTTGTACTGACAGCAGTATAATCTGTTTTGCTGCGATAATTTTGTCAACGGCCTCTCGTGAAGCTCATTCAGATCGTAAAGTTTTTTAACGGGAGAAAATAATTTTCCGCTTTCTCCTTTGCATAAAACTTATCAGACAATGAAACCCGACAAAACTTATTAAATTTTGTTTAATCGTTTGAATAGTGCTTATCAATCAGAGATGAAGTAGTTTAAGCTTTATTTTTTTTCACATCGTGAGGAAACCTAACGTAGACTTATTGTAGGTGTCAAACGGAGGCTCATCTGATGTTAAGTGATACCGTCGCCCAAGGACACTCAATGACAGAGGGCTCACGAGTGCGTTGCCGGCCTTTAATGAAGACGTGTAAGTTTATTATGTGTTAAGTTCATGAACACATGGCAATAAGTATAAAACAAATATCTTATAGAACATGTAACTTAGATTCTCTTTATTCAAACTCAAACTCAAAAATATCTTTATTCATATAGGATGTACTTATGACACTTATGAACGTCAAAAAAATACAAATTAAATTAATTGTAAATTTACATTTACAACCAGTTTGCAAGTCAAGGGCGTAGAGCGGGTAAGAAGAACTGGCAAGAAACTTTCCGCCACTTTTTTTAATCGCCAAGTTTTTAGTAAAAATTGTTTGAAATGGAGCAAATCAATCCCAATATTATAAATTCTTCGTTATAAGTTATCGTAACTTTTAGACATTATTTCTTAACCGGTCATAAAAATCCGCTTATTAAAAAAAATCCAACTCAATTCGACTCAGGTAAGAAAAGAGCCTACCAATACTCAAAATTCCGGCAACGCACTCACGAGCCATTTTACATTAGAGTGTCCATGGGTGGCGGTATCACTTAACAACAGGTGAGCCTCCTGCAAACGGGCAGGTGCCCTGTTCTATAAAAAAACTACATAAATATATACAAAAAATACAACGACGATTTATGTATTTATAACTAGTCTTATTCAGGCGGCATATATAATTTCGCTTAAAGTTGACAACGTATCGTGCGTGTAGCTTGACACAATTATGTCACTTATAGGACTTCCGTATCCGGTTACTCTATCCGGGTTCCGATTTCTTTATAATACTATCAATACTTAGGGTCTATAGAGGTTATTTTTTTGATAGAATTATTAGTTGTTATACATCAACATAAATATAGCTGTTTCATCTGTAGAAGGTGGGTTATCAAAGCTCGATCAGTACGATGAATAACTATTTTTTCTAGTCTTGTATGATTGAACGTCATATGTCGCTAATTATCCCAAAACTTCTCTGTTTTAAAAATCATTTGAACAAGCGAGCATCGTCGCAGCCCATGGATATGTATTTTAGAGGGGGTGTTACTTTTCAGGACACTCTTTCTTTCGAAGTCAAAGTCAAAAATATTTTATTCATATAGTACACTTATGAACGTCAAAAAATAGAAATAGACATCTAATTTTACATTTACTGCCAGTTCTCAAAAGGCGTAGAAAGGATGAGAAGAACTGGCAATAAACTGTCCGCCGCCGCTTTAAACAGTTGAAGGTCGTATCAAATAAACAGAGGTAACCTTGGATAATTACAAACCCCTTTATGAGGAAGCCGCGACCACAAGATAGTTATTAAATAAGTTTGGATACAAACTCAAAGAGCAAATTATGACATTCTAATTCGATTAAACGTGAACTTTCAGTACTTTACGCTTCGGGGGCCTCTCCGAGCGTGGTTTGTTCGAAAACTTGGCAATCATCTATATATATAGCGATAATTTAACTTCGAGTTAAATTATCGCTCACAATTATTGGGCCGGAAACCGCGGGGAGCTTATTAATACTAGATGTGACAGGCGAATACTTTATTCAATTAATCGCAGGTTTTAAGGTATATTTCTGGAGTTTTTGGTTTAATAACTCTGAAAAAAAAATTCATGCACGTTGATGAGTCAAAGATGAATATAATATATGAGTAGTTTAGGTAACTTACATTTACCAATTCCACTTTTGGGTCTTCAAAAGAACGCTTAAAATACAAAGGCCAGCAACGCACTTGAGAGACTTCTGGAAATGAGAGTGTCTATGGGGCGGATGGCAGCAGCCTTCTACCAACTGTTATATGTATAAAAAAATCTACTACTTTAAGGACTGTCATTACATTTTACACCTTACTCCATAAGAGATGGAATAACTGACAATATCTTTAATGTATCATACGATATAGCGACAAATGCACACATTTATGCTATACCTACCACGAATTTTAATTAAATTCCTGATTTGACATTAGCTACTGTCATTTTGCAAAATAATGATACCACATATAAAAGTGTAGTGATGTACACAGAGTCTTTTAATGAGTACGCTGTAGAGAAATGGCAGCACAACATCGGATCACGGTTTTAAGACTGCCCCCTTACCATCGCGAGCTGAACCCTATCGAATTGATATGGGCGCAGGTAAAGGGGCATGTAGCTCAAAATAATAAAACCTTCAAATTGACAGACGTGTGAATTTATTTGTGGAAGGCATTCAAAAAATTACGGCTACCGAATGGTCTAAATGCGTATCCCATGTTGTCAAAGAAGAGGAAAAAATGAGTAGGCTAGATATGTTAATTGACAATATCATAGACACATTAATAATAAATGTTACAGAAAGTGACAGTGATAGCGTAGCGACGATGGCGACGATTGATAAAATTATACATCTATTTGTTTTATTTCTCACGTCTCATGTCTCATTCTTCATGATTACTAAAAATACACAATTATTTAAGAAAACTCTCAGATCCTTAATAAAATTAATCGTCATAAATAAATTATCCGTTCAGAAATATTTAATTTCCTGATATACTTAGTTTCTATTAAAGTAGTAGTTGTTTAGATAAACAACTATAAACCAGAGGAATCGATCCGGAAATATTCCGTTTCCGTCAATAATTTCGCAACGTCACTATTTCTTACTCGTCATAACGTTGCAACACTGAAATTGTCAAATCAGGAATCGAATTAAAAGTTCTAGTATAGTGGGAACATTTACTTCTATATATATAATGTGTGTGTCAGATTGTGTAGGTATAGGGTAGGTATTAAAAAAGTAGAAGTAGAACACAGAGAATACAAATGCGAGTATTTTGTTGCACTCTCGTATAATATGTTAATAAATTAAACGATTGATTTGGTATCTGTATCAAAAACTATAAACGTGTAGACATATATGTATCCCGTCGGTCTGTTTGACCCTACCCATTGCGGTTCTCCAATCGCTTGATTAATACAAAGTTGTCAATTATTATAATTGAGGCCTGTAAAGCCCACTTCATTGATAATTACTTGGCTCTCAATGTTGGACGATATTGATAAATAGTAATTGCCAATTAATTTACCAACGGGACATATATGTCAGACAGAGGTGGAATTTATTTTTAAATACTTAATTTACAATAATATATTAGAGATATGGGTGCAGGGAAATTTTCTAACTAATAGTTGTCATTTGTTGTTATAATTTTTATTCAATATGGATATGTGCAACGGGTCAGATTTGGGAAGCCGTTTAATTAAAAATACATATCATAAAGGTTGAAATCAGTGTAATATGTTTTTATTTAAATGTAATTTTAATTATTACTGTATTTATACTGAATTTTGATATGATTAAATTTAATTCCTTCATCATCGTCTAGAAAATACCATTCGTATAACGTTGACGTCCGTCGTTCCACAACTGAGCGTTTCTTCCTTTCTGCCATGCATCAACTCTATGTGGAACCAGCTGCCGAATGAAGTATTTTGGAACCAATTTGATTTAGGGTCAAAAAAGAGCGTACCAATTCTTAAAAGGCCGGCAGTGCGCGAGCCTTGTGAGTGTCCATGTTAAAATAATTAATTAATAATTATACTGAAACTAAGTAATAACTAATAAAACTGTTCTCTACCTCACTTTTAATTGTAAATAAATAAAGCAGTGGCGCTATATACTCTTTAGGCCTCAGATTTCTGAATCTGTTTCATGATTTTTAAATCTAATAGGCAAGTAGGTGATCATCCTCCAGTGCCTGACACACGTTGTCGACTTTTTGGGTCTAAGACATGTCGGTTTCCTCACGATGTTTTCCTTCACCGTTCGAGCAAATGTTAAATGCGCACATAGAAAGAACCTACGACCTCAGATATGAGAGTCGCACCCTGAAGCCACTAGGCCAACTCTGCTCTTAATTACTTTTGCTTGTAATGAAACAATAAAGTACATGTTTTTGATTCAATTTAGTATTTATACCTTTACTAGTGACCCGCCCCAGCTTCGCACGGGTGCAATGCTGATGAAAAGCAGGTTTTTATTATGTATTGTTATCTCCGTCGCTGGAAAGCTCCGATAATATACGCGTTCGATCGCTGCTAAATAAACTGTAATGGGCTGTATAGATCTATATTAAATGAACAATGTATTCAAGGTATTTAATTGGTTAAGGATTAATGCTGTATTGGTTAAAATCGCTTCGAAAATTAGCCATTATTTGTCGTAAAAAGTAAATGATAAAAAAAAGTTATTGTGGGTTATCCATAAGAGATAGACATAATTATACCATCACGGACTTTTCTGTAGACCTTTTCAATGTGTACAATACTTAGTACATTATTTTGATAAATCTCGTAGGGTTTAGCCTGCGTTTGCAATGTAAGCGGAAAAAATGTAATTATTTACGAAATCACATTAGAAACCTCAAAAATAACAGTACTTCTCCACTATTTAATGGATGTTATTATAAATATAAACCTTCCTCTTGAATCACTCTATCTATTAAAAAGCCGCATCAAAATCCGTTGCGTAGTTTCAAAGATTTAAGCATACAAAGGGACATAGGGACAGAGAAAGCGACTTTGTTTTATACTATGTAGTGATATATCCAAGGTTAAACATTCTAATTTCTAACCATTCGACAAATAAGGAAAAGAATCCATAGTGTAGGTAAAGTCAGGGGCAAGTTAAAATACAGTCGTCTTTTCTGTTATTAGTCCGCGGAGGAGTCTAGTATTGTGTTATTTCCCAAGAGAGGTTTAGCAATATTCATTCAAAAGGTAGTGTTAAAATTATATTTTAAGATTGAAGTGTACGTTTGGGGTTATATTTATAAGTTTGGTAGATTTAAAAAAGACTTTTCTCTTAAAAATTAACTAAAGCTGGTATAGATAAACATAGTTCCTGGTATAAAAAATAACCGCATGCTAATCATAGGTGAAGCTAAGATTATTTTTTTCTTTGAAAGATGCCACATTTCAAGTAAAAAGTAATGTTGCATTACTGAAATATAAAAACTAATCTAGTTTCTTTATATATATATATATGTGTGTATTTAGTGTGTAATATATATGATAGATTTTGTAACATGAGTTAAATTAATAATTTTATTAATAACGTTTTTAGAAGTATTATTATTATTATAGAGCAGGGTTGGCCTAGTGGCTTCAGCGCGCGACTCTCATACCTGAGGTCGTAGGTTCCATCCCCGACTGTGCACAAATGGAGTTTCTTTCTATGTGCGTATTTAATATTTTCTCGAACGGAGAAGGAAAACATCGTGAGGAAACCGATATGTCTTAGACCCAAAAAGTCGACGACGTGTGTCAGGCACTGGAGGCTGATCACCTAATTGCCTATTTGATTAAAAATGATCATGAAACAGATTCAGAAATCTGAGGCCAAGACCTAAAGAGGTTGTAGCGCCACTGATTTTATTATTATTATTAAATATTTGAAGTTTTATAACTTGGAATGAATAAATGATAGGAAAGGTTTCATAATATATTAAACATATAAGCGGCCATACCATGAACCGAAAAACCTTTGAAACGACAAAAATAAATGTTTAGTCAATAAATAAATTGCCGTTGATGTAACAAAATTTCAGTAATTCATAATATATGTTATACGTAGCTCCGATCCCGGCTGTACATCAATGGACTTTCTGTCTACGTGTGTATTTAAAATACTCTCGAACGGTGAAGGAAAAATCACAAGGAAACCGGCTTGCTTTAAATGCAAAAAGGCGACGTGGCGAGTGTCAGGCACAGGTGGCCGATCACTTACTTGTCAATTAGTGAGATAAATAAGCATGATACGGAAACATTAGGCTCTAACAGGTTTTAGCAACACTGTATGCTGACAACGAATTCTGAAGCGTTCAAAACGTCGAGTTTAAATGCAATGATTTGCGTTAGTGACACATATTACTGTGAATCAATATTTTATCGTCATCAAAGTTATCATCTATTCATTATATTATTCGCCTATATATTCGCACTATAAACATCTGTTAATGCCAAAGCTATTGATAATCGTTGGAGTGAAAACCATTGTTTAACACTCAAGCAATCTTCCGTTCAGCATACATTATGACTAATACAAAAGCCTTTTTATGTATATTTTGTCATGTTATCTAATATAATTGTTATTACTTTATTTAATTATTAATAAAAACGGTTTTAGTGAATTATTTTCAACAAATAACTGGGTCGTAACAAGCCTGTTATATTGGCTTTATCACAACTAAGCGTTTAGTGTAACAAAACTATAACTCCGTTTCAAAGAATAAGAAATAACGACGGGCAGCTCCAAATTACCGAGTGGAGAAAACTTTGATCCAATAATACAGCATCGAGAGGGGATCGCTTCAAAAAACTTAATTACACGACACGAAGATAAATAAAGATTATCCCGAAAGTGCGCGAGTTAATTTCCCAGGGCCAAAGTTGGTCCAGGGCAATTGGAGAGAAACTTCTCTTCATTTCCTGCGTCTGATCCCGGAATTTTGCGATCAGGGAGGCGGTTATTTTCTCGCTAACTCTACCCGGAATTTGTTTGGATATTATGAAGATTTCTAAAGAATATTATTATTAATTATATATATTATAATAATTACTATTAACATAAAGATAATGTAAAACACGTCAAAAAACACAATTGGATCAGACAGACAGAAAATATTAAATTTTCGCTGATGAAGAGGTCAAAGTCGCCGAAACTAAAGCCTATAAAAGAGGCTAAACACATATCGTATTATAAAAATAATATCAAATAAAAATTATATTAGCCTACGAAGTTATTAGCCCAACTAATATTTGTCAGACTAAAAAAAATCGGTTACATAATGTGTTCGATTAAATAAACTACTTAGACAGTGCATCTCTTATAAAAAACGTATTTTACAGTAAAATATAGGCACTTTTAAGTTCGCCACCTGCGGCCACTGTGATAGGTAGGATAAAAAAATTATAATACAATGTACAAATACTTACAATGTTTTTGCCACGTGTCATTTGTAACGATTCATAAACCGGAACGACGCGTGCGCATCGCTCGACCGTGCTTCCGGCGCAGGTGCTCTTCTTCACACTTGTTTCGCACTTTGGGGCTTTAGACGCGTACAAGATGTTTAATCATTTTAATTGCTGGAATTTTTATATTGGATTTTTTAACACAAGTCGATTGACCTTTAATTTTTTTCATCTTCGTGTTCGTTATGTTTGCCTATAACTGGTTATCACACTAAATATTTTATTTTATTCTCCTCGTACCAATGTATTAGTGTCCATAAATAAATAAATAAATTTCTTAAAATACATTTAATTTTTTTTTATGTTACTGCATGAGTTCATAGACAAGACGTTGTATTACGGGTTTGTAGCTTGTTTGACCACTAGAATATAATATAAAGACATATGGCACGAGACATAACATAAATACTAAGAGAATATTCTATATACAATGCGTTATCCAATAAAACATGAATGAAGCGCGTGCGCATTCGATGCTTCTCATTTGCATATCGGCACTTGTGCAGACCGGACGTGTTCCACGTCGCTTGTTTGTTTATTTTTGGTTCGTTAATTTAATTAACATGATGTTTTACACTATTTAACATGTCTTAAATTTAGTTACTAAATGAAGTATATTTAGACTTATCAAAAATACGATTTACCCTTTCATTAAAAATATTGCATTACCCTTACTAAAATAAAACTTTTGTTAACAGAAATCCCTGCATTTCGCTTGCTTGACAAACTATTTTTGTTATATTTATTTAAATAATAATTGTTATATTATTTGTATTATACTTTTTAACTTAATATTTCCGGTTCTTTATGTTTAAACACGTGGTGTTACAACCAAAATACGTCGGTGATCAGCCGTCTATGCCTGAGACACTATTTACTTGGGTGACGATGGGTACAGAACTAAAAAGGGCCATAACGATAGTTTAATTCGGCAGTACAATGATCTGTTGTATCGGGGCTTCTTATTTCCAAAAGCAGTTAAAAGAAATCATACAATCAAGTTGGCAAATAGGCTTGACCCCGTAATCAAGTAATCTTGTTTCATTGGCCCTTGTTGACTTGCGGCACAATAAAATACATTTCTAGGATTTCTAAACCTATAAATAAATATCCAGTGGTTTTGGTTTATTCAATGTGCATGATTTGAATGCTTATTAAGTTATTTCAATCAATTTATCAATATAGGTCAGATTTTATATTTTTACTTTAAATAAGTCTATAAATTTTTAGTGCAAATTGTAGGCATATATAGTTGTTAAAAATACATAACTTTAGTTTCATAAATTTTGATGAGGGTGGTCTAAAATATTTTGTCTCGGCCGATCGTCACATTTTTAATTTCCATTTTCCTTCCATTTGCTTTGTTACTTGGATTGTGGTGGACGCGTTATTCTTTTTTATTTTTTTGCCAATTATATTTGTTAATAATTATGTCCTAAATTTTATATTTCTTTAGCGTGTTTTGTGCGTTTGTGAACTATTAGTAAGGCAAGGTATCAGTACGTTATCAGTCCTCTTTTTTGTTCCTAAACAACTATAATTCTTTCATATCCTTACGACTGACATTTGTGTGCCTTTCTTGCTATTAAGGATATATCGAAATAAGGTATGTTCTTAGGACTTATTATTTTAGTTTAAAATTGTGTATCGACGGGCCATCGGACGGTTTTTGTGATACACCATTGCCAGCAGTGGCCTCACACACTTTAATTATAGTAAAATCGCGCAATCATATAGTTAATAATATAAATAAGTTCGATCACAAAGAGTACGACGCATGCGCAGCCATCATCCCCCTCACTAAACTGTCGTGTCTCGTCGGAGAAATCTCTCAAGAACCAATACAATGCTATTGCTAACAACTCTTCCTTATTAAACTAGACTTATAATATGAACAATGCGTACTCTTTCAGTGAAAAATACGTATATATATATATATATTTGCCATATACCTTATGTCACTTGCTATACTTCTGGTAATATTTAGTATTTTTGTTAATATTCTAATCTAATTCTGTTTAATGTTGTGTTGTTTTAATATTTACCGTATTGGAGTTTAGTTTATTTGTTACACAAATATATAAATGGAAATTATTATACATATAGTTATGTATCAGATAGTTGCGCTATACTTACATAATTAAGACAGCGGATGAGGACTCCCTCTTACTAAATTTGTAAGCAGTTTAAGTTATAGAAAGTTAAAATAATATACGAAATATTAACCATCTAATTTGGAAATGTGCCTTTTAAATCAAATCAAATCAAAAGGATCCTTAATTGGAATGGTCCGGTAGGAAGAAAAGGAAAGAACGCTGACAAGAAATCTGGGAAGATTAAATAAAATAGAGAGGGTGAATGATTGTAAAATAGTACCGAACATGAGAAACAAATGGAAGAATTTGGAGAAGCCTGTCACTTCGTCGGAGATCGTGTTCTAATATAAAAAATCAATGTAATCCTTATTACGTAATAGGCTGTTTTTATTTTTATGCCTGGACAGCTTTCAATCCATCATTAGTGCTCTGTGGTCCTGCCATATGATGTACTGAATGTTAAGTCAGAGATGCTTGATAACAAATTTTGAAACACAATTATGCCAATATTCAATTCTACAAGAGAGCTCATTCTTGAGAATCAAAAATTATTTTCTAAGAAAATCTTCAACATAATCGAGCGATTCGTTTAGGATCTAAAAAAGGTCGCAAAGAGAATTAACTAACAATGATGTACTTAAATGCTTCAATAGTTCCCATTCCAGTTTTAGCCTATTTCTTTACCAAGAAGGTTCCAAGACCGAGACAACCTTTATTACTTACCACTTACCTTGAAACGCGGTGAAAGTTTGAAAAACTTGTGAAAGCAATCGATCTTCCTGCCATTGTTCCCACGGGTTCAATGACCTCTTACTTGGAGATGTTATCTACAATCAGCTTTTAAAACCGAATGATCGACCCTTAAGGTCAACAGCGAAATAAAAATTAAAAAGAATTGTCATCAAGTATATTTTATCTATACTACAGAAAGTAGTATTTTAATACACATTATAATTTTAAAATACACTTTTATTGGTGTATATTATAGTTTCATATGACAGTAAATATATTATACTGCACAGATTTTAAACATTAATCAAATATAGATATTCTGCTATAACCAGTAATACCAAAGTACAAACGTTGTATGTCTGCAAAAATTATTTCCTTTTGAGAACTTATCCAAGTTCGTTTCGTTCGCGCGAGGTATTACAGTACGATTCGAATTCAACGTGATAGTATTTTTATTATATTTATTTTCTAGCAAAGTCCCTCACTATGTTGTTGTCGGAGATATTTAATAACTTACGTACTTATATGTAGAACTGATGTAAACTGTATTGGTAAGCATTCTTTTAACGACTTTTTGTATAACATTTACAGCAAAATCTGAAATAAAAATAAAAGCCATTTGTTCGCTGACCATTTAGCTTAAATGCTATTCTTATCAAACTATATAAATATTCCTAAATCTAATTACATAGCAAAAACAATATTATATATTTTTTTCTTAACCGCCCTGGTCAGGTTGTCCGTGGACATGGGCCTCTAAGAAAGTCTACTAACCTATCGTTAAATATTTTAAGTTTCCCTGTTACTCCTATAGCTTGATTAGTGTTATATCTGTCGTATACATACATTGGACAGTCGGTCAGCATATGTAACACCATATATTCGGCTGCTACAACACACGTCAAGCATCCACAGTGGCCTATCAACATCTGGGTAATCAAACCCGTTGGCTAGTTTAGTTTATTACGGCATAGCATCGCGCTACGACTGAATTAACGCGAGCACAGCTAGTCAGACAATATGACGGTATGCGGTAATATGATTTCTCGCTGCATGAAGTTTGCCTCTACAATTAGTATAGCCAAATTGTGTTAGGTGCAAGTTTGCGCAGCGCCCAAGCTTGATTGTGTTCACCTGTATTCTCTAGTATTATATTGATATATATCAACGATAATGGGGCCTTGTAATATTTGATGAATTGAAACAAAATTAAATATCTTTAACGTGTATGTATAAACCTTTGATTACATCTATATTATGTTGTTTAATACTCTTATATCAATGACAGGTATACGATAGTTTCGATGAAAGGGGATACTATGATCTATAGGTCCTACCCACACTGACTTCCCACGCTGCTAAATGCGGAGCCGGCATTTTAAGAAATGTATATAAAAATATTATCTTTGTCATGAAACGTTGTGAGATTTAATACCTTTATTTACGAACCCTTAAATATAAAACGGCAAAGGGGCATTGTAGCCACTATACTCGTAAATTATATGTATATTTTGGGGTAGCTGTAATCAAATAAACAATAATACATGGAATGTTTTGTATATTACGCCCCTTTATTCATTACTGGTGTTAAAGTTTTAAATGTTTGTGCAATTACGATTCGTATACTGTCTGACTGATTGCAGATAGATAAAGAATGAAGCCGCATAAAGTTAAATTATAATTTGAATTTTTTAAACTATTGCTTTGGTTGCGAAGCCTTTGGAAAACACTTTTTGAGTTTAATTAGTTTATACAAAGGGTTTCAAAACAAAGTTCAACTCAACTGTACAATTAATACCTAAGTAAATATTGATCATTGAATGTACAATTACAATTTAGTACGTTAATCTATAAAATCAACGCTACAACTTTTTTAGATCCAGGCCTCAGATTTTAGTAAATGTTTCATGGTCATTTGTGACTAACACACGCAGTTGACTTTTTGGATCTACGGCCGGTTTCCTGGTGATGTTTGCCTTTATTGTTCATTAAATACATACAGAAAAAAATTCACCGGTGTAAAGCCGCGGATCGAACCTACGACCTCCGGGTTGAGAGTCGCACGTTGAAGCCACAAGACCTACTATATTATCTATAATAATCTTAAGTTCAGTTTTTTGTGCCTGTTTAGTTTATATGTATTACGTACTTTGTCCCTTCTTGCTTACCATGTAATATAACATTTTTTCCTTACAGTGTTTGCCAGTTTTCATAGTGTTAATAAATAAACTAATAATCTATCAGCTCGTAAAGAGTTTAAAGAGGCCAAAGCATGTTTCTTAGTTTTACTTTAATATTAGTGTACTTTTTATAAGCCTGTATTCTTAGAACGATTGGCGATTTCTGTGATAACACTGTACTTGAATTCTTTTGATGTTGAGTACGTAGGTACAAAGGGTCGTGAAGTGCATTCTCATCGAGTGCTAATAACCATTACCGGAGTTCATGGCCCGTGACGTACACATTAATAGTTGCCATATTGCGGCTACTTTTAGGGTGAGAATATAAGGGTGTTTTATGGGATCGATTCTGTCCTAACATTTTATTTAGTCTAATAGCCCGGATACATTTCATAGACATTTTAACGTTTATATATAGTTTTTTATTTAATTACAAAGAATATTAGCGCACATCTGCAATATTAAATGGAATCGCAAAATGTGTTGGTAAACGCATAACTCAACAACGCCTGGACCAATTTTACCAATTGTTTTTTTTTTCAATTTTATAATAATATAATATATATTATTATATATAAAATTATATTATATAATAATTATTATATATAAAATATATTATATAATAATAAAATAAGTAGGAACAAAAAACTGCACCTTCAAAAACTTTTGGAAATAACGATGTTGGGTCCGCTAGTTAATTATAAAACTAGACGTCGCATTTACTTTTATAGCTGTCATTCAATCAAAACATCTTGTTATGATATTATGATAAATTTGCAATCAAAAGAAGTTCTATTGTATTCAATATGCACGCCCAATTTCAAACATATTTTTTCTGAAATCTGCTAATTTGTGTTAATTTATGAATGCGTTCTGTATTTATTTGTAAATTCTGAAAACGTAAAGGAGGAACGATCCGTCTAATCAAAATAATATTATCGGAAATCCAACCAAAACTAAAAATAAGTTTATTCAATTACATATATATAATTTATTCAGAAGTCATTTACAATGGCATTTTTCCCTTTTTTAATTATTTATGAATTTTTTTAATTATTTCCAGGGAAAGGCGAAACGGGAAGTGTCTCTCGAGGAGCTGAGAGATCACATTCACCAATACTACATACCTTTGGGGCGACAATTCATGGTGCTGTTTCCCGAGGGCGGCTTCTTGCACAAGAGGAGAGAGATTAGTCAAAGGTAGGCCGTTATATTATCTTGACCCATAAAATGTTTTATATTGACAAGATGTTGTATCTGTAGTCATGTAATCATTATTCAGGGCAAGTAGGTGATTAGCCACACATTTAATATAATGTTAAGCCTCGTAAAAGTAGTCTTAATAATAATAAATCTTTTCTTTGCAAGGAAAGAGATTCAGATTTAATAATTATAAAAAAAACATAAAAATAGGCATACAAATGTCATGTTAATTGCCATAATGCAATAATAATTAGTTATTTATAATCATTGGCGAAACTACTATTTATACCTACTATTTATATTTAACTATTTATACTCATAGCGTGAGAGAGTACTCTTTCGGTTATTACAAAATTGTATTGAGAGCATCTTAGACCGTTAAAGTTTACGTATATAAAACATAGTAGCCACAAAATCGTTTAAAAATTCACTGGTCCGCTAGAGAACACAGAGTTTTACTGTCATAAGCGTACCAATTCTTAAATGGCTGGCACCGCACTCGCGAGCCCTCTGGCGTTTAGTGTGAGGCTCGTCGTAGCGGCGATATCACACATGAGCTCCTGCCCGTTTGTCTCCTATTCTAGAAAAAGAATATTAACTGTACGGTTCCTGGGTCATCAGGTGGTAGAAATAATAGAAGATTTGTAGATTACCTTATATTCACCACTTCCGTATAACAATAGACTATGAGCGATATAATAGAATTATAATGAAATTATAATTAAACAATCGAAGAGAGTGCCGACGTCTGGCTATGCTCTCGGGGTGTAACTCCCCTGACTTAGTAAATGCAGATGAAGAGAGTGCCTGCGGTCGGCTTTACTCTCGGGGCGTGACTCCGACGATTTAGGAAATCGTCATGCTTATAAAGTGATCCAAGTGTACAACCAGGGCACGTACATACATTGGAAATATTCACGTTTACAAGTAATCATGATGTATGAGCCTTGGCACGTATATAGGGAAACATCACGCTTACAAGACTAAGAAACCTAAATAAGCAAAATGTACAGCCTTGGCTCGTACATACTCCCACAGGCAAAAAGTGCAAAATGAATATGTAGTGCTTTACAATAACAATTCATTGTATGCTTAACAGTCTCTAGAACACTAAAGTCTTTAAACTTATGTTAACGCTTCTGACACAATTCCACTGCACTATCACTAGCACTAAGATATACTGGAGCCCGGTCCCGGGTGGCTTCTCCTGAGGCCACTGCGAAACCGGTTGCTGAATCTGCCGATGTTACACCTACTGCTCCGTGACGTCTCCTGATCTTTATGTGATTGAATAGCCTATCCACTAACAGTCTTGAGCACATTCTGAGAACTATCATGACCATAAAAAGTACAATACTGATTTGGTGAATAAACCATTACCTAGGTTAAATATAATTATTATAAAATGCAAGCGTATCTCGGTAATTTAATATCTATACAATATTCTTCGTATGTGACGTCTTTCACAGTAGGTCAATCAACTAGCTAACATATGATATTTTGCTGAACTGGCATTCCATTTATTGTTTACGATATTAGTATCGTTTTTCACTTTATAAAATGATTTATGTATATTGATGTATGCATAATAATAACTTTAGCTCAATATTAAATGAAATGTTTCGACAATGTATGTTATTCATAAATGGAACTGAACATACGAAAGTCTCTGCTTTGTATGCTTAAAGGAATTTTAAGTATAATTTTATATATGATGCTTTTCTTTCTTTTCCTCTGATTACTCATATTTGACTCATAGCATTGCATAACCGAATAAGTTTGTTGTATATTTTTACGTAGTCTTGAATCTGTGAGCCTGCTATAGTGCGAAACGATAACGTTGCGCAATCTTCCCCTTTTACGAAACATATCACCTTTCATTCTAACCTTTCTTTTTGACCTTCCTGAAAATTCCTTACTTTTCTTAACTCCCTTTTTTCTTCTTCCAAATTTCTGCTTTTTCACGAAAGCTTGTTGCTTATATTTCTTGCCTTTATTGATAGGCAAAACATTAATTTTTTGTGCAACCCTCTCTGATCTATGGTTTCCCCATCCCGTACACAATTGAATCGGTGCTTCTAACAAAGGCTTAGACAATACTAAGCTGCGATTTAAGTTTTTATTCTTTTGAGAATACACGAACTTAGACAAAGTTTCTTTTTCTTCTGGTTCTTGCTTGTTTTGTAAGCAGTTCATGCTTTCGATACCAACGTTATCGTGATGTGATTTATCTTCTCCGATTACTTTACAACCAAGTTCCGTTTGCTGTTCTATGGATTGCAATGACGGCTTGCTAGATTCAATAGATAATTTACTATCAATGTTCTTCTTCGTACACACATTGGAATTAAACGTATTTGTAATATGAATTGAAGAACCAGACATTGTATCTTGACCTGTACTATGTTGAAGGGTATCTCCTACTTCGGAGATGTTGCTATCATGCTCCATTCTGTAGGAAATTATAGATTTTGCTACGCTTTCTGCTAGCTCGGCTAGTCCGCCTTGATAAATATCTGCACATATACTGTGATTATCCATAGGTAATTTACTACCAGTTTGCTTCTTAGTATACACATTGGAATTAGACGTATTTTTACTATGAATTGAAGAACTGGGCAGTGTAACTTCACCTGTACTTTGATGCAGGGTCTCTCCTACTCCGGAGCTTATGCTATGACGCTCCATTCTGTAAGAAATTACAGATTTCGCCACGCTTTCTGCTAATTCGGCTAGTCCGCCTTGATAAATATCTGCACATATACTGTGCTCGTTCTCAATTTCTTCTAAACCTTCCTCCACTTTTGCTGAAGACGAATAGTTTTCCTTATCCGATGTATATTGAAATAATCGCTCTCTTTGCGTAGAATAATAATTTACATTTGAATTAAATAGTGCATGGTGCAATATAGTGTTATGTTTTTGGGAACAAATCTTACATCTTTTCTGCGAGAAGCAATCTTCCACGTCATGCTTAAACAAACAATTTGTGCAAAGCTGCAATCTCAAAATGGTATCAACCCTTTCATTAAAATCTTTTTCTAACAATGATCGACAATTAAACAGGCCATGATTAGACAAGTTGCATAATTGACAACATTTTCTTTTATTTGTATTTCCTTGACCTTGGTTATTGAAACGCGTCGACAGCGAATTTTTGCTGACGCTAAAATTTGATGTAGGCCACTGTTGTTTTCTAATTAAATCTTTCCGGATTTGATTATTAGCTGTTTGCAATGCATATAATGAATTTTCGGAATTATGTGAATCCTTAAGTATCGGTGATTCCATACGCGTTTCTAGAGAATTCTTCTGACAGTCGGTAGAATGAAATTTGCGATTCAACTCTCTCCTTTGGCGCCTATATTTAGCTTCCTGCTCGTAATATTTATTCTGATACTCCGAGTCAGATCCATTAAGAACATTTATTTGGATATGGGTTTCAAAAATTAAATCCCATCGTGATTTTATTGCTTCTAGTACATACTCGAGTTCATCTTTGTCGGATGCCGAGTATGCCTTAGATTGTTCCAATATGCTATCCAACGATCTAAAAAAAATTCTTGCTTGCGAAGCAACTCTACAGTTTTCGAACTTTGGAGTAACTTATCCATTATGCTTGTTAAAATGCTCAATGAATGCTTCTAATCATTTTCTCAAAGATAAAAAAAAAAAATTATGCTCGATATGAATGGGATAATTCTCAGAAGTTATAGTGCTCAAAACAAATGGAAAGGACTTACTGCTGTAGCTGCCTCCCTCTGTTGAAGATTGACGTCCGTTGCCTTCTTCTAGGTTCAAAACGGCGCCGATATACTGTTGACCACTCTGGGTCCTTATAAATGTTGGGACAGGACTTATTTTCAATTGCCTCCCTTTATTAACGATTGACGTCCGTTGCCTTCTTCTAGGTTCAAAAGGACGCCGATATACTGATGATCCCTCTGGATACTTAACACGTTGCTCTCCTCTTTTCTATTGATGCGGATGATGGTGTTCTACTTGCTTGATGACTCCACAAACCAGCAGTGGGATGTTTTTCCACGGCGCCGATCTTCAGGAAAACGGAGAAAAACGCGAACGCGATCAACTGTACGCGAAAGACCCACTATTCCAGGATAGCTCGAAGGACCAAAATGTACGGTTCCTGGGTCATCAGGTGGTAGAAATAATAGAAGATTTGCAGATTACCTTATATTCACCACTTCCGTATAACAATAGACTATGAGCGATATAATAGAATTATAATGAAATTATAATTAAACAATCGAAGAGAGTGCCGACGTCTGGCTATGCTCTCGGGGTGTAACTCCCCTGACTTAGTAAATGCAGATGAAGAGAGTGCCTGCGGTCGGCTATACTCTCGGGGCGTGACTCCGACGATTTAGGAAATCGTCATGCTTATAAAGTGATCCAAGTGTACAACCAGGGCACGTACATACATTGGAAATATTCACGTTTACAAGTAATCATGATGTATGAGCCTTGGCACGTATATAGGGAAACATCACGCTTACAAGACTAAGAAACCTAAATAAGCAAAATGTACAGCCTTGGCTCGTACATTAACAGTTCAGCAGTCATAATTTATTAGTTATTTCTTTAATTGCGAACCAGATGTTTTGTTCCATTTTGACACTGTACATTTTGTCGTACTTGAATTCGTGTATGCGGTGATATTAGTTGTTTATACTACGTATTTGCGTGTTGTTCTCACGAGTATGTAAGTGCGTGCTCCTATTTCACCATGCCTCCTGCTGACAGAGGACAAATGTTTGTTTTAAATTTATTTTATTATTCTTTATTACTCAAGATGTCACATGGAACATGGTGTAATGGTTGCAGCTCCTTACAAACATTGTGTAAAAAAACTTGGCGATTAAAAAGAGTGGCAGAAAATCTATTGCCAGTTCTTCTCTTCCGTTCTACGCCCTTGATTTGAGAACTGGTAGTAAATGTGTGTTCATTTATTGTATATTTCTCTTTTATTTGACGTTCATAAGTGTACATTATGTTACCTAGATGAATAAATTATTTTTGACTTTGACTTTGACTCAAAAGTGATGAGGACAAGTATGTATCAGTATGTCTCTGAAAATAGCTTTGAGCATTTGAATAGAAATTTCACGAAGCTTCCTTTAAAACAAAACAAGTATTGTTATGTTTCCTTTGAAAGACATATCTTGCCAAGTAAAACAATTATTGTGACAACAAATTGTAAAGTTTCTTTTAGTAATGTCTACTATATATAAATAATAACTTTAAAAAAAAAGTGCGTGCGTACAAAGTACACAAGATAAAAATCCCAATAGATCATGTAGGTATCAGTATATGATCACTCCAAGTACTTCTATATCCATATTCACACTGCTTTCACAATGTATGATGGTGTTATGCGACAGAATTTCCACCTTAAGTTCTAATATGTAACTACTAAACGAATACATCCACCAATAGCGTGTATTTTTTCTCGATCTCCTTTTCTTTCTCTCTCGATCTGTCTCAATCGCTCTCTCCCTTTTCTTGGACAAAAACGCATGTTAAAGCAGTTTTTATATAAAAAGTATAAACATGTTTGATGTGACTCATTATCATTTATTAAGATACAAGATCGGAATTTCTTGAACTGTCGTGCATTCGATGTAAAATGATGCGTAGTTTTGTCAATAGATTCAGGCACAAATTCGATAACTTATCCGATATTTTATTACTTATTCTGCTATTCGAGCGGATAAGAATCCACCAAAAAAGAAAACTAACATCGATCTGGCCCATCTTGAGTTATAAGTGGTGTACCTAACACGACTTTTGACTGTTTTATATATTTAGATTACTATACAAGAACTATACATAGAAAAATCGAAGAAATTGGCATCGAAATACAATATCAAGAGATTTCAAAGAATTACTGCCGACCACAATGAAAGAAAAGGCTTTGTATTTGTTATTTCGCCTGATATAGAAAACAGTCACGCTCAATTTATTCTTAAGCAGTGAAACTGGATTTATATTATCCTAATATTTTACTCGAATTTGTTATAGGTTCGCTGAGAAGAACAATTTGCCTAAGCTAGAATATGTATCTCTGCCTCGTGCTGGAGCTTTGAAAGTGATTATGGAAGAAGTTGGACCTCACAGGGAACAAGCTGGTACATCTAAGAGTGATAATAAGAAAGGTAACATCAATTTGTATAGTAATTATCGTAAACAGTTAATTGTTTGAATTTAAGTTGTAAACACCCTTAGTGCAAAGAAAATTATAAGAAAACAATTTTATCACGACTCAAAACGTCTTTCTTCTTCTATGTATACATTATTCAATAAACAACAAAAATAAATAAACCTCTAATGACAAGCAACTTAACCAAATTCTTAATTACACTATAAGGAACTAGTGTTTAAAATACAGGCTAGGCCTAGATGCTAGTGCTTACATAAGTATATTATGTATAAGGTTAACCACAGTGAATATATGCATATGCATATAGAATGTCATGTTTGTTTTGAGTCAAATAAAGTAATTTTTTTTTAATTTTGGAACGTAGGTACTATATTACCATTGTAATAGTTGAATTTTCTCATTTAAAATAAAATCTATCCACAAAACTGTTACAGAACGGTAATGCAAAAATATAGACTCAAAGTAAAATGCCAGTTTGACATTTCAATTTTCTATTACCGTTGGAACATCGTTGGAATTGATTGGAGAATGATTTGTAAAACTTCATGAAATATATCCTTTTTCTGATATTAATGTTTAGATTCGGACATATCAATTATACTTTTCGGGGTTAATAATTTAGTGAAGTTTTTTTTTGGTTTTACATTTTTTGTATTTTATTTTATCATCCCCTTAGCTATACCATAATTACTACTACACAAAACCTTCACAATCAAAATTACATTCACTCTTCGATTTATCTATTTTATTATATCGCACATCGCTCCCTCACCTTGTCTGTGGTTTAAAAGTACGCCATCTTTGTTTTGAATCATTCCAGAATAATTGACTAAGTAGTATTTGAAACTGTTTAAAACAAATGAAATTCACGCTTGTGTTTATATTTGTAAAAAATAGACATTTGTCATGAACCATGGATGAATTAATTTCTTACCTAAAAGCCAAAAGTGTCGTCTGAACAGATGTTCGCCGTTTACAGAACATACTTTGTATGCAAATTAGTAGATCACTTAGAAATAAAAATTGTTTTTTTACCTCTCGAAGTCGAGTTGATTCGGAGTAGTGCGACCTCGTGACACAAGCTACACAAACTATTCAATATGAAATGCCCAAAATAAATAGACACTTTTAAATACGATTTCAGAAAATAACATCAACCACAACCATACTAAGATCCTGGATACCAAATCTGGAGACAGCATTGAATGGATCCTAGATGTGACGATCGCGTACCCAGATCGTATTCCTCTGCATCTTATTGACGTGGTGTGTGGTTTCCGCGAAGCCTGCTCCACTCATATACATTATAGGTTATATCCTAGTACTGAGGTAAGTTTAAACACATACATCATGGTGTATTAAATATATGCTTTTGTTAAAATATATACGTGTGTCTTTATTAAGACATCCTGGAACATTACTATTTGGCCTAACTTACTAGAAAGAAAATGCTTTGGTGCACAGCCCGAGATCGAACCTACGACCTCAGGGGTCGTCAGGGTCAACAATATTCTTCATGTCAACAGTTTCTGTCATAAGCTTTAGTTTGTGACAAAATTCAACTATCGCTAGTGGGGGGGACATACACACACCCATGTTGGTTACTAGATAACAATTACTCCGTGGTACATGCTGTATGTGTAAAACGTGTTTTTTTATCAGCAAAAAGTAGTTAACACACACAGCAACTCGTATAAAACATGAAGTATGCGTAAATGAGTATGTGAATGTCTGTGTGTGCATGTATATAAGAGTGTAGCGGAAAGTTGTTATATGCATGAGCCGTGTCTGTGTGACAACAAATCAAATACATCATTGACATATTAATAGTATATGTAATGGCTCATAATACATATTATCTAAATTGGATATTTTTATGCTATTTATCGTGTTTGTACGATACTAAAATAAAAAAAACACTTTAACGTTTAAAAAATTACTCACCGGCTTTACGACAGGAACCTTTTTTTACGACAGGAATTGCTAAATGAAATTATTTATTCTTCACACTATAAGAAATATCTGATAGTTCAACAATATTTTAATCAACAGGTACCCTCAGACCCTGAAGCCATGACGAACTGGCTCTACGATCGATTCATAGAAAAAGACAAAATGTTAGAAGAATTCTACCGCACTGGGCAGTTCCCGTCCAAAGGGAACGTGCCATCAGTGTCACGAACGGTGAGACAGGACAACGTACGATATCTAATATTGCATTTATTCTTTATGGCATCCACCTTCATGCAATATAAGGTGCTGTGTGTCCTACTGAGCTGTATTTGGTAAATTTTATACGATTTTTGTAACCCTGCGTCTTTAAATAATGAAATTTAGTTTTTTAATTAATACAAATATTCTAGCTTATTAACTAACACACGCTTTTATCTTACAACGCAATATAAATTATACCCGTCAACTCGGTGCTTTTTGTTCCATATGTTTGGTATTGAAATTTTCTTACCAAATTTAATGTATAATCTAATAATACTGATCTTTCGAGATACGACTTTTTAATGAAAATTTTCGTAACACTCGATAATTATATTCACACACACATAAACACAATTATCATATATTTAAAGACGCACGTATATTGCTATATGTATAAAAGTCTGTTGTACACTGACTTAAATTTCAGACTTAGTCAAATTTAGTTTTTGTACAACAGAATTGAACCATGAACCAAATAGAAATAGTTTAGGGAAATAAATGTTGTATCGCCATAAATCAACTTAATTTCACTATCTTATAAGATAATGGCGTAAATGGCGGAATGTAACAGTCACTGGCTAGCTAAACAAATAAATTCCACAAAACAGATTATAAAACTAAATTTAACTTAGTCAATCTGGAGAACAGTTTTACCTGTAACTTAGTAGTCATGACTATAACTGTTTTTTATGTCTATAGTAGAATAAATTCATTTCTAAAAAGGCCTTTTTGACATTTTAATTGTGAATTCAAAGCGCAGCACTGTTATATTTCACTGTTATTTTTTTGTATCCAGAAAAATAGCAGATGTTATAAATGAAATAGTAAAATAATTGTAACTTATAGAACAAATTTGTCGAACGTGTGTATGACGAATTTATGTACTAATGAACGATTAATTTAAGTTCTACGAGAAATGCTTTTGCAAAGCAGAGTTGTTTTAAAGGCAGCTATCACTTTAAATATATTATGACTTGTTCCTTTTAAGAGTTTCAATAAGTACATTGAGGTGCAAGTTCGTTTACTTTGACTAAGTTTCGTGTTACCTATGACAAATGTAACATTAAGTTCTAAAAAATAACAAGCCAATTAGGGCTGACTCTTAGAACCGTGAGATTTTCTTTTATTTTTTCAATATGAAGTCACATTTGACATCGGACCTCAAATTAGATTTAAAAAAAATCGCTAAGCATTGCGTTCACGCGGTGATACGTTTTGAGGCCGATCTTATAATTGTAGTAGTTTGTTCGTTGTTTATTGAGAGCTACGATACTGTATTCAAGTCGTGCTGTGACAAATAAGTCAATATGTTAGGCCTTCTAGAATTAATTTGCTTTTTTTATTGTTGTTTTACTTGTAAGTCTCTTTCTTTATTTAGTTTAGTGCGTACCACTCTCTTATTTATCTACTTACGTCACTTTAGAAAGGATTTTGGTTGCGTAGTTATAAAAATTCGAAAAAGGAATTTTAAGTTCAAGAAATAAATTTGGGGTCATTCACCCCACAAAGACATATCAACTGTTCAATTTCATAATGAAAGATGTAAATAGTAAATTCTTGCGATGGAGTGTGTATGTAAGAATAATACTAATAATATCATCAGCCTCTTTCTAAACGCGTACTTCCAATGCTTCTTATATTTGTAGTATGCACGTTGGTAGAAACTTTGGAAAATAAATTCGCTGGAGTTAAGCAAACTAAAGCAATACTTCTCGTATTGCGTCAGCAGTTTACTGAAAGCACGCCAAGATCACGTTTCACTCTATTTGATTTTACCACATTTACTGTGGAATGATATTATCAATTTACACTTATAATAAATAGCATTATACCTAACACGTCCCCGGGTGCATTGAGATCGGGTTATTTTCATAGAGAAACACAGCTTAAAATGAAAACGTAGATTTTGATTCTGTCTAAATGAGTGACCAATTATGAGTAATATTTATTTTTAGTTCTTTTTTCAAATAATAGGGTGGTACCTAGTAATTGTATGGATAAGTTTTATTTTAATTTCCCTATGGTTGTATTTTCTTTTCATCGTTTATTTTAATAGGATTTTGGAAGATTTTGTTTGTTTAATTTAATAAAGCACTAATAACTATATGTATGCAAGGATTATTAACAGAATTACCTTGAAAACTACCCCGTTCACTGCAAAACAATTATAATATCACTGCGGTACGAATGTATCTTTTTAAGTCACTAATATAGGTTAAGTTTATACCATAAAAACTAGATAGGACAATATTGTTCCTTTTTCATATCGTGTACAGTTTAATATAAATTATAATTGGTGATTTTTGTAACTAATGCCAAAACACGTTCGCCGTAAGTGCCTAGGCTTAATTGGTATATAGCTTATTAAAAAAATAGAAAAACTTTTTTAAGTTCATATCAAGATTTTGAACATTAAATAATGCGAGGTCGAAATTATTGTCTAATGCTAAGAAATCTGTCAACATGTCATTATAATTTAAGTGCAAACATAACGTTAAACGGTAAATGTATGGTGTAGCCTTAATAATTTCAGTGAATTGCCATCCGATTTTAATTAATATAAAAGCCTTTTGCTTCTAAAGCATACACTACAGTGTTTGCGTATCTTTGACGTTGTTGCAGATTGAATTTCCTCTAGAGGACTCTTTGGTATTGGAAATGCCTGCAAACAACTATATAAATGTACATTTAATATGTCCGTTTCGTACCGAAGGACCAATTTCCAAACGAACCAAAATACAATTTGTTTCTATTTTGAATAACTTTTAATCATTATTTCTATAGAAAAATGTGAGTATTGGTTGGTTTACTTACCTTATAGTTAATTAAAACCTGGAAATTAATAAGAATTATATATGACATGGGATGATGTAGAGAAATTCAAGTTTATTACTTAAAAAGGGTTTCATTTCAGTTTTTTCATGTGTTATGTATGTATAATATATATTGTGTATACACAATCGCTATAGAGTTATCATAATAATCCGTCATAAAGCTTTATTTAAAGATAAACTAAGGCAAACTTATATCAATCGAAGTTTATACTGTTCCTAACCGTACAACCCTACACTGTGAATACTTTTAAACAGAAATAAGTTTGATAAATATTTTTAACCCATGCAACCATCTGAATCTTTAACAATTCTATTATTAATTGACGTTCAAGTTCCTTTTCGTCTAAGTGCCTTCAAATTTAAGTGAAATTTAAATTGGGCAACAACAAACGATAATTTTAATGTTAGTTTAATGTTTTATTTCTCATTATGTTAGTTGGTAACAGCTCGAACCGACGTAAGCCGTTTTTTTAAACTGTTGGAAATTTAAACCATGGTTAGTAAAATAGTTAAGGAGTCGGTTAACTAAAGCTATTTAATTAATTGGGTTTTTTTATGTTTGTCATTTCGTCATTTGGGGTTTCATTATTTTAACGGGTTTTTTAGAATAAGAATGTTATGTTTGAAGTTAAGTTTGTTTAACATAGGAACAACTTTTTAGTAGCTTATTGTCCCTTTTCCAGCGATTACTGTGCGTTTGATAGAGCCCTTATTTGCACCTTAATTGAAGACCTCTAAAGCCTCATAATAATGTCTGTTACGATTAATTTTTGAATGAATACTGTTTTTTCATGCTTATTTACAAATAACTATATTTTGAGAGTGTAAGTTGCCCTAATATTTACAAACTTTATGGTCGCAAATTGTGCTATATTATATTGCAAAAAGTGGCCATCAATTCTCAAATGTTGGGAAATTTAAAGCTATTTAATCGGAATGTGTTTTTCGTTTTTCATGGTTGTCATGTAATGTGGAAAAATCAGGGATAGTGGTATAAATGAGTGAGATATATTTTAAGTGCTAAATTTTCACTTTACAGATGTTAACTGCCATGATGTCGGTATTACACTTTCAAATATTTCTTTGAATGTGCTTTTGCTGGGGCCATCCATGTTTTTAGAGGAAATGTATTTTTTTTAAGTGTTTCGAAGGCCCCGGAAAGGCTTTGCTGTACATAATTTGCGAATAATGCTCCTTGTCTATGAATAAAGCACATTGTGTCACTTGATGAGTCTTTTATTACCTTAAATTACCCTATTACAAACTCTCTCTCTCTCTCTCTGTGGTATAGTAATTCAGGTAAAATAAATTAAGTTGTGATATATTATATTATTATTATATTCTATAAAAAGGTAAAAGCTACTGAATAATAATTGTTTCGATTCGGACAGAACAGAAAACATGGTAACCGATGATGATAATTTATATTTTATATGATAAGTAGATGTAGTCTGTCTTATAACACAACTATGGCCAGTGTAAGTAATGTACAAATTAACTTCGTTATTCGTTAATGCTTGGCCATGCAACACATACAATTTTTGCGTGTATTTAATTACTACTTATCTTAAAAAATTTAAGATTTATTGTCGATTTAAATCAGACAATCTAAAAGAATTGAAAAAGTTTAGTCAACAATTACAAAATCAGAATATTTATTTGTAATGATTTGATTATTCTCAGATGTAAAATACAATTTGGTTATAGTTATTAAATGCCGTCTGACTCAATAAATTCTGTTTCTAATAATTTTTTTGCTTTGATAAATAATGTTTATTAGACAATAATAATTTATATTAATTAAATATTTATTCTTTAATAATTAACTTACAAGAGCAGTGTTGGCCTATTGGTTTCAATGTGCTACTCCGGTCGTAGGTTTTATTCCAGTAAAATAATTCGAAGCATTTACCATTATATATGTATTTCTTTTTGACGTTCATAAGTGTACATTGTATTACCTTTTTTTAGGCAACGGGCAGTAGGTTTACCTGCTGTTAAGTGATACCGCCGCCCATAGACACTCAATACCAGGGGGCTCGCGAGTGGTTTGCCGGCCTTTTAAGAATTGGTACGATCTTTTCTTGACCCTAAGTCGAATTGGTTCGGAAATTTTCTGGTCAAATTGTGATTACGCTGTGATGACCAAGACTTTTTTTGATTAGATAAGATTTTACTCAATTCTATAGAATAAAATGATGTCAGTATGAATTCAATATGAAGACAATCTATTGACCACTTCAAGAAGAACCATTATATGTTACATTGAATTTTATGTGAAGTCCTTTGTATTCTAGTCGGCACTTTATTGGTTCCGTTCAACGAATACAAATCTGTTATTCAAGGAAAATTCGCTTTTATTACAAGGTAATAGGGTGCTTTGTAAGGTCGAAGTGCTTTCCGCTTATGCTTTAGTATATTATGTTGACTTTGATGGCTAATATATTGTTATATTTGAAATACATAAGTTAGCGTTTAACAACCTCACATAGAGAATAGAACGATACATTTAAAGTAATGTTTAGTGGCCATGCTTTTCAACCGTGAAGTCGTGCGAATCACAACTATCCAATAGCTTCTTTTCTAAGTGCGCATTTAACTTTTACTCATACGGTGAAGGAAAAGAAACATGGCCGTAAATCGAAAAATCGACGAAGTGTCTATTAAGAAAAACACAATGAAATAGATACATCTGAGACCTAAATATTTTTTTTATAGAATACGGGGCAAAGGGGCAGAAGGCTCATCTGATGTTAAGTGATACCACCGCCCATGGTCACTCTCAATGCCAGAGGGCTCGCGAGTGCGTTGCCGGCCTTTATGAAGGCTTTTTTGGTTTTAGCGTCACTTGTTTTTATACGTACACACGATTTTTTAAAGTTCTTAAGACCTCTGAAATTATTCTAAAGCGTCAAAGGTATATTTCCAAACGCGCTAACGACGTAATTTCGACCGCTAAGGATACACACAACTGCTTCGGCCCAGCCGCCCAGTCAGTATTTAAACAGGTCCAGAATCCTCCCTATAGGCTAGGGCAACTATTCAGAATCCTCCCTGCACAAGTTTCTTAATATGTAAATGAATATAACTTAAACTTCATAAACATAATTGGATAGATAATACGGTTATACTGCTTTTGGCGCGTTAGGGAAAAATGAAGAGAATAAATTTTTACGATGCGCGCACACCGTCATAAAAAATCGACACCTTGAAGTTAGCAAAGTCAACATTTCAGTTTTTTTGTGATTTTTAGAAAGCTGATGTGATAGAGAGTGGTCATTAACTAAAATTTTAAAAGATCTTTTCAGACGTTTTAAGCTTTACTTTTTGCTAGCTGTAGCTAATAAAAATCATAATTTATCAGTAATGCTAATGTTCGACGTAATATTTGGACCACCCATGATACCATGCTACTCTGGTGATAGCTATCAGAAGTGGGGTCAGAACTTCCCCCGTTATTTCAGTCCATTGTGACAATAGATCAATCACCAAACAGAACTATAGTCGTGTAATTAACGAGAGAGCCTCAAAACAAACAGACCGTGCCGTATTTATTTAGGATCTAATCAATGGTAAATTTGCTGTTTCGAATAATTGTGATTTTGAAACTTTGATTGGATGTCACAAATATATTGCTCATTTAAAGGTAGTAAAAAACTAAAACTCCTTGCTATCTCAAAAATGATTTAAAATAGTTGGAAGCCCTATAGCTCTTCTGAAAACTATACCCTTGAAATCCCATCTCTGAACTACTCTTTTCTTGGCGAATCCTTAGAGGTGTCTGCAGTTAGGCTATGGGATTCACTTACCGGTCCTGTTCGCTTAGCTCCTTCTCTATTTTCCTTTAAATTTCTTCTGTACAAACATTACCTGTCCTTTACCTAACTTTCGTACCAACTACTAACTGAGGTGAGACTGATCTTGAATTAGATTTTGCGATTCATGTGCACTTTTTACAGTTTAGTTTATTTTTTGTTCCTGTTCATCATTTATATTTTTTCTTATGTATGCAAGGTAGGAAATTTAAATTATAAGAGAACAAAGCCATCTGAATTAGTTAATAAGGTAAGACTGTTTGAAAAATAAATATTTTTTTAATTCATTTCACAACAATTCATTATAATCTGTAAGACTTGGAAACCCTTTAAAGTAAAAAAAATACCTCTCAAGATTCCCAGAAAATTTTATGAAATATATATTATTTTATCACTTATTTTGTGAGCGAATGAGTAAGTGTGTAGGTAAATCTGAGTAAGTAAGTGAACGAATGAAATGTGCAACATATTAGGTCTCAAGAGCGTCTCCAATACGTCCTTTAGTCCTATTTTTAGATTGTGGACAGTGGCGGGTAGTTATTAAACAGCCTATTTTATCTATTATACATATAGTCTATAGTCTAAACGGGAAACGGAAATTGTTTAAACGGTTTCAACTTAATTTGAAATTTCAGAAGGGTATGTTTTGAGTTGTAACGAGACCGTTCAGCAGTAAACTAATATTAGAGCATAGTTCTGTACTTTTATGGTTTACGAAATTTAATTTTCATTAAATTACATAAAAAATAATGAAGCTATATTATATCACCATGATCAGAAAGATAAGTAAACCAAAATATTAAAAAAAAAGTCCAACTGTGCGAATATTGGTCAAGTAAATTTGAATAAAGTTGTTAGTAAGTAAAAATAATTATGATAATAATAGAATTTAGTGCGGTATACATATCCATAAAAAAGGAGTACAAGAAACGCTAATAATTGATCCGCAAGCTGGTTAGTTTCTATTTTACAGCTTGTCCTTGAACATAGGACTCTTCTAAGAGCTTCCACTCTTCTCGGTGTCTATTTTCACCAATATCATCTTCCCATGTATTTATTCTTCCAGGTTTTCTTTTTTTCAAAGCCGTTTTTCATAATGTGTTCTGTCCATTTCAATTTCAATCTTTTACTAGAAGCAACAGCATTTCTAAACTTTGTCACGTCTTTTATTTCTTCTAGCTTTACTCTTCTGCTATTTCAGATCTAGAACACTTCTTTCGATACTACTTTGACGTACTAGTTTGTTTTCTTGTGTCATCGCATGTCAAACCTGGTAACTCACTCATAAACTGTCAGGCACGGTAATATACAGGGATAAAAGACAACTTTTAGAGAAATTAAGATTTATTAAATTGTTAACATTACTCGATGTTAGGATATATTTTACAGCGTCGTAGTCAGAAGATATTTCTAGATATAGTAAAAATCCAACCTGTATATTATTGGAACGAAGTTCCTTATCGCGCTTTGTGAAAAGAGGCTAGACGTAAAAAAATCTTACGAAAAGTTGTCACGACACTTTTTGCTATAGTTGTAATTCACCGGTTCTCGACCGATCACCGAAGTTAAGCAACGTCGGGCGAGGTCAGTACCTGGATGGGTGACCGCCTGGGAACACCTCGTGATGTTGTCTTTTTTTTCTTTTCCTAGGGATAAGAAATGAAAACAACAAAGTATAATGCTACCATACCAATACACCGATGCAGTATTTTCAAGACATAAATAAAATAGAAACCAAACATATGTTTCCTACTTCAATTACCACAAGCCAATTATTACTAAAGCCTACTGATTAAATTTTAAAAAAATTATATTTGTTAATAATAAAAAAAATATTATAACTTAAAAAAATAAAATTTTATTACAATACCTTCACTAATTAATCGAAAAGAACTTCGTTCCATCCGGGTGACACCTCTCAAGTTTTTATTTTTGCCATGATTGGTAATATATATATAAACTTCTCAATAACAACGTTTAACGTTTAACAAATTCAAAAATGCATTAAAGATGAATGAAAACAGTTGACTATAATTGAGAGACGTCAGAGTCAACATAGTAGACTAAAGTTGGGACGGCTAATGACGATGTGTATCTCGTATGTTTTAAACAATACATACTATATTTAAACAAACAAAAATATATAATACAGCTCTTTATTATTATAATAATTTTAAAGTGATCTAGGGATAATTTATAGGTTGATATCAGCTTACTTTTAAACACAACGGCTTATTAGTTTGTAGACAGTGAAATAGAAATAGTTTACAAGTTATACGTTGGGGAAGGAATTAAAGCTCCGCCAGCCGACTAACTGAAACAATCACTTTGTTGCAGCTGCGTGCTGCGTTTATTGTACTAGCTGAACGTAATTATAAATTTTTAAAATATTAGAAAAAAAAATCAAAAAGGATTTTAATATAAACATTATTTATCATGACTAGACTGACTCACGTCAATACGTTTGTCTGCATATGTTTACAACCAAATGAACGTGAATTGCTCACATACAAACACACACAGCTCACACACACATGCACACATACACACAAACACGCATGAATTAAGTTTATAGCTATTCTTTTTAGAATTTGTATAGATAAGGAAAGTAGCGAGTCAACCCCAAACACAAGTATCTCTTGACTACTTACGAAGGTTGTCTCATTTATTGATGTAAAAATTTGAGAAACAACAATAAAATAATTTAATTTAATTTTATCGTTTATTAAAACCTCTCTCTCTTTAATCGGCAGCTCATATCTGAGCGTCGTGGTCAACAACGAAGCATCTAAAGCGGACTACTTCCACCGGTTTCTGTCCAGCGCTTCTCTTATGACAGTGTACAGTTTTGTAGACGAGTCTTTCACTTGATCGGTCCATCTGGGTGGTGAACGGCCACGTGATCTTTTGCCTTCTGTGTTACCATTAAATCAAATCTAAACATAACAAAATATGCAGTATTTACAGTACAATAAGTCCTCTGGTAGATAGACCGGTGAACCCAGAGCTGGTGCTTTCCTTGGTCAACGAATATGTATAGCAATACAGCGAGAGCAACAGCGACATTTTAAATGTATCCTAATTTTCTTTTTATTATTACTATGTAGGTTAAGAAAATCATAAAGATTACATCCGAAACTTTCTGCCCTAGAAATGTTTGGCTATGATTATTATTTGTATAAGGTGTCGCAAGTCATTTATTGTTTAGAATATTTTGTGTACCATTCATGTACTGTGAGTGAAAGAATATTTGATATTTTGTTTGTGAGTTTATTCTAACACGCAAAAGTTTTTCTCTATAAAACAAGGTTAATGTTCATGTATAAAACTATTAATTCCAGCTTTCAGAAACGTATTGTATTTACCACACAAAAAAAAAATATTTTGACTTTTCAATTTATCAATTTATTTATTTATTAATTACTATCTAGGTAAAAAATGTTGTAAATATTATAAGTTTGTGTGTTGGGAATAAATAATACTTATGTATTACATTTTTTTCTATTCCGAACATAACATATAACCGTCAAACAAAATAAAAAAAAAGCCTATTATGATATTATGATGTACAATAAAATAGATGAGTCGAAGATGCAATATTATTCTACGCAATACTCACATAAAAGGTGTTTACACAAAATCTATTCCAATGTAACGAGTTACTAAATCTTTCAAACATGCCTTCGCCGTATCTTCTCTCGCTATTGGCCACAGTGCGCAACAAAGAAGTACAAAGTTGAACACCTGACAGCTGATTCTAAATAGAATTTTTACTCGCATTTCCAGTGAACTTAAAGTAAGCGCTCTTTTCTTGTATGACCGAAGGGAGTTAGAACTTTTCAGTAATAATAACATACTAGCAGCGGTTGTAGTAGCTAGTATCTTCGAAACCTTGCCTAAAGGCATTCTAGGCATTCCAGGCCATTTAATAATATATTTTAGTTATAACATTTTAAGGTTAGTAATTATATTAGAATAAGTTAAGTATATTCAAATGTGTGGCAACCTTTATTCGTTACAATCAAATAAAATGTCCTCTTCATATTCGTTAAATAGTTAGCAAAAGAGAAAATGTGTGAATAAATTTATTTAAAGAGTCTAACAGAAAACATGTTTTTTTTAATAGAACAGGGGGCAAACGGGCAGGAGGCTCACCTGATGTTAAGTGATACCGCCGCCCATGGACACTCTCGATGCTAGAGGGCTTGCGAGTGCGTTGCCGGCCTTTTAGGAATTTGTACGCTCTTTTCTTGAAGGACCCTAAGTCGAATTGGTTCGAAAATACTTTAGTGGGCAGCTGGTTCCACAAGGTGGTGGTGCGCGGCAAAAACTGGCTTGAAAAACGCGCAGTTGTGGAACGGCGGACGTCGAGGTGATACGGGTGGAATTTCGCATTCTAATGTTTTTAGTCAGTAATCGAACCCGTAAACATCTGAGTAAAAAGTTACCTTAGCTACGTCAGCCCATTTCGTTTAAACAAGAAATTAAATTTTCTATCCACCTCAAAGCCATAGAAATTCTTATTAAAACAATTTTAAATGTTTTCTTGTTATCCTGAAATACTTGATTTTAAGTGGCGAGTCTAGACATACAATATTATGTCTTTGATCTTATAAGTGCACCGGTTTAGTTTAAGCTGCTTTTATTAAATTTTAAATTAGATATGAAGTACACTAGCTTCTGAAATCGTCTGAGGAAAAGCGTACCTAAGACGGCATTACATGCTTGAGAAAAATTGATTTTTGCGATGTAGTGCAACGGTATATTTACTCTACCCAGTTGTAAAACTATATTAGAAAGCGTAAAAACTAATAGAATACGCTGGGCAAGGTTTCGAAGCTTTTGAATATTATTTTGTCCAATTTACTACTTATATTTAAGTACTAACTATTGGATGATTATTGTAAATATAATCTTTAATTGAATTCACAGTTAGAAAAATATAAAGCGTTAGTGAGGCCTTGAACATATCCACAGACTATAGGCATATCTAGTCTGTGGATATGTTCGACAGAGATGAGCAAAATGACACCCGAGAATCGTACCTATGACCACAGAGACCACATTATATATAGTATGTATGTTTTGTTATGTTATGTTTTGTTTTGTTTGTATCATATAGTTATATTAGTGAAACCTATTGTGGTTACATCCAATGTGTTTATTTTATGTTTCATTTTTAACTTTATTTTGATTGTAAAGATGTATCTGTTTTGTTTCCAAATAAATAAATATAGATAATTGGTTTAGGCGTATACTAGGCCTAAGTGAAATATGAATTTTCGTATTAAATATTGTTTATAATATACGCGATGCTTGGAGAGGGATTCTAGTTAGCCGATACGAATAACAAAATTATGATTAATCTCATATATCCAATGGGATAAGCTGGATAAGTTTATCGCAACAACGTGTTTACTTGTCACGCTGACGTGACGGATACGTGATGGTTACGTGACACGACGTGACGCGAATGGAAACTTGTTAACGCTTGTTTCACGTCATTAGCAGTTGATCCCGAAAGTTGTGAGTTATGAAGAGTTCTAACGACTCTTCTAATGGGGAATGTTTTATTGCTTCCACATTGTAATTTAACTTGAAAATTGTGATGTTACTTAATGCTAAGTTTAATTTTACCTTCTATTATCTTATATTTAATCCGTATTACTTGACTGAAAGTCTTCCAGAGTCCGTTTCACAATAAATTTTCTTTTGGGAATTAGCGAACTGTATGATCTACTCCCGTTAGGGACGACCGCCAACAAATAAAAAGAGTATACTTCTCAAGAGGTATCAAGACCTGCGATGACCTATAGGTTTACCCCACTATTGTATAAGTTTGGTAAAGAGACCTAAAATTATCATAGCGCTCTCTCTCCCTTTCTCTCTTTGCTAAAATGGAGATAAAGCTTTGCCAGTCAATTTAAACGCTTAAAATAATAACACAAATAACATACCGGGCCGGGTGACTGGTCGTACTTGAATTTGTGTATGCGGTGATATTAGTTGTTTCTACTACGTATTTGCGTGTTGTTCTTACGAGTATGTAAGTGCGTGCTCCTATTTCACCATGCCTCCTGCTCGTGATTATTATTTATTACTCAAGATGGCATATGGAACATGGTGTAATAATTGCAGCTCCTTACAAACATTGTGTAAAAAAACCTTGGCGATTAAAAAGAGTGGCGGAGAGTATACGCCCTTGATTTGAGAACTGGCAGTAAATGTAAAATTAGAAGCATTTAATGTATATTTCTTTTTTTGACGTTCATAAGTGTACATTATGTTACATATAAGAATAAATGATTTTTGATTTTGAATTTTTACAAGATATGATTGCTATGTCTTAAAATTTGATATTGGTGTATATCTTTTTGTAATGTACGTAAAGATAGAACGTCATAATATTCCTTATGTCTTTGAAAAAATACCCGTGTAGTTTCTCGTGTGATCATTTAATGATGTCCCGGGTGGAGCTTTGATCTTGTTTAATGTTTGGCTTAAATTACAAGAGATTTAATATCATTATACATAAAATTTCGTTAATAAATCATGTGGTGTCATAACTCGTGTTTACGTGAGAGGGACTTATAAGTAGAACTTACTAGCTGTAATAAATTTACATCGGCAATAAGGTTTTAGCGTAGTGTTAGCCTGACTAGGCTTATTAAAGCCACTGCTTTAATGTGCGACTCTCATCCCTAAGGTCGTAGGATCGAACCCCGGCTGTACCAATGGATTTCCTTTTCCAAGGTGAAGGAATTCATCTTGAGGAAACCGGCTTGTCTTAGGCCAAAACAGTCGACGGCGTGACCCAAGAGGCTGATCTCTTACTTGCCTATTGGTTGATGAAACAGATACAGAAATGTTGACCTTAAAAGGTAGCGCACACTCTCAATGCCTGTGCTTACGAGTGCGTTATCGGTCTTTTAAGAATTGGTACGCTCTTTTCTGGACCCAAGTAGAATTGGTTTGGAAATACTTCAGTGATGTTTAATTAATACGATTATTAAATAGATTTCCACCAAGATATTTTACGTACAAGCTCTTAACATGAACCATAACACAAGTAAAACTCATCCACAAAATAGTGGGTCGTATCAAAGGCGATAGTTGCACAACTTTCATCAAACTTGCCGAGGCTTAATGAGATTCTTTTAAGATAACTTTCCAATAATGAATACGTGTAATCAACGAGTTTTATATTGAATTTGCCCTACTTTATCCTACATTAGCAAGGGTATTATTTCATGCTTGTACACGTTATTTGGAATAATAAACTCTATGCAGACAGTTGTATTATCAGAGTAGTTTTTTATGGAAACAAATGAATGCGACATTAAATCCTGTTTCTGCTACTACTACTAACGATGTATTTCTAATGATTGATAGGAAGACAAAGCGACCACTGTCTACTCAGGTCACAAAAGAAATTTGACAGATTTTCTTTTGTCTGCTAGCAAACTGTGGAATCGACTCTTTAAGCTTCTTCCCTGGGAGATACGACCTTCAATTAAAAAAAAAGAGCATATCCTCTAAAACGGCTGTCCATGGGCTGCAATTACTGCCCTTTTTGGGCATCTCGTTGGCTCGTTCCCCCCCATGCTTTAAAAAAGTGCCAATCGGAAATATTATATAGTATTTGAGTTACAATTTTATTCATAATAATAATAATAAAGCCTTTATTGTTGTAACAAGTTCTACACAGAGTAGTTTCGTGAGCCTAAAATTAATATACTTATGACTACTATCTAAAAAACACATTTTGACTATTAACTAGAGTTTAAGTAATATACTAACAGTTTTAATATCTATTGGTTATCGGCAAACTGTAGGTCGGTTACAACTTGTCTTCCGACAAAAGCCTCCTCTAAGGTCTTTGTAAAATTTCTCGATTTTTGTTATGTCTTCCATTTTGCTAGATTCCGTTGGTATTACGTCTAGATTATGGACAAATCATCTTCTTTTTCCACATTAAGTTATTCCATTTTGTTCATACAACCCCATAAATCTCTCGTAAATTCACACGTAGACTTACGCAGCGGTCGGTCGATGATGCGTAATCGCCCAATCGCAGTGTGGCGAGTTCACGTTCGCGGTTTGGTTGTTCAAATTGATGATTGAAGGGTACTACAGGTCCAATTTTGTGTAGTGTTTTACGTAACCAACATTGAAGTTAACCCAATATTTTTTATTTACAATTTACTCATACAAAAATATAATCAAAACCAAAAAATACACATGCGTTGCGTTGTTTGCATGTAAATAGGCTTCTCAGCATCCTAGATTCTCACTCATTTCTTAGTAGATTACAGAGGTACAATCCATAATCCTAATCCTAGGATATGGCTTTAGATTTCGATCTTTTTCCTGTTGTTTTATTTCGAATAAAATAAAAATTAAGTTATTTCATATTAGGCAAGATTATTCTGTGCCTAACACGTCGTCGACTTTGTATGCCTTTTTCTGTAGATGTTTTTGTTCACCATGCGAGCGAGTGCTTAGCGAATACACACACACACATTTAAGTAAAGTCTATTGCAAAGCTGCAATTAATCCCTCATTGCTATCATTGGCTACTCAGGTATATATTTTTCAATTTAAAAGAAGTCACAGTATCGAAAAATCTGATTAAAAATATATATAATAATAAATATATATATTTATATTTATATGGCCATAGATCAGAATATGATGTCATACTGAGCAAAAATGTACTTTACATTGTCTAATCACAGATATATAGTATAAGATATAAAACACGAAAATCTGATATTTAAATATAGAAGGGTAATACATCTTTATACACAATTCAGTTTTGCATTCCCTCAATTTTTTAAATTAGTTTCTGCATCACTGAAAGTTCATTAGTTCGGTATAAATTTAAGAGAATTTTCCTCCGACGTTATTCACATTTGCCTTCAACATGTCAGTAAATTGTCACAAAATCTAAGTGGAAAAATTAACCACAACCCTTGGATTGAATATTTAATTATGATCACCCCAACTCAAATAATTTCTATGCTAATTCAGTGACAATGCAACGCCTCGTTTTCCCTTAAATCTTGTTCCGTCTCTTGACACCCTATTTAGAACTAATAAACAATTGTTGGGCTTGGGAATGTTGCCACTAAATTGTCCTAGGCTTTAAATTTATAGACTCGGTATAAATATTATAGGAACAAAATTAAAAAAGAACGCATTACAAACACATATTTTAACATTTTAATTCAGGTACAAGATAAGAATTTTACCAACCCGTTACTAGTAGTTTAAAGAGAAACTAGTTTTATACATAGCCTGAGCTATTATCTTATATACTTTAGTTATTATTAATTTATTAACCTAGTATGTAATCTTTTACGTCGAGGCAGAACACGAAATTCCACCCGTATCACCTCGACGTCCGCCGTTCCACAACTGCGCGTTTTTCTAGGCAGTTTTTGCCGCGCACCACCACTGTGGAACCAGCTGCCCACTGAAGTATTTCCGAACCAATTTGACTTAGGGTCTTTCTAGGAAATAGCGTACCGTTTCTTAAAAGTCCGGCAACGCGCTCGCGAGCATTGAGAGTGTCCAAGGGCGGCGGTATCACTTAACATCAGGTGTGTCTTCTGCCCGTATACCCCCTGTTCTATAAAATAAATATATATAATCAAATAGCATTCAGTAGATATTTTTAACACGTTAAGAAATAATATAATCTATACACGTGAATCACTACATGGTATAAAACAAAGTCGCTTTCTCTGTCCCTATGTCCCTTTGTATGCTTAAATCTTTGAAACTACGCAGCGGATTTTGATGCGGTTTTTTTAATAGATAGAGTGTTTCAAGAGGAAGGTTTATATGTCTAATAACATACATGAAATAGTGGAGAAGTACTGTTATTTTTGAGGTTTCTAATGTGTTCGGTTAGTTTCGGTTATTCTTGGTTAGTATCGGTTATTTTCAGTTATTTTCGGCTGCATTCGGTTAGCTTCGATTATTTTTGGTTGTTCTCGGTTAGTATCGGCTATTTTCAGTTACTTTCGGTTAGCTTCGATTAGTTTCGGCTACTTTCGGTTATTTTCGGTTTAACATAGTATAGTGAAATATTTATTTTCAGTTTAACATAAGTAGAACGCATAAAAACAATGAATGCTATAAATGATATTAATTTAATTTAACGACCGAGCGATATCTAATATTCCCAAAAAGGCTAATCATGAATTTTAAATTTTACTAGAAGGTTTCAGTCAATTGATTCCATGTCGGTAAAATTTAATTTAACCATTCAAACTTATTGACGTCGAATAAGTGATACCTGTATCTTATATTTCAAACTAAACATATTTTTAATTTTATTTTCGGTTAGTTTAGGTTACATTCGGCAACTTTCGGTTAGCTTCGGTTACTTCCGGCTTCTGATGGCCTTCATGGCAAGGTGTGGGCTCTCGCCCTTAAAGACGAAGAAATGGCGTGGAGGTTCAGCAGCTTGTTGACGCGAATCATGCAGAAGGGAGAGTTTCCCTTCGCCTGGAAGACTGGGAAACTAGTGCTGCTAAAGAAGCCCTGAAAAATCGAAACATCCCCTTCTGCTTACCGCCCAATCGTATTGCTGGATGAGGGTGGCAAAATCTTGGAGCGAATCATGGCTAAAAGAATAAATAGACATCTAGAAACCATCGGACCAGATCTGCACAGTGCTCAGTTTGGCATCCGGCGTTCGCGGTCAACTGTGGACGCAATCGCAGAGGTGCGAGAAGTCAGCGAGGAGACAACGGTGCAGGATGGAGTTGTACTGGCGGTGTCCCTTGATATCGCCAACGCTTTCAACACCATTCCTCACGAGGCTGTTCTGCGAGGATTAGTACATCATGGGATACCGTTATATCTCCAGAGGCTAGTAGAATCGTACCTCTGCGATCGAAAAATTGTGTTTCCGGGTAGGGATTCTTGGAGAAGCTACCGAGTCACATGCGGTGTACCTCAAGGGTCCGTTCTGGGGCCCCTGCTGTGGAATATAGGCTACAATTGCATCATTAAAACATCGTTGTCTATAGGTGTTAGGGTCATATGTTACGCCGACGATACCTTGGTTGTGGCATCTGGTAGTTCGTACGTCGAGGCGAGCCGTCGGGTAACTGCTGGGGTAGCTCAAGTCGTAGCGCAGATAAGAAACCTCGGGCTGCGTGTCGCGCTGGAGAAGTCCGAAGCAATCTGTTTTCACGGCCCGGGGCGAGCGCCTCCAGCGGGTGCGCACATCGTCGTTGCAGGAGTGTCCATCGAGGTAGGAAAATCCCTGAAATATCTGGGCCTGGTACTTGATTCCCGGTGGACGTTTAGATCACATTTTGCGGCACTTGCCCCGAAGCTCACCGCCACCGCACTGGCTCTTAGCCGAATTATGCCAAATCTAGGCGGGCCGAGTGAGGGGTGTCGCCGACTCTACTCCGGCGTCATTAAGTCTCAAGCTCTGTACGGGTGCCCAATATGGGCTGATAAGCTATCCCGCAAGAACAAACAGCTTTGCCTGATATCAAAAATTAATGATGATCAAGGTTGCGCGAGCGTACCGCACGGTGTCATACGATGCCGTGTGTTTGATCGCAGGTTCCGCGCCCTGGCACCTCGAGGCTACCGCTCTGGCAGACGTCTATTGGCGCAGGGCTGATACGCGTGAAGCAGGGAGAGAACCGGACACTGAGACCATACGCTCCTGGCACCTGGATGCCTGCCAGCGCGTGATACAATATTGGAAAACCGAGTTAGACAGGGCAGAGATTGGTGGATACACAATAAGTGCTATATTGCCCGTCCTAACCAAGTGGCTGGAGAAGAAGCGCGGCCCTTTATCCTTTCGTCTGGTGCAGGTCATATCAGGTCATGGCTGTTTTGGCAAATACCTCCACCGCATCAGACGGGAACCGACCCCTGCGTGCCACCACTGCCGAGAAGATAGCGATGATGCCGCGCACACTCTAGCGGCTTATCCGGCGTGGGCGGAGGAAAGGCGCTACCTGGTTGCGGCCTTTGGGACAGACCTAAGCTTAACTGAAATAATAAAGAAGGCGGTGGTCGACTTGGAGAAGTGGACCGTTTTATCAAAATACTGTGGCGTGGTTATGCGGTACAAGGAGGAAGCAGAGAGAGCCCGAGAATGTATGGATTTCGAGGATGTTTAAAAAAAAAATATATATATATAAATGAAAAAAAAAATACAAAAGGAGAAAAAGGGAGGAGGGAAAAAATAAAAATAAAAAAAATAAAAAAGGGAGTAATTACTGGTGTGGTGTGATATTAAGTATAAATCATTTATATATTTATCTTATACAGAGAGAGTCGCGAAAGCGGCAGTCGCTAGACGGGGCGCGGTGAAAAGGCCTAGCTGTTACCCGCCCTCGTCTCATAGCGAACAGTGGGCCCTGGTGGTTTTAGTGGGTATGGGGTCATCGTATTTTACGACCTTGACCCCCACACTCCCCGCGCCACTTAACAATTTGCCCAGGCGCGGGCGCCCGTAATGGGGTTTCACCAAGTTAAAAAAAAAAAAAAAGGTTACTTCCGGATTCTTTCGGTTAGTTTCGGTTACTTTGGGTTAGCTTCGGTTACTTTCGGTTGTTTTTGGGTAGTATTGGGTATTTTCGGCTACTATCGGTTAGCTTCGGTTAGTTTTGGTTATTCTCGGGTAGTATCGGCTATTTTCAGTTACTTTCGGCTACATTCAGTTAGCTTCGGCTACATTCGGTTAGCTTCGGTTAGTTTCGGATATTCTCTGTTAATTACGGTTATTTTCGGCTATTTACGGTTAGTTTCGGTTATTCTCGGTTAATTATAGTTATTTTCGGTTACTTTCGGTTAGTTTTTGGATTTTTCAGTCAATTTATTCCATGTGGGTGAAATTTAATTTAACCATTCAAATTTATTGACGTGGAATAAGTGATACCTGTATCATATTTCAAACTAAACATATTTTTAATTTTATTTTCGGTTAGTTTAGGTTACATTCGGCAACTTTCTCGGGTAGTATCGGCTATTTTCAGTTACTTTCGGCTACATTCGGTTAGCTTCCGTTAGTTTCGGTTATTCTCGGTTAATTACGGTTACATTCGGCAACTTTCGGTTAGCTTCGGTTACTTTAGGTTACTTCCGGCTTCTTTCGGTTGGTTTCGGTTACTTTGGATTAGCTTCGGTTACTTTCGGTTGTTCTTGGGTAGTATCGGTTATTTTCGGCTACTATCGATTAGCTTCGGTTAGTTTTGGTTATTCTCGGTTAGTATCGGCTATTATCAGTTACTTTCGGCTACGTTCGGTTAGTTTCGGTTATTCTCGGTTAATTACGGTTATTTTCGGTTACTTTCGGTTAGTTTTTGGATTCTTTTCTTCCTTTTTAATCAATTTTCATATATTAAACAGTATACATTACTGTTAATCTATGCGTCAATTCAGATAATAATCGCTAGATTCCTTTACATATCGTCGATTAAGTTTTAAAACCCCCGAAAAACTTTCATTTGAAACGGACTTAGGAATTAAATTTGCATACTTATTGTAAATATCTCAGCAGTACACTTGGAGCCCTTTCATTATCAAATTTGAGTGGGACGCAGCCGGAATATCTAGTTTACGCTATAGAATATAGATGATTAACACCTAAATGTATGCAGAAAGTAGCACCCCATAAACATTGATACGGGGATTTGGAAATTCTTTTTTTTAATGTTTGATGAGTTAATCTGCCACAGATAAATTTACTATTATTTAATCGGTGATATTCTACATTTTAATAATTAAATGTTAGAAGGAAATAAACTTATAATATTAATTATGTTTCAATTAATTCAATTCACTTCAGTAAATTACAGATTACAATCACTACATAGTCAAAACAAAGTCGCTTTCTCTGTCCCTATGTCCCTATGTATGCTAAAATCTTTGAAACTACGCAACAGATTTTGATGCGGTTTTTTTAAAGATAGAGTGATTCAAGAAGGAAGGTTTATATGTCTAATAACATCCATTAAATAGTGGAAAAGTACTGTTATTTTTGAGGTTTCTAATGTGATGTCGTAAATAATTACATTTTTTCCGCTTACATTGCAAACACAGGCTGAACCCTACGAGTTTTATCAAAATAATGTACTAAGTATTGTACACATTGAATAGGTCTGTAGAAAAGTCCGTGATGGTATATATCTCCTATGGATAACCCACAATAACTTTTTTTGTCATTTACTTTTTACGACAAATAATGGCTAATTTTCGAAGCGATTTTAACCAATACAGCATTAATCCTTAACCAATTAAATGAACCTTGAATACATTGTTAATTTAATATAGATCTATACAGCCCATTACAGCTTATTTAGCAGCGATCGAACGCGTATATTATCGGAGCTTTCCAGCGACGGAAATAACAATACATAATAAAAACCTGCTTTTCATCAGCATTGCACCCGTGCGAAGCTGGGGCGGGTCACTAGTATAGTATAAAAAAAATATATCACATCCGAAACGCAATAAGAAAACACTATGCAATTTGAATATCTATATATGGAACACCTACCTCTATCAGTAAAAGCAAAAATATTGTTCGGTTTACGGTATTGCACGTATGCAAAGCCGCCGAAATTCGATCACCTAGCTATGTACCCAACCTTTATACGGCAAAAGAATGGAATATCATTTAAATGTTTTAACCTGCCCCTTATCTGCCCTCTCAACGATTATCACCTCGTCGTCTCATTTGCATTAGCCTTTATTTGAATTCCAATATCCAGAAGTGAGATTCAATAGCTCTATTATACTTGTAATAACTGAATGTGCAGAGACTCATTTACGTTTCTTAAGGCCCCAAGAAATCTTGTGAAAGTTTGACTATAGGGCGACTTGATGTTGATTATATTAAATCAAGTAAATAATAGTTATTTTTGTACGAATTGTTTAGATATCGACATTTCGAATACTTCATGAATTCGTAATATATAATTTAATAATTCAAAATAATAAAAAAGTGTTCCTTTTAGGGCTGTATGCGACAGCGAATGAAGTTGAGATTGCCTATATTATTTCTTATATATTAACGATTATACGTTAACTAGAACATAAAAGAAACAAAAATAAATCACAGATTTGCGGTTATTAGGTATTACAATAGTCCAATGAGGAAAGAAACGTTTGCATACGTCTTGTTTGTTCCGTTTATAAGATATGTGTACGGTGGACATTTCTATATTAATTTTGAATTATTACTAATGTTACTAATGAAATAAATGACTAGAAAAATCCTATGCAAATAAAATGTTCCATCTAAATCTCAGTACATACTTATATATTTGTACTGTCTTTAAATATAAAGGTAATTTGGGGGCCCCAGAATATTATAAAATGTACTCAGTCCTGTATACTTACTCTAAGTAAGGAAACTTTTGATCAAGCTTTTATATAAAGAGAGTCCGTAGAGATTTCAAGAAAAATACATGCAACGTTACTAACGTAGATATGTATAGAACGTGATACTACGTCTAAATGTTATCATTGAGAAATTATAACAAACTCATAATTATTTTTAAACAAAAGGACGTTAATCTTAATGACATATGCTACATTCAATCTCTTCTCGTCGTCTTCAGTGCTAAAGGTGTCACTATAAGGTTCCTAGTCGTGATATCACTCCAATTTGGTCTGTAGCTTTCCTAAGCGCAGCTATGGAGAATCATGACTTGGTCATACCAGCAGGTTGGCAATATGCCACGCGGCCTTTGTTTTCACTTTGCCAACGCAACTAGCTTAGCAAAGTAAGTAAGAACTCTTGTTGTTGTCTGCATATTGTTGTATTAGCGGTCCATGATATGTGGAGTATGCTTCTTCAACATCACATCTTCATTGAAACAATACTTTTCCTGTCTTGCGCTCGAAAAGTCTTAAAATGGATATAAAGAAAACCATCGTTTGCACAATATAATTCTTCTTCTTCTCATTCGGTACGCTCTTGCCAGAGCGGTCGTGATCGCTATGTAGTAGAAGGCGCAGATGTGATGCGCTTCACGACGCTCCGCCACCGCTGCCTATTGGAGGGCATCCTGCTGCACTGATTCAGTGTTTCTCCTACGGCGGACTTAATCTGATCAGTCCAGCGTGTAGGTGACCTGCCGCGCGGTCTAGCGCCTTCCACCTTCCCCTGGACGACAAGGCGTTCTAAAGACTGATCGCCACGCCGAGATACGTGACCGAAAAATGTAAGGATGCGAGATTGTACTATTGAAAATAGACGCTGCTTAATACCGAGTTCTTGAAGTATCGAGACGTTTATACGAAACTCGGTCCACGATACCCCAAGCATTCTTCTCCAGCACCACATTTCGAGAGCGTCTATTTTCTGCCTTTCCACATCTCGCAAGGTCCACGTTTCGGCTGCGTACAGAAATATGGGGAATATAAGTGTCTTCACGAGCCTGGTCTTCGTGGCTTTTGTTATATTCCTGTTTCTCCATATCTTTTGCATCTTGTCCATCGCCATTCATATATTATTAATAACTCTAGTAGGCTGGGTTAAAAACTTGAAGTACTTTTACTAATAAAATCTTTTTACATAAAATAAATGAAGCACTGATTGACAACATAAATTAATGAAATAATATAAAAACCTCAAAAGAAAAACTCTTAATCGCGACGTTAAATCTGTAATTAAAATTTAAATTTAATCCAATGAATTAATCCAAAGAGCATGGACCAATTATAATTCTAAAAGCATATTATATTTGCAATCAGTCCCGGCAAATTAGCCTAACGATTCCCTTAAAGCCTACCTAATATAACCATTTCTATATTCACCCCTTGTCTAAATTGGATGTAGGCTTTTTATGAGTCCCGTCGGAGGTTTTTTGGTTGAAATGTACGTTCCCGGAGGTATAGCGAAAGATCAGGTAAATGGAGAGCTTTCCTGAGGGAATGTTTTGGGCGTATCATAACCTGTTTTGTTTTTTTCGTAGGAAATGCTACGATAGGCTTTTACATTTTACTGTTTCACGTGATTTGTGTTTGTGCTTTAAGTAACATTTTAAATTAGCAATTTCACTTCACTGGTGAATTTAATAAAAAATGTGAGCCGTCACGGGACGCCTGGCAGATGTGAAACATCGAAATTATTATGTGAAGTAATATGCAGAAAAGAACAGATTGTGATAGGAACTAAATATGTCATAATGATAAAATAAAATATTACGATTTTGTTTTCCAGATAACGATGACTATTTATTGAACAAACATTTAGTTTCATTAAATACAAAAATTTACTACTGCATATAGATTGTATGTATATACCATCATATAGCGTGGCGATGCGTCGCCACGGCATGCGTCGCCACGCCAGAAATCGGTTTTACGTGCGGCTATAGATGTTTCACATCAATAATAATAAAGCCCGTTTAATTTCCAATCATGACAATAAAGATAATATACAGAATAATTTTTTTTTCGTTTTGAACATTATTTTATTTATCTTGTTGCATATCTTATATCTTAGCTAAATTCAGTACCGTCGTTCGGCCCCTTCACGGTTAAAGACCTTCTCCAGCCTTTTCCAACTGACTCTGTCCATTGCTTTCTTTCTCCATTCGCTTCCTATTACCGCTTCTATTTCTTCTATCCAATAGATTTCGGTGAAAAGGTGGCGTTTATTTAAGTTAATTTAAGCGCGTGTAATTAATTTCGTAATCTATATATATATAATGAAAATGGTCTTCGTTTGAGGCTCAATCACGCCTAAACCACTGATCGTATCAACATGAAACTACCACCATTCGATGGAAATTTTTCCTAGATGGTTTATGGCTATTTATTTTGAAGTGAAGTACCTTCTTATTATACTTAAACTCCGTTATGTTAACGAGTATGTTTTACGTCCCGGCAAACTCAACTTACGAGCGACGAGTCGTCGAATGTGAGATGGAGGAAGATTAATACTCATTTCTCCGTGAATCGGACCATTTCTATTGGACAATTTTTCCATTTATTCTTTGTTTTGTTGTTCATCAACATTTATTATTATAATAATAATAATAATAATAATAATTTATTATGTCAATAAATTTTATTTTAAGTGAATTTGACTCTTCTTTGAAAAATATTGTAATTTTCAGAAAAAAAAATAAAAATTAACAAAAAAAGCAAAAAAAAATATAAATAACAAAAAAAATAACAAAAAAAGCAAAAAAAAATATAAATAAAAAAATAAAAATTAACAAAAAAAGCAAAATAAAAATAAAAATGATGAATAAAATTTAATTTATTTCCTTTGAAAATTCGCCCAGCAAAGCGGGCGGGGTCGGCTAGTAATATATATGTTTATATCTTCACAAAACCCACGGAAGCTATAAGTTTTATGGATGTATTTAAGGCATTATAATATTCCACTATATATATATATATAGATATAGATAGATAATAATAACAACAATATATTAGTTTTGAAGTTTGGTTTGAAATAAGAATAACAATATATTAATTTGAAAGTGATAAAATAAAAATACTTTTTCAAATTTAAGTGAATTTACAAGAAAAGTGAGAGTGATACATTTCGTTTTATAAATTCAACACGTATGAGCATGATTTTAATATTTATTTGAGGTTAACCTCACTTTTTGATTGTAAGTATCAGTGAATGTATAAATCTGTTAAAATTAGCAAGTATTAATAAATATGACTGAAAAAAATGTTTTTCTTAACGCTTAAGCCTTATCTAACGCCATTTTCGTGAAGTTGCAAATAGTAGAAAAATGATATGTCGTGAAGAAGTTTCACTTCTTACCTGTGTATTCTGGTATACACACATATTTTTTATTATAAATGATATACATGGCAAAACGACGTTTGCCAGGTCAGCTAGTATTACTATATAATACATAAGTATAATGAATAATATATAGTCAAAGATAAAAACCCTTGCCTCTGATAAGAGTAGACAGGCTTTTTATCTCATCCCGGTGTCCTAATGTGGGTAAATTAAAACGCATTCACTTAATTTAACCGGTCCACATAAACGAATTATTTTTACTGAGCCTCCCGAATATTTCCGTTTCCGTAATTTGCAAAGGGTTTTTTGATTTGAATGAATTTGATTCGGTACGATTTAAGGACAGGATATTATCTATTTGAGATAAAAGGAATTTTCCCTTGTTATCTTTACTGCCGTTTTTATATAGATTTAATGTAGGATAATGAATAATAATACAATAAATAAAAGAGAGAAATATAGACAGTCTTTACTACAACATTGTTATTGATGTCATTGGAGTAGAAATTCTTGGGCCGTGGGTTTCAAGTACAAGGGCGCTAATTAAAGATTTAAGTTAGTAATTTCGTCGCTGGTGCTGGTAACGTCACAGCTGGTGCTGATGACGTCAGAGCTGGTGCTTCCAGCGCTCACCGAATAAATATCCCTATGACATACGGACATAATATAATGTTTATTCTAGTTTCCTGTTCATGTATTTTTAAATATTACTATGTAGAATATTGTAAATACTTACTCCATTTGTGTGTTTTTAAAGACAAAAGATAATATTCTAAGTAAAAATTATAATATTACGCAATCAAACGCAAATAAATTAATAAAAAAACAGTAAAGGCAGAAACTGCTTTTCGAAAATTTACTATTTAGAAAGTGCATGCATGAAGTTCTATATTTCCGTAAAAAAACACAACAAAAGCTTGATGACTATGCATCAAATGAGGCAGTGATATATGAACGAAAAAGGTAAGTTAAAGGCCCGGTACAAATAGAAGGCAACAGGCAATAGAAAGGAATGGGATTCGCTGCGTCAGAGGGGGCGCGTTATCGCGTATAACCCCCGATTGAGCAGGAATTGAGACAAAGGTATAGGGAATTAGGGAAATGGAAGCAACGACTTTTTCCTTATTTAGTATGAAACTGAAAACATTAGACCGTTTATAAAGATTAGCAGGATTGAGTAATTGTTTTTTAAGCATTTTCATTCAAAGTGATCAGTGACGGCTTGCCCGAACGAATCTGTAAACATCAGCAATGACATAGACAATTTGACAAGTCTATAAAATTCCGAAAGCGCTCGGCTGGAATCCTCAAGGCAAAAGGAAAAGTGGCCAAAAGTTCTTCTCTTCCGTTCTACGCCCTTGATTTGAGAACTGGTAGGAAATCAAAAATTAGAAGCATTTAATGCATATTTATTTTTTTACGTTCATAAGTTTAAATGTTACCTACATGAATAAATGATTTTGAATTGAATTGAATTGCGCAAACATATCTGGCAACCAAGCATCATTGCAGAGCCGAAGGAATGTGTGAAATTTAGTGAGCTACCCATGATAAGGCCGGTTTTCTAAATGCAGTCTGCCCCACCTGGCGTGACTGATCGTACTTGAATTCGTGTAAGCGGTGATATTAGTTATATCTACTATGTATTTGCGTGTTGTTCCGACAAAAATGTAAGTGAGTGCTCCTAATTCCTCCTGCTGATAGAGGACAAATCTTAGTTTTTAATTTATTTTATAATTAAGATCTCGTGTGGTGTGTGGTCGTAGTGTAATGGTTGCAGCTTTTACAAAAGTTGCGTAAAAAAAACTTTGCGATGAAAAGTAGTGGCGGAGAGTTTATTGCCAGTTCTTCTCTTCCGTTTTACGCTCTTGATTTGAGAACTGGCAGTAAAAGTAAAATTTGAAGCATTCAATGTATATTCCTTTTTGACGTTCATAAGAATACCTACATGAATAAATGATTTTTTTTATTTTTATTTTCATAGGACTTTAAGTCATACAACTCAAATGATCAGCCTTCACAAGACAATCGCCTATCCTGCTTAACAATGTTGTTTAATGATGTGAAAATGTTATATAGCATTAATGCTTTTCACAGCCTAGATTCAAATTCACAATTAAACTACTAGACTATTTTTATATTATTTTATAAAGATTAAATGCTAAAATTTCTTATCCGACGATACAACGAAATAAAGAGCTTTGACAAAATGTTATGTTTACTAGTACAAGCCGATCTAGTATTCTATATTTCCACGACCTTAAAGGTAGAATGGAAATCACTTAGTCTGTTGTATGTCAAGTACTATAGCTGTCCTTTTGTAAGGCACGTAGCATTGAGAGTAAGCTTAGTTATTGGAAATCTTAGACTTTCCTGGGACATATTTTTTTAGGAAAAATTGGAAAATTATAAAAAAAATTAAATATCTAAGAGTACTCTTAGGTCTAGGCATTTTTGTATCTGTTTCAGGTGATCAGTCCTATTTTGGGTCCTAGACATGACGGTTTCCACACGATGTTTTCCTTCACCGGGCGAATGGTAAATGCGCGCATAGGCATAAAGTCCATTAGGTTTAGGATGAGAGTCGTGTGCTGAAGTTACTAGGCCAATACTGCTAAGACGTATTTTTATATCAGTAGTGGAAAAAGAATATTGAATTACTATTTGTAATTACCTCCCTTGGCCTAGAAGGTATTGATACATTCTAAACATACACAGACTCCTTTACATAGTTGTAAAATATGTAAAAAAAAAAATGTAAAAAATATTTTATATAAAATACTAAAAGTTAAACGTTAAAATCTCTTATGTATTCATCATATCAGCTGAACCGCACAAGGTCGTGTAACATCTTCTTAATTAATGTTTTATTATAAGTAAATTGACTAGCTTTAGTTGAAGCCTTTTCCTTCCATTATACCTTGTGCACAGTATTTTGGAAACTGCACCACAGAAAGCAAGAAATCGGTGAGACCCGATAATGCGTCTATGCAGACCGTGAAAGGAAGTACTAAAATATAAATTCCTGCTGCAATACCAGCAATCCAGAATCCTATAAATATTAGGATAATCAGCCAAATGATTGAAAATAATATGTTCCCCATTTTCTGAAAACAAAACACAATATTTTATAAGATTATGACTAAGTATGTAGGTATTCTATGTAATCAGCGTACTAGATTTAAAGATTTACGACGTCATTAATGGGACAGTGTTCGATGCCCTCTGCATACTATAGAAATCCAACCCCTCCATGGGCCTTTGGAAGGGTTGTACGGTACCGGGCAAGTGCTTAAACGCACCAATATCTAATATAAAATTCTCGTGTTATGGTGTTTGTAATTAAAATCCTCTGAAATAGACGACTGATTTTAGTGAATTTTTTTGTCAATGTCTCTAGGTCTGCGAATCAGACATCATCTATTTTATCCCCCTATTCGTTAAGGGTATTTTTAGACATTTTTTTTGCTTTTAAGATACAGCATACAAAAATACATTCAACCCTTAATTTTCACCGCTCTACGATCAATCCCAATTTTTTATTTCTTCATTAAAAACTTATGACTTGACCTGTGAGGTTTATGTAGACAAAAATTCACAGAAAAACCTGAAAATGTTTCCTTACAGAAAACCGAACAGTCTTTGGGGAAGCATAGCAAAATATTTCATGTTAGTATGAAGTCAAAAGGTAAGCTAAGTAAAATTAGATTAAGGAGAAAGGTAGTTCGCTAGGTCAGCTGGTAAAGGTGTACATTTTTCATATGGTGAACTATTTGTAAATACTTTGGTATATAAGTCAAAGGTACTGAGTAGCCTTTCTCATTGTTCCTATATTAATATATATATAAATAAATATATATATATATATATAAATAAATATATATATATATATATAAGATATATTATTGAGGATTTTCAAAATAAACCACAAATTGTTTCTCTGAAAATACAAAGTTTTGTTTTATTTAACACGCCTTAACAATATTACAACGATTATCGTTTAACTATGACAATTACACTTTTATCTCACCTGAAAATACAAAGAAACGACATTTAAAGTTCACTAATATCGCCTCCTCAATTATATCCCTTCATTTATCTCTCTACAAGTTTTTATAATAATTATCTTAACAACAAATCATCTGACTATCATTCGCCCTTGAATTCCCGTATCACTCCGACCGCTGTGCCCTCTACCAACTTTCACTGACAACTTATGAACGCGCGAAGCGCGGCAATTTTGAATTAATGAAATGTCATTTCATTACATATATATATATATAAAAGAGGGGCAAACGAGCCTGCGGGACGCCCAAAAAGGCAGTCATCGCAGCCTATAGACACCCGTATTTAGTGCGTGCGTTGTAATTAAAATTCATCCGGCGTCCATGCGTCGGGTTGTCTCTCTCCCTAAAATATGGCGAGGGGGCCGATGGCTGGCCATGCGTCATACTCGTGAACGGGTGCTACTTGTGGTGACTGGTCGTACTTGAATTCGTGTATGCGGTGATATTAGTTGTTTATACTACGTATTTGCGTGTTGTTCTCACGAGTGTGTAAGTGCGTGCTCCTATTTCACCATGCCTCCTGCTGATAGAGGACAAATCTTTGTTTTTAATTTATTTTTTTATTCTTTATTACTCAATATGTCATATGGAACATGGTGTAGTGGTTGCAGCTCCTTACAAGCATTGTGTAAAAAAAAAACTTGGCGATTAAAAAGAGTGGCGGAGAGTTTATTGCCAGTTCTTCTCTTCCGTTCTACGCCCTTGATTTGAGAACTGGCAGTAAATGTAAAATTAAATTCATTTAATATTTCTTTTTTTTGACGTTCATAAGTGTACATTGTTACCTACATGAATAAATAAATTTTGAATTTTGAATTTTGAATTTTGTTGCCAGCCTTTAAGGGACGAGTACGCTCGAATTTTTAATTGTTGGAGGTCGTATCTCTCAGGGAAGATCCCGCTGGTAGTCGATTCCACAATTCGCTAGTTAGCAAAAGAAAATGCCTTGTGAAACGGACTATGGAAGCCATCAAGGTGATGTTGGTGAAATTTAGTATTCATACGGGAATTTTGTTCTTTCCTTATTCGTCTACTTACAATTATGTGCCTTTTTTTTCCAAGTTTTGAGTCAAGGATATGTCACGGCTTACTATTTATTGTTATATAATAACCTTTTGGACATAACATTATTATTATTATTATTTTTCGTAGATTGATGTTTTCTTTCACTTTTCCGTGTCCGTTCGCCAGGTGGCAAAGGCCTCCTCCAATCCATTCTCCAATCTCCTCCACTATTTATTGTTAAATATATAAAATGAAGGTGGTTCATATCTTATTGCAAGCCTATACAAATAATCATAAAGATATATTAAAGGTGCGAAACCAGGGCTGGTCTCTAGTTCTGAATAATTAAGTAATACAAAGTTGAAAGTGTTTTCAAAAGCAATTCGGGAGGGTGAAATTAACCAAAGTCGCCTATTTAATACAAGAGCCCCAACTTTTTAATTAAAGCCGTATTGGTGTTTGCGGAGATGGAAGTTAAGATCGTCAAGTAACAAATTGTATTCAAATAGCTATTTACGATTTTACCTCATTATAAGGAAATTTAAAATTAAAAGACCGACAGCGCACTTGCGAGCCCTCTGGCAATCTATGGGCGGCTAACATTCGGTGCGATTCCTGGCTCTTTGCCCCCTGTTAACCAAAAGTTACTGCACAAGACGTTATGTGACAGAAATTCCATCTAAGGTTCTAATAAGTAACTACTAAAAAAAAATTTAATTTGTTTTTTTTGACTTATGAACGTCAAAAAAAAACAAATTAAATTAATTGTAATTTTACATTTACAACCAGTTCGCAAGTCAAGGGCGTAGAGCGGGTAAGAAGAACTGGCAAGAAACTTTCCGCCACTCTTTTTAATCGAAAAGTTTTTAGTACAAATGGAGCAAATCAATCCCAATATCAATCGCTCTCTCCCTTTTATTTCACAAAATCGCTGCACATCTTCGTGACGTTTCATCCGATAAATGTTTAACTTCATGCGCCTAAAAAAGTTTCACTTCAAATATTCTCAGCTTATCATGGCTTGGCTGTTGAGTCCTATTGTTTGTCTTAATTTGGTTCAACCAAATGACCCGAAATCTCCTGCCATCACTACTGTAAGAAGGTAAAATTCAAATTCAAAACCTTTTAAATAAAGAAATACAAATTAAAAACTTCTAATTTTACATGCACTGCCAGTTCTCAAATCAAAGGCGTAGACGAAATAACTGGCAATAAACTCTCCGCCACACTATTTCATCGCCAAGTTTTTCGTTTTATAAAACGTTTCATCAATCATTTCACCAAAAAAGCTTAAGTAATTAACTTTTAAAGGATAATGTGCTAAATATAGGCACATAGATCGTTTCACAATTACAAGGTAGTGAGAGTTAATAAAGCCGCGGAAAGTTGTCGGCGTCACAGCCGTGTAATATAATTAATATCGTTCGCGTTCCTACAGCCTCCCTCTCACACCCTTCATTTTGTTCCAGTTGGAGCTTACGCATAAATTGTTTTTAGGTGTGCATTTGGCCTTTGACCTTAGCTTGTCATTTGTTTTAAAATTAGTAAACTGCGTAAAAACAAGTGATCCCTCAGAAAATTTGCATTGAAGCCGCAGAAAATCTATGTAAACTGGTGCTGTATTTAATAGTATCGCAATACAGAGAGTAAATACCGCCAGTATTAAAGGTATACTGTCATAGGGACCAAACTATTTAAATTTGTTAAAATTTTCTATTTATCATTGCTATGTCGGTTAGGAAAATTGTGTTTTGTATATGTGATTGTTTAGGTTTTAATGAGCGACTAAGGTCCTGTAAGCATACTATGGAATTGTTTTTAGCTATTAAAGCCTATATGTGCCTTTGAACGTCGAAGAAGCGATAGCTTCATTGGTGGTTCCTAAGTGGGTCAAATATTTTTCTAGTTAATGTTACTCTTTTGTAAATTTAAACAAGGCTATCCTATAATTACAGGTGTCGTATCTAAGGTGTTTGAGTCACAAGGCTAATTGTATTATATATGTTACCGGAAATGTATGTAATCCGTCATTATATACATTTCCTTGGAATGTAGGTAATTCCTAAAATCGCACGGAATGTGTAAAATAAATTATATTAGGCACATTTCCTAGGAAATCGTCTAAATAGTAATCAATGGGTATGCGGGTTTTTGGCTGATCAGGAGATCTCTGTTAGGTTAGGTTAGGTAAGGTTGTGTTGTGTGTGTGTGTTGTGTTGTGCACATTACCTAGGACATTTATGTATTAAACGAATATTTAATATACTTCCTAAATAGTTTCGGAATTATATATATTTTTTCATTCAGTTTACATATGTACCTACATTTCCTCTCTCATAAGTCAACGTTAGTGAAAAAGTCGTCCTTTATTTATTTCTTAACACTTCGTTACATTTAAAGAAAAACAAATAACTTCACTGCCAGTAATGAGCGTACAATGGCTGGTACCACTGAGTAATTCCTACAAGTACTAAAGTGCTTTAATAATAACAAAGGCGCAGTACGAATCGGAACTAACCCTCCGTCATGTACACGAAATGACATACTTCCAAAGCTCCAGCAAATAGGTATTTGTTGACTAAATTCGGAAGCGTTCAACTGGTCGGGCGACTTCTCGAGCGATCTGTTAAGCTTTGATAGAGTCATCAAATTCCTTATTCAATCTGAATTATTTCGTATAGAGATTACCCCAAATGTATCGGAAGAGATTGCGTTGTATTAATGTTATTAAATAGGACGCGGTTGAAGATAAATATTTATCCGCGTGTACTTGTATGAATATTACAATAAATGCTTATGTTTTTTATTATTTAAGATTCATTTTTTAATATGACACTTTGAAGACATGTATACCAAGTTATCCTATGAAGTAGACACCTGTTTTATCAATCTTTTTTCTCGAAATTTAAACTACACAAACTCCGGGGAAATAAATACAGATTACTATAAGTATCACAGCTGTAGAAAAGGTTGAATACAACCTTTTCTACAGCTTTTTGACATTTAACACCTTTGTCTTCAGTCACCGTGACCACGCACGCTGTAAAGCACGCGAAACGTCGGTTAAATTTAAAATTATGTCTAAATAATTATAAGTTTAAATACATAACTATAATCCGTAAAAAAGTGTTTTTCTTTAACTACACATCCCTCAAATATTTAACCAAAGAAATGTGCGCTTACAAGTATGTACTTTTATAATAGTAATATTTTAAATATTAATAAGGAAATTATGAGTTTATGCTCTGTATTATATTATATCCAATCCAGTTCAGCTCTTTAGTTAACAATTTCAAAATGTAATCGCTATTTATATTGTACTAACTTGGCTTACGGCAATTCAAAAGCTGTAATTGGAAATATACAGAACCATTTGTCAAAAGACCATTTATTATAAGGTGGTATCAAATGATTGCAAATAAGATCCTTAGTTATAAAATGAAACCAGAAAAGCTAAAAGATATATTTCTAATAAATGCACCTAAATAATAATAATAATCGGCAGTTCTGACGGCCGCGCTCTATGTGGAACCAGCTGCCTACGATGATATTTCCGAACCATTTCGACTTGTCCTTTAAAATAAGAGCGTTCCATTTCTTAAAAGGCCGGCAACGCACTCGCGAGTCCTCTGGCATTGAGGGTGTCCATGGGCGGTGGTATCACTTAACATCAGGTGAGCCTCCTGTCGCCCATGGACATCTATAACTTTATTTCTCTTCCATTACCACATAGTAAATCCTACACCCATTATATTACATAATTAACATGATTTGTAATAATATATTCACTAAGTTATATACAGATTAATAGCTTAATACCTACTCTGTGGGAAAGTGAAATAATCCCTCAAAATACCCTGTAACACAAATTGAACTTTCAATTAAGCTTCAGTTAAAACGCTGTAAGTGTGTTCCTTTGTTATATCGTGATAAATAAATAGTAAATCGTTTATTTGCTAACATAGTGGTACAGTTGATATTCGCAAAATCAGCCATATATATAGGCAATGTCATATTAATTTTTACAATGTCATTAATAAGAATATTAACATAATGTTTAAGTTATGTTATTTATAATTGGTGTCAAACTTATGGTCTAAATACTCGCCCACGCTATAAAAATTTAATCACCTTTCCCTTGAAAGTCGACAAGAAACACGGCAGTGATCTATTATTATCAACTTCTAGAAAGGTGATTAGAGGGACTAAGTGGAGAACGGAACTAACATCATACCCGGCCTAATTGTCAATCTCACCTGCTCGCGCGACACTGCGGCGATACCTTGTGGTGCTCTCTGCTAGATAACGGACGAGGCTCTGGCGACCGAACAGTGGCAGTAATAACCACACACGTAATCCGGCAACGGATTAGTAGAGGCTACAGCAACCTTGGGAGGAAATAATCCCTTAATAGTCTGGGGCAGACGGCAACGTATAACCACTGATCAAAAGATGAAGAAGGAAGGTGATGAAATAGTTTTATAGCCATGGCGTAACAATTTTTTGAATACATCGCGGTGGAGAATGCAGGTTGCCACAGCACTTTTGCCACATAATTTTGTAGAAAATCCGAGAGGGCTAGAAAAGTATTATAACTAGTCAAAGTTTCGTAAATTTGTCCCTCATCCACTCGCTGACTGACCGATCATCATAACTCTAAGGCGCTTCTAGCAGTCTATACTTACAGGTTTCAAAGTTAGAATACAATTAGTGTCTAAGCCAAGAAGGAACGAAAATATTTTGTATTTTCAGTCCAGTATATATAGGATTGAAGATTATGTAAAATATTTTGTATTTTCAGTCCAGTTATATAGGATTGAAGATTATGTAAAATATTTTGTATTTTCAGTCAAGTATATATAGGCTTGAAGATTATGTAAAATATTTTGTATTTTCAGTCCAGTTATATAGGATTGAAGATTATGTAAAATATTTTGTATTTTCAGTCCAGTATATATAGGATTGAAGATTATGTAAAATATTTTGTATTTTCAGTCCAGTATATATAGGATTGAAGATTATGGAAAATATTTTGTATTTTCAGTCCAGTATATATAGGATTGAAGATTATGTAAAATATTTTGTATTTTCAGTCAAGTATATATAGGATTGAAGATTATGTAAAATATTTTGTATTTTCAGTCCAGTTATATAGGATTGAAGATTATGTAAAATATTTTGTATTTTCAGTCCAGTTATATAGGATTGAAGATTATGTAAAATATTTTGTATTTTCAGTCCAGTATATATAGGATTGAAGATTATGTAAAATATTTTGTATTTTCAGTCCAGTTATATAGGATTGAAGATTATGTAAAATATTTTGTATTTTCAGTCAAGTATATATAGGCTTGAAGATTATGTAAAATATTTTGTATTTTCAGTCCAGTTATATAGGATTGAAGATTATGTAAAATATTTTGTATTTTCAGTCCAGTATATATAGGATTGAAGATTATGGAAAATATTTTGTATTTTCAGTCCAGTATATATAGGATTGAAGATTATGTAAAATATTTTGTATTTTCAGTCCAGTATATATAGGATTGAAGATTATGTAAAATATTTTGTATTTTCAGTCCAGTTATATAGGATTGAAGATTATGTAAAATATTTTGTATTTTCAGTTCAGTTTTCTACACGAACATACATAATCTTCAATCCTATATATTTATATAGTACTCGCGGCCCGACCTGGCTTCGTATGGGTATCATTTTTATTTTTGTAATTGGAACATTTTTTTGTTCTATGATGAGTAGTTTTTGCTGCGCATGCGATGTAAGATATTTTATATACATTTTTACACCTTGGGTTATTGGAGTTTTAGTAGGGTACCATGTTTCTTCTTGCAATTAATATAACCCATATCCGTTTCAATGTAGCATTCAAAATATGGTGAACGAATTAATTCGTTACAAACATTACATTCAAATATTTCCTGTTTATAATATTAGTATAGATGTAACGTTTGCAGTGAATGAATCAGTGTACCTGTTTATGAATAACATAATGCAATACCGGAAATAAAATAGTAGAACTACCAACAAAAAGAAAAGAGATGCCGTCAGAAACTTCCTTGTAAAAAGGTCTACACTTCTACCGTATAAAGTTCTGATATCCATGCAAGTCGGTTAATTTATTCAGTCCCTACTTAAAGGACCTGCTATCTTAAGTTATTACTTAATTAGCTAACCTAACAATATCTTAAGTGCTTAATGCTCATGTCAGTATTAAAATTCCTTTTTGTTTTAAAGAAATATATTGTATTAGCACTGGTAAATGTTGGAACGGAAGGAGTACAAAATCACAAACGGCCATAAAAAGTAAATCAGATAATACCTACTCTGTTATGGAAATACTGGATACAAATAATTTTAACGAATAATACAGTATTCATATGAAATCTAAATGTTAATAGAACTTTATAATTTAATTATTTAGGAAAATAATGAAAAATTAATACATTAAGAGCTCTTTTCTCGGATCCGAGTGGAGCGGGGTCATAGTAGCGGTGCCGCCCACTCGGATCCGTGTGGGCGTCCCGTTTATTTTTTAATATTTTCATTTCTCGTTCGATCATATTTCATGCATATCGAACATTAATATTTACCTTATCAAAATTCGACATAAAAAGTTTTGGTTTTCGGCTATTACTTTGTATCCATTGTATCCATTCAATGTGTTAATAAAGAGAAAATTTCCAGGCGCCAACTTAAATCTTTAATAGCGCCAGTGCACTTGAAGCCCACGGCGCATGAGTTTTACTCAAAGGAAACGAAATCGTAGTTTGAGGAAAGACTTATAATATTGAGCCATTTATTATTTTCCGCCTGCTTTGCGGCCGTCCCATCTTTGTTCCTTGGGTTCAGGTGAGACAGGGCTAACGTGTCCACGGAAGTAGCATCTTTTTATTCTTTGTATTTTTATCTTTTTATTTTTTTTCGTATAATTGTTATGAATGCGTAAATATTATTTAAGATTTTTCTATGATACATTCTATGTAGTTAAACTGTTTTACATGTATAAGTTAAATTAAGTTAGCGTCATATTAGTGATTTCCAATAGTTAGTATAGAGATTATGGTTCAAGTTAAAGTCGCTTCCTATTTTTTTTACCTTAAAATCTGTTAAAACGACGAGACTACACGTATTTGGTCGTAACAGCCGATGACCGAATTCAGTCGGAACCTTTGATTTTGGTCAGTATAACCGGATGTCGTCGTTCACATTTTTGACTGTAAATTAATTTTTTTTTTTTAACCACATACATATTTTACAAATAGAATGTTTAAAACACTTGTGACGAACGCATGTGACCTGTAAACAACACTGATGATTTTCTATCTTACTACTAACGATACTCCTATCGATAACTTGGTGTTGAATCCCACACAGATAATACATTTTCTATTATATCAAAGCCTATTGGATATGGGATTTGGAGGTTTTCCACCCAGACGTCTGAAATCGTCTTGCAAGGGCTATCTGTTACTTTGTAGTGACGTCCTATTCTGAAAATATTATTATTTCGTTATAAGAGAGTATTTTTTTTACTTATTATATTATTGGTTATACAATTAGTACAAATGATTCCTAAAATTGATAAGCTTGTTCTAGATTTGTTTATTTCAATTATAAATTGAATAGTTAAAGTCGTTTGTCTTATTAAATAGCAATGAATTTGAATTTGGAATCAAAAATCATTCTTTATTTTTTAAACAAGTTCTTACCTTAATTTTTTTTTTATCAACTAAAAAGCTGATTCCGATCAATAATACGTATTTTGTTAGATTGCTGCTAAGTTAGATTAGTAACTAACCATTAGGTCAATACAATATGTTAATACTTTATGCATGTTACGAATGTTGACTAGATTTCCGACTCTTTTTTTCTATCAAATTATAAATATAATTAATTATAAATAATTGGTGAAAATGTTTTTTTTCTTTAGCAACCATTTTTATGGCAAGGTCTTTTGACATAGGCATCCCCTATTTTTGTCCATTCTGCTCGTCCCGAACTAGTCTGCTTTATCTTTTCAGCAAACCATAGATATTTTTACTTGACATCCTTTGTTCCTTTCTTTTTCAAAATATGTATGAAATTATTATTATTCTTATTATTAAAAAAAATGATCCGAGTGGTTGGCATACAACACATTAGGTACCGAATACTCGGATCCTAGAGCTAGGGGTGTAGCTACCGTGGATAGTTCCGGTGCTCGTTGGTGGTGTCACCCCATCGAAAGTGAAAAGTAATAAACTTTATATGATAAAGGACATATATAATTTATTAAAATATCGCGAGTTTGGGTCGGGGTCCACGACAGCGTCTGGATCTTTTGCGTGTATCCTCGAATTCTACAAAGAGCTGAGCTAGTGCTAGTGGAGGAATCCCTAAAATATTATGCTAGCGATTTAGTGTCCCCCAAAAAAGGTGACACCCGGTGCGGGCCGTTACCGCCACCCACCTTTGCTACGCCATTGCCGAGAGCTAGCGATGGCAATGGCTTAAAAAAATGAACGGGACGCTTGCACGGATCCGAGAAAAGAGTACCTAATGTGGTAATGTAGTGGCTGATGATTTTCGACAAGGCTGCCTTTCATTCGCATACTAAATTATCACGTAATAGCTTATACAGAATAAGGATGTAACGTCTGATATAGGCTGAACTTCCCCATAAGCTGCCGTAATAGGATTTCGATATTGTACTTGCGAGCTAATATCAAATTATCAAGGACGGTCGGCATATTGTATCTTCCATGTATTGGAAGTATATAATTATTGGGTACATTTCCCTTTGATCTGGCTTTGGTTAAATGCTCTTTGTGTCTATTGATTAAGACAAATTAACGGCATGTGCGTTATTACAAAGGTATTACTCCAAAATACGATTTACTGTTTATACGTTTTGGCTAATATATTGTCTGTGACGTATTTTTGGTAATACATCCTGGTTTCCTTACGACGGTAGAAAGAAATATGTCTTTATCGTTTCATTATCATAAAGACAAAGCGGTACTTAATCAATTGTTTATTATGTACTTCTTATGATGGCATAACAAATAGAAAGAAAATTATTACACATAATTAATTTGTCATAAAATAAAAAATCTTTTTTATTCTATATTTCGAAGTTTCTGGTAGGCCTCTTCTCTTTCTTCTTCCTACTGGGCACAGGCTGTTACATGACTTGGATCGCCAAGCATGGGTCTTCTTGACCCATCATCACAAATGCGGTCAAAGTGACCGGCCCATTTCCACTGTAACTCTTTTGTAAATGTGAAACGACGTATGTGTTTGTACGGCTTCATATCAAACCGTTTTTAACTCTGTCTTTCAGGTTTAATCGAATAATCGATGCATTTCACATATTTTTCCTGAATCAATATGAAACACTTTTAATGTTTAAACCACTGTTGCACAAGAAGAATACTTCCGTTTCAGCATCTTTCCGTTGTGAAGATGTTGAACCCAGTTTTGTATCCATGAGCATACATCACATATATACCCGCACAATGTAAAAATTGTAAAACAAACAAACTTGGCGATTAAGAAGAGTGGCGGAGAGTTAATTGCCAGTTCTTCTCTTCCGTTATACTCCCTTGATTTGAGAACTGGCAATAAATCCATATTTCTTTTTTCACGTTCATTGTGTACATTGTGTTACCAAATTTAATAAATAGTTGCTAATTAAAAATCAAATGCATTACCCAAACTGTGTAAATAGTGTATTAAGCATTAAATAAAATGCTCCATAGTGTTCAATCGTAATTTGAGTGTGAAGCGTAAACACTTACCTATATAAATAATCAATTAGCTTAAATACTCGACAATATTGGTTCAAGTATCGTTCTTTTTCTCTTCTTTTATGTTATAGGAGACAAACGGGCAAGAGGCTCACCTGACGTTAAGTGATACAACCGCCTATGGACACACACACGCAAGCGCGCTGACAATATTAAGAATTGGTACGCTCTGTTCTTGAAGGATCTTAAGTCTATTATTGCATAGCATTTTTTTATCAACTTATACAATTATAATTATTTATTTATTGTTTATTTATGCATTATTTTATTTTCTTTTCTTTGATGTTAATTCATTCTACCAATCTACCAGATTCAGACTAACACGCCTATATAGCTGTCTCACTCTTACCCGCACCAGCTACGTCACCGATCTCGTCAGAGAGATGTGAACGCAGTATGCGTTCTGTCACATTCCAACGCCTCTGCGCTACGTCCCCGATAACGCCAGACGTGAGACGCGGACGCACCTATATTACGTCATTGTGTGTTAGGTTTATTTTCGTTACGGAATTTCTTGATTCAGTCCCCACATTTAAAGCCCGCGATAAAATCGATGGAATAGCTTAAAACTTTTTAATCTCATAATGACAGGAACCCTAATGTCTCTAAAACAAATAAAACCATTCTACCATACGCCATAATTTACAAAAGCAGTTGAAGTACTCCCAAGGGCCCGGCAAAGATAGTCGCATCTGAAGTTTGACAGTTAAAATCACCGTAACGTAGGTATCCATTGGGACACAGGAAAAACAACGTAAGTGAGTTTTGACGTGTAACTTGAAACAATCCTTTTGGTTTTCTTTTGTTTTATTGAGTGGAAGTGCTTTAGTGTAGGTTGCGGATTACATATATATTTGAATTGACTGTTATATCGTTTTTGGAATTGAAAGCTAGCTTCATTTTGCTTAACATATATATATATTTTAATAAATAGATATACATAATCTAATTTAGAATTTTCACATTTCTTTGTGAAATTCAAATGTAATTTAATTAATATTATGTGTAATGTAATAATATAATTAATAATGGTTTGTTAAATTTTACTTGTAGTTTTTCTAACTACCACTTCATTGTTCTTGCTACGTTCTTATTGGTAATAAGATCTTATTGACGGAATAACACTGACTTTATTCATATAAAAAATGATTTAGTTCACTATAACCTCTTTACGTCTGCGCCTCAGATTTCTGAAATGATCATTCATTAATCTAATAGGCAACTGTGCCTGACACACCCCGTCGACTTTTTTGATCTAAAACATGTCGGTTTCCTCACAATGTCTTCCGTTACCGTTCGAGCAAATGTTAAATGGGCAAATAGAAAATCCATTGGTCCACAGTCAGGGATCGAACCTACGACCTCTGGGATGAGAGTCACACGATGGCTTCACTGCTAACACTGCTCTTGATTTTATTGATAAAGTTGTTGCTTTTACTAATGATTATAACAAAATTTCGTTCACTGCAATATTTTTCTAAGCTCAATCGTATAACTTATTATAATTTATCCATATGACACAAAAATAACGTCTAATAAGACGTAATATATTTAATATGGTTTCAATTTATCGTCTTGTTTCACCGGTACATAATTGATAACAAATCAGCGCAATTGGTTATATCAAATTAACGTGATAGGTAAAAAATATTAGGAATATGAAATTGATGTATTATCGTACTAGCCACCAAGAGAAGATATTTATCTCCTCATTGTTTAGAAATTCCAAATTCTAATTATAACTTATTGCCGGGGTTGTTCAGACGAATACGGCTGATGTCTATTGCACGCAACTGTAGTCGCAATAGTAGAGCTGCTAAAAAACCAAGATGGTCAATCGACAACGCTAGGCCAGACACTGCACAACACTGCGACTTAATTACAGGAGCTTCAATTGGAATGTCCAAAACATCCACTTTGGTACTCCCCAGATTTTGCTTCAAGAAATTAATTTTTTTTCCTAAACTGCTCTATGGGGCAGTCGAAACCGCCTTCAAAGATTTTCAAACGGGAATCAATGAATGGTTTTTTTTAGTAAATGGATCAATGAACTACCTATAAGATCCTAAGAAATGCATGATAGCAATGATTAATTAAATATATTCTATTAAAAAAAATACTTACGTTCCTCCCATACAAAACGCCAAGTGTATTGAAGATTTATAGAGCAAGCGCCCGTGAGTGCCAGACCTTCGTCTTTTTATAAAAGCTGAAAATTTTTCTATGTGTATCCCTAGTGCAGGTAAGAATGATCCCCACCCATGAAGCTGAGGCAGCGGCGGCTTTAACATATAACAGGTAACAAAGGTGTATAAAATTCCATCTCAAATTTATCATAAAATAAAACTTAATTTTTTTATATTTGATTCATAATACAGTCGACTCTCGTTAATTCGAAACTCGAGGGACTCTTAAAATATTTCGAATTATCGAATGTTTGAAATACCAAATGGTTCCAAATTTGTGAGAGAAAATCAATAAAACTTCGAATTACCAAATTCGAATTACGAATTAAATTATTGATCAATAATTATTTATTAACTGCTATTCTATAACAATGAAAAAAGTTTAGAGTGTACATACATAAATCTATTCATAATGTGAATTAATTAATGTTTCGAAAGAACTCTGTTATACTGGTTTGCTTCAAAACACATTGCTGCTGCTCAGACTGCTCAATAACTTCAATCAACAATCATTCGAACTCTTTCTCTCTGCAACTTTGAACTGTCGAGTGTTGGACGCCGATGAGTTCGAATTAACGCGTCGTTTTATTAAATAGCAATGATTTTTTCGTTCGAATTACCAAGTGCATAAAAATGTATTGATTTAGTTCGAAATATAAAGAGATTATGTAGGGCACTCGTGATAACTTTGAAATATAGAGAGGTTCGAATTATCGCAGGTTGGAATTAACGAGAGTCGACTGTAATATCAAAACTCGCGTTGCTCAATGCCAGACAGTTAGTTAGTTACTTTGTTAATTAAAATAAATGTATTTCTCTATAACTTTTTTTTTTAAATTTGCCCTTTGATATAATAAACAATAAAATTTGATTTACTTTAATTCATTGGCTTAACAATTTTGATAAAATTATAAACTTCGTAAAAATATAAAAAAATGTAAATAAAATTATTAGAGTTTGGATATGATTGAAGTTGTATTACACTAAGCACACGCTAATACTCTCGTTATCTTAAAAGAAACAAAGACAAAAGTTTTCCTAATCGCCGGCACTACAAAGGGTTGCGAAAAAAATATTTCCCGGACGAAGCACTTTCGCTCCGGGGCGAACGTCAATCACCGACTGGCCGGTAATTGGTGTTTTTACCCTACGATTATACGTCAGATGTTTCCGACGGTATTAATTCGGAAACAAATGGTTGTTTTTTTTTAAATTAATTAACTATATTGAGCGGTTCAAGTGCACAGTAATTATAGATTTAAGTTGCCGTCTGGTATGGTACCGGTGATTGCTGGTATAAGTATCGCACTACAGCGAGGAAATGCTGCCAGCATCAAAGTTACAGTGCCACAGTGACCAAACCTTTTAAATTAGTTTTAATATTCTATTCATCAAATTGTATTAAAGTCAAAAGTCAAAAATAATTTATTCATATAATGTACACTTTTTTTTTATATAATAGGGCAAACGAGCCTGCGAGACGCCCAAAAAGACAGTCGTCGCAGTCTATAGACACCCATTCTTAGTGGGTGCGTTGCCGGCCTTTAAGGCAGGAGTGCGTTCGAACTTTGAATTCTTGGAGGTCGTATCTCTCAGGGAAGATCCCCGCCGGTAGTCGAGTCCACAGTTCGCTAGTTCACAAAAGAACATGCCTTGTATGAACGTCAAAAATATATATATAAAATGAGTTACCTACTCGGTTTACATATATATACATTTTATACATTAATTACCTCAATTAGCATATGGCACGGTTATCCAAAAAAATCGAATGCTTCATAGCTTGCAAATAAATCCACTCAAAAAAAATATTTATCTCAGAACAAAGCCATGAATACATAATATATATATTTGTTGTTTAATAAACTTCTATCAGCAACAGTATTTTTAAAGATTTTTTTAACCCTAGATAGTGTCTTGACTCTGATTTTAATCCCCACAGGATTCTGACAGACATAATTATTGACATGTCAGAGATGACTGTCAATCTCAATCTGAACAGAAACACATATACATACATTTTCTTTGTGAGTGAATGTATCCATATGATATGTGCGGTGCTCCGCATTACAAATGGTTTTACGACGAGTGAAGATTACGTCCCTTTTGATCACAAATAGTAAAAAGCGCACAAGTAAAAAAATTATTATTTTATTAAAGATTTACTTAACCTGAAATTAGTAGGCAGTGATGCTAGCTAAAGAATAAAATAAAGTAATGAAAGTTAATTCGATATATTGTTCGTGATATTAAAATGTTTGTTATTTTTATATAAGTTCACTTAAGTATATATTTTAATGTTGCATTTTATTTTTATTGCCCTCTGATGGGTCGTATTTGTGCTTTTTAGTCCCAACACTTATGAAATGTCAGAATTCGGAATGAAAAATCAGAGTTTACATAATAATATTTATCAAAACAGTTTGGCATAACGCCAGTGATACAAAGACAATAGTCAAGTTATTCTGTAAGTTTGGATACACCTGCGGACGCTCTTGCGAATATTAATATCACCTAAGCCTGTGCTCTGTGATAATCTTACTTTGCTTCTTAAGCCAAACTGCATATCACGGTTTATAGTAAGTAGTTATAAGTCGTAGTTATGATAAGAATTTTTATTATAATAGATTGGAGTATAATCAGTAATGTATCATAGTATTATCATTTTTATAGTTATATTTTAGCGATCAACGGAATAGTAATCGCAGGGAAACAAAAATAATTCCGCCGAGCAACATGCCCTACATCTATTTTTTTAAATATATGTCATCAAGAAAATTGCAGACATGTCATTGTCTGTATTTTCTACCTTTCGTTTAAAGTATAGATTAGATATAAAACAGAATATGTAAATTGAATTCAAGTTGCCATGCCGCACCAGTGCATCATTTCCGAGGTCGATAGTTCTAATCAGGCCTGATGAATTGAGTTATTCTTTTTATGTGCGTTATTGTAAGTCGCTCGTACGGTGAAGGAACATCGTGAGGAAATGGACATGCGTTATACACAAAAATGAACATGTGCTAGAAACATGAAGGCTGATCGTGACTATAAAATAAAAGTCAGAGTTAAGAGGTTTTAACTTTGCCGCACACCACTCTCAAAATATGGAGATTTTTTTTCAGACTGACACATTTTTGCGTATTTTAGACTTATGGAAATTAATACTTAATAAATAAGAAAATTTTAAAGAATCAAAGACAAGTTCAAAGTCTTATTAAATAATAAAAAATATATTCAACTAATTAACTGAAAGTTTAGAGTGGAAATCTTTATTCTAACATCTAAAGTTTCTTATCCATCACAATTCGTCTTAACAAACAAACCAATGCAATATTGTTCAAAGTTTCGTTTCAAATTAGCGATTCCCCCAAACGGAGTGGTATTTCGCTGTGGGGGAACACGCCACCCCCCCAAATAAAAACTTTTTGATTAATTACGTTTTACGGCGATGTTCCAGTCAGGTGTCTCTGATACAGAGACTTAACGCGAAATGAGTTTGAGTTTTGTTTAATTTTCGGACACTCCAAAGCTTTATGTTTTTGCAAGAAATAATGGGCTTTTTCGAGTCCAAAACTTTTCATGTTTTAGGGTAATGCTATTATTCTAATTATGAACGAACAGAGCAAAGAAAACGAGTATCTATTTAGAATAAAAACAAATTAATTTGCGCAAACAAATTTTCTATTATCGATACCAATTGCTCTCTCATAGAAATAATTTGTCTTAGTCTTCATGATGATCTAAAGACACACTTAATATTCTATAAAAGACCTTTCAACCATCTTAGAAGATCTTTTACTAAAAGTGGGCTTACTCCGGCAATTTCAATTGAAATGGTACGTGATTATGTACGGCCAAATCTTCACAATTTCAAGAGACTTAATTATTAATTAGGTTTAAATACTTTATTTCTCAAAGAAGACATGAGAATAATACTTTAGGTAAACATTACATTGTGGTCGTTCCCAACATAATCACGATAAAACGATAGCCATACATGCAATAAACTTAAAAGTAACCAAAGACATGAATAGAAAACAATTATAAGAAATGAAATTAAATGTAATCTTGTCTAAAATATTCACTTAGCTTCGATTTGAATGTATTGAAAAAAGTAATATTTTTTATATTTGTGGGTAGTTTATTATGAAGGTGCGCCTTCGTAGGTAAATATTTCTTGACAGTAGTTCGTGCGTATTTTAGGTAATGCAAGTTAACTCGTTTGACGCATACTTCTATGAGTCAACATTTTTTTTTCTTCAATTTTTTTTTGACAAGAATACATGTATTGTAAATATAAAAATGTTTACTTCAGTAAGTTTGTGCCTCGATACACATCTATGGTAGGTGAAAGATAATTATAATGGAACAGTATTTTGATAATTTTATTTAGCCATACTTGATTCATGTGCACTTTTTACTTTTGTTTAATCCATCCAACCTATCCAGTGTCAGTGTAGTTAATTCTTTTGGGCCTGTTTAGTTTCTTCTTAATAACTATATGTAATTTGTATTTTTGCACTTCTTGCCTACCTTATGTAATTTAATACATTTTTTTTCTTTACTCACAGTGGTTGCCTGGAAGAGATCGCTTGAAAGCAATAAGGCCTAGTTGCCCTGCTTTTCATTTAATTATGTTCAATTTATATATTGTAATATAACGAAGTGTTAATAAATAATAATTTATTCATAGTTTGTTGCATTAACAGTAAACAATCATCATCGTCATCAATGGCACCCTTGTTAACCTTTTTTTTTTGTATAGAACAGGGGGCAAACTGGCAGGAGGCTCACCTGATGTTAAGTGATACTGCCGCCCATGGACACTCTCTCAACCTACTCCAGTACATTTCGCCATCGCAATCTATTTCGTGCTTCTTGCGTCCAACTTCCTACCCTTATTATTCCCCCTATACTTCATCTCACCAACGCAGCCTCGGTCTGCCGTCTTAACTTTTGCCACTTTTGACTTTCACTTAACCTTCGGGTTTTGTCGTCTCTCAAACGGTTCTCCCAATTCAAGCCTCCTTGAGCCTTTAATTGGACGACATTGGCGTCTTCAAGGATTAAATGTACTACTGGATTTAATGTACTTTCAATAACAGACTTCTACAATTACAAAATTTAACGTCTAAAAACTGTGTGCTTACAAAGTACATACAGTGATGCTTCTTTGTAAATTAATGATTGGGTAATAACCCCAATCATTAATTTATGATGATCATGTACCAGTCTATGTATTTGTGCATGTGTAATATAAATCAATAAAAAATCTGCATTTATTGAAAAATCCGTTATGCCGTAAGTATAGCCGTTGTTACTACTAAATTAATAGCGTGTATTTTTTTCTTCTCACTCTCTCTCAATCGGTCTCAATCGCTCTCTCCCTTTTCTTCGACAAAAAATCTAATCTTGCAAGCATCTTGTGTTAAGTATCTTGAGAAACAATCGATGCTAGGCTACAAAATACAATAGTTGCAATTACAATAAAAAAATATATTATTATAAAAGTCACGCTAAAATTCATATAAAATAGAATATTCATTTAGGAAGAGTACAGATAAAATTAGACCAATTTTTATCTTTTACTGAGAATCCAATCATTTAATGATTAATAATGTTTAGTTATGTCATTAAATAAATACATTTTTACAGAAATCAAATTGAAACTAAATTTTAATACATAGACATTGTAATTATATTTTGATCAAACTATTTGTTCAATTAAATCGTAATTAAGGTGTAATTTCTTGTTTGTTCTTCGAAGAGGGTTTGTAATTGAAATTCACCTTTAGAAATTCTCCAGAGGCATAGGAATCTGTTATCCTTTGAATAAGAATTGCTGAAAACAATTTCAGTCTGGAATGTGACTTGTACTTGCAGAAATACCTTTGATTAAAAATATTGTCTAGATTTAAAATCAATGAATTATTTTTCGCTACACAAAATTACAGAATAATGAGTTTATTATAGTTATAACAGTAATCAGTTATTAATAAATAACATTAAATCAATTTTGTGATTTTTTGCATTTTAGTTCTCCAACCACCTATTTATCGTCTTACATTATATATAGTTACCAACTTAGCCTCTTAGCCGGTAAACCGTCACTCCAACAGGCAGCCTTGTGAGGCTGTAGGATCAACAACCCTACGAGCTATTCGCTGGAACGGGCCCAGTTTAGGTAAAGAAGCCTTTGTAGGCCACGGCGAAGGTGGATGGATGGGTATGGTGAAAGCACATTTAAGATAGGATTTACTCTAATTACAGTGTTAACCTAATTTAAGTCAATTTATAATAATAATAGCATTTTAATTCGGATACTTTTTCACACTACAATTGTGGTACGCGGCAGTAATTGCCTTAAGAAACTATTTCAATCTTCTTATAGGCACCTGGGTCTGGTATCTCTTGCAATACAGCTATTGCAGCACTGCTCATTTCTTAGTTGCTTTATATAAATTATTTTTTTAATTTTTAAAATATTATTATAATTGTATAAATAAAAATCCTCCTGGCACCCACATTCATTTATTTTAATATATTTTAATTATCGTATCATATCAGCTAGCTTGTTTATGGCCCCCTTTATAAATATTCCAACAATATGTCCTAATTTTGTTTTATTTAATAATAAACCATAACAATTTGATCTTATATGCCACCATTTGCAATTCTTCTGTCGATTTCTTTTATAGTTTAATACCAACTTTTAAATAGTTAAACATCAAAAATCTATTGTAACAGTAACAATAGATTTATTATTGTTATATACATCTAAATTCATTAATTTCATCTAATTCAAAAATCGCTCACAGTGTCTATAGCAACTCGTAATGCAGTATATTTTATTGTTAATGTATTGAATAAATACCTCCCTATCCGTACTTAATTATTTCATACATTTAATTAATCCGTCACAATAGTAATCACGTTGAGAAAATAGACCAAGTACAAAACGGAAAATCGTTTATTCCTAAATACATATTCAATGAGTTGACCGGACGCATCAAAGTAAAATTCAAATAAACTTTGGACCCTTTGCTTAATTAGTTGTCCCCATGTTAGTAATTGCTGGCTTTAAATGGAAACGAATCATTCAATTGTGACTTTCTAAATGATTAATTGGTTCTTTGAACGTTGATTACAGACTTAAGATGATTCACGGTTCGATATTTAAATAATTAAATTAATTTACAATTACTCTGTCACAGTAATATAAGTATTACTGTTGTGTGCTAGAAAGGAATCAATAATCTTCGACAAGATTCATTTACCTCGTAATCTGAGAGAGAAAGATAGTTTAGTAGATGGCAGTATGCACAATATTAAAAACGTTTAATAAACTTAATACAAAACTTATCAGGCACTGGCCTGAATACCGTATATGGACAACCTCAATAAAGCTTTTAAAAGACATTTGATAATATATAGTGTTAGTTAACAGCCACAGTTATTATTGGGCTCAATAGCTACAGAAGCTTATTGTTAAATATACAGCTTAAGAACCTATAAACTCAAAAGATTTTTTTATATTTATTTTTATTTTAAAGTATTACTAACCTACATAGATTATAGGTAATAATTATAATACTTAAATAATAATAATAAAAATTTAAAAGATTTGGTCTCTGTGGATGTGACGATTATTTAATTATTGCATACATTATATTAATAGCATTTGTGTTTACCGAAAAATATCCATTCAAACATTTAATACATTTAATTTAATATTAAAATTCGATCCGATTTCTAACATTGGTATTTTATAACGATGTCAGGAATTCCTTTAATTACAAAATCAAGAATGGAACTCCTACCCGCAATAAAGGGGTAGGACATTTATGATGTTCTATTGAGACAAAGACGCTTTCAATGTTTTCAATACTCATTTCCAGATACATATTTGCAATTTCAATTAATTTACCCTATTTTTCAGCACTTTGCTTCCCCAAATAAAGGGTAACACAAAGAACATGTAAAGTTTTCCCTCATGCGTTGTAAACTACCCTCTTATTTCAGTAGTGCTTGGGGATCGGGCCTACTGCCTGGGGGAAACTATCAAAGATTAACATATTTGCAGATGCAAACATAAAGAAAAATATACGAAATTGTAATTTTTTTAATATCGGCAAAACCGAACAGAACTACTAATAAATACTCCAAGAGAGACTGTAAATAATTTGAAGGGACTACCCGTTTTAGCCATCAAGGTGATATGTTGAAAGGAGCCAGGAGGTATCAACCCAACAATTCTTCATAACACATAGTACACTTTGTTGAAAACACAAAGAGACGCAAATATTATTCTGGTTTAAGAAATGTAATTAATGTGACCCATTGTTAAGAGATTCCATTTAAATAAGGAATAAATAACTTGCTTCAAATGGAAACAAAGCATTGGAGAGAGCTATTTGAAAAAAGCTGGAGAAGGCCTTTACCCATGAAGGGGGGGGGGAGTATATATGACAAGAAAAAAAATCTAAGCTGTATAGAATTTTTAAGCTATTCAAAGAGCCTCTACTTCATATCTACAAAGTACAATTGCTTTATCTTTGCCAATTTTCCTTTACGGCCTATTTACAATACGGCAAGTTTATAACCGGTTTTTACTGTTTTTCCTGAATTCCGCATTCATTTCCCGCCATAAGGTGATGATGAGATCAATATTTGTTATGTATATTGTGTTTTTTTTTATATTTTGGAGCCACAAAGATTTACGAAATAAATTTTAAATCGTTTGATTTTGATCTTAACACTTATTTAAAGATAATTCATGTAAAGTGTAATTAAATCAGTTAAAACTCTTCATTAGTACATGCCACATATCTTTTCTCAGAATGTTTTAATTGAAACGCCCAAGAATTTTTAACTAAGGAGAAAAAGGGCCATTATTTATTCTTTAGCGGGAGACTGATCGCAAACAAAAAGATTTTCAGCTGGCCAAACCAATTAAAGTTTCTAGTTAATAGATAAATTATTATTTAAGTGTCATAAAATATTACCTAGATTATTATTTTTTTATCATTAGATTAATTATGGACTATATCGTTTTTTAAAACCTTAACATGCCAATCAGTGAAATGTTAAATTATAAAACTAAACGACCATCTTTCTTCTTTATCTCTGGTAATTAAACCTCTTTGTTCGTACATTACAACGACGAAAAATATTACGAATTCTAAATTTAAAAAATCTTATTCGTACAGTGAAGATAGCCTAGGTAATAATTTTACTGCTCCAGATACCCCGTACAGTGATCCACAATTAGATACAGCACGGGACAGTGAGCAACGCAGCTCATTCATGCGAGTGCCTGTTACATTTTCCTAATGTTCATTCGATACGCTTGCGATTTTAAAACGACTAAAAAGTATCTATGGTTTTAATTTAAATCATCGTAAAGTGCTTGATAAACACGATTCCAATTGTAAGATTGTATACATAAATCCAAGTTTACAACTTATTTGATAAAAAGTACCTAAATAGAAATTGCTTTCCGCTTACTTAATTGTATGTATGATTTAAGCATCATGTTGACAATATAATATATTTATTTCGACTTTGTATTAGCCTAGTAATATATAATATGTAAGGATAATGATCTGTAAATTAATAAATAAATAAATATTATCAGTAAAAATAAACATTGCAACACCAATTTGAGACTTGCTCTGTACTGTTTACAATAACGATTCTTAATATATGCACAATTTAAAAGCGTTCTGTGCCTAAGTGTTAACAGACCATGAATCCTAATGAACTTTTAATTGTTTATTAGATATTTATTTTGAACCACAATTGTGTTATCATACATTTTGCATTAAAAGAACTTGTAATTAATAATGTTGTTGTTGTACAATAATATATATATATCCGAACGAACGAAGGCTTTGGTGTTTGTAAAATATTCAATTCAATGGTTCACGCCATCCAAGTACCTACAGTCAGTTCTTATTTTCTGTCCTTCCGGCACCCATACCCTAAACATCACTCTGTCTCCCTTGCCCATTCTTTAGCTTCTCTGCAGAGCTTACAACTGCTTCTATTTGTGGTCTTCTCCCACGGATACAGGTAATAAGACGGATCTTGCCCCTCGGTCTACTTTTTTTTGTCTTCGCCTCTACAATAATGTTGTCAAAAACCTACACACATATTTATTATCAATATGCAACGCACTGATGCCTGTAATAAAAGCAATCTTAAAATTAACAATGATTCAATTTGGATTTATTAGTCGTGAGCTCAATAGTCGTAGTACACTAACCACCCTTACTTGCAGGCACCTGCCGGGCCAGACGTCAAATATCGATTATTCGAGAGGGAATACAGTCTCATTCGCCCGGGAATGCGCTTCCTCCACCAAAAATGTACATCTTATCTTCAAAGCACTAAGGTCCATTTTGACATGACCGATGCATAAATCATTTCAGCTCCCTGTACCATAATAATAATTTAAACTGTGATATTGTGTGATAAGGTGCGTTTTTGAATGTGGCCCCCGGATGAAATCAATGAATAGTTGTATTAAGTTTTCAGCGGCTCTCAGAATGCAATTTGGTGAACGATGATGTTATTATGTGAGTGTAGTTCTGATGTAAGGGATATTTTGGAAGTGAAACTTTATCGGCGTCGAAAAAAAAATTACGCGCCATCTTTTTTGAAGAGATTCGAAGCCATGAATAAGAAAACAATATAATAACGATAACAATGATAGTAATAATTCTATTACAATTAAATACTGTAATAAAACAAGAGACTCTTGGGCCGTGGGGTTCAAGTGCACTGGCGCCTGATAGATCCGGTGACCCATAGCTGGTGCTTTCCTCTCTCAACGAAGAAGTTTCGCAATACAACCAGGAAATGCTGCCAGTGATTATGGGACTGTGGCACATGGACCGCACTTTTTAAATTTGTTTAAAAAAAATTACATTTTTAATTATTTTTACCATCTTAATATATATAAATCTCCTGTCACGATGTTTGTCCGCGATGGACTCCTAAACTACTTAACCGATTTTAAATTAAATTGGCACACCGCGAGCAGTCTGGTCCAGCTTAAGAGATAAGATAGCTTAGATCTTTAATTATAGTCGCAATTTTATTTTATTGCAAATTATTTGTTTATTATTTGATACAATTCTAACAGATGGCGCTGTGTTAAAGGTACCAACGTTTCACACAAGTTATCTACCAATTATATTATAAGTTCTCCTACCGTTTGCCTTGAATAGTTTACTACTATGTGATATAACAAAAATCTTAGCCACAGCAACGCTTGGCCGAGTCTGCTAGTAACTATATAGATTTCTAATAAAAGATGTTTATTGTTCATTTTGATCTTGTAAATATTTCTTAGGTTTACTTACAGCAGAATACTATGGACCAAACGAAGATATTATTCGACTGTAGCATGTATATGCTTTTTTGCTTACCATAGCTTATATGCTGACACCTTGATTATTATTATACTAATATATTCTATATTTATCTATAAACAGAGCAGTGTTGGCCTACTGGTTTTAGCGTTTCTATGTGCGCATTTAACATTTGCTCGAACGGTGAAGGAAAACAGACCTGTTGAGGAAACCGACATGTCTCAGACCCAAAAAGTCGACGACGTGTGTCAGGCACTGGAGGCTGATCACCTACTTGCCTATTAGATTTTAAAAAATGATCATGATACAGATTCAAAAATCTGAGGCCAAGACCTAAAGAGGTTGTAGAGCCACTGATTTGATTTATTTTATCTATAAACAAAGAAAAAAACTGATCTTTATAAAACTATCAACAGAAATAAATAAATCACTTGGCATATCTTCCCTTAACAGAACTGTAAGAAAAAGAGTTTTCCTGAGCCCATAAAATTCTTATCAGATCGGAATTTGTCACTATTTATCAAGTTCCAGGTCAATATTTTCATGTCAACCCTTTGGAGGTCACTTTCAATGGTATACGTTATTTGTACTGAGAACAAATTGGACTCCAAAAATACAAATAGACTTTGGCGGCAATGTTGATATTCCGTTGTAAATGAAGCTATTTTGCTGTTATTTTTTGCTTTACACATCGTATACATTTAGGTAAGAAGTACTTGTATTACGTATAGGCGCTTGATTCTAAGTAAGCCTGAGGTCGTCTGTTTGATTCCAGTGCACCTATGGATTTTTTCTATGTGGGTGCGATAATACATACATTTGATTTCGTAATATGTATGATGTTGTAGACTTTATACATATAGTGAGAATTCCGGTAATTAATTTAAAACTGTATAATAACTGATTCTTATAACTCGCAGCAGTTTTAATTTCTTTGTACTGTCATAAAATGTGACTTGGTATAAGAAGAATTTTATTGTACCCTGCAAGAAGTTTTGCATTCCTGAGTTTTGTTTTCTGTGTAATTTTTTTCTTATATTTAATAGTTTTAGGATATATAATTATTTAAAAATTAAGATTTTTGTAATATCCCAGTCACTATTAAGTGTATATCTCTATTTTGATTGGGTTCTTTCAGAAACCGGGGAGTATTTTTAACTAAAAATCCAAAACATTTACATTTCACAAGTAAGGTAGGAATAACCTAAATGTCAAAGCTATCTATGTCAAACATTTTTAACAGTAATTGTATACAGAAATAAAATACAATTGACATAACTAATAAAAAGAAAAGTAACAGGCGGCCTTATCGCTTTCGATCGATCTCCAGAGAACTACTGTGAGAATAAGTGCAAATATACATCAGACATATAGCTTTTTAGACAAAACTAATAGACAGTGACAAAAAAACACACAATAACACTCTAATACAGATATATAGCGCCTTTTAAAAATTAATAGCAATGTGTGTTATTTAAAACAACAATAGAAATTATCCGACCGTTAAATTTAGATAAAGGATAACCCAGATTAACAAAGGCTATAATATGTTTTCACAAAAAGACAATTTATTATGAAAACAATGAGTATCCCTACGGGTACGGTAAACATAATACATGTCATACAACTTGACGAGAAATGTTAGGGATTAACCATTTATATACTAAAACAATTTCACATTTGAAAGATATTTTGGGATAGCATAGTATCTTTTTAAACCCTGTCATTATACGCCTCTGTGTCTACATTCTATAAATGTTACATTAAAATAATAATAACACATAGATTTGATTTTAATTATGAAAAAAACACCATAAGACTGTTTATATAAGAGTAAACTATGAAAACCAACATTTATTGTTAAAATACAAACGTAACTTTTTTTCTGCTTTCCAAACGCTGGAAGCATATTTACAAAAAAACACCGCCGTTTAAGCAACCGCAGCTTTCAGCTTCTTTTGACACCCTACACAGAATCTCTAGCAGTCGGGAGTGTATCTGCTAAGGTTTATTTCAGTCGAACTCCTGTTCTATTACAGATTGTATCCACTAGTATCTCGGTCTAATTACCAAGTCCAGATTTCAATATTAATTAAGTAGATGGGCCATGCCCTGTGTCTGTTAAGACATTTGTTATCGGTCCTGTAAGCTAAATGTTGTACACTGCTCCTAGCGATGTTCGTTGCTTACATTGCGGTCGTGTGCAGCGACTTACAGTTGCTCCCATCTCAGACTATACCTCAGTCTGTGAGCTAGTTTTCAAAGCATTTTAAATAACGCTATAATATATTAACAAAACACTATTACATTGATTTTTATAAACGTGGGTCCGAAGTAGAACATGATATCTATTGAATATAGCGTGAAATCATACAAACATGGTAAGGTGTGCAAGTAATTGACTCAGCGAGGATGTACGGGCGTAGCTCATCAATGCTATGTACTGTGCTTAAACAGAAATTCATAAAGGGCGTTACAATAATTTCTTAACCCCGGACCTCTCTCCATGATTTATGGAGAAACTACTGATGCTGTGTGTTTGCGCCAACCCCCACGACACCTCAGATATACTCAGGCCTGCACGGTATAGTACGTTTAAGTGTGTTCGTTTGATAACACCCGTGCGGTAACCAAAGTAACCTCGGTGCGGCTTTGTATACCGGTGGGGTTTGACTTCGTACACTTTTGTCAAGACGGCTCGACGTAACGCTGGTACCGCCTCGACCCACGCACCCCTGCTAGTGCGTAATTGTAGGTGTTGTCTTGAAATGAAACTGCGCCTTGTTCTTGTTTCTTGCTTCGCCGATTCTTCGTGGATCACAGCTCGTTGTCACGGAATAGAGTAAAGAGCCCGAGTCTCTACGCGCGTCTGCACCGTGTCAAGTCTGAACCGAGACTGCCGAGACTCCCGAGAGTGCCGAGACTGCCGAGACTCCCGAGAGTGCCGAGACTGCCGAGACTCCCGAGCGTAGATCTCGCCGAGCTTAAGTACTACATAAGTATACCGCGACGAGAGCTACGCTTACATATATTTGCGCCGGTATACCGCGACGTGAGCTGTGTGACCCTTTTATTCGACGAAGCATTATATTTATTTATTTAATAAATTTACATTCATAATTTACCAATATTTCTCACTTACATTATGTGTAAATATTTTGTCTAACTTATAACTCGTAACACTCATACTTAATTTCTATTTATAGAGTTACAATTTTCTAACCTATCTTATAATTTATTTATATTTCTATTTATGAGTCGCCAACATTCTCCCCCTCGTGCGTAGCACCGTCGTTCCTGCACGGCGACTCCGCAGGCACCAAGATCAGGATCCTCGACGATGGTCTTCGTAACGCTCCCCTTTGGTTGCGACGTCCACGATTCTGGTTCTTCCGTCGGGCCCAGGGTTTCTGGTTTCGATGATTCCCCTCGGCCAAGTGCATCGTGGTAGCGTGCGTTTTACGATAAAAACCACGTCGCCTGGTTGCAGCTGCTCGCCTTTCTGTAGTCTAGTCGTTTTCCTGGGCAGTAGTTTAGGCAAGTACTCCCGTAGCAATCTCTTCCGAAAGTGATCAGAGGGTCGTTGGACGGACTTCAAATCTTTTCTGCCCACCAGCTTTGCATCAGGAAAATGTCGTATGCGCGCAGCTCCACTGGATCGTCCAATGAGAAAGTAGTTTGGTTTTAGCGCCTCCTCTTCCGAATTGTCAGCTAGGTTCGTTATTGGTCTAGAATTGTCTATGTGTTCTGTCCCCAACAAGGTTGCCTGCAGTTCAAGTCTCGGCGTAGATATTGATTTCCGAGACTTTACTCTCGACTTGGCATCCACGAGGTTTACTAAGTATTTTCCATTACCTCCAGTTGCGGCTGCATACGCTGACTCACTCGCGTCTGCGACAGTATGCAGCTCCCCCTCAGTGCAGAATAGTGACATACATCGCGGCAGCCGATTGTCTTTTATTCTACCGATATGCTCTAGGTAGCTTTTCCGAGCTTCGGTGTATTTATGTAAAAAGGCTTTTGCGTTCTTGTTTTTTATATAAATCGCGGTGCAAGGCGACGATGCGGCTCCAAAAATCACTAATAACATTCTGTAATCCTTCACTAGCGCTTCCTTGTCTTTTCGCCAAGGGAAACTGAGACTGTTTCTGTCTTCTTCACATATTTTCACATGCAGAAACATTTCTTTTATATCGGCCGCTATCGATACGAGACCTTGACGTACTCGCAGTAACACTCCAAATATTGAATGTTGTAAGTCCGGTCCGGACAGCAGAAGGTCGTTGAGGCTAACTGCGTTGTGATTGGCTGCACCGTCGAAGACAATACTTAGCTTTTTCTTCACTGGGAAGTGAGGCAGGTACCACTTTTTGTTCGATGTGCAGTCGGCTGTTACTTTTTCAGCGTAGTTGCTTTTCAACAGATCTATTTGCGTGCTATATTCATTTTTAAACTTAGCGTCCTCACGCAGATTTTTTTCGATTCCTTGAAATCTGTTGAAGGCCGCTGAGAAATTGTTTGGAAGTTGTACGTCTTTCCTTTTCCACAACAGTCCGACCTCGGATCTGTTATCCTCCAATTGTTGACTATTTCTTTCCAATATTTCTAGTGCTTGCTGTTCTGTATCCGTTGTAGGCTTCTTCGGCTGAACCCCCAAAGACTCAATATTGAGAAGTTCCCTCACTGGTTGATTTATTTTGTCTTCGACGACGCTTACGTGTGCACATGTGTTCACATAATTGATCGGTGACACGCTATCGGAGCCATGGATAACCCACCCTAACTTTGTTCTTGACGCCACCGGCTGCCCTGGCTTTCCACGTCGTATTTTTAACGAGACAATGTGTTCCCAATTGTCTTGGCCAATGAGCAGCTTCGGCGCCTCAGCTTTGTAGCACACGTCTTGCAGTAAACCCCGCAAATGATGACACTTCTTAAGTCGGGTTTTATCGACGAGTTGTGGGGTTAATTTGAGCTCCTTGATAGTTCTAACTCGTTTCAGTGTGCTCTTCCGATCTTGCTTGATCCCTTTCACTTCGATGTCTAAAATCATCGAGTCGTGACTTTTCATTTGCCCGCCGTCGATAGTTTCTATATTTAAGGTTTCGCGAGGACCCTTTATGCCGATGCTTGAAGCCACATTTTCGTCGAGCAGTGTCACCGTTGAGCCTTCATCTAGCAGCGCCAGTACCTGTTTGCTCCCAGCCGGTCCGTATATCTCCACCTTAAGCATCTTTAAAATAGCTTTCGGTGTACTAATTGTATTGACCGTCGCTGTCTCGGTCGCTGCTTCTCCGTGACATTGATCGTTCTCCGATGTACGTGTTCTCACATGTAATAAGCTATGATGCCATCTTCGACACAACTTGCACGGTGGTCTTCGGCATGTTTCTTTCCGGTGCTTCCCAGTGAGACACTTGAAACAGACTTTAAGTCTCTTAACCGTTTCCCATCTCTCGTTAACTGCCGCATTCAGAAATCTTTGGCAGTCTTTGAGCTTATGGTTGCATTCACAGTCTGGGCACTTGATTTCTTCTGGTCTACTCCTTTCAGCAATATTAAAAGTAGCTTGCTTCACCGGTCTTTTTATCGTTGCGCTCGGTCGTTCGGTCGTCGACACCCTTTTGCTGTCTTCGAGTACCGCGAATGCACCGCATTTATCCGCTTCTAAATTGAGGAAGTTGCTTATTGTTTGAATATCAGCGAACGATTCCTCTTCCCTCGCAGCCGTGAAGTCGTACCATCTGAACCTCAGAATTGGAGGCATCTTCTCTATGATAATTTTCACGATTTCAGGTGAGTAGAGGTATTGCGGTCTCTTCAATCCTTTTATGGCGGCCACACTGTTGTTTATTTGGCTAGCAAAAACGCATATGTCCCTGGGATTTTCCGTCGTTCTGGGAAGCGCCTTTAATTTCTCCAGTTCGGCTAGCACTAGTGCGTCGGGTCTACCAAATCTTCGGCGTAAAGCGTTAATTACTTCTTCTGGCGTCGCTTCTGAGTACAAGAGGCTCTTAATAATTTCTCTCGCCGTGCCTTTAATCGCTTTACGTAGCCGCGCCATATTCTGAATGTCAGAGAACATCGGAGATGTATCTTCGTATACGACCCGGAACGCCGTCCATTCGGAGCTGTCCCCTTCAAATATCGGCAGCTCTTGAATGTATTTCGGTTGCGGCGCTACATGGTTCGTCATGACTTCCTTTATTGCGTCGGCTATTGCTCGAATGTCACTTTTTGTTTCAATTTCTTCTGGCTTTTGTGCCGATGAGCGCATCCAGTTTGCTACCTTTTCTTCATGGTCATCGTTGACGGTTTCTATAACGGAGTCTTCCTCTTCCGTTTCTGCTTCTAATCGTAATCTGGCCAGGCGTGCTGCTGCCTGCGCTTCCCGCAGTTCGCAGCGAGCCAACTCTTCTCTGGCCTCGGCTAGTCTTCTTGAGCTGGCTTTTGATACGGCTCTAGATGCGGCCCGCCGGGTATAACCCGCTGGTGTCAGAGTCAATGCTTGCTCTGAGTGGCTGGCTGCGCTCGTCGACGTGGACTGCTCGATCGTTATCTCTTCGCCTGTAGTCCGGACTTCGGACGTAGTGGCGGAGGTAACAGTCAACGTCGATTCCCCTCGCTGCATCCCGTTCTGTGATCTTGTGACTGGCATTTTCTTCTCGCAATATTCACTTCTTGATTCACTCCACTATTTTTGCAGGATCCGGCTCGAAGGACCACTATTGTTTTGCAGGATCCGGCTTTCGAAGGACCACTATTGTTTGCGCCAACCCCCACGACACCTCAGATATACTCAGGCCTGCACGGTATAGTACGTTTAAGTGTGTTCGTTTGATAACACCCGTGCGGTAACCAAAGTAACCTCGGTGCGGCTTTGTATACCGGTGGGGTTTGACTTCGTACACTTTTGTCAAGACGGCTCGACGTAACGCTGGTACCGCCTCGACCCACGCACCCCTGCTAGTGCGTAATTGTAGGTGTTGTCTTGAAATGAAACTGCGCCTTGTTCTTGTTTCTTGCTTCGCCGATTCTTCGTGGATCACAGCTCGTTGTCACGGAATAGAGTAAAGAGCCCGAGTCTCTACGCGCGTCTGCACCGTGTCAAGTCTGAACCGAGACTGCCGAGACTCCCGAGAGTGCCGAGACTGCCGAGACTCCCGAGAGTGCCGAGACTGCCGAGACTCCCGAGCGTAGATCTCGCCGAGCTTAAGTACTACATAAGTATACCGCGACGAGAGCTACGCTTACATATATTTGCGCCGGTATACCGCGACGTGAGCTGTGTGACCCTTTTATTCGACGAAGCATTATATTTATTTATTTAATAAATTTACATTCATAATTTACCAATATTTCTCACTTACATTATGTGTAAATATTTTGTCTAACTTATAACTCGTAACACTCATACTTAATTTCTATTTATAGAGTTACAATTTTCTAACCTATCTTATAATTTATTTATATTTCTATTTATGAGTCGCCAACACTGTGGGTGACAGAGAAGCAGCTTCAAGAAGGAACCTTAACACAAAGCATTACCAATAGAAATGCGAATGATTTGATACAGCATCCCACACACTTCCACAAACGGGGAATCGGAAGACTCGTTTAAGTCCAGTCGGGGCTGGTTTGACAGCTTTTGGAAAAGGACCGGCATTTACTCCGTCGTCCGGTATGATGAGGCAGCCAGCAAAATGTTTGCCGAACTAATAGAAGCTAGACTCACGAGGCCGGGCTTTTCTAGAAAAGGATGCCGAATGCCGAATAGGACTAACGACGCATCTAAATTGAATAAATTAATTTTGATTTTGAAACATATCTTGAACAGTTATTTTAAACAATCTGCTGGTGAAAATGATGTAAGCATGACGAAAAAAGCGAATACCAGAGCTGAATATAAGGCGCTTAACTTTTTCTTTATGTTTTTGGAATAAAATAATTATTTTTAAAAATGTTTCTTCTTGGTAATAAATGTTTCTGATTCAACTTAACAAAATCAGCTGATGTGGCGTTTTGGGAGCTGAAACGGATTAATGGCATTTCAATTAATTTGCGAGCCTCGTTACGGAACGAATTAAACGAATGTATGTCTAGGCCACTGTATTATAAACCTAAGTAGGTTTATTTGGTTGTAGGTATTGTTTCAGGAACTCCTAAACTGAATTCTGGGTTGGATAGCCCATACAAACTTTCTTATATTATATGGTATATCCGATAGGAGTAGAGTTTCGATGTAGTTGCTGGATCGGGAAAAATATTCTTGAATTGGACGTACACCACCAGCACGTCGAAATCAACCTCATATAGACTTTGACCAGAAAAGCGACAACTGTCAGTCACAGAAGGCTAGTGTAATGTGGACTCAGTTTCAGCATTCAGATTTTGCCAACTAAGCCAGCCAAGCCCCTTCTTCCAGCTTCACGCAGCGATCTCACTGCTCCGAGGATTTTTGCTCATTTGGAACCCACAGCCACGCATTCCAGGATTACGTGGGTCACTGATTCCTATGCGCTGCAACAGCCTCTGCATGAGAGACTGTCAGACCAAGGTAAAAGAGATGTTTATTAAACAGTGGCCGTAATTCCCTATGATTTTGAGATTAATTCTGGTGACGCTTAGATGTCGTTTTGTCAGTAGCAGGCTTACTGCTGGCAGTGGCGTTTTGGAGTGTCTGCATATGCGGTTTACGACCAATGGTGATTTTGGGGTCTGAATGCCTCTAGTGCACTAGATTGATAGTTGGTTGTTAGGGTTTTAGGGGCATAGCTTTGTCTTCTAACGCCATCAGAATAGACGCACTGTCAGATACGAGTTTAATACCTACTCACAGTGGGCTGCAAAATATCAAACATCAATGAGGCAAAGAGGATTAAAAATACTTTTACAAAAATATTCGATTCCTTTATTATAGTACCGAAGTCAATTAATAAAATCTCTTGCATGTCAACACTAGGTATTTCAGCTAAGAGCCAATTAATATTCAAAATGGATTGACTCCAGTTTTCCATTTTTCATTTCAGTATTAACTGGAATGAGTTATGAAATCGATTTATTACATGAATTGGTTTTGATAGTGAATTTATCAACGATATGATTTTTATTTACGATTAAATTTAAATTTGAGACATGAGTATAGTATTATAAATAGGAACTTGGAGGTGCTGGGTTGCACAAATTAATATTACAAATACTATGCAACATGATTAATATATAAAAATTGAAAGGCATTTATTTTTTATATTATTTATGTAAATATACCTGTAAAGGTATAATATATTAATAGTATTCTTTTGAGTAATATAGTATTTAACACTCTCCCACACACACATACATACACCCCTCTCACTTTACTCACAGGAAGAACACTTGAACTCCATACACACTGCACACCATATAATTACTACCACAATATAATTACTTGTTAAATAGATTGTAAATTATAACATATAAGTTTTGTCAATGAGTCATGTACTTGATGCTAGAGTTTTTGCCTAATATATTCAAGGGGTTAGACGCTGTATGCTGAAATACAGGTTCACATCTAGTTCAGCGTCTTACTAATTTTAGCGCAATCAGATATAAGTTTTTCCTGTGAAACAAACTTTAAATGCATTATTATCATTACTTGTTATTGAAGTTGAGATAATATATAAAGATTTTTACACAAAATTATGCAGTACCTGTAGCAGCAGTGACCAGTTTTGGCCTAGTGGCTTCAGCGTGCGACCCCGGCTGTGCACCAATGGACTTTCTTTCTATGTACACATTTAACACTTGCTCATAATGAAGGAATATATTTTGAGGAAACCGACATGACGTGGACGCAAAAAAACGACGGCGTGTGTCAGGCACAGGAGGCTACCTGCTTGCCTATTAGATATTAAAATGATCATTAAGCAGATTCAGAAATCTAAAGCCCAGATCTAGAGAGGAGATTCACGAAATATTAGACACGCTCTAAAGTCTAATAAATAAGCCTAAATGTCGTAGTTGAATATCTAATTTTAAATATATCACAGCCCTATATGGGGCAAGTTCAGAATATTTATTCTGAGGCGGTTAGTAATAAAGTGAAAACGTCGAAAATGTCGAGTGGCACTGGAAGTACCATTACAATGTAATTTAACGAGGAACATGATGAGATAAATAAAAGTGTTGTTATTTCTTCAGATGTAATGATTAAGCACGTTCTCACATTCGAATGATACAATTAATACATACGAAAGGTAAAGGTATACATGTTAACATAATTACATATACTTCATGAATATAAAAACGTATATATATTTATGTATGTATTTTTATTTATATTGAATTTAGAAGTAACCCCACATGGGACAGTTTGCGAAAACGCTGCCGATTAGATAAGATAGTATAAGATAGCCCGTACCGCTAAATTTGTATGGGTAAGCTAGGGTAGATATTTGTTTTAGGATCAGTCTAAAAGCAATAATGTGTTTAGGCAACGAAAAAAATCCGACCTGTAAACCTATTCCAGGGTAATTGAGTGACCACAAACGGCGCAATAAAAACGTAATGGACCAATAAATATATGGATAAAGAATAAAACATCAGCAATAACAGACAAATAATGTTAATTATAAAGCTTCATCGCCTGGCACCTTTTTGGACCCTGAATCACTTCGAATTCCCATCAGCTTTCATCTAGGAGCACACATAATATGTACCCCCATAAGTGTCCCTGTTGCTTTGAAGTAAGTAGCCTTGGATACCACTGCCAAAAGACTGCAGGTCAGACGGGCTTATGGGATACTACTTGTCTCATCTCTCTCGGACAAGCAAAAATCTGGGGCGGCCGGTGAGCATAATAAACGACTCTATTATAAGAGTCTTTCCTCCAGCTTTGATTTTGGTCCCTTTGGAGTAGAGACTCTTGAGACGTGAGGTTTAAGTGTAGTTGAAGATTTTAATTGGCTTCTGGTACATAGTATCATTGACCCTAGAGCTGGTGCTTTCCTCACTCCATGAATAAGTATTGCGAGTAAATGCAGCGATAAAGGATAGGGGGCGAAACTTTTAAAATTGGTTTTAATTTTCTTCTTATTCATTTTAAATTATTTTTATTATTACTATTTAGGTTAATAAAATTGTAAATACTGTATGTTTGACTGTTATGTTTAGGTACATGAATAAATAAGTATTATAAAGATGTCATTAGACGACTCAATGAGAAGTTTATACTCTAGAAGTTTTGATTCTTTTTTATGCCATTTAAGCGCCATCTAGTTACAGGAATACTAACTACTATTAACCTTATCCATTGTTGTTCCGTGTTCATATAGAGTTTCGCTAGATGGCAGTGATTTCCATTTTAAAGTGAAGTAGTATCTCGGAACAAGGTGAGAATTTTATTTAACCGGCCCGATACTTTGCTAAATAATAAATATGGTCGGCCGTGTGGTGAATAGCTAAAAAAACAAGAGATATTATTTAATAATTAATCCATTGCTAAAACTCAAACTCAAAAATATCTTTATTCATATAGGTAAACATGTACACTGATGAACGTCAAAAAAAAAACAAATTAAATTAATTGTAAATTTACATTTATAACCAGTTCGCAAGTCAAGGGCGTAGAGCGGGTAAGCTGTAACGGGTGATTGAAACAAACGTTAAAATTTGTTAAAGTAACATAAGTAAAATTAAGGTCATAAACATACTACGATAATGTAATTAACATATTATATAGACTATTTATTCTGAAAAAATATGCATAGGGCTACTGTTACTTAAAAAAAATCGAATTACCATATTTAAAATCGCAAACACAGCAAGTGATCATAAAGAAGAATCTATTAATCTTATATCGGAACGTGAATCAAACTCAACTTTCAAAAATCATAAGTTTTCTCTGATTTAACCTTTTTGACAGTACTCAAGACATGACTTGAATTGGTATATACATAATTTTGATTGTAGCTTTCCCTTTTTATTTAAATCTAGACCTAGATTATAGGTTTAACATTGCCACAAGCAGTTGTTACAAGATATCATACTCAACATCCAATCAGTGTTCTTATTTAAAAACTAGTGACCCGCCCCAGCTTCGCACGGGTGCAATGCTGATGAAAAGCAGGTTTTTATTATGTATTGTTATTTCCGTCGCTGGAAAGCTCCGATAATATACGCGTTTGATCGCTGCTAAATAAGCTGTAATGGGCTGTATAGATCTATATTAAATGAACAATGTATTCAAGGTAGTTAATTGGATAAGGATTAATGCTGTATTGGTTAAAATCGCTTCGAAAATTAGCCATTATTTGTTGTACAAAGTAAATGACAAAAAATAGTTATTGTGGGTTATCCATAAGAGATAGACATATACCATCAGGGACTTTTCTATTGACCTTTTCAATGTGTACAATACTTAATACATTATTTTGATAAATATCGTAGGGGTCAGCCTGCGTTTGCAATGTAAGCGGATAAAATGTAATTATTTACGACATCACAATAGAAACCTCAAAAATAACAGTACTTCTCCACTATTTAATGAATGTTATTATACATATAAATCTTTCTCTTGAATCACTCTATCTATTAAAAAAAACCGCATCAAAAATCCGTTGCGTAGTTTCAAAGATTTAAGCATACAAAGGGACATAGGGACAGAGAAAGCGACTTTGTTTTATACTATGTAGTGATATAGAGATTACCCTAAATTTGAACCATATTTTTAATCTTCTGATTTAAAAAGAGAACGTGGAAGTCAAAAGAAACATTTGTGTCTAATATTCCTCAATGTCATTAAATAAACAAATAAATAATAAAATGGTCCTAAATCTTATACCTCATATGTATTCTCCTGGAATGCGTGTTATAATAATTGCGTTAGTTGTAATAATAATTAGTTACTTTCTTGATCTAAAACGTAAAGGTTAAGATATAATTTTATGTTATCAGATGCTGACGAAAAAGAATTAGTCTAGCTATTCAACGGGGGAACGCTGCCAGGAGTGCCTAAAGAGATTCCTTTTAATAACATATTTTAGTTATTACATTTTAAGGTCAGTTATTATATTAGTTGCCATTTAATATTGATATTGGGATAATAATTTTGATAAAAATTCAATTTTTTTAGAAATCCATTACGAGAAAATTTTACTGTTCTATAAATATTATTTTTAGATGCTATATATAATAATAATACAAATATAATCTATACTTGAGATGTGCATAATATTAATAACATAAATAAAACATTAAATAAAAATAATTGGCCTGTAGTGCGAACTTACACAGAGTAAGAAAAACAGCTGACACTTCAATATTTAATAACGGCCTGTGTATTTGACACCGACGGCCCAACAGTTACTTGCATCTTGTTGGGAATTTTCTTCAGGCAAGGCACCAATAGCATATGAAAAAATACTTTAATTCTGTCTTTCTCATACTTATGTACATTCGGATGTCAGATATATGTTTGTGACAGTGGAGTATCACAAGATCAGGTGCAGGCCAGCTTTACAAGTTTTCCGAGGCTCTGCGTAATCAAATACCTTAACCCTTCTGACTCAGGTTTAGTGAAATTTTACTAAGAATATCGCCATCCACAACTGGAACCAGAATCTTGTTCAACATGATTACAAGCATATCACACAATTATAAAAGACAAACAATAATGATAGTTATCATTACAGCTACTAGCAGTTTGCTACTAGTCCCAAATTGATCCGCAAAAAATCGCCATCAAGTGTAATTGCCCGTATAACGATCATTTAATATAAGTCTAAACGGAAATGGACTTTATGTCGTTGATATAAAGTTATTAATCGCTTGCAAACAATAAATGCACTTGTATGGAGGTATCAAACTAGCAATCATTATGACAAAGTAAACAGTGATGTGCGGTCGCTTACTATGTTAAATATATTATATGTTTATAAAAAGTGAATGTGAAGTGAAATGTGAGAAAATTTTTGTAAGTATTAGACATTACTATGCTCGCTTTTATTATCATTGTTTCAAGAAATCCATTGTTTTAAATGTTTACTCTCAAATTAAGAGTTATATTGTTACTTATAAAAAAAAAATAATGTGCAAAATTATAAAATCCTTTTTGGCATATGATTCAGAAATCGTAAATTCATAGGTGGCTGATTAAATCTATATAATGATAGTTATTATGTCGTGTGCCATACTTAGACGACCCGGTTTACATACTATGCCTTATTAATATAATACTATGTTCCAAGCATTTCTTTTTACTCAAATATGATGAGAAATAAAATACACAAAATTGGAATATACTGATCTGAAGCATATAAATAAAAAATATTAATAAAGAAAATAAAATCATTTAAGAATAAAATTAAAAGAAGAATATCCGTACAATCGAACCTATTTTTTAAAAACTTTACCTATTGGAACCTGGCACAGAAGCTGTCTATGTGCGGCCCTTACCACCTGCTTGCTTCCTGTCCAGCATAAATAATAATGCTTGTACTTTTCATAGGTATTAATCTTAAGTATAAATACGCTTTAATGTTTTTGATAGTATGAATTATTTGTCATTAATACAAATGTATAGTGTCGAAACATTATAGAACACTCAGAATGTTAAAGAACATTACCTTAGTTAAGCCAACATGATATTACCAGCCGTGATTAGATTTTATATGGCCTAGAAATGGCCTATAAAAAGTACTTGGATTTTTTTAAGTCGTTTAAAAAGATTTTTCACACTGTTAGACAGTGTAAAGTTATGCGCTTACATAACTGTGTTATCATTTAACTGTGACTTTTAACTGCATACGTGACAAAAGAAATTCGCAAAATATTATGAAAGTAGTTCTAAAAAGCTTAATTTAAAAATGGAGTAAAATGTTTACTTAAATATTATAATGAACTAGATGCCCCCGCGAACTTCGTTTCTCCTTAATGAGATTTTACTGAGCCTACCTGTTTAGTACATACCAACATGGAACATTTTGCTATGCTATCCCAGAGACTGTTCGGTTTTCCGGAATTAAATCTTTTTAGGTTGTTCTGTGAACTTTTCTCTGTATAAACCTCAGAGTTCACAACATGAGTTTTTAATAATAAAATAAAAAATAGGGGTTTGATTGTAAAGGGTTGAAAATTCAGGGTTATATGTATTGACTTATGTTGTATCATAAAAAAAATAAAAAGTTTTTTTTATCTAAAATTGAAAAAAAAATTAGGGGTAGATTACCCTTAACATTTAGGGGGATGAAAAATAGATGTTGTCCGATTCTCAGACCTACCCAATATGCACACAAAATTTCATGAGATTCGGGAAAGCCGTTTCGGAGGAGTTTAACCACAAACACCGCGACACGAGAATTTTATATATGTATAAGATTTAATGAGCGAAAACCTATAAATATTGATTTGATTTAACTCAAAACTCACTCTTTCGTGCTTCTTGCGATCAACTTCGAACAACTATATTTTCTAGTACCAAGTTTTCGTAAGTAGAGTGTAAGTTTAATTAGGAAATTGGGGTTCAGTTCTCCGCGACTAGGTGCACATGTCTTAATCGTATGAACCTGTTGCATTTTATAAATTAGACGATGTTGGCGTCGTCTATGGAGTTGTTTTTTGTCGCCACTAACAGGACGAAACTTACAATAGTAAAAAAAACAATCTGTCTTGTGAGGACCAGACTAAATAGTCAATTATATCATGTAGTAATTGAGTGTCTATGATTCCGAAGACACATGCCTTGAGGGTTTAGAAGACTTGACAGCTCGTTAGAGCATTGGCATGGCAAATATGTTCGCATTGTGTGATATTGCATTATCACTATAGGTCAATATGGCTTTCTTTATGATCTTTGTCAACGATGCAACACGTTTTTGCTTTTCACCACCGAATAGGAAAACGGAAATGGAAAATTTTCTCACTGTATGTAAAGGAAGGGCCAGTTTTAATAACTTAATTTATATTATATCTTATCACTGGAAAGCGCGCCAGTCAAGTTAAATAAATTAAAAAATGTCAATTATAGTAAATTCTTAATCGACCGTTAAATAGACATCATTAATTTACTAAAAATTGATGATTCAATTAAGAAACTCTCAAAGCGATAATTAATGAGTAAAATCCCATAGAAACTTCTTCAACTTTGTAAAATACAAATCTTGATGGTTCGGTTTAGCTAACAATATTATTATAGGAACACAATTCTGGTATATAAATTAATGAAAACTTTTTATTAAATTATTTATTAATGAACACATTGGAAAACTTATCATGCAATAGTTTTTAGTTTATTTTGAATGTATTTTATGGATATTTGGAGAAATTTATATTCATTCTTGATCGCCGTAATTTTTTAAATTAATTATGGAAAACAAGTCAGTCATCTTTTACAAAACAAGTAAGTAGGCAATTGGTAACTTTAATTTTTAATTTTATTGATAATAAGACAAAAGACGATTGAAATTAATAATTTCATAATTTTAAATATTTCTTCTTTTAAACCTAGTTACTATAAAAGTAATACCTGCTGCAAATAACTTTCGATTCAAGATTTGCTTACATTTCTAAGTGACGGAATAACATAAATCACTTCGTATGCAGTGCACTGTCTGGCCTAGAAACAACTTACTTTCACGGGATAACAATGGACTATATAATTTATAGATAATGCTTATTACAGATTTGTATGACTGCAACCTGGAAGATAAAAATAAATAAATCAGTGGCGCTACAACCTCTTTAGGTCCTGGCCTCAGATTTCTGAATCTGTTTCATGATCATTTGTAAATCTAATAGGCTCACAACGTCGAATTTTTGGGTCTGAGACATGTCGGTTTCCTCACGATATTTTCCTTCACCGTTCGAGCAAATGTTAAATACGCACATAGAAAGAAAGTCCATTGGTGCACAGCCCGGGATCGAACCTACGACCTCAGGTATGAGAGTCGAACGCTGAAGCCACTTAGACCCAAAAAGTCGACGTCGTGTGTCAGGCACTGGAGACTGATCACTGACTTTCCTATTGGATTTAAATATGATAATGAAACAGATTCAGAAATCTGAGGCCAAGACCTAAAAGAGGTTGTAGCGCCACAGATATTTATTTATAGATAAAATATATGTATTAAATTTACAGTGTTGCATAAGATATGTTTAATTCTACGGAATTAAAAGTCATATTATAAAAACTCTATAATAAATTTTAATTAAATAGTATAGTTTGTGCTTGGTTCAAACCTTATCTTATAAATAAAATTCTCGTGTCGCGGTGTTTGTGGTTAAACTCCTCCGAAACGGCTTTCCCGATTCTCATGAAATTTTGTGTGCATATTGGGTAGGTCTGAGAATCGGACAACATCTAATTTCATCCCCCTAAATTTTAAGGGTAATTCTCCCCTAATTTTTTTTTTAATTCTAGATTAAAAAAAATTATGATACAGCATTAGCAAATACATATAACCCTGAATTTTCAACCCTTTACAATTAAACCCTTTTCTTTATTTGATATGAAACTAGGGTAGCGTAGCAAAATGTTCCATTTTGGTGTAAAGCTAGGCATTAAGGAGAAACAAAGTTCGCGGGGGCAGCTAGTATCTTATAAATGGTATTGTTTTTTATTAACATAACTTTTACACATTTAAAGAAAAACACTTTTTTACGGATTATAGTTATGTATTATTGTATTTAAACTTATAATTATTTAGACATAATTTTAAATATAAACCGACGTTTCGCGTGCTTTACAGCGTGCGTGGTCACGGTGGTGGTTTAAATTTAAAATTATGTCTAAATAATTATAAGTTTAAATACAATAATACATAACTATAATCCGTAAAAAAGTGTTTTTCATTAAATCTTATAAATGTCTAATATGTAATTAATTATTTAATAGTGTTTATATTACTGTACCACACCTTGTTTTTAAGTTTTTATAGTCTCTTATTGAGTGCTGACAGATTAATTAACAGTGACGAGATAAGAAAACCTTTCATTTTATTCATTACACGAAATTGATCTTAATGTTTAATTAAAAGTATATATAATTGGTAATAATACGTCTGCCTTAACTAATAACACGGTTTCGGAGAAAATAAATAAGATTGTCCAATTAAGCAGTAATGTTCGTAATCGTAAAAATATATTTATCAAAGTTTAAATCTCAAAGTTGGAAAGCCAAAACACTTTGCAGAAATTGTTGAAGTTTATTTTTTACATAATTTCAAAATCAGTAATATTTTATGTATTTAAAAGATCTAGTAATTACTTGCAGCTGAAGTATTTACTAGGTTTTTATTGTGGTGTTTCGTTAAGGATCGCCTGGGTTATTGGGTTCGATTCCCGATCAGGGCAAGATTTACCGTTTCTGGTTTAACTGACTGAGCTCGGTGTACTTTTCCCTTCCACAAGCTACCAGAAATAAATAATCACATAAGCGATCTTCTTTCCCACCACTTAGATAGAATATCTTCCTAGAGATAGAAGAAAAGAAAGTTTTACTAAGATCCTTTTGATCATATAATTAATAAAAAATATTAGTAATTAATGCAGTCATATGCATCATTTTGTTTAAATTCAACAGAATTTGAGTAAAGTTAGTATATCTAATTTTCAATAATTTTGCTATTATTTTTTTATTATTTACAAGAGCTGTAAAAACCGAAATTAAATATACATTAAACGGTTATAAACACGAATTCCGTGACGCAGACTTTCGAGTGCTTTAAAGCTTTCATCTCTGACCACAAAAGCTTTGTTTAATATGTGTATCCATTAAAAAAATCCCACATAATTACTTCATCAAACCCATATCAAACCGAAACCAACAAATCGACTAAATATTTAGAAATGTCGTGAGTTGTTGCTTCGTGATTATATTTGAGATTTGACCTCAATCAGAAATAAGTCGTGCATTTTCCGTCCTGGATGCTCGAGCCATGTAAAACGATTTGGTATTAAGAAAGTCAAATGAAAGTGTGTACCGAATATATTAACCATTTAAGTAGTTGCGCCCTGCGGTTTTACTTACATTAAATTTGTCGTTGAGTCATACCATCGTAGAATATAGAGTATAAATAAAGGTACCATTTATTATTTATTTATTCAATTACAGACATGGCAAAACTCATATTAAAAATAGACTATAATATATAAGTATACAATATTAATTAAAAATAACATAAAACACAGTATATTCTAAGCCCTAATACCCTCCAAGTATACCCTCAAATCAGAGTATACTATCGCCATACTCTCACCAAATAGGTCGCTGTCCGATGAAGAGTCGAGAAACCCATTAAGAATCAAGAGTAATCGAGGAATGGGAGCTGGTTGACGTTGGACAGTGCGAGCCGAACCCACAGCAAAGAGTTATTATATCGCTCAAAACGGGACATTGGTTTAATTTAGGTCAAAAAATTAGGAGTCAATGATAAATAACACTATTTAATTTTATTTATTCAGAAAAAGTTATCAGGCTTTATAGTTACGAATAACAAAATACAGATATGAAAAATGTTTAGTTATCATTATATTTTTCAGAAGAACAAATATGATAAATTCTCGGCACGTTTTTATATGTTCAACTCAAATTATTTGAAAACGGGACAATTTTTCGTCTCACAGTTCTCACCGGGACTCGTAATTGGAAGGAGGGACAATCGCGTTCAAGACCCACGTTAAATATAATCAATCGTTAATAACTGGACTGACGAAAAATCAATGGAAACCCGTCCCTTAGATCGACGTCGTTCTCCGCGAACTAAACTGATAAAATCATTGTTAATAAAAGGAAATAATATCCTGCTACTATTGATTGAAGTCGTACGAGTCGTACGAGAAGTCGAGATTCTATACAATGCCTAAGTCTACGCGCTTAAACGAGGGAATTTCGAATCCCATGAAACACCATTTCCGATGGGATGATGGTCCGGAATATCATGGGAAGAGGCACGAAACCTCAAAATGAATTTGTGTTTTCAAAGGCCAATTCTGAATTCGATTATTTAGTTAGCGTGTGAACTATACGCATTGATAAAGTTTAATTACAGTGATATAATTGTACCGGTAACAATTATTTATACTTTCATTAACAATATCCTTAGTAATTCATCATTCTGTGAAAAGTGAGTTGTCCAGATCATTAAGCTGATATAAACAACTTTTTTAACGTACCGGAAACTTTTTTATATACAATATTTTTATAGCTAAAATTTATATACATAGAAGTAAATGTTATAATGTTAGTTCATATACGAGCTCAGCTGACATATTACCGCCTTAACTAACAGTTTAAAATATACACTATTATTTCAGTTAATATTAATCCTTACCTTATTATACTTCGCATTCCAGACATTAAATCCGTAAATTACTTTTTGAATTATTTAAATCATACGATTAAAAAGTTATCGTTAATAATAATAAAAAGTGCGTGCGTACAAAGTACACGTGTCAGAAGTGAAACTCTTTGTAAATTAATTATTAATAAACTAATAGATCATGTACCATATAATTACTCCATGTATTTGTGTATCTATTTTCAAACTGTTTACACAATGTATACATGCGAATTATAATATAAATAACTAAAAATCTGCTTTTACTGTACAAGACGTTATGTGACCGAATTACGACCTAATGTCATATGTAACTACTAATTTGTATTTTTGCCCCATTTTTGTTAGTGCATCGAATAACCTTTTTTTTCTTTCTTTAAACTGTTTAAAAGAAAAATACCACATGTATTGGTCTACGTAATGCATTATACAATCAGATTCACAATATATTGAAAGTAAAACATCACATGTAATTGTTTGATTGCAGACACTGGAGGTTGTTAAGAACAGCGTGTTGAACAAATTGCTGGAGTTTCTACACCATAAGAAATATTGTATGTCATCTTTTACTTTTCCAAAAAAGAGAGAACCGGAAATTCAAAAACCTTATTAATAAGCAACCGATTATGAAACATGAAGAAACCTTTAAACTTAAAATTACTGTGATTGATATGAGAAATGGATAAACATCTATCTAAATCGAGAAGAGAAAACTTAATGTGAATTTAAACAATGAACTAACGATGTTTAGAACAACGAACTGTTACGTAATACGATTTGCACTCACACCAAATGAAGATTAGCGAGCAAAAACAATGCCCATTTATAGATATGCTATTGAAAGTAAAAATTTATTGAGCGTTAAGAATTTGCGGATGATTGCAATGAGTATATCAAAGGTCATTTAGGCTTTTTGAAATGGAATGAAGAAAATGCAGTGAATAATAAACCAACGGATGGCGGGTAAGTGATAAAATATACTTGAATCCAGTTTCAACTTTTCCAACATTAATTGGATGTAATTATTAAGATTTATTAATTAAGATTTAATAATCTGGACTTAAATTGTAACGTGTCATGGCAAAAACATTTCTGCGTGTCTTTCTCTGATTATTTTTCTTCATAGACATCTTCTATCGTCGTTTTTGGACATGCCAGCACTCTTACGATGTTTTCCTACATATAAGAAAATATGTAGATACATGTAGTATAAAAAAATGTATTAACTGTGTCCAGTTAGTGTTTCTTTATTCTGTCGATATGTTAAATGTACAATGGGAAATCGATTTAATGTAGGTCTTTACACTGACCAATAATGATAAGTCCGAATCATTACAGAGAGTAAAATCAGGATCGGCTTGCTACTTCACAATTAAGTTATTATGTCTTTGAATTCGTTCCGCCTTTGTTGCTTCCATACTTATCGTAAATAACTATCTTTCGTTCAATGACGCTTTGATACGGTTTAATTACATAGATACTGTTATATAATGCCATCACGATTATTAACATTATAACTTGGTTGATTAAAAATATGCTTGCGATAAATTTTTATTAGACATAGAAAGATTTCATTCACAATAAATTGTTTTTCAGTGAATTTAAATATAAAAATTTACAAGAGGGTATATATAGGAACGTGTGTATATAACTCCTCTTAAACGTATGTTTTTGGTGGATAGTTTAAGGAAATGAATATACTTACCTTTCCCTCGCAATATATTTATGAAAATATTATGTATGTATACAAAAATAGTGATAAGTATACTAGAATAGAACATACGCACAATCTCAATACTCGGAACAAACGCAGGCTGCAATTTCCCCGTACTAGACTGTGTAAAGTTAGTAATTCTTTTTTGGGGGAGGCATACTCTTTTTAATAAAATCCCAGAGGCTCTTTTATCTCTGCAATTTTAAAAGTAAATTATGGATTTTTTTTCTGCATTGGAGTTTAAGCATTAAACCTTCTTTTAATTTCTAGTAAAATTATATTGATAAACTGGGGTTTGTATAACAAAATCAAAGGTTTTTTTAAAAAAGACCCCCATAGTGTCACTATTCCGCTAAACATTTCGTTATAAGAGCATTAGTGTCATTTACAATTACCACAATTATAATGCTCGTTTGCCTAATTAGCAGCATTATTATAAAATTACAATGTTGTTTTTTATTCGTTACTGGATTATTATTATTATTAGTAAAAAACTTTGTGTGAAAAAAATTTTATTTCCATAAAATCTACTAAGAACTTTACTGGTTACTAACTCAAAACTATTCCAAACAGTAAATTAAAAAGAAAAAACAGAAAATTATTCCGAATTGAGATTTCTGTCAATTCCAATAAAAATGCAGAAAATAAAAATATGCCACAATATAAAAGGTGTCTCCATTTAACACTTAACACTAAATATTTATTAAAGTACACTTAACTCTAATTATTAATTATTTTTAATCAATGGCAATATTCTGAGATCAATGAGATCTTTGTAATCTTAAAAACTTAGGAACGTTAAATTGTTATTACGAGATCTTGGCAACAGGGAATGTTGCTTTTTATTTGTACTTATTATTTACTAATAGATAGATTAATTTATAATATTGTTATAAAAAGAAGATGCGTAATATCTTGGAATGTGATTAGCCTGTACAAGAGATTTTAAATCAGCCTTTTTACGTGCAGTCAACTGAAGCTTTGAATTGTACAGCCTTTTTAACTGAGGGCGAGGACGAGAATTTGCCCTACGTATATTACGGGTTTTCTGTTGACAGAGATTTATTTCTTTGTACTCCTTTTCCATATAGGAAGTTCTATAAAAAGCTTTTACTTTATTTTCATTGCCTTTTTCTATTTTTATCGCTTTTAGATCGCCTATCTTCACTGCTTCTCCTTTTACATCTTTATTACATTTGTACTCTACCAAGCTTTTGATGTCTAAAAATTCACTGTAGCTCATTTCATTCATATTAAACTTCTTCCCTTTTTTTTAGCCTCTCTTATAATTTGAACGTACTGGTCAGGCACATAAATAGGGCCTGATCGTAAAGCCTTTTTTACTTGCTTTTCGATGGTAGAATGCGCTGCGTCCCCTTCGTTTTGAGTATGTCCTTTGATGAGGAATTTATGAGTGATAGACTTAAGATTCTGCAGTTCGGATAGAGCATGAATATAAAGCGAGATGATAAACTGGTTTTTTTGTTGGCCACAGCAGTTATCGGAATAAAATATTACTTCAATGGGTTTAGAAGCAGCAGTGGATATTTTGTATAAATATTTGTATACGCATGTCCCAATTTCACATGCTCCTCTATTCCCTCCCACCTCATTCCAAAAGAAACATTCTGTGTTGTCTGTTCCGAGTTCGCATATTGTAAAATTGTAACAGTTCAATTTTGATTTATAATAAAATACAGATACATCGCCTCTTGGTACAGGTAACACTGCTTGTAAATCATAGCATGCCACAATTTATTCGGAATTGACACCCTCTTTGTCTTTAGCTTTCTCATTCCTACTCTCATCTTTTTCTTTTAGATGCCGCTGATATTTTTCTTCTAAATTATTTTTCTCGCTTTGTTCTGCATTTTTATAACTTGTACATAGATCACATTGATCTTTTTTCGGTATAAAAAAACTTATATTGAATTCCTCATTAAAAACTTTTCTGTAAGTGTGAATTTTAACAAACGGATCTTTTTTTTATGCATTCTTCTTTGTAGTAATTGTAAAGGTCAGTAACGTTTTTTCCGCCATCGATGTATTCTCTCGTGGTTTGCTTCCTCAAGTAGTGACTTTCAATTCTTGGTATTGAATTAATATGATTTTTTACAGCCATTAAGTGCTCATCAGGAATTTTTGTACCATGGTTTTCATGTTTCCCTCTCTTTTCTGGTTCTAAAATTCCACTTGTGTTCAGTTTTTCGATTACTGTTCGTATTGGTCTGTCGTCAGTTTATTTGCCATTCTCATTTTATTTTGTATAAAAGTAAAAAGCAAAGTGACACTAAACAAATTATGTACTAATTTAAAAGCAATAAGTGTGAAGGAATACTGTCACTAACCTAAGAGCGACATTATGGTAATTAATTAATTGCGGAATTTACAAAGATAATTTGGAGGAAAACTGTTCTTAATTAAAAAAGTACACTTTTCTACTTAAAATAATGCTATACTTACCGCTATCATCACTGGAATACCGTTCCTAAGCAAAAAAATACACTTTTCCTATAAATTTCAAACGTTTTATGCGTATGGCACCGACACTAATGTCAAAATGACAGTATTCTAATAAGATGGCGCATACGTTTCCCATAAAAGCGTATTGACACTAGCGCTCTCTAGCGGACTATGTTTGCAATAAAACTAAGGGTGTCTTCACATTCTCTAAGTACAATAAACTTGCAACGGATGGCATTCATAACTCAATTTTGCCAAATTTCGTTTAGTAACGGTTTGGTTTTCAAGGTGCGATTTGCTTTGATTTGAGAGAGTTTTTTACGCCGGCCTTTTCTCTCGGCCAACACCCTCTGTCTTCTTTGCCGATGAGTAGGGATGCCAACAGGTTCGAATTTAATGACGTGGAATAAGTGATACCATGATGATCTTATGTTCCAAATAAACGTATTTCATTTCATTTAGATTCACAAATCAGTTATTTAACTATACTGTAAATAAACATTTATAAATCTTCTGTGCATGTGTTCGTAATAAAACTCCAAAATGGCTAGAACGTTTTTGGAAAGAAAATATGTTTGTTAAATATATTATATCAAAATATAATATAATATATTAGATTTCTTACTGTTTTTACATGTATGTGCCAAAACTGTAAATGAGACTATTAATATCGAATAATAGTATATTTTGAATACTTTATTTCATGGCAGTGACAAATGACGTTATAATACACAAAATAGTGCTTTTATGATTGAGGCTAGAAATTTTTCCCACCATTCATGCCACTCATGGCGATGTCACCTTGTTTTCTGTTTATTACGATTTAATATACTTGTAGATCAAACAGTTTTAAATGTATTTCAATTATTTTTCACGCTGTTATTTTCTATTTCGGTGGTTAACGTTTAACGAATTATTAACGCATAATAACCATGTTTTTTATATAATTTTAGACAATCATTTGTTTTGAAAAAATAAATGTTGTAGGTATAATTTATCAATGCAATTTTTTTCAAATATTGACATAAGTTTAGGCAGAAAACTTTAATCATGTAAACTGGCTTAGTTTGAAATTAAAGAACATTTAAAATCAAAATACTTTTGATAAAAGCTCGCGACATTTCTTTGAACTAAATGTATCTTAGGTATGTTAAAATGCGAATAAGTTGATTGCTTATCAGTGTAAAAAAGAATATACATATGTATATGTGCAAGTAAGTCATAAGAACTCGTAAGGGCAGCAATTTGGGCCAGCTAGTATGTAAATTATACCTAAATATTCTCACTTATTTGTTATCGGTTAATGAAATTGTCTTGATACATTCTCTCCCTTCACTCTCAATATGAACCCGATAGGACGACATTCCAACGAAGAGATACATTTGCCAGGACCCATATCTATCTATTTTCTATGAATTTTCGTTCCTAGCATCACTTAATACAAAATGTTTACGCACATAATTTAATTATTCATAGCAATAATTAGTATTTAAAGAACAGTTCAGAACTTCAGAGCCCTTAAAGTATACTTTCGGTATTTTGGTTGGTAGATGATTTTCTTAAGATAAGATGCTACGTTTTCTTAATTACTTGCTTATAATGTACATTTTTATGTTCTGCTGCGATAACAGCGATATTATTATTGCTTTTGCATTTGTTAGAATTCCTGGTGGACAGAAAAGCTATGTTCTATATAAATATCAACTATGCAAATAATAAAAACATAAAAGTCACTTTTTTTTAAAAGTTATACTTTAAAGTCAAGTCTTTGCTATTTTTACATAAACATTTAATTCTTACATCATTATACAAAACTCAACCGGGTCTATTTTCATTTGATATTGAACTTAATAAACTCAAAAACTAGTTTTAGGGTTTTCTCCAATAGATAGTGCGGTACCTGCGGAATGCATACATAATTCTAAAATAAACCTCATTTGGTTGCGATCTCTTCAGCAAAGATACAAAATATACGAAAACGCAGACGAGTTATGAGGAAGCTAGTCGTGGTATATTATATAAGACTATTGGCCGATTTGTGATGCTTTATCAGAAATATTATTGAACCATGAAGCCCTTAAATAAACAAGAAAACAAAAGATATAAATAGCCACAAAGAAAGTGATGAAAGTGATTATGTCATTGGTTTTTAATATACAGTTTTGTTCCTTTAAATTTATAACATACATAAAGAGCGTACCAATTCTTAAAAGGCCGGCAACGCACTCGCGAGCCCTCTGGAATCGAGAGTCTCCATGGGCGGCGGTCTCACTTAACATCAGGTGAGCCTCCTGCCCGTTTGCCCCCTGTTCTAAAAAAAATCATTTTCTAAGGTATACGTTAAATGACTTTTGATAAAGGCTTTTACAGCAGTAGTAAAAACAAAAGTTCGATTAAGTTCCGACAGCTGAATTCTCATTCTGAAGTCTTATTCCGTATTTCAACATACCTTCTGACAATGGAATTTTTCTTATAAAAGTACAACATATAATATAATTTTTTTGGCCCCAGATTTAAGACCTCCTAATTCTGCAATCAAACATGGTAACCGCTTATGAACCCTCATAAGTAAATAGACATGTTCTGGTTCCTATTAAGTGACGCTGGTCCTCTGATTCAAAACTTACACAAAGTTTACTAGAATCGGCTCCAAGTGAATAATCTTCCAAAGGCGTTTACCATAAAAAAGCATACTCCTTCAATGGTCTCCAACGCACCTACTAACATGGGTGTCCATAGGCTGCTGTAACTGCCTTATCTGGTTATCCTTTAGGCTCGTTTGCCCCTATCTTGTATGATATCCTTTCCGGAAAATATATTTGTTTTCCAAAAGGCACAAAAGTATTTATTTACCTTGCTTTCTGTTATCAACTTGCCATATTTATCATTATGATCTACCAAGTCCCATTTAGGTTTTACGGGACTTTAATCGCTGCATATAAAATATATTTTCTCTCAATAGACCATGAAATTGTCACCGACTCACGTTTAGTACGAAAGCGAGGCAAATCGAGTCACAGATTACGTCTACTGATCTAATCTGTACGGTTGTAATTATGATGATAAATTATTGATTAATTTAATAGATCAAAAGAAAATTGCTAAGATGGATTCCTAAGTCATTTTTAAAGATCTTTAAATAATAAAAACAAGACATTATTAGAGTTATACTTCTTTTGGCGCGTTAGGGAAAAATTATGAGAGTAAATTTTTACGATGCGCGCGCACACCGTCACAAAATCCGACACCCTGAAGTTAGTTATAGTCAACATTTTAGGTTTTTTTGCTGTATTTAACGACCCTTTTAAATTTATAAAACTTTCAAAGTATTAAATACATCTCTTCTATTGTGTCGTTTTTTCTACAAATGTCGAATTTTTTTTAAACATTTTTATCTTGTTTCTCCAAAGAGGTATAACTTCTAACGCGTGCACATAAAGTAAACACATGATCAGGGTTGATTCATTGTAATGGTGATGATTTTTTGGAACCGGTGTTATGGTTTGTGGAGTAGGAATGGTAAACACTGGAAAGTGCGAAGTGCGAAAGTAAAGGAATCCCCGCCTTCCCCCGTGAAGGCAGTTTTTACCCGTATCTAAGAATGAGCTCAGTAGATAATATGTTTTTTAATGTAATATAGCGAGATTACCTGTACAGCCTGTACAGCTCAGTTCGAGCTGTTTTGGCGAGCAAAGCCAAGCGATAAACAATTAAAAGCACATTAGAAACTTAAAGTATGTAAAGCGCCATCTAGCGCACCACTTGGTAAAAGACTTCATTTTAGCATTTTCTGTGCGCGAAAATATCACGAAGTAAACATAATGAAACAAGAACACAAAAAAAATAAAATATTTATAAAACCAAACAAACCACATTTAATTACAAAAACGAAATAAACTAACAAAAACTGTGCAGTACCAATGAATTTCTGAAAGCGACATCTCTTTTTCGGTATCAACACTAATGTTAAATTAAACTCAAGCATACTGTCAGTGTTCATTTGTCTATCACAAGAATGCGTTATTAACCGAAAATATATTATTGCAATTAATATACAATAGTTATTTGTCGCATATTTTAACGTTCATCATATCACATTGTATTCATGTATTTTAAAGAATTCATCTGGTATAATATTTTTATAGGATATTTTTTCTTATATTTTCATAAAATAAGTATCTTATAAAAGTCAGTCCTTAATTGTAACTGGAAATAAATAAATTTTGGTAAATATATCTTCAATTGTAATGTAATTGTAATTGTAATTGCAGTCAAAACAGATTAACGAAATGAATTACAGTATACATTACGTTTCAATCGTCCAGCGAGAGACCACAATTAAAAGACCACCACCCACCACCAACGTTAAAGGCTGGTGGAGTATCTTCTGACCACTAACTGGCAATACTGAAGGCTCCAGTGGCTAAGTTGTATAAATACTATTTCGTACCGATGATTTCCTGACAACGGTGCAACTTACTAATATGCTTAGCTACGGTGTGTCCACTCTGAATCTGAGATGAATGTCTGATTAGTTAAACTACTTATGTAGCTCAATAAATCAAATCAAAATTCATTTATTCAATTTAGATGCTTCTTAGGGCATGCTTATGAATTTCAAAAACGTTTACAAAATTCGCGAAAGAGCAAAATCGCATTTAAATCGACTTATACTATTTTCTGTACGTTCTTGCATACACGACTGATATCATCACTTTTATTTTTTCTTTATAAGTGTACACTGCTACACGCTGTATGTTTAAATGATATTTGAAAAATAGTAAACAAAATTAACTTAGGACTAGCTAAGTATGCGTTATAAGAAGTAGTACAGTATACCGTTGGTAAATGGTCGTTCGACGATCAGTTTGTCTGTAGGCACAGTTGTTGACGCGTGTGTGTTGTGAACAATTTTAACGGTGAGTAACGGGATCATATCCTATGGGAGTCTTCTCTATTTAAATCTATTTATGTAGGCGGTTATTATTTGAGAATATTCAACGATTATTTTTGTAAATGTTATAAAAACTCATCCTGGAATATATTTAAAAGTTATATATATTCAACGATTTATAAATGTTATATATCATGATAATTAATGACAAAGGCTGACATGATTAATATTAAATAAAAATAAAATTATTCACATTCTTTATTGTTAGGTTGGGTCAGTTAAATGTTGTCAAATCATAAACAAAAATACTATTCTTAATTATCAAACTCAGTTTTGAATTTCCTAGGTGAAATCATAACAACAAATCATTAAATTATAAAATAATAGAAAATGTACTCCGCCTAGGTACTACTAGAATATTTATAATTATAATATAATATGAAAATAATTACATAAAAATATATTTATACACTTCCATTCAGCTACATTCAGAAATTCTGTAATTAAAACAATATACGGATATGGTATATATATGTGAAGTGAAAAACTGTTTTTAATTTTCATTCAAAAATAACTAAAACACTTTGCAGAAAAAGACATAACCAATAGATACAGATATATGCGCGAAAATCTGGGAATAAAAAACACGATAAGTAGGTAATTGACATAATATATTTAGTTACTAAATATGACGAAATTTTCTAAAATGCAAAAAAAATATGTAGATGCAAGTTTTATATCATAACTAATTATTATTGCTTGATTATTTTCGAGATTATATTACATGAAATCGAATGAATATTCTTTTATTCGCATTGATAACTATGTTTTTATAAAAACTAAACTATGGTTATTTAAAAAAAACCTACGCTAATAAAACGCACTCGCGAGCCCTCTGGCATTGAGAGTGTCCATGGGCGGCGGTATCATTTAACATCAGGTGAGTCTCCTGCCCCTTTGCCCCCTGTTCTATAAAAAAAAAATGAAAACTGATTTTTTAAAATATAAATATCGTAGAATAAACATAAACAAATTGATTTGAATTTCGAATGTAGAAGGCATAATTTTCTTGATTTCCTATATCGGCGTCCTTTAGCTTAAATTAGGTTATAGCCAATACAATGCCAATAAAACGCAGGTGAAAGTATTAATTCCAATGTCCATCGGTGCAGTATTTCCCGATAGTTCGAGAAATTAAGGTCACTTTCGCTCCGTAACTGATATTCAATTTTACTTTGGATCATATTATATGACCTATATTATAACATGTATAAGAATCTGCTACAACATTTAATAATTTAAATTATACATTCCAAAACTGAATTATCTTAAGCTAATAAAAACGTATTATTTGGATTGTTATTTAATACATTGATTGTGTTGACCATAGATACGATCCTCTTATTTAGTATTTTGCTTCAGGCTTTTGACATCTGTCAATCGCTTGACTATGACACATTGATTAGTCAAAGATATTTTTTTAAAGAAATGCATTTCTTCGATATCAAACCCAGCATAGATGCGTGTTAAAATTCATAATAATCACTAACTAATGGCACTATTTAAGGAAGGGAGTCTTTAGTATTTTAGTCAAATTGTTTTTAGGCTCAAAAGAGACAAATGAACATTTTAGTTAAAATAATATAATCATACTGTTTAGGTAATGGGTAAATCTAGACTTTTTCGTGTCGGAAAGCAACTGAAAAAAAATTATTTGTTGATTTTATTTCTGTAAACGCGGGTTATGTAAGAACAAACAATATTCCTTTTCAGGGAAATTAATTTTTCCCCACCTTTATATTTGCTTTATTCTCTAATTTTGTTTTATTCTGATTTTATTCTATTTTATTATTATAATAACTCGTGCTAAATTCCTCTATCGTTAGCTCGTCACGCTTAACGGGACTATTGCCTGACCTTTAATTTTAAAACAATAGAACAACAATTGTATACACTCGATTTAGAGCTTGGAGAGAGTATTTGTCATAGATTTAAAAGGCCTGTGTGAGAGCCCCCAATATCTTGAATATAATTAAAAGAAGTGCGTGCGTAGATACACATGTGAGAAGTGAAAATTCTTTGTAAATTAATTATTACTTAGGTAAAAGCACCTATTTATGATGATGTACCAGTTTATGATCACTCCATGTATTTGAATATTCACACTGTATTCGTGCTATTGATAATATAAATAAATAAATAATCTGCGTTTGTTGCCCAAGACGACAAAATAGCGTGTATTTATTCTTGATCTCCCTTTCTCACTTCCTCTCAATCGCTCGAGAGAGAAGAAAATCGAGAGCCCTTTTCATCGACAAAAACGCTGCACATGTTCGTGACGTTTCGTAAGAATTTTAAATTAATTTTTTCATGCGCCTAAAGAAGTTATACTTCAAAAAATAATCGGATTCTCTTAATTAATTATTACATGTAAAGTTTTATAAAAATGTATTTTAAGTTTTCTTGAAGCTTAAGCCCCGCAGCTTAAATTGCGGGCTGTCTTTATTTATTAATAAACACTTCGCAAGTATATATAAATATAATAATTAAATAAAAAGGAGGGTAACTAGCGGCCTTATATCATATATGATCATGATATATATAAGGCATCATATAATATGATAATTTGAGCGCAAGAACTATATAAGTTATTTAGACAAAGCTAAATGGAACCAAAATAATTGTCATAAGTGAAAGAGACAACAATAAAAAAGGACAGGAGACAGGATACATATTAAAGGAAAAATGTACATGAATCAAGATAATTTCTGTTCACTCGCATAAAATTAAAGGCTTGTGGGAGAGTACGGTATTAAAACCATAAGTTTTGTCAACAATTCTGATTAATTGTTATTTTCATTATGACATCATGACATTTGCAAGCCTATTTTGATATGGCTGATTGTGCGGTGTATTTAAAAAAAAAATATCAATCTGAATGTAACACTTTCTTTGCAAAATAAACGATTTATTATTATTATTAATTATATGCTAGACTTAGGTATTAAGTATTGCCTATGTTACATAAGAAAAATGAAGCACAACGATAATAGAATTCAAATACAATTAGTTTTGAGTTTGTTCGCTACAAAGAAATCTTTAACATTTGTACAGATTTGTAAACTTCATAACGAACTTTAACGCCAACTTTGTGTAATTTATTTTAGTCAAAAATAAATACACAAAATTGAAAAAAATTAAAATTAAGGAGCGTACCAATTCTTAAAAGGCAACGCACTCGCGAGCCCTCTGGCATTGAGAGTGTCCATGGGCGGCGGTATCACTTAACATCAGGTGAGCCTCCTGCCCGTTTGCCCCCTGTTCTATAAAAAAAAAGTCAGTGTTATAAAAGTCTCCGCGAGATTTAGCTTTAGGTGCGTTTTCTGCTCGAATTCGTACCTGGATATCCACTTTCCAGTAACCGACCAACAGTATGTTTAGCGATGTTATGTAGGCCCTAAGTTAAATTATGAAGAAAATCTGTTTTTTATTAATAATACTCTATTTTCCATTGTGTCCAGGGACTTTTTCTATCTCATAAATTTTTCCAAAAAAAAAACTAAGTACATTTTCATAAATTCCAATACAGTTCGTACGAATGGGGTGTTACGCGTCGTGAAATACACGAAAAAGATAGGACAAGACAAAATTAGGCCGGCAGATATAGTTGGGACCGTATATGGATAAAATGATTGAAACATAACAGTCATTATGTAACTATAACAGTCACAGACGAGCGATGGCAACGTTTAATGGTAACTTGTGGTAAATTGTAGTTCTTCGAGGAAATAATGCAGCTGTCACTTAACTATACTGTTGCGTTAAAATTATATGTTGGTTTGTTAAGTCTAGCGCGTAGCGGAAGTTGCGACAAAAAGGAAATTTTGTAGAGTATTTTTTTTTATTGTGTTTGAATGTTCTTAAATTAATTTTATATACTAAAGATTCTTTTTATCATTATTATTACTTTGGAGAGTGTTCAGAGGAGTTGTTCAAATTAATACCTGCACCTGTACCCAAACCGCTTTGTGGAACCAGCTGCCCACTGAAGTAATACCGAACCAATTCGACTTCCTTCGAGAAAAGAGCGTACCAATTGAGAATATGCAAGGGCGGCGGTATCACTTAACATCAGATGAGCCTCCTGTCTTTTTGCCCCCTGTTTTATATGTATAAAAAAAAGTTTAATATCTTCTCTTTCAGTGCCTCTCTATTACAGGAGGTTTGCGGTCAGTCTCATGCCCTGTTCTATGCCAGATGCATTAACTCTTCTGCAGACGCAATACCCATCCCTAACGTGGCAAAGTCATTATGTTTTTTAGCCATTTACCCTGCAATTTACACATTATAATTAATTCCAGGAGTTGGTAGCGGTCATAGCCCAACACGTGACCAAAGTTTTACTCAATTTAATTATTTATACTAATAAATACTAAATTGATTGAGATACCTAGTCGCTGCGTCAACGTTCGTTTTGTTCGCACGTGTAAACCAATATTAAAAATCACATAAAACATCACCCCGTATACGATGTTGGAAAACCTGTATGTGATGGAGTGGAAACAAGAACGCATTCCGATACACGCAGCTCTGTTATGTGATTAACATAATACTCTGGCCTGCGGGAACGATAGGTTAACTTATAGTTTCTATTAACGGATAACGAGTCGTTGATTCTTAGTATTAAGTAATACTACGTAGTTTTTAGGTTTACTGATTGACGTTGGAAAACTTTTGTTGATCGCGTTTAAATTTGAATGTTTTTCAAAACTTATTTGCAATTTTTCCAAATCTCCGTATTTCTTTGTGGTAGGTACCAAACTTTCTGCATTTCTTATTAATTCTTTGTTTATCTACGAATATCAAAACATATACGTATTACTTCAGCTACGGTATTTGCTAATAATAGCTTTGTGATGTGAATCCAATTTGTTGTTGTCGAGTTTTATAACTCTTTATAAATATCATAACTACAAGGAAAATATATATTGTCCCACATTTAGTAAGTACGTAAGTAATCAAACTTCTTTGACGGATACAGAAGATTATTTGCCTTTTTCGCATTCGTCAACAAGGCACTAAATCACATAAAAATTTGTTAATATGTTTAGTGTCTACAACTATGGTTAACAACGCCACCTATCGCCGCGAATTTGGACCACTAATTTCTTAATGATATATTTAAAGGAAAAGCAATTTAAATGTGACTACTTAGAAGAAATCTCTTTTAAATGATCGGTGAATATTCAAATTTCGAATACCAAATTACCGTTGAGGAAAAGTAAAGTAGGCTAATGAGCCTTCTTTTATTGTGTGACATCCTTATTTGAACTCTTGGCCTTAACAAAGAAACTTTCGAAAGGTTAATTGTATCAGAGACTATAGGGGCTAGTGACTATTCCCTATAAATGTATTTTATATATACTCAGCTATTGAGAGGGGGTTTGATTCCTGAAAAAAAAACGGTTGTCTGTATAGTCGGTTTACTGACAATAGTTGTACGTGACGAAGTCATAAGAAAATACTGATAGAATGGTTGCAGTTCAAAAGAAATTTAATTTGTTTGATTTCAATTGTAAAGTCATGAAAAATATGTCCAAACAAGTGATACATATATTAAAATTAAATTTATTTATTACTATATTTAGAACAAAGTAGATAACAATGATTTTAGAGAAGTTCAGTACGCTTCTGTTTTCTTCGTTACTAGCGCTGTATTTATTACTGTGAATAATATTAATATAGATTATACAACGGTTTCACCGTTCCATTAGCCACCGCATGGTAAATTATACATAATTTATAGAACTTTGTTTATTTTTACATTATTAAATGTTAATTTTACAATTCTTAACCTAATAATAAATAGAAACTAAGACCAATTTACAAAGTTTGGTCCCTGTGGCAGTGGTTGGCCCTGGATTGCGATATATATTAGTCGAGGAAATAGCTTTGGGGTCACCGGAACAATCTACCAAGCCTCAACCAGCCGAAGTCTCTACTCCAAAACTATAATCAGACTAAAATCAAAGTTGAAGGACAGTTTTATATTTCAGTCGATTATAATTTCCGCCTGCTCTACGGCCGCGCGATTTTTTGCTTGTCCGAGGAAGGTGTGACGGGGCTAACGTGTCCATACAAGTAGCATCCCACATCGATGCCCGTCTCATTTTCTTGCCGCTTGCCATCTAGCGATGCCTGATGGATCTAAAATGGCAGGAACATTAACAAAGAAACTAAATTAAAGATTAATTAATAAGATGCCAAACAATTCAATCACAGTACGTGTAGCGTAGCAATGATACTCAACCCTATTAGATATCATTATCCTTAATTTAATGTATAGTAAATAACGTTTATAATGAAAAATGCAATATACCTCCAAAAATTAATATTGAGGTCCATAAGGATTTAAAGTAACGGAAAAGTAAACGGGTTGTTATCTAGGTCAGTAATGCGGTGTTTACGAAGTTCTGTGTCATGGCCGAGAGGGCATTCACCCATAGTGACGTTGCTCTAATCGATATTAACTTTAAAGAAAATAATTAAAATCTCTTCTGCAAGAAAAATATTTTAAGTCTTACTTGACTTATTAAAAACTAGCACTAGTAAAATGTTATGTAAGTAACAAATTTATTATTTAAATAAACTCTTGATTATATGTAAAATATAATTGTAAAAGTGAAATAATTTGAGATAATCATAAGCATGTCTGTCTCTATATTATTTAATTACGTACTTCTTTTGCTGCGTTAGCGAAAAATTATGAGAGTAAGTTTTTAACGATGCGCGCGCACACGATCACAAAAAACCAACACCCTTTTTCTGTTGTTAGTGTCGTTTTTTTTCTACAAACGCAGAATAAGGCGAAAGTTAATAAAAAATATCTTGCTACAGACAAGAGCCTCTTCTGATGTTAAATGATAAAAACCTTGGCGGAGGTATGGTCTGTTTCACTTGACTACTCCATCACCAAAATCATAAACTCGAGTCTTACATCCTTTTTTATTAGCGGGCAAACACAACCAGCATCATTATAACATCTTTCTTCAACAGATCCATCAGATCAGACCAACAGATCAGACCACTTGGTGTCGGTATCTTTACCATTACTCTGTCTTGTGCTCTGCGTAGGGGCTCTGCAGCTAAATAGTAATATGGTTTATTTAGATGGCTGTAGACTTTATATAGAGTTTGTACCTTACTCTAGAATAAATACATACTAATGAAAACCGCATCAAAATCCGTTATGCTGTACTAAATGTATGATGGCCGTACAAAAACACAATTTCCTCTTCAAAATATTTATTTAATAGTTTCTTAGGAAAATAAGAAAATGTATTGAAATATGTACAAAGGAATTTGCTATTCGTTGCACGTAGAAAAATATGCAGATAAAATATAAAGTTGTCGTGACAAAGAAAGTGTGTGAATCAGTGGGTATTTCTATATGATATAACCACAGGAATGTATGCACAGAGAAAATGAACATTGTTTTGTTTCAAATCAAATCAAAATTTATTTATTCAATTTAGATGCGACTTAGGGCATGCTTATGAATGTCAAAAACGTTTACAAAAGTCGCGAAAGAGCAAAACTACGCCATCCGTTCGCAAAACTACCAGGAGGCCTTGTTCTGAGAAGAACGGGCAAGAAACGCAGCAAGTTTAACCCTCCCTCTACATAAAATAATTCAAAGGAAAATGTCATAAACCACAACGTCATTTAAGTTACATAAGTAAAAAATAAAATAAAAATCTGTTCTCTGATTTACCACATTCACCATTACATACACACATTTATAGTTATTTATACATATACGCAGCCTTATACGCAATTTTAAAGTTTATTGTGTTAGTTTTCTATATACACTAGCAAAAGTAGGTTTTAAAAACTTATGTTTTATTCTTATAATTATTATAAAATACTAAATAAGCATTAAATCTTTTCTTAAAACTAAGCTTTTTTATTTAAACCTTTTCTGGGTTTCATTAAATTATCAGAGTATTTATAATTTACCTAAACATTAACAAGACAACCAATTAATAGATTTTAATTAACTATGAGAGAAAGAAACAAAATATTTCTATAAATAATTTGGTTTACATTGGTAAATGTTGAGGGATCTCTGCATTTTCCCATATTTACATTTCCCATTAGGAATCTCACAGCTTGTTACTTTATTACCACGTAACGGTAAAGGTATTTGTACGAGAGCAGGTTTTTGATGCCTATTCCGGTTTTTTCTTATTTCTCAACAGGTCATTCTCGAGTTCACCTCTGTTGGATGTGAAATGTGTATTTCTTGTTATAAAAGAGACTAGGCTTAACTAACGCTACGAAGCTCAGATATTCATAAAAAAATCAAAAACTTTTTAACAATTCTTAAAAGGCCGGCAACGCACTCGCGAGCCCTCTGCCATTGAGAGTGTATCACTTAACATCAGATGATGGAGGAGGCCCCCTGCCCGTTTGCCCCCTGTTCCATAAAAAAACAAGACATAAACATCTTATTTAATAGTTCTGAAACTAGGTCTGGACGTATTTTGTATTTAAAGTGGAAGCATAAACTTATCTTTATTTTTTTTGTTACAGGTATTGCGCAGTGTCAACAATGACGCGACGAAAAAGTGATTTTAAAAGAACTTTAGTTTTAGTTGTATTTGTGTGTCCGTTTGTGTTTTCGCGACCTCAAGAATCGTTAACCACTTCGATTAGTTATGCTGAGACGACAGAGTCACCGTTAAGGTATAGATTTAGGGTTGATAGTTCTAGAGTATTAGATAGGGTACATACATCAGGTAATTTTTACAATACGAGATTTTTACAGCACATAGCACCGTTTATTCTAGATCAATTTCCAGGAGGTACTCAAACCAATAGAACTAATAGATTATTACGCAAATCATTTAATACTAAACAAAATCAGGTGAAATCTAATTCTGTTAAGAACCCCTCCACTGCAAAAACAATAAAACCAATAATTAAAAAAGTTATAACAAAATGGACCGATAGTGTAAAAGATGATAATTTAGAGTTTTCTCGAGAAGATGAAGATAATGTGTCAGCTAGCTTAATCCACAATTATTATACAAGTACAGAAATTAATGACGATATAAATGCACACATATCAGATAAACGATACTCACAAAATTACTATCCTCATTCACAATACTCTGAAGAAACCCATATTTATTCTAGTAACTTTCAAGTTATTGATAAGCATCCATATGCTTCCTCAACTAGACCATCATTTATATATAGTAAACCCACACCTACTCCTATTATAACAAATGTCGGCTATCCACCATCTTGGCATGATCACTTTCACAGTACAAAAAAACCAAGCACTGTAAAACCTATAAAGTATACTAAACCCCCTTACAATAATTACCCAAATTATCCTAATAACTTTGAAGTCACAACGTTTCCTCCAACTACAGGTTACACGGATAGAATTGTTATAAGACCTGAAGAATATGCTGCAACTTCTGATGACTGTCCAACAATTTTTCTTACACTTAACAACACATTCCAGGGCCAGGGCAAAGAAGCTTGTCCTGATTTAAATATCGCTGTTAATACAAATGTTGTGAACAAGAACGTTGTTGTAGAATCAGAAGAAGATACAGATAGCACATTAACTGATATATTTGGATTACCAGATGGCAACTCTGAAAGTGAAGAATCTTCAAATAATTATTCAGACGAAAACGAAGAAGATGAAAGTGCGGCCATTGAGAGCCTAGAGTTGTCGAATTATAATGCAGCTAATGGCGCTATACAAGCAGAATCTGCTGAATATACAAATTTTGCACAACAGAGTTCTCCTATATCTGCGTTATCTCGTCCAACAAAAGATGACGAAGACGATGGATTTGGTTTGTCATCTATAATAAGTTTCTTTCGCCCTGCTATAAGTGCTTTTAGTTGGCTGGCGTCAATCAATCCTCTTAGTTTTCCTGCTCTTTCCTTTATACTGACTCCTATCATTCTTCTAGTTGCTAGTACTTCTGGGGTTGCTGCATTATTCGCTCCATGGGTATTAACTTATGCTAGACAAGCTCCAGATATAGGCTTCTATGGCCCTCAAAGGAGATGGCTTGATAATTATGACACGTGGAACTCAAACTTAGCTAATAATTGGATGCAACGGCGTATGCTTTCTAGATCCACAAATTTAAATGTACAAAACAATGTAAGCCATAATAGACAGGCTTGGTTTAATAAACTCAAACAATGGATGACAACTGTTAGAGAAATACTAAATAATAGGAAACAAAGTGTCAAAAGGAAAAAAAGAAACATAATATTACACAACAAAAAGTAATTACTATAATTAGGACAATAATATTTAATAAATAATTTAAAAACCATGATTTCGATTTCTTTACAGAATATTTTTTTTTAAGTAACCGACGGCAATCGTAGTGTAAAATACTCGTTTAATTGTTAAATGTTGTTACCGTTACTCTAAGTACTTTATTTAGGCATACATATATTATTTAACATTTAATTATTATTAAGTATCTTATCTGTAAGATATTAGTAATTCTTCTACACATATTGTGTGATTAATCTAGATCATAATTAATTTATTCAGTTTTAGATTTAAGATATATTTTATTATTTATATATTCATAAAATAATATTTTTACGTATAGTGTTTTTTAAGCAGTATTTAATTAAAATAATGAAAAACCTATTTTTGTTTTATTTTGATATTAATACAACCATATAATACATTAAGACAGCCTGTTGCCAATTGAGACACATATAAGTATTATATATATCTTATTTATAATTTCAGGGTAACTCCGGTTGTAGCAGAAGTACAAAATGCATATTCCCCAACGATTGGAGTTCCAATTGCTAACGAAAGTACACCAAGAGAAGTGAAAAATAAATCTCCAGCCATAAAGGATTCTATTAAAAAAGTTGCAGATCAATTACTAGAAACGGCTGTTAATAATTCATTAGATACTCCACTCGTACCTGATACGAGAATACCCCCTAAGATAAAAACTCAAGTCGTACAAAAAAATAAAATTCGTACAAGAAATGAAGACGGAGATGAGGTTAATGATTTTTCACACGCTGGAGTTGCCGTCCCTGTGTCAATGGAAGAGTTGGAATTAGAAAATAGAGTTAGCCCTCCTCATACTGAATCATCCACAACCAATGAAGGAATATCAACATGGATTTTGTTAAATAACCCAGTTAATAAAGAAAATACTACGTTAGCTACGGAACCAACTAAAATTGAAGAAAACAAGAAGTCTAAGCCTACGAAAAATAAACCTAAAAGACCTCAAAATAAACCATTGGTGCCTAAAAGACCAATTATAGGTAGTACAAATAAATCAGACTTGGTTGCCAGCGGTTCTGCAATTAATGAAAATGTCTATAATAAAATTAAAGATACTGTTCTAACGAATGTTCAGAAAAACAAGAATTTGCCACCCCGTGCAGCCTCTACCACTACAACAACTACGACCTCAACTACTGAAGCACAAGTTAAAGAAATCACCAACAAAGAACAGGGTCTCATTATTCCTGTCGTAAAGGTTCCTTCAAAATCAAATAAAAAGAAGGATAAACTTAAGCATAAACCTAGTACCACATTAGCTCCCGTATCAACTCAGTCAGCTTTGCTACCATTAGAAGCAAAAGAACAAGAAATTGAGTTAGAAGTAAGTACACCACCTAGTACTACAAAGAAGCCCAAGCGATCGTCTACTAAGAAAAAGACCAAGACAAAGAAACGTAAAGTTTCAAAACCAAAACCAGCTCAAACATCTTCATCTACGGAATTAAAAACGGCAAATAAAACAAAAACTACAAAAACATCTAAAAAACCTACAAAGGCCACTGGGCCATTTACAAGTCAAATTTACAACTACTTTTCTAGAGAAGTCATGCCTTCTGTTGGAGTAGGCGTAATTGGTTTAGCTGGCTTAGTAGGTATTGCGAGTTATTTCTTATATCCCTTTGCCACTCCAGTAAGGAGAACTTTCGAAGTTGACAAAAAAGACGACATTTATAAAAATAATGCCGAAGAATATGCAAATGAAGGCAATGGTCAACCTGAAGAAGAAATGTTGGGAACTGTGCTGGCAGGTATGCCCGCACATGCCAAACAGAAATTAAACCCTTACGCGGCACAGACTAATTATAACGCCCGTTATCCGGCAAAAAAGGAACAACAAGATATCAGGTATAGGCATGTAACCAAGTACGATCCTAATTACGGCGTGCATTACCCACAACAAAAAACTGGTATTGCTCACGGTGCTGTTTATTCTGAGCCTTTAAATTACCATCGTCGTCCTCAGTATGAAACAAGGCATGCATATACTACATCTTATCCAGCTGTTGAACCTATTTTTGCCGCCCCTCAAACTGGACCGTCAGATGCAACTCCTTATGGAGGTGAGTCATCGGGTTCGGTTGTTTATGGAGTGAAACCATCAGCGGACACAGATTTTAAACCTGTGTATCCGTATGATCCTCAGTTTTACGGAGAAACAACAACTAGTCCTGTTACATATTCTCAGACATCTATGTACCTTGGTTCTAATAATGAATCAGAACAATCGGAAGACAATAAATATAATGACGATTCAAACAGTGATACCGAAAGTGCAGAAAACAAATTCGTTGTTGGCAATGTTCCAAAAGAATTAAGCGACTCTGATACACCTGCAGTTGTTCCAGAACATGGACCCAGAAAACTTAATAGAAAACGTAGAAGCTTACGTCTGAAAAGAGGTGTCGCTATTGAAGAAATTTTAGAAGCTGCAAATAAAAAGGAAAAGGAAGTTTTTTTAAGTAATGAAATAGATGATGCTCTTGGATATGTACCTCATATTCCACAAATATTTGAAAATACCAAACTTGAGAAAATAGTTGAAAGCGTTTCAACTATTCCTATTGAGGACTCAAAAGACAAAACAACAGATATGTCCAACGATATAGAAATTACAACGAAGTCATTTAGAATTTATGAAATTTTACCATCTTCAAACTCTCAAACTGATACGGAAAAGAACAGTGCTATTACAAATACAGAGAAAAATTTACAAGCAGATACAACAACGGAGATAAAACTTGAAAGTACTTCAACAATGTCTACTGAAACTAAAACAACTAAACAACCAACAGACTATCCAGAAATCCTAACATATCCACCGCCATCGACTAGTAACGGATTTTTTGGCTTCCTACAACGATTGGTTGAGTTTAAGTATAGATTAGGTCTAAGTATACTACAAAATACTTCAAAATCTCTAAATAACTACCTAAGAAGTATGGAGGAATCAATACAGAGGGCGGCATCTGATGCATCTCATTAGGGTTAGTAGATTTATATTACTAGAATTGCATTTATTTTAGATTACATATAATTTGAGATTTTTATTGAGACTGTTTAATTTACAGCAATTTTAAACATTACAATTATCAAAAATATAAGGCTTATTTCCAAAATGTTAGAACAGTTTTGTGAGGCTTTACTTGCAGAACCCATTTTACAATACATTATCTGATTTAAAGTATAATTCTACTATCAAAACCTCTTTAGACTGTTAAATAGGAGGCTAATTAGAAGCTCAGGGTTGTTAATTATAAAGAAAACATTATATTAATACTTAAGCTATAAATTATATAACTTCAGAATGTTGTCCTCGATTTTCTGATATTTGAGGAAGACCTGCTGAATTTATATATGGTAGTAGGTAAGTTTTTCTACTATCTTTAAATTTAAGTTTTTAATGAAGCTAGACTGTTTATATATAATGTGATGTATTTTATATGTATAAAACTTAAAAAAAACAATCGTTCTTACACATCGATTATTGTATATTAATCAGTTTATGTACATGAGCAATTATGATCATAACAAATAAATTTTTATGACGTTTCTTATTAGTTTTACTTCATTATAAATTCCCACACAACAAGCAAATTATAAATACATTTTCTTTGTTAGTACAAAAGTTCGTCGTAATCATGGTGTTATCTGTTTTTACTTAATTGTTTACAAAACGAGTAAGTATTGTTTTTAAAGCTGTAAATAATTCATAAACTGTTTTTTATTTATATATTTTTCACCACATCATGAAATGCTGTATTTGCAGTATATGTATGTTAAAATCTTTTCGTCCGCGTCGTGACATAGCAACAATGTGTTACAGCGACATCTTGTAAGCGTCGAACCTAAACGCTTTGTAGGTGATTGCGCGTATTGGCTGAACGTTTTAACACAACATGTTATAACTACTTTTAACCATAGACTAAGTTTTCTATACAAATGCACGTAGTTTAGTAAAATAATATACATTCTTATACATACTATTCCATCTTCACCTCTTCTCTACAAGTTATTAGGGAGTTTTATTTTATCGCAACCAAACATCCCTAAAGCTTCATACAACAACACAAAATGTTGTCATAGTTAACTGACATGCCGTTAGATGGAGCTAAAGTTAAACTCTTCTACTCCAGTTGTTTTGCTTGTTAATTGCTAAGTTTATTGCTTTTAATAGTTTTGGTAATTGTTTCTTTTTGATTTTTAATGTTCGACTTTTGAGGTTTGTTGATCTATCACATACGGGAAGTACCCGTCAGGTGAGTTTTCCCCTCTTGTCTTCTGTTCTGTCTAAGTCAAACTTTCACATAACAGGTACATGTGATGAAAGTAATATACGTTAACAAGCAATATAAAAATATGCGTTAACAAGGACTTTTGTATGAATACTGTATTATTGTATTACTAAACGATTGCTATTACTATTTCACCGGCGCCCACGAAATCACCATTCTCATTCAGACGGCCGCGCATTTCCGACTGCATCGCTGCTACTGACAAAGTGAAGTAAATATAATATCGATTTAACCTTGTTTTCCAAATCAGACGTAATTTATTGTGATCTAAAAGAATTCTATTGAGCGTCAAATTAAAATCCTTGAATAAATTATTGTGCTTGGTGAAGTTGAATGAAGCAAATGAAGCAAACATGAATGAGTTTCTTGAATCTTTATTAACCGATGGCTTATGTTGGTTAGATCTTGTTATATCTTTTTAACTTATATGGTACTGGGTACAGTCTACTCAAGAATAATTTCATGGTATGACTTTATTTGTGCTAATAAGTGACACTAGTACATAAAATATCAGATAGTTATCGCCTTAATATAATTGTATTGAATAACGACGGACGAAAAAACGACCAATCTCTCTCCGAGCGGCTTGATCCTTTGGCGTTGCGTAGAGATAATAATAATATAATAATATATTTAATAATAATATATTTATTTTATTTTTCTCACAAAAACATATACAATAATTGTCATTTTTCTTTGGAGCGACTGCTAGTGCTTAAGTGAGACTGATGCCTGTTAAAGGTTGTGCACCTGTGTTACAGGTCATCAGGCCTCCACCACTTCGGATCGACAAAATGATTTTATGTAAAGAATAGACAATTATATTAATTATAAGGAAACCACATGGTGTATGTGTATGTGTGTGTGTTTGTGTATGTGTGTGTTAGTGTATGTGTGTGTTTGTGTATGTGTGTGTCTGTGTATGTGTGTGTTCTGAATAATTGACGTAAAAATACTGCACAACTACACTCCAAATAATTATTAAATAAAATTTGTGTCAAACTTTATGCTCAACTATTTAGTTATGATAAGCATTTTCTCTGTATCCTCATAGTTAAAGTCCAATAGCCACAGTGTAACCGTCTTCTTGCACTCATTTTTTGTTAGGGGATATATGGGGAGAGAAGCGTTGACCTTGTTATACAAGTAATCACCCAAAAAACAGAAAAATTTTTGAGCAAAGCTTGTGCGAAAGGGTTTTGTATGGCACAGTGCATTTTTTCTACGCTTATTATCATTGAGGTGTGGGTCATATTTGAGAAGTGAGTGTTTGCGTAGTATTGTGGCAAGAATGAAGATTTGACGAACAGTGAGAACCTTCCAATGTTTGTAAGTCTCTGCCGTGGGATACATGAACGGAAGGAAAGCGCTTACCTTGAGAATAGCTCTTTGAGCTCTTTCTACCTTCAGAAGTTGTGTTTTTGCGGAGCCACCCCATGAAGATATACAATAGCCCAGAATGGATTGACATAGTGATAAGTAGACGGTTTTTATTAAAGTGTGATTAGCAATGTGCCTCAAAATTTTGAATATATAAATCAATTTTCTAATTCTACCGGTCAATAGATCAATATGAGCTTGAAAATTCAGGTTGCTATCTAGCATGACACCTAAGTATTTCAAGGTACTTGTGGAGGTAAGTTTTGGACATCCGCATTGCACTTTGGTTAAACATGATCCAGCATGTGACACAAGTTCAAGATTAGAAGGGATTTTACGCTTCGTAATTTCGAAGGTTATGAATTTGGTCTTATCAGAGTTAAGGGCCAGAGAACTTCTAAATAGCCAATCAGAAACCAAATTCAAACCTATCTGAGCATGTTGAAAGGCCACAGACCAATCCTGACCATGGAACAACAAGGCTGCGTCATCAGCAAAGGCTACAATTTTTCCATTTCTAAGGTCCATCCCACACAAATCATTTATATAAATAAGGAACAGTGTGGGTCCCAGGACGCTGCCCTGCGGCACACCGAAGGTCACTGGTAGCTCTGTACTAGACCAATCCCCCACCCTCACAATTTGCGTACGTCCAGAGAGGTAACTCGCGAAAAGTTTGTGAGTTATGCCCCTAATGCCCAATCTCTCCATTCTGTGCAGTAACACTTCAATAGAAACGGTGTCAAACGCTTTGCTCAAGTCCATGAAGATACCGATAACTTTTTCCCTCCTATCCATATTCCTAACTACAAAATCAGTCAAGCTATGCACTGCGTCATCAGTGGACCTACCCGAACGAAAACCATATTGGGAGTCAGAGATTATATTATATTTGTCGAGAAAATGAACCAATCTCCTGTTAATCAGACGTTCCAAGATTTTTGACATGATGGGAAGTAAGGAGATAGGCCTGTAGTTGTCTACAAGGCTTTTGTCACCACCCTTGTAGATAGGCGTTATGCGGGATTTCTTGTAAATGTCTGGAAACACTCCTGTTTCCATGGAGAGGTTGCATATGTAAGTGATGGGTGGGACCAAAACTTCAATGTGCTGTTTGAGAAGTCGACTAGGTATCAAATCATTACCAACAGCACATTTGTCTCTCAGACCCATCACCAAACTCTTAACCTCTGCATTGTCAGTGGGCATGAGGACAAGAGAATTTATTGACGGGGCAGGAGAAGTGTTATAGGAAAAGCTATTTTCAATCCCTAGACCGGTAACAATGTTTTTCCCTACATTTACAAAGAATGAATTTACACTGTTAACTTTTTCTTGTGGGTTACAGTTTTTTAAAAGTTCTATAGAAGATGATATAGGTTTCTTATATTGTGTAATATTATTAATGGTCTCCCAAAGTTTCCTGCTGTTTGTACTATGTCTAGTAATTTCATCCTTTTCATACGCACGCCTAACTTTTTTTACTAACGAATTACAGAAATTTCTATATCTTTTATACGTCACTGCTAATATTGCGTCAGTTGGATTTTTTTTAGTTTTTTTGTGAAGGTTATCCCTGTTGCGCATACATCTGAGGAGCCCAGGTGTCACCCAGGGTTTTATAATTCTTTTACGTCTGGGTACAGCTATCTGTTTGGAGTTATCTATAATAGCCTTTGTTAATAAGTCTGTAAATAATCTAGCTGCCTCATTCACATTTGTCTGATTATACAATTGTGAAAAATCAAGTCCTTGGATTGTTAGATCTAATCTAGCAAGGTTTACGATACTTTTATATTGACGAGGAGTTAAGGAATAGTCTTTTTGGATCTTTAAATGGAGGGCTACACTGTTGTGATCAGTTATGGTAGATTTAAGTATAAGGCAGTGTGCTTCATTATCTGACTTAACCATAATGTGGTCCAAACACGTGCGGTTGTGGGTTGGAGCGTTGTACCCGGGATGGATGTTAAACTCTGCAAGGAGATTCAGATAGTCCCATGAGCGCTGGTCACTTGTCCCTAGAGCTATGTCAATGTTTATGTCGCCTGTAATAATTATATTTTTATGAGATTTTAATTTATTTAAAAGTAAGTTCAAAGAATTTATAAAAGTAATTGGTTCTTTATATCCTGGTGGACGGTATATAGCAATTATAACAGTAGAGGGATCAATTTTAATTACTAAACAATTTGCGTCGTGAAATTCCTGGGGTTCCTCGATGAGTGGACTAGAATCTTTTTTGTAATAGACAATAACCCCTTCATTTTGAGTTAAATTATTTTTAGTGGCAGCATAGTTGTATCCTTGTATATTTGGTATAAATTTTGTAGACGGAAGCCAGCATTCGGTTAAAATAAGAAAATCCCAGGACATATTAGTTCGCACAATTAGAGTTATAAAACTATCAATATTACAGGTTACACTTCTTATATTCTGTGACAAGATTGATAAAGATTTGCATGAACTTCTGATCACATTTTGACATTCCTCGGGATCACAGATTGAAAATTGAATATTTTTGTAGGAATCTAGGTCGTTATAAAGATGGTTACAATCGTTTATATATCTATACACTATCATTCACTTGGGACGGGGAGTGCACACAAATAGGTCGAGAATATAAGTTAATTTTATTGTTACTTGGGGTATAGTATGTTGCGATACTTCTAGCAATCATAATAAGTATAGTTGACTGCTTATAGATAGTCATTACATGTGTAAGTGTTGTGTAAGTTTGTATAATATATGTGTAGTGGTTTATATAAATATAGATTTGTATTATATGTGGCTTCCTTATTCTTCCCAGTTTACACACTGGTACAAACAAATAACTGATATTGAATAGGACATAAAAGAACAATTTAAATGATGTAAGATACAGTAACACGTAAATAAAATTAATACATAATATATTAAGGCTAAAATCAGTACTTCTGTAGGTCCTCTTCTGAGTCCACGCGCAATGACGGTAGGCCCTCGGCCACCCTGATATAGACTTTGCTGTATGATGTCCAGCATGCAGCAATCTTCTTACTTTTAACAAGCCCTCGGGCGAGAAAAAAGATGTGCTTGGATCTTGTCGTCAGGTGTTCTGATAGATATATAGTGTGAGTGGGCCCAGGAATATTTATATGGGACGTGTTAAGCTGTGGCTTTTTCGAGCCCTTCATTTCCTTGTTGAAGGATTTGGTTTTTGCAATAAGTGAGTCTCGCATTGTTGTGGTGGTAAGGTCAATTATTATTGATGAGGACTTTGTACGATAAATATCCCTTACTTCGCTCGACACAAGGGTGGGGTGTAAGCCAACGGCAGTCCCAATATTTTTCACTATACTTGTGAGGGTCTCTTTGTTTTCTTGTCCAGACTTAGGAACGTTACGAATTTCAAGCTTTGTAGCATAGGAGTTTTTTTCCAACATGTCTATTTTGGCCTGTAGAGAGTTTATCTGTTTCTTGTATGACACGTTTACCTCCTGGAGTTTTTGCATTGATAATAACATTTCGTCATATTTACTGGAGATAAATTCAACTGTGTTTTGAATGACCGAGTTTTGTTCTAATATGGTGGTTATAGCAGCATTCAAATTAGCCATCTTTGCATCCTGTTTGGATGAAAAGTCATTCAACATGTTAAGAAGTTGAGACATTCCTTGCTCCGTAATTTCTTCGTGTTTGCGTTTTGTTCTTCTTGAAATAAACGAAAATTGGTCTGTATTGTCTATTTTACAGTTTGAAATGTTTATTTGTGGGTCAGAAGCATAGTGGTTTAACGGTGTTGTCGTCTGTGCAGTCATTTTAGGCTCGGTAGGTGTGCGTATAGTTGACATGTTGCACGGTTTAGTATATTAAAATGTAGGCCTAAATTTGCCGTCGGGTCGATACGATGACCGTGTGTGCGGGATGCGCTTGCACAGGTGTAGGGGTTAGCGGTGCGGGGGAAATAAGGCGGAACCTACGCGTCGACGAACAGTGTTATGTATATGCGTTTCGTTCTGTGCGTAGCGTCTTACTCACTCTTTGATCCGCAGACTGCTTGGCACCGTTGTTAAAGTAAAGTTGAGGACAAAATTGACGCGGTTTACTAGTCAATGCGACCGAACACCTCGGCGATCCGGAGTGGAGAGATGTGGGGTCACTCTGCATCTTCTACCGCATTTACAATGGAGAGTGTTCAGAGTTGTTCGAATTAATACCTGCAGCTGAGTTTTATCATCGGACATCAAGGAAGAATAGGAAATTCTAAATTTTGCCGCGCACCACCACTTTGTGGAACCAGCTGCCCACTAAAGTATTTCCGAACCAATTCGACTACGGGTCCTTCAATAAAAGAGCGTACCAATTCTTAAAAGGCCGGCAACGCACTCGCGAGCCCTCTGGCATTGAGAATGTCCATGGGCGGCGGTATCACTTAACATCAGATGAGCCTCCTGCCCGCTTGTCCCCTGTTCTATAAAATAAAAATGTTGCCAACCTTTTAGGTCTCAGCCTCAGATTTCTGTATATGTTTCATGATCATTTGTAAATTTAATAGACAAGTAGGTGATCAGCCTCCCGTGCCTGACACACGCCATTGAATTTTCCAAAGCAAGCCGGTTTCCTTTTTTCTTTACCGTTTGAACGAATGTTAAATGGGCACTTGGACAGAAAGTCCATTGCTGCAAAGCCGGGGATCGAACCTACGAACAGAGATGAGAGTCGCAAGCTGTAGCCACTAAGCCAACATTTTATTGTATTGAATACCGACACAGAATTATACATGAAACGTGTTGTCAGCATTTTTAATAAATTTATCTGAAAGTCCTGTTTTTTTCATATTCTCATTGTATTCTCTAGTCAGAGCAATGTAGTTCTCTTAGTTTGTCTTATTCGATTTCGTATTATGTATTTAAACACAATAGCAGATGGTGTACTGATTAGTTTCCGGAAGCCTATTTCAGTCGGCAACTACCCGCTTTGGGAGAAAGTTCTTTGGGAAATTTGTGTTATGTTGAGTGGTCTTAAGTTTTAAAGAACTACATGTGTATTTTCACTTAAAATAAAGAGTTTCTCAATTCCTGGAACATTGTAGTGGCTAGTGAGGATATATGTAGACGATTTTTTAAACCCAAACATTTTAAATGATTACCAGTACCTTAATTGACCTATTTTAAGGAAATAAATCTGAAAGTTGGGCGAAAATAGCGAAATTAAGAGAGTAAATAAGCTGAATGGAGTGCGGGAGCCGCAACAGTGCACTCGGCTTCAGAACTAATTTTTCACTCGCTTAATCAAATAATAGGAGTGTCGTTTATACTGAAAGTGTAGATAATAGTGTTGACTGTCAACTAGAATTTTGAGAGAATTTAAAGCTTATTTGTGTATCTTTTTCGAAACGGTTCGAAAAGTTTACGAAATGTTTTGTAGTTGTGTCACCCCCGTATCTCATCAATGTATTGGATACACGTTATAGTAGATCTGAATTCTGTACTAAAAATTAAACAATATCTATTATTTACGGTTCTTTGCTTCCGATTTGATTACTACGCCTGTTTGATTGATATTGGAGGATGGAAGGTGCTGCTTTCTTACCTTAAAGCAGGATCTGCTAGACTAGTTTAATGAATGTCTGGTAGGCAGGGCCTGAACCCTTAGGCTAATTAGGCTGCAGCCTAGGGCACAACAGTCTAGGGGGGGGCGTACAAATCGCGTCTTCGCTAGATCCTATGCATCATCCCCTGCGTATTTCAACTAGACCGATCAATAAATGCACTGTGAACTGGATCTAGAAGAAGAAGGGAGATTTTAGTATCCAAATTAGATGCAGACGATTCTTACAAAAAATCCGTCAAAAACTCGAAAAAGATACCAAAATAGATGTCTGTTACCAACTGCAGCTGCAAAGGTCTTTTTCAGCACTAAAAAGAGTTAAAAGTTACTTGCACTCCACGCTCCGCCAGCAAAAACTTACAGCGCTCTCGCTAATGTACAAAGAATGTAATGTTTTTAGAAACGATTAAATTTGAAAAAAAAAAATAAGAGAGCGCATCCCGATAAATAGCCTAGAGCGGTCAGAACTCTCGATCAGTCTCTGCTGGTAGGGCTGAAGTGGATAGCATCAGGAGTAGTTAATAGTTCAATGACACTCTCCTTAAAGCTGAGGCTAGTTTCGGGATACTGGGCGGTGAAATATCGAATGATGTTCAGTTTCGTCATTTGGAAGGAAAGCCCCTAAGAAGCTTGGTGTGCTAAGCAAGGCAAGACGGTACTTCACATCAGGCCACCGCTTGTAACTCTATAAAGCACAAATTCAGACCCACATGGAGTACTGTACCACCACTGTTTAAGGGGTTATTATGGTGCAGTTTTGAAGATTGCAGCCTTTTTATTAGGCCTAACAGTTATAACGTATGTATATCAAATACTTACGGGATACCTTATATTATGAAAAGTAATACAAGGCAAGAAAGTATTTTACACAATGTTTTGTGACTTAAGGTAGCTTGTACTGTAAAGACGAATCATCATATTCATTTGTCCCTTCACAAATCTCAATTATGGCATAACCTATATTTGGCAGAAGCGTATTATTAGTTACGGCACGCTACAGGGCATAACATTAATAAAAAAATAAAAATAAAATACGTTTATTTTGGAACATAGGATCATAAGAGTATCACTTATTCCACGTCATTCAATTCGAGCCTGTTGGCATCCCTACTCATCGGCAAAGAAGACAGAAGGTGTTGGCCGAGAGAAAAAGCCGGCGTAAAAAACTCTCGGTACTCTTTAAAAAAAAAGCAAATCATCAAACAATTCTACAATATTTAAAACAAATATAGCATATTAATTAGAAGTAGCCTGCCCAGCACTAGTCCCAGGCCCTTTTATCAACTAGATAATCACTAACTTTATAGTAAGCCTTTTGACGTGACAACGTCTTATAAATTGGTTTGCCGGGTGACACTTCAAGAAACTGCGTTACGCTCCGCTCACGTTATGCGCTCACAATGAGAGCGAGTGAGAGGCACGCGTCCCTTCCACTCGGGCATGGTTAGCCCGCCTAAGAGCGAGAGAGACAGACATAATGTTTTAAATTGTTACTATTATGTCATCCTTCTTCCTACTATACGAATGAATATTCACATTAAAATTATTTTACCACTCAAAGTCGTTGTCACGTAAAACTTTCGCCCGTATACCGACTTTACAGGCAACCAATTTTTACACAGCTTTTCTTCAGCATGTATGTATATCACTGAAGTATAACAATGGGCCGATAGTTAAAAGTGCCTTAGGGTAAACAATTTCAAAGATAAAACTCACAAACTTAAATATGATCCCATAATATCCGCTTACGAAATCGATGTTATCGTTGAAGGAGGATAACTGAAATATTTTTCGCCTTTTACACCACAATATTTTGCGTCACGGCATTGCTAAATTTAATTTTAAGGCGCTCTGTATTCTGTATAAGCACAAAGGGCATGTTTCATACCGTCATAATTTAGAAGCGCTCGCAATTTTAAAGACAAAATGAGGCATGCTTCTAAGATAAAAGTTATAATGAATATAACGTCCTATGACAAGCTTCTTGTATCTATCCTGTTGGCGTGATCTTAAAAAGGATTTTTTGTAATACTAAACTCAAATTTATATCGTATTTCAATACGATAATTTTATTTTAAGTAAGTGTTGACCTAGTTTTTTTTATAGAACAGGGGAAAACGAGCAAGAGGCTCACCTGATTTTAAATAATACCGCCGTCCATGAATACTCTCAATGTCAGAGGGTTTGTGAATGCGTCGGTGGCCTTTTAACAATTGGTACGGAAATACTTCAGTGGGATCCTGGAAGTGGCAAAGCTGCCTTAAAAAATGCTAAGTCGTGGACCGACGAACGTCGACATGATACGGGTGGAATTTCGTATTCTGCCTTGACATCCGATGATGAAACTCAGCTGCAGGTATTTATTCGAACAACTCCTGAAGCTTAAGCGTGCGACTCGTCTGTGCTCAAATTGACAGCCTTTATATATTTATTGCCTTAGTCCCGAAAAGTTGACAGCGTGTGTCAGGCACATAATGATGCTACTTGCCTATTGATCATGATACAGAAATATGAGGACCGAAATGTGGTAGCGGTAGGTAATGATTTGATTAACTATTTCGTTGTATTTTTTATATATTAATTCAATGTGATTATGACCCTTATACTAACGATCCGAAACAGTTAATATTATTTAAAAATTTTCACATTCTTTGCAATATACTACGAGTAAACACAGACTTTATTCTTTACTTTAACAAAAACAATGTGGCGATTAACGATTTGTGTTTAACTGTAAAATGTCTAACTGTATAAGTCACGGAACTTAATTAGTAAAAGAAAAATTCACCCGCTACACAATTATTAGTTAATTAAGAGTTGAGAGAAGTAATGTACATTTCATTGGAGCTCTGAATGAGTTTTTCATGATAATTCCATAATCAATCGCTAATTAATACGGAAGCGTACCATTTGCTTCGTTTTTCTATTTTAACTTTTTAAATTACTTATTAAAAGGTTTTCTTTATTTTGGAATCCGTGACTTTGATTTATGGATATTTAATGGTACACAATCACACCCTCACACACCCACAGTTTTACAGCACCACACCACAGAACCGAATTATTTTATTAATCATAGTAGTGTATTAAATAATTTTTATTGATTTTTCTTTTTGTATTTATTATGTATTTCATCTTTAGCTTTAGTATAATTGTGTGTCTTCGTAGAATGTCTATGGTCTATGTTAGCTGTTGTATTACATAGTAAATACATTATGATGTGTTTGATTTTGTACCCAAATTCCTATTTCCGGCCATGTAAGAGAAAACATTTACTCATTTAGTAATAAACCTATAAATTAACAAACCTATAAATTAATAATTATTTGCAAAGAACATTATATTGATTAATTGTAAAGAAACACCAAGCATTCAACAATATAAAAATGAGTATGCAAATTTCATATTAATAATCATGTCATAATAATAAGAATAATTAATTATAATTCTGTCAAACTTATGGTCTAAATATTTGGGGATCCACGTTATAAAGCAGAAATAATAATCCTTAAAGTCAGCTTATTTGATAATGTTACATTCTATATTGAAACATCAAAGGAGATTGCCATACTGTATTACTTAAATAAAATAGGAGCAATATTTATCATTATTAAAAAAGATTCAGCGAATTTTGTCGTGACATTTATAAATGACGTTCCCATAAAGAGGCATAGCCATTTAACAGTTTACGCGGCCAAGATGGAAATTAAAACGTTCCAGGACTTTTGAGGGTTCTACGTAAATTAATATTTCGCGTATACGAAGCAAGAAGCATAATTTATCGCCGAAATATGAAAATTTGCACGATAAACACTTTCGTTTTTTTCGCACGCTCGCGAGAACTGCCTGAGTGCAGACTAGCTATAGCTTATAAAAAGGAAGAAATCCACTCTACAAATCCTTTGCTACTGAAAAATAATTTTATTTACACTTTAAAACATGTAATCGTTGAGTTTAATATGTGTATGTTGTTTGGTTGATTTAGTGTAAAATGCTGTGTACAGATATAATTGGATATCAGATTTTCAAATTTTGTTTAGTGTGTAATAACTGTATGTATGTAATCAATCTGTTTTCTGTTTTTGTACCTAAATGTAAAAATAAAAATAAATAAATAAATTAACCAATATATATATATATATATAGAATATCTTCACTTGTTATTAAAAAAATACCTCAAAACTTTACATTTTTGTTTTCCAGTTGCCCACTAAAGTATTTTTGAACCAATTCGACTGAGGATTAAAGAAATGAGCGCACCAATTCTTAAAAGGCCGGCAACGCACTCGCCAGCTCTCTGGCGTTGGATCTGTCCATGGGCGGCAGTAACACTTAACTTGTGAGCCTCCTGCCCCCTGTTATATAGAAAAAAAGCAAGTAAATCTTTCACCGATTTATTTATTTACTAATTTACGTACTATAAATTATCTATTACTATTTGAGTACTCTAGGAACAATTTTATTTTCGAAGAAGTTGGTGTATCCCTGTCTGAACCATAGGCCGGGAACAAAAAGCACGTCAAACAAAAAAGTATACAGCAAAGTAAGACTCAAAAATCAAAGACACGAGTTAAGATGATCATACAGAGACTTAGAGTATCCGCTTATGTATCCCACCCTGTTTGCTCTGGTTATGATGGGTTATGACCAGATACGCCTCAGAGGAGAGCTTGTATGAGTGAGAGTGTACGGGTTTGGTTCTCAATCTGGCTATAATGGAAAGACTGGGTCTACGCACACGGAAGCAATAAAAATAATAAGCAGAATTTCCTTCGAGGTAGACCTATTTCTTTGTATTGTTTTTTAATTGTAGGATTATTGGTATTATTGTGAAGTTCAATGGCATTAGTAGTAATTAAAAAACAATAGAATAATTATGTGAAAAACAAAGATTTCAGTTAAATACAATCTCAGAGTCTAATAGATTTCTGTTGTATTATGTTACATACATATACACTTTTACCGCGTGTTTCAATTTGTGTTTTACGAAATAGCACAGTTAGAACAATGAATACGTCAAACAGTCCGTGTGTCTGACGTTGATAAACTAGCACAAACATTACTCCGATAGGCATTAGTAAATTCCCAGTATTTGTCGAACTAAGCATGTCACGATTTAATTGAACTATTTACGTACATGAAACTATAAGTTAGTTAGATCCTTTTAATCCCAAATAAATATGAATACAACATTTATTAAAACTTGGTACCATGCCGAAAACAATTGAGGTCTAATTTAGGCTCACGATATTTAGTGATACCGTACTCACATCGACAGAAGCTTCGCAAATGCGTTGCCGACCTTTTAAGAATTCGGATTGGTTCAGAAATACTTCAGTGGGCATCTGGTTTTACATAGTGCGTGGCAGAAACTGCTTTAAAAAAACGCTTAGCTGGAGAACGACGGATATAATACGTATGGTTATTTGTAGTTGTCTGATGATGAAACTCAGCTGCAGGTATTATATCCAGGTGTTATTCCGAACAACTACTGAGAACACTATATGATAAATGCGGTAAAAGAAGCAGATATATCCCATTCTACGCAACGCCAAGGGATCAAGCTGCCTGGAAAGTGACTGGCCGTCTACGATTCGAATCTCTCTTCGTTAAACACGGTCACACGGAAGGATTTTTTTTAGACTTTATATTTGTATCATCCTTCTTTGAGTCACATAAACGTTACTAAAATTATGATACTTAAAAATAAAATAATAATTTCGTTATTTTAAAGCAGGTTTGGTTAAAAACAATACTCTTTTAATTTTCTCTCAATACTTTATGCAATCCAAGAAATTATAAATAGCCCGTTTTAAGAAAGTCCGTAAATAGAATATATTGAATGTTACAGTATCGTATATGTTTTTCATGAATATTAATTATAATCATGAGTAGTCCAGTAATCTCTCTCTTATCTTTTTTCAATCATTTTTATTGTTTAGACAAGAAATAGCTTCCGTGTCTGACACATGTCATTGCCTTCATCGTAGGAGCAGGTGTTAATTGCACATAGAAAGAAAATTCCATTGGGTGCGGCAGCCATTCGGATAACTTTGATTTAATTGATTTTAAAAACTCTTAAGAATTACTATTGCAACAATCACTACATTTAAACTAAAAACCTAAAGAAAAACTCACTTCAATATATCCTTCATATTAATTCTAATTATGTAATATATATATATAGTTAAGATTATACTATTAAAGTATATTGTAAAGATATATATTATCACCAAAAATAATATACAACTTTTGTAAGGAATACTTTCAAACCTCCCAACAAGACGCGGCCTGAGACCGGTAAGCCCTTAATCTTCCCATTTATAAAGATTGCTCTTAAAATAGACGTAAAATAAAATTTAATTAAACAATCAGAGGTCAAAAAGGATCCGTTCGGGCCATTATTGAATGAATTTTCGTATGAAATAAATGCCCTTATTGTGGCTCCAATTTGCGAGATGAAAATTTTAACCCTGACTTTTGTTGAATGTTCGTAATTGTTTTTACTTCTTTGCTTTAATTAAAGTGGTACAAGTTGTAGCGTCAAGGACTTGTGTAAATAATGAATAAATATTTTTTTATTGTTTCTCATTTTTCTTACATTAATAAATGAGTATGAGACAAAAACACAAAAACTTGGCAATTAAAAAGTGTGGCGGAGAGTTTATTGCCAGTTCTTCTCTTCCGTTCTACGCCCTTGATTTGAGAACTGGCAGTAAATGTAAAATTAGATTCATTTAATCTATATTTCTCTTTTTTTTGTACATTATGTTACCTATATGAATGAATGATTTTTTGACTTTGACAACTCCCGTAAGTAGTCAGAGACACTTGTGTTGGGGTTGACTCGCTACTTCCCTAATTTATACAAATTCTAATAATTATAAAAAGAATAGCTATGAACTTATTCTATGCATGCGTGTTTGGGTGTGTATGTGCGCATGTGTGTGTATGCTGTGCGTGTTTGTGTGTGAGCGAGTGTGTGCATGTTGTGAAGTATATAATTAGGTATATCTCAAACTAGCGAATACACGAAACAGTTATAGAATTTTTTAAATATTTGAATAGATTTTACACTGCTAAATTTTTAGATATGAAAAAGATATTTTTGACGTGATACTTCTTTACCGGCGTTGGTAAAATATTACCATCACATTTTTCTGTTACGCGTCACATTTTTCGGTTAACTTTTTCTTCTCCCTACAACGGTTGACTCGAAGTAGTTCGAAGCCAATTAATAACAAAAATATATAAAAACGATAACAATGATAGTAATAGTTCTATAATAATTAATGAAATTCTGTAAAAACTCAATCTAATGGTTGAAAGATTATTTATTTAAGAAATCGTAAACAGAGTGCAATGACAATCCACTTGTTATTTTTCTTACATTACCTGTATAATTTTATTGCATTTCAACTGCGACGATAATTGTAAGTACATAATATATTAACTATATTTTAAAGAGCACTTGCTATATATACTATCACTATATTGTGATCGTTCTCACATATGTGTAGTTTGAAAATAAATGAGAATAAATAAGATATTTATGATTTAATTTGGTACCATTCAAAGTAAAATAAAATTATAAAAATATATAATAACGATATCAATGATAGTAATAATTAATGACATTCTGTAATAATCTTAGTAGTAATAAGGTAAAATGAAATAATTGTATTATTTGTATACATGTCTATGATGATAAAAGCCTTTAGTTAAACTTTATCTCTTTAACCGATTTCTGTAAAGTATATGATATGATTTTTCGAAAAATGGATAAAGGTCATAAAGAAGTTTCACTTCTTACGTGTATACACGAGTACACGCACACATTAATTTTTATTTCTCTAAGGGTGTATCAGTAATATTACTTCGTACGTACACGTAGATAAGATCCTAATACTGTCTTACGCTAGTACCTACTATTTATATATAGTATTGCCATACAAATCCACGGGTACATCCGCCATGTGAGATTGTTAAAGACAAATAAATTTGAATTATAATTGGCAATCAAACCAAATATAGTGTAAACTTGCCCGATTTAACGACGAACTCCTTAAAGCAATCTTCTACAATTACACTCTATACATAGCATTGGGGGTGTCCCTTTGAATAACGATTAAAGAGCAGTAACGTACTTTTTAAGTTGCTAAAATTAGTAGAAACTGCGCAGCTGTGTACATTCTTTAGACGCTGTATTATCTTAGCCCGCAACAAACTCGACTGTTGGAATGATGCATACGAACTTTCTAAGAAAATTGTTGTATTGACTGTCTAATAAGTAGGAGTCATGGATTATCTGTACGGTATCATATATCACTCTAATAGAAAGATCGAAGAAATTTTTAATTCAGTGACAAACACTGAGGATCAAGATCTTTTTTTTTCTATTTTTTCCCTTTCTTTATAAACGACATGTCTGTATAACGCCATAAATACACAGTCCTTTCAGTGTCGTTATATAGTGTTTATGTTATATTTTGATCATGGTCTCACCACTAAAACTAAGGTAAGTCCTCAAACGATTTGAAGTAAATATTTTTTATTTGCAATTCAAAACAAAAGTTAAGAATTGAGCTTTTACGCACACAAGTCCGTTTGCATTGAGGCATCTATTTAACATAAGTTGTCGTAGGGAAGCTCGCAAACTGAAAGTTTCAGAGAAGGCTGAAGTGTCACTTTCTAAATTATCGAGCTTTAATGTGTTTTAAACTACTTAATGGTAACTTCAATGTCCGTTCTCAAGTTTACTGAAGATTAATTGATTTGACTTAGATTGCTAAATTCACAAGTTTTTGTTTTATTGTACTTTGATGATTTGGGGTAAATAATAAGACATTGCCGATTTAATTGAATGATATATAATATGATAGACATTATATAAGTAGCCTCGTTGTAAAGGGTTCCGGGTTAATATTTCTGCTTTAATAAAGCAAGTAGTGGACTTTCGGTACTTACCAACCAAAAACAATTTTGTCCGGATGTGAAACTAGGACTTCCGGGTTTCATCAAGATGTCACATTGTGTAATGGTTGCTCCTTACAAACGTTGTGTAAAAGAAAAAACGTGGCGATTAAAACGAGTGGCGGAGAGTTTATTGCCAGTTCTTCTCTTCCGTTCTACGCCCGTTTGAGAACTGGCAGTATTTACCGCCAGTTCTTGAAATGCTTCTAATTTCACAAATGTGAAATTAGAAGCATTTCATGTATATTTCTTTTTTTGACGTTCATAAGTGTACATTATGTTACCTACATGAATAAATGATTTTGATTTGATCGATACTATATACATTAAACCGAGTCACTATTTACTTATTTAAGTAGAAATCTATAAAGACGGGCAATACGCGGGAAGGACGGCCCGTATAGACATGTGTCTATGTTATAATTAAATGTCAGTTTCGTCGGATAGGTAAGCGAAGTTACGCGTTGCCTTGTTAATTTAATTTAATTTAATTATATTTTCCATCACACTTTAAAATAAAATATCTTTTAATTTTTTTGTTAATCTCTTCGTGTAAGATATGTTTGTCTCTTGTTTGTCACATTAAATTGTATTTTTTATTATACCAATCTATCAGTGTGCCGAACGTTGCGAGTTTTTATAAATATATAAAATATATAATATTATTGGGGATTTTCATTATAAAACACAAATTGTTTTATTGAAAATATAATTTTTTATTTAATTTATCACGCTTTTACATTACAATAATAATTATTGTTTAACTATTTTTTAAACTTGAAAATACAAAGAAACTACATTTAACGTTTACAAATATCGCCTCCTCAATTACATCCTTCAATTTATTATCGTCGTCTTAGTTTTAGTTTTTATAACAATAAAATGCACTAAATACCCTGCTCGTCATCCGCTATTCCATCGCGCGTCACTCCGATGCGTCGCCTTCCAACTTCCACAGACGCAAAGCGTGCCAAGTTCAAATGAAAGAAAAATTGATTACAAATATATACATTAATTTCTGAAAATATATATTAGAAGTTTTTTTACATTGTGTGCGAATTTCATCTTCTTATATATAAAATTCTCGTGTCGCGGTGTCTGTGGTTAAACTCCTCTGAAACGGCTTTGCCGATTCTTACGAAATTTTGTGTGCATATTGGGTAGGTCTGAGAATCGGACAATATCAATTTTATCCCACTTAAATGTTAAGGGTAATCCACCCCTAAATTTTTTTTTTCAATTTTAGATATGAAATTTTTTTTTTGTATGTTATAGCATTAGTAAATACATATAACCCTGAATTTTCAACCCTTTACAATCAACCCGTATTTTTTAGTTCATTATTGAAAACTTATGTTGTAAACTCTGAGGTTTATACAGAGAAAAATTCACAGAACAACCTAAAAAGATTTCATTCCGGAAAACCGAACAGTCTCAAATGTTCCATGTTAGTTTATACTAAACAGGCTCAGTAAAATCTCATGAAGGAGAAACGAAGTTCGCGGAGGCAGCTAGTTCTTCAATAAATGTATGTCAATAGCAAAGTGGGAAGTCAACAGATACTGGCTTTGAAAGCATTGTGTGAGACAACGATAAATCCACGCGGGTGAACCGACCGCACCTTGTTTATGGCTCGAAACTTAGCTCGGATTTCGCTTAATAGCTTAAATTTTACTAAACGCTCCAGTTGTTGCTATTAATGCTGGCGTGGCTTAAGGTATCTGAAATTAGAGGGTTTGAATTAGAACACTACATGTTCATTATTTACTGATTCATTTATTTCAATTTTACATGAAGTTTTTATATGAAATGATTGGATCATACAACTTTATATTTCTACATATATAATACGCATACAAAATTCAACAGCGCTGGACAGAATGCAGAAGAAGAAAGAAGTGCTTATGACGGTTAGGACAAGAACACTTGAGTATTTCGGACGCGTTTTACGTAACTCCAAACGAGCTCCTTCAACTAATCATACAAGGCAAAGTGGTTGGTACAAGGAGACCTGGCCTGGTTTGGTCAAAGCACCAAGTCATTGTTTAGAGCGCATCTGAAATAAAAATAGCCATTGTGATCGCCAACCTTCGCAAGGAGATGGCACTATAACAAGAAAATGTATCTTAATAACTATTGTGTTTGTTTGGTATCTAAGGAATAATATATGTTGGTTATGCCACCATGCCTCCTGCTGATAGAGGACAAATCTTTGTTTTTAATTTATTTTATTATTCTTTATTACTCAAGATGTCATATGGAACATGGTGTAATGGTTGCAGCTCCTTACAAACATGGTATAAAAAAAACTTGGCGATTAAAAAGAGTGGCGGAGAGTTTATTGCCAGTTCTTCTTTTCCGTTTTACGCCCTAATTTGAGAACTGGCATTAAATGTAAAATTAGAACCATTTTATGTATATTTCTTTTCTTTTTTTGACGTTCATAAGTGTACATTATGTTACCTATATGAATAAATGAATTTTTTGTTTGTTTGTTTGTTTGTTTGCTTGACAAGTCTTTTATCTATAAATTTCAGTTTCGATTTTTTTCTATAACCACAATATAAGATGCAAAAACGTAGGAAATATTTGTCTAATAGTTACATGCAGTGGCGTCTGTTTCTTTAATAATTTTCATAGACAGATCAATCGTCCTGTGGTCGACATTTTGACGTGCCATGTTTTCCTTCACACACCAGCGAGTGATACATACGCACTTTAAAAAGGAATAGCCGGGTTACAATTGAACCAATAACGCCCGAACCCAATAATTAGTCCACAATCTCAGATTGTTTTCAAGACCGTGACAGTCGATCGATATCCTATCTAAACTCACTCCGTCGATTGGTTATTGGCGCACTTTTATCAATGTGTGTATTAAGATCTTTATCAAAAATGGTCAGAAATGGTGTGAGATAGGTTATTGGGTTTAGGCGTAAGCCAACACTGCTTGCTTTAAAAAAGCAGCAGCTGAAAAGAAACTATTAATAAATGTCTTAAATTCACATATTTAAATTTTGTATGTTGTATGTATAAGTTGCCTTTACTAACAGTAAATATTCTTAGAAGTTTTATACAAGTTATAAGTATCTTCAACATAATAATAGCTCGAACCCTTGTCATTCATATTGAATATTTTCATAAAATGTTTTCTTTTGCTCCATTTTCATATTCAATACGGCTAGTTTGGCTTCCGGCGTTTCTGATAATATGAAAATGTTTCGTGCTTTTTCTTATATCAATATTAAGAATTGTTTTATGTTTGATTATAATCAAATGAGTTGTTGTAATTCTTTATGTAATTTAATACCGTTTATATTTGTATATATTAATTATATTTACCTCTTGTGTATAATTTTTCAATTAATAATTTGATAAATAAAACTTTATTATAATAGTAATTATTAATGATAAATTTTGGAATTATTATAACTTATTGTTAGTGAAAAGTGAGATTGTGTGAATCTAAATCGGATTGATTTGTATCTCACCAGCGATTTCATAAGTAAATCCTTAATATTTGTGTTACCGGGGGTCTAGTCAAGACAGCTTAACAGTAGTGTATGTATAAAAATGACAGCTAGTAGTTGGTACCAACTGTCGACACTAGCTGTCATTTTCATACAAATTTAGTTTTCGACTTTCTAAATACACTACTGTTAAGCCGTCTTGACTAGACCCCCTAGATAAATAAAAAAGTGTGTGTATACTAGCGTACACTAGTAAGAAGTGAAACTTCTTTATGACGTTATTTTTCAAAAATTAATTTACTATATGCAACTTTACAGAAATTGGTTAAATAAAGTTAAATTAGATAAAGTTTAGTAAAGGCTTTTATTATCATAGACATAAATACAAATTCTACAATTATTTCATTTTAGCTTATTACTACAAAGATTATTATTAAATTTCATTAATTGTAATAGAATTATTACTATCATTGATGTCGTTATTATATCCCTACTCCGCTGGAGAAAGTATACTTCGAATCACGCGTGGTAGGGATAAGAAAAAGATAGCGCGTAACGGAAGAATATCACGCGTAACAGAAAAATGTTACACTAAATTTTTTTCCAACCCCGACAAAGAAGTTTCACTTCAAAAACCAAAGATGAAATCCGTTTTATAATGGGTAATTTGTGTTTTATCAATTGAAGGGGAGATGCTTCTGCATCTGTCCCATAGTCAAGGATAAAATTAGTTTAGGGATTGCAAAGTTATGATATGATATGCATCCATTGACACCATAAATTTTCGTTTTAAACTTCAATTACTCATAAGTTCACACTTCGACACTGTAGTTTTTGACATAATTTAGTGCATTTCTCTAGGCGAAGGATTTCTAGATTAGGGTTGCCATATAATTTTGTAGGTAAAGAAAAATGGTATTAAATTACATAAGGTAGGCAAGAAATGCAAAAATACATATAACATATAGTTATTAAGAAGAAGAAACTGATATTGGGGATAGATACGTGAAAAAGAAAAAGTAAAAAGTGCACATGAATCACGAAAATCTAATTCAAGATCAGTTTCACGTCAGTTACTAGTTTTGACTTTTGTTTTTAATCAATTTTCAATAAAGGCAACATAATTTAAAATCCTGATTGGAGTATAGCGAGTGAAGCAACAAAGTTCTAACACAGAATATGATTTATTTATATAATTTTCATCAACAAATAATTACAACCGAAAATAATATAATACTGTTGTTATATTTAACAATAATGATCTGTAAAATATTGACAAAGATTCAGTATTGATAAATTACAACTAATAAACACGGAGGACTATATCATAAATTGGACTCATATTATATAATAAATTTCTTTATTTTTACCATAAATAACGTACTCACAATAAATATTTAACATAAAATTGTCGATAATAAGATTCGGTTATATAAACAGGGTAAATTGACAGCCCTATTGTCACCACAATATGTAGGTCGTTGGTCGGGTGAAGGAGAAATGTTGGAACACATCCAAAGAGATGATTGTAGGGCTGGACCTGAGCACGTGCTGAGGCTTTTACGCAGTTTATACTAAACCTTGTTAGAGAATGCATATTTTAAAGTAACTTTATTACAAAGAGTTTTAACCAGTAAGCTTAATTGAAATTGCATCTTAATTATAAAAACTATATAAAAATACGAATAAATGATGTTTTCAGAAGATTTCAACCATATGTGTTTGAATGTTAGTAAACATTTACATCCCACAATTAAACTGTAACATCAGTTTTGTGGGTCTGTATATGCAAGTAGAAGACGTTTACATACATACAAAATATATACCATAAAATGAAACCAATATATTGTTATTGCAGCTTAAAATTATTTTTTTCTGTTTTACAAAATATGAGGACAGATAGAGGCAAATCCATTTATTCCGATTTTAGATACAAGTTATAGCACCTCAAAAAAGTTTAAAAAGCTTATCTATAAAAGCTTGATAAAACTTTATTACTTTGTTAAGATAAAATCCAAGTTAAAAAATAAACTTAGCTTAAAGACGAATTTAATGATTAGTGACATTCGTAAAAGTGATTTTAAGTTTCACGATAAGACTACATTGAGCTTTCAAACACTAATTAACATACTGTCAAAGAATGTGTATGTACAGACATTGAATATAATTTAATTAGTAAGTCCTATCAACATCCCGCAGAGAAAATTACACAAGATGTATTTCTGTACACATGGAAATCTTAATGACAGCCAATTGTAGATAATAAACTAGATCACCGTATATATGTTTTAACAAGAAAAAAGGTAATGAATCAGTCGTCTATACTTGCTAACTCTAAAAAATCCTCCAAAAAAACAATTAAATCTTTTTTATACGAAAAAGATATTTTAATTTTCAATTGACCTTGAAAAATAAATATAGACGTAACAAGAACATACGAAAAACAAAACAGTGGTGTTACAATCTCCAAGTTTTGGCCTTAGATTGCTGTACCCGTTTTGTGATCATTTATTTCTTTATATTTAATTGCCTACTCCGTAGATGATCGGTATTTTGTACCTGACATACTCTCGATTTATAGGTCATTTTCCCGGATGTTCATTACCATGGCTCCATTCTGCTCAGATCTACCTAGTTCCTAGGTCTACGCTCTTGCATGATAGAAAGACAAACCGATTGAATCGTGAGCAAATACGGGCACAAAGCTAGTTCGCTGTAAATCTATAAATCAGTCGCAGACGAAATAATTTTCGCTTTTCATTCACTTTTAATTTCTTTAACAACTTGTTTACTCTGTGACAAAATTGTAAATGAGCTTTGGGAATACGAAGAGCTTAAAATTCAAGAGCGAGCGGATTTTCTTTTTTACTAACGTAGTTTCAAGATTGATGAACTTTCAAGGTAAGATTTATGTTTCGTTGACATATGATAATTATAATGAGTTTGATATTTATATGATTTTAATCAAAATAATGCTTTATTTTTTTAACCTAAGCTTTCAGTTGCCGTATGTCCGTCTCTTGCCCGCAGACACTTGCTCTTACTGCACAATTAAGAATAGCCCAATTCTCAATTGAATTCGAATAACTACGTAAAACTGTTAGTATTTATAATCCACGAGAGCAGTGCGTGTCAGAAATCCCTACAAATGTAATTAAGGTCATATTTGTTCAGTGAAACGGGTTTATGATGTGTTTTTTAAGGATTTACCATGACGACACAAGAGAAATAAAAATGCAATTTCAGGCATAAGGCAAGATAGGCAAAGGCTACTAGATATCATAAAAACTGACATATCAAAATCCTGTAACTTACAGCTAATCTATCTTTGGCTTAACCGACGATCAATCAGTGAGGAAGTGCCTTCATCTTAAGCCAAGTTTATCCGACTGGCCACTTCGCCTAACGAAGCTGGCCCCCTGACGAACTCAAGTTATTATAAATGTACAAACAGATCTGCAATTGAAATGCAATTTAGTGTGATGAGTCTTCATAGATTTTAATATTTAATTTCATGCTTTCAATATAATGTTAATTGGTTTGGAGATGAATATTTCCGAACTAATTCGACTAATGCTTCTGATTACCGCATACTTCGTAATATTAAACTTATCGTTACAAAGAAAATGATATTTAAGAAATTAATTATTCTGGACATCACTTTAAATTAAATTTATTATTATACTACTTTTAATTTGTGCACATTCAGTACTTGTTTGTACGTTGAAGGAAAACAAAAGGATAAGTTTTATATATTTTCTCTAAAAATCTTCTCAGAGTAAATCTCGCTTTAATGATGTTTATTGTTTTTGAAGTAAATCTTACCTTGTCCCGTCTAGTTAGTCTTGAAAATTTTAGTAAAAATCTCAACGTGCTATCATCAAATATAAGTAACAAATATAACAAGATAAAGATACAATAATGGAATGATTTTGTTTTTCTAAAGAACATTAATATTTAGTGGTGGTGGTACTGTACAGTACGCTGTACAAGTATTTCCGAACCAATTTGACTTAAGGTTCAAGAAAAGAGAGTACTACTTATTAAAAGCCTAGAAACGCATTCGCGAGCCCTCTGCCTTTGATTTTCCATGGGCGGCTTAACAACAGATTGATTGACTACCAATCAATATAATATTTGAATAATTATAAAGTCATATTTTTTACAGATTTTATGATCCATTTCTAGTTTTTCATTAAAATTATTGTACAATCAATCAATCAAAAATCATTTATTCATATAGGTAACATAATGTACACTTATGACCGTTACGTACGTTAGCTTTAATCATTAAAATATCGTTTAAATTAGACAACGAGATACATTAATAAACAATTGGCATACAAAATCTGAGGTGGTAGCATTAGTCAAAGCAATGGTAGGTAAACCACTTTAATTAAAGTTAACATGATGATTTAGTAAGTTTTTTGGGTAATAGTTATAAGCATACAATTTTAGGGACGGTTTCAATCCAGGTATGTAACAAAAATTAAGATAAAAAAGTATAATATTTTTTCTTCCTACAATAATGTTCACAGTACGTCTTCACAAGTATAACAATTTAGCCTATACAAAAATTATGGCTAATAGGTAATATTATGTTGACCTAATTTACTACAATACATATAAGCTTAAACTAAGGTAATCTTAATTAACAATGTAACAGTGGTACAATTAAAAACTTACTTATTCGAACCTTATACTAGGAATAGTTATCCTTAGAATAGGGAGATCATAATTTCTTACTTATAAACTCGTTTCTACGTTGGTATTACAATTCCTCCGTTATGCCATAGGCACAAGACGGCAACGTCGCATTTCATTGATAAACTTAAGAAAAAAAGAGATACTTGTCTATGACAACCGTGCTTCTGTGAGTTGATTGTGATTGTGGTCGGTGATTTTAATCTGAGGTTTTGATTATCATAACCAGTTTTATACATTTAAAAATCCCAAATTATAAAAGAAAACGCTGAATTTAGTGGGAGAAAGAAAAAAGGTATGTAGAATTGTGAATATCGAGTAAAATTGAATCATGAATGTTGAATGTGTTTCTTGAATTTTTATTTGTTTCTTGTGTTCGATAGCAGAAACTTTTTTAAATACATTACAACCCATCTGTCCATAATTGAAAACACAGACTTAAGTACAAACACCAATAAGGAGAAAAAGAAGGCTTGGAACGAGTAGTGTTTTACTGTTTATACTACTACCACTATATTCGACTGTTAGAGATTCGGTACTTGCACTTATATTCACTACTAGGCTTATTAACTCAATAGATTTAGTTCTTTAGGCGTCTTCAGATTAATATAAATAAATGTTTACAGATTTGTATAACTTAATACTAACATTCCTTATGTCGTAACGAAATATTTCTTCAGTAAAATCCACCGAAGCAATAGTAATATGTCACTTGTCATCTTAGTTGGCTTATAGAATATTCCTCGAGGTACGCTTTTATTATGATAAGTTCGATTATGAAAAGACGTGGTATAACTGTAACTCAAAGAATCTAACAAACTGTTTCGTTTGAATAACTATAACTCTTTTGACTCCGATGTATTGGTTTGTTTGATTTACTTTATAAAATAAAATATGTTTATTATTGAATATAAGATAGGGGTATCACTAATTCCACATCATTAAATTTAAATATGAACTTGTAGGCATCCCTACTAATCGGTAAAGAAGGCAGAGGGTGTAGGCCGAGAGAAAAAGCCGGCGTAAAAAACTCTCGGTACTCCTTGAAAAAAGCAAATCATCAGACAATACTTATTTTATAATATAGCAAATTAATTAGAACTTGCCCCATAGTGCTGGGCAGGCGCTTTTATTAACTAGATAATCGTTAACTTTATCGTAAGCCTGTTTACACAGCTTTTCTTTAATACATTTCTTAAATTTATTAAAAGGCAGAGACAGAAGAGCCTCTGGGATTTTATTAAAGAAGAGTATCCCTTTTCCCAAAAAAAATATAGGCATTTAGACACACGTCGATTAGTGTCTTAGTTACTTTTTCGTTGCGTGTGCGATCTGTCTCGCGTTTGTAGCGCATAAAGAAAAACCTATAAGGCATATCCGGTGTACGAACTCAAATATGTTGCGTTTATTTGAATAGCTTTACAAAAATAGCAGGTTGGTGATCAGCCTCCTGAGTCGTACAAATGCCGTTGACTTTTTTGGGTCTAAGGGAAGCCGGTTTCCTCAGAAAGTTGTCCTTTACAGTTCGGATAATGTTTAATGCGCACATAGAAAGAAAGTCAATTTATGCACAGCCGGGTATTGAACCTCAGTAGAAACACGCTTAAAGCACCAGGCTAATACTGTTTTGTCACGCATACATTATTATTTACCCATTATGTATAAACTTGACTTTCTCTAGGGTTCGATTATCAGCGTAACTAAAATTTACTGTCCCATTTACCCAAGAAATATTAATGTTCAACTTTAAATTAGAATTTATTGAAAATGAATTCTCAATTGATTGATAAGTTTACGCAATCGATAACCATATTTATTTCTTTTCTTTTCTTTTTTTTATGTAATAGGGGTGCAAAGGAGCCTACAGGACGCCCAAAAATGGCAGTCATATCTGCATATTTTTTAGTGTGTGCGTTGCCTGCCTTTGAGGACAGAGTACTCTTGAATTTTGAACTCAGATACTCAGATACGACCTCCAACTGTTCGACGATACGGCTCGACCACTCCCGGTGGGGAGTCGATTCCACAGTTCGCTGGTTCACAAAAGAAAATTCCAGCTATCAAGGTAATGTTGGAGAAATTTAGAATTGATACGATTGCTGAAACGAGGCAGGAGGCATCACCCCAAACAATTCCTCAGGATATTTCAATAATATTTCATTTTTTTTGATAAAAACGAATTGGTTTAGCACTGTAACGATTATGTATGTATTTATATATTATGTATGTATCTTAATAGGTTAGTTTTATTAGTAGTTATAGAAAAGTAATGTAGTATATGTAGTCATATTTTGGCTAAATTCGTAGCAACACTGAAGATTTACATGTGCTAAACTAGAATATGATTACACTTGTGTAGTCGAACTAAACTAGCATTTAGAGGGAAAGTTCCCTCAACATGTTAATATTCACAAAGCTCAAGACTTGTGTCAACTGGAAGTTGGGCACGCTTCATATGTAAGGTTGTTGGTTGTTGCAAGGACAAGTTAAGATAAAGAAAACACTTTTTTTAATTTAAACATAATTTTAAATATATCCGACGTTTCGCGTGCTTTACAGCGTGCGTGGTCACGGTGACTGAAGACAAAATGTGTTGAATGTCTACAGCTGTTATACTTTTTGAAGTTTACAATAATACATAACTTCAATCCGTTAAAAAAAATGTTTTCTTTAAATGTGTAAAAGTTATGTTAATAAAATTATTGTTAACAAAAAGTGAAAATTGGGTGTGATTAAATATATATCTAGACTTATTTGAAATCCCTATTTTGATAATAACTTTTCTTTTTAGATTCTGTAGTTTAGGTTTACGGCCGGCACACGTCACCACTCTTCTTAAAGTCACAGCCAGAATCGGAATACGTGGCGTTGATATCGAATGACGTTCATTCTGAAAGCCACTACTTTGAATGTTATATTTATAGTTAAACTAGCTGCCCCCGCGAACTTCGTTTCACAAAATAATAAATAAATAAATAAGCACAAAACGGCAACGTCGCATTTTATTGATAAAGTTAAGAAAAAAAGAGATACTTGTCTATGACAACCGTGCTTCTGTGAGTTGATTGTGATTGTGGTCGGTGATTTTAATCCGAGGTTTTGATTATCATAACCAGTTTTATACATGTTAACATCCCAAATTATAAAAGAAAACGCTGAATTTAGTGGGAGAAAGAAAAAAGGTATGTAGAATTGTGAATATCGAGTAAAACTGAATCATGAATGTTGAATGTGTTTCTTGAATTTTTATTTGTTTCTTGTGTTCGATAGCAGAAACTTTTTTAAATACATTACAACCCACCTGTCCATAATTGAAAACACAGACTTAAGTACAAACACCAATAAGGAGAAAAAGAAGGCTTGGAACGAGTAGTGTTTTACTGTTTATACTACTACCACTATATTCGACTGTTAGAGATTCGGTACTTGCACTTATATTCACTACTAGGCTTATTAACTCAATAGATTTAGTTCTTTAGGCGTCTTCAGATTAATATAAATAAATGTTTACAGATTTGTATAACTTAATACTAACATTCCTTATGTCGTAACGAAATATTTCTTCAGTAAAAACCACCGAAGCAATAGTAATATGTCACTTGTCATCTTAGTTGGCTTATAGAATATTCCTCGAGGTACGCTTTTATTATGGTAAGTTCGATTATGAAAAGACGTGGTATAACTGTAACTCAAAGAATCTAACAAACTATTTCGTTTGAATAACTATAATCTTTTGACTCCGATGTATTTGTTTGTTTGATTTACTTTATAAAATAAAATATGTTTATTATTGAATATAAGATGGGGTATCACTAATTCCACGTCATTAAATTTAAATATGAACTTGTAGGCATCCCTAATCATCGGTAAAGAAGGCAGAGGGTGTAGGCCGAGAGAAAAAGCCGGCGTAAAAATCTCTCGGTACTCTTTTAAAAAGCAATACTTATTTTAAAATATAGCAAATTAATTAGAACTTGCCCCATAGTGCTGGGCAGGCGCTTTTATTAACTAGATAATCGTTAACTTTATAGTAAGCCTGTTTACACAGCTTTTCTTTAATACATTTCTTAAATTTATTAAAAGGCAGAGACAAAAAGCCTCTGGGATTTTATTAAAGAAGAGTATCCGTTTTCCCAAAAAAAATATAGGCATTTAGACACATGTCGATTAGTGTCTTAGTTACTTTTTCGTTGCCATGTGCGATCTGTCTCGCGTTTGAAGCGCCTAAAGAAAAACCTATAAGGCATATCCGGTGTACGAACTCAAATATGTTGCGTTTATTTGAATAGCTTTACAAAAATAGCAGGTTGGTGATCAGCCTCCTGAGCCTGAAAAACGCCGTGGACTTTTTTGGGAAGCCGGTTTCCTCAGAAAGTTGTCCTTTACAGTTCGGATAATGTTTAATGCGCACATAGAAAGAAAGTCAATTTATGCACAGCCGGGTATCGAACCTCAGTAGAAAGACGCTCAAAGCACCAGGCTAATACTGTTTTGTCACGCGTACGTTATTATTTACCCATTATGTATAAACTTGACTTTCTCTAGGGTTCGATTATCAGCGTAACTAAAATGTACTGTCCCATTTACCCAAGAAATATTAATGTTCAACTTTAAATTAGAATTTATTGAAAATGAACTCTCAATTGATTGATAAGTTTACGTAACCGATAACCATATTTCTTTTCTTTTCTTTTTTTTATGTAATAGGGGGGGGGGGGGCAAACGAGCCTAAAGGACGCCCAAAAAGGGCATCAAGGGCAGCCCAACAAGGGCAATCGAATTGGATTAGCACTGTAAAGATTATGTATGTATTTTTCTTAATAGGTAAGTTTTATTAGTAGTTATAAAAAAGTAATGTAATGTAGTATATGTAGTCATATTTTGGCTAAATTCGTAGCAACACTGAAGATCTACATGGGCTAAACTAGAATATGATTACACTTGTGTAGTCGAACTAAACTAGCATTTAGAGGGAAAGTTTCCTCAACATGTTAATATTCACAAAGCTCAAGACTTGTGTCAACTGGAAGTTAGGCACGCTTCATATGTAAGGTTGTTGGTTGTTGCAAGGACAAGTTAAGATAAAGAAAACACTTTTTTAATTTATACATAATTTTAAATTTATCCGACGTTTCGCGTGCTTTACAGCGTGCGTGGTCACGGTGACTGAAGACAAAATGTGTTGAATGTCTACAGCTGTTATACTTTTTGAAGTTTACAATAATACATAACTTCTGTGTTGTGTAATGTTTTCTTTAACTGTGTAAAAGTTATGTTAATAAAATTATTGTTAACAAAAAGTGAAAATTGGGTGTGATTAAATATATATCTAGACTTATTTGACATCCCTATTTTGATAATAACTTTTCTTTTTAGATTATGTAGTTTAGGTTTACGGCCGGCACACGTCACCACTCTTCTTAAAGTCACAGCCAGAATCGGAATACGTGGCGTTGATATCGAATGACGTTCATTCTGAAAGCCACTACTTTGAATGTTATATTTATAGTTTATCTAGCTGCCCCTGCGAACTTCGTTTCTCCTTCGTTTCACAAAATAAATTAAATTTATACTTAAGCCTCAATAACACGTGGTAATCGTGATATTGAATTGTAGCTTCTATGACACGTTTGTCGGTTTACCATAGCAGTGCCATCTATTGGTTACTTACTCAATCCAGTCGAAAAGTATCGACATCTGTTAGAATCTTTCGGAGTTAAGCGATAATTGTAACTGTCAATTAATTACAGACAAATAATCAATTTTATTTAAATAAAGTTGCGACTATAATTAAATATCTAAGCTATTCTATCTCTCAAGTAGGACCAGACTGCTCACGGTGTGCCAATTTAATTTAAAATCGGTTAAGTAGTTTAGGAGTCCATCGCGGACAAACATTGTGACAGGAGATTTATATATATTAAGATAATAAAAAAATAGTAATCATAAAAAATAAGGTTTATATATACCAAATCAAACATTTGTTAGTACCCTTATCTCCCCTTTTGTAAACGAAACGCAACGATGACACAGGAATACAGAGGAATTCTGGGATAACTTGAATCTGTAGGCCTTGGAGTATTTAGGACATACCAGGTGAAGTTGGCTCAACTCCAATGCATTTCAATCTTGATCAGTATCGTGTTTATGCTTTGTTATCGCTAAATACCAACTGATTTGGGAAATAATTAATAATAATTATGAAAGCGTGTTCTAAATGAAACGATTTTGTATTAATTATCAAGGGGATATAGTGATGAAATGATATTAAAATCAAAAATGGACAATCGGATGTCCCATCTATATGTCATATACAGAAGTACTAATAATTATGTTTGCTACATAAAAATTATTTCATTAATAAATGTCACGTGTTTGATTCATAATTTCGACAATTTGAACTTAAGCTTTCCTAGCCTTCCCCCACGTAATATCCAAAATTTGGCTTTCTCGGTTCATTTTCTATTCCAAATGTATATAATGACTGGACTATACACGTGGACCACATATAAGTGAGATAAGCATCAAACACAACAATTAAAATCGGTTTATCTAAATGATATATTAACTACTAATGCCTGTAATTTAACTAAACGAAAAAATAAAAAACTTGTTTATTTCTTTTATTGAAGATTTTTATGACTTCACTCAACTCGAAAGTCGAATTCAAGGTGACAGTTCAATCACATCCAATTTCACGACTATAAAGTGGAAACACGTACGCGTAACAAATATGGATTCTTTTCTTTAATATAACTCTTGTATTTATGTGATTATTAAAACCAGCGTATGCCTATAAAGATAATACATTAGATTTAAAGAATTTATAATTATAAAACCAAGTTCATTGGGTTATTATTGTGTTAGTTACAGTATTGTCCTAAATATTAACTAAATGCATTAATTTTATATAAATTAATAAATTTCTTGATATAAATGATGATAATAATCCATTGGCATATTATATACTATATTTGTAATAGGTCTTCGCCTCAGATGCATTCGATTCCTTCACAATTTTTAAGGCTTTCGATTATATCCATTGACTGTTTTAGTTTAAACACATGATAATGATAAATTAGAGTGTAAACAAAACACTATAATTGTGTTTTGCTGTGTAATATTACAGAATATGTTTTTAACGTGAAAACTTCTTATAATTCCATGGAGCCGGCTGCACGCACGTTAAAACATGACTCATGCGTCGTTACCTCGCTCTGAGGCGTTCCATTTAAGTCTTGAAGTGCAAGCGAGACAAAGAGGCATAATCAACAAAAAATTGATATAATTGTAGTAATGTGTACAAATAAATGTAACTTGATCAGTTCAAATGTGATTTACTTTTACCTCCTTCTCTATATACATACAAAATATCTATCAAAAAAAATTAAAACTTTTTTTTAAATAATGCAACCATTCAATCAGTATTTTCTTATGACATTGTCATGTTTAACTATCGTCAGTAAACCGACTTTGCAGATAATCGATTTTTTCTTTTTATTGTAATTGGAGGCAAGCGGTTCCGCCGCCAATGGACACTCACATTGCCTCGCAATTGGCACGCAAGTGTGTTTTAAGAATTGGTACGCTCTTTTTTTGAAGGACCCTATGTCGAAATGGTTCGGAAACCCTTTAGTGGGCAGCTGGTTCCATAGTGGTGGTGCGCGGCTGCTATAAGAAACGTTCAGTTGTGGAACGACGTACGTCGGGTTGAATCGGATGAATACCATGGTTTAATGTTAATATTTTTTTTAAATCATGACAATACATATAGATTACAAAATTAACTTAAATTACCCTAGGCGTTTGACATTTTCATAATGTCTAACATGTGTTTTTGTTTAAACAACGAGCCTACGGGGCAGTCATTGTATGGACCATGGACACCGTTTTTATTGGCTTTGTTCAAAGTTCAAGTAAAGTTCGCTAACTCGCAAAATAATGTGTCTTGTATGTGTATATATGTAGACAAGCTCTTTGTAATTATTTTTAATGTTCTATATCATATTATTTTCAAAGCTACACTCAATGAAAACGAAATGTAATACCATAATATACTGTCTGAAATAATTTAGAAAGCTCAAAAAACATGTCACGTATGTGAAACGATATTAAACATTTTCGTTGTCGACAACGTATTTGACGCGAGGTCATTGACCCGGACCCACGGGTCCTGATTTGAGACCTCATAAAATGTGAACTAATGGAAAAGTCTGAGAGCGTTTTCCGGAAAAACTACGCACGTACTATTTTATACTGCGGTTATAGAATGTTATGATGTGTTATGCATATCTAATATATAAAATTCTGATGTCACGGTGTTTGTAATTAAACTCCTCCGAAATGGCTACATCGGTTTTCGTGAAATTTTGTTTTTCTGAATAGGTCAACATCTATTTTTTATCTCCCTAAATGTGGTCCACCCCTAACTTAATTCTTTACTATTTAGAAAAAAAATGTATGATACAAAAATACATATAACCCTTTTTTTTCGATCAACCCTTATTTTTTATTCGCTAATTAAAAACTCTTGACTTAACCACTGAGGTTTATATAGAGAAAAGTAACATAGAAAAATGTAAAAAAAATTCATTCCAGAAAACCGAATAGTCTCTGGGGCAGCATAATGTTTCATGATGGTATATACTAAAAAGGTGGACTAAGTAAAATCAGGTGGAGAAGCGATTTTCGCGGGGGTAGCTAGTTTTTTTTTAACTTAACTTTACTGTATTTTTTAACACATAAATTGTTTGTGTGTTAGGTATAGGCGAGGAAGTTACAGTGACTTCGCAGAAGCTATATTCCTATAAGCCAAATACATTTTTTTCAGAATATAAAATACCATTCGTATCACCTTGAGGTCCGTCGTTCCACAACTCAGCGATTCTTGAGGCAATTTCTGGCACGCACCACTACGATGTGGAACCAGCTACCCACTTGCTGTTGGCATTGAGAGTAGGTAGCGGCATCACTTAACATCAGATGTGCCTGCCTGTTGCCTGCCTGTTCTATAAAAAAAAGTCAACCTGTCTTCGCCAAAAATACTATTCGCAAATGTTTGATCATGATGAACCCCGGCTGTGCACCAAGATTTTTATGTGTTCACAATTGAGACTTGTATAGTAAAACATTTTAAGAAAACTGCCATTACTTAGACATAGTTAAAGATATACATGTAAAGAAATATAATTGAAGTGAAGCTACATCATCGTATATACATGTATTGCGATGTACCTTATATATTTTGTGGGACCATAATTAACATGAAGTTATATGAAATTGCAAACATTCTATGCAGGTAAATATTGCGACACATCAGGGAATACAAACAGTGGGAATATATAACTGTTTGCGAAATAATACATTTCACACAATTTGTTTGTTCTATTTAAACAATATGTCGCCGACATGCATCGGTGTGATCGATGCACAATTAAAACTGCAATTTAGATTTTTAGATTCAGAATTTATACGAAAAATATACTGTTTCTGAAATGATAATTTCTCCACGCTTATGTGATTTCGTATGGAATTCTGTGTTTTATTAAATAAATTATATTTAATGTAAAAAATACAGTCGCTAATTAAGGTATAGCAAAAATATGTTAAATTAGTAAGTTAAAATGATACAGGTCAAACCGAAGTCTTGCAATTAGGTAACTTAAGGTTAGCTCCTTCCAGAAGTTAGCTGCTAAGAAGTTTCCTGGGAACTTTTCAGGTGTCACGGAGCGTTTTCACAGCTTCGAAGCTTTCTGTTCGTTGGGAATCCAGAGCCACGTAGTCCAGAACTACGTGGGTGACTGATTTCTTTTCTTACACCATCCGTATCACTTTGACGCCCGTCGTTTCACAACTAGGCATTTCTTGGGTAAGATTTTCCGCGCATCACCGTTTTTGGAACCAGCTGCCCACTTGTTTTGTACGCGATGTAAGCCATATTTAGGAGAAATATGTAAGTATATATATTTGTGTAGTCGTTAATTCTTCGGGAATAGAACGGCCAAAGAAGTATATGTAAGGTTCAGAGCCTCCTATCAAAATTATATTATGGAACATGTCACTCGTGTTTTGTTTTACTATGATGCTTATACATCTTAGGCCTAAAACAATTAAGTGAGGCTTTGAACGTATATACTTTCCTAACGTAAAACATCTTTATAAGGCGTTTCTATCGTGATTGTTTTATTGCAATAACAATTTTACTCCCCAAAGCGATATTAAATTGAGTTAACAAACGGTTACAACGTCCACCAATATTTCTAAAAAACGTAAAATTTTATTCCCAACTAGCGGGATTCGGACAAACAATGTTTTTTTTTATTCACTGGTTCCGCAGTATTTTTTTAATTTAATTTATAACTTCTAAAACAAACATACATCACACACATTAATTATATAGTAATCAATATCAATTATATAGATAGTAACGCAAAATGTTTCATGATAATTACAAGATTATGATAATTAATTGGAAGACTGTTATGTTATATATATGTCACAACCAGCTACTTGAATTAGTGGCCTGAAAGATATTGAGTCAGTCGATCAAACATCAAGGACTTGGATTGATGACTTGTTAACTGTTAATAAAAATTTAGTTCCACGTTCTCCACCTAGCGGCTAGCGTCGAAACTCTTCAAACTATCAATATATCGTTGGCAAAACACAACTTAGATGGTGTTTTCCAAAGTAATGAAAAACCACAAGAACAATGCATTTTGTGTACTCTACCCCCTTTTGTTGTTTCTTTTTCCTTATTCCACATTAGGGTTGCCTGGAAGAAATCGCTTGTAAGCGATAAGGCCACCCTTTGCCTTATATCTTTTGTAAACTGTTTTTTTTATGTGTATGTTTTTGTATAAGGTAATCAAACAAACAAACAAACAAAAAATTCATTTATTCATATAGGTAACAATGTATAAGTGTAACGTCAAAAACGTCAAAAAAAGAAAAGAAATATACATAAAATGATTCTAATTTTACATTTACTGCCAGTTCTCAAATCAAGGGCGTAGAACGGAAAAGAAGAACTGGCAATAAACTCTCCGCCACTCTTTTTAATCGCCAAGTTTTTTTTATACACATTGTTTGTAAGGAGCTGCAACCATTACACCATGTTCCATATGACATTTTGAGTAATAAAGAATAATAAAATAAATTACATAACAAAGATTTGTCCTCTATCAGCAGGAGGCATGGTGAAATAGGAGCACGCACTTACATACTTGTGAGAACAACACGCAAATACGTGGTATAAACAATTAATATCGCCGCATACACAAATTCAAGTACGACCAGTCACCACAAGTAGCACCCGTTCACGAGTATGACGCATGGCCAGCCATCGCCTCCCATACTGGTTAAATAAATAAATAAAGTGTAGTGACGATATTAACGTGAATTTAGCTGTGACTTTAGCAATTTAATTTTTTTTTAATGTTTTTTATGTCAGATGTGTCATCCTTTTTATTTATGTCACATGATCACTATATACTGTATGAATGGCCTAAGCATTGGCCAGTCAGTCTGAATATCTGAGCTGAATATTTGTCTGGCCGATAGTTAAACGGCAGTGATTTTTTAGAAGGCTGGGCTAATTTGAACGGCTAATTAAGCATTTGGCTGCGACGTATCAATATCACCATTAGTTAGTAATTTAGTTATAAAATCAAATCACCTATTCACAGAAGTGGTACAAGAAGTGAATGTTAAAAAGACAAACTTGTTTCTGGCAACTCTAGGATCACAAGGACAGGAAAATTTAGAAGTTCTATAGGAGTATTAAAGTTTAGTACTTAATATAAACATTTAGGGTCAATCATGTCGGAGTTTTGTGGTAGCTTGTAGTAGGGAGTCTTGCAATGAAGCCTAACACAGATTTAAAAAAATGCGTGGGCGTGGGCATGTTCATTGATATAAAACACGATTAATGCCAGCGCCATTATTAAATTCAAACATATCACTTACGTATGGGAAAGTAAGTTCTCTTTTTGAAATCATTAGTTTAGTAAAATATATTTATTTTTAAAACGACGTAAGTTTTTCTGGTGTTATCGAATTAGTGCTGAGTAAATTTGATTTCCTATTGTTTGAATACAAAACTAAGTTCTAGAAGACAGAGACAATTCTAATTATCTGTATTTTAAACCGAACAATACCTCTTCCAAACAAAACACAGACTGAATTTTGAGTAGCTAAGCATTGTGACACTAGCGATTCTTCCTATATCATTAATAAAACAAACCTTGTGACGTGTCAAAGATAAATCCCGAGAATGGAACTCTAAAAATTCAATTTTGAAATATTTAGTATTTCAATATTCATAGGAGGTTCGTTACGTTTGTTTGAAAGAGAAAACTGGAGTTTCGTTGCAATAATATCGAATAGCTAACTTTAGAGCGATATTTGAAAAACTTTACGTTTAACTGAACAATTTGCAATGATTACGCTGGAAAAATAATTACTGTATAAATATTATTGTATTTCTGGGTCATCGTTTAATAATGGAGGATTTTAGTTGTACCCTATTAACCACTCGCCTATAGAATTAAGCGAAATAATGAAATGTTAAATGTTAAATGCTATGTAATGATTGAGTGCAATGTTTGAAGAGTGTTTACGTCTGGCTAAACTTTTGGGGCGTAACTCTGAGGCCCAAACCTAAAAAGTATGTAGCAAGACTGATTTATTTTACGTATATTATTGCACGTAATTCATTAAATAATTGAAGTTTAATAGGAGAATAGGAAACTGATAAATGTAGTATTTTCTTTTAATAACATAGTTTTTACAGCTGTAATACTTTTATGACATTCAATACCTTTTGTTTTCAGTCACCGTGACCACGCACGCTGTAAAGCACGCGAAACTTCGGATAAATTTATAATTATGTTAAATAATTATAAGTTTACAATAAAACATTCAATCCGGGAAAAAAGGGTTTTCTTTAATGCTTAGCATTTGATTATTATAACCTTAAATTAGTTAAATAACATTTATGTGTACTTTAGTTAATATTTAAAACAAAATGTAAACTACCATCGCCTACTTGAAGACACGATGAGCCCTTTCGTTTTTTACCACACTCATAAATTGTTTAACATTCTCGTTTCCGATAACGTTCCATAAGTGTCACTTAGATTTACCAGTTAATCTAGCCTTGCGAGGCTACCGCTAATCTTATCTTAGTTATAAGCTCATGTTTTAAACAATAAAAGCCTGTTTTTCCATCCTCAAACAGTGTATCATTTCATACATATCTGAACATATTATGCAAACATAACTGAACTTAATTTGGGGATATTTTAAAATTAAAATCAAATCATTTATATTTTATTGCGTATTACTCAAGTAAAATACAGCTGTTTTTTCTATTTAAAACAATTATAGCAACTTACAAAGAGAGAAATAGCGTTGTATAATAATAAACAGAATAAAAAATATGAAAGAAAGTAAAAATGTCCCGTCAAATTCAATAGAATATAATTTATCACCGCGACAGACAGTCACCACATCAAATATAAGGAATACAAAGGAATAAGTATGTGTTATATTGTTAGTTGTATAGAAATTTTTGAGGTAATCTAAATAGTAGTATTTTATTAAAGGATTTGTGACAATTTGCTACGGTATTAAATAGTTTATTTACATACGACTGAACTCATAAAATTATGTAAATTTTTTTTCTAATGTTATGGGTTTCGTATTTATTTTTATAGACAAATTTTATCTACTAATTATATACGCCGCCCATATACACTCTGTACGCCAGAGGGCGCGCGAGTGCGTTGCCAGCCTTTAAAAATTAGTACGCTCTTTTCTAGAAGGACCTTAAGTGGATTTTTTGTTATGTAACTTTAACGGGCAGAAGGTTCACCTGATATTGAGTGAAACCACTGCCCATGGACACTCGCACTGCCAGAAGACACGCAATCGCGCTGCCGGCCTTTTAAGAATTGATACGTTTTTTTGTTGAAAGACCCTTAGTCGAATTGGTTCGAAAATACTTCAGTGGGTTCCACATACTGGTGGTGCGCGCCAAAAATTGCGCTGTTGTGATGATGATACCACTACCACTAAATAACTATTTTCTTCAGAAAAACAATACCAATATTGTACATGTTATCTCGTTATATTTATTACTTATATTTGATGAAAGCACGTTGATATTTTTACTAAAATTTTCTAGACTAACTAGACGTTACAAGGTAAGATTTACTTCAAAAACAATAAATATTGTTAAAGCGGGATTTACTCAGAGACGATTTTTAGAGAAAACATATAGAACTTCTCTTTTTCTCTTTCATTGGTGCTGCCGTGATTCGATCCGACGAACCTCCGAAAAATCATTTATTCATATAGGTAACATAATGTACACTTATAAACGTCAAAATATACTTTGAATGATTCTAATTTTACATTTACTGCCAGTTCTCAAATCAAGGGCGTAGAACGGAAGAGACGAACTGGCAATGAATCTCCGCCACTGTTTTTAATCGCCAAGTTTTTTTTACAAAAAGGACCTGCAACCATTACACCATGTTCCATATTATGACATATTGAGTAATAAAGAATAATAAAATCAATTAAAAACAAAGATTTTTCCTCTATCAGCAGGAGGCATGGTGAAATAGGAGCACGCACTTACATACTCGTGAGAACATCACGCAAATACGATCGAAAATCTAAAGTAAATAAATATATTAATTATATTTTCATTTTCTTTGTAGAGATAAGAAAAATATTATGAAGTATGCGGTAAGAATGGAAACACGTCTCGCCTCTCACGTGAAGCGCCACTCGTTCTATTTACGAACCGCCATTTTCATGTCCTATCTTTATTTTTTCCTTCGCGGGGTTCTATCTAGATAAATGGGTGCGATTTTGTTTAGACATGTTGTTCAAGTAAAATGATATAATAAATTATGAGATAATTCCTTTTTACAAGTTAAACCTCAACGTGAGCAATGCAGCGTATTTATGATAAAATATATATTTGCATGCGACAAACTCCTATATCGATGAAAATTTTAATAGGTAAATGTCATATATGGCATCAAAAATTTCTTTAGATCCATGAAGTACTCATTAACAGTATATAAATGAGGCCGATAGATATATATGATTGAATAAATAAATAACTAAATAAATAAAATAAATAAATAAATGATAAAGCACTTATAACCTCAGTTCAATTACTGAACAAAAATAGAAATTTTGAACAATAAATGTGTATTTTTATTGTGGATTAATGTGGATTAATTAACTTAACTTACACAGTTCGGCTTATTAAACCAAAAAATAATAATTCTATGACTTAATAAAAATTATCTTTTATTTTATGAATTTAATTTAAGGAAAGACAGTGATAATATCCATTCAAGATCCAATTCAAGATCCAAAATTTGTTAATCAGTAGTATGCCTACGACGTAGCTTCGTAGCATTAACAGTATATAAAATGGTAGCAAGTAAGTGGAAATTAGACCCGCAAAATTCCTTTGAATAAACAAGCATAGTTTGTAACATACAAACAAATAGAAACCTCTATATTTATTACAAGAGTGTTTCTACAAAATGAGAAAGCTACGAGCAATATGCCTCCGTCACCGAGACCACAGTTTAAGGGTTGTCAAATTTTCGTTAATATTTAAAAGTATATATAATAGTGATGAAAGACATTATAATTAAGGGTGGCTAAAGGATTGGCGCCGAGCGTATCGCATTATAAGTGGCATATAGGTTTAGATCAAAGTTGTAAGATAAATTAAGGTTATATTTACGATTCCACTTACTATAACAATTTATAATAAAACTTCGATTTATAATGTTGATTTTACATCATAGATTTATGATTGAGATCTTGTCTAATAGCCATTTCACTACTTCTCGTTACAATCTTACCATACGTTACCAACAGTTATTATGATGTTAAAATGTTAAAAAATTTAACAGATTCAAATTCTAATTAACAATTAATAATAAAATGTCTTTATTGTGTTATTTATATCTATCTAATATCTGTCTTACATCGCTTTTGTTTTTTACTTAATATTGTTTCAGTCATAAACATGGCTAATGATTCCAATTAAGCAACGTCTGGAAGAAAAAGGGAATTGGTATCAAAACCAAAAAGGACTGATACGGGCTCTAGGAAATACTAGACTATCTGCTTGTATGAAGTAGAAACATGGACTATCACGGCGATGCCTTTTGGTGGTGAATGGTCATAATGCCTTGGAATGCGAAGAGCACCAATACATCGATCCTGAACGTACTCCGCATACGGACTCGCATGTCTACCATATGCCTGCAGCGATTTGTATCTTATTTCGACCATATAATGTAGAGGCGATAAGAACTTAGAGAAACTGATAGTGGTTGGTAGTACAAAAGGCAAAAGTCCAGATCAACCAGACGCACCTGTCAAGTGAAAGACTCATTGTCCTCAAAACTGTACACTGTCATAAGAGAGGCGAGGGATATGAGCTGCCGATTAAAGAGAAAGTAGTAGGAGCAATGTCAACTTGTAATCAGATACTTAATTTTAGATTAATAATTAATTTAGATACTCACTCACACATTTACACCCACACATTACTCATGCATTCAGGCGTGATGATAACGGTTGAAAAAGATAAATAAAATAGGTTAAATGTAATTATTTTAAGTAATTAAGAATTAAGTTTGTTTATGGAAGAGCTGAAAAACTGGACACAGGTATTTTTTACTTAAAAGGGTTTCCAAATCTTACACCTAGGAATGAAAATGTACCTACTTAATATGAATAAACACTTTTTTCTTTATTTTTTATTAGATTCAATTATACAAAGTGTTCATTCAATTCATTTCTGAATTCAATGTAAGCAATCTCAATTTTCAGAATGATCATATTTTCGTTATTAGCAAAATTGTGATACAAATATAATGCAAGCAACAATATTATAATAATAGACCTGAATAGTAGTTTCTTTCTAGTAATGTACTTCTCATATAATTTAACTAATGTATACAAATATTGTAAATTCTATTTTAAAAGAGTAAATGTGAAGTTTTTTGCCCATTCCTATCCGCACGAAATTACCTTTTGGAAGGCGCAACTAGAATCATCTTTATATTTTACTTAATATTAAATGGAATAAATGATTTGATTTGACGGGATTTTATAAATAAAGCTCCAAATATTAAGTCTTAACAAAATATATTTAAAATGTTGTAGCCCTAACACTCACTCAACCACAAATCAATTTCTCCAAAGCCCAGTGAAGTGAATTTCCATAATATTGTTAGTATGTCGAAACTATTGGGCCATGCATTACCATACATTTAATAATGGCTAAAGCACTAAGCTCTACGTTGTCTAAATTATATGAATACTGGTTTACAGCTGAACTGGCATAGTTTAAGAATATTTGCTCGTGTGTGCATATCTTAAAATATGACGTCAATTACTATTCACTATCATTCCTATCTACCTAAATAAAATAAAAATTCCAATTCAACCCTGAATTATCGGGGGCGATATTAACTGTAATTTTTAAAACATAAATATTGTGGTCTGTTCATACTTTAAAAACATTTTTGTCTTTTAATTCCGTGCGTGAAGTGCACAGGAGACTTCTGTGCTTTTGGAAGGAGCTAGGCTGGCTAAATTAGCCAGGGCTTTACCCAAATTTGAGTCTAGTTGCGAAAAATGATTACACCTACCTAACCTAGTTAGTAAAAATAAGCTAGATTGTGATGAATTCTCACAATTCGATTCCGGTGTATAATAAAAACGCTTCGTTACAACAATTATATTATTCCAATACTTCTTCTTGTTCTTCATAAACCATATCGTTATTCATTATAATTTAACATCCGTCTTGGTCAAGCGGATAACTCCGAATACCCTCATTTATTTTAGATCGTATCAAAACGTCACGTCATTCTTTCACGTCATTCTTATTCTTAATCGACAACACGACTTAGATATTTTAAAGACAACCGTTAATCTTAAAACAATTACACAAAAACCACCGAATAAAAATAATATACAACGAAGTCACAGTACGCGGCCTCGAAACCAACCACTATTCTTGTCAACGTCCGAGAAGCAAAAGAGACCGTGACTTCTTTTTTTTTTTTGAATAGAATCTCGCTGTTGGCCTTAAGGGCCTTTACAGCACAGCACGGGCTGTTTGGCGAGCTTAGCTCAGCCGGAAAGAGACCGTGACACACTGAGGCCACTCTTTTATAGAAAGCGGGTGGGGATCGAAACAACCTACTGTGGTTTAATATAAATATAAATTAAAATAAACGTCATTTAAATAATAAATTTGTAAAATAATAATAAGTAATCTTAAATTAATTACAAAATTATGAAACATATTATTATATATACATCATCAAGAGCCATTAGTACTATCAAACTGATGGGCCTTCAAAAAATTTGGGTACCAATTCAAAAGACCGGTAACACACGATTGCTTCCGTCAGTGTCATCGGTTTTAGATCTTAATAACTGATAAAGTCACGTAAATCCTTAAATGTAAATTTAAGCTTTAAAGTACTTGAAGAAAAGTCCTGAGCAGTTCGCATAAACAAATCCCGTGACATAGAGAACGTGAAAGCGAAAGAAAGAGATCTGGGCTACTGAGAAGCAGACCGTATACCGTTATGGTAGATACCTTAATTTAATACTTTAACCTTTCAAACTCGTTAAAAATAGTCAATCCGTTACACGTTTCAAGAATGTTGCCCTTTAGTGCCAATAAAAGCGATATATGTCATCTTAAGGATTATTCTTATAAATAGAAAATTGTTATCAAATTGTGTTAGGCAATATATTGTACATAATGTAAATGTTAGTAATTAGCTATGAGTTTATAAAAGTCTTAAAATATCTTCGACAAAAAACAAGACAAAACTATGTTCACTTCACTAATTCACATCAGGACTTATGATATAAATTACTTGTAACAATTTATAATACTCTATTTTATTTAAATGTAGTTATTAAAACAATAGTATACTTTGTTTTTAAAAGCTTACAGTATTAGTAACCTTTAATGTTCGAGAGAATTCGTAAGATAGAGAGGAGGCCTAATCTCTTTAAAAAAATATGTTTGTGTCTTTTCTAATATGTTTGTCTCTTTTGTGTATTAAGAAAAGACAAGACAATATAAAGAATAAGTGATGGTTAATTATTATTATATACTTCGCATCAGTTGAGTTGAAAAACTGCTTATGATCTGATTAATATCTTATCTTATATCTTTAAACGAGCAATTCTTGTATATATATATAATTAGAATCTCGGAATCAGCTCCAACGATTTTCATGAAATTTAGTATACGGGGGGTTTCGGCGGCGATAAATCGAAATGTCGAGAAAATGCCATTTTATTCGCGTTTTATCAACTTAAACATAGAATTGCTCGTTTAAAGATGTCAGTCAAATAAAAACTTAAATATGAATATGTAATTTGTACTTAAATATAATTTCCAAAAAACACAACTTATAAAAAAAATCCCGAGCAAGACTCGGTCATCCAGGTACTTAGTTACTAATACCCTGTCCGTCAATGTGACTAAATTCTAATCATCCCTATGTCTTAATCAATGTTCTTCATTAATCACATGCCACATGGTCGAATGTTCTCTAATATAATACATTGAGACCTCGGCTTAACTAGGTACAAAACATGACCCATATTATTAAATATGCTATTTATTCCGACACATAAGCTAGCTAGCGACGTGTGATTGGACTTTTACGTCTTTGAATGTTTTTATAAGTACATATACATTACACATATGTAACTTAGGGATGTCGTAGCTTACAATAGTAAATATTACAATAACTGCTTCTGTCTGTTATATAAACAAATTCAAAAATTTTTTATCGATGAAAGATTGCAACCGCTTGGCACACTGATACGTTGGTAAAAGAATAACAATGTACATTTTAATGTGACTAGCACACTTATAGGCAAATATGACATATACAAAGAGATAATACAAATATTAATTAATTAATTAATTTATTTATTTAAAGTAACTTTTTAATTAAACAAAACAAATAGTCTATAGTTGCCTGCATCGCTCAAAATCGACAAGCCGCCAGGTGCCCATACCTTTTCATTTTGAAATGTCAGTTGTATTATGTTTCTGCAACGAAGTGTTCATAAATAAAACTACTATTAAACAAAACAATTAAAATAACCAAAGCTGAACGACAATCGATTTTAATTTTACTTTTCTCTTAGTATAGGTAAAGTTGGAAACAACAATAATTCCATTCATCAATGTATTATATATATAATCAACTGGATTAGTTGCATTATGTAAAATATACACACAAAACATTTGTCGTGTTTTATGGACGCGTTTTTGTCAATAAAACTACTATTAATGTCTTAGATTTGTATTTATAATAAGAAAGAGATCGAAATAAGTTTTATTGCTTTGTATATTTAATATAAATTACGAAGGGATAAATACAGCGGGGAAATGCTGAGAGAGTTAAAGGTACACTGCCAGTGACCTAACTTTTTAAATTTATTTTAATTTTCTATTTAACAGTAACAAATACAGTATTTACATATTTAACGTGTTACATATTCATTGCACTCCCTTCGCCCCGCATGCTATATACCGGTACCCCTCTGACGCAACAACTAATAAAGCAGAGGGACAACGGAAACCAGAAGGTTTTTGATCGGATACCTAGCATCGGACCGGTCAAACTTCAAATAGTCATCAGTGTAATATAGATAATTGTCGCGCATCTTTTATCGGGCCGACCTTATTATCATATTTTGTTAAGTAACCATTAATTGTAGAATTTAATTAAATCATTTCAATACATTTTGTTTTTTTTGGGATTCGCCGCTGGCCCTTACTTAATTATCGTACATGGTAATAATAAAAACAATTGAAAATTAATAAAAAGACAGTTCAAACAAATTTCAAAAGTTTGGCCCCTGTGGACAGCCACAAAAAGCGTTAAAAGGAGACAGCTCCCTTTAACGCTGGCAGCATTTTCATCCTCACTGTTTTGCGATACTTATTCGATGAGCGAGGTAAGCACCAGCTTCGTTCATCGGTATTTCTGTTAATCAATTTTTAATTATTTTTACTATGGTTAAGAATATTTTTAATACTGTGTTTGTGAGTTGGTTATAAGTATATTTTTTTTATAGAACAGGGGCAAACGGGAAGGAAGCTCACCTGATGTTAAGTGATACCGCCGCCCATGAACACTCTCAATGCCAGAGGGCTCGCGAGTGCGTTGCCAGCCTTTTAAAAATTGGTACGCTCTTTCCTTTTTTATGATTATTATTAGTATTTTATTCCCAACTAACTATCCTGGTATAAAATAAACACTAATAATATCTCATTGTATTCCAATACAAATAAAATATTACTGTCTCGATATCGCAATATCGAGCTCTTGAGAGAAAAGCTCTTTAGGCACTTGAACCTAAAGAGCGCTGGGTAACTTTAGGCTTTATCTTTGGAATCTTTTGAAGACTATTATTTACCAATAGTGAAATATTTTCTGTATTTTATTTATATAGAAATATAATTATAGAATTAGATTAGGTGAATATTTTATATATATACGTATACTTTTGTAGTTTTTTTTGTATTTCAGAAGTATACTGTGTATTCAGGGCGCTACCATGACATTCAGTCTGTCTGCCCTTTTTGTTTCTTTCATTTTTAGGTAAAGTAGAAAAAAATCATCAGCAAAATAGATTCGAGAAAGGCCCCACAACGATGCTTTCTCTAAAACCAATCAGACCACTACCGAATATATCTCCGGATAAACAAACAAACAAACAAAACAAAAATATCTTTATTCATATAGGTAAACAAGTACACTTATGAACGTCACAAAAATTATTATTAAGCTCGGTTGCCTCTTGTTGTAGAAACACCGCACTACAGACAGGAGGCTCATCTGATATTAAGTCATACCGCCATCTTTGGACGCCCAATACCAGAGCCTTCGCGAACGCGTATCAGCAGCAGTGGTGCGCGGTACACGCGGCGGGGGAACAACGCTCAGTTGTAGAACGTTCAGTTGTAGAGGCGATACGAGTTGAATTTTGTATTCTGCCTCGACGTCCGATGATAAACTCGGCTGCGCTATTGCTAACACCTCCTCTGATTTTTGATTTTTGACATTTCGAGTCTATATGTACCGTATTTGGATAAAAAGACGTTTTTCATTCTATCTATTTCAAAAGTCAAAGATGAGACAGTGGTTCTAATACATAATAAAAATAAATCAGTGGCACTACAACCTCTTTAAGTATTGGCCTCAGATTTCTGAATCTGCTTCATGATCAATTTTTAAATCTAATAGGCAAGTAGGTGATAAGCCTGCAGTGCCTGACACACGTCGTCGACTTTTGGGTCTAAGACATGTCGGTTACCTCACGATGTTTTCCTTCACCGTTCGAGCAAATGTTAATTGGCACATAGAAATAAAGTCCATTGGTGCACAGCCGGGGATTGAAGCTACGACCTCAGGTATGAGAGTCGCATGTTGGAGCCACTAGGCCAACACTGCTCACAAAATAAATAGTAATAGTTTATATGTTAAAAGTATATACATAAACTGTATTGACTCAAAGTGTCAGTCTTCAGTTTTCTATGAAAGTATTAATTTACATCTTCAATATTCTATAGTCTTTTCAGTCGGTCAATTACCTTCTGTTACGGACAGCAAAAACCTTAAGTGCAAAACAAAAGCTTCAAAAAGTCTTTGTTTGCTATCGGTGACTGTTGCAGTAATTGCAGGCTTCGTTTTAAACACGTCACAATGGACGTAAACACCTTTTAGGAAAATGGGACGCTGTTTTTATGCTTTCATTTTCTATATACGACCCGTTCTTTTGTTATGTCTGGGAAATAAGACGTTTAATATTTTACGCTATTTTTATAATTAATAAAAATATTGAGTGCTAAAATAATAATAAGGTACCATTATTTTAAATTGTATAGTCTCGGTGTATAATCTAGATCAAAACACACTTACACTACCAAGATATCATAGTTATATCAGCTAAGTATATAACTTTAGATCTCAACAGAATGTTTATAATAGACAAAAAGAAGACATTACTAAAATACAATCTCATGCTGGCGGCGCGGGTTGTAAATTATGTTTATATCTAATGAAATTTTAAGTGGACTGTATTTTTTTTTATGGTTGCTCAATATTTGGGTTAAATATTGGAGAAAGAAAAAAAGGACACGGCACAGTACCTTCAACCTCGTGGCTTCCTTTCTTGTGGCTGGATGTGGCTTCTTCCCACTAATTTTTATCACTTCACCGGAAAGTATGTAACGATATATATATTCTTATCCCAAACAATTATTTCAATAGATAGTAAATGATAAATAAGTAATAAGTTTAAATAAAGCGATGCGAGCGTGCGGTGTACGAACAAATACTAAATAATTGCGAGGCGTCCAAATTATAAACTAACCACTGCTCAATCACTTTTTTTCTTAAGTGTCGACGCATTATCGCGCGTCACCTACGGCCCGTTCCGGTACTAGTGCCTTCATAGGATAGGACATTAAGGATGGATAGGTATATTGAGCAACCATTAAGATAAAATGCGAGTTTGGCGCAACCACATGCTAGTAACTAAACTTTTTAATTTACTGACAACTATGTGTTTTTTGTGACTAACAAAGGCAGGGTGAAAAATAAAAAAATAAATTGTCTAACGTTTGATTTCAATATCAGTATTTTTTTACGGATTTCTTAATTTTCTATTAAACTTGCTATCAATGCTTATGCTTATTAAGACAAAAAAAATCATTTAGTAGGTATTATTTGAGGAATAATAATATTATTATGTATTAATTATATTGTTTTTTTTAACGACTTTTTTTAAAATTCTTCTTTATCAGATACAAATATTAATTATTTACATAATTTGACGTTTCCAGTGTTTTTAACTGTCATAAGACTGCTACACCAAACTGACCGATAACTTGATGATATTATTAAGATTCACTCTAATAAAATGTTTATCAACGCCATCTATTGCCGCAATTTAAAAAATATATTTACTGTTAAAGTTTTTTTTAATGGCTATAAATTTTCTCGCCGCCATAACTTTTGTGGTATTTAAACAATACACTTATATATTTAACGTCTCAAAGCAAGCAATTGCAAGTAATTCTAAAAGTAATATCTTCTAAAATATTGTTCTGCTCTTATTGTACCGGTATAAAGGCGAAATAAACTATTAAGTGTATGAGAAAGCCACAAAGAAGGTACTTTAAAACCCATTTGTGAGGCATCTAGTTTTTGTTTGTCCGTTTGCGATGTTATATATAATAAGTATCAAATTGTGTATTGGTATTTCGTTATTGGTGGGTTTCGTGAATTTAAGGTTGAGTGATAAGACTGAATTATTTTTAGGATTTTTTTTTAGGAAGTGAAACTTCTTAAGGCTCATATTAGTTAAATTTTGACAGATGAAACGCAATAATAACAATAATAGCGTCACGAAGATGTGCAGCGGTTCATTCGAAGAAAGGGCGAACGTAGCATGAAAGAAATAGCCATGGATCGAGGGGTGGGTAAGAGATATAGTGAGAAAGATTGAGAGAGAGTGAGAAAGGGAGATTGAGCAATAATACTCACTATTCGTTGATGTATTCCTTTAGTAGTTAAACATTAAAACTATAGATGGATATTCTGTTGCATAACGTACAGAAACCTTTTTTTATTTTATTTTTATTTATATTATCACACGTATACAGTGTGTAAACAGTGTAAATATAGATATCCAAATACATGGACTTATATACTAGTACATGATCATCTTTTTTGGCTTTTACCTTAGTAATAATTGATTTACATAGAAGTTTCACTTCTGACATGCGTACTTAAACGCACGCATTTTTTATTTTCTACCAATGTTTCGGCTTTATTTCAACTGAATAATTTTAAATTAAAATAGAGAAAAATATTTGGATTTTTAAATATTTTTTTTTGTAATCTGTAATAACATTATAAATAGGAAACATTTGTATTTTCGTATGTTCATATGTTTATGTTTGCACACAGAAACTATTGGGTCGATTTGAAATATTATTTCACTATTCGAAAGTTGAATCTTCTCTTAATGATATAAAAAAACAGGAATCCCTAATAAAATGCAATAATATAACCCCATGTGTGAAAAAAATATACATAATATATCTGTCATTCCCTGCGCTGTGGATACTGTTTACTCATGGGCAATTGTATGTTGGCCTATCTCGGAACTCCAAAACATGAAATTATTTTCCTGCCGCTGTAGTTCTCTTATATTATAAAAGAAAGTTTTGTATTTTAAATTTGTTTTTATTTGTAACAATTTACAATAATCAAGATAACATTTCTAGACTGATTATTTTTTTTTTCATTTGCAAGAATTTTTAAAAATTATTTCACTACCTACTATCTTATATTTTTTCAATACCTGTAGAGTATTTTTAAATTTACTAATGTCGGGATATTCTACGTTGTTAAGTTAAATCTAATAATTATCTAATAATTTGGAAAATAAAAATTAAAAAACTATTCCACTACCATGAAATTGATCTACGAGTGAAACCGCAGGGCATTGCTAGTATGTAATATAAAAATAGGAAACAATTTCGGAACACGAACTGCTGACGAAGCATAATTTGTATAAACTGTCCTTAATCGCATAACAATACGACCATTTTCCTGGCCTTAATGCCCTCAATGAGCTTTTGTAAAAGTCCTTTTATACTTTACGTCTAACGAGACGATGTTTAACGGAACCCATACAAAGTTTCAATGTTAAGACTTACTTCCTTAATCATAAAAAACTATGATTAATTTTACTAAAGCGTAAGCTCAATTGAAAAATAAAGTATAGTATAGAAGTGTAATAGTATAGTAATGTGAACTCAGTTTCCGTACTTGGACACTCGTTGGGTCCGTTGTACGTTAAGCCCTGGCTAATAAGCCAGCCCAGCTCCTTCCAGAAGAATAGAAAGAGACAGTCTTATTTTTTTATGTAAAAGGAGTTAACCTGGTGCTAAGTGTTACCGCGTCCATGGACATTCACAGAAGGCTCGCAAGACCTCGCAATTGGTACGCTGTTATTTTGAAGGACTAAGTAAGGACAAGTAAGTCGAATCGGTCCGCAAAAACTTGTACACCACATAGTGGTGATGAGTAGCAATAACTGCCAAAAGAAACGCTCAGTTGTGGAACGACGGACGTCAAGGTGATACGGATGGTTTTGTAATCTGCAATAAAAATATAATTTATTGCTATTGCATTGAATAGCCAATAAATTGCTATGAATTTTCAAAATGTATTGATTTTGTATTTGTTTTCTGTGCATCAATTACCCAACAAGCTTCCCAGTTAACTTATATTAACTATATATAACAATATATATATATATATATTGGCTTAGCTATCTCAATATTGAGTTAGTTTATGTAACTCAATTTTAAGTTAGTAACATCAAAACTACATACATTGGGTTTCATTTTTTGTTAGGTTCGTCTAATACCAGCTAATAATTAACAAAAAAATTTCAATTTATAAGAATAATTTATTGTTGGTTTGATATAGTAGGGCTGGCACCTCAAAAGTGTTATGATATTACAATATTAAATGATAATCAAAATATTAATAAATAGAACATTATAACAAATTTAAAAGTTTGGTCCATGTAGCAGTGTACTTTTAACGCTAGCAGCATTGCCTCGCTGTATTGCTATACTTATTCGTTGAGCGAGAACAGCTGATAATTAATATATATTTCATATTTTAAAACATTAAGGGTCTGTTTCACAATGTATGCATAAACTACCAAATAGCTATGCAACACAAAAAAAAAATACGTTTATTTTTTAATAAATAAGAGTATCACTTATTCCACGTCATTAAATTCGAGCCTGTTGGCATCCCTACTCATCGGCAAAGAAGACAGAAGGCCGAGAGAAAAAGCCGGCGTAAAAAACTCTCGGTACTCTTTAAAAAAAAAAACAAATCATCAAACAATTCTACAATATTAAAAACAAATATAGCAAAGTAATTAGAAGTAGCCTGCCCAGCACTAGTCCCAGGCCCTTTTATCAACTAGATAATCACTAACTTTATAGTAAGCCTTTTTACACAGCTTTTCTTTAACACATTTCTTAAATTATTAAAAGGCAGAGATAAAAGAGCCTCTGGGATTTTATTAAATAAGACTATCCCTTTTCCCAAAAAAGAATTACTAACTTTACACAGTCTAGTACGGGGAAATTGCAGCCCTCGTTTGTTCCGAGTATTGACATTGTGCGTATGTTCTATTCTAGTATACTTATCACTATTTTTGTATATATACATAATATTTTCATAAATATATTGCGAGGGAAAGGTAAGTATATTAATTTCCTTAAATTTATCTCTCAGAGATTCCCTACATTTTAAAATAATAGATTGCACGAAGCTCTCTTCTGCAGAATGAAAATAGATTCAACATCAGCAGGATGACCCCATAATAATGAGCCATACGTCATTAAGCTATGAAAGTAACTAAAATAAACAAGTCTAGCTGTGTCGACATCAGTCAGTGAGCGTATTTTTTTAACCGCGTAAGCTGCAGAACTAAGTCTCTTCGCCAATCCGTTGATATGAGGGGACCACTGAAGTTTTGAATCCATAGTAATTCCAAGAAATACAGTAATACAAACACATAAATTATTATTTGGAAGATAAAAGTTCCGAATAAGAAACTTCTCGTTTCATGACGAATAGCGCTATCTGACAGTCATGAAACGCAACAAACACTAGTTTATCCTACACATATGTAATAAATAGCTTATTTGGAACTTATCCGGACATTGTGAAACAGGCCCTTAATATGTTAAGAAATGTATCACACATATCTTTTTGGTAGATCGAAAATTATAAATTAAATAGTTCTATCACATCTTAGCCTAAAATTCTAAGGATTTCTTCAGTTGGTCAGTGTTTAGTCTGGCTCGCGTCCAATTCCAGTGACCCGCAATTTCCTATATTACACGAATAATGAAATACCAACGTTCTACAGTGAAGTTATGACCAATGACATAAGAACTACATAAGACTTATGTTAAATGCAATGCGACTTATGGGACGGCACGCTCCTCCAGGAGATGCATTATGAGCCGCCGCTTGCATTGCATTCATTTAACCAAAAATCTATAAGGGAATTAAGAGTAGAGTGCACTCAAATCAAATCAAATCAAAATATCTTTATTCATATAGGTAAACATGTACACTTATGAACGTCAAGAAAAACAAATTAAATTAACTGTAAATTTACATTTACAACCAGTTCGCAAGTCAAGGGCGTAGAGCGGGTAAGAAGAACTGGCAAGAAACTTTCCGCCACTCTTTTCAATCGCCAAGTTTTTAATACAAATTGTTTGAACTGGAGCAAATCAATCCCAAGGATTAGGATCATTTAAGTATTCGTCACATTTATAAAAGGCTTTATTAATTAATTTACTTTTAACAAGGGCTTTGAATTTATTTAGTGACAGTTCTCTAACTTCGCTTGGGAGTTTGTTGTAAAAACGAATACAATTTCCATATGAGGAGTGGTTTATCTTCTGGAGCCTGGTTGGTCGCACACTCAAATTAGTTCTATTACGCGTATTATACTGGTGAAAGTCACCGTTTGTTTTGAAATCGTTTAAGTTTTTTTGTACATACAACAAGGCTTCAAGAATATATTGACCGGATAATGTCATAATCATGCCTCATAAGCCGGCAACGGATCCTCTAAATTGGTGTCCATGGATTGCGATGACTGCCTGATGATTTTGGCCGTTCCGTAGGCTCGTTTGCTCTTTTGTTTTGTATTTTATAAAATAACGTAAAAAACATGAAATTTTAGTTTGCAACTTGAAAATAACAATTTTAATTAAAAATAATTAATCAAATATATATTTTTCTTTTTCATCTAATTTCTTCGTTTTTTGACGTCCTTTGACAATTACCTATATAAAACTTGTTTTACCGTATTTTAAGATAACTAAGCTTTCATTATGCTTATTCAGACGAAACCAATAAATACATAACATAGAGATTCCTACAATAATTACATTTATGTAACACCAACCAGCAAAGCCTCCAACGAAAAGTTTAAAACGGAACCTGGCGTTAAGTGATCAATCGCTCATAAGATATAAAGTCGATGGCATATCTTTGATAATTCATTAAGGACCCGTTTCACAATGATATAAGGATAAAGTACCAAATTGCTATGCAACACATAAATTATTCGAAAGATAAAAGTTCCGAATAAGATACTCCGCGTTTCATGACGAATAGTGACTGACAGTCGTGAAACGCAAAAATACTGTTTATCCTACCAATAAATAGCTTATTTTTAACTTATCCAGACATTGTTAAACAGGCCCTTACTCTTTTATTAATACTTAACTTGTTAATATAGAGTAAATCCTAAATTTGATCATAAAAAATATTAACTTGTGTCTTATAAAGCCATGTTAAAGTCGCAGTAATTCGATTAAAACCCATACGAATCCATCAAAAAAGTCCTTTGAAAAGGTAAGCTGAATTTGGGGAGCGCGAAATTACTTCTTTTAAATTGGACAAGATGATTTATCTGGGAATTCGGAAAAACAAAATTTCCAACATGTTTTCCTTAATCCAGATTTCGGAATAAAGAAAGGACCGTCTGTCGTGTTTTATTACTCTAATCTTTACTTGGCGACGCCATTTTTCATTTTACTGTCAACTTTTATCGTTTGAATAAATTTATTTAAAAGTCGATTCTAGGACTTATCGTACAAATAAATGTGAGCCGTCACGGGACGCCTGGGAGATGTGAAACATCGAAATTATTCTGTGAAGTCATATGCAGAAAAGAACAGAAATTGTGATGGGAACTAAATATGTCATAATGATAAAATAAAATATTACGGTTTTGTTTTCCAGATAACGATGACTATTTATTGAACAAACATTTATTTTCATTAAATACAAAAATTTACTACTGCATATAGATTGTATGTATATACCATCATATAGCGTGGCGATGCGTCGCCACGGCATGCCTCGCCACGCCAGAAATCGGTTTTACGTGCGGCTATAGATGTTTCACATCAATAAACAGAAAGAATAATGTATTGCTGTTTGGTTACAAAGAAAGTGGCTCCAGGCAAAGGCTCAGACTAATTCCAGGGATTGTACGAAGGATATATTGCATCACTTTCGCAAAATTGGGTACTAATTAGTAAGCATTGTTTAGCAAGAAATAATAACTTGGAAATATCAAATATATTTATCGGACAAATATCGTAACTCCATCGATATGGACATCGTAAGTAGCGGCCTTAGAAATGTGGGTAAAGTGCGAAGACAAAATACACAAATAATTATGGTCCAGTCGTGCGATTCTCTAACTCACTATACAAATTCTCACAGCGGATTCCGCTCTAATATCATTCACAGTATTTAATGTAGCTTGATTCCCATGAAACAAGCTTAAAATTTAGCGAGCAGTAATTAATTATAATTTTTAAAGGGGATACATAGAATCTCAATGATTATCCCAACAATAAAAATCAAAGGTCGATCGACTCGACCATAACATTTCCTGGTAATTCAAGGTTCCCTTACTTTTATTACATTTTTGTTTGAATTAGACGTATATTGTGTGAATATTTTTTTTTATCTCTCCACTTCTTAGTATAATCATCATAATCTTTGTACCCGGTTCTTGAATTTGAAATATGATTTGTGATGAAAGTTAACCATAACCACTACTAACTCATTGTTTAATAGCAAGTGTACGAGCCAAGTACATTTTTCTAACTCGGGATTTCTTAGTATTAAAAGCGCGACGATTTCCAAAACTATGGGAGTTAAGTCCCGAGAACATAGCCGCACATTACACTCTCTTCAAGAGTTACATTGCAGCCATTTGTTACATAGCAATTAACATTTCATTATTCCGCTTTAGTTATCGCGAGTGGTTAATATAACGTCAAAATAAAATCCTCTGCTATTTAAAGCACCAAGCAACCCAGGAACAGCAAGTATAATATACATTTCTTACTAAGATCACTACGATTTATCATCACAACGTACTTCTGAATGGAAATTCAACATTTTACTCAGCCAAAAGCTCATTTACAAGCACAATAGTGTCAAGTTGTTAGTATCACCTGTTTGGACAACAGCCAGCCGTGCCTGTGGACCACTTCACTGAAATTAAGCTTTCATGTTTATTATACCCCTCTTTATTCGACTGTAACAAATAACTTGAATGCAATGATTTTTTGTGTAAAATATATATAACGGTCACTTTAACCATACTACCCTTTAATTGAACTTCAAGAATTGAACATTCCATTCAAATTGCTAGCATTTTGATTTTCATAAAGCAGCGTCGAAAACGTTTAACTATCTGTCTGACCATAATCCAGCATGTTGATTAATAATTTAAAACAAGATGGCGGTCACGACAACAGCTGATTACTTATAGAGTAATTATTTTTGCAAACGTTAATTTTGTGAGTGGTCTTTAATGAAATTGTAAACATGTTGTCGACTCCGCCATGATTATTTCGGTGTGATCGTGAAGAACTGAGAGCTTGGAAATTCCGTGTTCCTAGGAATGTTTAGGAAACCCGTTAAACGTTTTGTTCAGTAACTTGTCTGACAGAACTTTTAACGACTTGATCGAATTTCGATATTTAATTAACTGTCTAGAGATTCAATTAACTCTCTGATTTAACTACTTTACTGCGATATAAACATTACCAACAAAAAAGGCGTGTTAACTTAGAAGCTAAAAACACAAAAAAGAACTCGCTGGAGATTCTTGCTCAAGCTTTGGTAGGTTGTATTATCTCGAGTAACTACAATGGTTTAAAAAAAGTATTGGTCTTTAATAATACATTGAAAAATTCATAACGCGAATGTCTGTGTATTTATGAGTACGTGTATCTAAATAAATTTGTAGAGTGACTTTCATTATATAGTGGAATACAAAAAAATCACAATGATTAAACATGAGTCTCACATTTAATAACAACGCGTGATAATGTAGACATTGTAATAATCAGAACACTCAAGCTTTTTATTAAGAGCTGAGGCAGACTCGGGTAATCGATAAGATTTTAGAAACTCTTGAGACAGATTGTATTTGGGAAAATAATAGCCTAAATGTTCTAAATTCTATCTATTACTAGATGAGATGGCCCGGTAAACTTCATATCACATACATACATTTGTGACAAAACTTAAAACAATATTTTTAACAGAACTACGAGACCGGACCTCGGCGTTAGGAAACTAGTTACTAGTACTAGTTTTTAGTATTTTTGTTAACTTTATTATGTTTTCCAAAGTTTAAATCTAGTTATAAGTGAACAGAAATTCATGTTATATACATAAATTATTTCGAATAAAAATAAATGATAATATTGTGAATAAATATTCAAATTATATAAATAAAAGAAAGTATTTAATATACCGAATTGAGCTATAGACACTCAAGTCCAATTGTAATACGATTTCGTATATTTTTTTGACAAATACATTAACACGGATATGTCTGCTTACTATGCAGTTCACAGTTTTAACTATGAAAGAGCTATTCAGTAGAATATTGTTTCTACCGTGAAAGCCTGCAATTTCCTTCCCGTCACTTGCATCAGCCACTAGATGCCGCTAAAAGTGATCCGCGGTCCCTTTCATCGCCGTAATGAGGGATAGCTGCGGCGATATTCAATTGCTGTCCAATTTGAGATATGCCAACCACAGTTCGATTAAGGCAATAGTTGCTCATCTTTTGTGTAACTTTATGTTTTGTTTTGAGAGACGTACAATCTAAATACACTATAGCAAACGCTTTTTGAGGTTTATTCTATTGCGGACAGAAGAGTAAAACCGTATCGAGGAGCTGCACTAAGCCATCAGATGTTGTTCGAAAAAACCATCAGCTCGTAAGCAGGTCGTGGGATTATTAGCGAGTTATGTTACCAACATGTGGTTTTAGGCCTTAGTTTAGTTAGTTAATACTAATGCTAATTGGTTATCGCGGAATGTGGTTAAAAAGTGTATTAAGAATATCCATAGCGCAAAATCACCTACATCATGAGTACACCCCACAGACACACCATCACACAACACAACCAAATTAGGCTTAGTTAAATAAATTAAATCACAATTAGTTAAAAGTATTAAATACTTTTTGATTGTTTGTTCCCTTTTGTAATTTTTTTTTGTAGTAAATGTATCATGTATTCCATCTTTGGCTATATTGTCAGTGTTTTAATTATATATTATTTATGTTAGCTGTACGATTAGGAAATAAATAAATAAGTACTATTCTATGGATAGACGTCAGCTTGCTTTGCCTAATATTTGTAACAAGATAACACTAACGGTCGGCAAAATGTACAATCTGTTGATAGTACAACATAGGAACATACGACTGATACCAAGCTTTTAAAGTGACATGATCACTTTGTGCAAGGCGATCACTGCAATCCTTTTTCTTTAACACCCTGTTCTATATCGTGATTTTATAATACTACGAAAAAATATGTGTATTAGCTTAAAATCGAAAGAATAATATAGGGTTCCAAATTTAAAAATAATTTAACAGTTGAAAATATGAAAAGTTTTTATGTAACAGTATTTATGGCCAAACAAGTTATATAAAGAAATATAGAAAGATTTCCGCGGTAGAATGTTTTAGGATAGCAAAGGATCGATGATATGGTACAACCAGACTCCAGAAGAGAAACCACTCCTTATATGGAAATTGAATTCGAAAATTTTGGAATCATCGCTGAATAAATTCAAAGCTCTCGTTAAAGGTAAATGAATCGACTTATAACATAGCGATAAGCTTATTAAAAGAGCGGTGGAAAGTTTCTTACAAGTTCTTCTTGCCTTATCTACGTCTTTGGCATGCGAAATGTAAGTAATTGTAAATTTAGAATCAATTTACTGTAGACGTTCATAAGTGTATGTAAACACCTGTATGAATAAAGTTTTTGAGTTTCACGTTTAAAAGCCTTTGTCGAGGGAGATGTAAATTAGCAATAATACTAATGGTAATAAATAAACTTAACCTTATATAAAAAAATTTTTTCTTTAGATATGTTATTATATAAGGTATGTGCATAAACCAAAAATTACAAAATACATTCGTATTTTTGCGTTATGCAAATGATGTTTAGATATCCACAAAACAATTTAAGTTTTCCATGCGAAAATTATTATAAATGATATTTGGATTAAAATTCAATTGTATGGATAATTTTCTGTTTCGTAAAAGGTCCTTGTATCGAAACTGGACTGCAGAGTTGCGGCGCGTTCTTTGAATATCAATAAACAAATAGATATCAGTCTAGACGACAATTTTAATTTCATAATACAAATCTGTCTAGACAACGTATGAAACACGATTTCCAATATTTTTAAACCATTAAGCATTTATAAGAAAAACTAATGTTTAGTTAATGGTTGGAGTTCTGGATATCCAAGAAAAAAACGTTTACATATTACACTTCACTTTAATAAAAAAATAATGCTGGTAGTCTAACATAAGTAATAAAAAAAATTAATGTTCCAAATTCAAAATACATATCCTACAATTACCACATACTAGCTGACACGGCTAACTTCGTTCCACCTAACAGACGAATAAAATAGAGTTTAAATTTAATTTAGGATTTAATTATTTAATAATTACATAATATTAATGGTTGTATTAATTATTAACATTATTACAAACTGTTTTGCAAACACAGAAATGTTTTATTGCTTGCCATTGCTAAATAATAATGGCAGTATTTGCGGAGATTCAATCAAGATCAAAGCCTGGTTATGCATCTCCTAATTCACCTCAAGATCGGCCTTTAATGAACTGACATAAATTCGATGTAAAATATTAGCAGTTTTGTCAACAGATGGCACCACACACTGTTTGCATTCGTAAAATGAATTACTTAATTTATCGTTATTAGATAACTCATCCGATATTTTGTTACTTATTCTGCTATTTGGAGTGACGAAGAATCCGCCAAATAAGTGTCATAATTCAGATTTCTGTATCTGTTCTTTCTCAATAGACAAATTCTAAGTTGGTTGGTTGCTGGTACATCTTATATAAATAAAATACTCTACTTAAAGTCGTTATCAGAAAAAGCTCTTGGCTTTATTTAAAACGAATGTCCTGCAAAGTGAGATAGCATTCGTGTGCATCGTCTTGTAACGATAACGATAAGGTTGCAGAGTTGTAGCTACTGACTTTTATTGTTTTTAGTTCCTTATAGGTTCTCGCAGCGTGATTTTCGTAGTAGATAACAGTTATGGGATGATATTTAAATCATAGAAATTGCTCGTACCAAGCGACCATAGATTAAAAATGTAATTTGTTTGTGAAATTCAAATTTAGAATCAAAATGCATGGACTTGTATAACAGATGTAATAATGACGTACTGCAAAGAACGTCAAAATTTAACCTAAAGCTATACTCTGTGACGCATTTCAATTTTAACTCTGCGCTTTTTACTGACATAAACTGTAAGGTTTTATTACAACGATTTTTACATAATCTATGATAACAATATGCGTTACATATAATTAATAGTATTAGACATACTTAATAAACAGATAAATTATTAATTCTTTTTACAGCGGATACAAACTTAATACATTTTTTCATCCATCTTCCTCATTTAAAGCAATGTGACCTTTTAATATAATATAAATAAAATATATTTATCGTAAAGACAACCTGAAATACAAGGAAGTTTTATTATACTTTGTGTGCAGATGGCGGGAAATTTCAACAAATACATTATAGTCAATAGACCTGCTTATCTATGCAATAAAGTATGTACCAGACTTGTAGCCCGTACTCGAATTCGTGTATGCGGTGATATTAGTTGTTTCTATATATTTGAGTGTTGTTCCCACGATGCGTGTGCTCCTATTTCACCATGCCTCCTGCTGATAGAGGACATATCTTTGTTTTTTATTTAATTTATTATTCTTTATTACTCAAGATGTCATATAATGAAGAACAGAATGGTATAATGGTTGCAACCCCAGGACAAACGTTGTGTAAAAGAAATAACTTGGCGATTAAAAAGAGTGGCGGAGAGTTTATTGCCAGTTCTTCTCTTCCGTTCTACGCCATTGATTTGAGAACTGGCAGTAAATGGAAAATTAGAAGCATTCAATGTATATTTTTGATGTTCTTAAGTGAACATTATGTTACCTACATAAGTAAATGATTTTTGAATTTGCACCCCACTGGAGATATTATGTACAAAATAAGTCACCGCATCCTATTCAAATCCCAAATGGTATAACAGTAATTGTTCGCACAATTGTATTGGTGTTCATTCGCTAGTACAATGTGTGAAATGGGCCGTAATGTGTCCACGCGACCTGTCGACCAGTGAACTATATTAATACAGTGGGGGATAGCCTCAGAAATGTGAAATATATTTAGATTTAATTCTAACTTAGTATAAGGCATTGACGTTACAACAACTGAGATTTTTAAAGTAAATGGGGCGCAAATCTTGCCTTAGAGCTGTGATCCTTGAGTTCTGGGGACAATATTATTTATATTAAAAAAATAAGTGTGTGTACCAGAGTACACAGGTAAGAAGTTAAACTTCTTTACGACATATAATTTTTCTACTATTTGCAACTTCACGAAAATGGGGTAGATAAGGCTTAAGCCTTAAGAAAAACAATTTTTTCAGTCGTATTTATTAATACTTGCTAATTTTAACAGATTTATATAACCTCAAATAAATGTTAAAATCATGCTCATACGTGTTGAATTTATAAAACGAAATGTATAATCACTCTCACTTTTCTTGTAAATTCACTTAAATTTGAACAAGTCTTTTTATTTTATCACTATCAAATTAATATATTGTTATTCTTATTTCAAACCAAACTTCAAAACTAATATATTGTTATTATTATTATCATATATTACATTATATTCTTTACGTCACTATACTAAATTTCGATAAAAAAGCAACATGGCGCGTAACCGAAAACGTGACCTTTTCTTACAAAATTTCTCCCGTACGTCGATAAAGAAGTTTCACTTCAAAAATTTTGACCACCACAGAGTATCTGTAAATCCAATTTAAACATTGTTACAGTTGTCCAATGAATACTTCATTCTGAAAAAATTCGACGAGGGTCCTTCAAGAAAAGACCGTACTTACAAAGCCGGCAACGCAACTGCGAGCTTTCTGGCAATGTGAGTGTCCATGGGCTTATTACTTAACATGAGGTGAGCCTCCTGCCCGGTTGCCTCCTGTTAAATAAAAGGAAAAAATGGGTTTAGTATATTTTTTCAAAAGTGTAGTTTAACACTTCAGCAACCACATTACTATAGCTATGGATACTAGCATCATAGAAGATTAAAAACGGTTAATTTTGAAGTGAAACTTTATTATCGGCGTTGGAAAAAAAAATTACCGTCACAAATCAAATCAAATCAAAATTGAATTGAATGCAAGAAACTGAGCAAGCTTTACCCTCCCTCTACATAACTATAATTCAAAGGAAAATGTCATAAACCACAACGTCATTTAAGTTACATAAGTAAAAAATAAAATAAAAATTTGTTCTGTGTACATTGTACTATGTACATTTTTCGGTTTCGGATGATTCGAAGCCATCAATAACAGAAATAATTAATAACGTTAACAATGATAATAATAATTCTTACAATTAATGAAATTCCTTAATTTAAAATAATTGTATTATTTCTATTCATGTCTTTTGTTAAACCAATTTCTGCAAAGTTCCATATACTAGATCGAAAAATAAGTTCACACAGAAGTTTCACTTTACACGCACACATTTTTTTAAATCTAGTATGGGCGCCCCGTTGTGTTTGGTACTTCAAAAAGCTATATGAATTTGTTGAACACATTTTATATTGAATAGTGAAAAGATAATGTTAACGCTCAATTTAAGTCCCAGCAACCACAAGTTGTTGACAGGAAGTCTGATTTATTAGTCATAAAATTAATGTCGCCATTTAATATCTATTGAATAAGATTTCGTTGGGGTCAAAGTTTTTTAGGGTATTGTGTTATTTATAATAATTCGGCTTTGATAAATAACACATTATTATATCTTCTGCGTTTCTCTATTTTTTACAAGCTTGTTTGCGCATTAAATGATACTCGTATGAAGAAGTACAATAATACCCTCATGCGCCTATAAAGTTTCACTTCAAAAATCAACAAATACGTCTAATGTGCCTACGAGGTGTGCCCTATTTATATATAACGTTATGTGTACTTTTCGTAATATTTTTTCATATATAAACAGGCATAACTCAGTCAAATCACCGCATACTAGCTAAATATTAAATTGTATAGTATTAAAATGGATATTGGTCGTGAGAGGCAGTGACGCGTTAACAAGGGTCGGTTTAATGAAATTAATTGTATTGTGTGAAATGTATGGCTGTGAGGCACTTTTGGCACTGACAACGCTCGCTTTTTTCTATTATTAACATATGTAGACACGTAATTGCGTTATCTACTGGGATAAGGGGCTTTACCCAGAGATATATCTTTGATGTATTATTTGAAGAGGAAATTAGCTGTAAATGAAATAATTTAACGGCGTTTTGGTGCTGTCTGTACTTAAAATGATGAACGCAATCTGTACGTTTATAACAAAATCCAAGCCAATAGATATTTTATTATGTGCTGTATATAGACAATGGTTCCCGGTTCGCTTTGTCACGCAGAGGTGTCCCGTCCCGCGCTCGAACCGTAGCACCGGTCCGTGCATTGTGGTGACTTCATTCTTTATTAATAAAATATTGGTTTACACTGTCTAACGTTGGCCTTAGACAATGTATCACGCTTTCACAAAATATACGACAAAAGTTTTTAATTTAGTATTGTATAATCGTATTGTAAATTACAGAAATTATTCGTAATTCATGTCCCCTTGTTTTTTATAGTATTTTTTGTGATTAATTATCTACTTTTGTACTTATAACCCTATTCTATTTTTCCTAACAGTGGTTCCCTGGAAGAGATTGCTTGAAATAAGGACGTACAACTTTTGTGCATAATATTGAAGATCTTCTCAGTCTTCTGTCTAATTGTTGATTAGCTGTTGCGCAGTGCATGGCTGTGTGTAAGTGACCCGTGAGGGTCAAATGAAGGAAGGAAATAATAAAAGTTCTTGACCGCTGCTGCATGCTGTAAACGCAATCCCGCTAGGTCTCACCGGTTAGGCAGACAGGCCTCAACTTGGTATTGGAGTACTCTTTACGAAAACATTTAAAACACACTAAAATAAAAGATGATCAATTAATGAAACGTGGTAGGTAAAAAAAGCTTTAAAAATAATAATTTGATTTTTATCCAATAAAATTTTATAACAATGTGCTGTAAAAAACATTGGGGCTACAACCTTTTTAGGTCTGGGCCTCAGATTTCTGTATTTGTTTCATGATCATTTGTTAATCTTATAGGTGATCAGCCTTCTGTAAATGATGCACGCCCTCGCCTTTTTGGGTCTAAGACAAGCCGGTTTCCTCACGTTTACCTAACTGTTCGAGCGAATGTTAAATGCGCACATAGAAAGAAAGTCAATTGGTGTCGGGAATCGAACCTACGACCTCATGAATGAGAGTCGCATGCTGAAGCCACAAGGCCAATACTGCTCTGCGTTAAATATTTTACTTTATGAAAAAGTAAGTAGCTTATTAAGCAACATCGCTTGGGGTATGTCGTCAAAAGTTTGTGACAGAAAAATTACATAAGTTTTAATAGCAATTCGGATGTTTTAGATAGTGGTGACCTGTGTTACGGAAAATTTAATTAGAACGATTTTTTTTATTTCTTATACGTTAAACAGTAAAACCTCTTTTGAAATGTTATAAAGATATTAGCAGATCTAACACGATCTGTACTGACGCTGTACTGCACATATGTCTTACAAACAAAATTAATAATGTAAATCAGACCCGACTCCACTTGAACACAAAAAAATTATAAAAATGTGATCCAGCCATAGAAAATTTATTTATAAGAAAGCTTTTTATGTGTTTATAGATAAATATATTGATACTAGACTCCGACTCCGGCAGCGCTTTCTGCCAGGCTGCTGTATATCTAAACCATTTAGGGCACCAACTAAATATATAACTATTCATTCAAATCGGTCCAGCCGGTTTAAAGGAGTTCAGTACAATATTACTAAAGTCTGGTACTGAAAACGGTAAAACTGATAAAAAATACGTGTGACACTCGGGGACTGCCGTTTAATTTAAGTTTTTTCTTCCATATAAATTCAATCTAGCACTGTACCACTATACTAGACTCACATGCCTATATAGTCTGTCTCACTCAGACATTAATACTCAGTATGCGTTTTGTCCCGCTTAAACGCGTATTGGCCGCACCTATATTACGTCATCATATTGTGTTAGGTTTTTATTTTCGATACGGAATTTCTTGATTCGGACGCCGCGCTTAAAGCCCACGATAAAATCTACATTTGAGTATCATAGGCTATATACTTCTAAAATGTTTTAAATAATAAATTTCCAGCCACACATGATTGGAGTCCAATGTTTTTCCCCGCCGACCGCCGAGTACGTAGTAAAATTGTGATAAGCAAAGGTGCTTTTTACGTGGCCTACATATCACGTCCTCTTAAAAATGGAGCTAACGGGCTGCAGTTTCACCTGATATTAAATCATACTGTCGCCCATGGACACCCACATTGAACCTCACAATATATTAAATTCCAAAACTGTAGATATCAAAATGAATGTAACTGCTGCAATGTTATTTCGTGTTTAACTTTTTTAATTTAAAACTTTCTCGTTGTCCGCCATGCTGCCCAGCGTGCACAATTTTGTTAATATATTTATTGATCTTTTTTTGATAGTGTTTTCGTCTTCAATATCCAGTGTATAATTCTTAGCTTTTAACGAAATGTTTTCATACTTCTTACAAATTAAAGATTATATGAATTTATAACTGGTAACTCTTTTGGTTAATAAGTTATTTTAATTGTATTAAATAAAGTAAATATAATGGTTGAATTGCCTTTCAGGTTTAGCAAATGCTTAATTAAATTAATTAGTTAACTTTGTTTTTAATTACAACATACAAAATAATATTCATGGCTACTTCTTTTAATTAATATTTTTAGTTTTTAAAGCATATTTTAGTATTAAGCTTATTTGTTCGTTTTTTGTGGGTATAAAACGTTTTATTTATATTAGTAATATTTTATCACAAATGTTTTTTATCGTCTCCTTTATTAAATATTGACGTTCACATGTGTACATAGTTACTTAAAAAATTGATTTGATATGCCTGTTGTCAGTGTTGTGCTAAATGAAATTATATATCTTTTGGATACATTCTTTATATTGTGGGCTAGATTCATCTCTGTTGTAAAATATTGTTTCACAAAATTTATTTCTATAAAATGTATAATTACTTTATTCGTGTTAAAGCTTTTATATGTTGAAGTTGTTACTATTAATAAATTCACCCTTGGCTGGATTAAGATTTTGAAAGACTCAGTTTATTTATAATATAATTTGGGAGAGTTCTGGGAGAAAGTAAGTTTCCACGAATCACTTGTATCTCAAATATTGCTTATAATAACATATAAACCGTAATAGATTAAAATATAAATTCTTTCAAATTTCAAATTGATTAAATCCCTATTTAATGCAAACAAAGGGTTTGAGGAATACGGTGAAATTGATGAGGAGAGAGGTCAGAGCATATGACGAAGTAAACTCACCGTGAGAAGAGGCGTAAGAAGCTGGCTTGCATAAACAAAACTCATACTTTTGAAAAATTACCGATGTGTGCGTAAATGTAAATGGATACCCACCCCATTGGCACACTGATATTTTCATATACCCGTTGAAGTGAAAAGCATACAAATGCGAGATAAAATGAAAGGGATCACTAATTGTGGACGATCCATTCAATTGATCAATCTGTGGTTTGGGCTAGATAAATCTTTTCTCTATTGAAATGGCCTCTATTCAAATAGTATCCGATACGAGGTTACGAACTTTTTGCTTAATTAAAAGGATTTTTAACCTTCAATCGTGTATGGTTTTTTCAGTGGGAACTAGTTCATATACAGTGATATGTAATTTAATTGGTCTAGTGGTGGCTTTTGACTGCAAACTGTTTGGAGTTTCATTCTCGGCTGGAACCGACAAGCAATTTTATCCGGTGATGACCTGTTTAAGCTTCTGGCAAATGCTTAGTGTATGTTCCAAAAGTCGAAAAGTATCATCACGATCGCTTCTGCAAGTTTACAGCTAAGAGTATAACGTATTTAGGTCGTGATATTTATAATAATACTAAATCAATACTTTACTATTTTTATTTTTTTAATATATTACTAATTTACTAAACACATTGAATGCTAAATGGATAATAAAACTAATAGCCGGAAACCAAACATTTTGATTAAGTTAATATGAATGTTTGAAAATATGTATAAATTTTTTTATTAAAACATTTTTCGGATCCGAGTGGTCGGCATACATCACGTCGGGAACCGAATACTGGGGTTCGAGAGCTAGGAATGGCAATGGTTTAAAAAAAATGAACAGGATGCTCGCACGGATCCGAGTGGGTGGCACCGCTACTATGACACCGCTCCACATGGATCTGAGAAAAGAGCACTTCATCTGTTAACTTATTTATAATACCAAGGTTTATGGGAATTTAAACTCTGTTTGATTTTTAGGACCATAGCCTTAATAGAGTACCTATACATTTTCTGAATATATTCATGAACAGTCAATAGCATTGATACATAGCTGTTCAAAATTATTTAATTTACTCAAAGCAAAACCGCAGTAAAGCCCTATCTAACTCTGTATTTAAAACCACGGGTACTTCATTAGCATTAGCCGCACATTATATTTTAAGCCGATTTTAAACTATTATAGCCTAAGCGATATGGATTTGCTGTTAAATAATGCTTAGTATTATATTATATTTTATGTACATCCCTAAAGATTATGAAATAAATACCTTTTTTACGAGTGATGAGCAAAAGGACACTACCCTCATATCTTTGTTTTTTTATTTTGCACCGTTATTAAGAAATGTATATTTATTAACTGTCTCTAAATAATATTAAACAAAAAATTAATCGTTTTGGCGTTTTGTATGGAAGGATTTTAATCAAAGTATGTACTATTATTATCTATGCACTTTTGCCGTCTTAATATCAATAATACTTCAATAATGACATTCGGACGGGAATCAATAAAATCTATGACCACATTTTCGACTGCCTTATCAGAGTTGAATATTAATAAGAATCGAAGAAGTTATACAAATTAAAAAAAAAAAATACAGTACTTATTTTTTATGATTTGCAAGAATATTGCTATTATTATATACATTAAGCAGAAAACTGTACATTTAATAAATAATAACATCGTTATGAGACGAGTATTAAGAGAAAAATTAAATTTACAATCCTGGCAGATCTCTCCATTTCCTGAAAAAAGTAAGCCTAACCACTTCCAGCTATATGAAATTATATTTTGCCAGATATAAAACATTACATAAAAGATACATCAAACTTAAATAAATTTTATGTAATCGGTTCTGGCTCATATAAACCGCCTGTAGCGATGAAATCAAAGTATGGTTTTAATAAAGAAATTATTAATAAAAAAACCTTAATCATCACGCCACGCTAAATTACGCTAAATTTCCATACGACCGGCCTTAAATAAATAATTGTTTAACTTTCAATCTTAAATATATAACGAATGAAATCTGATATTTTCCCATTTCTAGCATAATTTTAAAACGGTTTATTTATTCATTCATGCCTTTGTAAGTTGTACAAATTTCCAATATTATCTTTATTCAAAATTGGACCAAATTTCAACTGATTTCTGCTTCGTCACGAATTGTAATTTATTCTGAATATTCGAGACCGGATAACTGTGAATCTGTATTGTGAGAGATATGTAAAAATATATATACGATGAATCCATCATGGTTTAAGAATTGAGAACTTGTGGATAAAAGTTTAACAATTAAACTTAAGCCCACGTATTTATTGGGAGTTAAACTGTATCTGCGACCATTATCTAAAGTTTGAGGTACTTAAGTAATTTAGTAAATATTTAAGAACATTCACGACTCCAGTACTACCTTCTTCAATGTGGTGTGATTTATCCATTATCATAATTTGTTGTGAAAGGCCTTGGCTTGAACATGATGGCAGGATACATACAAGCTTGCGCTGTTTCCGTGTTTCGTGTGAATGCTGGTGGTATTATAAGGTTAGTAGCTATGAACGGTAGCGAACCTCTTTATCTTAAAGCAAAATAAAAGTACCGTTTCATTCGCGCGCTAAAGACTAACTAAACGCATTCCATTATATAGTTGATCGGCATGTATTAAGCTTATACATTACAGATAATTTAACGGCTGACTCTAATTGCAGTGAGCCCAATAATATGAAATGTTTCGTTTATTTTTGAAAAGCGTATGTTTAAATGTGGTAGGTACTTCCATCTTCAATGAAGAACAGCTTATATGTTATGTAATATATGTTACGTATTCATTAACACTGCGTTGCGTTGGTCCTGCGGCAATTACATTCCTGCAACATTTATCTTTAATTTCAAAAGAATTTGTTCTAAACTGTTCATAAAACTAAAGTTATATCGTTAATTTATTTATAAATACAATACATCTGCTTTTCGTATAATAAATATCTAAAAACAATTAGCATTTCTTCATACAAAGAACTAAAATATTGCCTATATACAAAAGCACTTGACGACAACCAAATCATCTATATAATATCGTTTAATTAATATAAGCACATAGGAATGATGGAGGAATGTAGAACAATTTGCATAAACTAGTTGGGATCAAATTATTTGATCATTCATGTCATTCGTGGTGTATTAATTAGTTTGACGGTACGGCCTATTCGATTGTTAAGCCATATTAATTTGATATAAGTATATCACGTATATCATAACGATTAGAGCAGCGAAAACATGCGATTTTCAACCCTAAGATCGTAGGTTCGAATGACGGCTGTGCACTCATGGATTTCGATTTCTAGACTTAACAAAGTATCCGTCAGACTGAAGGCATATTAAAAATATATTTATACCATTAAATATTTAGTTATGTAAGGGTTAATTTTTTATATTAAACATGTATTTACATCCAAATGAAATATTGAAATGTAACTGTCTAAAATGTGACCAAATCATATATTCTTATAGTGCCACAGAATTTGTATAATTATTATCAAAGATGTTATAACTGCAAAAACCATGACATATATTTAATAATAGAACTACATTTTTTAGCCGCACAATCTTATTTAAAAGTCATCAAAAGTAATAAGCAACCTTTTGTGCCCTTTTTGGTCTCATATGCCTTTGAGGTAGTCTCATTTTAGAAGAATTGCCGGCGATTGCACTGTTCTCACATCAGTAGGGAAGAACAAATTACAAATAAGCCCCGCTGTAATTGGGTATCATATACCTAGTATTTTTTATTTAAAAAAAATATTTCAAATCATTTCACTATTACGTAATATTACATAAATACCATTGAGCACATTTCATATCTGCATAGATAACAACATTTATTTTTTCCTATTTTTATTAATACTAATATAATAGAAAACAAAACTATAAACAAAACAACTTAAAACTTTAAACTGAATTCAGATAGTGTGCAACTAAATACATCTATCTCAAAAGCAATAATATTTAGGATGCGTCAGACACGCGTATGGTGCTTCTCTGAGGAAGTATATATATATATACAGTATATACAGTTAAAATCTGTTATAACGACATCGAATGGATTACTCATATCGTAACAGCCGATGACGCTGTTGTTAAGTACCTAATACGTTGGATTCAGCCTTTGATTTTGGTCAATATAACCTATCTAATGTAAAACCTACCGAAGTCATCGTAAACGGTTTTTTATATGTATTTATTCCAAATATACACGTAGATATATAAGATACTATCAGAGTCAGCCAAGCGTCGCTGTGGCTAAGGTTTTTTCAATATTACATAGTAGTAAACTATTCATTGGAAATGGTAGGAGAGCTTATGTGAAACGTTGGTACTTTTAACACAGCGCCATCTGTTAGAATTGTATAAAATAATAAACAAATAAGTTGCAATAAAATAAATGTCGACTATAATAAAAGATCTAACCTATCCTATCTCTTGAGTTGGACCAGACTGTTCACGGTGTGCCAATTTAATTTAAAATCGGTTAAGTAGTGCAGGAGTCCATCGCGGACAAACATCGTGACAGGAGATTTATATATTTTAAGATATACATATAGCAATAGGAGTGACTTTTTCAATTGACTCTGAAATAAAACGGGAAATTAAATCATTACACATAAACAAAATCACATTTCGACAAACACAATAATTAACAGCAGAATGTAAAATGCTCTTTATACGAAAATGAATTAAACAATTTGCAAATATAGCATTAAAATATTAAATTCGGTAACAAATCAACCAGATATTGTCAAATACCAACATCATTTGAAGCCTCTAATTAACATTATTGAAAATTTTTGGATAACTTATTAATATATTGTCAGTACGCGACCAGGCTTAGTAATTTTTTAAATTTTCAACGTCCAGTCAGTGGCACCTTGTGGTTACTTAATTTTGATTTCGAACGTTCATTTCCCAGTACGAATTTAACCTTAAAATAAACCATAAATAATTGTTGAATAGAACCTTGCTATATCCGTCCCACAAGTGAGTCAACAGTGTTGAGCCTACTGTCTTAGTGTGCGAATCAATCCTAAGGTAGTGCGTTCCAATCACGGCTGTGCACCAATGGACATTCCTAGTGCGTATCTAACACTCGGTCGAAGTGTGGTATCGAAATACATGGGTGATAAGACACTTATGAAACAGGTAAAGAAAATCGAGGCCCCTTTTGATATAAATATATAACATTCAAATATCATTTAATCATATAAAATAAATAACTGGCGGTAAATGTAAAATATGAAATGCTTCTTATTTTACATTTACCGCCAGTTCTTAAATCAAGAGCTTAGAACAGAAGATAGGAACTAAACAATAGGCAATAAACTCTCCGCCACTCTTTTTAATCGCCATGTTTTTTTGTTTTACACAATATTTATAAGGAGCTGCAACCATTACACCATATTCCACATGACGTATTAAGTAATTAATAATTAGTAAATAAATTTAAATCAAAGATTTGTACTGTATCAGTAGATGGCATGGTTATATAGAAGCACGCACTTACATTCTCGTGGGAACAACACGCAAATACATAGTAGAAATAATATACATACACGAATTCAAGTACAACCAGTCACCACAAGTACACCGCCATATACAAGGGAGAGAGACCCGACTCATGGCACGCAAACCCTAAATAACATATTTTGTGTAAAGGTCTTTGTAAGCACCACACCGTCTTTGAACATCTATAGAGTTTACGAACGAACTAGTAGCTTACAAGTTCTGTAACATAGACGAATTGTATATATTCACATCCAAATGAAAGGCCAACACTCAAGTTAATTGTCGTGTTTTCTTTGCGACATTTGCAATTTAGATTGCCTCAGACTCAGGATTCATGGTGACGATAGCTTGTTTATTATTCAGTAAGATGTCAAAGGAGGAAACTGGTTTGCGGCAAAGGGGAGTACCGTTTTGAATTTTGTTTGCTTTGGAATGTTAAGACGTATGATGACCAAATGTTTTAGAGGATTTTGGGTAAAATAGGTAAAATTTATCAGCCAATGTGAGAGGGTTTGAAACAGATTGGTGTACAGTTAAGCATTGATGTATTGTATGTAAAAGTTACGTTACGGACTACTGTCCAATTAAAGGTGTCAAAGAATCAAAAATTTGGTTCTTTTTAATTAACTTGTAAGTTTATATATAAGTGTTTGTTTTATTAAGCAAACACTTAAACACTTTGTTTTAGTACTTAATAAATTAATTTTAAAAAAATATCGTTCGACACCTCTAATTGGTCTACGGACAGCGTAGCGTAACTTTTCCATACAATACCAAATAATTTTACATAAAAAAAATATAAACATTTTAAACACATACATATAATTGTATAAGAACATAAAAATTTCAAATTAACTAGGAAAATAAATAACCAGAAGCAAACCACAAAATAAAAAAAACCTAAAACTGAATGGAAACTTAAACCTCATCAGCATGATTAACAAAGCTACGTAACACATAGTATTGTCTTTTATTAACATAACTTTTACACATTTACATAGGGCAAACTAAACGCAATATGTCCAGCAGACTCAAGGAACACATTGCGGACATAAGACATAGACGATACACAAAATCAGCAGTCTGTGAACACACACTAGATAGGCCTAATCACTACATACGCTTTGACCAACCGAAAGTACTTGCGAAAGAAAAAAGATTCTTCCCAAGATTGGTACGCGAAGCCATTGAAATCAAAAAACACGCCAATTTCAATAGAGAGGACGGCTTAAAATTATCAAACATAAATAAATATAAAATAAATATATAAAATTATTGGATCCCAGGTGTTTGATAATTTTAGGCCGTCCTCTCTATTGAAATTGGCGTGTTTTTTGATTTCAATGGCTTCGCGTACCAATCTTGGGAAGAATCTTAATAATATCCAAATTAAAATCTCAAAATAAACAATCCGCGAAAATGGAGGACACCGTGAGCAATTTCTGCAAAAACCCTACATCTTTTAGTCGATACCAACTCCGGGGAAATAAATACAGATAACACAACATTTTCTACAGCTGTAATACTTTTTGACATTTAACACCTTTGTCTTCAGTCACCGTGACCACGCACGCTGTAAAGCACGCGAAACGTCGGTTTAAATTTAAAATTATGTCTAAATAATTATAAGTTTAAATACAATAATACATAACTATAATCCGTAAAAAAGTGTTTTTCTTTAAATGTGTAAAAGTTATGTTAATAAAAGACAATACTACAGATAATAAAACATTTTCTACAGCTGTGATACTTTTTGACATTTAACACCTTTGTCTTCAGTCACCGTGACCACGCACGCTGTAAAGCACGCGAAACGTCGGTTAAATTTAAAATTAGGTCTAAATAATTATAAGTTTAAATAATACATAACTATAATCCGTAAAAAGTGTTTTTCTTTAAAAGTTACGTTGAAAGATTGTTGTAATATATTTAAATATTTTTATTAATTAGTAAAGTTGTAAGAGTGAGACAGCCTATACACTGGACCTGTTAAATGTAGCAGATAAGCGAGCCGTAGGTACGTATAGGAGATGTTTAGTTCTAGCAACTCTCTCACATAAAAAGGAAAATTTAGCAAGAAGATCAATCTGAGTATTAAACTGGACTTAAAAACATAGTTAATATTGTAATGAATTTAAGATTACTTATTATTATTTTACAAATTTATTATTTTAAAACACGTGTATTTTTAAATAATATTTATATTCAATTTACAAGCTACTTTATTTGATGGTTGTACTTGATTCACGATGTAACGAATTTATGATAATATGTTATTATTTTACAATTTTAATTTGTTTATAATTAATATTTATAATTTACAGTATAGATTATTTGATGGTTGTATTTGTTTCATATGTTTTACTCGATGTAAGTAAGTTGATTGATTCGATACCGACAGTTACGAACAGAATGACGAGTCGTCTTAAAACGATCTAAAATAAGTGAGGGTATTCGGACCGATCCGCTTGACCAAGACGGACGTTAAATTGTAAGCTGTGTGGTTGTTTAAGGATAAGAAGTGTTAGTGTTTGAAGTTTATTATTATACACCGAGAATCGAATAGAGAGAATTCATCGCAATATATTTACCTTGGAGTTTTAGAGACCACGCAAGACATTTACATAGTTATCAAAGAAAAAATATGTGTGTGTACCAGAGTACACAGGTAAGATCACAACTCCTTTAAGACATATCATTTTTCTACTATTTGCAACTTCACGAAAATGGAGTAGATAAGGCTTAAGCCTTAAGAAAAACAATTTTTTCAGTCATATTTATTAATACTTGCTAATTTTAACAGATTTATATACATTCACTGATACTTACAATCAAAAAGTGAGGTTAACCTCAAATAAATATTAAAATCATGCTCATACGTGTTGAATTTATAAAACGAAATGTATAATCACTCTCACTTTTCTTGTAAATTCACTTAAATTTGAACAAGTCTTTTTATTTTATCATTTTCAAATTAATATATTGTTATTCTTATTTCAAACTAAACTTCAAAACTAATATATTGTTGTTATTATTATCATATATTACATTATATTCTTTACGTCACTATACTAAACTTCGATAAAAAAAGCAACATGGCGCGTAACCGAAAAACATGACGTTTTTTACAAAATACTCCCATACGTCGATAAAGAAGTTTCACTTCAAAAACGTTTTTGAAATGTTTCAATGATGTGTGCTTTTTTAAATCTAAAATACTATGGACAATGTTTTGTATTGATATAATGATGACAATTAGGGAACGCAAATTCAATCATTTTTTTTTAGTCACTCCGCAATTCGTAGACTGCGGTAAGTTTCGCCTTTTTCAGACAATACACACTGTCTGTCGTTTCCAAGAGGCCTGAAGCTAGGTGGTTGACGTATTGCTGGAGTCTCATTTTGTATCTTACGGTTGATGTTTAAATTTCTTTCTTGACAGTGGATATTCCCAAATATTTATGGACTTCAGCATTTCGTGTTAACCACGGCGCACCGCTTATATCGTAGTGTTTTGTTTTCTTGTATATAAATAAATTAATGGGCATATGCATTTTGGAAATTTTATTAGTATGGTTAAGTAAGGTGGATATATTGTGTAGTGGCTCTACGGGTTCCAAGCTTGAATCTGAGACGAAGGCTGTAACAGTTGGATGTACGACTCACACACACAAACTTTGTTAGCGAGGGGATACTCACGCGAACGATACATGCAATTAATACAGTTTCTGTACACGAAGACCTATTTATTTGAATTCTGGCTGATTTTACAAGAACTGCTTGTTATATATTTAGTCTTAGATCAAGGAATAGGTACTTTTTAATGTAAAGCTATTGAGTTAATACTTCTTCTATCTAGTTTATTAAAAGTTAAAGCTATCGAGTTAATTTTCTGTAGGTTAGCTGAAAAGTTTGTAAGCTACTAAGTAATTTTATATAGTAGTAATTTTATATCATTATTCAAAAGTACGATTATAGCGGTCATACAATTTTTCGATACCATTTTTAGACATACGTTTTATCTTCAGCCTCAAGATAGGCAGTTGTTTGATAAAAAATATATAATATAAAACTCATGCTTATCAAGTTGTGATTGAATAAGAAGTGTAAAATGAAAGCTTCTGGCCGTCACCCATCATGAAGTTAAAGAAAATTTATTAAACAATTTATTAATTTACTCTACTAATAATTAATTCAAGTCTAACTTAATTTATTTATAAGGATTTTTATTATAAGGCAGTGTCCAATAACACTACTAAATCTCTAAAGGGAAGACATTTAAAAAGATAAAAGAAATTACTTTCTATGAAGTGTTATTCGTTTCGAAACTCGGCGTCATATTCCAAAGTACCGCGAAAAAATGAGAATGAATACTTGAGACTTAGGAAAACGAGGAGGTCAATGACCTGATAGACGAATCATAATTAGTGAAGTCAGATGTAGTCTGACGTCACAGCCGAAGAATCCGAAGGCTGGCGTCTTCAGATATTGGAGGATGATTGGAGTGTGAAAAAGTGTGCCTCAGAGCAACTGTCCACCGACTCGTCGCATTAACCAGTCTAGATATCCCTGGAAAAAAGCTGTGGAGAATAATCTGGCAACCGATTGGCTAGTGAAGATGGTAAAGGTGGCGTGTGTCGGAGGCCAAGGGTATATATGTATGTAACAGCGCCACTTACACCACAGTTTCAAAAATTGTCTATAATATTTCTTACATGTCTTTTCATATTGGATCCACTTTTATTGCCTCTTTTGTTTCCCTCTAGATTACAGACTTCTTCGTTCTTTTTCCACTGAGATGGCGATAAAAAGGTTTACTCAATATTATATGATCACATAAGTGATTTTATGAAAAACCTCAACATTTGTCGTCCAAATAGAATTCGTTCTAATAAACCGATAATAATTTCATATTTCTAAAGAAAAAGTCCCATGCAAAAAGTTTACCCAAAAGCATACGTGACTGAGAATGGAGAAAGTTGGAGAACTTTTAACAGGCGTCCGTCAAATTCTAACTCGGGCAAACTGTTGCCCGAGGACTTTTAGTTTATACTTGAGTAATTTTTATTACTTTTTTATGGTATTTTAATCTTGCACTGGATATAAAAATAAATGAACTTCTACCAAATTAAGTAGACAATTACAACTTTTCGATCTTTCCAATTTCAACTAGAACTGATACAAAAATGCTTACAAAGTGAATAACTTGAATGCATTGCATTTATTTTATAAAAGTTAATAGTAAGCTTGTTTTTTGTTTCATATATATTGTGAATCTTTGTAATCTGTTTTGGATTTTTGTATTGTCTTAGTGTTTTGTCTTTTAATATGTATAACTATAAGCAGTAAATAATCTATATATATCTTCTTTATTATTATATATCTTTATCTATATATATATAATGAAAATGGTCTTCGTTTGAGGCTCAATCACGCCTAAACCACTGATCGTATCGACATGAAACTACCAACATTCGATGCGAAATTTTTCCTAGATGGTTTATGGCTATTTATTTTTCGAATTCTAAAGTTCCTTCATTTTTTTATTGCTGTTTTACTTTTATGAACATTTATCCCGCTAATTGCAAGCGTGTTCTCTTGATTCTTTTGTTTTCATGGATTTCAACGGAGTTTACTAAACGGATAATGTTCTTTTACATTCAGCTAAGAATCTACTTACAAACTTCCACGCATCCACCCACCAACTCCCACGCACCCCTGCACTCCCACTCTCATTTTTTGTTACCTTCTGGTTGCTTCATCTTGTTTTGCTCACAGACGCAATCCTACACTGCGGTAATGTAACAAATAAAAAAGTAGTAATAACGACTTACCCAAACCCAGAGCATCATAAGAGGCTACATCAAACAAAAAAAAACTTGAGAGGTGTCAAGGGCCACCGGGATAGAACGAAGTTCCTTTAGATTAATTAGTGAAGGCATTGTAATAAAATTTTATTTTTTTAAGTTATAATATTTTTTTTATTATTAACAAATATAATGTTATTAAAATTTAATCAGTAGGCTTTAGTAATAATTGGCTTGTGGTAATTGAAGTAGGAAACATGTGTTTGGGTTCTATTTTATTTATGTCTTGAAAAAACTGCATCATACAGTTTTTATTTCTTATCCCTAGGAAAAGAAAAAAAAAGACAACATCACGAGGTGTTCCCGGGCGGTCACCCATCCAAGTACTGACCTCGCCCGACGTTGCTTAACTTCGGTGATCGATCGAGAACCGGTGAATTACAACAACTATAGAAAAGTGTCGTGACAACTTTTCGTAAGAATTTTTTCCGTCTTGCCTCCTTTCACAACGCGCGATAAGGAACTTCGTTCAAATACATAAATATTTTTTGTTCTGTAACAAAATTCATAATTTATTTATTCATGTAGGTAACATAATGTACACTTATGAACGTCAAAAAAAGAAATATACATTAAATGCTTCTAATTTTATATTTACTGCCAGTTAAATCAAGGGCGTAGAACGGAAGAGAAGAACTGTCAATAAAAATAACGCATCGTTCCTCTTATGATTTCTTCCTCTCTCTTTTTCTCTCTCTCGCTAAACCATACTTGATAACGCTAATTTCCTTTTTTGTAAATTGTTTTTATTTTTATTAACTGAAGTAGGTGTAAGTATTGTGTATTTGAAGCACAATCAAGTCTTCAGACACCAGTAGCCTACATACTACAGTAATCAAATTATTATTTTATTATTATTATTTATATTATTTAAAAATAATTGACTTTATTTCAGAAAATACGATGATTATTTAATGATAATTTTACAAAATGTTATCTTTACTTGGAAACCTTAAGAAATGCATACATATAAACAAGTGTATCTGTGCACACATTTGGGTGAGTCCGTGTTGTGGTATTTCAGTGGCCAGTCTTAATAGAGATGAGAGGCAATAAATGAGAAATATAAATTATACCATAGTAAAATTCAACTGCTAGAATCTGACAAGTCATGTTCATTGATTTAGCTAACAGCCTACTAAATGTATTTGATCTGTTTTGAGTAGCATTTAGTTAGCATTTGGCAAATAAAGCGGTCACTGACTGAAACTCTCGTGTGGCGTCAACTTTCCAACTTCCAATTTAAGTTTCCAAATTAAAGTTGGTCAGTTTTGGTAATTGGTTTAAATACCATTTTCAATTAGAAATATATTACCAACAATTTTATGAAGAATTTCTTGGTAATAATGTTAATCTGTTGTTGCGAAAATTAAAATATCTAAAAAAATGTCTTACTCCTGGGAACCAAATTAGTCGTTAATTTTGATCGACTAAAATATTTAAGCAAATATTCTGGAAGGCAGAATATGAAACTCCACCAGTCTCACTTCGACGTCTGTTCAGAACACCAGCTACCCACTGAAGTATTTTTGAACTAATTCGTCTTAGGGTTTTTAAAAAAAAGCGCAGTGATTCTTGAAACACCGACTTCGCACTTCCCCTGGCATAGAGTGTCAGCAGGAATATCATTAAACATCAGATGATCCAGGCCGTTTGTCTTGTGTTCTATAAATAATACTAATTTACTTAACCATGAAAACAAACATACCATGTTATACAACATGTATAATTGAAAACAATTCGAAAAATATGAATATATATTATCAGGACTATTTTTATATTAAGAATACAATCTCTAAAGTAATTGTTCCAGTGGCTTTTTAGCAAACTAAATTCAATTTGAAGACGATTTTTCATTAACCTTAGGTTAGATTATAGAAGTCTTGTAATCTTAATAATTTATTCCACACAAACAAAATACAGTCTAGACGATAGTAGTCAATAAAGTCAAAGACAGACATAAATTAATCTTGTGGTTGTGTATTCAATAGCCAGTGGTTATTATAACTTTATTAATTATTCTGAACTAGCCTTATTTGATTAAAGTACACAAGAGAGTTGTTAGCTTTATAATATCGTGAATTTGAATGAAGAACTACTGTCATTTTTCAATCAAGGTTTATAACTCTAATGGAGAATCCAGCAGGATTACTCTGCAACATGAATGGCCAATTCCAATTATACGTCTAAAAGGTTAAAAAAAACTACGCGTTACGAAGATTGAAAGAACATCACATTGACATTTCTTTGTAATACGATGTTATAAGTATTGAAAACTGCAATCTGTTAAATAGCGCTAATTGTGTCTTTAATTGGAACTCTACATCAGTATTACTGAGTAACACTGTCGTTCTTGATATTGATGCGTATTTTTCTTCTTTTGATATTTATTTTGAATATAAATTACTTAGAAAAGTGACAAAATCTAATTAAAGTACACAGAACTGTAGTAAATGAGAAAGTAAACAATTTGTGAGCTAAATATAGAAGTATCAGAGAAGTATTATATTACAAACAATATCACGCTTCACAATACTAATAGGATGAAGGTTCTTAATTAATTTGGTTTTATGCGCGTGTAAGCTTTTTACGCTCATAAAATGTCCCTGATAATAATTGTATGTACCTTGTGTTTTCCCAACATAATTATTTTATTTTATGAGACATGACGCGGCGAAATAAAGAAAGACGTCGTGTTTTATAAACAGAAGTTAGGGATGGCATAAGTAGCAAGTAAAAATACTCAATAATCATAAGTAACAGTTTCTTATTTGTGAAATCACAGTGAGGTAAAGTAGTCTCTGTCTTTTTGTAGGTTTAGAAGAAAGTGATTTGATAAGTAAAAATATGTGGAAAACTTAAGATGCGTGTAATGATTGCAGCTCCTTACAAATATTTTGTAAAACAAAAAAGCCTTTCTTCTCCTCCGTTCTACGCTCTTGATTTGAGAACTGGCAATAAATGTAAAATTATAGATATAAGAAATATATATATATATACTAAGTATGTACAATGTATGTATATTATATGTATACTTATGAACGTCAATATATAACATATATATTTACATATAAGTGTATATTGTGTTACCTAATATGAATAAGACTTAAGATAATTTATTAAAGAAAGATATTAGATATTGTATTTTTAATACCAAAAATGTCTATGCTTAAATTGACTTCTAAACTAATCGGATTCTATTCAACTAGTATACAGAAACTATAAGTATCATACTAGGTAGTATACCAAGTATTGTCACAGTCATAGTCCCTGTATACCTGTGATTTAATATCTAACAAATAAAGGCAAAGATTAAGATTACCTACAGCAATAAAACGAGGAACATTTTCTATTTCGGTGAAAAATAAACAAATCAGTATTAGGGAAAACATGTTCGAGTTTCGTAAGATTTGTTCAGTAAATCATCTCGTTCCAATTTTAAAAAGTAATCCAGCGGTCGCCTTTTTTGAGTCCTTTTATGAGTGGGGATTTCTTTGGGTTAATAAAATGGCAATGAATAAAGAATTCTATATAAAAAAGCGACATATTTTAATCATTGCTTTTTAAATTTTATTGTATGTATGTAAACCAGTGCACCTTGGCTTCAGATTTCTTTATCTATTTCATGATTATTTTTCTGTCTTCTTTTTGGTCTAAGACTGATTCTGATGTCCACTGTCGCACAGCCATAATTTGAACGCGCAACCTCAGAGTCGTGAGGCACACTAGACTTACACTGTTTTACTCATCTTTATCTTAAAAATGTGAAAAACAAAAAGTTTATTGGGTATATAATTTGTTTATGGAATAGTGGTGAAGACCAGTTTTTTAATACCGTCGTAACAATTTTTTTTAATAAAAAAAAAGGTTTATAAGTAAGTAGTTTTCCTAAGGAGACACGACCTACAATTGTTTAAAAAGTGAGTAAACTTCTTTAAAGGCCGGGAATGCTGAATGCTAAAATGGGTGTCCATGGGTTGAGGTCAGTGCCATTTATGGGAAGCCAATAGTCTTGGCCCTATAAAAGCCTTTGCAGGATTGAAACCTATATTAACACATATCTCTCATCACTGACTATATATGTACACAGTATTAGGAATAATTTGTTTAGGTTTTCTTAAGTGAATTGCGAGCTAAGTATTTGATTATTTTTTCAATTTACGACTGCCTAGAAACATTTTGTGAATTAAATACGCTGTTAAATCTAATGAAATAATTGATAATAAAATGGTTTTCCAAGGTCAAATCAGTAACAGTCTTGAATGTTAATTGCATTTAAAAACTTTTACTGGTATTTTCACATTTATATTTTGAAAAATATCTAACCAAATAAAATTCTAAAGCTTCCTATACTAAACATAACCTCTCTACTCCACTACTGTTAATCGCTAAGTAATGTTATTAAGTTATAAATTCGTATCTTAAACCTCTATCATCATTGTCTCAGAATCTTGACTAGGATCAATGTTGTTACATTAAAAACGTGTGTTGTTTAAAATAATGCAAAAAAATATTAAGGTCATTTAATGTGGGGGAAAATATATATTAATAATGACATAACTTCTACAACACTTTCCAGAAATTAATAAATATATGATTTATTAAATTCATAACGGACTTTAGAAGTTTTACGTTGCGTTATTCAAACGTTTGTTTTACTATACACAGAAGTATACATAGAAGATACTAAAATATTATAATATACATAGTTTGTGACAGCTAAATAAACATAATTTTCACTTCAGCTGACATTGAGAATTCTATTTCAAAAGAAAACAAACAGCTCAAACGAAACAGACTTGTGTCAGCAAATAGTCCCTTATTTATCAGGATTGGAATTAATTAACGCAACACACGGCTCGGAGACATTTCGGCACCCGCGTTAAATTTATTTAAGTAAGCATTGCTCACTCGTAGGCCTAAAAGGGTCTTGTGAAATAAACTTGAGAATCTTTGATTTGTATTCACTTGAAACAATTGTTTTATTATATGGTATGACTAAATGAAATATCAACTTGAAAATATGGGCTAATTTTGAAACCCTAACTAAAAACTTTACATCAGGTAAGCCTCCTGCCCGTTTGCCCCTGTTCTATTAAAAAAACAGTTAATAAGGTAATCAAACTAAACGTTAACAAAAAGAATCACGGGACAGAATAGTATAAATATAACCTATACCAAATACATAACTCATGTCTAATCACTACAAAAATAAAATAAATCAAGTGTTTATTTTATTTTTGTTGTGATTATATTGAACTTGTATATTGTTTGTATAAAAATTACATCTTTAATAAAACATATGTTAAGCAATACATTACAAAAGTGAAAATAAACATTAAAACTCACAAAACATTCGTCTATAGAGTTATCGAATATAAAAGCAAAAATTTAAAATTTTTAAAATAAATTTTCTCTTTGCCACATGCAGTGTTAATTAATATAACAATAAGGAAATATCATTTTTCTATATTGTTAGTAGATAATTAAGCTCATGTCCGTAGCTACTCGTTACATAACCAGTAACCACGCGTGTAGAACAAGCTACGGGGCCCCTACGTCGTAGATCTACGTAGTACAAGGTCTTACAGCATTTAATTCTGTCCAAACCCATGGATTAATGGATGTGTCGGAAAATATGTAAGGATATATATGAAATAGTTTGTTTTTATTATTTTTATAAAGTTTATTGTATTACAGTAGCAGTCACTCCCTGTTCTAAAAAATAATTCTCTGAGACAACTTATTCTCTAAGACATCATCGTAAAAATAAATTTCTGTCTATTTGTTTATAAAATATAATTTCCAGTGAAACACACGGATAATTGTATTTTCCCCAATCTAAAGAACTATATATAAATAATCAAGATATATCATCTTATCTAAACATTTTGTGTTTTAAAAAGGATGAGATCGTTTTATCAAAGTGAAATGCAAATGCAACCTTGTGATTTGTAATACTTAAAGTGCAATTGCTTGCAAAAGTGCAAGCTGAACACTTATCAACTTCCCCTACATAAGGCGACAGTTACAAAGCTTTTGTGTTCACGTGTGAACACTTCTTTACAGTTTACACTAGTTTCAATGTTCAGTCTGCCTTTAGCCATTGCTTGGGATGGTCGCGTTGATGTAATATTCTAATTGTGAATGCGAAAGTTACGTGCGCTACTTAATCTCTTTTGGATACTGTTATGGATGTGTGGGGGAAATAAGGTAAATATAATGAATTTGTTTAGTTAAGGTATTGCTTACATATTTAAAATGTTAATTGTTTGACATACATGTATGTTTAACGAAAAGAATATAGTTGGCATATAATAACTGATTTGTGAATACTTTTTATGATATTGTGGTATAAGTATTAATAATATTTTTTAAACAAACGCTGTAAATGGTATTTATTAGCTTAGGCTTAACACAGTATAGTTCACCCAATAGAAGTTATAAATTAATAACTATTAAATTATTATAAGTACAAAAAATAAGCATAAAGTTATATTGGAAATGAACAGAAATTTTGGAAATATTTCAAATCTTTTTTCCTTCATTGCTTTTACATGTCTCGAAAGAATTCTTACTGACATGTGTAAAAAAGGATCGAAGCGTAGTCTGTATTCTAATTTTAATTTAGTTTTTCTTTACGTACATTTGAAAGTTTTATTTTAATTTTTTACATAGAAAAATAACAAATATTTACGTTTTCAATTGCATATATATTATGGCTACGATGTATTTACGATGTATTTTATAATTGTTAACTATTATCTCAACGACAGTCAATTCCAAATTAAATAAATATTTTGAATAAAAAAATCTATTATTTTTAAATAATATATAATATATTTAAAGATTGTTGGTAAAGATCCCCTCAAGTCTTTGTACCATAAATTGTTTTTGTGCCATTCCTTTCCAGTCTGTCATGTCAGAGACATTGTTCTTAACAACTACTTGGGCCAGGCTCATATATAGCTAATCATCTACTAGTCTTAATGTATTTTTTTTGAACGCCCACTATTATTACCAACTATAAATTTCCATATTCAGGAATAGTCTATTTATTGATATTGTGAGATGAGACCAACAAAATAATATCCATGTTACGACATTACTTGGACAGAATACTCAATATTTTATATCTGAATGCAGTACTTCATGCCAATATCATACCATTTAAGCGAATGTGACATTGACATGCCGGTTTGTTGGGTATTTGTGTAAATTATAAATAACATGCTTTTTATATATTATTTCGTGGATGTGTCAGATTTATTCAACTCACATGAAGTAAAATTAACCCTCAAAATTTACGTGTTACGCGCACCACCACTTTGCGGAACCAGCTGCCCACAGAAGTATTTCCGAACCAATTCGACTTAGGGTCCTTCAAGAGAAGAGCGTAAAAAATCTTAAAAGGCCGGCAACGCACTCGCGAGCCCTCTAGCATCGAGAGTGTCCATGGGCGGTAGTATCACTTAATTTATTTTTTTATCATCAGGTGAGCCTCCTGCCCGTTTGTCCCCTGTTCTATAAAAAAGGTAGGTAAAGTTTATCGTTTTTATTTCAAAAATTGTGATCGATTTGTTTTTATCATCATTCTCTTAGTAAGGGTTTTGATAACATTTTAACTTTGCCTGTATTATATACTTTCCTAAAAGTTAAAGTAATCAATAACTAATTCAATTAGCGAACGAGAAAACATCCTAATGGAGACGAATTGAAAGAATTTTCCGAACAATAGATGTCTCTTTAATTTAACGCCTACAAAGGCCTTCTGTCCCGGGAGAGAAAGAAATTCGCTTTTTTCTCTTACAATAATAATGATTTCCGTGTCCCCAAAAACTTTAGTTCAATTGGACAAATTAGCTCTTTTATTTTTTGAGAAATTGAGGGTGGCTGATTCCTTCATTTCTTAGCCTTTTGTAGTTATTTCTTAAATAGTAAAAACGAGAAAGAGAAGGAAATTTCGTTGATTATAACAAATAATTAACGATATTCCATATATATTATTATTAATAATCTAAAGTACTGTCTTTAGATAGACTGTCTTAGAATAGAAATTGAATGCATGCTGCGCATATAAAAGCTATTTCTTGGTATTTGGGATAAATAAGGTCTTAGAAGTAAATGAAAGTTTTCTTCAACAAAAAACAAATTTTATATATTTAAAATTAATCTATTTCTATATAAAATTGTGAAAAATATATCTTATTAAAGTTTTAGGCAAGTAAACTTATAAGTCTTTAAATAAAAAAAAATTATGTGAAAGTTATAAATAATATTAAATATATAATTAGATTACAATACTACAGAGGCCTTACTACATATTTTGTCATGACTTTGAGGTTCCAAAAAATTAAACAGACGCTTATAAAAACTCTTTGCTACAACAAACTATACATTTGCTTCTCACGGATACTTGAGTCTTATTTATTTGATTTGATTAATAATAAAACTAATTTCATTTAAAAATATATTTAACAGCATGTACTATGGAATAATAATCCAAAACACTCATTATTTAGCCACAACGATATTTCTGCCATGAATAAAATTTGTTTTATTATATATATATTGTTTGGCTGCCATGTGCATTAGACTTCACGAATTCTAATAATAGTTTCTAATACATCAAAAAGTGTCGTGTGTCTCCCCTCCACAAAAGAAAGAACTCGAAGAAAATAAAATAATCGAAACACATTTTACGTCGAAAAACGAAGACAATTCAATAATCTTTTAAGTACGAAACAGTGTAACGGAAAACGATAGTTACAATAGTGACAGAATCCTCCCCTTCATTATTAAATAGGTGGGTAGCGACGCTCAGGGTTGTCACACTAAACTTAAAGAAAATAATATATACAATGTTACAGAAAAAAGATTCTTTAGACAAAAGTAATATGCTGAAGTCAGCTGGTCACTTAGTGGACAGTCAGGAGATACATGTTCTTGAACTTACTAACAAATATAATACTGTCTACTATCACTGAACAAGACAGTGTACAATAAACAAGGTCCATTGGGGCAATAAGAGATTTGATCTTACAACCTTACCTCACACGCTCAAGGCCATTAAAAACCCCACGGCGCCACCAGCAATCGCCCGAGGCAGAACACGATAACAGCTTTGCCTTGTCCGCATCTTGTCCTATCAGCCATGAACTCACGGCCCTCTACAGCCACGATTAATGTGGAATGGACCTCGGCACAGCTGAGCCATTCACATCGGCCAATTCGCGGTGTTTTATAATGCTGGGGGAGGCACAATGCTTGCATTTGTCTTCTTTTGGGGGCATGAACAACTATTCCACCGAGAAGCGACTGCGTGCCGGGGATCATATAAGAGGTAGCATGGTCCAACGGCAATGCTTTGGCCTCCTACGGTGACGCTAATGGGCTGCGGGATCGCTCCCTCTGGCACTATCTGCCTCATCAAATCGCTCAACCTCAGCCCCAATTCTTGGCAACCACACCCAAGCAAAGCGCCGCCTCATATTTGATTAAAAAAAAAACATAAATAAAATCCATATTTCTATGATGAACACCTACAAAGTTTGCTTTCGCCAGTACATGACATTAAAATGACTGATTTTTACATTTGCATGTTTAGGATCGTTTCAAACTGTGTTAAAAGAGATAGAGATACTTAGTTATTAATTAGACGGATGGCTGTTAATCTAATATGACTTTTTCTATTCAATTATGCTGTGACAACCCTACCATTACAGATTACACTGACGACGCCTTAACTAGATTCTTTTGTGACGCTCGTTCTCCGGTCGTCGGAATCGCATTAGGGGTGTTACGATTTGTTAAATCACTTATTGGCTCAGTTAGTGTGACATGCGAAGGATTGTACCAGCCCTTATTCTTCACCCCTATAAGACGAGATTAAGCGTATTTCAAATTAATTATTTTATTCCACAGTATTTCTATGGCATGAGATGAAAGAGATTTATTGCTTTATTTATGTAAATCTTTATGTATTTTTACTATTATTATATTGAAAGTTTTATCAAAACGCATTATCTAGTTAAATAAAGTTTATTTAAATATCACATAAAATATTTCTACGTAAAGAAATGAACATTTTTTATTTTAAAATGTTGACTATGCCAACTACAGTCTGGCGGTTTTCATTAAATTACATTCGTAATTTTTCCCTAACGCGCCAAAAATTAACTTCAAAATTGTATATACTTAGTTTATAACCATGGATAGCACTTGAAGTGGGATGTTTTAACTGTTCAATGTGAGTGTTGTAAGTTGGAAGAATTCATAAAATTAAGTTTATAAGCAATAAATAAATAATTTTCAACAACGCAAACAATATTTCGTAATTTAGATTTCTACAAGAGTTTTCTCAAGAATTACAGCATCAAAAAGTAAATAAGAACCGTAAGGAATCTTTAAGAAAGGTTATTTGGTGACTTTCTGTCGATTGCACTATAAGCCTTAAGAAGACCGGCGTGGAGCCGGGCATTCCAAACCAATGTAAATAGTTTTAAATATATCAAGTAATCTGTATTATATTCTAATTTCAAAAATTGGAAATTCCTATTTACTAATAAGCTTCATGTATAACTAATAGTACCTGGATGCTCGAGCTTTGCTCGGTATATATTTATTTTTATAAATTGTGTTTTTTGGAAATTATATTTGAGTGCGAATTACATAGTAATAAAATGATGAAATATGAATATAATTATCGAATAAAGATAATCATATTCATATTTAAGTTTTTATTTGACGGACCTCCTAAAACGAGCAATTCTATGTCTAAGTTAATAAAACACGAATAAAATTACATTTCCTAGAAATGATTCGAAACCCCCCGTATACTAAATTTTATGAAAATCGATTCCGAGATTCCAATTATATATATATATATATATATATATATATATATTATAGCAACAACGAATTGCTCGTTTAAAGATATAAGATTTAGGTTTAAAGACCTTATTTCTCAATAATGACAAAAATGTTACCTTGCATGAGAAACCGTTAGAAAAATATCCTTCAGCTGCTTTCTTCGACGCTCAGACATAAGCCATCGACTGAAGAGAGAGAGAGAGTGTCAAGAGTACGTAAAAGGGTTGTTTTACTTTGGGAATGGACAATCCTCTATCTTCTGAATACGATACCAAATGTTTTCGAAATATTTATTTATTTATTCCACTACATTATTCTATCTTAACAGTTACTACTAATTCGATAGAACTCCAAAATAATTCCCACACCAATTATCCTCCATAAAAACATTACAAAATTTAACTTATACGCCTAAATCTAAACTAACAATATAGCAAGCAACTCTTGTGAACTCAGCCAGTGTACAAACAAATAGGTCTACCTCAATAGAAATTTTGTTGATTATCTGTATTGCTCGCGTGAGTGGCGCTTTGCTAACCAAGTATATATATATATATATAAAACAAACGTCTTCTAACTTAAACTAGGTGAAGCCAGATTGTGACAGGGTAATAATTTATTCATAATTTTACAGGAAACGTTATGAAAAAGCATGAAATGCCTCACCGACGAAGGCGCCTGTATTTTATTTATTAAAATGTGTGATAGTTAAGGTCAACATGAATCATACAAAAATAGAATAAATAAAAATACTAGACGGTTTTGTTAAGTACAAAAAGAAATACCAGCGAAACAGCGGATTAAGTTTAGGATAGGCACTAAACAAAGTGAAACCTTTGAAGTTAAGTACTTTTGAAGTTATATACTGCTAACTATATATGTACGGAAATTTACAATACATATGGTTTTATGATATACCCAACTGTAAATTTTTAAAACCTTAGTTTTATACAGTCTAGATTTTACAGCTAGCAACATCGCTTTGAAGTTTGCAGCGCGCTATAAAATGTTCTTAATAAAATATCGAAAATATTTCTCCAATTCGAATAGGAAAACTTTAAGAAATCTCTTAACTGGAATTAAATGGGAACAACTTTTTTAATACTTTGATATGACAGTTCTATATTAAGTATTAGATATATCTTTATTTACTCTCTAGTCGAGAGGTTTCAATTCTTTTTGTTAATGGTGTTATAAGGTTCAACCCATTGCTTCAGCGTACGAATCCCTGAAGTAGTAGGTTTGATTCCCGGCCGTTACAAATGGACATTCTTTCTACGTACGTATTTAACAACTCGAACTTACTTCACCGAGTACATCGTAATGAAACCGCCTTAGACCCAAAAAGTCGTCGGCGTGTTGCAGTCACAGTCGCTGATTACTTTTAGATTATTATTATTGAAACAGATACTGAAATCTGAGGGCCACACCTAAAAAGCCCAACTAATTTATTTAATTTGATATGATTATATCATGAATTGAACCTCAATGGTATATGTAAGTTTTGTTACAATCCGTATTTTATAATAAAACGAGTTTTAAAATTGAATTACATAATTTTTTTTTATAGGAACACCTGCAATACAATTTTAAGCCATATTAGTAAGTGAAGTTTTATATCACATGAATCATTCATATATAATTCATATCAGATGTTTTAAAATTTATTTATAATTATAAAAATGTTCCAAAAGTTAGATAATCGTCGTATTTCTACTCCATCTCTCATTGGGAATTGGGATTACAACGAAGTTTATATCGTATTTTATAAAAGATGGCGCAATTTTCAGTGGCTTTGCGATTGTTCCCACGGGAGCTACAGAAGTGCTCAGCTATTGCACTGTTTTATCTTACAACTTCATATTACATCAGAAAATAATAACAGTTCTGGATTTTAAAGCTAAATAATAAGTGTTTAATATATATTATGTATACATAGCGAGCAGTATTGGCTCGACTCTCATCTCAGAAGATGTATGGTCAAATGCTATGCACCAATTGGCTTTCTGTTTATGAGCTTATATTACCCCCTCGTTTGGTAAAGGAAAACATCGTGATGAAGCCGGCATGCCCGAATCTATCAAAGTCGACAGTTTATTTTATAGAATAGGAGGCTCACCTGATGTTAAGTGATACCGCAGACATGGACACTCTCAATGTCAGAGGACTCGCGAGTGCGTTGCCGGCCTTATAAGAGTTTGTACGGTCTGTTCTTGAAGGACCCTAAGTCAAATTCACGCAGTTGTGGAATAGCAGACGTCGAGTTGATACGGGTGGAATTTCGTATTAATAAGTAATTTAGTGCGTGTCAGACATCATCATAATCACGTTCATGCCTTTAAAAAAACGATCCCGAAGTAGATACAGAAATCCGAAGGCCAGACAAAAAATATCTAATAGAAATGCAAACATATCACATCATATAAGTAGTGATAAGCACTTTCTAAATACAGAAAAATCTTTTGAAAGGATTAATAATTTGAATTGAGTTATTCACTTTTCAAAACACTGGTTAAGACTCGTTATTTCGACGTATTACTTTATTTTACTCAAAAAAAAAACTAACAACTTCAAAATGGAATAAGTCTTAGTATTATATCATTTCAATCACAATAATTCCATTAAAAGTCCGTTTCAATTTCATTCGAATTCTGTTATAACACTCAACAGCTCAAGATTTAGTCAAATTAGGGTCGATTCTCCATTCTTCACAACATGCAATTTTCATTCGAATTACTTCAGGCGTACAGTTCAAAATTGTATGTAAGATGTTTCCGTCTCGAGAAAAATTAAAGCTGGCTTTTGTTGTTCCCGAGTTGTTCGGACTTTTGTGGCCTCAAGATAACATGAGACTGACAGACATCTACCGGACGTTGCTACAAGTTAGCCGAGTTTAAACTGTTGTAAGAATTCCTCCAATGTTTATCTCAACATAATGTTTTACTTTGAATTTGAATAATGGTCATTTTTTAATGTATTCAATACCTTTGCTATTTTTTAAGTTGATCAGTTTTCATATGAAACATTCGTATTTAGAGTCGTTCATTATCGTATGTGTGTATATATCTAGGTAAGACATATACATAGGACAATAAAATACATTTTTATTATATCAGATCTGTGATGCACATAGTGATATTATTTCCAAATTACTTTTTGTATCAAATTAATGAATTATAATATTTATATTTATTAAGGAGGAAGAAAAAGTTGCCAGCAAAGGTACACAGGAATATCTTTTTAACGTTATCAATTTTTAATTATGAATACGTACTCTGTCCCTCTATGCATACAATGTTTGAGAGAGATATAGTTAAGAATATTGTAAAATCTATATATTGATATGTTAAAAGGAATTAATAATTCTTATTGTAATCAATTTCGATATTTGTGTGGCACTACCTACTAGGCTAGTATACTGATATGATTACTATATTATAATAGTTTTGACTCGTTAAATTGACTTAGAGAGTTAAAGACAAAACTTACACGAAACTTGTAAATAAAACAACGGGTTGCTTTCCGGGAGTGCCGGCAGAAATGAAAACTTGAATATTAACGTTGTGCATTTTTAGATATTTTGGAATGGTTAGGGAATTATTTTGCAAAGTCTATAATTTATGTGGTAGAATACAATATTTATTTATTGCGCTATCGTACACAAACATGACAAATTATATTACACTAGCGGACCCGACCGACGTTGTCCTGTCTTTATTCTTCTTTATAACCATGTAAAGCAAGTTCTATGTTAGTCACGTGTATTTTAGTCTATCCAAACTAATCAATAATAATAAAAAACAAACATCTTTGCCGATGAGTAGGGATGCCAACAGGCTCGAATTTAATGACGTGGAATAAGTGATACTCTTATGATCCTATGTTCCAAAATAAACGTATTTTATTTTTTATTTTATAACCAAAACTCGATATTAAATTGAACTTTAAAAACTAATAGTGATAATGTAATAAATGATAAATTTAATATGTAGTTTATCAATAACAATATCATAAACTCCGATCAAATCATTTGTTTTAAGCGATTTTAATTTATGTTAAAGGATGTATATTTGTAGCACGCATTCTGTCAATGTTATGCCAATCGCCATAAAGTATACTTCAAAAAAGTTTGAATTACTGTTATACTATACTATTGAAGTCTAGATTACTTAATTACCTTTTCTAACTTTCCGCTCAATTATTTTATTTTTTGTTTCATAAGAACCTTCATCCGACAATGACAAACACAACGAATAAGAATTACCTGAATTGGTCCAGCTGTTCTCGCGTGATGCTGTGACCAAGGGAAATAGGGATTCATTTTTATATATATAGATAAAATACACCGCGCCAGCTGTTTACTTCGATCAGGGCACGTGTCCTGACGCGAGTTTAACATTTTTTATCCATTACAAAAAAGTGTACAACGCCGCTAAAGAAGTTTTCACTTCAATATAACCAGGTCAAATCAGGATAACGTAACACAATATCACACAATAAGCTTCTCTTTTATTTCCTATAAGTCCTTTTTATGTAATTATGACAGTAACATGTAGATATGAAATCTTTTCATATCATCTAGGTCACAGTCTGCATCTGAGTATTGTTTTGTAAGGAATCTTCTGCGTCATTAAAATAGAATAATGCATTTTCTCGTTTGAAACGTCATTCGCAAGATGAGCCTGAATTTTTCTTTTACATAGCTTTTTGTGTTATGAGCTTATAACTTGTTTTACGTAGAAATAAATCTAGTGTTTGTTAACTATAATAGTTGTATTTACCCACAATAACCAAAGATCGAAAAAAGAAAGAAAAAAGAAAAAAAATATTCATTAATAATCATAGCCTCGGTGCTACAGTCCTTGAATAAATAACAATATTTTAATAACTATAGTTACTTGGTTTTTTCTTTATATATAAAACGATCACGAAACTTTGAATATAATCTTCTTTTTATTTATATATAAAACGATCTTTACGTTAATAATAAATTATGTAATCCAAGGATTATATAATTTATTATATAATATATCTTTCATCAGTTTCATTTTTTAGATAAGTGGATTATCAGCTTTCTGTTCCTGACATCTGCCGTCCATTTTTGTTTTAAGATATACCGGCCGGAAAGACCAAAAATGGATCAAACAAAGTCGTACTACGGATTTTAGAAAGGAATTTCAAGTAATTTTCAAAGTTTCAAAGTGTAAACTCATACATATTTCGTTAGTATTAATAATAAATCTAATATTTGCAACCTATGAAGAGTACTGTGAAAATATTATTAATGATTTTTTATTACTCCTAATTTTACTAATTATACTTTAAAGTAACATGTTTCAATTACTTTATACTTTTAAATCTCTAGTTTCTTGGTACATGGAGACTTATTGGTTCGAGGCTAATCTTACCTTAATTAATACTCAGCATCATAGTTTATTCATGCCACATACTAAATTTCTCAATAATTTCTCAGTCGTTTCAGAATTTGAAATTGTGACCAGAATTACCTTCTTAATAACTAAAGGTATCAAAAAGGCATTTTACATCGGAAATGACAATATTAAAGATGGGAAATTAAAAATTACTTACACATTCACAGTAGGAGTATATTTTTAATTAGCTCTCATTTCCTCTAAGACCCGTCGATTTCAAATTTTATATAATTGACGGCTAATTAAGACCCTGAAATTAAAAGAAACGTTCAACAGAAAATCGTTTTTTAATTTCAGGAAACAACTTTTTAATTGAGGGGAGGATAATTAAGTGTTTCTTTATGATTTAAAGCTGTGCTTAGAGTTGTTAGTTAAATGAAGTGGTGTTGATTGTTTTATCAAAATGCACAACCAAGCCAGTGTAAGTCTAGAACTGCGGAAGCTGAGTCCACAAACCATACCATTGTTCTATCAAAATAATTACTAATCTCAGCTCAGTTGAAAATAGTAAATGGCTGATTTGAGGCAAAATCATAAGATTGTTATCTTTCGTTTAAATCATTGGATTGTGGTCAACGTATTCTCTAACCTTTAGTGATGACGTAAGTAAACAGATATTATTTACTCAAGTACGCACTTAAAAAATAAAATTGTGCACCTAGAAATGTTATAAAATCAATTGTCATTAAATTAACTGCTAGTTCTTAAAGCTTGTCAATTTCAAAAATTATAAGTAGAATTGCGGAGATATCCTTGTACTTAGGGCAAGAGTGTTTACTCCCCAGTATTACCTATTATCGTAAATTATCTATTACCCTTATTATAATACTTCTTGACCGTAGACGGACTATGGTATAGACCAGGCGTCAGCTTACAGCGTGTGAGATAGCGAATATTATAATCCAACTATTTACAAAAGACACGAAGTGTGGCAACTACCTGACGTTGGTAACATGATTCGCAATTTAGTCGGTTTGCACTGAAAAATATGTTTGGAATTGTCGTTTGTTTGGAAGTGATGTGTCGAAGTATTCATTCATTGAAGATTGCTTATTATTGACCAAAATACACATCCGAATGAATAATTATTTAACAAAGTTACTGAGTCGTGACAAAATAAGCTACTTACCGATGAAAGGTTATGTTTCGTTCTTTTCGTTTACTATAGCTTTTACAGCCATTTATGCATCATTTCACCATGACTTACACTTTTAATACACCTATTATAATGATAAAGTCTTAAAATATGGGTTTGACTTGGGTTTCACAGATTTATCAGTAAGCGGTGAAAACTTGTTTAACACCAAGGGCTCGGTGGTAAACAAATAAAACCTGATACGCAAATAGAGACAGAAAAACTGATACACTGTTTCGCTCGCACTTTAGTATTTCACGTTAATGTCTTCTTTCTTTAGTTATTATTGTTATTTTAGAAGCTTATCTAGTTCTATACTCTATCTACGTTTTTGAGTGATAATCTAAGAAAAGCTGATAACTTGCTTGATGGGTTACTTGTTGTTAAAAAAGATACATGGAAAATTATTTTCTTTGTGTGAATTAATTTGGGTCGACTAAATCATCAAACTAAAACAATATTCACATTACTAACCGCAATTACAAAATTTCATATCACGAAAATTAAATCTTCAATCATACAATGTCGTATACCGTTTGTGAACTTATTCCATTTATTATTTCGTATTTAATATAGTATTTGACAAAACGTAGACATTCATTTAAATGTTTATTACTTGTCTCACAGCGAGTAATATTATTTTATACGTTTTATACGTAAATTGAAAAATGATTTGTTACATAATACATAAACGAAATTATTTACTGGAAGTGTTCGTCGAAATTTCTCCATTTGCGTAACAATTTGCAAATCGCAATTTGCGCGTATCAAATAATTCCTCAAAATAGATACTAGATATAATAGAAGTTGCAACATGCTGCATATTACCCATTATATGCACACAGCCATTAAGCCAAGTCAAGCAATACTTGCCGTGACGGAAATATTGATTGGCATCTCTTGATCGACTAACAAGATTACCTATGTTACTGGATATTACAAGCCATAAGTATAAAATTAGATGTCTTACCAGGTGTCACATACAGCTGTCGGAATTAGGCATTATCTCAGAAACATCTATTAAAGTACACGTCAAAGAGGAAAGGAAAAAATTGTAGGAGAAGTACTGAGACATCGCACAAGAGCAGAAATAGGAATAAAGAACAAGTAAGGCAATTGAAATGGCGCTTGGCCGAACATATGAGAGATAGCAGCTAGAAATGGACGAAAATTATAGAATCAACACGAGATGGAAAAAGAATAGAGGAAGTTAGAGCAAGAGATGAGCAGACGATAAAGAGAATAGGAGATACAAGTTGGACGAGAACATTGGAAGCAGAAGAGGCCTACGTGCCTCAGAACACGATGATCACAATTTTGATGCATTAGATTAAGTGAGGTTATGTGTTAAATTGTTAATATATATTTTATGTATGCCAGGAATAAAAGCTTAAATAATAACAAAATTCATTTAAAAATAATCTAAAAAATACATTTTGTATTTGTATATACAGTTTGATTGGGCTAGAAAACCTAATACGATGCCATTTTGCAAAATAAAATATAATTTCAAAGACGACGCAATTGATCATTCGGGACATCAAACCCACGCCTTATCGAGTGCAAGACTGGTATGGTAATGAATAAATTTGCGTGGGGAACGATTTGATTGGAGTCAATATTTTCCTTCAAAGAAAAGCCAGGAAAACGCAATTATCGGTTGCTTTCCATCTTCTTTTAATGTACGTGTGGAAATGTATTTTCACAGCGCCTTTTCTGTTTTATTGCCATGAAATATTTTCTGCATTTTTATTTACGTATTATTACGGTTTTCTTTGCGTGGAAAAATTAGAAGCTTTTAAGTATTGCCCTCGTAGCTAACGAGCGTCGTATGTGCAAAAGCAATATTGGACGTTATAGAGATAATAAAGATTTAACTTTTACTGATAATTTTGCCTCGTAAATATATAAGCACACGCCATAAGCCGATAATTTTTGAAATAAAAGGGGGTTTTTAAGGGTAAAAAAGGGTAAAAAAAGGGTTCATCTAGATTTTCGGCAAAATTTCGGCGGTCCTATGGAAAAAAGTCAAATGGCAAAGTCGTAGATAATAAAAAGATATAAACTTCTATTATACTTTTATCACATAACCTCAAAATTTGTGAAAAATTCAAAGGGCAGACCTGGTTTACGTATGGAACAAGGGGTAAGAATGTAAAACGTCAAAAAAGATTTGTTTTTTTCGATTTTAATTGGTCATCTAGTGTACTAGAGTTACTCTCTAGTACTCGTTGACGTGTGAACTAAGCATTCCATCTTGCAACACTCACAGTCTCATTCACCGGTAATAAGATTGTTAACTGCTCAGTAAGTTGTTTTCAGAGAATTTTCCAAAGGCGCATTTGGATGTAATTTTCTTTGTTCACAATTTGTTACTGGTACCACTATATGTAAACAAGTGAAAAATTAACCTTCTTTTGAAGTTGAAGAACACGCGTAAACCAAAAACATTATTTTAAAAGTAAGTCTTCTCAAATCTCACCTTCGTCGTTAAATGGGGTATAAAAAATAACAGTCACGCGATCAAAGTATTACATCATCCCTAAGTTAAATTGTTAGGGAAAGGACGAAAAGGCTTTGAGAGCATTCTTCAGCGACAAGGGATCATTTGTCAAATAGAAATAATATCGCTTAAAATTTTATAAATTTGTATGGAATGTTTAAGTGATAGATCATAATTGGATTATATTGGAATTTTTATTATAACATTTTATGTACGTTATTATTTCAAGCTGTTTTATAAGCTGTCATGGTACCACGGGTTTTACCAAATTAAAATTGTGTTCTGCGTTAAGAAGGGCTATAAACTCAAAATCAAAATACCTCAATATTAAGGTAAACAAGTACACTTATGAACCTCAACAGATTTTTTTTTAAATTGATTCTAAATTTAAATTTACTACCAGAATGCAATTCAAGGCAACTTCGTAGAGCTGGCAAAAAGAACTGGCAAGAAACTCTCCGCGACTCTTATTATCGCCAAGTTGAGTCATACAAATGGCATAAATTAAATTTGTAAGGCCATAAATATTTAAACTGCAGCAAATCAATCCCAAGGATTAGGATCGTTGAAATAATCGTCACCTCGACAAATTCTAAACGACGAGTATTAATTTTAAGAAGTAAGTGAAGTAAAATTACTATGGTAGCGAAGAACACTGATTACTCTTCTTTTCCTTGGTTTCAATGCCTTCAGGAGCTTAACGATTCATATTGAGGCTTTACGTGTTTCAGTACGTAAATTCTCACTACCTAACTAATTAGACAGAGGGCCCAGCTTTACAAATCTCGCGTTATGTCCGCAATCCACGGCACGGATATTTTCTCTTACGTTTGAACCTGTGCGCACGAAACCGACACGTTTCCTTTTTTACTCGCAGTTATTTGGAGTAGTGTTGGCCTAGTGGGTTTAGCGTGCGACTCTCATCCCTAAAGTCGATTCCCGGCTGACTTTCTTTCTATGTACGCATTTAACATTCGCTCGAACCGGGAAAGAAAACAACGTGAAGAAACCGGCTTGCCTTAGACCCAAAAACATTTAGATTATTAGATAAATGATGATAAAACAGATACTGAAATCTGAGGGCCAGACCTAAGAAGTAATTAAATTATAAACAAATGTATTAGATACATTAATTTCAACGTATTAGATTTCGTAAATCGTTCCTTTATGACTTCACCCAGTAACATGATAATCAAATTAAAACGAAATATTTTAATAAATTACTGCTTGTTACATTTGACAATTATTTAATAGAAGAGCTATTAAAGTAATTCCAACAAAAAATAAAATCCATTTTATGAAATGATTTTGCGATACGCAAAATTAATTGAACGTGTCCCGAACGAGGAGACTCTGAGGCAGACAGTTTTTAATAAAATGTCGTTTTCAATTTATACGACATTTTAAAATATCGCTTAATAAGAATGCTTTGTTACGGAGATTTATTAAATGTTTAATAATCCTTCTGATTATTTTTTTCTTGTATTATAATGTAGGAATTTATAATCCATATCAGACAGATATGAAAAGCTAATCAATATCAATTAATTATATTAATGGGTAAGTAACATTACATTGCACAATTTGAAAATGACGAGTCTGATTTTCATGGCTTTTGATTTGTTTCCGTTCAGAATAGCAGAGAAGAGCATTAAAAAAAATCCAGTATATTTTATATTTCTTCATGGAGATGTAACTGTGAAGCTTCTTAAATATATTATATGTGGTTTTATTTAAATAAACTAACTTTTTATTTATCGTATATTCTTATGACATTCATACAATCATAAAGTAAGTTCAGCTATATATATATATATATATATATATATACTATATTATTACCTACCTTATTGTTTATTAAAAGAAAGGGCCTATGAAAAATATAAAATGTACTCCAGATGAGTTGGAGTTCATATTGTTACGAGCTAGAAGATCGGATAGAAAAAGCCTTAGATCTCTGCAAGGGTATTTTTTTAAACAATTTAATAACACTAAATAAAGCATTTTACGCTTAGATATTATTAACACACAAGATACGGTCACTACTGACTTTAATTACTCGCATTTCACTCAGTATTTTATGACTTGCCTTCACTATTTGCACTTTATCTCGTCTATGATAATGTGTCGGAATCGAACTTGATTCTAAATTAACTGGTAGCGTTCCGGCACGCTGGGAAAAATCTTGAACGATGTTCGAGAACTTTCTCGACAGGAGTAACTGTTGTACTATCCTCGCACAATTCTAGAACGTGTGTTCCCTTATCTGTTGTATGTTGTCGTACGGCGTTCTAGAATGTTCAATCTGGCTTTGAGAAAATTCCGAACTTTTATCTCTTTCTGCGTGTCATTCCGTCCTTGTCGCTTACCCAGAAAGTTCACTCTAGAATATTTCTAAGGGGTCCAACAGTCCTGAAAACGGGCTACATTTGCTTTGAACCCCTTCCTGCCCATAAATTACATTTTATATTGTTCAAAACATCTGTAACTTGTGGAAAAATCGTGAATCATTCAAGTCAACCCATCTTCGTTAACGGTTATAATGTATGATTTCTTTTTGTATTTTTCTAACTATGGTTGCCTGGAAGAGATCGCTTGTTAGCGATAACGCGGGCAGCGTCGCATCGCTTATAATTTATTGTATTTTGTTATTTGTGTTTATTTTTTCTTGAATTCAACGAAGTGTAAATAAATTAATACTTTAAATGCAGTTGATAACACAATTTATTTTAAGAAGAGGGCGCAAGCGGATAGGATCCTCATTGATGATAAGTGATACCGCCGCCCATGGACACTTTCAATGCCAGAGGGCTAGCAAGTGCGTTGCCGGATTAAGGAGAATTCTCTTCATAATACAAAAAATAACGGAACAAAATACGACCACGTATGTTTGTTACGTGTACGTATGTTACCTCTAGTATGTATGTATTCTGTAAGAATTTTCAAAGACGTCTTATTCGCGTCAATAACTTATGAAGTGCACCGCGAAAATTCAAACTAACACCCATAAGTTTCAAAGAAAAGACGTACATCGCTCTGTAAAGTTGGCTCGTAAAACATGTGAGGTCGTCTTTTGATAGCGAATTTACATCTGAATCATTAAAGTTGACAAGTGATATAACTTGACTCTAGACATATATAACGACATATAAGATGGTTTAAAGAAATTTATTCTCATTAAACACATTGATTAGAGAAATATTAAAAAAGCGTGTTTACTTACACGCGTTAGAAGTAACAAAAAATCTTTTCAAAAATTTTATCATTCCCCTTATTTAAGATAAAAGTATTTATACAGCTGCTGAATGTTGATAATTTTCGAATGTATATTGGAAATAAGATTATTATAACAAAGCGGTTTTTTTTAAATTTATTTTGCAAAACCGGAAGTTAAGTTAACTACCCCAGCAAAGTGTTTTGGATATAATTAGTTTTTTTTTGTATTTTAATGTATGGTTGAATGTTGCAGTATGATTTTAATTAGTGAAAATATGTTTTCAAAGAAGCGAATAGCTGACTATATAACACTACAAATTACACTATAATATAACAAACAATTCTTTACGTTCGCCATACGATACAAGTTTTATATAATAGGAGGCAAACGGGCAGAATTCTCATGGACACTCCAGTACACATTTCCAAAAGGCTCGCAAGTGCATTGCCGGCCTTTCAAGAATTGAAGAATTGATCCGGAAATATTTCAGTGTTCACTTCCTCCCATATACGATCTCAAAAGTTCTTTAAAAACCATCAACGTTACTTAATTATTTGTTTAAAAAATGATTACATATAACATTAACCGACTTGAATCCGTTTAGAACTCAGAAATGCTTTCAAAAACCCGAGCCATGTCAGGTTTCAGTCGAATAGAATTCGTAGCTTACGGGCTTAATCCGATCTTCGAACGAATCGACGTGCCATATCGAATGGAAGGTTTTCTAGGAAATCCTTTAAGGACTAATAGTTTTCGGGTCTTAAAACGCTACAATATCGGTCAAAGTGTATTTAGGAGGAAATTTATAGTAAGTAGTCGTTCATGATACAATACTATTGGCGCGTGGATAACGAATAGTAGAAATGCAGTCAGAATTTGGTTTGGAATTCAAAATTATGTTCAATGATGTAGTAAGAACATTAAACGCAAGAGTTTGTGTTATGTAATGTGTTTAATCATTTTTAACATTATGATTTTGCATGTTGGACCAGGCGTTTAAAAATAATGGAAAGTGAAAAACAGAATAGTAAAATGAAACCTATGGAAAGGGAGATTATTATAAAAAACAATGGAAAAATAATTTACGGGCGTTCTGAGGTCGGGAAAAGGTAAGGGATTTTATGATTTACTATTATTTTATTTAGTTTCAAAAATTATCGAACCTGGTCTATTGAAACTGGCTTTTATGACGCACCCATCAGAACAGTATCTGGGGTATCATAGCAAAATGTTCCATGTCGGTATTTAATAAATAGCTAGGTATTAAGTAGAAACGAAGTTCGTGGGGGCAGCTAGTCATATGTAAAATTATAAAATAAATAATCACTACATAGTATAAAACAAAGTCGCTTTCTCTGTCCCTATGTAAGGCTGCTTAAATCTTTGAAACTATGCAACGGATTTTGATGCGTTTTATTTTTAAAAGATAGAGTGATTCAAGAGGAAGGTTTATATGTATAATAACATCCATTAAATAGTGGAGAAGTACTATTATTTTTGAGGTTTCTAATGTGATGTCGTAAATAATTAAATTTTTTACGCTTACATTGCAAACGCAGGCTGAACCCTACGAGTTTTATCAAAATAATGTACTAAGTATTGTACACATTGAAAAGGTCAACAGATGGTATATGTCTATTTCTTATGCATAACCCACAATAACTTTTTTTTGTCATTTACTTTTTACGACAAATTATGGCCAATTTCCGAAGCGATTTTAACCAATACAGCATTAATCCTTAACCAATTAAATACCTTGAATACATTGTTCATTTAATATAGATCTATACAGCCCATTACAACTTTCCAGCGACGGAAATAACAATACATAATAAAAACCTGCTTTTCATCAGCATTGCACCCGTGCGAAGCTTGGGCGGGTCACTAGTATATTATAAAATAATTAATTGAACAAACTACGCTACTCTAAGAACCGTATCTTCACATAAAGTAAATACAAACCTTATTTGTACAGTCTGGAAACTATTTCTATAACTAAAATTGAATTTGGTGAAATGGTTTTAATTTGATTTGACTATAAAATGTGATTTAAAAAATAGCTATGAACACGACCGGGTTCCATTAACAAAATGTTTTCAGATATTCATACTCGCGTGCAGTTTGCGGAATAAATTAATTCTCGAAATAGGCCCGTTTTAATGCCCAGATTTAAAAATGTTATTTCGACTCCGTCGCCATGGAAAGTGTTAATTACTAAATAAATCTGGAATTTATGTACATTCGTTTTTAAATTTATGTATAATCCATCTACTAGCAGCAAAGTAGTGCTGGCGTAGTGGCTTCAGTGTGCGACTCTCACTCCTGAGGAAGTAGGTTCGATCACAGGCTGTGCACCAATGGATGGCTCTCTATGTGCGCATTTAACATTTGCTCGAACGGTGGAAAACATCGTGAGGAAACCGACATGTCTCAGAACCAAAAAGTAGACGACGTGTGTCAGGCACCGGAGGCTGATCACCTACTTGCCTATTAGACTAACAATTGATCATGAAACAGATTCATAAATCTGAAACAAAAAGGATAAAAGCGCCACTGAATTATTTTATAATATATTTAAAAACATACAAAAATGCAAACTCGTTATTTCTAAATTCCTAATTTTCAATAAAAGGAGATGACATACATAAAATTTTAACGATAAAAGTGTTTTACATTTTAACATTATTAAAGGCAGAACCTATACTCATCTGCTTCAAAATATTTTTAAAGAAATAAAGCAGTAATCTAAGAAAAATACCCACAAAGGCTCGTAATACTAATAATCTGTACATATCTCAAAAAACATCTTCCCAGATTTTAAAACTGTATTTTAGGAGCCTGTTACTTCTTAGTTACATTTACTATGTCATTAATAATCATTTAATAATAACGAATTATATAAATATTTTGTTTATTAAGGGAGACAAACGAGTAAATAAATTAATGAAGTTTTTATAAATTTATTTATTTTATCTTAATGATTGCATATAATTAAGCAGATTTTTCATAGTTAATTACTTCTGTCAGTATGCAGTCGAACTTAGTTTGAAATTGCTTAGCGTTTAAATATACTTATAAAAGTGCGAGAAACATATTGCAGTCCCGTAATTTATTTATTTTGTTTAAGTATTCCTACAGCTAATCACCAAACAATATTCAAACAATTATGTGTATTCTGTTTTGGCTTTTGTGTGAATTGCACACAAAAACATAAAGCACAGTTCTAAGATTGATTGATTGATAGATTATAATATATATTTAACATGAACGAACAAACAAAGCCATTATTAGTAAAATATACCTGAGTTTTTTAAATATTTTTTTATGAATTGTAGTCACATTAAATATATCGATTTGCTGGTAGTTTATGTTGTAATCTGTAGGTATACGATACATTACCGAGTTTCGTAAATAGTTGGTCTTAGATAAGTTTTGCTAGGCTATCTTCAAAATCTATAGTACACCAGAAATTTAGTAATATCTAAGTTGAAGTTGAAAAATTCTGTTTTCCGTTAAAAACTTTCCTAATATAATATTTTTCTTTACGGGTCAGACGCCTAAGTTGACAGGACTCGGTGCCATTCTAAGCAACTTTACAAGATTAGGATTTTTAAAAGCATTCCTGTGTGCGTGTCTGTCAGCGTGGATTTAGTGCTTCACTGTTTTAAAGCTTTCACAATTTTGTTGGCAATGATAAATTTTAAATTCTTATACTATTTTCGGCGAATCAAAAATTTGCTGTTCTAAATATATATTTATAGTGTGGTCGATGATGCGTTAAAATAATACCTGTTTAATATTCACTTAACTGTCGTTTAAATCCATTATAAATGTTTTTTTTTATTGTTAATCTCACATACTTAAAGTTGAAGTTTCTTACTAACCATGAAAATAAAAAACACAGTATTTATAATTTTCTAAACCTAATGTAGGTTTATGATAATTAAAAAAACAAAAAAAAGTTAGATTCCTGTGCCAGTGTACCATTTCCTCGCTGTATTGTGATACTTATTCGTTGAGCGAGGACAATACCAACTCAGGGGTAACTGGAAATTAAAATTGAATACTTCTATTGTTATGTTTAAGGTTAAATAGTAAGACGTTTAACTTATATATATTATCACATAACATAACATAAGTATAGTACATAACATAAGTATAAAGTATATTTATAAATAATAGTATAAAAGTAGTGGTCAAGTAAATCAGATATTATTATTATAATATTATTAATAATATCAATGTACTTTGCCTATTTACACGTCTTGTTTAAAAATTAAATGATAGTAATCACAATAAACCTTAAAAAAATCATGGTGAAACTAAAATAAAACGAGAAAGTTTTATTTTTAAGTAATGGGAGGCAAACGGGCAGGAGCCTAATTTGACCTTGACTTTACTGAAGTGATACACATTGCCAGAAGGCTAGCAAGTGCGGTGCCGGTCTCTTAATTATTAATAAAGTCAACTCATAACTTATTAATAACAGAAAATACAAATACCACAAAACAAAACAACCAATCAAATCACCAATTGGCAGATGATCTTAAAACTTATTTTTACCTCCATCGCTAGATAGCAGTAAAGAGCATTAAGTTTTTACTAAGCGAGGTCTCAATCAAGTCAAGCCAGTACAAAGTATAAAACCATTAAATTCCAATAATAAAATGTACTGAAATATTCACACGCTTATTGAGTTTGTGAAATGAATTAAAATATAGACCATGTAAACTATTTTAATATTCAGTTTTATTTAACAGCCTTTAATGCACCGAGTGAGCTTATTTTATAGAGCTTTGTATAAACTGCTCTATTTACGGAAGCTCTGAAGTTGTAGGGTATTACAGTAATTTACTTTGTAAAGCTTTTATTATAGTTTTTAATGTATTTTTCTTTTGGTTTATTCGAGCAAATTTGAGATACTATTGAGCTTAAAACATTGTCGTTTAGTGTTTTATTTGTATACTAAACGACAATCCGGTATCACTTATCGCGTTTCTTCGTCTTCTCAGTCTATTTCAATTAATATTAGCAGAAAATAAACCTTATATTATCGGGTTCTATCCTACGTGGCCACCAAGTGTAGGAATTTTATAGATGTATAAATTATTCTTTAGTAATGCATGTTTTAGCGACGGAAAAAATTGTGTTTGTTAGGTATTTTAATTAGCTTTGAAAATATATATTTTATAGTATTGTCTTTTATTAACATAACTTTTACACATTTAAAGAAAAACACTTTTTTACGGATAACGGTCACCGTGACCACGCACGCTGTAAAGCACGCGAAACGTCGGTTTAAATTTAAAATTATGTCTAAATAATTATAAGTTTAAATACAATAATACATAACTATAATCCGTAAAAAAGTGTTTTTCTTTAAATATATATTTTAGCAAGTTCGTTTCTATTGAATTCAGCTTTGAATCATAATATCCTAGAAGTTTTAATAAGAAATATTATTTTATATATACTATTACAATATAAGAGCAGTGTTAGCCTAGTAGCTTCAGCGTGCGACTCTCATACCTGAGATCGTAGGTTCTATCCCCGGCTGTGCACCAATGGACTTTCTATGTGCGCATTTAAAATTTGATCGAACGGTGAAGGAAAACATCGTGAGGAAACCAACATTTCTTAGACCCAAAAAGTTGACGTGTGTCAGGCACTGGAGGCAGATCACCTACTTGCCTATTAGATTTAAAAATTATCTAAAAACAGATTTGGAAATCTGAGGCCAGGACCTAAAGAGGTTGTAGTGCCACTGATTTATTTATTTTATTAATTTATATGCTTAGAAAATACTACATTTATTCTGCACTTTTTAAAAATAAGTTAGTAGATTAAATGCTTTACCTAATTCCCTTTAAGAGTTCCTGAAGGAGACATCATACTTAAGCGAAGTGCTGTAGTTAAAAATGAATAACAATTAAAGCAATTGTCGTTAAACAAACTACCTGCTGTAATTTTCTTCAACTTTTAAGCGAAAAGTTTACTGGCCTAGTTATATCGATTGCTTTTAGTCTACTTTCGACATTTAGATGATTTAAGTTGACTTTTGTATACAATATTAATTCGTTTGAAAAAACTCCTTTATTGCTGACAGCTATAATATATTAACACTTATTTAAGTTACATTACCTAACTTTTAATAGATCATATGACCCGATTTTGGTAATTTGCGTGTCCTGTGATGTATAAGCCTCTTCCAGTTGCTTGCATTCTTTTCTGATGTTAGCTGTGCTTGTCCAAGTTATGCCTTCTATTCTCTTTTAATTGTCTGCCGATCTCTTACTCTGTCTTCATATTATCGCGTGCTTGCGATTCTATTATAATTTTGGTCCAAAAAAACAACTTCTTTAACAGAAATGAATTCCTTCTATTTAGCATATCAAAGTAAATGAAAGCTTTGACTAAATTGAAAAGATGTGTAGAAACATAACAATTTCGCCTTATTAAATAAAAACAACCTTTTCAATTTATGAGTTACTAACTCTGGTAGTGAACTAAAATAAATGTTAAGTACTGGCTGTGTACAAAAACTTGAACTCGTTACAGACGGACTGAAGCAGATTGCGTAAATTATATTCAAGTTGTGACCAGTTTTTGGACCTTAGCCTTTTTAGATCTCATATTTATGAATCTGTTGCACGATCATTTGTGAGTCTAGCAGACCGACAGGTGATGAGCCACCTAAGCCTGACACGCACAGGAGACTTTATAAGCCAAGCCTAAAGCTAAGGTCTAAGCCAAGCCGGTTTCCTCACGATGTCTTCCTTTACTATTCGAGCGTATGTTAAATGCACATAGAAAGAAGGTCCATTGGTCAACAGCCGGGGATTGCATTTTTTCCCATCACAATGACATACCTTTCGTTATTTGAGAGCCGAGAAGAGCCTTATTATTTTGGCACGATCAGACAAAACCAAACTTATTTTTTCTCAAGTAAGCGCAGCGTTAGAAATAACAACTTGACATAACAAACAGATTTTTTTGAAGTTATACTTCTTTTGCCGCGATGGAGAAAAATGATGAGAGTGAATTTTTAGGATGCGCCCGCACACCAGAACCTAAATTCGACATCGTAAAGTTAGGTCTAGGTGGCATGGAAATCCATAACTATGATCAAGTTGTATATTCTAGTATTTTTATATTTAGAATACGTGTTTCCTAACAGTACAATTAAGCAGTGCGAATAAATAAAAAATATTTTGGTGTTTTTAAACATCAATTTCTAATAATAATTTATTTTATTTAAATAAAATCTATTTGATTAATTTTAATCTTTATTGTTAATCTCTACTGCATTTTAGTTTTTTTTCCATACGCCAAAGAAGTATAACTTCTAACGCGTGTACATTTTTTCTTATTCTAAGTGGCGTTTGTGTTTTGGATAAGCTTATAAGTGTGTTTGTGGTTATTTGATACCTTCTTGCCGAACACTAATTAAATTGACTTCAATTTCAACTTGTTGAAAGTTACTCCTGTCACTCCTGAATAAAAGTAGCAGGACAAACGAGTCAGGCAAACTTGGCGCTAATACAAAAGGAAGGCCATTATAACATTTCTGTTAATGTTCGTGTTAACAAACTACGCTCGACTTCGGTAATTGTTTTATTCGGAAAAGTTTCCGTTCAATATAAAACTGTGGAACACCTTACTAGGAACTGAGTCTGTGCTGATGGAAAAACTTGGCTGGATCGGGTGTCCATATAACAAAATATTCTACATAATTCCTCAATATTACTCTATAGTTGAGATATTTTTCGTTTTTAAGACCATGTGGAAGCCTACTGAAGTATTTCTGATCCGCCACCTAAGGGTCCTTCGAGAAAAGAGCGTAACAATTCTTTAAATACCAGGAATGCACGCGAGCAGGTATCAGTCAACGTCGGGTGAACTTTATACCTGTTTGCCTGTTCTATAAAAATCACCTTTATTCATAAAGATTGTGTTAGCGCCACACAATTATAAAATATGCGGGCCGAGCCATAGAAAAATTGATTGCTTCCATCTTGAAATTACTAATATGACTGATAATCAAACAGATACGCACCGCCAAAGAGGTTATTCATTCACACGGAAAGCTATGTACTATGTAACATTTTCTAGACGGTTGAACACAATTAAACAAACCCCCCCCCCCCATTCAACTACTGCTACATAATTATTAAAAAAACTTAGAGCATTCACTATACGAATGTCGAGACATTGTGGGTAACTTGTCAACATCAGGCTTTGAGCAAGTCGAGCAAGTTACATTCCAACCAGTACTTCATAATTAAATGTACGCGTATGATAATATTTATTAAAATATTTTAATGAAATATAACTGGGTTTTGAGACATGTACGTTTCTTGCCTGAAGGCATTCTTCTGTTTATTTTACATCAGACGTTGTTTTAGGAATTTGTAACAGCGTTCATGTCATTTCATTTTTAATGTAGGTATTCGGAATTTTATTTTACTCGTGCTCAGAATTTTGACTCTGAAACCTATTTATAGATAGCAAAAAATAATCGGTTAAAATAAATAAGTATTTATATATCAATATTATATGCGTATGTGATGATAACTTTTATGTGTGTTAAAGTGCATTCAAGAAAATGTATAGAATTATTTATTATTATATTTATTTTTATTTTTTTAAGATCAGGGTACTGGACATCGTCGGTTGGGTCTGTTAGTAAGCTATAAAAATTGAGTTCGAAAGTCGTAGGTACGTGTGCTTAAACTTTTCCTTGCATAACATGTAATACTTGCATATTCTTTACTTTAATAAAATTAAATATGTGTGTGTATTGTGACTTTTATAATGCTCGCAACTTAAGCTGTATATACAAAAAAGTATTATCATAGCTGTGGGCACGAGTGTGTATACGCGTTAGAAGTTACAACTGTGGTATAATAAGATAAAAAATCATTTCAAAAATCTTATCTACTTTTGTATACAAAATGACACTAACAGAGAAAACAAAAACCTTAGTAGCTAACTTCAAGGTGTCAGTTTTTTGTGGCGGTGTGCGCGCGCATCGTAAAAAAATACTCTCATATTTTTTTCCTAATGCGCCAAAAGTATAACTTCAATAATGTGATGATTATCAAGACATGGTTACCCTACATCACGAGAATGTTAGTTTACAAATAAAGTAGTAGAAAGACTCCGTTTTATCAAATTCATTTCATCCATTACATGGGTCCGAGGCTCTTTGCGATAAAGTTAAAGGCCATTTGAATACAATAATAATGGACAAGTTTGTTTGCTTTGTATTGAAGAGGCAACGTCCTTGGGTTCATAATATATTGTGACGTGTGTTACTCTGTTATTTTCGGAAAGGATGCCATTGAAAATACTTCACATACACAAGTAGTTGCTGAGGGCTAAAAGGATACTTATGCTTGCTACGTCAAAGCTTTGCTACGGTACTTGCTACGATTTTCGTAGCATCACACGTCGCCTACACGTTATTTACTTACTAATAGCAATCCAGTGGTTTTAAAAGAGATAAGAATGAACCGTTATTTTCATTATTTTAGAATATCGGGTTTAAAATGTTGGCCGGGTTTTTTTCACAGTAATGATTCATTTGTGCAAATGTACGATTTCAGGGTTAGACATTATTTATAGGCATTGAATAGCTGTTTATTATTTAATCATATTCCTTTATGAATAAATAAACTTGATAAAGTGTTTGCAAACTAGTTTAGGCATATGTAACGATTACATAAGCGAGTAGTAACTAATATTATTAAGTATAAAAAACTTTGTGAAAATACCGTCATTATTAATAAAAATATCCTACAACGAACGACTTATAAAATGTAATAATAATAAAAATATGCATGAGGCAAGAGTAATTAAATCATAATCTTATCAAATACTATGATAAATAAAATTAATGTTGTGTTCTTTTGTTTCAGGTACATTAAATCTTTTATATAATTAATAATCTTCGTAAAGACAGGTAAGTATTCCAGAAATAAACAATAACTAACAGAAAGTTTTATACCTGAAAAATGTGTAAACCAGAGAAAATTACTATTTCTTTCAGTCTGGAAAATGATTTAAAATTGAATAAAAGACGAATTTCCGTCACCTGCGCCTCACTTATACTGGGTTTATGTCCACTTCCTTTGAGCTCTTTCCCTTGGGACGGTACGGGCTGTTCAATTTCACAGATTGTACGTTTATTTTGATAATTAAACTGGGCTCTGACGGGCAGTAGGAACAGATCAAAGGATGTCGTTTGAGACAGTTGGTCACTTGATTCCAAAATTCGTTTTAAATATTATCCACTTTTGCGGTACAAAATCAAAAAGAATAACTTTTTTTTATAGAACAGGGGACAGACGGGCAGGAGGCTTATCTGAGCTCAAGTGATACCGCCGCCCGTGGACACTCAATGTCAGAGAACTCGCGAGTGCGTTGCCGGACTTTTCAGAATTGGTACGCTCTTTTCTTGAAGGACCTTAAGTCGAATTGGTTCGTTTAGTAACTTATTTGAAATAAATTTTCAATGTCAATTTTCATATCATATAACTTTATCTGCACTTGAATTATTATTCTTCTATTCATTCATTTCCTTGAGCTTTAAAGCTGTTTAACTTGAATAATATAAAACTAACAAAACGGACCGTTAACCTTGTACAATATTAGAAACGTATGCAGGCCACTTGATATCATGTCAGTGAGCTTGTGAGGTCACGGCAATTTATCACTCGTTTTATGACAAATTAAACAAGATTTGTCGACGCAAAGCGATAGATTTGGATAAGAGGATTCTATTGTGACCTAGCGTTGCACTGGGACCTGTATATGAATTTGGTTATAAAATGTCATTTGGAATATATACTTTATTTTTAAGTCTGATTCATTGATTCACGGATTCGTTGACGGGCCCACTGTGGTTTAAACATTGTCTTCCATATCTTACATTTCAGTTGTTAGTAAAAATATATGTTGAAAAAAACAACGACCAATCTAAATCCATTATAAACTTAGATAAGTGTATTTTTAATGTGCAGATTTCAGAGTTAGCTTTAATTAACATTTTAAAGCTGTTAATTTATTTATTTCGTACTCGTCTCGTCACGCCTAACTTAAGATTATGATAGAATGTTTTAATAAACTTTGGAAAAAAAAGTTAATACATCTAAGTTCGAAATAAATAAATAATGAAAGTCAACCCAAGGTCTAAAACCCACCACCACGTGATAAAATGTATAATTAGCCTATAAGTGTTCTAATGTAAGTGATAATTATCTATTATTACAATAAATGTCTTCAAACCAAACTAAGTTCACCTTATGGATATATTTTGTGATGGTGTGCTAGCCAGGGTCGGTACGCGAGGGCATGTACTGTGTGTGTGGTAAATATTCATAATGCAGGTATATTTAGCACTATGGATATCCTTAACACTACTTTGAACTACTTAATTAAACTGGGCTCTGACGGGCAGTAGGAACAGATCAAAGGATGTCGTTTGAGACAGTTGGTCACTTGATTCCAAAATTCGTTTTAAATATTATCCACTTTTACTGCACAAAATCAAAAACAATAACTTTTTTTTATAGAACAGGGGGCAAACGGGCAGAAGGCTCATCTGATGTTAAGTGATACCACTGCCCATGGACACTCTCAATGCCAGAGGGCTCGCGAGTGCGTTGCCGGACTTTTCAGAATGGGTACGCTCTTTTCTTGAAGGACCCTATATCGAATTGGTTCGGAAATACTTTAGTGGGCAGCTGACAAGTCTATCGTTTTGAGGAACGTGAAACTAAAGCCTACAAGTCTAGTAACAGGTATAAAATACACTTCCTTGTTCCTGACAAGGAAGTGTATTTTTCCTTATAGTAAATCTAATCTACCGTCAACGTCATGTAGTTCACATCATTCATCAGAGTAATGTGGTGAATTCTAGCTTTCCATAAATAAATAAATATTATATCTTCATTAGGTGTAAATTTTTATCTTCATAATATGTTGGACAGTTTAATTTACCCACCAATGATAAATTAAACTCGATAAATGTGTTAAGTTGAGACATTTAAAAATCCTAAAATTTAAAATGTCGAATCTACCCACTGATAAAAACTAGTTTAAATGCAAATCGTTTAGGAGGAACAAAAGAAAATGGCAACGTAAAAAGTGGAAGTTTTTAAAGCCATCTAAATTAAAGTCTTCGTGGAAAGACGTATTGATAAAACCTTATATTAGATAAGCGGCTTTTCTACTGGTGGGATGCTTTAATGTGTACGGGTTTATCACCTAAGCCGATAATAATGTCATATGTCTAGTGTGATACCTCAACACAATCCCACCCGGATCCTCGACGTTTTGTTTTTTAGATCTTGCATAGATTTTATTGCGGGCTTTGAGCGCGGCGACCGAATCGAAAAATTCCGTAACGAAAATTAACCAACACACATGACGTAATGAAGGTGCGGTCAATACATGTTAGCGTTCGACAGAACGCATACTGCGTCTTACATCGGTCTAGCGTGATCAGTGAAGAAACGCAGGTGCGTTAGAGTGGGACTGGATACATACTGCGTATTCACATCTCTCTGACGAGATCGGTGACGTAGCCTAAGTGCGGCCGGTGCAGTCGGTACGCGTTACAGTGTAAAAAAAATCTCTCTTACACTTATCCCTCAGGTCGTAAGCTCAACCCGTATGTACACCAATAAACTTTATATCTATATTCGCATTTAACATTCGCTCGAACGGTGAAGGAAAGCATGGTGAGGAAACCGTAGAGACGGCTGATGAAAGAAACTCAGAATTCTGAGACCCAGAACTAAAAAGGAAAAGGCGTCCCGGTGCTATAATAACATCTAAACACATAGGCAAAAAAATATACTAAAAGAAACACACACTATATTCACATAGCAGTGTCTGAAATAAGAAGTAATACTTATCGTAATACATTCAAAACCATTTACAATGACATCGTTTAGAACAATATACCGATTATATCAAAGATTAAGTCAAAGATCCCGGTTGAATTCTATTGCAATAGGCTCTTAATAACAACGTCATCGGCTGTTTTATTTAAGAAATAATAGGGGGCAAACGAGTCTACGGAACGCTAAAAAAACAGGCAGTCATCGCAGCCCATAGACACCCATTTTTAGTGGGTGCATTCCCGGCCTTTCTAAAACTCTCTCTAAAAGAGTACCGAGAGGTTTTTACGCCGGTTTTTTCTCTCGGCCTACACCCTCTGTCTTCTTTGATGAGTAGGGATGCCCACAGGTTCGAATTTAATGACGTGGAATAAGTGATACTATGATAATCTTATGTTCCAAAATAAACGTATTTTATTATTTTTATATATTTTTTACGACATTTATGACGATCGGTTTTTACGACCAAACATGAGTATGTATGACGTATTTATAACAGATTTTGATTTTTGATGAACTTTTCTGTCTTGTAATGAAAAGACGTTTGGATATAACGCCATTAAATTTATAGGTGTTTATGATAGTACAGAGTTTAGACAAAACTTATAACTGGGTGCTGTGAAACTTGTCTTGGACAGTTTTCCCTGAAAATGTCGGCGGAGTTGAAGCACGCCCCAGTTCTATGCTTTTACTAAGAATCTGAAAACAACAAACTTATACTGAAATGGTTTAAAACCGCTATTTTCAGTGTTAAAACAATATTATAACGACTTTCTGAATGAGTTTTTGTTTGATTGGTTATGTTTCATCCAAATACATATTTTATAAATATAAAAACATTTGTCACCTGCATATCAATCACTCAATCGTAACTCAATCGCAATCTAAATCATATTTGTTCTCTAGATAAATTCGAAAGTGGTTGGAAGTTGTAGCCGTTAAATATACATAGTACCGGTCATCGATTCGATCAATTATCGAATCGACATCTTTAAACGAGCAATTTTATGTTTAAGTTGAAAAACACGAATAAACACATTTACTATAAATTATTCCTAGCTAGATCGATTAATGGCCCCCGAAACCCCCCTTATACTAAATTTCATGAAAATCGTTGGAGCCGATTCCGAGATTCCAACTATATAATTATATCATTATACAAGAATTGCTCGTTTAAAGATGTAAGATAAGATATGAATATTTTAAAGACAGCCACAACCAAGTGACAAAATTATCATTGTAACAATGAACATTACTGAAAAATATTTTTTAAATTGTAGACCCTGAATATTAATTTTCGTTTATAAGTACAGTGGCGTACATAATAAACGTTATATACAAATATTTTGTTTTGTTGTTGAAGCTTTGAAAACCATATTCAATATGTAGGATCAGTTATGTAAACATATAAAAGTTCGAGTTCATGTCCGATAAAGTTAATAAAAATAAACTTGAAGTAAATTATATAAAAGCAAACTACACCTGCAATGATTTATGCAAAATCTATAAATTAAATAACTTGTTCTAAATTATATGAACCATTCCGGCTTAAAAAACAAAATAACTTAAAAAAAAATCTAAAAATATTTTCAGAGTCGTCTCTAGTCGGTGAAATAAGTTGTGAGAGAGATTATTTCTTCACCACAATCAGTCGACCCCTTCCTAATGGGAGTACCATGCATTTGCGAAAGCATACATAACGAAAGCATTTGATCGGGTGAGGCACAGAAGACTGCTCTCGAAGCTTCCCCAAAAAAATATGCTAGTGGATTTCTACCTTTTTCTAAGTGAATGCTGGGGTCCAACAAGCTGTGTCCTACCCCGACCCTGTTTCTTCTGCATATGAATGAAATATTACTTAGCAATATTCATTGCTATACAGACGGTAGAACTGGGGACACAGGGCGGGTATGACTCGGGCAGTTGTCGATGCGTACCGGAAAAAACTTGTTTCTGATGTTGAAACTCTGCTACGTGGAGTCTCAGACTGAGGTAGACTAATTCTAGTCCAATTTAAACAGAAGAAGACACAATTAGCGCGTTTTCCTATAAAAAATACCCTTTGCCGATACTCCTTTCTTCGAAGACTCTCCTTAAAGCCTCAGCTAGCATCAGCGAGTACTGGGCGTTGACATGTCGAATAACTGTAGCTATGGGCTAGGGTTCCGATAGAAAATATATACAAATAAATTAAATTTTAAGAGTAAATTTTTCAATTAAATAAAAAAAATCTGTGGCGCTGCAACCTCTTTAGGCCTCAGATTTCTGAATCTGTTTCAGGATTTTTTTTTATCTAATGGGCAAGTAGGTGATCAGCCTCCAGGGCCTGACACACGTCATCGACTTTTTGGGTCTCAGACGTCATGTCGGTTTCCTCACAATGTTTTCCTTCACCGTTTGAGCAAATGCTAAATGCGCACATAGAAAGTCCATTGGTGCACAGCCGGGGATCGAACCTACGACCTCAGGCATTAGAGTCGTACGCTGAAGCCACTAGGCCAACACTGCGCCAAAATTTTCAAATAAGTGTTAGTAAAACACACAAATTTTGCAGTAAAACCTCTGCTAAATGCATAGAATACTGTCACTAATTACTTCCTATTATGTGTACTTCACACTTTGTATTTAATCACTTATATTTAGTCGTACATATCCATGGAATTATTATTGTGAATCCAGTGTATACATTTCTTTGTAGTTTTTTCCCCATGATTCCGGCCTTGTCGACTGGAATTTAAGAATTAGCCTAGCTCCTAGAACTTTCTGATGTTTCCTCTCTTTCACGCTAGAATGTTCCTTTATCAAAGAGGTTTAACCAGTCCTGAAAGCGCCTGAAAACGGGATATCCAGAAATTTTACCAAGTGACTGCATTTTATGAAACAGCATCAAATATTAAGGCCTCATAAATAAATTAGGGTAACTATATACAACTCCCGATTTTCTGGTATGTAATAGAACCTCTCTGAAAAGGTCATAAATCACAGCCTCTTGAAAACGTCTCTAGGCTATAGAGAAATCAAGGAATATTAAGTTAAATTATATTCCCAAAAAAAAAATACGCGAAACAAAAACTTTTAATTGTTAAGTTTGATCAACCCTTTACCGAACCTAACAAGCTCTGAATGAGTAAATTGGATACACCTTCAACTATTCGTTCTACGAGAAGTTTTTCTGTAATTTGGCAAAGTCTGTCGATGTTTTCATAATTTATTTATATAATTTTAACTAAAGGATTCGTTTTCTATGTATAACAAACTCTAGTGGGGTTACTCATAACTCGTGACCGGCTTGACCGATATTGAAGTTAATTATTTATTGGATTTGTCATTGGAAAAATAAAATCTAGTAAAGTATCGGAATTGCTTCGACATTTTCCCAACTGTATACACAAGAAATAGTTACGACTACACCAAATTGTATATTTTTTATTGCAACATCCGTTATTCTGAAGATTAGGTTTATGTGTATGAAATTAAAAAAAAAACACTCAAATAAATATTTTTATCAAGAGCATCAGACAGCAGATTGTGTGAGAACTTTAATATGTCGAAATAGTGGACAGATTAAAAAAATCCAAATTCAAATTTAAAATCATTCAGTCATATCTTATATCTTTAAACGAGCAATTCTTGTATAATTATATAATTGGAATCTCGGAATCGGCTCCAACGATTTTCATGAAATTTAGTATAAGGGGGGTTTCGGGGGCCATAAATCGATCTAGCTAGGAATCATTTCTAGAAAATGTAAATTATTCGTGTTTTATTAACTTAGACATAGAATTGCTCGTTTTAAGATGTCAGTCAAATAAAAACTTAAATATGAATATAATTATCTTTATTCGATCATTATATTCATATTTCATCATTTTATTACAATGTAATTCGTACTGAAATATAATTTCCAAAAAACACAATTTATAAAAATAAATAAATACCGAGCAAAGCTCGGGCATCCAGGTACTTTATATATATATATATATATAACACAATCTACACTTATGAACGTCAAAAAATATACGAAATGGGTTCTCGAATCAAGAGCTGGTAATAAACCATCCGCTACTCTTTTTAATAAGGCATAATGTGAGCCTATATAAGATAAGGTTGATTACCTTTGTTGATTACATTTGTTGAATATGCAGAACAGACCTAGCATTTATTTTTTAAACGTTTTTTCATACTTATCACTTGAGAGATTTCAAATAAAAAAATCAGTGAAATAAGCAGTATATGTATACGTACAATCCGCAGACAAAGTTACTCTACCAAGAATCTTTCTTGATGTATGGAATAACTTTAAAACTCAAAGTATGAATACATTTCTTATTCTTTATGTGTTTGATATTCCAATTCTTTGCTGTTTGGAATGTTTTTGATTATGTTTATGGAATACTTGAAGGGATTTGTGGAATATTAAATTTAAATACGAAATCGAAATTTTCTTGTATATCGTATTGTTACTTTTTTCCGTGGTAAATAATAAGTAAGCAATTGGACTATTTCAATTATCAATTCATCTTAAATCCAGTTTTGTTAATAAAATAAGAATACAATTAATAAGTTAAAGTCCTTTAAAGATTACTTAATGTGTGTCAGAATTTATTTAATTTTTATACCAACCACTAGATGGCGATTATTGCATTTACAACGCGGTACTATTTTTCTTGTTAGCAGTTTGTATATACCGGTGACTGAATCTTTAACTCTTATTTTCACATGAGATTCCCTTGCGCTAGTCGTGGAAATCTCAGCGGAGCTATCAAGCACCTTCAGACCAACAGAAAATTCCGTTAAAAAAATTTTTGCACGTAAAGTCGGTTAACGGACTATAATATTTCGTGATAACGGCAAAAGTAACCCTTGAAAAATTATATACTTTTATGAATTATTATTATTATTATATATATACTTTTTGCGCGATAGAAAAAAATGAGTGAATTTTTAAGATGCGCGCGCACACCGACGTCTGAATTCGACATCGTAAAATGAAAATCGATGACTATGTTCAAGTTGTATATTCCAGTAAATTCAATTTTTTTGCTTAAATTATCGCAGTTCCATTACCAACTAGCAAGATAAAATCGTCACAAGTCAAACGCTTTGGATTATTAGACGTTATCACATCAAAAGAGAAGAATGTAAAAAACATTCAGACAATCCATCGTAAAATATGAGCTGCCGTTTAAGCCAACTGCGAGGTTTTAATAAAAACAATAAGTTTTCTGAGCTATTGGAAAGTAATTTTCCAATGAAAATGTAACCTTAAATAAAACTAACTTTTTTGTTCAATAATTTTGCTGATTATATTATTGAATTCTACTTTTTTTATCATGGTGAGAGTTCCGAGGAGTTGTTCAGATTATCACCTGCAGCTGAGTTTCATCATCGGACGTCGAGGCAGAATACGAAATTTAAAGAAAAACACTTTTTTACGGATTATAGTTATGTATTATTGTATTTAAACTTATAATTATTTATACATAATTTTAAATTTAAACCGACGTTTCGCGTGCTTTTCAGCGTGCGTGGTCACGGTGACTGAAGACAAAGGTGTTAAATGTCAAAAAGTATTACAGCTGTAGAAAATGTTGTGTTATCTGTATTTATTTCCCCGGAGTTGGTATCGACTAAAAGATGTAGGGTTTTTGCAGAAATTGCTCACGGTGTCCTCCATTTTCGCGGATTGTTTATTTTGAGATTTTAATTTGGATATTATTGGATCCCAGGTGTTTGATAATTTTAGGCCGTCCTCTCTATTGAAATTGGCGTGTTTTTTGATTTCAATGGCTTCGCGTACCAATCTTGGGAAGAATCTTTTTTCTTTCGCAAGTACTTTCGGTTGGTCAAAGCGTATGTAGTGATTAGGCCTATCTAGTGTGTGTTCACAGACTGCTGATTTTGTGTGTCGTCTATGTCTTATGTCCGCAATGTGTTCCTTGAGTCTGCTGGACATATTGCGTTTAGTTTGCCCTATGTAAGACAGGCCACAGTCGCAATCCAGTTTGTATATACCTGCATCTTGCAATGGGGTGTTACTTTTGATTGGTCTTAGGAATTGCTGAATCTTCTTGTGCGGCTTGAAAATTGTATTAATGGAAGCTCGTTTTAGGACCCGGCTAATTCTATCTGTAACTCCCTTCACATATGGCAGGTAAGCTGGCTGGCGAGGAACTGTTTGTGTCTTGTTTTTGTTTCTGTGATGCAGCCGGGGGATGCGCAACTTGTTTCGGTGTAGCACCTGTTTGACATGCTGTAGTTCCTCCTTGAGGTGGGCCGCATCACAAAGACGTTGGGCTCTCTGAAACAAACATTTACCGACAGAGAGCAGTTGTGACGGGTGGTGGTGGGATTCACCATTGAGGTACCTATCTGTGTGGGTTGCCTTTCTGTGTATTGTGTGACCTAGTGTGCCATCTGCACTGCATAACTATAATCCGTAAAAAAGTGTTTTTCTTTAAATGTGTAAAAGTTATGTTAATAAAAGACAATACTAGAATACGAAATTTCACCCGTATCACCTTGACGTCCGCCGTTCCACAACCGAGCGTTTTACAAGACAGTTTTTGCCGCGCACTACCACTATACGGAACCAGCGGCCCACTAAAGTACTTCCGAACCACTTCGATTTAGGGTCTGTCAAGAAAATAGCGTACCAATTCTTAGAAGGCCGGAAACGCACTCATCTCCCTCTGGTAATGAATCCCTAGATTTAACATTTATAATGTTATCAAATGTTTTTTTTTTATTTTAAAATTATTATTTTCTGTTATTATTCAGTTGAAGCATTTAAATAACAATGATACTGATTAAAAGTAGAACAATAATAACAATCAACAACAACAAAATATCTTTATTCATATAGGTAAAGTACACTTAAGAACGTCAAAAAAATTAACTATGTACTACCAGTTCGCAAGTCAAGGGCGTAGAACGGGCAAGAAGAACTGGCAAGAAATTTTCCGCCACTCTTTTTAATCGCTAAGTTTTTGAAGTTGTTACAAATTGTTTGAACTGCAGCAAATCAATCCCAAGGATTAGGATCATTTAAGTATTATTCGTCAAATTTATAAAAAGCTTTAATAATTAATTTACTTTTAACGAGGGCTTTGAATTTATTTAGTGATAATTCTCTAATTTCGCTTGGGAGTTTATTGTAAAAACGAATACAATTTCCATATAAAGAGTGGTTTATCTTCTGGAGCCTGGTTGGTCGCACACTCAAATTAGTTCTATTACGCGTATTATACTGGTGAAAGTCACCATTTGTTTTAAAATAATTTAATTTTTTTTGTACTCAAGCCTCATATTTTTATTGCCATTTCAAAAGTAATTTCATATTTAGTTAAAAACTTTAATCCGATAATAATGTATAAAAAAACACTTAATAAATTCTTAAGTTACACTAAAATTTCATAAGAAGCACTGGAAATGCAGGAATTCACCGGAACTGCTTAATGCAAACAGAAGGAATCTTTATTAAGTTTTGGGATTCAGGACAAAGAGGTGAATGTAAATTCGTGTAGTGTTAAAGATATAGGTCAAAGAAACTCCGAGTTGAGGATACAGAAGAACGCATAAATTATATTTTATACTAAGTTTTGGAACTAAGAAGTGTTTTAAGCTTGAAGCGTGGAGCTTAGGTAGCGTGCTGTTCATGATTTTGAATTATTATAAGTATTTAGTTCTGTGTGTGTGTTTATATATTTTTGTTCGAATTTACAACAGGACGTAGTTTTATATATTGTGAGTGCTTTATATTTAAATTTAACTTATTGTTTATCAAATAAAAGTGTTTAATAACAAAGTCATATGTAAATTTCAGCGATGTTTTTTACGACAAATCCCATTTACAATGTAATTTGTTAAACGTATACATATTTCAAATATATAAAATAAAGTATATAATATTTTCAAATAATATATAATACAGTATATGAATTTTAATCTCGCCGAGCCGATAGACGTTGCCCCGTAGTATATACAGGTGTACCTTAAATTAAATTGAATTAAAAAAATGATCGAATTGTAAATCTAAACCATTCTCGAATCCACTTGAACAATCACATATTTCATAATGGCTCCTAAATTACTACATACAAGAGATTTATGTATTTAAATATTTATTTCAGATAAAATTAAGTTATCGCACAGGATACTCGAATATACAATTTAGACTCCCACATTTTAGCGAGATAATTGATTTACGCAAGCACGCAACATTTCAGTTATAATTTTTGAAAAAGTTCTGTATCTTTTTAATAATATTTTCAAAATTAAATATATTATCAATGCCTGTCAACTTGTTAAACAGCCATGTCAGCTTCCAAACAGTACTCTGTCGTCAATAAGCCTCCGAAATCCTAATGGAAAATGAATCTTCGGAGGTTTAAGCTACTGGACTGGACTATTTTGTGACACTAAATATAGACATTTCCAATCTTGTTCAAGCTTAGGGAATCTAACATTAACGAATATATATTTGAAAATTACCATTCAGAAGAACAAGGATTGTGTAACGAGTTGACACCGACTTCCAAAATGTCTCTAATACGGTTATTATAAGCGTACGATGTCTCGATCTGAACCACCGCGATACTCTCGCAATGAAACTCGAAGTGGAGTAGTAATTGTTCCGTATATTGGTCGTTAGTGATGGTCAAACACAATTATAAAGCGAAGCAAGCTTATGACTAACGTCCGTCCGGCACGGCTGGGTTAATCTATCTAAAGTGTATACAAATAATAACTTAAAGCTAAGCCTTAAAACTACACGCTCGTAAAAGGGACCGACCGTCCCTTCTGCTACCTTCAGAGAATAACATCTGGCTGGCAGCTTCGTTTACCAGATTTCTTACATTGCTCGTTGTCCGTAACAGTTATTATTCCCATTTATATAAAATATCCATTAAACAGTTTTTTTTAAAACTTCGAATTTTGTCCCTTTGGAGTAGAGACTCTTGGGAGTATGTTTTTCAAGTAAACAGGTGCTAATTTAAAGATTTATGTGGGCACCTGGTACATAGTACCGGTGACCCCAGAACTGATGCTTGCTCAACGAATAAGTATCACAATACAGTGGGGAAAGAAATAACTGCCAGCGTTAAACACCGCCACAGAACCAAAATTTTTTTAAATTTGTTTTATATTTATTTTGTTAGTTATAGTTATAATTTCTATGTAGGTTAAGACGACTCTAAATACTGTATATTTGATTGTTACGTGTGTAGGTTTTATTTTAATAAAAATAACACTTTAAACATTGCATTCCTTTACAAATACAAAGTAATTATACAAAATAAATATTGTTACTTTTTACTAAATTTTGGAGGTAGGTAAGCGTTTTTGAAGTTATACTTTTGGCGCATTGAACATGAGAGTAAATTTTTACGACGCGTGCGCACACCGTCACAAAAATCGACATTCTGAAGTAGCTATAGTCAACATTTAGTTTTTTCTATTAGTAGTGTAATTTTTTGCCAAACGTAGAATAAGGCGAAAGATGAAATTATTGAAAAGATTTTTATCTTTAAAGTTTAATGATCACGAACATTTCTACCAAGAATCTTCAACTATGTATGTATCAACCGCGAGATCACGAGATGCCTACAGGTTCGAATTTAATGAGTGATACCTTGATAATCTTATGTTCCAAAATAAATGTATTTTTTTTTACAAAACCTCAATTTTAAGGTGGAGATTGCTATTGGTAGTTGCAGAGTACCGGTGCTGTGCTTTATGTATATATGTATATTTATCAATTACATTATGACGCGGACTGTGCATATAGGTCGAAAAAACTTGGAACACGTCCAAGCTTAAGGGTTGATTGTAGGACTGCACTCGACTTAAACAAAACTTTACATTTTCTAAAGCTTTTTAAATTCTTTGCTTACATTTAAAAAAATATTTTACGTAAACGGCTGAATGGCGGAGATGTAAATTGGAGATAATCCAGGTTTTATTTATTTTTAAGATAACAAAATGTTATTTAAAACTACTAATTTGGACTACTTATATATTATTATCTTTTTCATGTATTTCTTGTATGTGTTTATTTACAGTATTGTTAGTTGTAGGTAAGATTTAACCTATGAACTTTTTTGCTAATCTAAACATCGATGACATATTTGAAAAAAAAAAAAAAATTGAGGAAATTTATATTTATTGTTTTAAAAAAATCTTTTCTTCAACAAAACGATTTAGAACTCTCTGTTTATAATTTTAATCTTCTTTAAAAGCAAAAGTTACAATCGTAAGTGTATGAAATATCCATAAATCAGACACTTTCAATTGAACGAAGAACCGAATCACTCTCGTTCGTGCGATATAATCGTTCACTCCAATCAATTCGTTTGAATGATAAATGATGCTCCGAAGATCTGAGACACTTTTTTAATTACGTACGCAAATTTACTCGCTTTCGAATTCTTTTTTTCATAGAATTTTTATTGTAAGCAATTTTCCGGGATATTGTATATTGATCATATTGTTGATGTTTAGTCTTTCAATCACTCATTCAGTCCACTGGCGTGATGTGAGAAACTTCCACACTCCATGTCTGGCGTATTTTCTGGCTTTCATCTGCAGCAGATCCTGTCGATGCAGCGGCAGCTAGATCAACCTAATGGTCACCTTGATCACTAGCCCAGCTCAATAAAGGTTCCTTAAAATAAATAAATCTAGACGAAGTTAGCTAATGGCTAGACGCTTGATTATCGAGTGTCAAAGAAAACTAGCATAATAGTCCGGTCAAATTAGACTAAAAAATAGGGGTAAGGTTACAAAAATTCCCACTTGGCTGAATATTGGTAGGATTGTTCAATACACTATTATAAAGGAAATGTGAAAAGTCCTCATTGATACGGCACGTGCAAAAAAATTTACTCCGGGTCAAAGGTCACAAAAAAAGGTTTTTCGCGATTTTCAGCAAAATGGTAAGTTTTATCATAAAATTAGCTCAGACAAAAATTGTAGATCAGATAATTATCTATAAAAAATGTCTAAGTACTTTTTTTCCTAAGAGCCACCGTTTTTGAGATATAACGATTCAAAAAGTTGAAAGAGTTGTAATCGTCATAATATGTATAAGTACACCACGTATATACATCACTGAAGCCGTAATACAAGCAAAAATATCGTTCTATCGGTCAGTGTGACTTACACATATAAAATATGAAAATTTCGGGTAAAAAAAAACCCAGTCCTTTATTTTCTACAACAATCTGTAATATATTCATCAAACAGTTTATCGACTTTTGCCAAGTGTCAAAATCATGCACTATTTTTACATGCAATAACTGGTTGTGATTCAACATCTGCAGTTTTCAGGAGAGGTAAAACAACTGTTTTTAAAATGTTTGAAAAACAAAATTTAGTTCAGTGTGCTGAAGTTTTTAAAAAGGGTAATTCAACTCCACAAGAAGTTATCACCAACGGAATTCGCTTTCTTCTCGCTATGTATGGAGCTCCTAAAAAAATTACGTGCTTAGATAAATTCAGATATGCATGTTTCGTTAAAAATACTCGAAATAAAAAACATGTGCAGTTAGCATGTCTTTCTCCAACCTCAGCGGCTGCTCATCAACATCTTTTTCGGGTATATTACCAAGTTCAAGTGTGGCTTGGTAATCAGTTAGACCCAAAAGACTGGGGTTGGAAGTTGGTCGACAATTCATTAGAGCCAGTTCAAACTTTACTTCCACCTGCACCAGAAAAACTACTCAACACCATTTTTTGCAACTGTAAAAAAGGATGTAGCGCAAAATGTGGTTGCAAAAAAGTTGGACTGTTTTGTTCTGTAGCATGTACAAACTGTCAAGGCCGGTCATGCTCCAATGTTGAATTGACAACAATTGAAGATTCATTTGATGTTGACGAAGAGACATGCGATGTGTCATTATTGGAACAATTTATTAACACCCAGAATGAAGAAGATGAAGAAGAATAAGAAGGAGAAGGAGAAGGAAGAGAAGAAGAACAAGAACAAGAGAAAGCAGAAGTTAATGATGATTTAGATTCAGACGGATAAATTTTCTTATTTTTTGTAATTTATCATTTTACCCCTTTCATCATTTTCAACCCTTGTCAATATCTACAGTTATTCAATAGTTTCAAATTAAACAGAATCATACAAGATCAGTGGAATAGGCCTACCGGGGAAACCACATTAAAAAAACGCGCTAAGTACACTACCTCAAAGGTGGCGTGGAAACGTGTGCATATTATGACGATTACAACTCTTTCAACTTTTTGAATCGTTATATCTCAAAAACGGTGGCTCTTAGGAAAAAAAGTATTTAGACATTTTTTATAGATAATTATCTGATCTACAATTTTTGTCTCAGCTAATTTTATGATAAAACTTACCATTTTACTGAAAATCGCGAAAAACCCGTTTTTGTGACCTTTGACCCCGAGTAAATTTTTTTGCACGTGCCGGATCGATGAGGACTTTTCACATTTCCTTTATAATAGTGTATTGAGCAATCCTACCAATATTCAGCCAAGTGGGAATTTTTGTAACCTTGGATGTCTAAATTGACCGGACTATAACTTAGACCTAAAATGAACGGTCTGAGACACGTAGAAAACTCATCCTACTGATGATTACATTTTTAAATGAAATCTGAACGATGCTGTTGTGTATTTTTTGGATAAGTACCTATAGCTGAATTTCATCGTCGGACGTCGAGGCCGAATACGAAATTCCAACGGTATCACGTCGACATCCGCCGCTCCACAAGAGCTTTTTTAAGGCAGTTTTTGCTGAATACCGCTACTATATCAAACCAGCTTCCGCTTCGAACTAAAACGACTGAGGGTCCTACAAGAAAATAGCGTACCACTAGTGAGAATGTCCATGTACACTAGATATATAGCTGCAAACATTTCCAAGCACGGTATAATGCATAAACCATCATAATTCAGTAAGAAACAAGTATTTAATTCGTTTAGTTAAATCAATACTAATTATGCTAAAAACTCAGTTTTGTAACGCGCTGCCCGGACATACAATGACCACTATTAGGGCCTTGACTTGTTTAGGTTATCGCGGAATGTGGTTAAAAAATGTATTAAGAATATCCATAGCGCAAAATCACACACATCATGAGCACACCCCACATACACACCATCACGTACATACCCACACTTTTACATCATCACACAACACAACTAATTTAAGCTTAGTTAAATAAATTAAATCACAATTAGTCAAATGTATTAAATAATTTTTGTTTGTTTGTTCCCTTTTATAAATCTTTTTATTGTTAAATGTATCATGTATTCCATCTTTGGCTATATTCTCAGTGTATTTGTATGTAATTATGTATAATTTATGTTGCTGTAGGAGTACTAAATAAATAAATAAATTAATATCTTCTATAGATTTTATAACAAAGGATCAATGCGGCCACAAAACTGTCGCGACATAGCGTACGTGTAGCATACTGAACAATATAAAACTTATATAAAATGCAGTTACCGCGAATTGTATTGTTGAAAATATTTCACACTGTTGTGTGGAATACTAATGTATGGGAAAACTTTCATTATGAATTCTATTGAGAATTAAGAGCTCATGAAAATGCTACTGCAAGACTTACCTTAACGTTGGGACTATTAAAATATTCTTGTCCTCCTTGGATAGTGGTGAATGCTCCTGGTCAGTTATGTAAGTTTGAGTGACGGGATGATAATTGTTTCGAATTAGTAGGTAATCTTCAACTTATGAGACGGTATTCTGAGCATTTGGCGCTAGCAACACATACCAAAGGGCGATCCTCTTTGCGTTTCTTGATAAATTTAATAATCGACTCTAATTAAAAACTCAATAAATACATTAAAAGTCACCTGTAACTTTTGCTTATTAGGTTTTTATTCACTCATGGAGCAAAAAAATAATTGAATTAGAGCTAATTTAGTTGGCTGAGTGCTACTCGATTTTATTAAATATTGATTATTTTACGAGTTTGAATAAAAAGTATTTTTAGCTTACTTAATTTTTGTTCTGCCAAACAGTGTACCGTCCGTCTCGTCTCGCATTGTAGGTTTTTTTTATTACTATTACCAAGGTAATTAGTCAAGGTAAGGTAGTCAGAGAAATTGTTAAAATGTTAGCAGCCTAGCATACAAACTTTATACTTTATATGTATGTTTTTTTCTCGTCCACGTATTATTTTCACCTCTTACCTTTATATATATATATATATATATATATATACAAGAATTGCTCGTTTAAAGATATAAGATTCTCCATATCCGTACGACGGACAATTGTGTGTCTTTCTTCTTGTTAAGAATACGGAAACGAGGTATCTACTCATGATTTATTATTTTAATATACACTTATGCAGCAACGTCAACCAAACCGGTCTTTATGGTACAAATCCATAAAAAACTAACTAAAATCAATCCGTTATATAGAAAAATGTTTACACAAATCTATAACTAATGTATTAACAACAACTACATGCTTTGTTTAAAATCACACACAATATGACATATGCATATTATGAAAAAATTAAATCGATATATTCAGTTGGATTTATTGACCCGGAAGAGCATTATTAACAGCAGAAATAGTTCACTGCGGTACATTTGCGGTTTGAAAGTGTATTATTTTAATGAATTCCGATACTTACATTGATAATTTAAAACATGGGTAAGTGCAATTAATTTAAGTGACCTATTTTTTGGTTGTATGCGGAAAATATTTGTATGGATATTTTTATTCATACTCATTTTAATATGTTGGTCTGTATTGTAATTATTTAAATAAGTTTTATTTAATTATCTATTTATAAGATCTAAAAAAACACGTATACATAAAATTATACAAATTTTATACTAGATTAGTCGATATTAACAAAACTAATTAAAATCAAAGTTTTATATGAAATATAAAACACTTTTAGATTTAGATTACTGGATGCTATATTATTCATATAACAACCAGTAATCAAACCGATAACATAAACAAGCTAGCAAGGGAAAAAATTAAACAAACAACAACAATATAAAAAACAAAGAAAAACAAATAATTACTAAATCTTTATATAAACTAAAACCTCAGGAGTATGATACACAAAGTTACGGGAAGTTGGAAGATTTTTGTAAAATATTTCAATAATTTTATAAATGTTAGTAATTAAGTTGTAACAACGCGATTCACACATTAAAAATAGCAAATAAGTGAGCAGTAAGTACGTACAGAAGACTTTTAGTTCTAGGAATGTAATAGAAAATTACAGTTAATTAAATAACATTGTTTTAAATTATTGAGGCTAACTAAAGGACTTAACCAGTTTTAATAAATAAATCAGCCAGTGCCACACACACGTCAACGACTTTTGGGCTAAGACATGTCGGTTTCCTCACGATGTTTTCCTTCACCGTTCGAGCAAATATTAAATGCGCACATAGAAAGAAACTCCATTGGTGCACAGCCCGGGATCGATGCTACACTACTCATGACCAGTTTGATATCCCAAAAATATTTCCTGGCTTCTGAAACATTGTATACGTAAAACTAGTTAAGTTACTAAAATACCACGTTTATATGACTAATTCACTTTTTAAGACTCTTTTTTATTAAGTTGAAAATGCGCTTACGCAGGCCTGCGCCAAAATTGACGTGGGTTGGGTCTCTTAAAGCCCTCTGCTATTCAGAAAGATAGCAAGTTTTTTTTTATAGAACAGGGGGCAAACGGGCAGGAGGCTCACCTGATGTTAAGTGATACCGCCACCCATTGACACTCTCGATGCTAGAGGGCTCGCGAGTGCGTTGCCGGCCTTTTAAGAATTTGTACTTTTAAATTTCTTGAATTTTATTTCGTCTTAAAATAATCAATTTCTTTTCTTTCCATTTGACGAAATCGTTGTAGATTTTATTTATTGGTTATGTCAAAAGCTGGATCTCAATTATATGGAGGCTATTCAAATATAAACAGGAAAACATTCATACTAATTAATTAATAGAAAACCTCTAAATGGTATTAAACTAGAATTTAAACGTTATTTGAATTAGTTACGTTTGAATAACGCGATAAGCTATTCGTTAACAAGTAATTTTAAAGGGAAAATTCCGTCTAATAAATCTCATCGTTATTATAGATATTGTATGGGATCGACGATTTTAACAAAAGTATTAATGAAATTTGTCTCAATATTTGCGTTTCGTCCGGAGAAATTCAATGTCCTTTTGAAGATAATTTTGGATTTAACATGATTTGATTATCAAATTTAACGAATTCCATTGAGAAACTTCATTAGATTTCTACAGTAGAATTAATTTTGTGCAAAAACTAATTAGAACCAGTGGCGGTACCTTTTAGGCCTGGGCTACAGATTTCTCTAGATATCAATTCGTGATCGTTATATTTAAAGAGGCTAGTAGATGATCAGACCATATTTTTCTTCTCATGTTTTCCTTTTACTTCATACCATACGTGTTAATTACGCAGGTAGAAAGTACTTTGGTGCACAGCCAACAATTCGAACCTATAACCAACGGTGTGAGTTGCATGCTCAATCAACTATATGTAAAGCTCGGGAAACCGTACGCAAAGCGATGATGATTTACCAAGGCCCAGTTCAGGAAAATCAACAAAAACCGATTTTAATATTATTATAAAACCTTTGACCGGATATCCGGAAATTTTATCTGAAACAACGTTATAAACCCAGGTCACCACTGAAACTGTTAATTCTATTGCACGAGTTAACTGAACAATTGAAACGAAACAAAACGCCAAAGAGTAGTTTGAAACGGAATTAAGTAACACGTATGTAGGGTGGCCAAATATGTTACTATTAAATGTTAATATTAATCTATATTATTTCCTTTGTTTTCATTATATTAAATTATCTATCGCACGATTAATGTTGAACATTTGATTTTCATTCACCGTATATTTTAGTATTAAATATATATCTCCGTATGGTATGGGCGAGTTCTACATAAAATTAATATAAGATTCATATTAATACTACAATATCAATGTGAAATTATTATACTATTACATATCGAAACAAATTATATGTGACACATAAAAATTGAGTATACGCTCTCACAAATATAGTACATACTTATATCCACTAAAAATAAATTGAAATAATACATGGTAAAGCAAAAAACGGGTCTCGCAAGCAAGCGCACCCTATTTCACCAATGAATACCGTTAATAATACTATTACCGATATCACCGGGGCGTCCTTTGCGAGATGCACAACACAAATTAGTTTATTTCATGTACAACCATCTTTTTAGTGTCTTAAAGCAGTATTGAACTCTCATCCCTGAGGTAGCAGCATTTTCTTTTCATATTTAGCATTCGCTCTAATGGCGAAGAAAAACAATATGATGATACTGGCTTAATAGTCAGCGGCGTATTTCAGGCACAGAACACTGATCACCTACTTACGTATAAACTGATACATACATCTGAGGCCAAGACCTAAATATTAAATTTATAATTTTAGTAAGAAACCTGTATTCTAGAAAATATAAGAGATGGAAACACCTTCCTAAACACTATTAATAGAGTAGACAGAACAAAATAAAATATATGGGCACCCTACATGCATAGAGATGAGTATGATGTTTGAAGGTAGAGACAGAGCGAGTAGAAATGAGAATATACTAAGCTCTATAAATTGTCAGAGGAAAACATTTGTGCTTATTTATGCGTTATAATGAAAGCACTATTTTAGTTCAAAATTTGGCCATACATACGCTGTAAATAAATAAATAATCATAACCTGTGTACACATTTCCTAAGATTTTTCTCTAAATTACTTTAATTTCAGAAAAAACATCATTTTCGTAATATCCAAAAATACGTATAAATTATTATTATTATACATAAATGAATTTTGTATAAAAATAATAAGTTTACAATCAAAAGAAGAAATTGCTGATTTTCCTGTATAGCTGTGAGTCCTGGACAATACAGACATCTTAAAGGAGAAAAATAGATGCTCTGGAAATGTGACGTTGAAGGCTTAGGATAAAAACGTCTCCATACGAAGACGGTTACATGTGAAAGTGGTTTTACGGCACTTTGTTACCCATCCTGAGTATTTATGCCCACATCACACGCAGAGATCATGAAAGTTTAGAAAAACTCATCGTGACAGCCAGAGTGTAAGGCAGATCCAGGTAGACCCTACTTGCCGAACCGATCAAGTAAAGAGCCTTACCGGTCTTACCATCATCCAGTTACAGAGGCTTGCTGAAGAATGGTGAGTGGAGGAAGTTCTGCGGCGTCACTTATACGACCTTAGAAATGTTGAGTTCACTAAAGAAGAGGTATGGTGGTATGGTTTTAAATTCGTATTTTCATGCTCCATAGGTGAATCGACCTCGTTAAATGGAAAAAAAAAATTGTTATCAGTTGGTTAGATTTCAGGATATTAGCTCAAATGTCGCAATAAATAATAATTTTTTTGTCCACTTGGTTGAGTTATTAATTAGGTCATAGCAATGTTAATGACAGCTTTTTAGTGTAACAAATATTTATGAAACGTATTTATTTTCATGAATCACATTTCCTATTTTTTAATTTAAGAGTTACATGAAAAATATAATTTATTGAAATCTCTTTGTTAACGTCAATTTCAGACCGCATAAGGTGGCGATAGGGAAACTAGCACCCTTTTGGACCCTGAATCACTTCGCATTGCCATCAGCCTTCGCTTAGTAGCAGTAGTGCCCATTTGTACTCCCTGTGGCTTTGAAGTTAGTAGTGTTGATTTTGTACCCTTTGGTGTAGTCTCTGGGGCCGTGATGTTCAAGTGCATAATAATTTAAGTGCATACTTAAATTAATTATTATTTAGTATGCACCTGGTAGTAACGGTCACCCCAGAGCTGGTGTTATTGTTGCTAAAAAAAATTAGAATCGCAATAAAGCGAGGAAATTCTGCCGCCATTAATCACTGCCAGTTACCCAACTTTTTGAATTTATCTTCGTTTTTTGTTTTATCGTTATATGTAGTTAAAGAATATTGAACATCTATACTAATATTAAAAAGAGTAGTGATTTGTATGTATGTATGTTTGCAAGCAATCGGCTACCCAAGGAATAATGTTATCCAAGGTGTAAAAAAATGCCTGTAAAATATCTTTCATCACATGCGTCAAAACTATCTATAGAACAAAAATGATCCACAATATTTAGAAACTTATCAATATCTACAAAAATTTGAAATAAATGTCCGCCCTTGCGGCCTGGACGGGCCGCTGGTACTATACATATATTTATGTGTTGGATAAAAATGTTTCAGTCTTTATTTTTAACTTTTTAGCTATGTTTTCTTTGGTAAAACAATAACGTGCAATACATCACAGAGGTAAGTAGATTGCCTATAAATACCCTATAGGTAACCGGACTAGGACACAATATTTGAATATCGCTTAGACTCTCGTATATGCAAAGCTTAAAACCTATTTCCATCAATAGCTATTGTCGCCGGCACTTCCTGTATCGCTTCGTGAAATACCTTGGACAGCTGTTCTCGTCGTTATACAATTGTGAATTGGCTTTCACGTATCACGCTTAAACTATTTAGGTTTTAGAAATTACGGATACGTAGTTGCGGCCTTTGTATTTGATTTCGGTCAGCCATGAATTTCGTTCTTATCTCATCTTTTACTATACTAAAAAAGACAGTGACCGACATTTGTTACAACACATATATTCAAGTAATTAGAATAACTGCATTGTTGAAAATTAGATTTATATTTGGAAACAGTTCTTATATTAAAAGCCGGTCACGTACTTTCGAACTGATTCCCCTTGGCTATGTGTCGTTATCACTTGTTATAATGCGAGCTCAGAATCAGTATTTATGTTGTAAACCTTAGTAACGCCCCGGGTAATTTAAGATACCAACTAAAAAACTCAACATGAAAGTCGCTATTAAAATTAAATTGTACCCTTAGTGAGTTAAATAAAATATAAAGATGATTATAGTTGCCCCTTCCAAAAGGTATTGGTGTGGAGGAGAATGGACAAGAAACTCCACACTTACACTTTTAAAATAGGATTTACAATATTAGTTAAATAATTCTATGTATATTTATATCAGTTAGTAACATAACAGGGACATAAAACAGTGATAAGACGTAAAATATATATAAATTGGATCAAAAGAATTCACTAACCCTATTTAGAGTAACACAGAAATACTCTTACGAAATATGTAACTGAGAAACACGAAATTTTCTTTGTGGCAAATTGTGGCTTTGATGTTATTGATGTGAATGTTTTGTGTTTTACGTCGTGAAATTATTATTAGAGATTTTGGTTAGCCGTGTCCTCACAAAAAAAAACATGTGGGCAATTCACACTTGGTAGAAAAAAAAATTTGGTTCCGAAATAACGAGACGAATGTCATTTTAATTTTTAGGTTTTTATCGATAATTGATTTATAAAGAGGACGGATTTATATGTAAGTATGAGGCTGATCATCTACTTGCCTACTACAAAAGATCATGAAACGCATAAAGGAATCTGAGGCCCAGATCCAAAAAGGTTGTAGCGTCAATGTGTTATTTTTGAAGTGAAACTTCTTTATCGGCGTTGGAAAAATATTTACCATCACATTTTTCGGTTACGCGTCACATTTTCCGTTACGCGTCACATTTTTCCGTTACGCGCTGTATTTTCTTGTCACTACACGGTTGATTCGAAGAGATTCGAAGCCATTAATAACAAAAATATATAATAACGATAACAATGAAAGTAATAATTCTATTACGATTAATGAAATTTACGAAAAGTATATACAATATTTCAGAATTTATAATACTTTTTCATTTCATTTAGAAATTCTCTTATTTAACTAATTTCTGTAAAGTTGCATATAGAAGGTTATTTTTCGAAAAATAAGGTCATAAAGAAGTTTCACTTCTTACGTGTATACACTAATACACGCACACATGTACTCAATGGCAAGTCCATTCATAAAAAAATGAAAAAAATATAGAAAGACACTTAAAATATATCCATATAACAATATTTATCCTTAACTGTCGAATCAATAAGGCTTGGATTTTATTCATCTAAGGGCTTAAGTATTTCTTAACCCTCTTTGGAGGTTGTTTTCCCTTGCAGCACCCACAAGCAATAAACCGAACGCAAATAAAATTAACTCGTTCAGCCCAAATGCGCTCAACATTTTATTATTCGCTCACAAAGATCGCGATTCAGCCGCTTTATTGTGGCAATAAATTATAACGTATCACGGTTTTATGTCTCTCTTAACGCGTTAAGACAATGTCCCGAATATATAGGGTTGTCAATTTTGAAAATATTCATGTAAAAGTTGAAATATTAACAAAAGCTACTTGTATGGTTAATCGAAAGGATAATGTGACCTAATTTATTTAATTATCAATAATTAAATGAAATTTTACAAAATTCTTTTTAAAACATAATGTAAACCAACTTTAAATATATTGAACAATATTAATTCCTAATTTATTGAAGGCAAAAATTACACTTCGGCTTGTAGTCAGTTAAAAAAATAAAGTTATTGTCTGGTAACCCTAAGCTATAAGAATTATCGCACTCTTGTCTTGCTCAAGTTGGGCAGTAAAAGTGTGTGATGATGTTTACATGAGGAAGTGGTTCATTGTTATGTCATACTTCCTAGATAAAATGTATACTATAGAAATGTACATTCTCTTTTGGTTTTCCCTATATGTAACAAATGTTTTAAACAGAATCATAAAGACTAGAATGATTCTTACTTAAGATCTGATAAAATACATTTTCATTCAATAAAAAAAAATATATTTAAAATACACTTAAATGGTAAAGGGTCGAATAACATTTAAAGTTATATTTTATAAATAAATGATAATAATAATTTATTCATAAATTCTTATAAAACAGTAAAATATAATATATGTAGGTTTTTGTTATTCGGATTAAAGAGTGATTATATATATATATACAGGTTTTTAAACGAAAAAATAATACTGTATTATGTGGATGTACAGTGGTAGATATTAAAAGTGTTGTTATTTGCAAAATTTTAAGACATTAACGAGTGAAAATTCTACAAGTACAAGACGTGAATTCGATTTTTAAATTGAATAAGATTCAATGACTGCTGTATCTATGACCTGACATTTAGATTTTTGAATATTTTGTTAATAAATATAGCCTGTTACTGATGGATGAAATTCTAAATTTGAATTTTTTATATAGTCCAGTTTTTGAGTATAAACCTACCAAAATGTTTCATATTTATACAAAGTTATATGCAGTGTAATAAACATAGAATGGGGAGCGTATTGATGGTACAAATCCTTTTCGAAGACAAACGATCACTATGAAATAATAAATGTCGCTTTTATTGCCATTTCAGCAAGTTCACATCTAATGGCCGGTAATGTGTATAATGGCCGAATAATTGGTGATTTAGATCAATTTTATTCGTATATACTTATATATAAATTTGACCTGTTTATCTGTGATATTGTAAGGTTAGACGTGGAATTCACTTCGGGTGGGGTTCCCTGAGAGATATGACCATCTACTGTTCAAAATTAGAGAGTCCTCCCTCAAGGGCCGGCAACGCACTAACTAAAAAGGACTCACGATGCACTTCAACTTTTCCAGTTTCCTCACGAAGTTTTCGTAAAATAGAATACTAGAACAGATTGTCTTCCCTTTAATAGTGACTGTAAGTAGTGTTATGGGACACTGTCAAAATTCCTTTTTAGTGTATCAGGATAGATTTAAATTACTTAATAGACTTAAGTTAGGCTAGATCGTAATGTTTCATGATGTCATGAGGTCAAAGAACACATATCAACTCGGAAAGGGATCGTCGCCGTATCGCCGTTCGTCTCGCCGTCAACCAGGCGTCAACATAAGATATGCACGTAACCAAAGCGTATCAGCAGCTCCTGTTCGTCAACTCGGCTAGGGCTAGACAAGGCCGCGCTAAAGGCTAGTATTCGGCAGGAATGGCGCGGGAGGGGACAGGGGCAAGGGTGTTCGAGGAGACATGAGTTCGGGTAGAAAGAGGCCTAAGCGTGGGGACTCCAAGTTGACCATGCACCGCGGTTCGGAGGCCTGTTTAGTGTGGATTGCAGCCTACTGCAATGTGCAAATGTTCTGTATTGTTTGTATGAACTCCCTAAGTTCATACAAACAATACAGAACGGCTCGAGGTGATACAGTGACGATCCCTTTCCGAGTTGATATGTGTGCTACCTGAAACGACACTTGTAAAAAAGACATGTTTTCGTCCACAGCACGAGTGTGTGTTAAATATAGACACAGAAAGTCCATTAGTGCACCTACGGCATGCTGTTCTTGCCTATAAAGCGCTTAAATGTCTTTGCACAATAATAGTTCTACAAAAATTTGCATCAATTACTAACAGTTATATCAACAGCGTTCAGGTCCCTTGCCAATTGAATGCATCCGTCACAGATGACGTCACAAAACGAGCACGGCCAATAACATCACGGTTCATTGATCCCAGTCCTTTGTCCGTCGGTACTGTGACAATTGTATTTGCGCTTCTATAAGTTTCTGTGACGGATTTTGTAGTGTACTGTATTGTAGAAATATGAGTGTATTAATGTCATGGAGAGTAAAAGCTGTTTCGTTTCTTTCAAATCGTCCATAAGAATAAGTTTAGTCAAACCTGTCTATTGACAGATTTATTTATGACACTTCTTTAGGCGCTTAAGAGTAATTTTTTTACGGATGAAACGTCACGAAGATGTGCAGCGTTTTTCTCGAAGAAAAGGTAGACAGCGATTGAGAGAGATCGAGAAAAAATACACGCTATTGGTTGATGTATTCGTTAACATGGAGGACTAAGGCCAGTCGGCAAAGCGTTCGACGGCCTCCCTGCTAGGTGGACAGATGACCTGGTACGGGTGGAGGGAAGGCGTTGGATGGAAAGCGCTGATCATACTGGAAATTTAAGGGAGCGGACATTGTCTGAGTACTCTTATCTAGTACCTACTCTAATTGAGTACAGGACAGTACTTGAATCCCACGGCCCAAGAGTCTCTACTCCAAAGGGTATTTTATTCAATTATTAATGAAATGAAATCTAGGTTTAGATATATTAATCGAATTGTAAACATTTAATTTCGCGTTACCACATTACACAAACAGCAACACTTCATAATGTTTTGTTAAAATTGCTTAAATAACGTTTTAAATTAAAATCTAAATAGAACATGCATTTGGTGACGCAAAGTTTCCTAAGCCCGTTTTCACACGATACATCCTCTATTTAATGAAAATAAAGTTTAAACTTTAAGCTCATACAGTTAGGAGTTACCGCAGCTCAATGCTTTGAAATTTTATCTCAGCTTGTAGCAACTTTTAATATGCTAGTTATATTGTTAGTACACGGTAATCTCTTAGAAACTGGAGCTTGCAGTAAATTAGGAACGTATAATGACCGATATTGAAAATATACCTTTCACATTTTATTTTATTTATAATATGGTTTAATTTTGAAACAGGTTTTTATTTGATTGCTATATTTATTGATATATATACCCATATCGAAAGTCGAACTGACAGCTTTGTTTTAGGCAATGATGTTTTTCTTGTACGAGTACAGTAAGAGAGAGAGTAGATAGAGAGTAAAACACAATTATCATGGAGTATCCTTAACGTCAAACTTTGGCCATCAGGTAAAAATATAAATAAATAAATCGGTGGCGCTACAATATTTTGAGGTCTGGGCCTCAGAATTTTGATATTTTTTAAATCTAATAGGCATGTAGGTGATCAGCTACCTGGATACATGTAGTCAAGTTTTTGTGTCTAAGGCAAGCGGGATTCCTTACGATGTTTCTATCACCGTTCAAAGGAAAATATATTATATGTTGCAATTGTATAAATATGTTTGAAAACATAATGGTCAGGAAATAGTTTACCGGTACTTAGCATACAAGTACGACAAACAAAAAAACTTAGAGCTCACAAAAGCTTCAAGGCTTTGTTTGCTATCGGTGACTGTTGCAGTAATTGCAGGCTTCGTTTTAAACGCGTCACAATGGACGTAAACACCTTTTAGGAAAATGGGACGCATGTTTTGTGTTTAAATTATGATTAAAAAGTCAGTCGTCAGTGTGAAATATAAAAAGCTTTCAAGGAGCTTATTCAAACAATTGGGAGTTGTCGCGGCTAGGATAAAATATTTTTTTCGACGGTAAATATGTAATAATCATGAACATTTCTTCACGTAGAGATTTAAAACTCTGCTTAGAGCGGTTTATTTTTTTATCCCCACTAAGTAATGCATGGTTTTACGCTCCGCTTAACAGAATGGGTAGATTGTGCAATCTGCTGCAGGGCGCGAACTATCTGGGATTTCGGACCGCCCATCCGATTATAAGAAGGATATTCTGTTGTTACTTGGGCCATAACATAATCTTTATGCACCTAATATCCAGGCCACGCATTGGTTCTTTTATTAAATGTGATAGGAGGCAAAAATGCAGGAGGCTCATCTGATGGTAATTCACACATGGATACTCACGTTGCCAGAAAATAATTAGTACTCTAATTTAATAAAAAATAAACCTAATTTCTAAAAAAATCGTTCATTTGTTTGCAAATTGGGATAGCTTTCTTTTTATCATGATGCCTTAATATTGGAAAGTTCTGGTGCAGCAATAAAAGTCAGACGAAAATATCAGACGCAAGACAGTTCAGTTAAGAATTGTTGTTTATTCAGATTTATTCTTTCCATTTAACGACAACTCTTTTTAACGTCAAACATTACACAGTCTATTGAGTGTCGTTATATAGAGTGTAATTTATGATTATCATACACATTGTATATTGCAACAAATTTCACACACAATTTATATTTCCGGCCTTTAAGGTAGGAGTACGCTCGAACTTTGAATTATATTTGTAATTGAGTTTTAATTTTCCCACTTCATTTTTTTGGTTAAGCCAAAAAATCCTGCTAAAGCTTTATCCTTAATTACTTAACCAAGCGTTAATCGACAACGAAAATATTGAAATCTTGAATACAAAGAGCGAGGCAGTAATTTTATTCTTAATACAAGAGCGTAAGGTCCAAATTTAATGTTTAATTAAATATTTAATTAAATTCTCTCTTATTAGTTTCAGACAAATTTTCTGTATTCATGGATTGGCATAGAATAAGAATATTGGAGGTTTAGCTATACTTTTTTATGACGACATCATTCATAGCCGCAGAGGACCGTGAGTTTTAGCTGCTGATGTCGTGACTGGGTGCGGACAAGGCTAAGCGGTTGCCGTGTCCTGCCTCGGGCGATTGTGGGTGGCCCCGTGGGGTTTTAGTGGGTATGCACAGTGGCGAGTCCCTCATAACCCTTCACAGGCAACCGTGCCGCGGGAGGGTATGCGTAACGCATTTTCCCACGAAAAAAAAATACGTTTTTTAAAACTGAAAGGATACCGGCAATTCTGTTACAAAATTATTTTCTACAAAAATTTATGACTTAACGTAGTTATGTCAAGGCCATTTCGCTTAAAATGCGGGTCGAATTTGTTAAACTGACTTATCAATATACCTTTATTGAACAACGGGTGTTTGGTTTTATATTCAAAATTAACTCATTTTTTTCAATTCTCGCATCGAATACGATTTTAATCTACCTGCTTTTTATAATAGTAAAACGTACATACTGTGAAATATGTACTCGAAGATGCGTGCATTAACTACAAAACAAGTCTAGTATTTTCAGTGCTATCTGATAGGCTGTATTTTTATTTATAATTATTTATAGATTTAGTTTTTTACTTATGCCTTGTTGTGTAAGTTAGTTATTAAATATATTATTAATTTACTACTGATGATGTTCGCGTAGGCAGCTCGCATGATATAAAATATGATATTCAATATAAATAACGCCTCGATTATAGTGCGTATATATCTCTACAATGACGTGTTTAAGTCGCGCCTGCTTCTCTTTTTATAATGTTTTACAAGAAGATCGGGTATTAACCTTTTCGCACATTTGAACACACTCCAGTGTTAGCCTAAAATATATTGTAATATTTGTATTTCACTCGGACTGGTACTCTCTAACCTCTAAAACTGATGGCGATTATGACGGATATTATTTTAAATTTGGGGTTCTGTACCGTGCGTACTCAAAGTTCACAAAACGCTATTCTACGAAGTTATAGAAAGGCTTATGGAAAACCTTTGTAACGAATCTATATTTATTAAACAAAGCTGTTACTTGCGTAACGTACATTTCTTCTTATTGGGGTAATAGATATAAATACGTTATCTCTTCAGAGATCTCGGTATACTGTAGATACTCCTAAGAGATCTTGACATACAAACAGATGCGGTACTTTCACGGATTTGTCGAGTGCTATTTATTGAATGGAAATGAATCAACAAGCAATTGATAGATCTAAAGATGTTCTCGTTATATTTCTTCAAAGATTTGTAATTTTAAGTGCTACTGAAATTACATAAATCCGTTTTAAAAATATAACTTTGTTAAGTTTAAAATAAATATTTAAATTCAATGAAAAATTACATATTTAATTTTTAAAATAAAAATGTAATATCAATAAAATACATCAAGTTCAGCTATGGTTCACTTATAAATTATTTAGTTTATAGTTGTACATATATGTTATGGGGCTTCTAAACGCATTACTTTTTGCTGCAATGATGCCTGCAATACAGTTGCCTGACAACATTGCTAACAATAGCAGCCACACTATGCAATATTGCAGTAATGTCTCAGCCATATAGCAATCATATTTTGTATAGCCACTTATGGCCGGTATTGCCCCAATGGGTTTCAACTGCAATATTGCACAGCCAGTTTTATAGTTGTTTCAGTCACTATCTTTGTTATGGCACAGTGTATCCTTTTCTACGCGATATGTTGCTCTATTCTGTGTTTTGCGATCAGCTGCATTTTGATAACTACGTAAAAAAAAATCTTGAATAATTTATTATCAAGGCTTATTTCTAGACTCAAATTGTTTACAGTTTCTCGCCTATTTAAGTAAGATCGAATTGACAACTTCTTCTTTTTCTGTTTGTTTTTTAAAACAAAATAAGATGCTGCGACAAATGTGATTTCGTCAGCTATTGTTGCCGGTATATGTAGCACGTTTAGGAGTCTGCATCATGGGCCATACAATTGCTGTCATATTGCAACACATGTCCCGGCCATAGATTGCTCGGCCATCAGCTGCATTAAAACATTTTTGTAATGGCCGGGCAATTACTTGCCAATAGTGCAGCCATCAATTGCAGCAAAACATGGCCCGTTTAGAAGCCCCATTATAGAACGAATTTAGTAGAGTACCAAATACAATCCGTATAACCTTGACGTTACTCGTTCAACAACTGACAGCTTCCCACTGAAGTAATTCCGAACCATGAAATAAGGGGCCTTCACCAACTATTTTTTTTAGGTTTTAATTATTTTTACCGATCAATCTCCTTCGTGCCTTCTCCATCTACACGACACTGGCGAAGTACCTTGTGCCCAGTTGGCACAAATTAAAGCCATTAAAAAAAAAAAAAAAAAAAAGGGGCCTTCAAGAAGCCGGCAGCGCGCCTGTGAGCTTTCTGGCAGTGTGTGTTCATTTATATCACTTATATCAGATGATCAGATGATCCTCCTACCCACCGTTACATAAAAATAAATTAAAACAAGAAACGTTATACATATAAATGGGTTATTAGGGAAAGTAATCTAAATAAAATATTGGGTTAGTCTACCTTCATAGCTAAAAAATTACCCTTAAACTAAATAAAATTCCATAAATTTCACCAGTACGATATTAGTTTTAGATTAGTTTACCAAAATTCATGTTATATTTAATGAACGAATCTCCCGTAGTTCTGACTTTCTTCATAATAATAAGGCAGTGGTACTACTATCCTATTTGGAACGTGGCCTAAATTGCGTCCGAAAGTGATCAGGCAACTTTGTCATGTCATGTAATGACTTCTATGGCACCGATTTTTGGTTTTAAGACGGTTTCCTGACGATGTTTGCCTTCACTTTAGGAATTGGGCGTTGAAAAGAAATCTGTGATTCGAACGATTTCGAATTTTCGATTTTCGATTGACGACAAGGATAAGGTTCAAACACTTCTATGTTACATATTCAAATTAATTTAATAGGCTGCTAAATATCAACCCGCTCTCTATCTACAATTCAAATATACGACTTTAGGACTTGCCTATGAACACACCCTTTGCAGTGTTAGAGCTGATTCTGAGACCTAGTATGTAATTACACACTTCATTCGCTCACTCAATCACACATTTGCACTCACACACTCACTCATACACTCAGGCGTGTTGATGACAGTTGACAAAACAAAAACAAATAAAATATAAGATGTAAATAATTAAATTACTTATAAATTATTTCAAGAAATTTATAATTAAGTTTATTATAGAAGAGCTGGGAACCCTGACTGTATTTTTGACTTAAAAAGGTTCCCAAAGTGAATAAACCCATTTTTTTATATTCATACTGTTGTACCCTTTTCTAAGTAAAATATTTCCTCTAATGAACTTGAAATCAACGGGATAGATCTGATAGATTGCGTCAATCAGTCGTCGAAACGAGGCGAAATAATAATATCCAGTGACGTCACAGGCTATCTCAGACGACGGATTGAGGTAATTTGTCTGTCTGTATCTACTGACCTGCTTTACTTTTTATGTGATTTGGAGATATTCCATTTCTGTAGTCTTGGGATTATTTTAAGAGATACTTCATTTGAGAGTTGCAAAATGTTTAGTCCTTGAAAAGTTTTGAAAACAAATGGACGTGACAGATACTTAAAGCATTTGTTGTATGTATATTTATTCCTTATACATATTATAACAGCAAAGCTTTAATCAGGGCCACCGCTTGCAACTATATAAAGCGCAAATTCAACCCCACATGGAGTACTGTTCTCACCTCTGGGCGGGGGCTCCCCAGTACCAACTTCTTCCACTTGACCGTATTCAACGAAGAGCAGTTCGAATCGTCGACGACCAATCTCTCTCCGAGCGGCTTGATCCTTTGGCATTGCGTACAGATGTGGCGTCACTCTATATCTTCTATCGCATTTACCATGGAAAGTGTTCAAAGGAGTTGTTTGGATTAATACCTGCCGCTGAGTTTCATCATCGAACGTCGAGACAGATTACGAAATTCCACCGTATCACCTCAACATCCGCCATTCCACAACTGCGCGTTTTTCAAGGCAGTTATTGCCGCGCACCACCACTTCGTGGAACCAGTTATCCACTGAAGTATTTCCGAACCAATTCGACTTAGAGTCCTCCAAGAAAAGAGCGTACCAATTTTTAAAGGTCGGCAACGCACTCGCGAGCCCTCTGGCATTGAGAGTGTCCATGGGCGGCGGTATCACTTAACATCAGGTGAGCCTTCTGCCCGTTTGCCCCCGTTGCCGTCTGTTTGTTTGAATATATGGTGTTTTTCTTGACGTTCATAAGTGTACATGTTTACCTATATGAATAAAGGTACTTTGATTTGATTTGATTTGAATAAAGATTATTATTAAATAATGATGAGTAGTCTGAGTTATGGTAGAAAATAGTAACATTAAATTAAAAGCTTTTCATTTTATTTTGTTACAATGTGAAATTCTTGTTTGCTGAAACCTAATATGATTTTGTTCTTTTAACGTTGTTGATGGTATTCAGTGTTAAAAGCTTTGTACCCTGATGTATTTTTGATCTTTGCCCCGAGGAGAAACCATTAGACCTTTTAGAGTTCAGTGTAGACTCACGTATATAAATACGTAAAAATGAATCATTAAAATTAGCAAACAATTTTACAAACCTTATTACGATTGGTTAAACCATATAAGTATTTTTTCTTATATCATTCACTTATATATAACAGTTCATACCAAATTGTAATATTCTAATTAACCCAACTAGCATGTTTTGTTTGTATATCATACAATTTGTCAATACTCTGAACCACAGAGTCACGCTTTTATTGCCGGGTCAGTATTAGAACAATCTAAATAGAACTCTAAACTTTATGCCACTAGCATAAGACCTATATCATCTCCATAATTGACAATGTCATAACCACTCGATATTCAACTTTATTGCACTGAAATAGAGGCGTTATGCATATATTCAGACTCAATTTCCATGTAAATCATAGAAGTCGAGTCAAATTCAACCGCAGTGGTTTCGTCGAAGTTCGTAAATTGATTATGCATAATGTTATATAATCTACTGTCCATTGATCCATCTTTACATAGATATAGTTAGAAGAAGAACTATATAAAAATGTTTTTTGATCACTCTGACTACACTGAGTATATTTAATAGATAGATAGATAGAAGGATATACATAGATCCTTATGAAATTGGCGTTTTGTATGGGAGACACAAAAAGTACTTTTTTCTTTCTTTAATTAATCAAAATATGTACCATTGCTATTTATATGTAGTATATTGATCCCTTTACTAAAAAAAACATTAGGGTAGGAATCACCACAGCCGTGTGTTATTTTTTATCAACTTTGGTCTCCAGGCGTCCTCGATGCTTATTTTGCACCTCGATTACCAGAACGAAAACGTATGCAAAAATTCTCGTGTTTTTTTGCACCGCCATTCATATAATTAATCGAGCCGTTTCTACAGCATTTTTTCCACGGTGAAAGTCGTGCTTGTAAATAACGCGGCTATTTCTTTGTAGGTTTACACTTTATAAATGGAGTGACGCAAAGAAAACAAACAAAGATAAAAAAACGAGAAAATGAAATTAATAATGGTTTCGAAAAACATATGCACGAGTGAATAGCTTTAAGAAAATTCTTTAGCTTTAAGAAAAAGAAGATGTTTCAGTACAACAAAACGTGAACATCATACTAACGATCTAATATATTTATTTATTTATTAAATTATAAGTAATCTAACAGCTTACTTAATACATATTATTATACAAAATACTAATACAATACAAAAAGCCAAAACAGATTACATAGATTAACAAATTATGTATAAAAAACAGAAAACAAGCAAGCGCATTAAAAGAAAATTTTACATTAAAAAAAAAACAAAATAATAAATTTAAAAAACTGAAATTTGACATTTAAAAGCAACAAATAATACTAAGAATTTAAAACTACTACTTAAAAAAAACTACCACTTAAAAAAATCAGAGTCATGCCATTTTTCTCACGATTCATACTTAACTGTACGAATAAGTCTTAAATGCAAGCATATAAAACATTCAATTTGTTCCATAGCTGGGTTTGAAGTCAAGAGTCAATGACTTTATATCCCAGCATGCGCTATTAAAGTTATTCTAACCGAAGGATGTATACAACGTTTCGATATTTCGGACTGGATCAAACAAAAAGGCCGTTAGGAGGCCCCAACACGTCTTGATGGATTGGGACGATAAAAAGCACGGGCGGACAAAGCAAATTCAGGCTTGATAAAACAACAACAACAAAATTCATTTATTCATATAGGTAACATAATGTACACTAATGAACGTCAAAAAAAAGAAATATTTACATTTACTGCCAGTTCTCAAATCAAGGGCGTAGAACGGAAGAGAAGAACTGGCAATAAACTCTCCGCCACTCTTTTTAATCGCCAAGTTTTGTTTACGTAATGTTTGTAAGGAGCTGCAACTATATCACCATGTTCCATATGACATTTTGAGTAATAAAGAATAATAAAATAAGTTAACAAAGATTTGTCCTCTAACAGCGAGAGGCATGGTGAAATAGGAGGACGCACTTACATACTCGTGAAAACAACACGCAAATACGTAGTATAAACAACTTATATCACCGCATACACGAATTCAAGTACGACCACAAGTAGCACCCGTTCACGAGTATGACGTATGGCCAGCCATCGGCCCCCTCGCCATATTTTAGGGAGAGGGACAACCCAACGCATGGATGCCGCCACAAGCAATATATAAAACGTTCACCGGGGAAGACATGCTTTGGTTACTCTAGTGAGCTTCCGTCTTGCTCTTGAGCCCTTTCACCACCTGACGACCGCCCAAGCAGTAGTCTGAGTCTTATAGGAGACGCCCATGCTAGTCGTGGGAAAAAGCCCATTCCATAGATTGTAGGAACTATTTAAAAAAAATTCTCCACACAAATTAAAGCCTAGGCCGCACTGCACATAGCTTTAAATCACTGCGTTGTTTCATTACACCTATTTAAACCTTACGTACGTAAATGAAAATACTAAATAATTCATAATATTATCACACATAGCATAATCTTGTAAGCCAGCGCTGTATACAAAGCATATTACTTAAGACTGAGGGCACTTCAAAGGTAGACGCTTGCAAACAGTGGCTTGATCAAACATCTATAGAGCCTTTGATAACACTAATATGTAATGGACCTCTTATGTAAAAGCAAAGTGATATATGTACAACGAGGAGCTATATTTCTAAAATGCATGCTCATAGTAATGGTGATAAATGTTTTTCTTATCTATAGTTTTTTGAGTGAAAATACCTTTTTGTTTGTTATTTGCGCGCGTAACTTCAAAACATAATTAAAATAATTTGATTACGAGATAACACGAAAACTTGCAGCCCCACTGTACCGAAATATAGATCTTAACTGATACTATAGGTAATCAAACACTTCACAAACAGTTATTTAAAGACATTGGTAATACTTGGAATGAATTAAATAAAAAGCGTGATATAATAGCATTGTTCCCACAAGATGTGTTATAATGATAAAGGCCATTTTATTTATTACATTTACCAGGTACATTCAATAACTTTTCTATTTTATATCATCTATTTATACTATTCATTCTTTGGTATCTGTGTGGCCTTTTTTGGCAAATGACTCCTCCAAAACCCGCCTTTTCTGTCTGCGCTGTACCATATACCATCAGTAGTTTTCTTAACCTCAGTTTATTCTCATTCCACATCGTCTTTTGTTTTTTTGCAGAACAAGGGCCATACGGGCAGGAGGCTCACCTGATGTTAAGTTATACCGCCGACCATGGATACTCATAATGCCAGAGGGCTCGCAAGTGCGTTGCCGGCCTTTTAAGCATTGGTATGCTCTTTTCGTGAAGGACCCTAAGTGGAATTGGTTCAGAAATAATAAAGTGGGCAGCTGGTTCCAGAAAGTGGTAGTGCGCGACAAAAACTGCCTTGAAAACGCTCAGTTGTGGAACGACGGACGTCGAGGTGATGCGGGTGGAATTTCATATTATGCCTCAAAGTCCGATAATGAAACGCAACTAAGCTTGTCGTTCTCTTTTTTGTGTGAAATATATAAATTCAAATAAGCAATTGTCAAATGTATCAACCAAAATTCCACAGTAAAAGTCAGTAAAACTGTTATCATTATAAACTTCGCAAAAATTGTTTACGAAATAACTTTCAACATTTCGGATAACTGCAATGAAAGTTATATTTCAACTAGTTTCAAACATGTTGCGAGCTTTGATAAGTCAACCACCACCCGGGAGTTACAAAATCGTTATTCGAAGACTCCGCAGTCATAACATTTGTTAATACAAAAGCGCACTAAACGTAAAGCTATATTCAGAATATCTTATTACTTAACAGCAGTGAAAAGAGGTGGCTTACGCCTGAACCCAATAATTAATCCACAATCTCAGATTAAAAACAATATGATATCAGACCGTGTCAGTCGATCGATCTCCTATCTGCATCCCAATAACCAAACCCCACGAAGACAATACATTTTGAAGACGTATAGAATAAAATCGCTCTTTACACTCATATTTGATAATCAATATAAACCATATAAAGTAAATAAACCCGTACAAATAATATTAAGACATACACATATTTGCTTACAACATATCAAATAGCTTTTAAATATTTTAAAAACTGGTCTAAGTTAAAATCTTAAGAAACAACTACAAATGTATATCCACTTACACCGATCCGACCCACAAGGATAGCTTGTATCGACAGATGGCTAGTACAATCCGTCGATTGGTTATTTGGTTTTAGATGTCTACCTCAGATGGTTAAAAATGGATTGAGATAGGTTATTGGGTTTGGGCGTTACTGAAGGTGACTCTTAATCACTTTTGTTAATCGCGGAATGAAGGATTATAAAATGACATCGTGATGAAACCTTTTTATATATATAAGTTATATCTGGAGAATCTCAACGCCAGAAGGCTCGCGAGTGGAGTCTTTTAGGAATTGATATGCTCTTTCCTTTAAGGATCCTAAATCGAATTGGTTCGAAAATACTTCAGACGAAATTTGGTTCCACATAGTGATGCTGTGTGGCGAAATAATCTTTAAATGACGCTGAGTTGTGGAACGACGGATGATGAGTTGATAAGGGTGGAGTAACGTATTCTGCCTTGACATCCGATGATGAAACTAAGCTGCAGTGAATGTGTCAAATACGGTAGAAGATATAGAGAATATCTCTTTGCGACGCCAACAGACTAAGCCGTTCGGTAATAGATTGGCCATCGACGATTCGAACCGATTTTCGTTATATACCGTCAAGTAGAAGGAGTATCACTAGTGCAATCATCTGCATAGCAATAAATTTGATAAGTTACAGCATGCAATCTTTGTCTTAACCAAAAATCGGAAAAATAAATTCACGCGAAGATAAGTTTTGAGGTCTGGCGTTGTAGCGGTGTTTTTCTTTTATGACACTGAGAAAACTGTTTAAATGTTTTTCTTTTATGACACTGAGAAAACTGTTAAATTGTTTTTTTTATGACACTGAGAAAACTGTTTAAATGTTTTTCTTTTATGACACTGAGGAAACTGTTTAAATGTTTTTCTTTTATGACACTGAGAAAACTGTTAAAATGTTTTTCTTTTATGACACTGAGAAAACTGTTAAATTGTTTTTTTTTATGACACTGAGAAAACTGTTTAAATGTTTTTCTTTTATGACACTGAGGAAACTGTTTAAATGTTTTTCTTTTATGACACTGAGAAAACTGTTTAAATGTTTTTCTTTTATGACACTGAGAAAACTGTTAAAATGTTTTTCTTTTATGACACTGAGAAAACTGTTAAATTGTTTTTTTTTATGACACTGAGAAAACTGTTTAAATGTTTTTCTTTTATGACACTGAGGAAACTGTTTAAATGTTTTTCTTTTATGACACTGAGAAAACTGTTAAAATGTTTTTCTTTTATGACACTGAGAAAACTGTTAAAATGTTTTTCTTTTATGACACTGAGAAAACTGTTTAAATGTATTTAGAAATCGACGTATATTTTAAACAAGTTTTATAACTTCTCTGTCTATAGACCAATGATCTACAACTGATAAACCATGGATACAAATTATTTGGCTCAGCTGCGAAATTATCTCAGAAAGGGTCTTGTAATAGAACAGATCTGGTTCTTTAGGGACCTATATTACACTATATGCGAAATTAAATCAGAAAGGTAACGGATAACGGGCTCCGAGTCACCCAATCAAGTAATAATATGTTATGTTAAAATCGTATCATATAAATGTTTTTGTTGTTAAACTTCTGTCGACGCACGAGGGTAATTTTTTTACGGATGAAACGTCACGAAGATGTGCAGCGATTTTGTCAAATAAAAGTGAAAAGTGAGAGTGAGCGAAAATATATACACGCTATTGGTTGATATTGTACTCATGTAGTTACATTTTAGAACATTAGTTGGCAATTTTGTCGTATAACATCTTGTGTAGGAGCGTAGGTTTTTTATTTATTTATATTATCATTTGCAATTTTACAGTTTGTAAACTGTGTGAATAAAGATATAGAAAAATATGGAGTGATCATACACATGATCAACTATTGGGGCTTTTCCCTTAGTAATAAATAATTTACAAAGAAGTTTCACTTTTGACATGTGTAAGTTGTACGCATGCATATTTTTGAAGTGAAAACTTTTTTTGCGGCGTTGTACACTTTTTTGGAATGGGTTAAAAATGTTAAACTCGAACTGAAATAATTAAAATGGAAATAAAAACAATTAATTTATTACTTTGTAGGTTAATAAAATTGTAAATACTGTATACTTTATTGTAAATAAAATTATATTGTTATGTTTGTCATTTATTTTTCGAATACACAACGTTTTCTACTGAACATAGATCGTTAAAAAAATAAAATGGATCCGACTTGAAAACGCACAAAAAAGTATTAAAACACATTATTTCCTTTTCTATTTATTTATTTTGTATTACCAAAAAAATTAAATCAAACGATAATTTATTAGTTGTTTTATGTAACTTCATAGCCATGTATAAAGTTTTAATTTCTGTTTATTACTGAATACTGTACTTTTATTTTAAAATAGAAAAACGTGTCGTACTTAGGGATTTCGTGTAAAGAATATGTTCCGAGGCTTTCTAAGAATTAGATGATTGTTATTTGTTAGAACTCGATTTTGTATTTGGCTTTTACGTGTCGATGTAAGTACAATATACATGTTTGTTTGATATTTAAGTCCGCGTATTTGTTATAGTTAAGTGGCCGACAGTATTTTTAGGGGAAACATGCATAATTAAGTTCATATATCAGTAGATTATTAGATCTTTATAGATATCGGAGTCTGACGTCCCTTTCGTCTTTATTCTAAATAATATTTCTAACAAATGCTGTGTCGGCTGAGTGAATGCGAAGTATTGTTTAATACTGTACATTTAAAATCTTCTATTAAAAGCTAGTGTTAACTTTTATTTTATAGGAAATACATTATCAATAGACGCGATATATTATTAAATTAGTTGAATTAATTACAGATTGTAAACAGCCTTGATTAGGGCTTTGTGAATGTAATATAATACGTAGTCAGTATCAAAACGTACTTTACACTATGAAAGGCATACGTACTAAGTACATTACTAGCTGATAATAATCAATAACAGATTTGATAGATAATGAAGATGGGCTGGGTGCTGGTATGGGATACAATCTGTTCAGACACGCTAGCCCCTTCCAATCTACATGGAATAATACTAATAATAATAAATAATAATAAAAATAATAAATAATACTAAATACATAACACAGCGGGTGTGGCTTGTGAAGCGGCTCAAAAAGCTAAAGCATGCAAATACAGGGTATTCAGGGGAATATGATTTGATGATTTTGTCACATTCGGTGTCGAGGCCCCTGGTCTGTGAGGTCATAGGGTCATAAGGCTTTTTAAGGAAATAGTAAAAAGGTTGGTCGACATCACGTCATGAGACTGAAGAGCTGGCAACACCTCGGACTGAGATTTAATCTAGCTGTTCAAAGGGAGAACGCTGCCTTGCCTAGTATCTTCGCAACCTTGCCTAAAAGGACTCGTTTTAATAATATATTTTAAGGTTAGTTATTATTATTTGTAATATTTATTTATGTTAGCTACCTATTATAATTGTAATAATATAAATTTAAATTCCATAGAAAAAAGAAAAAACTTCACCTCAAAAAGAGATGTCAAAAAGTACATGAAGAAGCAGGAAAACTCTGATTTTTTAAGTAGTAGTTTTAAATTCTAAGTATTATTTGTTGTTTTTAAATGTCAAAATTCAGTTTTTTAGTTTTATTCTTTTGTTTTTTTTAATGTATCTTTGTCTATTAATGCGCTTGCTTGTTTTCTGTTTTTTATACAGAAATTGTTTATCTATGTAATCTGTTTTGGCTTTCTGTATTGTCTTAGTATTTTGTATTATAATATGTATAAGTATTAGCTGTTAGATTACTTATAATAAAATAAATAAAATAAAATAATATTTGAAATTGTAAGAATATGACTTAGTTTTGAGGAGATTCTCGTGTGAGTGGTGACTATAATACTTGATTGTATCTCCTTGTTAATACAAGGTGAGCAAGTAATAAACTAACGATAACCCCGGTATTAGGTATTGATACTAGCATTTGCATAATACGAATTAATGATAGACTTAGTCGTATTTGCATAAACTTGGTGTGAAGTCCTAGGCCATTTGTCGAATAAAGATGTTTTTAACAAATAATTTACATAAGTAATTGAATTTTAATTTATAACTTATATAAATAAGATACTTTTAATATTAAGAAGAGATTTATATAATCACATAAATACTAATTATGCTAAAAACTCAGTTTTGTATCACGCTGCCCGGACATACAATGACCACTATTTAGGCCTTGACTTGTTTGGGTTATCGCGGAATGTGGTTAAAAAGTGTATTAAGAATATCCATAGCGCAAAATCACCTACATCAAAAGCACATCCCACATACACACCATCACGTACAAACCCACACTTTTACACCATCACACAACACAAAGAATCTAGGCTTAGTTAATTAAATTAAATCCCAATTAGTTAAATTTATAAAATACTTTGTTTGTTTGTTCCCTTTTATCTTTTTGTTGTAAAATGTATCATGTATTCCATCTTTGGCTATATTCTCAGTGTATTTGTATGTAATTATATATAATTTATGTTAGCTGTAGGAGTACTAAAAAAATTTATTAATTGTTCTCATAAGATAAGAAATTTTAGATTGAAATTCCACCCGTATCACCTCGACGTCCACCGTTCCACAACTGCGCGTTTTTCTACGCAGTTTTTACCGCGCACCACCACTTTGTGGAACCAGCTGCCGACTGAAGTATTTCCGAACAAATTCGACTTAGGGTCCTTCAAGAAAAGAGCGTACCAATTCTTAAAAGGCCGGCAACGCACTCGCGAGTCCTCTGGTATTGAGAGTGTCGATGGGCGGCGGTATCACTTAACATCAGGTCAGCCTCCTGCCCGTTTGCCCCCTGTTCTATAAAAAAAAACGTGTTTATGATAACGATTTTGTTATACATTAATTTTAAGGCGCAAATTATTGACTAATTTTAAGTGGATAAAACACGTACGTACATTACATACACTCCAACTAGGACCTATCGCCATTTTGTTCACGCCAGCTCGCTGCGCGCATCATATCATATGGTTCGGAGCAATATAATTGAGATCATTACGATATCAAATGCACCGCTATCGCTTACAAGGCTTTGTACTGAATTCGAGGTTATTTCTGCGTTGTTCAATATCCTGTTTAATTGTGCTGGGCATAAACTACTGTGAAGTCTGCCTGGAAGCAGTTTTGATTATCAGCGTTGGTATTGATAGGAGTAAATAAATAAATAAACATGTTTTTAATGGAACATAAGATACAGGTATCACTTATTCCATGTCATGAAATTTGAATCTGTAGACATCCCTACTCATCGGCAAAGAAGACAGAGGGTGTAGGCCCAGAGGAAAAGCCGGCTATTTAAAAACAAATTTCGCAAATTAATTAAAAGTAGCCTGTCTAGCACTATTCCCAAGCCTTTTTAATAATCGTTAACTTTATGGTAAGCCTTTTTACACAGCTTATCTTTCATATATTTTTTTAATTTATTAAACGGCAGAGATAAAAGAGCCTCTGGGATATTATTAAAGAAATGATCACATGCGACTGCTACGGCGGGGAAAGAACTATTCTACCAATAAGAAAGGAAGTTACTGCATAAAATTAATGTTTAATCAAATATTGTTAGATGTCTTTTTATAGCCTTGCCGTCTACAATTTGTATTGTGTGTTTGATAGTGGCTTGAGCGTCCCTCTTTCAGACCTGAACGTGTTCGGTGCTAATCGCTTACGCTTGTTTCATCTTTTGGATCGTCGTTTCTTGTAAAAACAGGAAAAGAGTGGGACTTCTTTCCCTCGTCCATCTTCCTTTAATATGGGTTCATTAGAGCTCTCCAATAGTCTGAATCTTATTTAACATCAGATGAGGTTGTTGCCAAACGTCTGTGCAGGTCTGTAAAATTGTATGATGATGATACGATGAAATGCATGTATGTCACAGGTGGTTAATTACCTAGTAGCTAATTCGTAACAGATTTAGAAATCTGAGGCTGAAACCATGGGTACAACAACAACAATCGTTCACTTATTATATTTCGCTTCACCAATTTATTAACACATGACATGATGGAATGCTTAAACAATTGATACAACATTAATAGTCGGAAACCAAAACTTTTTATGGCGAATTTTGATTAAGTAATGAAAATTATTATTTTTATTTAAAAAAAAATTTTCGGATCCGAGTGGTCGGCATACAGCACATTAGTTTCCGAGTACTCGGATCCGAGAGGTAGGCATGGCAATGGTTTAAACGGGATGCACAGATCCGAGTGGGCAGCACCGCTACTATGACCCCGCTCCACTCGGATCCGTGTAAAGAGCACTTAAAGAAACCACCAAATTACTATAAAAATTATATTTGTTTATGGAAATAACGTTGAATTTATGTATGTATTTATTGAATGCTTGGCTGTTGTTAATTAAATTTAATATACAATCTATGTATACATAATTGATCCACTTGGTTTGGATATTGGTATATATGCGAGGAGTTGGAATTCAGACAGATCATAAAATTTATAACAATTTTATTTTGCTTTAAAATTCGGGTAATACAAATTGCAGACGGCAAGTCTATCAAAAGATAGCTAACATCTAGAAAGCAATATTTGATTAAACATTAATTGTAAGAAGTAACCTTCGAGAGTACCTTCTTATTGATAGAATAGTTCCATCCGCGTCGCAACAGTTGCATTTAATCAATTATCGAATATAAACTTTTAAGGATTACGTCAAGACCTATGCTTAATTTCAGTAGATGATGCTTATACTTGTTAACTCTTGCAACTCTTGATTAAGTAACTATGAATGTTTGAATGTATATTGTTATTTTTATTAAAAAAAAAACATTTCGGCACCGCTACTATGGCCCTGCTCCACTTGGATCCGAGAAAAGAGCACTTAATGTGTTATAGGAATATAGTAATAAATAAATTCTCGAGTTCAAATTAGTTAGTTTGTAGAGTTGTATTAACTATTGCGGAGTTAGTATGGCCTTATACGCTTGATACAAAGTCTACAAGAAAGCCTTTCCAACTTCTTTGAAAGTTCTCTGTGTATAGGCTAAAATCGAAAGAAACCAATCAATTTCAACACATTCACTAAATACGCCTAATTCCTTGCACAGTGAATCATTTTTCCAACATTTTCCGAATAATGAGTTTAATTTCGCCTAAAGGCAATTTAAGTATCGATCAATGTAGTTTTATTTTACAAATATATATTTTTGTTGCAAATTATGTTAAATTACATACTGACTAAATCCGTGTGTTCATGATCTGTAATATATGTCGAAAATTGGCGACCATTTGACATTCAGGGCCTGTTTCACAATGTATGAATAAAGTACCAAATAGCTATGCAACACATAAATTATTCGAAAGATAAAATTTCCGAATAAGAAACTTCGCGTTTCATGACAAATAGCGCTATGACATATAGTCGTGAAACGCAACAAACATTAGTTTATCCTACCAATAAGTAGTAAATAGATTATTTGGAACTTATCCGGACATTGTGAAACAAACCTTAAGAGAAGATCTTTTAATATCATCGTCAGGAAATCTGAATCTGAATGATTGATCTGCTATGCGTTTGCGTACCCGCTATAGTATATACCTATTGCAACGTATATACCGCGACGTTGTAGGTTCGATCCCTGGCGGTGCACCAATATACTTTCTAAGTGCGCCTTTAACAGTTACTTGAACAGTGATGCAAAGCATGGTGATGACTCCAGTTTGGTTCGGTTTTAGACCGAAAATGTTGACGGCGTGTCAGGCACAGGAGGCTGATAACCTACTTGCCAATTAGATTAATAAAAGATCATGAAACATTTACATAAATCTGAGCCCCACACCTAAAGAAGATTGTAGTGCCACTGATTTTTATATACCAATTTATTTAAATCCAAGATCTAACAATCTTTCTGCTTACTACACGATTTCTAGGAAGCTAAAACGAAGTGATCACAGTTCAAAGAAATATAGTTATTTAAGATCTAGGTTTCAAACTACATTTTACACGACACAAATTTATAATCCTTCTTAAAAATGCAGAAAATGCGAAGACGTTTCAATTTCAGTTCAACTTTGTTATTAGCTACATTCAGCAGCTGAAGATTTAGTCAAATTAGGGTCGATTCAAGAAAACCTGCTTAATACGCAACTTTAGACTTTACAACTCGGTAATAAGATTCATAATTGGGTAAAAGTAGAAATGTTTCCATGTCGCGGAAATATGAGACGTTGGCTTTTGTTGGCTCCCGCTTCGTCCGTTTCCGCTGACCCCAAGACCTTTTAAACGTAGTCTATCAACAACGGACAATAATAAACTCATTATTATATATCCTTAGATTTTACATAGTGTATATATGTATCGATTATAATAGTGTGATTAGTGCGACCTTTGTTCATGGGATTTCAAGCAAAAAATTTGCGTTTCATAAAACTTTGAATATGTTGCTTTGTAAGTTAAACATAACAAATTTTCTATTGATGTTCGTAAGTATACTTAGTTACCAATTTAATAAAGTTATTATGAGTTTGAGTTTAATTTGCATACGAATTTATTAATTGAAATATGTATCAAGTAAAACATCTTTTTGCTGTAAATCTATAGTTGTATTGTCCAACTGTAAATAATCACGTATTGACATAAACTTATACATATATTAAAACATCTTTAAATATATGTTTCACTATGTAATAATTTCTATATCGAACAAATTTACAATCTATATAGCTTGTATGGTAAATCCAATTAACACCAAAACGGAAGAAAGCAGTATTTTTTGTTAAGAATTGCATTGTGTTAGAATTTTAGTTGAAATTCAGGCAGATTCAGCTGTCAATCTGGCGCTGAGCTGTGGTTTGACGTTTCAGATTAACCGATGCCTCGGGACAGACGCTAGATTAATGAAGGAAATACAGTTGCTGTTACGAATATTTTGATCCCTTATAGATTGACGGTTCATATAAGTCACTAATGGATGTTAAGATTCGCAAATCAAGACTGTTAACATGTACAAATAATCAGGGTTACTTTATTGAACTAAACAATTTAAATTATCAATAAATATAATATTTTTGCTTCCTTAGTAGAATCAGAAATAAAAAAGCTTACAAAATGCTGACATTTGAAAAAAAGAATTGTCTTCTAGTTTTACTTGATAAAATGAAGTAATGATTAGCTTAGTTCGTATGAATTAGATCTTATTGTAATAATGAACTAATAAACAGTACAAGTCTATCGGGCTATCATTGTTAAGTTTCGTAATACTAATTAATTTTATTGTTCATCAATTAAAAAACCGCAATATTCTTCATAATTCAGAACCTTATTTCTAAATGATTGTTTCACATTATTTGAAGGCAAGAGATAAAAAAACTGAGATAGAAATTTTCAAATCGTTATATTTTGCATTTTAGATCTATACAATGTTAGGTCAAAAAGAATTGTACTTCACACAAACTCTAAATAAATAAATTTAGTATAAAAATCACCCGCCTCATTACACAAACCAAACCATACAGTTCTTTTTCAGTTACACCCTTTTAAAATACATAAACTATTTCTGTTAAACATGTTGCATCATTGGTAAACTGTTTTATTATTGATCTTATTTATTTATTTATTTATTTAAAGTAATCTAACAACTTACTAATTAATACATATTATTATACAAAATACTAATATAATACAAAACGCCAAAACAGATTACATAGATTAACAAATTGTGTATAAAAAGCAGAAAACAAGTAAAGCGCATTAAAAGAAAATTTTACATTAAAAAAATAATAATAATAATAATAAAATTAAAAAACTGAAATTTGACATTTAAAAGCAAAACAAATAATACTAAGAATTTAAAACTACTACTTAAAAAAACTACTATTTAAAACGTTATCTTTCAATTGTTTTGTAATTAAGTTAATAATAATATTTAGTTTTTTTGTACATAATTATATATATAAAGTATTTATTTATTCACAAAACTACATTATCATTCAAAGTGAACTTATTATAATTATTTATTTTTAAATAAATTATTATTAAGTATATAGCTGTTTACTTATCACTTTGCAAGAACCCTTCCGCAGGCCTCCTCCATGGATCTCCAGGTATCGCGTCTGCCCTAGATTGTATTTAGACCCATAACTATGTTGTATTATGTGAAAGATCGAAGGCTCGTCTGTTAGTATGTAGATCTAATACGATAATGTCGAAAATAAAAAATAAAAAAATGAAATATGTATATCGCTACTGTAATCTCACTCTGCGAACATATATAGACGTCAATAGTGTCGGAGACAAAATTTAGTAAGTACAAAGTATGAAACTCCAACTTAGAGAAACAAAACTACCTTTGCAGATTTCCAACAGAAAACATTTCCAACAGTGCTCAGTTCAGTCAAAAACTCAGTTTTGTATCGCGCTGCCCGGACATACAATGACCACTACTTAGACCTTCAGTTGTTTAGGTTATCGCGGAATGTGGTTAAAAAGTGTATTAAGAGTATCCAAAGCGCAAAATCACCCACATCATGAGCACACCCCACATACACACCATCACGTACATACCCACTCTTTTACACCATCAAACAACACAACCAATTTTGGCTTAGTTAAATAAATTAAATCACAATTGTTTAAATGTATTAAATACTTTTTGTTTGTTTGTTCCCTTTTAAAAATCCGTTGTAAAAAATTTGTTGTAAGTGTACCATGTATTCCATCTTGGCTATATTCTCAGTGTATTTGTTTGTAATTATATATAATTTATGTTATCTGTAGGAGTACTAAATAAATAAATAAACAGTGCTATTGAAAACATTTTTTAATATATTATATATCGAATACAATAATACGTAGAACTTCCATGCAGAGCGCTTTAAATATCTTTCAAATGCCACATTGAACCATCTCACACTAGCGAATCCCAATCGAATACAAGAAATTCCATCAAGCAAAGAGCGTGTCACTTAAACCTAGGCAGATCAAGCGATTTCCCACACCCTATAAAAAAGTAATCAGTCCTCAAGTACTGCTCAAAATTAACCCTGGAACGTTTCAGAATATGACCAGTTCATCTAGGTCACAACTTGTATTGTTTTATGCAAGGAATGTCTCTAGACTGCCTCATTAAAACGATATAACAGTTTCTCGACACTTTGCGCTGATCTTTGCTTATTTATTAAGATGTCTTAGAGTACAATCTCGTATTTTTCTACACTATTTCTACAGTACTATAAAGATATTAAAATGCAATCTGAGTTGTATATAATATGCTTATATATTATTTGTAGAAGTACACAAAGAATGACAGCGTGAAAACTCCTTTGTCAATATATTTATAGACTTGAATACGTCAGACTTAGAATTTCTGTTAAGGATCGAAAAGGTTTTTATAGTTAATTCATAAACGTGTGCTCAATTCATTATTGTTTGGTGCCAACTTTATAAGTAAAATACTTCAAATTTAAATAAACTCTATTATTTAATTTATTGCCTCCACAGATAATATTGAAAAGTATTGATGTCACGTGTCAATGTTTTAAAATCCTGTGGAAAATCTATATATAAAATTGATATCTTGTAGTCTTGAATCATTCTGTATTTAATACAAAATATTATCATAGCACCAATTACCAGCTATGGGTAAAACTAATTACCATTTAATGCATATTCTAAAGTAGCTTTTACTATCTACAAAATGCTAAATAATTGAAGACTCGTCTTAGTATTCGAGTTCTCATTAATAAATGTAGAATAAATTCACAAACGAGTTTCTGAAGTCGATTATAAATTGCTTGAGATTTGTCTAGATGAAGTTCAGCATAGTTTCGAAGTATAAGAAATTACAAAAGAACGGACAAGGGTCTAGAAATCGTTAATTTTGTTGTACACTCCGTGTTCTTTAGATTAACATACAAACTATTTTATATTATAAAAGATTTATAATTTTTGTAAGAAAAGAAAGAGATATTCATAAAAATGCTTAAAAAATACTTAAAGAATTTGGCTCCTTATCTTTTCCTTTCTTCTTTGATTACATTCCTAAATATCTATGATTCATGTAATATCTCATTTGTTGAGACTTTTTGTCTTTGTAGTACAATATAATTAATGTTTAAAAACAAAATCAAAATCATTTATAAATATAGGTAACACAATATACACTTATGAATGTCAAAAACAGAAATGTATATAAAATGCTTCTAATTATACATTAAAAATAAAAAATAAAATACGTTTATTTTGGAACAAAAGATCATCAAGGTATCACTTATGCCATGTCATTAAATTCGAACCTGTAGGCATCCCTACTCATCGGCAAAGAAGACAGAGAGTGAAGGCCGAGAGAAAAAGCCGGCGTAAAAAACTCTCGGTGGTCTTAAAAAAAGTAAATCATCAAAAAATACTACAATATTTAAAACAAATTTAGCAAAATAATTAGAAGAAGCCTGCCAGGCACTATTCCCAGGCCCTTTTATCAACTAGATAATCGCTTACTTTATAGTAAGCCTTTTTACACAGCTTTGCTTGAATACATTTCTTAAATTAATTAAAAGGCAGAGATAAAAGAGCCTCAGGGATTTTATTAAAGAAGAGTATCCCTTTTCCCAAAAAGTGTAAATCGAGAAGTTTAGACCGAATGGCTTCAGCGTGCAACTCTCATTCCTGAGGTCGTTCAATGCACCAATAGACGTTCTTTGTATTTGCGCAGTTAACATTCGCTCGAACGCTGAAGGAAAACATCTAAAGGAGACCGGCTTGAATTCGTTCATGATTCGAAGATGTGCAAAGGCACAGTAGGCTTATACCTACTTGCCTTCGTAAATTGTATTCGTTTTTACAACAAACTCCCAAGCGAAATTAGAGAACTATCACTAAACAAATTCAAAGCCCTTGTTAAAAGTAAATTAATTAATAAAGCCTTTTATGTGACGAATACTTAAATGATCCTAATCCTTGGGATTGATTTGCTCCAGTTCAAACAATTTGTATTAAAAACTTGGCGATTGAAAAGACTGGCGGAAAGTTTCTTGCCAGTTATTCTTACCCGCTCTACGCCCTTGACTTGCGAACTGGTTGTAAATGTAATTTACAGTTTTTCTTGACATTCATAAGTGTACATGTTTACCTATATGAATAAATATTTTGATTTGATTTGATTTTGCCGATTAGATTAACAAATGATTATGTAATATATATATAGAAATCTGAGGCCCAGACCTAAAAATATTATAGCGCCACTGATTTATTTATTAACACTTCGTTTCATTACAATATAAAAATTTAACATAATTAAATGAAAAGGAGGGCAACTGGCGGTCTTATCGCTTTTGAGCGATTTCTTCCAGGCAACCACTTATTTATTAAAAGAACAACTTGGACGCCAACCCTCCATGTTAATAATGTCCCTTTTTAGGAAAGGGGAGACTTCGACACTCCCCTGCTGCTCAGCCACTCGGTCACATATCTGCCGATTGCGTACCTGATAGGCAAGGATATAGGGGTCCCACAGAAAAAAAAAAGTACAATGGCCGTCAAATATATTTCCTAAAGCTTATACACACAGAGAGTGTATATAAGAAGTTTCCAAGCTCTACCATACCAAATAAACTTTATTTGTATCGTCGATAAATAATTGGAAACAAAAATAAATTGTAGTATCTGAAATGGGGTATGGGTAGGTAATGATTGGTGGAAGTTTTCTCCAAAGCATATATTTTAATACAGACAATATCAATTTAATGTAAAATCAGATTTTTTATATTTTCATAAATTAATTATTATTATATCTTTGAAATTGACATATCGTATATGTCAATTTCGTTTCAATTAGTTATCATTTATTTTGGATAACAAAGAATTATAAAGAATATTATATACATTTGGTATAATAGTATCTTAAAAATAGTCTTAAAAAGAGTCTTAATCTTAAAAAGTTATTACCATTGTATTGCTTTTGAAAGCTATTGAATCACATCAAATTCTATGTAATAAAATATTTTCTATATTAGCCTATATTTTTTTTAAAACCACTCATAATTTGCAACCTTATTGTAAACGTGGAAAAAGATATCTAATGCTATTTTAATTTGTATGGTCCTGTGGACGTATTTATGTATCTGTTTCGATATTATTTCTTTATAGTAGGCAAGTCGCTTACTAGCCTGTCAGCCTCCTGTGATCATTTCCCTTCGCCACAGACGCACGTCCCCATACGGAAAATCTATTGGTTAATAATTTAAACGAACTCAGACTAAAAGAATTCAAGAATGTCACTTCAATATATATTAAAAAGGTACTTTTTTTTCAGATTACTGGTGTAAATTGAGCCTGTCTTTGTCACACAAGCAACTAAAGTTCTAAGGTATGTTGTACAGCTCGTAAAATGTATATACTTTTATTTAAACACTTGTTTAATATGTAACCAAATTTTTTTAATAACTCTCCAAATTTTTTTAACTAGAGGTTTATAAGGAACTAAAATCGGCTGCCACATCATTAAGTTTTTAAAGAAAAGAACGACAAAGAAGTTTTCTCTTTGAATGGTTCCTCCTGGTTCGATTGCTAAAGCGGTGTCTAAACGGTATTCATATAAGTGTCGTATCTACATACGTGGAGAAACAAAAAAAATAGTAATTAAATTTTTATACTATAATCAAAATTTAAAATAATATATATATTTATAAATATATATATTATAAATTTAAATTAAATAAAAAATTTATTAAATTTTAAATAAATATAATTTATTTAATAAATATATATATAATTTTATATTATATAAAATTTATATTTATAATATATATATATATATAATTTTATATAAAGGTTATTGAAACTAAAATCAACAAATATCTTATTTATTTTCAAACTAAATCGTTATAGTTAGCAGTTGAGCGAGTTGAGTTCGTGGAAACTATATTTTTATAAAGTGCACGGTGCGTTGAATTCGCACTTCAAATAAACACGAAACTGTGGAGCGTGCATGACTAAAAAGCAGGCGCATTTTCAGTTAATATTAACTGGTGTATTTAAAATAAAAAAAAACTTGTTTTGGCTGGATATTACCGGATTTTGGTAATTTGATGCCCATAAAAACATTGACGTAAAATTTGGGTAAAACATGATATTTCATTTATGTAAATATTGCCACAACCGAAAAGTTTCGCGCTGAACTTTCTCTTTATCTTTAAAATACAATCAAAACGACAGTCGAAAAATTGTACAACAAATTTACATTGCCGCCTTATCGGTGATTATTAACTCTCTTTCGGAACTCTATTTTATATCTCAATTTCTTGGTATATGTCTAGATGAACCATTGCATTCAATTTATATATAAATAATTACTCCAGATCATCCCTTCGTAATGGAATTAATGTAACATAATACCTATCTATCACTTTTCTAAAGCCAATTATAGTATTTTGTTTCCTTATCCCAGACTTGGATTAGATCGATCACAATTGGATTACCAACAAGCCGATACATTTGTTTTCATTTATATGTTTTAATCAAACATGATCCGTTGAGAAGGCTCTCAAATAAATCCAAATATTACAATTATATACACAAAGTATTTAGGCTAAATTTATTATAAAATTAGTAATAAATAGAGCACTAAAATATTCGTAAATAGTTCAAACTTAAATAATCGTAATAAACGAATCTAAAAAAATCCATCAAAAACTTAAACAGCAGATTTTAAAACAGCCAAGATTCCTATAAAGTTTAACGATCAGTCATGCAGAAATTCCATTGATAGTTTATAAGTCCGCGAAACTTGCGAGAATTCTTTATGAGAACTGTGTTCTTATTTCATGCTAATTCAATTTTTTATGTCATACATACTATGTTGATTATATTTTACCATTATTTTTGTTTTTCTTGTAGCTCGGTAATATCTGGTATCTCAGGAATAAATAAAAGGCAACCAAATAATAATGTTATATTAATTGTTTTATTATTAAAGGAACCATCATGTGAAGTTCAGGCCAGTTTTGTTACGTTTTCTTTCACCGTACCAGCAATATAGAGTTCAGAATTATTAAAAATTAATTTACACCATTTACTGTCAATTTTATTGATAGCTTAATTGTATTTAATGTTTTTAGTCTGAGTTTGGCCATGCATGGGCTGTATATAAATAAATAATAAATGGCTAATTGAGTTATACTTATAACTCTGTTAGTAAAATTACAATTCACAACTAACACTGCTCTAATGTAAATGTATAGTTGGTATGTTGAGTACAATGCGTTACACAATGATTCTCAAACCCTTTATGTAAATATAACTAGTCCAGAATTTCCAATTCTATTCCAAGAACATTGGCACCAAAGTGTCCATTGTTGTGATCCAAACGTAACTAATAATAATAAAAAAATACCTTAAACCTTATTGAGTTCATCTCGCAGATGCGGTAAAGGTCTTTCCTCATAATATGTAGTGATTAAAATACAATGTTTTTCCTCTGAAATTCAAAAATATATGACGTCATATGTTGTATTTGAAACTTCTGGAAAGTGGAACATCGACGGCTGTGTCTCACCAAACGTGTATAGAAGTTTATGAAGCACGTCGCCGTTTGAAACTTTGAAACTGCCCCAAAATATACGCCACGCCTGTATAAGAATCCGTTTATAACAAATCTATCTGGCCAATATATAAACATTAAAAATAAGTTATATTTGCATCTTTTATACTATAATTAAACTTGATTTCTGTGTTTATAATTGTAATTAGACAGTCCGATTACAACTCGTGCATCTGAAAACTGATATGTGAACAACATCACTATTTGACAGAAGACGATACCGTCAAACCCATACTTTCAACAGCAGTTTTATCTAAAATGTCATACTTAGTATTCTTCTTGATTTAAGCTTCTAGTGTTTTGTATTGTCAATCTTTAAAACGAGAGCAAGTCTTACGCAGTCGCAATACCACTCCCTAGAGAGGTCATTGATTCTTCTTTATTCCAACAAGCCATTTACCGTGGATTTTACCCATTATAATTAATTTAACGTAGTGGTAGCTACTATAGCGCAACACATGGCTCAGTTACGCAAATTTCCGTGGTTTTTAGTTAGTTAATAATTTTCTCACTATTAATTAAATCTTAATCATAAATACTAAAGCGTGTCACTAAGACTCTTTCATCTCTTATTTGTTTTTTTTTAATAAGACATATATCTATAGTTTTTATAAGCTATTGCATTGATTTTATCGCGGGCTTTGAGCACGGCGACCGAATCAAGAAATTCCGTAACGAAAAAAACCTAACATACGATTTCGTAATAAAGGTATGGCCGATACGCGTTAGAGCGAGACAGAACGCATTCTGTCTTACATGGGTCTGACGTGATCGGTGACGTAGCCTAAACGCAGCCGTTGTAGCCGGTACGAGTTAGAATGAGACAGACTATGCATGTTAGTCAGACTCTGGTAGTGTGGTAGAGTGGTAGATTGAATTAATATCAAAGAAAAAACTGAAAAAAAAAAAAAAAAATACTGCATAAATAAACAATTATAATTGCATAAGTTGATAAAAAATGCTCTACAATAGCTTTACCGCGGCAGTCCCCGAGTGCCACACGTTTCATCTTTTTTATTCAAATTTGCATTGAAATAATCTTGTTCTGAGCCTAATTACCGCATATAATACATTCCATCTTTTAACAAATTGTACTTTTATTGTTGTAATTGTTGTAATTTTGTATTGTAGACTGTACAATGTTGAAAACTATGATGAAACTGTTAATGTGAACTCCACATTGTTCGTAAACTTACACTGCCCGCTTTAAAGAGTGTTATTTTTTAAATTACTTTTGATATACAATTGAACAATCAAACTAGCTTACCTGTAAGCGCCGTTCGATTGAGATTATTCCTGTTGGTGTCTCGTCCGATGATGAAGAGACCCACCCGTAGTTCGTTGCTGATGGATAGCAACACCCAAGTGGTTGTAACAATCAGATAATAGTTGGGCTGATAACTAAATGAAGATCATAGACCACAGATCACTAAGCTATGGTTGCGAGCGTTCGCATTAAAAAAAAACATTTTTAGATCAAGATTTAAACTTATGTGACGCCCTCCAGCAACTGAGAAATATACTACATTAGTAAATCGAAGACGAAACAACAACAGGTATAATTGAAATTATTTTTGATATCTAAGGAATGTTTTAGTTAACATATCCGATTTGGGAACATTCAAATAACTATGACAGTAATAAATGGTAATAATTATTCCATAATATTATAGTCTGCACGGCGATTTCCTTGACGAAAACACTTAAACTTTGAAAGACGTAATTATATTGAGTTTGAATGTCTGTTTGATCTACTTTTATGACGACTTTAATGTCTATTAGCTAAAAGGACGTGGAAATTATTTGTTAAAATGTTTGTAGACTAAGCTTAATTTGCGTTATGATTTATTGCGAGCTAATAATTAACTTTAAGGAGTAGTTGATTTTCTAAATTGTTTTACTGTCTTGGTATGTAATCTCTCGTAATAAAATACTTAGATAACAGATATTCATGAGATTGTGTCCCTTATTAATAAACAGATGTTAACTTATATACTGTTTGATTATATGAACCATGCAACTGCCATAAAAAAAACCTAAAGAGGTTGTAGTGCCGTGTGTAGTCAGATTTCTGAATATGTTTCATGATCAATTTTTAAATCTAATGGGCAAGTAGGTGATCAGCTTCCAGTGCCTGACACGCGTCGTCGATTTTTTGGGTCTAAGACATGTCGGTTTCCTCACGATGTTTTCCTTTATCGTTCGAGCAAATGTTAAATGCGCACATAGAAAGAATGTCCATTGGTGCACAGCCGGGGATCAAACCTACGACCACAGTTATGAGAGTCGCACGCTGGAGCCACTAGGCCAACACTGCTCTATGCAACTGCCATGCAACTGGATATATTGAAGAAAATTTTGACTTTCTTACCTCGAAATTGAAATAAAATTGTGTTCATACAGAACTATTATCTAAAATAATCGCTTAACCCCTTGTGGGTCCGAGACATCGCAAGTATATTTCGCCATCGCAATTTATTTTGTGCATCTTCGAGGTCCTTTACTTACGTTCTCTCTTGGCACTTGTGAGTTCAGTAAGGACCTCGTGGTTCTGTCGTCCGCCATCTGTGCACATGTTCCAACCACTCGAGCCTGTTGCATTTTCTTGGACGATGTTGGCGTCGTCAGGGATGTTACAAAGAATCTTCCGCTCGCTTTGCTAAAGGCCCTAAACAAGCTTAGTATTATTTTTTTCGAGGTACAATAAAAATCTTTATTTAGGCCAAACTGAATTGCTAAATACGTAATAAATAAATAAAAATATCTTCATTATAAAAAAAAAATTACAGGGCAGTTGCCGAGGCTTACCGTCAGTTATTATTGGATACTTGTGTGACTTAAATGATATATTATACAAAACGATAAGACAACTAATTGAACTGTATCTTTTACTTTTGTTTGATTTGGATCAATAAATTTAATCAGCCACTGAAATCTTTACCTTTCCATTGAATTAACTAAAAAAGTTGTCTATTGTATCGATATAAAATTTATGTTACTAATTTGTAGATCACATATTTCACAATTTCTATTTGAGCAATTGTTAACGTGATTGAACTGACTATTAAAGTTTTTGAAGCTTTGTTACATTGTTGGAATCAATTTTAGTATATTATTGAAGTCAAGAAATGAGCGTACCAAAACTTAAAAGGCCGGCAACCTGATTGTGAACCTCCTGGTAAAGCGAGTGTACATTGGCGCCTGCATCATTTAGCGTCTGGTGAGCCTCGTTTACCTCCTATAACAAAAAAAAGTAAATAGCGTAGTTGTCATATGATATCACATATATAAAACATAGCTTCAAAATCTAGGTAATTCCAGATCAAAATAAGCCATAAAGAAATTTGTCTAACATTGTACTATATTTACATTCCTATTTTGATTTTTGCCTATAATTTTAACTACTCAAGAATTAACTCTAACCATTAAGTTTCTGAAAATACACGAAAGGAATATACTGTAGGTTCTGTCAGTTATTGGAACGAGTCCAAAACGGTGATTGTTGAATTTCATGCCGTGGTATTAAGTTTTGAAAGTTTATTAAAAAACGTTGTGCCTTTTTAATATGTTTGATTTAACATATTAAAAAGGCACAATCAAATCAATTAAAAAATCATTTATTCAATTTCGATGCTTCTTAGGGCATGCTTATGTCAAAAACGTTTACAAAATTCGCGAAAGAGCAAAACTACACCATCCGTTCGCAAAACTACCAGGAGGCCTTGTTCTAAGAACGGGCAAGAAACTCAGCAGGTTTTGTTAATGATGAATTCTAATACATTATCTCAACAATTGTATGCATATTGGCCTATTGCAGAAGATATAATTTGTCTAATAAATAATATGCATGTGGTCAGAACAAATCCGGTTTTCCGTATGACGATTTCCTTTACCGTATGAACAAAGAAAAATACCATCTGTATATATCTGTATCACCTCGACATCAGTCGTTTCACAACTGAGTATTTCTCAAGGAAATTATTGTAGCGCATTGGTTCAAAAATACTTCAACTGCCCATTGAAGTATTTCCGATCCAATTAGACTTAGAGTCCTTCAAGACAACCTACCAATTCTTAAAAGGCCGGCAACGAACCTGCGAGTCTTCAATATGAGTGTCCATGGGCGGCCTATCACTTAACATCGGATGAGTCTATTACATAAAAAAAAACCAATTGTGAATGGCCAAATTGTAGACTACTATTCCATAGTAGTCAATAAAATTGCTTTTAAAACGCACAGTTGATACGGGTGACGTTTTGTATATCTCGATGGCCGTTGATGATTTTTAGCGTTACTCAACACGAAAAAGTGTTAACTCTACATAACATAGATTTAACGTATATCTCCTAGGCTGACGAAACTACTCGATATTAATATGTTTACGATACCGTTTCAATTGATAACAGGTCGTGAACGCGCCATCCCTTCAGTATTGAATTTACGCTGTAAATGTGAAAAGCAACCACAAAATGCACTTTCGTTCATATCAGTTTCCCAGGTACAAATGAACCCTTTTCATCTGTTAAAACTTAACAATGTTTCCATTCCCTTGAGCACTTTGTGATTTTGAAATTGTTATTTATGAATAAAATTTAATCTGCTTTTATTCAACTGCTCTAACTAATATTAATTTCTGTCTTTGTTTTGGAATTTATATTACTTTCGTAATTAATATTGCTTCGTTTTGGCGTTAATACTGCCGTGATGGTTACATATCTGTTTACAGAGATTGTTATGAATCGTAATTCAAGACTGTCAATAGAATGGTTACGTCTTTTAAAAATCTGAGCTAATGTTAATTTTTACTGTTACTATATTTTTCTCTAAGTTAAATTTTATTGAGGTTCAAGTGCACAGACGCTAATTAAATATTAAAGTTGGCGTCGGTAGATAGTACCGGTAACCATAAAAGTGGTGCTTTTGTCGCCCAACGAATAAGTATCGCAATACAGTGTGAAAATGCTGCCAGTATTAAAGGTACTTTTTTTATTTCTTTTTACTCTGAAATTAAAATTTCAATGGTTTGGTCGTGTAATACAATACCTGCACAACAATGGACGATATAGACAGCAAAATGAAAGGGTCCACCCAGGCAAAAGGAGTGGGCAGGCTAAAAAGATGGTCAAAGTTAAAATAACCTTATTCAATTAAACAAGTACACTTATGAACGTCAAAAAAAGGAAATAGTCACGAGCATAAAGCGAGGAGCAAGAGGGGTTTATCTCTACAAGCGACAGGCTTACATTCAGCTATAAGTAGTACTAAGAATAAAACTAACAACACTATCTTCTTTGTCGATGAGTAGAAATATCTACCGATTCAAATTTAATGACGTGGAATAAGTGATACCTGAATCTTATATTCCAAAATAAACATATTTTATTTGAAATGTGAATTATGGATATGGAAATAAAACAAGGCTTTTTTTTTATTTCAGACTAATGATAATAAACTCAAACTTTCATTGTTCTCCATAGAAGAAATTATCTGGTCTAACCATAATCTATTTTTCGAAAGCCATTCAATGCTATTGAAATCTAGCATTTGACTGAACTTGTTAAGTCGTCGATAGGGATCGTTCAGTTCTAATCTCGTTCAGTTGCCTCATTCTCTCATTAATTTGGTTCAGTCGTTCAATTAGTGATGCTTAGTTAAAATATCTGCAGACTTGTTTATATTGGTGTTCTATTTCATCTTTTATATTTCTACAAAAATTTTGAATTGAAAATATTATAGAATCTACTCTCTTTCTCTCTCTTCGGTCGGTAGCTCATGTTGCATGTCTAAGCGTCGTGGTATGCAAGGAAATGTCTGGAGCAGATCGGATTTTTTCCAGCACGATGAGTCTTGATTGGTTTATCTAGTTGGTGAACGGCCACGCGATCTTTCTCTTCAAGTTCTCATCGTCTCTACGTATTGTATTTCCGAAATATGTTATAATTGCTTGTCAGAATATCATAGACAGGAGAATCCGTAGAGTAGTAATCCAAGTGTAGATTAATTGGCTACAAATTTGAGTCTGTACCTACATCACTTTTCTCTACGGATGCATATCATATTAAATGGATTTTAGTGAGGATTTATTCACCGGATAAGTAAATATAAATGGAGAAATATTCTAAGTTCTATCTTCTAGTAGAGGTTGGCTAATATAGCTTTTTAAAAAGGGCTTTGAAAAAAAGTGCAAAATTTTGATGAAGCCTGTAAAACCATTTTACGGGTATTGCTGCACGGAAAAAGCTCGCGAATTGTTTTGTTAAAATATATTTCGAGGTGTTTCTTTGACCGCGAACATGACGCGTCCTGCCGATCGCTGAACTATGTGAAGTATTCATTTTTATGGACAGAAATTTGATTGTTGTTTCACAAAACACAATTTATCTTGCAGTATTTATTTAACACTCTCTCAACCTAGTCAAATCACATTTGGGCAATGAGGATGTTCCTTTGTTCGCAATTTAACTCGCAAGTGATGTTGGGAATTTTTATTTGCAGTACTTATAATACTAATAATAGAAACATATATTAGACAATACATAAAAATTACAAGGGATGCGACGGGCGGCCGTATCGCTACAAAGCGATCTCTTCCAGGCAACCCTAGTAAAAACGAACTAAAAAAAAAATGATGAGTGCAAGAAGTGCATAATCAAATGTTATATAAAAATATTTATATAAAGAATCTAAAGAGAAACAAAAAATAGAATATTAATAACTAAAGCGGTGTAATTCAAAAATTAAACAGGTTTGATTTGACCAGGATAGGATAAGGATAGAGAATGTTTTTATAGAAGAGTTTTAAAAGATGATAGGGATGATGATAGCGTATGGAGTCGGGCAGCCTATTCCAACGCTTAGTGGCGAAAATTATAAATGAATAAGCCTATAAAGGCTATAAAAAAATAATATATATGTATATAGCTAAGCTATATATATATATATATATATATATATATATATATATATAGTTATACCAATCCGTCAATTGTTGATCATGCGTGCTGTATGGCGAGCACTTTGTTGATCCGGGTGGTTTTTGTTGATCCAATATAATATTTTTCATACAAATGTGGTTCCGACCGGATCAGCGATTTACTCCGTTGAAGTTTAGGCGACGCAACCGAAATGTTGATCCAATATACAAATCCACTCCGATAGTTGTTGATCCGATTCAAATGGGCCAATCAGAAGTCAGCAAGTCCTCCTATTGGACATACCTAAGGTATATGGATTGTTTAATTCCTATAATTTATTGCAAGACCAGAAACTTTTCTTTATTCATTCAATTTTTATGTTTATAGGTATGATATATATATATATATATGGTAAGGAAATTTGTTGACGACACGCGCTTGTCGCTTACCCGATGTTAAGCTTCGTGGCCAGCTGTATGCATGCCAGCAGCTCAATGTCATACAGAGTATGTGATATTGTATTGCACTCAGTAATCCTGAGATATAAGATCTAGAGTCTCGAAGCCCTGTTATTACTCCGCAAATATGGCCCTTTATCCCGGGAAACCGTAGCGTTGTTTAGCTACCGCTTGGCCGTTGATTAACTGACAAAGGTCTGGCCTTTCCTCAGACTGGCCTTCGCAAGAGTCCTACCAATACTCGATATAGTCTTATATAAGGACAATTTCTAACTGTTGTTATAATGTTTATTATTATTTTTTTTTATATAATAGGGGGCAAACGGGCAGGAGGCTCACCTGATGTTAAGTGATACCGCCGCCCATGGACACTCTCGATGCTAGAGGGCTCGCGAGTGCGTTGCCGGCCTTTTAAGAATTTGTACGCTCTTTTCTTGAAGGACCCTAAGTCGAATTGGTTCGGAAATACTTCAGTGGGCAGCTGGTTCCACAAAGTGGTGGTGCGCGGCAAAAACTGCCTTGAAAATCGCGCAGTTGTGGAACGGCGGACGTTGAGGTGATACGGGTGGAATTTCGTATTCTGCCTCGACGTCCGATGATGAAACTCAGCTGCAGGTATTAATCCGAACAACTCCTCTGAACACTCTCCATGGTAAATGCGGTAGAAGATGCAGAGTGACCCCACATCTCTACGCAACGCCAAAGGATCAAGCCGCTCGGAGAGAGATTGGTCGTCGACGATTCGAACCGCTCTTCGTTGAACACGGTCAAGTGGAAGGAGTTGGTACTGGGGAGCCCCCGCCCAGAGGTGAGAACAGTACTCCATGTGGGGCCGAATTTGCGCTTTATATAGTTGCAAGCGGTGGCCCGGAGTGAAGTAGCGTCTCGCCTTGTTGAGCACACCAAGCTTTTGGAGGCTAATTTAGCCTTTCCCTCCAAGTGACCGCGAAACTGAACGTCGTTCGATATGTCAACGCCAAGTATTCCAATGCTGGCTGCGGCTTTAAGAAGAGTGTTTTCGAAAAGAGGAGTAGCGACAAAGGGTGTTTTTTTAGCGGAAAACTTGTGTCTTCTTGGGGTTAAATTGGACTAGGTTTAGTCTGCCCCAGTCGGAGACTCCACGTAGTAGAGTTTCTACTTCAGATACAAGTTTGTTCCGGTACTCATCGACATCTGCCCGAGAAATACCTGCCCGGCAATTGTAAAGAGTATCCCCAGTGCTGTCATCCGCATAGCAATGAATGTTGCTAAGTTGCAACATATCATTGATATGCAGAAGAAACAGGGTCGGGGATAAAACACAGCCTTGTGGGACCCCAGCGTTCACGGGTTTAAGGTCGGAACATGCTCCGTCAATGACGACCTTGATGCTCCGATCGGCCAGAAAGCTGGAGATCCAATCGCATAATTTCTCGGGGAGCCCATAAGCTGGAAGCTTCGAGAGCAGTGCTCTGTGCCACACCCGATCGAAGGCTTTCGCTATGTCCAAACTAACCGCTAGAGCCTCCCCCTTGGACTCAATTGCCTCCGCCTATCTATGCGTAAGGTATACAAGAAGGTCACCAGCCGAACGACCACGACGAAAGCCGTACTGAGAGTCACTTATCAGCTGGTGGCCCTCCAGATACCTCAAGAGCTGGCCATTAATAATGGATTCCATTATTTTGGAGAACAAGGAGGTTATCGCTATTGGGCGATAGTTGGACGGATCAGAGCGATCGCCTTTTTTAGCGATCGGATGTATCGAAGCGATCTTCCAGCACTCCGGGACAGTGCCAAGCGAGTACAGGTACCGGAAAAGGCGCGTTAAGACCGGAGCCAACTCAGGAGCACAAGTACGCAGCACAATTGGAGGAATACCATCCGGCCCGCTCGACTTATGTATGTCCAAGGAAGATAATGCTTTGCGGACAGCACGTTGCCGGAATGTAACTTCCGGCATCGAAGAATCACACAGTGAAATAATCGGTGGTGATCTCCCTCGGTCATCCAAAGTCGAGCTGGATGCGAAGAGACAGCCTAAAAGGTCGGCCTTCTCCTTCGCAGTGTGGGCCAGCGAGTCATCCTCCCTGTGCACTGGTGGTATGGAAGGCTGACAAAAATTCCCTTGGACAGCTTTGGCGAGAGACCAGAAGGCTCGAGTCCCCGAAGGGAGTTGGGCCAATCTCTCGCCAAATCTGGCAATGTGCTCTGACTTTGCCATAGTGATTTCCCGTTTGAAGGACCTGCTATTGTTACTATGCACAATAATTCATAATTTAAAACACATCTATCTTTTCTCAATCTGCTCGCATATTTAATTTCTAATTTATGGATTTTTTGCATAACGGTATTAATGTCACTATCCAACGGCATGACTTTATCTTTCGTTAAGTGATTTCGTTTTCTACTTTTCTCAGCGTTCGACGAAATCTCCCACTCCCAATTGATTTCAATTAGGTAAATATTTAAAGTCATCTAGATTTTTTTTATATGCTTCCTTATAGGCTGTGGATTCGTTTTGCATAATAGATTGTGTGTATAGTATTTCAACACATCCCAAGACAGCGGGACGCATACGTGAGGGTATGCTTATAATTTTGACCATGCCTGTTTGTTCATTAAAGCCATCTTTTATGGCACTTACAAATGTATCATATTTTTCAGGATCAATTGCGTCAGTAAGATTTTCAATAGTTGTGTCTTTTTTCCGCAATAAAATTAAAAGAGTAGCTAAATCTCTCATTTTGGAGCAAATCGCTTTACGACTTCGTCGTTCTTTTTTCTTCTTAAAGAGACGAGCACCGTATGCTATGATTAATGGATCATTTTAAACTACTAATGAAATTTCATCAGAACGAAGTATTTTTTCTTTTAGCGCAATCGAAGCGTTCGCCGTATTGGGAACGATTGTTTAGCATTTAGCATTTAGAACATGTTCAGAAGCTTTACAATTTCTTAAATGTCTGAAAAATGAAGATCTTTTAAATATGCCCAAGCATATTTTACAAGTAGCGTAAGTTGACGGACTAGAGGTACCCTGGTTGCTTCGTTTTGATGGTAATAAGGTTAAATGAGCGTCCCGATAAAAGCTCACTTTAGAATTGTGTAAAAAAATTCCCTTGTTTCTCAATTTATCTGTAATTTTTTGTCGTTTAAGCTTTCGTATTTTAGGGTCTGTATCATTGATAGCTTTATACTGAAGAAAGCTGAAGAAAGTTGTACTGTTGAAGTTTTAACCATCTGCGTGGTTACGTAAAAGATGTCTAGAATAATTAATTACAATTGCTTGACCACAATTGACCACAACCAACAAGGTTCAAGGTTAAAAGCCCTCGGATCAACGTTAGTTAGGTAGATTTCGCATATAAAACGGATGCACATTTGACTTGTCGGTATAATATTTGCGACCGTTACGGATCTACAAAAATATTATGTTAATGTATTTTTTGATGGCAAGTATGTTGCAAAGCGACCGATGCAGATCCCCAAACAAGCCTTCCATTTCTAATTCGGCACAAAGTATATCAGTTATATTTGTTAAGAGCCAATTATACACTGCAAGAAGGTGGATCAACATTTCTTTTAATATCTTACTAGATCAACGTTTACATAGAATGGTTGTATATATATATATATATATATATATATATATATATATATATATATATACTAGCTAACTCGGCCAAGGGTTGCTGTGGCTAAGGTTTTTGTTATATTACATAGTAGTAAACTATTCAAAGGAAACGGTGGAAGAAGTTATGTGAAACGTTGGTACTTTTAAAACAGCGCCATCTGTTAGAATTGAATTAAATAATAAACAAATAATTTGCAATAAAATAAAATTGCGACTATAATTAAAGATCTTAGCTATCCTATCTCTTAAGTTGGACCAGACTGCACACGGTGTGCAAATTTGATTGATATCGTTCGGTAGTTTAGGAGTCCATCGTGGACAAACATCGTGACAGGAGATTTTTATATATTAAGATGTATAAATATATATATATATATAAACCGGCATGTCTTTGAGGCATGGTCACTATATGAGTATGTCAGTCACAGAGGGCTGATTACAAAAAATATTTGTGTCAGTCTTCATCTAAACTTGTTGTTTAGTCAGTGGACAACTAAAATACCTCCGATATCGTTAATGTTATAAAAACTATTGTGTACGATCACGAAAAAATATAGATGCAATTATACAAGAATATAAATAGATTTTAATGCAGTTTAACTTATATGCTAAGTATTTTATTTTATTTAAGTTTAGTTTAATATAATTTATTTTTAATGGTACTTTTAATTAGCTGAGATTACGTATAGAATACTTAGGGTAGTATAACTTATAAAATCTTAAGGTACACTATTAATACCACTGAGGAACTCGGATGTCACGGCTCCCTTGCTGACACAACATTTTAGGAGAGCAGGTCTACAGTTAAATTGGTTTCCAACGCTTCTGAGCTTTATAAAGTAATATATATTTAATCTTTCTTATTAAAGGCTTGTCTTACTACAAAGGCCTCTTGTAATTATTTTTCTATTTTGGGGATCTCTATCGGAGTAAACCCGCATTGGACCCGCTACCCTATTTAAATCGTCCTCTCATTTTTTATATATGTCTGATCAACGTTATTAATTTGTTGGTAATTTAATTATCTTAGTATTCCCATATTCCATCTCTTAAACATAAACAATCCAAATCATCTGACGTTGGTAGGCGATTCATAAAATTTTATTCTCGACTTAAATGAAAACAAGAACGGATTTACAATCAAGTGAAAATCGGTAATGGCACGGTTTGTAAAAGGAAAATGGAAACATTTTATAAGACTTTTATTGTTTAAAAGCTACCAAAAGTAATTTATTCATATAGGTAAGTAATGTACGCTTATGAACGTCAAAAAAAGAGAAATATACAATAAATGAATCTAATTTTACATTTACTGCCAGTTCTCAAATCAAGGGCGTAGAACGGAAGAGAAGAACTGGCAATAAACTCTCCGCCACTCTTTTTAATCGCCAAGTTTTTTTTTTACATAATATTTGTAAGGAGCTGCAACCATTACACCATGTTCCATGTGACATATTGAGTAATAAGGAATAATAAAAATAAAAACAAAAATTTGTCCTCTATCAACAGGAGGCATGGTGAAATAGGAGCACGCACTTACATACTCGTGAGAACAACACGCAAATTGTACCTGTAATTGAAATAAGGCATCAGTATGGACCTAAATGTAAGAGTAATAGTTTAATAGACCGTTATACTAGCTACTGCTTGCTGCATGTTTTTTTATAGAACAGGGGGGCAAACGGGCAGGAGGCTCACCTGATGTTAAGTGATACCGCCGCCCCTGGACACTTTCAATGCCAGAGTACTCGCGAGTGCGTTGCCGGCCTTTTAAGAATCGGTACGCTCTTTTTTTGAAGGGTCCTAAGTCGAATTGGTTCGGAAATACTTCAGTGGGCAGCAGGATCCACAACATTGTGCTTCTAAAACTGACGTTTTTTTTAATGTTCAAAATCAAAATATGTTTAAAGTTTTAATTAACTTTTGAACACCTATGAACTCACCAATACGATGCTATATGACGAATACCTTAATTGTCCCATTCGACAAATCGCCTTTATACTGAAATACATTTGTATGACATTAATAAATTATACTCGAATCCCCAATCGTTAAAACATCATACAAAGATGAATTTAAGTAATGTGACATTTTGCCGGGATCATAAAGTATTTAACGCGACGTGAGGGTTAAATTTCCGGGGTACATGCGACCGTTCTGACCTCTGGGCACTCCAGTGTCCCTCGAAACGACATAAAACCAGCAGTAAAAACGAAAATTAAACGATTTATTTGTGACTTTTGTTGAGATATTTAGTAGGCTTTTATAGTAATTCGTTTGAATGTCAGCGTTACAAGCAAAAACTTTAGGCGTAGATAGTTTCGTTTCTGTTAAGATTTTACTAATATATAATATATATAAAAGATTACATTTAGACTTACGGGCTTGTTCGTGCAGAATTTACAGTTAAATTAATTTAACTATAAAATTGTATAACATTATTATTTTACTTAGATCTGCCTATTCACAAATTTTGCTATCTCGACTCGGTACTAAAATTAATTGCTTTTGTTTAAGCAGACTGTGTAAAAGAGAAATATCCAAATACAATATTTGTCTATAGAACTATAGCTGCGTAGGCTACACATATATGACTTAAAGAATTGGTACGCTCATTTCTTGAAAGACCCTAAGTCGAATTGATTCGGAAAGAATTTAAACAAAAAAGTCATAAAATTCAAATTCAAAAATAATTTATTCATGTAGGTAAGATAATGTACACTTATGAACTTTAAAAAATTGGTTGCCTGTAAAGTCGCTATACGGGCGAAAGTTTTACGTGACAACGAGTGGTAAAATAATTTTAATGTGAATATTCATTCGTATAGTAGGAAGAAGGATGAAATAATAGTAACAATTTAAAACATTAATTTATACAAAGAATCTCGAACTGTGCTCGAGTGGAAGGGACGCGTGCCTTTCACTTTTTATGTCTGTCTCTCTCGCTCTTAGGCGGGCTAACCATGCCCGAGTGGAAGGGACGCGTGCCTCTCACTCGCTCTCATTGTGAGCGCATAACGTGAGCGGAGCGTAACGCAGTTTCTTGAAGTGTCACCCGGCAAACCAATTTATAAGACGTTGTCACGTCAAAAAAGAAATATACATGACATAGAACTATTATAGTTAATTGCCAGTTCTTCTCTTCCGTTCTACGCCCTTGATTTGAGAACTGGCAGTAAATGAAAAATTAGAATCATTTAAAGTATATTTTGACGTTCATAAGTGTACATTATGTTACGTATATGAATAAATGATTTTTTGATTGATTGATTTGATTATATTTCATATCAATTTAAGGCATCCACGACACGTGCCATGGCGTACGATTCATTTGAAAAATAACTAATTAATAATTTGCTTTATTAAAACGTTTATCAATTAAGCAATTCAATAATCAGATACTAAACATCGCGAAATAAAATCAAAAGCCACTAAATATAACGTTGAGTACACACATGGGTGATAATATTGATCATAGAGGCAATTGTCGCCGACACAAAGTCCAAACACAGCTAACACGTATGAAATATTGTCCACACTTGTTTATACTGGCTATTTGTCTACCCCGACCTGGGAATATTAGCTTTGTTACGATCTGTTCTACGCTGATTTATGTTGATGATTTAATATAGTAACTGTTTTTTGAATTTAGAATTACAATCTGGCCAGTTGCTTTTTATACCATGCCAGTTATATTATAGCAGTACTAAGAAATATATAATACGAAAATAAACAAATGCAAACGCTCGTTCTACCCTGCCGCGTTAGGAAATGCTAATTATTTAAAATAAACAAATTTTTTTAAGCTTAATTAAATATAAGGTTAATTTTTTTTAAATACACAACATAGACTAAGACATAACAATTAATACTGACAAGACACAACCTTATAACAATGCTAATAATCATTTTGTGTTCTGGTAATCAAAAAAAAAATTGAAAAAAAAGGAATACGGTATATTTTAAATGAGTAATGTGTGGGTGTTGTAGTTGGGACAGCATTATGCTGTGGGACAAACATGTTCTACAGCGCTGGTCATTCTACCAGAGACAACAGCTAATATGCTTCTCACGCAAAGAATAAATAAACATAAGGTAATAAAATAGTAAAAAAACACAAATTAAACCACAAAATCAAATATACAACAACTTATGTAACAGTACCAATATTTGAGTTACATTTCATTCAGGTAGAATCAATTAAATTCGATATTTGAGGTTTATTGGAAAATTGTAGTGAAAGGGAGAGACAAGTGAGACATCAAAACTTTCTATATAAAATAAAAATAAAGGTACGCATCCCTGAAACAACAATCTTGAGTAAAACTCTAGTCTAAAATCTTATCCTTCGCTAGATTCATATACTTTCAGAGACTTACCAGAAACAAACATAGTTCGCGTTTATTTTTTCTTCCCACGCCCCACTTGTCCCTCACTCGAGCTCGTATTTTTCTCGTATTATATCTCAGTTTTGCTCCGAGAGGAGCGGAAGAGCCCTAGAGGTAACAGTCGGCCGACATTGCTTTAGATTTAGTTTGTTTTACGTGATTCTTTTCGCTTTTCCCATTTCCTCTATTAAAAATACTTATGAAATATTGTTAAACGATCTATGTACATTTAGAGGAATATGTCTTTTATTTGTGCAGTTGTCATATGACTATTACAGTTCTGCATTGAGGGCTATCCATTTAAAGCAATAATAGAAAGAATTTGATGTGGTGCTAGCGTCGCATGCTTCCTGGAAAAAGGTCTCTAACGAGAAGATTACTAATAGAGTTTGAGTGTAGAAAAAACCTACGCAGAACATTAAACAATAGAAAGGTGCGTACATGGGCGACGTGTTTGGCCACAAAATCATAGATTTGCAACGTTGGGGAATGGACAACGCCGTTGCCCGAAATAATTGCGGTGCGGCGCCGCACCGCACGCCGCGCTCTTAGGGATAGCGACGCTGGATTAACAAAAAACGAACTGGACATCGATTGATGAGTTCGAAAACCTAAGTGACACTGAGAGGCATTATCGGAAACGAGAATGTAAAATTACAGTTAATGATAGTAAAAACTAATGCACTCATTTTAGGATCAAATGTACGACGATTGCATACATTTTACTAACGCTTATAAATATTAACTAATCTATATATTTTATTACAAAACTATTAATGGAAATCTTAGCTAATTTCTTAACATTTACTGTTTATATTAGCATTTATTATATCACTATAACAATTTCTTAAATGCATTTTCAAACTACACTTAAACGGGAAATTTTCTATATTAAGTTTGAATTAGTTTATCGGCACCGGGTTAAAAATTTCCTTTTTCTCGAGAATTTGCACCTTGAGTTTCAGCAGCGAGTTTTTATTTCTCTATGATTGAGTGCAGAGAAAATTGGAACACGGAACGTCTTGAAATTTTATGTGCTCTTATTTAATTTCATCACAATATTATACAGATATAATATATTAGAAGAGTGCAAAAGTGGTGGCCAACTGAAACGGTGGCCATTTAGATGATATTATTTTTAAAAAATAAATTCCAATTAACAAGCTTTCTTGGAGGTAAACAATTTTTAAAATATGTCAAATGGTTTTTTTTATAAGATTTTTTAAAATGTTATCTAATTCTTGGCCCACCTTGTATACCAGCTAGTGGATCCGACTGACATTGTCCTGTATACACGTCTTACGTACAAAAACATCTAATTTCGTAAATCATTCTCGACTCCTCTTGAACACACAAAAAATTTCAACATAATCTGTCCAGCCGTTTAGGAGTTTCATTACGAACACACACAAAGGATTTATAAATATACCAGCTGTTTATCTCCTTTATAGATAAATTACTTAGATACCAAGTGCAGCGGCATCTGCCGGGCGGATTTGTGAATCTAAACCATCCAAAACCACGTCAACGCGTAAAAAAATCATTTAAATTAGGTTTAGCCAAAGGAGTTCAGTGACTTACACACACTCAGTAGAATTATATATAATTAAAAAAGATTGAATTAAGAACGGACTTATTTAAATTTGTTGACTAGATAAAAAAATGTTCGATTAAAAACGACTCATGATACTATTTACATTTAGATATTTCAATTGTTTTACAGCGTTTCTCGCTAAACCGCATTCGAAATTAGGGTTTTTCTTAAAGAATATTTATTTAAATTTAAAGAAAAGTAAAAAAAATTAATGACACAATTGTGCGAAATGAAACCACAAATACCGCTTTGTGAGAGGCTCTCCGGCAAATGAGACTCTTTTCAGCTCCCCCTGTACAAGCTGACTGATATGTAAGCAGCCAAGGATGTGTTGTCAAGTGGCCTAAAACCCCAGACGTCTATTGAATAGTGCTTTACGAGTCGGGAAATATTTGTTTAAAAGTACGTTGACTGAGTGCTAGTCGTTGTTTTAAATCGAAGTTTTTTTTTTATAGAACAGGGGCCAAACGGGCTGGAGGCTCACCTGATGATAAGTGATACCGCCGCCCATCGATACTCTCAATGCCAATATTCTAGAGTATGGTAGCTATGTTTTGTCATCTAATAAAAAATAAATAAATCTAAACCAAAAACAATGATTCGCAATTGCAGCAATGATTTTGGTCCCTTCGGAGTTCCAATTGAGAACCCCACGGGAGTTCAAGTGCACTGACCCCAGAGCTGGTGCTTCCTTCGACCAGCTGACCAATGTTTCTATTTATAATATTAGGTTTTTATAAATAGAAACAACGTCACACAATGTGTGTCAAACATGTTGAATTAAATTTTACTAAACATTTAAAAATATATCAACATATACAGCATTCATTTTTACGTAAAAATATTACGATATGTATATATATATATATATATATATAGATGATTTACTGATTAAGCTTTTTTTATAGAACAGGGGGCAAAAGGGCAGGAAGCTCACCTGATGTTAAGTGATACCGCCGCCCATGGACACTCTCGATGCCAGAGGCTGCGACTGCGTTGCCGGCCTTTTAACAATTTGTACGCTCTTTTCTTGAAGGGCCCAAAGAATTTTCTTCTTATTTTTATTATTACCATGTAGGTTAAGAAATTGTAATTACTGTATATTTGATTAATTTGTTTAGGTTTTAATAAACAATAATTTATTGTCATATTATGGACTTCAAAACAAAATATATGCGTATATGTCTCCAACTCTTCACGCCCCACATAAAGAGATTAAATTTAAAAGATTGAAACAATTTAATAACGAAAGTATATTTTCCATTTAATTAATGGTCTAATGTTTGTATATCTGAGTTTACCTTCAAAGTTATCGTATTAAAATTACTAATTCAGAGAGGCTATCAAATAAAAACAACTCACCCTAATTTAGATATAAGCTACACTTTCCGTTATAATTTAATTTTGCCGACACGACCGGAATGAAAGATGTATTTTACAAGAAACGGTAAACATCAAGATTAGGGCAATAAAACGAGGATGTTTTCCATTTCCCTCATAATCCGAGAGAAAATATACAAATCACAATCAGAATCATGAACAATTTTCATGAAAAAAATAGGCAATTTCCTTTTGTTAAACGAACATTTTTCAGTCCAAACAAGTCGTTACTGCATATCACATTTAGATAAATCTGTTGTTTTTATTTGTTCATGACGAGTACAGTCTAGGCCGACTACATGATTTATGAAAAAAAAAAGATCAAATATCTACCTGATCGTCTATGTATAACAGGTGCTGATGTATATTTCCTAAGCCCACAAGCAGGCCATGATTTTTTCAGCCAATTTAAGGGTTATATGTATTTTTGAAAAACAAAAACAAAAAATTTTGTCTAAAAAATTAAATAAAAAATTTTGGGCGTGGACCACCCTTTACATTTAGGGAGATGAAAATTAAATCTTGTGTGATTCGAAAACTTAACCGATATGAATACAAAATTTCACGGTCAAGTCATTTCGTGGTCAAGTCATTTCTGAGGAGTTACTCACAAACACTATGACACAAGAATTTTATATATTATATATCGGTAGAGTTGCGAGGTATTTAGTTCTCATAGTTCAGTTATCTAGTATATACACACATTACATATACTATACAGAAAATCCACACTTATTATATATAAATTTAAATACACAGTTCACAGTCCACTGGCTGGCAAATGGTAAATGCATCTTACGAAAAAGTTTTTAATGCATGTTTACAAATTTGGAAGGTCTAATCTGTCTTCATCCATATAACAAATATATATAATTCCCCTTCGTAAATCGGATCTGTCGCCTTAAGAGGAGATTACAACTACGCCTTAACTAGATTCTTTTGTGAAGTTTTTGCTTAAATTGCATTAGGGGTCGTGCTAATTTGTCAAATGCAATGCTTCAAACGCTTTGTAGTTCACGGAGTATATTTAATGCGTATAAGTCTGTAGATATTCATTATAATTGATATTACCTATCATTATTAATATTAATTAAACAAAGCCGCCTGTTCAGCCTGTCTAGCAATGGATCCGGCGCATAGCTTCAAAAAGGGACTTGCAAAAGGTAAACAGATTGTACAGTAAACCCCCTTATAACACACCTATAATTTCCATATTACGCGATTTCCGTCCCTCGTAAAACACGGGTATTCCCCCATATAATTTGGGAATCCACACGTTATATTTCTCATGATTCGGTTTATACTTCGCTCACTCCAGTAAGCTTCCGTCCAACCCTTAAAGCGATTGACCTCTACGAGACAACCCAAGCTAAGGTTCGAGCCTCGCAGGGGCACTCTTACGCTAGTCGCGACGGTGCCCCTGCTCCTCCCTCCCATTCCGGCCGGGCTACGCTCCCCAAAATCACCTAGGCTGAGATGTAAAGGCCCGTAAGGCCAAAAGCGAGATCCAGTTAAAAAAATGTACCCACTTCATTTGTTCATACCATAGTTTTATATTCAATTTAAAATAACTTTTAACGAGAAAAGTTAAACGTGAATCATTTGTGCCCGCGTTATACGGCGTCATACAATGGCGTTATGTCAAAATACTCTTCAATGCGTTTCCTATAACGCGGAACCGATCTACCGCGTTTAAGAATTTTATAATAGATTTTTTTCAATAGTACATAACTAATTCATGACACACAGTGTTCGTAGATAATAGTAATAACGCTTATTCATTTCCATACAAAAATTAACCTTTCCTAATATAAGTATTAGTTGTATTTATGATATGGATTATTCAGATCTAATTGTATTATTTTGGATAATAGAGATCTTACGTTGAAATTGCATAATTTCAATTATTGTGACGGGTACGTGTACGTATCTTTAACTTTTTATATTCTAAAAATTAAACTAAATAGAAGAAATAGCAATATACTAACTTTATTCTTTTAAATTAGTTAATTTAAGTACTTACCAAGGCGTTGCGAATGATATAAAGTATAAAAACGTGCGCTAAATCGTAAAAATTCTTGGCGGTACATAATTTAATACGTGTATTTTAGACAACCATGAATTGACCTGCTAATTAAGATTATTTCTGTATTGACTGTATGTTGTACCTACCATGTATGTCGCATACATCTTGGTATAACCCATCGGAATGGTAATACAAGTCCATCAATTAATTATCTGTGGTTCAACTAATCTCCCGCGTGCAGCCTCAAAACTCATATTACCTGTAATTGACATTTCATTAGGACATTCAATCTATTACTGCCTAGAGTAAAAATGTCATGAATATTTTAACACGTATCAATTAAGAATGCATGAAACGCCACCTTTAAATGGTTTAAGGTTTTCTTGACTGTTAGTGGTTTTTGTAAACAAGAGGGTAAATATATAACGGCCTAGTTGTAACGTTATTATGCACGTCTTAATGGAGGTATTTAAAATTACAATCATTAAAATCTTTAAAATGTGTACAATGTAAATCATTTTTTATTCATTATTTTCAATGCCAATAAAACCCACATCATGCATTTATTATTTTGATAAATTCTCTCCATTTAAGCTTTATTTTAATCTTAATGGCATTTTAGAAACTGCGTGGAAAGAGAAACAGAGTGGAAGTTATGCAAACTAATATTCGTGTCGCAGGCTTTAGTTATTCACAAAAATCTAACTATATATATGTATATGTTATGTTTTATTGTTATTATATTGTACAAGCAAAGTTTAATTGGCATGTATCACAACGGTTTTGTTTTCGCATGTATATACTTAGAATATATCCTTCAAAAGGCTTAAATTTGATGGGTGTCTACTATATTAAAGTTATAATTAATGTAAATATATTATACATTGCACCAAGCCTTATTTTTCCTTTGACGAGTTTTGAATAAACGTGCTCTGAGCTTATGAAGATTTTATATCACATAAAACAAAATACGCAGTCAAATTCAAAGTTAAATATAACTTGGCCAAATCCTCTTGAATCCTCACAATAAATCACTTACCTCACCCAATAAGCCGACACTCGAGTGTTTATAATTCAACGAGTTTATATAGATGATTTCATATTTTTTTCAGCAATTTTTCAAGAACTCTTTTTGCCACTTTTATAGGCTCATATTTGATGTATTGAAATATATAACATTTGTGACAAAATATATCTGCATCTTACTAATTGTATTACTATAAATACACTATGATCGCAATTACCACTTGCTCTAGATGACTATATTCTAGAGCAAGTGGTAATTGCGATCATATTGAAAAATCAATAAAAGTATAGCTGGAAGTTTAACACATTACTCGATAGTTTCCCACCATTTGTCTTCTATCGATGACATTGTGGTGTCAGAATTCCACCATCACAATTACATAACTGGAAATCCAGGCGCACTGAGAGACTCTAATTTCATCTGGTTGTCGTTCCGAGTGTTTCTTATTCGCTCTGCTAAGACATAGATCTTCCTCATAGCATATCTTTCCAGACTATAAAAAATTCAGAAGCATTTATTCTTATAGACAACAACAACAACAACAAAATATCTTTATTCATCTAAGTAAACAAACACACTTATAAACCTCAAAAAATTTTTTTTATTGTAAATTTACATTTACTACCTGTTCGCAAGTCAAGGGCGTAGAGCGGGCAAGTAGAACTGGCAAGAAACTTTCCGCCACTCTTTTCAATCGCCAAGTTTTTGATTGACAAATTGTTTGAACTTGAGCAAATCAATGCCAAGGATTAGGATCATTTAAGGTATAGGTAACATAATGTACACTTATGAACGCCAAAAAAGGAATGTATATGAAAAGCTTCTAATTTTAAATTTACTGCCAGTTCTCAAATCAAGGGCGTAGAGCGGAAGAGAAGAACTGGCAGTAAATTCTCCGTCAATCTTTTAAATAGCCAAGTTTTTTGTTTTACACAACGTTTGTAAGGAGCTGCAACCATTACACCATATTCCCATGACATCTGAAGTAATTAATGGTGCCAATTAAGAAAACAACAAATCGAAACAAAACGAAATTCGTGTTAACTTTCGACTTATCCATTGTTTCAATGTCATCACACTCCTGGGGGATACCCCGTATACCCCCAACCATGCCCTTATTGGAACCCGAAAGGAACATGGCAGCGTGGCCGCCCCAGACAAAACTTTTGCCTGAACATACAGATCAGGCAAAAAAGTCGAAATGACTTGGAGTGAGGTGAAATACAATGATGAAAGACCAATGGAAAAATCACTGTGGACACCTTCAATCTCATGTAGGGGTTATAGGACACGTGTTAGCAGAGAATCTCTTTAAAATATGCCTGTTGTAACTAGCGATTCTGGGGCCGTCCGTTTCGCTATATTTCAACGTAAAATGTATCAATTTGTCCTTGGAAAGAATAGCCGCTTTGATCGGCAATAACGTTCAAAAGTAAAACCGATTGTCTTATCCTAAGAACAAATTAATCTCTTCCTTTTAATCAAGGAAATTTTCTAAAATGTATTAAGACCATTATGGACTTATTTCTCTCGGGTATTTCGATGATTCTTTAATACATAGTAATTTTATAAGTAAACAGTTCAATATGGGTGATAAATATAATAACATACCTTACGAACTGTTGGAGATACGTCTGAGACCTAATATATAAGTACACATTTCATTTATTCACTCACACACTCACACACTATCTTATTGACTCACACACTCATTGTGTAAATGCGACTATTTATATATATAGGACAAGTGCTTCATTATTACTCAAGATGTCAAATGGAACATGGTGTAATGGTTGCAGCTTCTTACACATTGTGTAAAAAAAATTTGGCGGTTAAAGAGAGTGGCGGAGAGTTTATTGCCAGTTCTTCTTTTCCGTTCTAGGCCCTTGATTTGAGAACTGGCAGTAAATGTAATAGTAGATTAATTGAATGTATATTTCTCTTTTTTTGACGTTCATATGTTACCTATATGAATAAATTATTTTTGACCTTGACTTTGACTTAAAGATCGTATGAAACCTAATAATATTTCCTTTATTAAGTTACCTGCATTGAAGGCTTCTTCTACATTAAAGAAATAAATTATGTAAAGTTATACCTCAATGAATGCATTAGTTTCTAGAACATCAAAGAGTCCTCGTCTCGTTTAAGCTCGGAGCATGGCAGTCAGTTTATAGCGAAGTATATAACTGTTATGTTTTATTAAGCTTTCCTATTAGAAGTATATATACAATGCAACGTTCTCACAATTAACTGCTGGATCTGCCAGTTAGATCTGCAAGCAAATACATCATCACCTTTTCATTTGTCAAATTCCTATCGGCTGATTTTGGAAACTGTTGACCTAGTCCATGCATGGATCAATAAATATTTTATGAAAAATATTACCGAGTTATTCACATACTTATTCTGTGCATTAGTAATTTGTGGTTTTCTATTAGATTGTGTTGAAAAGAGATCATCATGATTTTAATGAGCTTAGGCTTTAAATAGACAAACGAATTAAAGCAAAGTGAATATTATTTTTCTATGGAGTGTGGTGTGGTACCCGTAGGGCGTAGACCGACCGTTGGTTGGTCTACGGGTACCCAGTAGAAACCTCACGCTTACGTCTAAACTTTTGGATGTACCGCGCGCACATTCCAACTTGGTTAGCAAAGCGCCAGTCACGCGAGCAATACAGATAATCAAGAAAATTTCTATCGAGGTAGACCTATTTGTTTGCACACTGGCTGAGTTCACAAGAGTTGCTTGCTATATTGTTAGTTATAAGATTTAGGAATATAAGTTTAATTTTTTAATGTTTTTATGTAGGATAATTGGTGTGGGTATTATTTTGGAGTTCTATCGAATTAGCAGTAACTGTTATGATAGAATAATGTAGTGGAATAAATTAATAAATAAACTCTAAAACTATCTTAATGTTATACGATATTTTTGAATATTAGTTGGTAAATAAATCGTGTGGATCTGTGGAATGTAAGCTGTATGCAATTGACACTGGTATGATTTACGAGTTCAACCGTTTTCATTCTGCACTTTAGCTTTCGAAATCGTCTAGTGACTAAAAGTGGGTCTGTCGGGAAGCTTTAGGGTCACCCGTTTAAAAATCTGTCACTGTTTGATTTTTTTATATAAAATAGGGGGCAGTAGGTTCATCTACCGCTCATGAAATTTAACAGTATCAGAAGGCTGCAGTTCCCCGCATATTTTTAATCGGCTACAAACAAATTGTATCTTGGTAAGATAATGAACGTCAAACACTGTGAGATTTAAAAGTGATGTAAATTTGTGGTGCACATAAAAAGGCGTTTTGGGATCGATGACACTTAAAACAACACATGTTTCAGTCATTTCCACTTAAGTCACCGCTTCCATATCCGTTAACAATTTTACAGGTTTGTTAAATAAAATTACCCTTACATCTAGAGAAATTAATATATTGGGGTTCACCATACAAATGATTGTGTAAAATATGTAGTTTTTATGATTTTGAATACTATTAACTAAACATATATAGCTTACTAGCTGACCTGGCAAACGTCGTTTTGCCTTGTATATCATTTATAAAAAAAATAGGGGTTGAAAATTTAGGGTTGTATGTATTTTTAATGCTGTTGATACAGTTGATAAAAAATAAAAAATTATCTAAAAATAAAAAATATAAATATTTAGGGGTGGACATAGTTAAGGGTACTTAACATTTAGAGGGATGAAAAATAGATGTTGTCCGATTCTCAGACATACCCAATATGCACACAAAATTTCATGAGAATCGGTCAAGCCGTTTCGGAGGAGCCGTTTAGTTTAACCACAAACACCGCGACACGAGAATTTTATATATAAGACGAGAATTTTATATATAAGATTTAACCACAAACACCGTGACACGAGAATTTTATATATAAGATAAATTGATTTGTGTTTGATATTCGAACCCTCAATCAATATACTTGTATATCATATGATACCAATAACATATACTTGGTGAAGTAAGCAACTGTATTGAGTTCGATGGGGTATTAATTATCTCAAAGCTTCGAGATTCAAAGTTCACCCTCAGTCAGCTTAAAGCCCTCGTAAGGGATTGTCGTGTGATAAGTTTATTTATATTATTAAAGTTTTTATTGCCGCTTCAAGATCGCGCTTACGTGCTTTTCATTTTAAGGAGTGTGAAATTATATAGTGTGTGGATCTGTTGGAAATATTATTTGGAGAGTTGTATAGGTAAATAAAATTTATTATATTTTTGTAATTAGAAGTATTTAGCTGGAAAAATATTTATTGGTATAAATATTTAATCAGATTTATTTTGTGAATAAATAGTTTATTTTTATATTTTTCATTTCATTATATATGTTTTATATAAAGCTACGTTAACATAGCAAATTAAATAATATTACCGGTACTTAGTAATTCAGAATAGGTTTTTTCCTTGAAGACAATTGGAAGATGGAGATTAAATGCCAAAGAAAATCTACAATGCTTTTCTCTTTCATTTTTGTGTTCTCATGAAATTCTACTTCAATTGGACTAATTACCGCTTTATAAATGTGAACCGAAGGAGGTAAAAGTTCCTTTCTTTCATTTAAGACTATTGAAACTTATTTCTTAAAGCGAATCGCAAAAAATACTTTGTTAAATTGGAACGTACATTATCCCACTTAAATGTTATATTTTAACTGCAGCCGTTACAGTTAAAATATACAGTTAAGTTTATAAAATATTTTGTAAATATAGAAAGATAATAAAACATTTCAAATATTTATTTGTTTATATCCATAGAGGGACATAATTGTTGGATTTTGACATAACAGTTAACACATATCACAGGTTAAATAGTAAACCTATAGGGTTTGCCTGATGCGGCCGTGATTACGTTAATTGTTTTATTAAATATTAATAAGTACCACAGATCTGCCTGATAGGTATATGTTGGATTCCTTTTTGAAATCACTATTTACTAATTATATAATGATAAAATTTCATTAATGATGTTAATTGCATTTATAACCAACAAAAATTATTTTATCATTAAAAATTAAACATAAATATATTATCAATCTGGAATTAAAGCCAAACCTTACAATTAAACTGCGTTAATTAGCATCATAACATATATATAAATTTAATTATACTTTCGTATATTTATTAACTATAATTTATATATTTTATACTAAATGCCAGAACCTTATATCCATCCCAGTCTAACAAGATTAATCCCACGAAGCTCAATATTTCTTTATTAAAACCATAACTTTGCATCATCTTAAAGAATTAATATCTCTCCGCTCTAATATTATCTTAAAATTTTCAAATGTATCTCGGAAAATGGCTAAATTACTAAAGTTAGGTAATTTCTTATGAAAGCAATTTTTGTTTTTAAGGATAATAAAGACCATAATTCAGTGATGTTCTGCGTAGTGACTGATTATTTCGCAGGGTTTAACGGATTTATCGAATGATTAATACATTAACTTTGATTATTTTTAAAACTACACTTACATATATGACCTAGTATACTATAGAGCCCATAGCAGTGTTGGCCTAGTGGCTTCAGCAAGCGACTCTCATTTCTGAGGTCGTAGGTTCGATCCCGGGCTGTGCACCAATGAACTCCAATGAATGGTGAAGGAAAACATCGTCAGGAAACCAACATGTCTTAGACCCAAAATGTTGACGACGTGTCACTGGAGGCAGATCACCTACTTGCCTATTAGATTTAAAAATGATCATGAAGCAGATTCAGAAAAATTGAGGCTGACCTAAATAGGTTGTAGAGCCACTGATTTATTTTATACTAAAGAGCCCGAACTTTCTTGGTTTTTGATTTGTTCGATTTGTTGTGTTCCTAATAGAATAACTAAAAACATTTGAAGAATGAACAAAAAGGGGAAACGATTTATTGGTCATCCAGCCTCCTCCGCTCAAATGTAAGAACGTATTTAAATAAAGGTTTTGAATGGATAAGATACATTAACAATTTTAGACATTTAAAGCCTTCTATCAGATTTTATTCACGTAAAATATCGTCAGTATTTAAAAAGGATTAATTATTAATAATTACACATATTATATTAAAGGCAAACTGGATATTTACCTGATGTTATGTCCACCGCCCATGGACATATTCCTAAGAGGCACGCTTTTAAAAAATGGTACGCTTTTCTAGAAGGACCTTTTGTCGAATTGCTTGAGAATTACTTCAGTGGGCAGCTGGTTCCACAAAGTATCGGTGCAGTAAAAACTCTTCTTTGACTAAGTTTCCTATTTGTTTTGTAACAAAACATCTTTTTCATCTGATATCTCTGATTGAATCGAGATTAACAACCCAACTAATAACACTGCTATTTTAAAAATGTATTTGCACACAACAAAGAGGTCACGTTTCAAAGTATCCCTGAATATGAAAGCTAGAATATAATTTTAATACGGGGAAAAGTATGCAGCAAGACGTTTCAATTTCAGCAAAATTTTATTCAGCAGCTAAAGATTTAGTCAAATTAGGGTCGGTTCAAGAAAAGCACTATACCCTTACTTCCTATTTTCGTTTTAAACCAGTTAAAATAAGGTTCAAAGTCCCATAACAATGAATGTCAACTGTTTCCGAGGAAGGGAATTATGAAAGTTAGAAATAGGTATTGTTGCCGCTCGTCCGTTCTTAACCCTTTACGTCTTTTGTGAATGTATGTCATTTATTCAAAAAGTAAACCATTATTATAGTAGATATATTATATAATATTCGAACTACAGACAAATACATATTAGACATAACTATATTAATGGAACTACGTGGTTAGCTATGAAGCTGCTATGCCTGAACCTACGTTCAATTCCCGGGCCCAATGCTTACTTCTAGTTCACAGTTCATAACAGATGGGCTTAAAGGTTCGTAGACTAACATAGAAATCATATTTTTGATAGATTTTGATTTGATTATTCATGAGCGATACAACGATTACAGCGGTCGTAGTTATTCGAAACCATTTTAATACTATGTTATTACACTAGTAAGGTATAAAGGAAGCCTCTTTATACAAAAACACACATGAAGCAAACTGGCATCTCAATTTTTTAAGGCAGGTAATATAAAAACAGAAATAGCCAAAGGTTGTAGCAGGTTGGCTGAGAACTCGAAATGTGAGGAAACTGAGCACATTTTGGTGCTAATTCGCTAGTTTGAGACAGGCCTAATTGTATACTTGACAGCGTGCACACACTCGTTCACACACAAACACGCATTCATAGATTAAGTTTATAGCTATTCTTTTTAAAATTTGTATAGATATGGGAAGTAGCGAGTCAACCCCAACACAAGTGTCTCTTGACTACTTACACGGGTTGTATCATACTCATTTATTGATGTAAAAATTTGAGAATCAACAATAAATTTTTTAATTTAATTTAGCCTTAATTCGAGAACAACACTAATATATGAGTGCATGTTAGTATTTTAAAAGTACTCAACCTCCAACGGAGTCCTTAAATCTCTTCCACTTGTCTCTATTCTCGCGACTTTTTCAAGTCTACCCCGCTATCACTTTTATTCTCTTTCCAAGTTTCTGGTGGACGAACTCTCTTTTTTCCTTCCACTGGGCTATTCCAATTTCCTTTTTGACCTATCTGCCATTACAAATTCGGGCAATGGGACTGGCCCATTTCCACTTTAACTATATTGTGTCTTTTAGAGTTAATTATTTATTTATTTATAGCCTTATATCGGAATCAATATGTACATTATAGCTATTGTTTTTGTTGATCTACGATAACTGATTCTGTGTGCCCACGGGCAAAGGCCTCCCCCATTTTTTAGTGTTCATTTTTAAATTTTAAAGCACAAGACAATCTTCGAATGATACGGCACTATATAAGTAAGTATATATTTATATGGTAAGTATATAGTCGATCTCATTTTTAAAGCGCCCGGCAGGGGATGACCATATCCGTCTTTTGTTTTGTTTTTTCTTGTATAGTGAATTTAAGATGATTAAGTGTTGTTCGAAAGCTAAATCTATTAGTTTCTGTACATTTCTTGATCTTTTTCCCTCGTAGTGAGGTCCCATTATGATTTCATCGCCGTCTTTCCTAGATCCTATTTGAGCATTAAAATCTCCCATCAGGATAAAATTTGTTGAAACTTATTTGTTTACAGTGTTGTTTAGTTTTTTATAGAAGAATTCAATGGTGCTGTCAGAAGATTGCTCGGTAGGCGAGTATACTTGTACTATGGTCCATTCCTTTTTAAATAGAGGTAGCATGATCTTTAGAACTGCTATACGCTCTGAAAGTCAAGGATATTGTTTTTCAATTCTTTATGTATCATGAAACCAACGCCATATTGTCCTGGCGTCTTTTACTTAGAATATTATAAGAAAATAGAAATTTGGTCGCATATGCGCCTAACTTCACTGATTCCTATTACCTTTAGAGTTAATATATAATCAGTCATAATTTTCTAAGTTATTAAATTGTTTGACATGTCTTGAAACTAGATAAGTGTCTAGTTAATGTTCATCTTAGATTAACGTTGTATTTGTCTTAGCGTGTTTTAATTATAAATACCTGACTCGTAAACTCACTGTCTCAAATTGATGCTACCAGCAATTAATGCCGTGCTACATGTTAGTTGAACTTAATTCATGAAGTTAATATAATATAGTAAGGGCCTGTTTCACAATGTATGGATAAAGTACCAAATAGCTATGCAACACACAAATTATTCGAAAGATAAAAGTTCCGAATAAGAAACTTCGCGTTTCATGACGAATAGCGCTATTTGACAGCCGTGAAACGCAAAAATACTGTTTATCCTACCAATAAGTAATAAATAGCTTATTTGGAACTTATCCGGACATTGTGAAACAGGCCCTAAAAGTAATAAAAAAATTACAAATCAAATATGAAGTTTTGACTTGATAATCAGTATATAATAGGGTTACTTTGTATTTGAACATTTAACCATTTATGTTATAATATAGCATAATATAATAACTAACTTTAAAATGTAATAAATAAAATATATTTAAAAGGAGGAAATATATTAAAAGGAGTCCCTTTTCAAGGTTCTGAAGATACTGGCAGCGTTTCCCCTTTGAATAGCTAGACAAATTCTTTGTCCGAGCTGCCAGCTGTTCGGTATCCAGTGATGTTGACTAATCTTTTTGATATTTCCACTATAAGAGTCCTAGGATCCTACGGACCAAGGGTCTCGATAGCGAATGGGACAAAATCTTATATCGTATATAATATATAATTATTTAAATGTATTTTGTATGTATTAAGAGACAAACGGCAGTAATATATTAACCTGATGTTAAGTGATATCGTCGCCCATAGACACTCACATTGCTAGAAAGCTTGCAAATTCTCTCCGCTCATTTTTAGAAGGACTCTTAGTCAAATTGGTTCGGAAATACTTCAGGAGGTAGCCTAGCTACATAGTGGTGGTGCGCGCCATAACGCTTAGCTGTGAAACGACGTTTATTGGTATTTTGAGTTCTGCCTTGACGTACGTAACTCAGCTGCAGTAGACTAGAACACTCTCCATGGTAAATGAGGTAGATGCAAAGAGAAAACCCACATCTCTACGCAAAACCAAGGGATCAAGCCGCATGGAAAGTGAATGGTCGTTGACGATTCGAATCTCTCTTCAGTGAATACGGTCAAGTGGAAGGAGCTGGTATTGGGGAGCTCCCACCCCGAGGTGAGAATAGGGGCCTATTTGGAGCCTTTTGCGCTTTAGAGAGTTACAAGTGGTGGCCCGCAATGAAGAACAACCACGCACAGAGCCCGAGCTTTTTGGAGGCTAAATTAGCCTTACCTTACAAATGACTACGAAGAAATATATAGATGTCCCACGCCATTCTATACTTCTTCACGATATTTTCTATAATTAAATGATTATTGACCATAAATAATCCCAATATCAAACTAAAACTACCTAACTCCAATCTTGTAAAAGTTTACAAATATTTGTAGCGAGCTGAAGATGTAAGCGCATTCTTAAGCAAACATTCTCTTTTCTGGTTCTGTACACGTAAAAGTTAGTAAACTCGTCTTGAGTTAGTACACGGATCGAATTTCTTGCAGTTTCATTGTGTTTGTATTGGTATGCTTTGCACAAGAAAAAAGCATGTTGAACTCAATTGTTTAACCTGGAAAGTTCGATAACTGTGATCTGCAATTAATTTAACTGTTAAATGTAAAACCTTTATAAACTTTCAACTGTGAATATTATTACAAAAAGAATTTTCTTCTAGTTAACATTATTATGGAAAACATGCATTGATTGCAGCTCCTTGCATGTAAATAAATTGCGTGTTGTTCCCACAATATTAGTGCGCGCTCCAACTTTACAATGCCTCCTGCTTTTATATATTAACTACTTAAGATATCATGCACATGGTGTAATGGTTGCAGCTCCTTACAAAGATTGTGTAAATCAAAAAACTTGAAAACAATTAAAGAGTCAGAGTGTTTATTGCCAGTTCCCTTCCGTTCTACGGCCTTGATTGGGGATTTGGCGTTAAATTTAAAATTAGAAGCATTTAATATTAATTTCTTATTGACGTTCATAAGTGTACATTTTGTTACCTAACTGATTAAATAAATTCGATTTAATTTTTTTTATTTAAAAAATAACTTGTTAGCTGAAAGCTGGTTGTGACAGCAGCGCCCATGTCTCCTCATAACGTGTATTTTTAATACCTACTCGGTGCCGATCTAATCGATTAATTCTGTAATTTGAGGGTATTTTATCTTAAGTTTAAAAAGCTTGCATACATAAGTTAATAAGTTTGTTTTCACTTGATTGAGTTAATGTTAAATTGCTATTCTGTGAATAGATCAAAACTTATTATTACACATTTTGAATAAAAACTATCTTAATATTTTCTTCTTAATTATTTTTAAAAGAATATGCTTTTGTCCATTTATTATTATTGGAAACATTAATACAGTGTACATAATTTCACTTTTTGCATCTTAAAAAAGTTTTGTGATGAATCCCGTCCTTGATATGGACGAGAACATTGTTCGTTAACTTCTGCAATCGAAGCGATGGTTAAACAATTGAAACCTTTGATAAACATGTATTGTGATACTGCATGTTTAAGCACTTTCTGATATACAACATTTTGCGATGAGGTAATACATGCCTTGGATCAAGATCAAAGCCGGCTCAAATCGGAATTTCTTGAACTGACACGAATTCGATGTAAAATGACGCGTAGTTTTGTCAACAGATGGCACCACATACCGTTAGCATTCGTAACATTCATTTATTTATTCATTGTCACTCGATAACTTATCCGATATTTTATTATGCTATTCGGAACAGAGAAAAATCTACCTTAAAAGATATTATATCTATCATCGGTCCAGCCGATCTTGTTTATATATTTCAAAATGATCTATTGCCCTAATCATAGTGTACGTAACATCAAACCCTTTAGCCTCCCAACTCGTAAGTCGTTCAGCCTAGCTTACTGCGTAAACTTGCCATACGGTATTTGCTGGGAGCGAAATCGAGCGAAAGCATTTCATATCTAACAGGTTATAATTTCTGTAACGTTTTTCCTGCATTGCTGTATTGCAGCGCCATCTGCCGGATTTGTCAATGTAAACCATTTCGGGCTTCACCCAAACTCATACAAAAAACATTTATGAAAAGGGTCCACCCGTTTTAGAGGAGCTCAGTGATATAAACACGTACCGTAGAATTTTATATATGTTTCTTCGCATTTTTAAGGAAATTCAAAATATTTTTTAATTTATTTTACTTACATTTAACTAAAGTATGTAGGTACTATTTTATTTGGTAACATTTTGCCATCTTGTAGATAGGGACATGATCTCATTGCTATAGAAATTTTGAGGCTTCTTATCAAAATACCACGACAATTGGTTTTGGCTTAATGTTAACCTGACACTGCCTAAAGAATTCCGTAAAGATCGAAACAAGTGGATATCTGAAATAACAAGTTCGGGACTATACGGCGGATGCATTAACACCCCCAGCCAAACTCTTATTTTTTATTCTTTCTCCAAAGGTTGCTTGGAAGGGATAGCTTATTAGTGAGAAGGCCGCCCGTTGCTTCATTAATTAACGTTATCAGTAATACCAAATGTGCCCCAAAGTTTTGATAAATAAATAATATTCTCATGTATATCTGTTTTCTTAATAAGACGCAGAATTCATATTCGTTCTGATGGAGTAAATTCTGTTTAAAAGTTGTATACCGTTTATAAGCGTTATTATGATAAAATTTTCCATAATAAAGACGACAAACATACAACACTCACTTTATCAATACTACTTTGAACTTGTAATGAATAAATTTTCGCCTCAATAATTCCCTCAATATCAGAATTGAATATATTTTCTCGCTAGAAATATGGAGAGGAATTTATCGAATACTCGAACAGACTACACGACTTTGGTTAAGTAAGAAATAATGATAAAGTTAAATTCCTTATAATACTAATATACTTATGGTTTGGAGAAGTATTTTTTTTTTCAAAAAAAAATAACACGCATAGTAGTTTTAAATTGACATGCCAACTTAAAAAATAATTTTACGAATAGTAAACTTCCTTTGTTCGGTTTGAATTCCGGAAAAATATGATTTGAAACATGAGGTGATTTGAAACAACGCTTAATTTTTAGTTTAAGGCTATTGAATAGATTTTCTCGCGGGCTTTGAGCACGGCGACGGATCAAGAAATTTCGTAACGAAAATAAACCTAACGCTCTATAACAAAAAAAAAGGCGCGGCCAATACTTGTTAGAGCGGGACAGATCGCATACTGCGTATTCACATACCTCTAACGAGATCGGTGACATAGCGTTAACGCCAATATAGTCTGTGTCACTCTAACTTGTACAGCCGGTACGTGTACAGTGACACAGACTATATTCGCGTGTTAATCTGAGTGTTGTGGAGTGGAAGATTGAATTGATATCAGAGAAAAAACTTGAATTAATATCAAATTTAAAAAAAAACTTCATAAATAAAAATTGAATAAATAATTATAATTGCATAAGTTGATAAAACATGGTATGCAATAGCTTTACCGCAGCAGGATCCGAGTGCAACACGTTTTTTTCAACTTGTATTCTATTGCGATGCAACATACAATGCGTTAAGATGTTATATACACCACTAGATATTTCACAATTCCACACAATACTGAGAAACGTTTCAAGATTAGATGTTTTAAAAGCATTTCTGTGTGAGTGTCGTTCTCACGGGATTTAAGCATATAACCCGTCTATATAAAATACCCGCTAAGATTAGGTGAATGCACATATGTATTGAAAGCTTTATATTATTTTTGAATAAGGGCAGTGTTGGTCTAGCTGTTTCAGTATGCGCTGAAATGAGAATTGCAGTATGAAGCTTTCTGTGTGTTTTCTGTGTGCGCAATTAAGTACTGCATGTCTTACTCTGAACTCCTCTCAAACAGCTGGACCGAATTGATACATTTTTTGTGGCGCCCTGGATGGTTTAGATTTACATATCAACCTGTCAGAAGGCGCTGCAGTCGGTATCTAGGTATTTATCTAGCAACTAAACAGCTGGTTTTCAGGTATAAGTCTCAGTTAAATGGTTCTCTAGCGCGATTTGGATTTGACTCCTACTCTGAGCCGTACGAATAATTTTTCATGAGATTTTCATTCAGGACAATGTCTGCCGAGTTAGTTATTAATATATTTCTTATTTCTATTGATTGGTTTGTACATTTAGAAATTCATGAAACTATTTCAGTCGAAATACAATTTAGCACTAGCGCCGATTCACATGCTTATAGCAAAATTAATTTGACAAAAAGTGACTAAAAAGAACTTTCAAGTAGATATCATTGATAAAGGCGATAGTGTATAAAATACACCAATCGTTTGGCATTGGTAATTTATTTTAAGTAGTAAAAATAATAATAATAAGTTTTAAACCTTCTATCTGTATCTTGGAAGACGCGAGTCTTTTGACATAATGCTATTTTGCATAAAATAGCTGACATTTACCAAACCACTTCAATTTGAGTCACGCAAGTTTACTGCAGTGAATTTTCTCCTCTTTTTGTCTGAGTTTTTCTGTGTACATTAGAATAAATTTAACAATATATCCTTCCATTTAGTTATAGACAAAAACTATCAACTTATTTTTGTTGCTAGTGTGTATGTACTATATACGTGTGAGTTCTATATACGGATGAGGTCACTGACTGACTGAGGGGACTGTAGTCCACTCCAGTGGGGCTACACAAATAGTATAGTTCATTTTTAATTATTTCTTAAGCCGTTTGATACTTGTTTTGAAAAAAAAAACTTTTAGTGGAAGAAATAAAAATAAATTCAATAGTGCACCTAGCGTTCGATGCCTTTGTGTTAAGAATCGCCACTGTAGGGTACTTTTGATGTATATGAAAAAATCTCTTCCATACATTTCAAATAACTATTTCTGATTGATAATTATGACTAGCGTACTGGACTTGATAGCCTATATATAGCAATCTAGTAGTTCTTTTTTATATTTACATATATTCCATTAAGATTATTTTAGATAAACATAACTTAATTTGGTAACTAGGAACGTAATTATAAGTGCCATTGCTGGTCGTTTAAAACCTTACACAATTTAAAAATTTATAACAGCCATTATGTTTTAAAATAAAACTATATGTTATCAAGCTAAAAGCTAATTAGATACTCCGTACTTGAGCGTCCGTAGCTCCTTTGTAATAGAATACCAATTAAATTGCGTTTCATTGGATATACTTCATTTCTTTTCATATATGATACGTGCTTTATACATCTATACTAAACCCCCATACAGTGATGCTAAACTTCATGATTACTTTAACTTTCATAAGAAATTTGAGAAGTACTTGTCACTCATCTATTGTTTAAAAAATATATATGGTACACAGATTTAGCCCAGGACTACGATACTTTTAGACTTAAGAAAATGTGCCTGGCTAAACGGGATTTAGAAACTGACATTATTTTTGCTGTTGGCCTTAAGGGCCTTTAGAGCTCAGCTTGGCCTCAATGGGCGTTTCCCGTGGCTAGTGCAAAGGCGTCTCCTGTGAGCCGTTGGGGTAGTTGCCTGACGGGCACAACGAAGAGTCACTGGAGTGAGCGAAGTCTTCCCCGCTGAAGGCCTATTTTACCCTAATCTGCTTATGGCTACTATTATTATTTTCCGTGTGGCTTTTAATTTGTCAACTGCGACTCTGTCCCTTACTGTTTGTTTGCAAGTTCCATGTAGTTCTCTCAATATCCGTAGCGCTGATGTCGGAACAAAAGCTGATTGGGAATAGGTTTGCTGCCGGCATCGCTATTGGAAGATTGCTAGATGGAGTGATAAAACACTTAGTTCGATTTGAAAATAGTTTATTGAGACAGGTGTCAAACATAAAAAGCTACCAATAAATACGGTTGATATTAAAACAATTGACTCAATATATTTTCTACTCTTAAATAAATACAACAATAACTTCTTATAATGTCAGAGAGTTACAAATTTATAATATGCGTATTTGGGGTCTGGAAGCTTTCAAAGCTTCGAGCTGAGAACAAACTTGTGCATCGACTTGAATTAGTTTGTAAGTGTAGAGTTTTATCAAAATCATTCCGCCCATTAGTGGGTTCAGTGGCTCTTCACAAACTTACATTTGTATACAATGTTTTGCAAGTTGGGTAAACTTTAAAATTGGACTTTGTGGTATTGTAAATTGTTAATATAATGTTTTTGTCGGATACAATAACTCAATTGCTTAGTTGTTAGGTCTGCTTTTGATAAAAATGATTGATTAAAAGCTGGTTTGATTAAGTATCAAAATAAATAATGAATTAAGCTGTGTTCCTCATGTATTTTTATCATTAAAAAGATTTCTTATGAAGATCTCTTAAGTCTAAGCAGATTAAACTCTACTTTGAACTAAAAAGTCTGAGCACATCCTCATTCAGCAAGTATGCTGAATTAAAGTAAACTAGCTAAAAATAAATAAGTTATTTAAAAAAAATAACATATACTATTTTCATATTTACTGTAGTCAAACAGCAAGCAAATTTTTATGTTTGTTTGGTCGTAATTCCGGAAAGAGGTCTTTGCCTGGTATACTCGTACATAAAACAATAAATATATTCTAACCGCAGTATTGAATAATCAAGGTTTATATATTATAGTATATTTATATGATAATAATGTTCTGTGGTATAGTTAGTTTTGACAGCACATTATTTTTTTAAGTACTTTACGATTACAATTTTTCATACAAACTTTATCGTCTATTTTAAACCCTTTTATATTTAATTAGAACAGTGGTCAAACGGGGTTCACCTGCTATTAAGTGATACCCTAGTACGCGCTTTTCGTGAAGGACCCTAAATTATATTAGTTCCGAAATACGTACGTGGAGTTTCCACATAGCGGTGGGGCGTGGCAAAAAGCGCTTTAAAATCGCAAAGGACGTCATGGGTGGAATTTCATATTCTGCCTCACCTCCGATGATGATGAACTCAACTGGTATTAATTCGACCAATTCTGACTCTCGATGGTAAATTCGGTAGAAGATGCACATCTCAATCGCCAACGGATCAAGCCGCTCGAAAAGTGTTTTCGACGATTCGAACCGCTATTCGATGACTCAGTCAAGTTGCGAGAGCTGGTTAAGAGGAGCTTTGCACTTGGATTTGATGGCACTTGCTTAGAATAAAGTTCAGAGACTTATGATTCAGACTTTTTTCATACGTTACACATATATAATACAATTAACTTTTTACACCCTTAATATTTAGCCTAAGTTATTAAACGAAATTAAAACAATAATTACCATGTGGCTTTGTACACTAAACTTTAAAAGCACTGCATTATAAAATAATCTAATCATTTTTAAATTTCACACACACAAATTTTACTTTCTTTTACACTCGATTCCATCTAAAAATAAAAAAAAAGCATTTTAATTCTTACAGCAAAACAAGTTACATTAATTAAGTTTACTTACATACTAGTGTTAGTTTGTTAGTAATTAAATTTGTTTCCTAAATTTAGTTGTGTTAGTTTTTCATATTTTTAAACTATTATTTTTCTGTAAGAACTCCTCTATGGGTGAAGCCTCCTCCAAAGATAGCCAGTCCTCTCTCGATTGGGCTAATTGGATCCAGTTGAGACCAATTGTTTTTTTTATTTCGTCTTCTCAGCTAGCCACAGGTCTACCTCTCTTTCTTTTTCCCTGTGGACCTAATTCCCGATTCCATCTATCCCTTCCTAAACATTATCAGAGTCATTTACTGCTGAGTACAAGCCTTGTAAATCCGCAAACCTTTATAATTATTTTAGTAATACTGAGACTTATTATTGTATTATTACTAAAATAAATACAAAGGTTTATATATTTTATATATTCTTTATGTTATAATTAGATTAAACTGTTGAATATTCAGAGTACTCTGAAGTATACTTGTACTTCATAATACCTACTAATACAAGTAAGTTGTTAGTGAATAAATTAATTTTGAATTTCGAACACTGAGACTTGATTCTTATCCTTCTTATTGTTAAATTTATTCAAGGTAAAGTAGGATAAACGTGGCAGCAACTTGACATTATGTTCTAAATTCAAAGTGGATAACGATGACGTCAAACAAATTGAAACAAGGAGGCAATTTATCCGCTCCCCGACGTTAAATCAGCCCGAGCAATTTTATTTACAGATATGTGATTTTGTGCCTCTGATGTGGTTACTTCGAAATTATGGGAAATAAACGACAGTTATAGCACTTACAATAAAAATGTGCTCTGTAAATTGATATTCAAATTGTAGTTGAAGATCGCGCCTGGTTCCGGTGATCCCAGAGCTAGCGGTCCTGATAAATTACACTAAGGGCTATAAAAATCTGCCCGCAATAATTATTGCAACAGTTAAATAAAAGGAAACTTTTATCTATTAATTGTATTTACACAATAAAAAGGGATGCATCTGTGACTGTTAAAACTATTGAAATAGACAAATTCGGTTTGTCGTAAGTGGTGTTTTTTATTTATTGATATAAACGCATCTTTTTCCCGAAGGGGTATTCTGAAACAGATCTCTACTTGATACGGTCCTGACGTATTTCTCTCGTTTCATCCACTGCATTAACACGTATGTATGCTTTTTTTTAATGATATCTCGCTGTTGGCCTATAACAAAGCCGGAATGGGCGGTTTTCTGGAACTAGCGCAAGGACGGCCTTTTTTACCCTGATCTGATTTTGACGTTTCATTGCCACGCGGGTGCCTTTTAATTTGCAACTAGTTATTTATTGAGTTGGGATGATGAAAAAAATTATGCAGAACATTAAACAGCGGAAAGTTGCGTACCTGGGCCACGTGTTGCGCCATGACCGCTACCACCTCCTTCAACTAATAATAAAGGGTAAAATCCAGGGTAAACGGCGTGTTGGTCGAAAGAAGAAGTCATGGCTTCGCATCGTTAGGGAGTGGAAGGGTATTGCAAATGCGGAAGAGTTGCTACATCTGGCGCAGGACGAGACGCGTTTCAGGAAACTGACGACCAACCTCCAGTAATAGAGAGGCAGTTGAAGAAGAATTTGTTGACCTGTTAGGCCACGTCGAGGTAATTATGTATGCTCTTCGGTTTTAAGTAGTTTTTACTTATCCCTTCTTGATTTGGTCCAGGTTTGATAAGGCCTACCCAAACCAATTTCACCATCCAAGGTTACTTGTATATCCGACTTCTGAACCACTTTTCACTCCTCTGTTGGTCAAACTAATATTCCCATTCGTATCCTTGTCATTCCCCCTTCTAACCTACACTGCTCTCATTCTCCTCTAATTATTTCGCTATCGTATGTTTAGATCGGGATAAGCCCTTTACTTTGTACCGCCAGTTGATTCAATTTTGATTTGATTTTGATCAAGATTCTATTTGAGCATATTAATATTATAATAATAACAGTATAGTAACATTGCAATAACTCAAACAGGAGGAAAAAGTAACCAGGCGGTCTTTTATTGCTAACCAAACTTTGTTCTATAGGTACACAAATTAACTTCAATATTTAAAAAATCGAATTTCCGTTCCACTCCGTTCCCCTGTCTTTAAAGTTTTTAAACAATAAATTATACTTTACATACTAACACAGCTAAATTCCCCAATATATATAAATGTATACCATACCATTTGGTTAGCATATATCCTCGGTAAACTTACGAAGGCTGGAGTAATCAGGGGATTTACTTTATCTTCGTAATTTAATTTCTCCTTCGTTGATTTAATCTTTCATTGATTTGCATGGAAATTAACTTAGATATGCAGAAATGTCAGCTTCGTTTTAAATGACTTTGATAAAACTAAAGATGTTTTATTAAATATATTGGACTTACCAAGTAGGATATTGAACCAAGAATAGGATATCCAGGAGTACGTCCTAAGTACGACTTTCTTATGTCAAAAATGTGTGGTATTTTGACTTATGACATCGATTACGATCATTTCAACTAATGTTGTATACTTCAACTATTGTAATAATTACAAACGATTTTACAACATAGTTTGTACAGAGCATACTTAGGTTTTGATAGAGTGAAATGGTTTTAATCTAGGTTTTTTTTTTCTTGGCGTCTTTATTTTAAGTTGTCAAAAGTACCCAAGATCTGATTAGTTTATTTTACATTTATTAGTAGATTTATATAATAGCGAAAATACACAGAACATTTTCACTGGAGATTTAAAAGAAGTACTGATAGAATTATATTTTTGAAGCCTAAACAAATAAAATAATTTTAATTAAAGCTTCATAATTATTACCACAGAAAATATTGCGAGGCAAAACACTGTACAATTTTATTTCTAAAACGTTTGTTATTAAAATGAGATCACGTTTTAACTGTACTTTATAAGCAAGTATTGTTTTATTTATCATTACGAAAATAAGTTATTGAAACCCATCATGCTTGTCTAAAATTGTATATCATGTCACAAAGATTGTTTCAAGATATATTTAAGGACACGTGTTAAATGTTAATATATATAAATCACGTATCACGTTGTTTGTCCGCGATGGACTACTAAAACTACTAAACCGATATCAATAAAATTTTTAGTTTGATCTAACTTAAAAGATACGATAGCTTACATCTCAATTTATACCTGCAATATTATTTTATTGCAAATATCTGTTTATTATTTGATACAATTGTAACAGATGGCGGTGTGTTAAAAGTACCAACGTTTCACATAAGTTCTGCTACCGTTTCGCTTGAATAGCTTACTACTATGTAATATAACAAAAACCTTAGCTACAGCAACGCTTGGCCGAGTCTTCTAGTTTAATATAAATAATTGATTGGTTCTCGATTCAAACTATCTAAGATGAGTATCGCTACAAAGCGCATATAAATTAGTTTTTTTTATAGAATAGGGGGCAAACGGGCAGGAGGCTCACCTGATGTTAAGTGGTACCACCGCCCATGGACACTCTCAACGCCAGAGGGCTCGCGAGTGCTTGCCGGCCTTTTAAAAGTCGAATTGGTTCAGAAATACTTCTGTGGGCAGCTGGTTCCACATCGTGGTTGTGCGTGGCAAAAACTGCCTTGAAAAACGCGCAGTTGTGGAACGACGGACGTCGAGGTGATACGGGGGGAATTTCGTATTCTGCCTCGACGTCCGATGATGAAACTCAACTGCAGGTATTACTCGAACACCTCCTCTAAACACTCTACGCAACGCTAAAGGATCAAGCCGCTCGGATAGTATTTAAATTACATTTGTGTCGGCCACTATAGTAAAAGATTTTATATTAGCAAAAATTTTAACTAATTAAGTTCATGTTGCAACTAAAAACATAACATACTTTATTCTAATCTGACACATATTACCTGATATTGTACTTAAGGGATGACTCGAATAATCTCCACATAATCTGAACAAAGTAATTTAATCTCTATGCAACTGTACATAAGGTTATATTTTACGTCAGATTTGTAGCTATGAGATGGCTTGTTCTGTTTTGCTTCAGACTACGAATTAAACAGTTAGGGTGTGGTGTAAGTTATTTCTCGTATTAATTTTTGTTCGTATTGTAAAACTAAACAAGATTTCTGTGTATTACATATAACCTACTATTTCAGAAACGTCGTACATATGATCTTTGACTTATATTATCTTCAAGAATTTCACACAATTCTATCACTTTAAAACGTGGAAAATTCGAGAGAAAACATTGTGGGATACGAATTTAATATCAATTTATTATTCCAGGGTAATGTTTGGCCTTAAGCTGCTCCTAATTTTTTTATTATATTTGCATAATTGGTTTAATATTTCGTCCTACGCAAGGCAGCAAAACTTCGCGGCAGACCCGTGTCCGGGGCGATGGACATTTCTATATATGTGTAAAATAAAACAATTTTTACTTGCTTATGAAAAAACAAACTCATAATTATCTTTTCTTTTACTGGTACTATCGTTGCTATGGCAAATAAACATTCTTTAACTGATGTTCATACATGTGATTTTATGTAATATATGTAAGTGTTTTTGAAGTGAAACTTCTTTATCGACGTATGGGAGAAATTTTGTAAGAAAACGTCACGTTTTTCGGTTACGCGCCATGTTGCTTTTTTATCGAAGTTTGGTATAGTGACGTAAAGAATATAATGTATATATGATAATAATAACAACAATATATTAGTTTTGAAGTTTGGTTTGAAATAAGAATAACAATATATTAATTTGAAAGTGATAAAATAAAAAGACTTTAATGCATGATTTTAATATTTATTTGAGGTTGACCTCACTTTTTGATTGTAAGTATCAGTGAATGTATATAAATCTGTTAAAATTAGCAAGTATTAATAAATATGACTGAAAAAATTGTTTTTCTTAAGGCTTAAGCCTTATCTACCCCATTTTCGTGAAGTTGCAAATAGTAGAAAAATGATATGTCGCAAAGAAGTTTCACTTCTTACCTGTGTACTCTGGTACACACACATATTTTTTTATGTAATATCAGTGTAGAAACTTTCCATAACGTAACGGCAACGTATTTTGTTACATAAACAGATGATCATGATGTAATCATTATTATAAGTATAGACCAATTTCAACAAACAAAAAAAATCAGTAATGTGTAAAATTTTAAACAATTTATTTTAAGTTTACCTGTAAATCTGTAAGATATTACTCGTATCGATTTTTATATATTTCTGCTTATTGCCCATTTTTTATCAATGATATAAAATGATATAGCTATCTTTTAGACATGTAGTCTATAAGATAGCTTCCTCGATAAATGCTAGTATTCCGAGGTCACCAGCATGTATCTAACCTAAAAATTGGTATTCTGTCAGATACAATAGGATCAAAGAAACAATCAAAGGTTTACAAAATATACTTTTATTTTTAAACAAATACAATGACTCTCTTGTAGCTTGTACCACGTTGTGTAGACTGGCTTTAGAGAAGGCAGTGCGATTTCACAGATTGCTCTACAGTTTAAGGTGTTACAGTTACCTTAAGTATATTTGCTGTGTGGCACCGATAGGAATTTGAACATCTATTGAGGATAAACCCGGATCAGTTACAATTAGTTTTATAGAAGTTTCATTAGTACCAGTTATATCCAGTCGCCATTAGTGAGTCAAAGTTAAACGCTGGACAATATTTGTTTGGCAAAACTAAAATATTGTTACCATAACAAAAGGTACTTATCTGCTTTATATTAGAATAATTATTTAAATTCATGTGATATTTTTCGATTAATTTTGTAGGTGACCCAAAATATGTTGTAAGACCACTGATTTTTTGGGTTACATTAATACAAACCACGGCGGTTTTCTAATATAACATATTTATTTATTTATTTATTTAGAAGATTCACAGCACAATACAAAAATAGATGAATATATACATAACAATATGGGCCAATTATAAATCTTCACAAATAGTTAATTTTATATATATATATAACAAGAAGATACCTAAACATTTCAAAATTTTTTAGTGTTAAACAAAAAAAATAAAAAGAAAACAGAATTTAATGTGTTGACAAATAAAATGAAAATGAAGTCAATACATTTCATTCATCCTGGTTAAAATAATTTTGTACCAAAGCTCTCCTTGCTGTCATCACACTCCAAGCGAACATGTCAATGTCAACCGCTAAGTTATTAAATTTGTATTGTAATATACTATATTATTTTGTAAAAAAGAGAAAAAAAATGTCTACTTTGATTTTATTGGATGAACTAGAGACGACTTACAGGTGAAGTTATGTGGTATTGTAGAACCTTCGGAGAGGACTTTGCTGAAATACCATTTAAATATATATAGTCATAGAAAGTCTCTTAATCTTTTTGGAAATTATACATCCGTTTGGGTGATTTCGTTTTAATAGTAGGATGGATAATACTGAGTTATTACTAGGAAATTATACAACATTGATCTCGATTTAATGCTTTCTTCAAACAAAGCTTTTTGTGTAAAGAACTAATTTTTTTATACAACTTAACGTAGATCTTTTGTTTTATTTTCACACACATCATTATGGTAATGAAGAACCTGTAGAATCCGAGTATGCCGACCACTCGCATCCGAAAAATATTTTTTGTTAATAAAAATAATGTAAAATTCATACATATTTATTATTTCAAATATACATATTTACTTGTTCAACATTCGCCATCAATAGTTTTGGTACCGGCTGTTAATTTGTATCCATTGTTTACGCATTCAATGTGTTAATAGTAACGCGTAATGATTAGAATCTATAAAATCAGGTTACGGAAATGATGGTCGCAATAAGTGGCTGTATTGGTAACATCGATCTGCAGTCAATCCTAGTTAGAATAAAAAGTTGTATGAAAAATAATTAAACTCATTTATTTTTACTATTAATGAGTTAACTTTTATAATATTTTTTTATTGGAATTAATTAAAACATATAAAAATGTATTCTTCTAGCGCTAAAGAAAAGTGTAAGATAAGCTTCTGTATTTTACATAATTTCGCGAAATTTTTTCCATTCCATATTAAATTTAAAAGTGAAAAATAGTTTACAAGGAATCCTCGCGGATGGAGAGGTGTCGCGAACAAAGGGCGTCATGCAAATTCGTATACAAGGTGTGAGCCAAAGAAAATGCTAGAGAAAATTATTTTACATAGTAAAGAGGTTAAAATAAACCGTATTTTTCTCACATAAAGTTAAATATTTTGGCTTAGTTAAACTTTAAGGTTATGTGGCGTAGAGAATGTAAAATTCAGTAAGAAGCGATAGGGCGTTTGGACGCATTGTGATGCGTTAACAATATTTATTTATTTAAGCAAGCAATAGCAAGTATGTATGGTTATAGCTATATATCTAGCAGATGCATAACCAGGCTTTGATCTTGATCCAAGACATGAATTGCGTCATCAGAAAATGCTTTAACAAGTAATATCACAATATTGGGGCTCGAGAAAAGCGGCCTTATGTGTAAAGCCTACTTTCGCTATAGCAAGCAGTAAAACATTTCTGTATTTGTAAAAAAGTTGTATATAATATATAGTCAAATACAAGTTGATAGAAGACTGAATTAAAAAAAAATCAGTGGTACAACCTCTTTAGGTCCTGGTCTCAGATTTCTGAATCTGTTTCGGCAAGTATCAGCCTCCAGTGTCTGGCACACATCGTAGACTTTAAAAAAATTTCGCTTGAAAGCGATATGACCGCCAGTTGTCCTCCTTTTCATTTAATTATTGATATATTATTCAACACGTCGTTGCAAGGGTATACTTGTTGAAGTGTGAAGCTTAGTATGGTATATTTTTTAACTTTAAATATGTTTGTGCTTATTCTTACTTACCTTTGTTATATATTCCATATCTAAAACCCAACGTCACAATTACGAGCAATTTTGACGTTGGGTTTTAGATATGGATATGGGTTACTTCACAAATTACATATCTTACAGTTATTCCCAATAAACGTGTTAAATAACTTAAACAAACACAAATATTGTAAAGCTATTTGACAATACGTTCTTTATTATAAACTTAATGCAGTCGAGTTTAAAAGCAGTACGATAAAGTTTCAAGAATTGTTCTATTGATGACATTTCTCGTTAACAAATCTGTCCCATATAAGTAACATCCAAAATTGCAGTAACAGATGTTCCACCATCTAATTCAATGAATTTCATACGTGAACAGTGGAACTGGGTAACAATTTCCATTCAATTTACATACGTTTTAGAAATTCCAAATGAGAGCCTCGGTTAATTGAAACATAACAACCACAACTAGCTCTAAATCTAAAATGTATTTATATACGAATTCAGATTTCATAGGAAATATTGAATGTTATTTACAAGTATTAATTGGTATTCGTTGAATGAAAATCGATACTTATTTCCATCACCAAAGAGTTTATACATTTATCATAACACTGTTAACGTGATTCAGATTTAATTCGTAGAACATTATAACAGTGATTTATGATTGTATATAAAAAAACGTGTGTTAAAAAGTTCATTGGCTTAACAAGATAAAAATATTGTCTTTCGCCTTAATTCATTTGAAGAAAAAACGACACTGACTACTATGTTGAAGACTAAAATGTTGGCTAACTTCAGGGTATCGGTTTTTTGTGACGGTGCGCGCGCGCATCATTAAAGTTTACTCCCATCATTTTTCCCTAACGCACCAAAAGAAGTATAACTTCAACAAGAATCAAAGAATCCAACACATGCATTGTTCAAATAACTGAACAACGTTTGTAACTTAACTTAATCTTATATATAAAATTCTCGTAATATAATATAAGTGTCTCATTTATGTGCACTTGGTTGCAAAATATAGAACAGAAACACACTTACTCATAAATTAGTCATAAGCATTATTTAATTATAACCAGTACAATAAAATATTAATTTTATATAAATTATTTTGATTCCATAAAAAACACTATAACTTTTCAAATTAAATTTTCCGGGAATTAATCTATACGGTATATGTACTAAAATGTTAATACTTGAGTGGAAAAGTATTACCTAGCAAATATTTTACACTGTAATTAAGCCGTTTCAATATCATGTGAAATTGATAACCATCGTTGACACAACAATTTAGTACGTTTAAAATAATATCAACAATAAAATGTCGAGCTAAATGTTTACTGTGCACTACAGTACAATCAAATACAGGCGACAAACTGTTTTCGATATTTTATCCTGCGATATGGTGTTTGATTCTTATTTTATTAAATCATTTATAAAAATGAAAGAGCACTCAAAAAATCTGTTATAGTATGTTTTTTTTATAGAATAGAGACCAATAGGGCAAGAGATGCTAGGTGATACCACCGCGCCTGGAACTTTCTATGCCACGAGACTCGCGTCGAGTGTGTTGCCCCTTTTTAAGCATACTTCTGTAAGAATACATAGAAAACGCTCAGTGGAGTTGATACGTACCTCCTACATTTAACTGCATTAACTCTAGTGTCAATAGTAAAATAGTATAATATGGGTATTTCTTTCATAAGCATGACCGCTATTAAAATCTTAAACTTAACCTCGCGAAAGATTGGAGACGTGGAGCGAACTTTTTTTAATAAGATAAATTAAAAAAAAGCTTAATTAATTCTATAAAACATCTATGTTTCGGCAATATTGTAATAAAAAAGGGCGTGCGTACAAAGTACCCATGTCAGAAGTGTAACTTCTGTATATTCAATATCACTTAGGAAAGGTCCCGATGATCACGTACCAGTATTTGAACACTCCATGTATTTGTATAGCTATATTCACACTGTTAACACACTGCATAACTTAAATAAATTAAAAATCGGCGTTTACTGCACAAGACGTTATGCGACAGAATTGCCATCTAACGTTCTAATATTATTATTTATTAATAATTATATAAATATTAAATAATTATTATGCAACTACTAGACGAATACATCAACCAATAGCGTGTATATTTTCTCGATCCCTTTATCATTCTCTCTCAACCGGTCTTTCCTTTTTTTCCTAGACGTACAACAATCGTGACAAATCGTGAAATTTTACGCTCATGCGCCTAAAGAAGTTTCACTTCAAAAATAATATCATTTAATCATACCAAATTCAAATTCAAAATTTATTTATTCATGTAGGTAACAATGTACACTTATGAACGTCAAAAAAAAGAAATATTAAATGAATTTAATTTTACATTTACTGCCAGTTCTCAAATCAAGGGCGTAGAACGGAAGAGAAGAACTGGCAATAAACTCTCCGCCACTCTTTTTAATCGCCAATTTTTTTTTTTCACAATGCTTATATAATAATAAATTAGTCTCTACTAAATAAAAATTAACATCACGAGGTACTATATCAGTCTCACACGGAAGTTTTTTTTTCACTGAAATCTAATTCAAGCACGCACTGATACCAAATATATAATAAGACATAATCACCACGTTTAAAGGTAACATTTAATTAAACTTAGCTGTATTTTGTTTTCATTTCTCAAGTAAAATGGGTCACAAATTCAAAGTTATAATCTGAAATGTTAATGAATATCGTCTTTGAATTAATGAAGTAGACTTGTCATTTAACATAATATTAATTCAAAATTATTGTTTACACAGAGTTCGTCAATTCACAAATGCTAGGTTTATATATCTACTCAATCTCCGTGAACAGTTATTGTTTGCGCGAACAATTGTCGTGCTATTGTATATAATATACAAAACTGCATCGTACATACAAATTGTAATCATATATTAAATTTGTATAAGGAAAAAATAGAAATTTGTATAGAGGTAAAAAACTCGAAAATCTCTTTAATAATCTGAGTGTATTAAAGTGAGGCTATTAAAGTATTTCCAAGAATAGCTTAAGAAGATCACTACCAGAGACATGGAATCTAGAGATTGGCTAAGATGGCCGTCTTGATGGGCTAAGATATTTTTATGACTTGTCATATCGTTACAGCCAATAATACCAAGAATTTGCTGCCAGCGCACTTTGATATTAATAATAAAATGGTCAGCCAAATTAACTAATCACTACATAGTATAAAACAAAGTCACTTTCTCTGTCCCTATGTCCCTTTGTATGCTTAAATCTTTGAAACTACGCAACGGATTTTGATGCGGGTTTTTTTAATAGATAGAATAATTCAAGAGGAAGGTTTATATGTATAATAACATCAATTAAATAGTGGAGAAGCACTGTTATTTTTGAGGTTTCTATTGTGATGTCGTAAATAATTACATTTTTTCCGCTTACATTGCAAACGCAGGCTGAACCCTACGAGTTTTATCAAAATAATGTACTAAGTATTGTACACATTGAAAAAGTCAACAGAAAAGTCCCTGATGGTATATGTCTATCTCTTATGGATAACCCACAATAACCAACAACTAATACAGCATTAATCCTTAACCAATTAAATACCTTGAATACATTGTTCATTTAATACATATCTATACAGCCCATTGCAGCTTATTTAGCAGCGATAGAACGCGTATATTATCAGAGCTTTCCAGCGACGAAAATAACAATACATAATAAAAACCTGCTTTTCATCATCATTGCACCCGTGCGAAGCTGGGGCGGGATACTAGTAATAATTAAACAAAACTTGAAATTTATATATTGGTATTATACTATTATATTTATTAAAAAATAAATAAATCAGTGGCGCTAAGGTTAAGGTTAAGACATGTCGGTTTCCTCACGATGTTTTCCTTCAACGTTCGAGCTTTCTTTTTTTTTAGAACAGGGCAAACGGGCAGGAGGCACACCTGATGTTAAGTGATACGGTCGCCCATGGACACTCTCAATGCCAGAGGGCTCGCGAGTGCGTTGCCGGGCTTTTAAGAATTGGTACGCTCTTTTCTTGAAGGACCCTATATCGAATTGGTTCGGAAATACTTCAGTGGGCAGCTGGTTCCACAAAGTGGTGGTGCGCGGCAAAAACTGCCTAGAAAAACGCGCAGTTGTGGAACGGGTTAAATGCGCACATAGAAAGAAAGTCCGTTGGTGCACAGCCGGGGATCTAACCTACGACCTCAGGTATGAAAGTCGCACGCTGAATCCACTAGGCTATATTTAATAATAATTTATTTTCTCCCATACAAAATTTATTATATTTAGATATTGGATGACTGGATTCCAAACTAGGTATGGTACAATAACCTGTGATATGGATAACCAGGCTTTAGTTCCACAGCGATGTTATACTCAGTGCTAACAAAAAGTACATCCATATACCGTAGGTAGGCAAACAATTTCAACGTTTTAAATAGAGAAAGAAAAAAAAAATCAGTGGCCCTACAACCTCTTTAGGTCTTGGCCTCAGATTTCTGAATCTGTTACATGATCATTAAATCTAATAGGCAAGAAGGTGGTCAGCCTCCAATGCCTGACACACGTCGTCGACTTTTGGGTCTAAGACATGTCGGTTTCCTCACGATGTTTTCCCTCACCGTTCGAGCAAATGATAAATACGCACATAGAAAGAAAGTCCATTGATGCACAGCCGGGGATCGAACCTAGGAACTCAGGTATGACAGTCGCACGCTGAAGCCACTAGGCCAACACTGCTCATAAATAAAAACAAAACACTAAACTAGTTAGAAGTTAGTTGAATTGAATATGTTGTAATAACACATATATGTAGATAAGACAGACCGGAATAGCTGATATTTTTTATAGAGTAAAGGAACAAATCAAATCAAATCAAATCAAAATATATTTATTCATTTAGGTAAACATGTACACTTATGAACGTCAAGAAAAACAAATTAAATTAACTGTAAATTTACATTTACAAAACAAAACAAAACAAAAACAAAATTTATTTATTCATGTAGGTAACAATGTACACTTATGAACGTCAAAAAATTTAAAAATTGTGAATTTACATTTACTGCCAGTTCTCAAATCAAGGGCGTAGAACGGAAGAGAAGAACTGGCAATAAACTCTCCGCCACTCTTTTTAATCGCCAAGTTTTTTTTTTTTTTACACAATGCATTACAACCAGTTCGCAAGTCAAGGGCGTAGAGCGGGTAAGAAGAACTGGCAAGAAACTTTCCGCCACTCTTTTCAATCGCCAAGTTTTTAATACAAATTGTTTGAACTGGAGCAAACGGCTTACCTAGTTTTAAGTCATTCCATGGTCACAATTATAGAGCGGTACAGCTAAGCAGGACCCTAAGTCGATTTGATTCGAAAAAAACTCGTTATTCAACATTTCAGAAAGGGAATATAATATTTTCATTTACATAGCCTTTGCGAAAATATATAATTTGATTTTTGAGGGGTCAGACGGGGCAGGCAACCGGAAATTTAATCTTGAGGACGTGTAAAATTCATCATGAGTGAAAAATAGGGTTAGAGAAATGAAACAAAAAATAAGCACCTAATTAATACTCGCTATGTGCATATCGGCCGTACGGTATAGAAAACATTATGATAAAATCGATGACATGTAGATTTATTCTTCTATTTTTTATTTCTTAATGGCGACTTCTGTGTCAATCACAATTCCGCCAATGTTGCGTTATAAGTTAAGGTGAGGATAGATTTGATGGATTGAATTTAATCTAAGCAGAGTTACCCAAAACAAAAATGACTTCACAAAAAAAAGACAACACACACAGATATATAATAATATATACAAGAGGTTAACATTATACTACAAGTACTTTTACTGAGACTCAAAAATATACGTGTGTCAGGCACAGATGGGTACTTCCTTGCAAATATTAAAATCTTCCCATTGCGCAATATTATCATAGGCAAAAAATAAAAACAGCTTTTAGCCATTATTGCTTAACTGTACATAATAAGCTTAGACATACAAAATTTATAAAATCTTCATCCAATCAATCATTCTTTTGTTATTTCTCGTGGAAAATTAATTACGAAATGAATGATTTGTGTTGAAAAAATGTTTCGCAAAAGCCCATTCACTGTATTCACGAGTTTATTTCGATTGTGAGATTTTTAAATGCTTTATTATTGGATATTGATGGTATGTGGTTTTGAAAAAAGTGTTATATATTTTAAAAGTATAACACTTTGTTTTACAGGCTGTAATGTGACAGAGGGTTTATTTAGTCGGTTTAAATTATAGTTATATAACCATATTATTGAGAGATACCAGTTGGTGGACGTGTTGGTCTAATGAATTTATCTTTAGCTTACATCTTATCAGACTTCATAGTATTCAATCGTTTATAGTTTTTAAAAAACTTTAAAGTCCAAAATGCATTATATTTTTGAAATCGTTTTGATTTTACACTTTTTGTTCTCAATTCAAGGTACAGAAAGAGGAGCAGAATCAGCATGAAACTGCGCCATTCTTTTTAATCGCCAATTATTTTTTGGAAAATATTTTTTTGGAACCGCAACAATCAGACCTGGCTGCGTTAAGCCCTTATTAGCAGTAAGCAGGCCAAAAAAATGGCACACACATACTTATACAAAACATATTTTGAATAAAATGGCTCAATCAAAATTCCTCTAACATTATGTACCAACGTCCAAATATACGTATAGAAATATAGCATTGACATTAAGCCGAAACTCAGACGAAAGTTGTAAATGTACTAATATGGTTGAATTTAATACACCTGAGCGAAGCTTCGCGAAACCGAGCTGTTAAGGAATTTCGTGAGTTACATCATACGTAAAATACCTAAACCATAAATAAGATCTTATTTGAATATTCGAATCATGTTTTTGTAGTACAAGTTACGAATCCTTCTAAGAATCTGTTTAATAATTTTCATTTGGGCACATTTTAGTCTTTTTCCTATGGGAGGCTTAAGCAACTATTTTACATAACCAGCTGCTATTTCAGGTAGTTAGGTTAGGTTAGGTAGGTGGACTCATTTTCCGCAACTAGACTCAAATTTGGTCCGTTTTGCGTAAAGCCCTGGCTAATTTAGCTAGCCTAGCTCCTTACAGAAGCACAGAAGTCTCCTTGGCACTTCACAGGCTTCACGGAGCGACCTCACTGTTCCGAGGATTTCCGTTCGTTGTTTAGCCACAGCCTCGCATTTCAGGACTACGAGGGTCACAGATTTCTCTGCGCTGAAACAGCCTCTGCACTGCAGTAAGGCTGTCTCTCGCGCCTAGGACAAATAGATGTTTATTAAGGAGAAAATGGCGCGTAATTGTCCCTGTCATTGTTGCTATTCCAGCTATTTTCAAACTGTTATGACTTGTGAAAAAACAGTACCCTATAAAGCCGGCAACACACTGGCCATCCCCCTGCACTGGCGATGTTTAGAATGTATCTGAATGTGGGCGTGGTCCCTCGGGGTCTAATTATAAAACAAGACTAATAAAAAATAGGGAAAATGACGTGTTTTGTTGTCATGGTTACCAGATACAAAAACGTTTCTGACACTGCTATCTGTCAAGATTTGGTTATAGGATGACTATGTTTCCCTCCGAGCTTTTTACGCATATCTTAATATATATATATCTCGTGTCACAATGTTTGTCCTCAATGGACTCCTAAACCACTTAACCGATTATAATAAAATTTGCACACCATGTGCAGTTCGATCCAACTTGAGAGATAGTATAGTTTAAATCTCAAATTATAGTTGCAATTTTATTTTATTGCAAATTATTTGATACAATTCTAACAGATGGCGCTGTGTTAAAAGGACTAATGTTTAACATAAGCTATACTACCTTTCACATAAGTTTCCCTTGAATAGTTAACTACTATGTAATATAACAAAAACATTAGCCTCAGCAACGCTAGGCCGAGTCTGCTAGTATATGAATAAAAATGCACTGATGAAAGGCACTGAATACAACTGAACTGCACAAAGACACACTGGGTTAAAAATATCATATTCTCAGGACGGCTATCATTCCTTGTACAGAAATTTAATTTAAATATAACGAATTTCCAGCGAAGGGTTTACGATAATTTTGTACAGAAATTCATTAAAGGGCTATAAACAGGGGCTTAACCTCAACGATTCAATTTTACAGCTCTGATGAAATCTCTAAAAATAGGAAGGTAATCACTTGAATGAGTAACGTTTGTTTTAGATTGAACCATTTTATCTTAGTTTAATTAAAATATTTATTAAAAACAGCAACCGAACAAGAATAAATATACAGGCGTCATTTACACGTTTTTTGAATCAATTTAGTTTCTACATGGAGAGTATGGTATAACTAGGATAGTAAATAAAAATTATTTTCATATTTTTACAGTAACTAATACAATAGAAAACATATTAATATAAAAATTAACTAACAATATTTTACAATTACAAACAATGCCATTTCGGTGACCATTTATCCAGTGTGCAACAAATTATACGTCTCATATGCGATAATGTTGAGATCATAATCAAAAATCATTTATTCTTGTAGGTAACATAATGAACACTTATGAACATCAAAAAAAGAAATTTACATTAAAAGCTTCTAATGTTACATTTACTGCCAGTTCTCAAAGGGCGTAGAACGGAAGAGAAGAACTGGCGATAAACTCTCCACCACACTTTTTAATCGCCAAGGTTTTTCTTTTACACAACGTTTGTAGGGAGCTGCAACCATTACAGCATATTCCATATGACATCTTGAGTAATAAAGTATAATAAAATAAATGAATAACAAAGATTTGTCCTCTATCAGCAGGAGGCATGGTGAAATAGGAGCACGCACTTACATACTCGTGGGAACAACACGCAAATACGTAGTAGAAACAACTAATATCTCCGTATACACGAATTCAAGTACGGCTAGTCACCACAAGCAGCGGCCGTTCACGAGAATGACGCATGGCCAGCCATTGGCCCCCTCATCGTATTTTAGGGAGAGAGACAACAAGACGCATGGACGCCGCCACAAGCAGTGTATCCCGTAGTTGTAGAATTTAAATGTATATCTACTTTACCCTGATGTATGTACCTACGTCGATACTGAGAGCTTTTTAAAGCAGTTTTGCCACGCACCATAACTATGTAACCATGTTTGTCTAAAAATTTGCTTACAAAAGTTAAAATTATATTTTAATACAAACGAAATTCTCGGTTTTTTACTATTATGACACAGCGATCATATGATTCTTCATATACATATTACTTTTCTAAGAATATTTTTTTTTAATTCTTATTTGAATTTAAATAACGAAATAATCTCAAGCAAAATTATTTAAACAAATCAGCTGTAGCCATCTTCATGTGCCTGATATACTATTAGAGCTTGGCTGGCTTACAATATAATGATTAGATCTACATTGCATTTTCTGTACGAAACGTTTTCAGAATATTACAGATTCTATTGAATGGTATATTCTCAATACGAATCTGTTTTTCTGGTACATAATACTCTATTTTCATTCCTCAGGGAAATATATAAATTTCGAATACTTCCCTAACTTTCCAGCGACATATTTAAGAAAAAAAAACAAGTCTATACCCAAGATAATTCACAAATTATTTTCCTTACAGGAAGAATAGCTTGGGTATTCTTTGTCTGTTCACAATATACGACGTTTTTGCTAACTTATGGGCAAATGTTTATTTCATATTTGTTTGTTATGTGCTCAATAAAAGTAACTTAATAATATATAACAACGCTTAATTCTTTAAAATACAGTTTAAAAATAGACAACTATATCTGAAATGAGAAAAAAACAACATTGATGAAAAAGAAGAAATGCAAAGATTATAATCAATATTAGTCGCGTATTTCACAAGGTTGTTTATCATATATTAATCTATATATCTATACACATGAGCGTCTCTTGAAGGCGTCAGACACTATGTATATGTACATTAGATAAGATAAAATAACATATTATGTACATATACGGTACCAATGTGACACAGATTAAATAGATGGGAATTATGGGGATTTAATAAAATTGGATGTAACTTGTAGTGAAGAATGTGATGGCAAAGACACTCATGTCACCAATTACATATAATATTGAAATACATAAAAATATGCCTAATAACTAACCTTAAAATTTAATTATTAAAAAATATTATTAAAAGTAGTCCCTTCAGGCAAGGTTCCGAAGATACTGGCAGCGTTCCCCCTTTGAATAGCTAGACTAATTCTTTGTCCAAGGTAGCTGCCAGCTCTTCGTTCTCCTGTGATGTCGACTAACCTTTTTGATAATTCCCTAAAAAGCCTTAACGCGCTAGGACCCCACGGACCAAGGGTCTCGACACCGAATGGGACAAAATCATATTCAGAGCCTAGACCCCTGTATTTACAGGTTTTAGCTTTTTCAGCCGCATTTTTTAATTTTTTTATGTATTATGTTATTCGTATTGAAAGTTATTTATTTAATTATTAAGTGCTTATAATAAATACAACATTAATTGTAGAATAATGCAATATTTAAATATATTTATATTTAATGTTTCAATACTTCATAGTTATCTTTTAAATTTACATGCTCATGGTCCAAAGATATTATAATTGTAAACGTTTGACCTTCTAACTCGACTGAGTTTCTTATTAACGAAGATAAATCGTCGAACAAATTGATTTTTAATTGGCCATCAACAAGAACATTGTTGTTTCATTATTTATTGTTATTAATGACTTTGATTAATGGCAAAAGCGAAATTTAAAATTGGTTTGCTTAAAAGTTTTTATTGAAATGGAAATCTTGACAAATTACTGTTAGACAAATTTGTTATACAGAGACAATAAGAGATGGCTTCTTTCAATCAAACGAGTATAAGGCTTCATCATAGTAATTCATTTATCTGTACCAGTTAAAGAATAAAGAGAAATCTGGTAAAAAATTACCAGTGGCTAGCTTAGGAAAGAGTCTTGAAGTGAAGTTCCAATGAGTACGTGTATTGATTGGTTCAGACATATCTTGACTAGTAGCTGATTTTACGAAGTGATTGTGGACAACAAAGGATTCAAAAAAAGTTAGAACTATTTATTCATTTATAGGTAACACAGGGTACACTTATCAGGAGGGTCAATAACTCGTGGTTACGTCACGAAAATACATAGTTGAAAAAGTAAAATCACCGCATACACCAATTCAAGTTCAAATCCATCTTAAGAACAAAAAATAGAAAGATAAAAACCTAAAAAAAATTTAAAGCAAGAATTTATAACTGTGCAGTAAATTTTAGGTCAAAGTAGACTTAATATATATTTCGTTAGTCAGTAAGTTAGTTAACACAAGTTTTGAAATAACTTCTCTTGCGCAAAATTTAATTTCACCAAAATTGTAATTTAGATCTTAAATTTTGCAGATTCTGAAATTCGCTTAAATTAGTAATCAGATCGCAGGTTGTGTCTTTCTGTTTTCTTTAGATTTTATTTTATATCAGAAAACAAGATAATATACACAGCCAAAACAGACACAAAAACAAATACGAAACAGAAAACATAAGTCATGTACATTATCTAATAGATAAAAAATAAAACTGAAATTAAAAATAAAACAAAAAACAACACATTATTTAAGAAATAAACTATTAGTTCTGTTAAATATAGTATTAAACCGATGAATTTTTAACATCGTAATGATTCTCTCTTGACTACGTAGTAGATTAAATATCTTCTCATGTCTTTAAATTAACAAACCATACTGATATTGTACGGGTCATCGGTGTGCTTATAATGATACAGGGTTTTATTTTTATTAACCGCTAGCGAACAATAATAGAATATAGACGGAATAATGAAATATTAATTGCTATGTAATGAATGAATGCAATGTAACAGTTGAAGAGACTGCCTATCTGGCTGAGTTGTAAGCTGAGAGGCGTAAGTCTGACGATGTAGGAAATCGTCACGCTTATAATAAGAATGTCTGAGAGCAAAATCCTCGGATCGTACAGTAATGATAGTGTAGATATCATCGTATAAACTTTATACATTTACATATTGTCTTATATACGCCACTATCTATCTATGTGGGTTTTTGAATAGGTGTGCTTAAATTTTCCCGGATATAATAATTTATTTATTTATTTATTAATCCTACAGCTAACATAAATTATATATATTTACAAACAAATACACTGAAAATATAGCCAATAGATAGATAGATAGATAGATGGAATACATGATACATTTTACTAGAAAAAGATTTAGAAAAGGGAACAAACAAACAAAGAGGATTTAATACATTTAACTAATAATTGTGAATTAATTTATTTAACTAAGCCTTATTGCTAAATAATTAATCTACAGAGAAACATTTCAATCTGTTCATGAAGGGATGCAACGTTAAGATTTCTTCGTGAAGTATCTATTAGATAATAAATATATTGATTAGTAGCAAACACGCAATTATGGTTAGGAAAAATCTTCGGAAACACTTCTAATTTCAAGCCGATCCCTCAGCACCCATTTTGTAAAGTGACAACATTGCTACCAAAACCGACGATATCATTACAATCTTATTTACATAATCGTCTAAACTGTGTAAGCTAATTTAAACCGTACTACACCCAAAATAGAGCTCAAATTAAACCATTGAACGTAATTTTCATGTTATATTTAGACATTCGAAGCTTCAAAATGATCAGTAATTACTTTATCAAGGCCGCTCTTGGATTGTAATCTTAAGGGATTTGTTTGAAACGGATTTCTACTTAATATACAGTTTAAACTGAAGTTATTCTCTGAAGAGTAGTTTAATGGACAATATTAGTTTAAAATTTTCTTATCCGTATCGATAAGTTCTGTTTCTAAATTGTTTTCAACACAAACTTCGTTTTGATAGTAACTTAACTTCTATAATAAAGGGAATATTTGTATGGAATAAACTTAAAAACGTGGGGGGTCGTAAATTTCCCCAAATAGATATTTTTTTCCAACTCCTCATCAATTGTCAAAAAGTTAGCGACTCAACTGATTAGTAATTAGAATTTTATCAGGGATATTCAATTAATTTTGTAACTGTTTTTATTTTTACTTTATTTTATCTAAATTTATTAATTTTTTAGTGTATAAGTATATAATGATATATTTTAATTGGGGTAGCACTTGGCATCTGTTTGTGTTACATGCATGTATCAGTGACTACTTTGTTGGTGCAGTAAATAAAACTACTATATTTATTTCAAAACTATTTAACAAAATAGTAACTTTATAATTATATATAAGACGGGCATTGAGTAATTGATCTTAACCGTTACTTTTTTCAAACAATCTCTTACGTATATCAATGACAGGTTAAGTTTAATTTTTATACTAGATATACCAAAAATTTTAAAGTAAAAATCTTTTACTCTTATTAGCTAACGAAGTTGGCTGAGAGCTTCATGTTACAGGTTATATTAGAATATTAAGTCTGGTACAGTTATCAACCTTACAATACAACACTTTGACATTTTATAATTACAATCATCGAAAGCTGTAATAATTCAAACAATACGAATCTTTACTACATTACGAACCACCCATCATTACATTCTCTACACCGACGATATGTTAAGATCTTGTGATGTGTGCAATATATGTTCGAGCATTGGAGGTAAACCTTCTGAGAAAAAAAGGGTGTGTGAACTTATGTACACGCATTAGAAGTTATCCTTCTATAACTAAAATATGGTATTGATTAACGATAAATATTAAAATTAATCAAAAAGATTTTATTTAAATTAATAAATTATAAGTAAATACTATCACCGTCGTATATGAAATTGATTTAAAAAAAAAGCACCAAAATAATATTTATTTATTCACACTGTTTAATTGTACTGTACCGAAACACGTGTTCTAAATACTAAAATACTAGAATATACAACTTGAACATAGTTATCGATTTCCATGCCACCTAGACCTAACTTTAAAACGTCGAATGGTGTGGGCGCGCATCGTAAAAGTTCACTCTCATCATTTTTCTCCATCGCGCCTAAAAAAGTATAACTTCAAATTTTTTTGTGAATTACTGACATAATATTACAAAATTTCTGTCGTTTCTAATTGTTACAATGCGCATAAATGTAAGCTGTTTTGGCTGTCTGCTCAGCCAAAGTTATTGAATATTATAGATTTACAAGAAATGCAGAGTGCTGTTTATAAATCAAATATCGTACCAACCCCTGGCAGGACTTAATTAAGTTAAATTAAAATGGCTACTTATGAGCTGCCTGCCTTGTACTTGAGGCAGCCATATTCTTGTTTAACTTGTATTTACCTGTTCTATGAATTTGGTTTGAGGTATTACTTAAGAACCAATATAGTACGTAACTAAACTTTAAGGATTAGTTACTTCAAATTACGAAAAAAAAAATCAGATAGTCGAAAACAATTAAATATTTAATTTTAAGAGTTTCACATTCAATTTTGACATTATTTAAATATTCATTTTTCTTTCTTTTACTCTGGGTTTACCCATATATTGTCCAATAAAATATTTTGTATTATAAATAAATACAATAAGCCTTTATTCAAGTACTATAATAAGAATTAAGTGTAGTTATTATTGTATTAATTATTAGTACGACGACACAGTTAAAGCCTTCCCCAAATTCTTCCACGTGACTCTTATCTTCGCTATTATTTTCTAATCGTTTTCCGCTATCTATATAAAGGTATCTGTGTTACAAAGCATAAATACGCCATTGAAATTACTGAAAATGTTGCGGTTTAAGTGTCAATTCGGTCACGTTTAGAAACTGCTGTATTTTCCTTTTTGCAAGCATGTTTTGCTGATCCCCTTTAATAAACCTCACAATTTTATTCACTCTTAAATATTACTGAGTTATTATGAATACTAATAAAGTTTATAATTGTGCAAATATACTCATACATCAGCCTGGGAATATTTTTTTTTTAATCTTCTTAAATTTCTTTAAATTATCGTTACTTTACAAACCTGAATCAGTGAGACTTCAAAACTTCTTTAAAAAGTTTTAACCTCCGGAATGCATTGCAGGTTTAAGTCATTAATATTTATATATCTTGTTAATTTCCACATCATTCACTTAAATGTAAATAAAGTTATTTAATAATCAAATGTATAGAGTGGAACAAACAGCAGTTAAATTATATTCCAAATGCAAGTTTCTGAAGCAAGGTAAGCTTTCACAGCTACGGTGAAAATCGGTATTCAAAGTTCTCCTAAGCTTTATTTCCAACTACCGTCAACAATGAAGGCTTAGCCCAAATTGTTTATTATAGTGATTTAAAATTGTATGTATTAAATACAACAACAAGTATCAGGTCAGAAATAAACCACCATTTTTAAGACCCGCTTTCAGACTTTTTCAGACTAAAAAGAGAAAAATCCGAGCTAATATTGCTTCACAGTATTGTAAAAGGTTAATAGCGTTTATAGAAATGATCTTAGCCACAGTGCGAACCCACGTCCTGTAGGTTTAAATCCATCTGCTAAACTAGAAAGAAAACATAATTCATTATAATTTAAAACGTTCTCATCAATAGTTTCAATAATTTTACTTATGTATCCAGCGAACTTTATATCGCTTAAAAGTCGTGGCGTGCAGCTGAACCTACTTGTGTACTAGTATTGTAGTTTACTAAATATTTATTTTAATAAGAATACAAAATCAATATTTAGTAGACTTCTATCATTATGGGTGTGAAACGTGCCCAAGACATCTCATCGACTCCAAAAGACTTTGAAGTAATCCCAATCATATTCCCAAAAAGGCACTTAATTGAACACCCACCCACCCACAAGGAAAGCGGAAACGTGGCCACTGAGGCAAACCTGGCGCCGTATACAGTAGAACTCCAATTATCCGAACTCTGACTATCCGAATCGCCGATTATCCGAATCACAAAAAATTGTCCAAAAAAAGTCTAAGTGTGTAAGTAAAGAATAATAATTCTTCCGGTTAACGGTTGAAGACCGCAAAACAGCTTACATTGACGAAGATGTTTAAAAAACAATGATTTTTATTTCTAAAGTTGTACATAAGTACATTTTATTTATATTTAAAACATGTGAAACGTAACGTAACATGAAATTACTTTCATTTAATTCAATAAAAAAATAGTGCAATATCAAAACTTAGCTTTTATTCTCTCCAATTGCAATTTTTTTTTTAATCCGATTATCCGAATGGGTCTTGGTCCCCATTAATTCGGATAATGTTCTACTGTAGTTGCATAAGAGGCAAAGATACCCGGAAATACTTTGAGCGAGGTTAAATACGCGCAAGACCGAACGCAATGGAGACTCACTGTGGACGCCGTCTGGGGCAGAGGAGATCTAGAGGTTATAGTACATTAGGCCTTAGTCACAACTATAGAAGAGATGCTGCAAGCATTTCATTTCGCATTTCGTTGCCATAAGTTCTATAGTTGTGATAAGCATCCCTGCAAGCATTATACCCGGCCTCCCAGGTTTATAAAATAGGGCGAATTGGCCGATGTGAATGGCCCTTGATGATGTCCATTCGACATCATTCGTGGCCGCAGAGGACTGTGAGTTTTAACGGCTGATCGCGTGGCTGGATGCGGACAAGGCAAAGCTGTTACCGTGTTCTGCCTCGGGCGATTGTTGGTGTCGCCGTGGGGTTTCAGTGGGTATGCACAGTAGCGAATCCCAGGTAACCCTTCACCATCAGGCAACCGTACCGCGGGAGGGGATGCGTTTCCGCATTTCCCCTGAAAAAAAGTCACAACTATCACAGAATTTTAATACTTAACATTGCAATATACCTTCATTTGTTGTATATTTTTGTAGCTTTATATATTTTTATTAGCTTACACAAAATATATTTTTGAAAGCACGCATAAATATTTGACAACCAATATATATGTGAATCCTTTTTCATTATTGACACTTAACTATTCTATATGTTTGAAGTTTTAAATACATACCCGTATATTGTGGATTATATCTTGTAGATTCAAAACCTACACACGTTTATTTAAGGGGAGTTCTTACCGTGTCCATAGAGTGTAAATTAATTGTTGAGTTATAATAGTTAGTGTTTTATTTTTCTTTTACTTTTTCTATTAATTTGTTAGTTGTCCTATTCAAAACGGAGGCAAATATAACAAAAGAAAAACTTTGAAAATCGGTCAAGTCGTTGTCGAGTTAGAAGTGTTAAACAAACCGACTTTTTTAGTAAGTTTTTTTTATATATAACAGAAGGCATGCCCATCTGATCTTAATTAATACCGCCCAGTGTCCATGGTTACATTTATATATATATATATATATATATATATATATATATATATATTTCTATTATTTCTGGTTATGTTACCAGAGATATGTAGGGAGTGCAGTGTAACATCAGTAGGTCGTTGCCCAGGTATTTCAAGTCGCATAGCTGTGCACATTAGCATACTACGGTTTTATAATTAAATCGTTTTCAACGTACTACGTGCTTTATTATCGTGCTTCATTTATATGCAGTCAATTGAGTCTCTAACTGTAATGTTTTGGGATGTTTTTACCTCCCGTTCAAAGAGTGGTGACCAATGGACAATATCGTTTTAAGTTAGACAGCTGGTGTGAACAAGATAGTTGTAATCAAATGTTATGAAGATCTGTTCGGCCTATAAATGACATTAAATCCTGTTAGATGCGATATTCTTATACTTTTTTTTACTTTATTCTGAAACTTTTGTTTAAGAAGCATTACACCTTTTTATTTTATAAAATACATGAAAATTAAAAACTTTGAAGACTTTATACATGACTGAATTATTCACGCACTGCAAGTATGGATTCAATGAAGTTTTATTATTATTGTTTTATTACTATAGTATTCCAAATTAATAATATTAATATAACTGGAATTATATTTAAGTAATTTTTTGATTTATGTTATTCATAAAAAGCCTGATGCTCATCTTTAACCACTTTTGTGAAATCAACATTTTCACTAACATTTTAAAATATGTGAGTTTTGAAACATACTTTTACTAAAAATCTCAAACAATACGTTTTCATCCTGTCCTAGGCTAATACAGAAAAATATTCTTATTAAGCTAAAATAATAAATTTGTGTTAAGTATAAATCGTAAAGTAAAGTACAGTTAACATGGCAAAAGGAAGAGCTCATACATGAAATCCTTGTGTGTCTCGTGCAGTTTATTTTATCCAAATATCCTATTATTGTGTGTAATAAATATATAATAATAGCATGACCTACCAACTATTCCTACCAATATTTTAGCAATACATAATTTATAAATGTAGTTATAGCTTCCACGTGTATAGATTTTAAAGAGAAATTGTTTCAACCCCGAAACTGACTAACCTAGGCAATCTATTCTCAAAATAACCTCTCATATGATAAATGACATCCATTCAAATGGTTATAAACAACGAGAGAAGCCATTTGTTCGGTCACAATTTCCTCTGTGCTATAAACACAGTCTTAACATTAGTTTCATTGCTTTATGATCCGTAAACTAAACATATGTATGGATCAATTTATTTTCAACTTTAAAAAATGAATGCACTTAGTGCCATGAAATGAAATACTATGTTGTATGGATTTTCCTTATTTTTACATTATTACGTGCAAACTCGCTTACAATTAAATAGTCACTATACTTAAACTTTTAATTTGATTCCAGATTTGACAATTTCAGTGTTGCAACGTTATGAAAAGTACTAAATAGTGACATTGCAAAATTATTGGATCGATTCCTCTGGTTTAAAGTAGTATATCTAAACAACTACTACTTTAATAGAAACTAAGTACATCATCAAATTAAATATGTTAGAATGGATAATTTAGTTATGACGATTAATTTTATTAAGGATCATTACTTTTTAGTAACAGTGAAAGCTTTCCGTGGACGTTTTTTTTCTTGGGGACAAGAAAACATTCACGTCTTTTTATGATGTACTTGGCTGAGGATCCACTTTTATGTAAAACCAAGGCAAATAAATTCACTTGAATTTCACAAAAAGCTATAAACTGTATAAAAAAACAAAAATATTAACTTTTTATAGCAGCGATTAGTAATCTAAATAAATTAATAAATTTTTAGCTACTTTCATAATATTGGCTACTGTCATAATATTGGTGTGCCAATAGTAACTAATGTCAAATGTGGATTCGAAATATAAGTCGTGGTATAATTATAATATAAATATAAACGAGCGCATCTGACAGATGTCCTCTAGACAAAAAAAATAATAATGTTCATTCTCGACTCCACTTGAACACAAAAAAATCATAAATATCTGTGCCGTTTAGGAGGTTAGGAGCATTCATTTGTGGATTTAAATAGTTTTGACTATACGCTATGTAATAATTTCTACCTATAATAATTACACAAAGTAATTACTTTGTGTTTGGTAAGCCGTAATTATAAAAAGGAACCTTATCTTATGGGGCTTCTAAACGGGCCATGTTTTGCTGCAATTGATGGCTGCACTATTGACAACTAATTGCCCGGCCACCACAAAAATGTTTTAATGCAGATGATGGCCGAGCAATCAATGGCCGGGCCATGTGTTGCAATATGTCTGCAATAGTATGGCCCATGATGCAGACTCCTAAACGGGCCACACATACCGGCAACAATGGCTGACGAAATCACACTTGTCGCAGCAGCTTATATTAATTTAAAAAAAACAGAAAAAGAAGAGATTGTGGATTTGACCTTACTTAAATAGGCGTGAAACTGTAGACAATTTCAGTCTAGAAATAATAAGCCTTGATAATAAATTATTCAAGAATTTTATTAGAATTTCAAAAGGCGACTTTGACTTTCTTTTAAACAAAATTGGGCCAAAAATAAAAAGAAATGATACAACCATGAGAACAGCAATAGCTGTTTCATCGCCATCACGAGATTTGCGATAACTCTACGGATTTTGCCAACTGGAGATTCATTAAAAAGTTTGATGTACCTGTTCCGAGTATCAGATGCTTCGATTTCTACTATTATTCAAGAGGTGTGTGCAGCTATTATAGAAGGATTAAAATAATACATCAAGGTAAGTCGACATAGGTTTATTAAATATGTTAATCATAAGGAGTAACTATTATGTACTTTTTAAATTTAATAATAATAGGTATCTAGTAAAAAATAATTAGTGGCTAATCATAGTAAAAAATTTATTAGGTATTCCTTAAAAATTATAATTTTCGGTTTGATGCATCATTTTGGATAGTAAAACAACATGCATTTTACTGGCAACATGCTGTCCGAAAGCAGCATATTCGCTTTTATTTTCGCCAGCATCGCGTATAATATTTTGAGCCTTTTCTAGTATCGACGGCTTCCAAAGTTTCAGTCGCCTGTGAATGCATAAAATTGTTAATATATCTTTAAGCTTTTCAGATGCCGTCAGGAGTCACAGAATGGAAACAAGTTGCAAGATTTCGAGGGAAGAAGTTCAATTTATCAATCGATATGATACATACGTAATACAGAGATATGTACATTTTTAAGTCTAAAATACTTTATTAAAGATACTTACGTTATAAGTTGCATTTTCACTATCTAATCCTATATTCACGGTATCTTGAGTAAAGAAAAAAGATATCGCATCGTAAGCAAACCACTTTACTGTTTTACTGCCAGCACTACCACTTTTCTTCTTTTTCTCCTCATTATTTGCGTAAGTTCTTAGACTTCTGAATTTTTTGTAAGCCTCGTTGCTTGTTATGCCAAACTTATCAGCGATTTCATTCCATGCATCTTTTTTAGCATTTCTATTTTTTTAGATGCCGGTTTTTATATCCCACCACTCGGGGTGCAAATGTATTAATTAATAAAATCTGTAATTGTCTTCTTAGATCAGGTAATAACCATTTTTACGTAGTTGTCAAAATGCAGCTGATCGCAAAACACAGAATATAGCAACAGGCACACTTCACTCATAGTAAACTTCATGTCGCGTAGAAAGGGATACACTGTGCCATAACAAAGAGAGTGACTGAGACAACAATAGAACTGGCCGTGCAATATTGCAGTTGAATTCGATAGCCTAGCGATCGTCCGGCCACCCCTCGGGGCAATATCGGCCATAAGTGGCTATACAAAACACGTTTGGCTATATGGCCGGGACATTACTGCAATATTGCATAGTGTGGCTGACATTGTTTGCAATGTTGCCGGGCCATGTGTTGCAGCCATCAATTGCAGCAAAACATGGCCCGTTTAGAAGCGCCATTACAAACATACATAGCACTACTCACCATTTCTTTAATAATTCTTTTTTACAATAATTTTTATATTTAATTCATAGGGTACAAAACATCACATAAGTTTGGAAATTCATCAGAATTTTTTTAGATGAAAATAATACCGTTATTCTATTAGATAAAATAGAGCATTTCTGTCGGGAAATACTGTGAGGAAATAAGGTGGTGCAAAAATACGTACCTAAAATGTATACTTTATTATAGACATAAATATTTAAACAACACCAAGCAATTAAAATAAATGTGAATAATGAAATGGAAGATAAACATAGTATGAATATTACATTGAATTCATTAAAAAAAAGGCAAGGTGTAAGCTTAGCGAACAATTAAAAATATGAAATTCTACAAGTATTAAAACTGTACAATTCATTTTAAAATCTAAAGCAAAACCCTTCACTACACTGGGATCTCTACCTGAGATCAGCCATTCAAAGTGATTGTTAGTAGCAACCTCCGGAATTCCGGCTTATCTCCTATAGTTTTAGATAAAATGTAGGCTATATTTTAGGCTGTGAGTGGTTTATACGCTTGGAGCGTGACCAAACCACAAACTTGTTTCTCACCTAGCTTTGTTGGGTAACAATACAATTATATGAAATAGAAATGAAGGTAGTGTTAGTGACTTTAAAAGATATATATGTAATTTGTTAGTGCCTCAAACGAGCAAATTAATACGTTTAAACGAATATTTTCTAGCAATAAACTGTACAGATCAACATGGAGACGTTTACAGGAGAACTTTGTCGCGAGAGAATATTAGTAATATTAGTAAATAATGTTCAATATTTCTTTAGAGCACACTAACTAGGCTTATATTATCTATAAGTAAATTCAATATACAGAGTTAAAAACCGCTCGGGTGTGCTTCACAAAGTCAGAATTAATACCAAGTACTAGGATAGGATGACGCGCCAGGAGCTCACACAAGTTTGTATGCAGTTCAGTTTTCAAAGCGAGAACTAGTCGAGTGAGCGCATCTATATTTATGAACTGGGAATTTATAAGGAACCAAGAGTTAGATATCTATCAGTTACTAGAGGCGGTCTTTTAAACGTGCACTCTGGTATTTTACAAATTCAGAAGGTATTTAAGGCTTTTTACTTTTGTGACAAATGCATTTAAACTAAGAAGGCGATTATGTTATAAATATCAGTACTACATTATAGATACGCGATTATCGATTCAACGATCAAATGTAATAATATGTGTAAAGAAGCTTCAAGAAAAAAGAAAACAAATGATGGACATGGTCATCCCCTGACGGACGCTTTAAAAATGAGATCGACTATATACTACCAATAGTCCCAGATCATTCGAAGATTGTCATGTCCTTTCAAATTTACATTTTAACACTAAAAAAAATGGGGGAGGCCTTTGCCCGTGGGCACACAGAATCAGTTAGCGTAGATTAACAGAAACAATAGCTATAATGTATATATTGATTCTGATATAAGGCTATCAATAAAGAAGCTTCAGGTAATTATTCAACCTTCTGAGTCATTCATATAGGAAAGGTCTTGGAGAGTAGCGTTCACCGTGTGAGCGAAAGGTAACAGGCCGGAGTTCAAACCTACGATCTTAGGAATGAGAGTTGAGCTGAACCCACTATGCCAATACTGCAGTCCACTTACATCTGCTATAAAATATTTTTACTATCTACCTTTGAACAAGTATCTAAAATGCGAAACGTATATAAATTAATTTACAGTAATATACGCAATACTCAGTCGTATTACATTCGGTTAAGGTCGCTAAATGAATAACATTTTCATTTCGTGTTGCGTTCTCATATTACAGCTTACGCGGCGAACTCACTTAGTGAAATGAGAGAAAATATCCAAATTGTATCAAGTTAATACTATATTATATAACATTTCGAGGAATTAAAGTAGTATTTCGGTTCTAGATATAGCCGAGAATTTGGTAAAGCACAGTAGCTCTAGCATATATATTAAAAAAATAGTATCATAGTATGTTATTCTAATTTATAACGTACTAGTGACCCGCCCCAGCTTTGCACGGGTACAATGCTTATGAAAAGAAGGTTTTTATTATGTATTGTTATTTCCGTCGCTGAAAAGCTCCGATAATATAATAATCGCGTTCAATCGCTGCTAAAAAGCTGTAATGGGCTGTATAGATCTATATTAAATGAACAATGTATTCAAGGTATTTAATTGGTTAAGGATTAATGCTGTATTGGTTAAAATCGCTTCGAAAAAAGCCATTATTTGTCGTAAAAAGGAAATGACAAAAAAAAGTTATTGTGGGTTATCCATAAGAGATATATACCATCACGGACTTTTCTGTAGACCTTTTCAATGTGTACAATACTTAGTACATTATTTTGATAAAACTCGTAGGGTTCAGCCTGCGTTTGCAATGTAAGCGGAAAAAATGTAATTATTTACGACATCACATTAGAAACCTCAAAAATAACAGTACTTCTCCACTATTTAATGGATGTTATTATACATATAAACCTTCCTCTTGAATCACTCTATCTATTCAAATAACCGCATCAAAATCCGTTGCGTAGTTTCAAAGATTTAAACATACAAAGGGACATAGGGACAGAGAAAGCGACTTTGTTTTATACTATGTAGTCATTAAAATGTACTATACACTATATACAGTAAACACGTGTGTTAAAATTAATCTAAAATAGCTATTTGGAATCAAAATTAAATTATAAATGTATGTATTTGCAGAGTTAAAAAGTTTTTTTATAAATTATAATTTTATTACTAAGAAATGTATTGTGTTTATTAGTTTATTTATGTACTAGGATGTGACGATTTACTAGTATTTGGAAGTCTAAATACAGTAAGAAACCTTTGAAAGCCAAAATAACAGCTGTGTCAATGGATAAGCTATAATATATGCGCCTGTTTCAAGTTTAATGGCAGGACCATTAATAGATTGTGTAGGATTTACAAGAAAAATTTGATGAAAAATTACTCTATGGACATTATCAGCAACTTAATGAAAACCTTTCTATGTTTATATCTTTGCTACTATTGTTATTTTCTTTATTCTTTTACTATGTATGTATTTATTATGTATGTATATTGTGTAAATTCGCGGACAACCGGCGGACCCATACGACCTCTCGATTGAAAGGAAGTTGCATGGATCCCTTTACCGCTGCATCTTCTTCAGTTCTCATGTTATTTCACACAAGCATATTGTTTCTAACTTATATTTGATTGTCCTTCTTGTAACATATGTCTGAGAGCAAAAATATTATATATTTTTTTAAGATTTTTGATCACATAAATTCCTCGAGAGGGCTCTAAAAATTTTGAATAAATTCAAACTAGTAGCAATCTATTAATCAAAGGTAAAAATAGAAAATTAGTTAGCTAGGCAGTAAAAAAATTCTGACGTGATTAGCTTTCATGCAATATCTCTACAATCTCAAATATTTATATCATATATATATTATATATGATTTCATGATACGCAGTGTGAATATTAGATCGCAACATAAAAGGAACGAGTTAGGCAAAACCTTTTAAAAGAAACTTTCAATAAAAAGTACTAACAGCATTTCCTTGTCCAGCGACACGTAAAATCTTATTTCTTTGTTGTACACATTATATAGTTATATTTACCTGACCGCACGGATGACCGCACGGAAAACTAACTAAATCCATTTTCCAACTTTGACGAAGGTGCTCTTTTCTTTCGAAGTTTTTAATAAAATTTCTTTGTTTTCCTTTAATTTACTTTTCAACTTTGGCATATGCCAGTTTATTCGGATATATTTTTGAAGATAGATTAGCTATATCTTTGTCAGACGCAAAATATACTATTAATTTCAACCGTATATATGGATATTTTTATAATTACCTTACATAATAAGAGATTTTGCTACGACGTAGCTCTAATTCGTAGCCAATCCGTATGAACTTCTCATCTTCAGTATTTACGTCAACTTAAATCATTTGCTTCGTAGTATGATAAAATCTATAAATATATAAATGAATCCATATTTTCCTTGGTCACACTATCACACGTGAACGGCTAGACCGATTTCGCTTATTCTTTTTTTCTTCAGTTTGTTATTGTTAGGAGAAGGTTCTTAAGAAATAAAAAAAATTGAAAATTGCGCGGAATTTTTGACATTTTCAGAATAAGGTGGTTAAGCCACCATATTAAGTAATCCTGACTTTGGTACAATAGCAAAAGTTTTTTTTATTCAGTACATAACGCTTTTACAATTTAAGCTTTTTTGAAGTTTTATTTTTATTGCGTGTGACAGCAGTGATAGCTTGCATACTGCAAATATCGTCAAAGAGGATGTAAGAAAAATGAATATCTGTTAAAACAAATGATTGAAAAACACATAAAGAATGTTGTATATCATAAAGCATTAGAATGATAAACACTTTTGTTTCTAAAATATTTTTAGTTAAGTTAATTAATACCAATTCGAAATCAATATACATAGATAAGACAGGACAACGTCCGTCGGGTCCGCAAGTTTTGAATAATTATTTAATTTTAAAATGAGTTTGTAATGAGAGTGCTCATTGTAGTGTAATTTCAGTTTCACTAAGTTTAATTTTACATTATATTTTACTATGACCTATTTAAAATTCTTTGTCTTAACGTCGTCCAGTCTAGGCTTGGGATAAAAACGTATTCGCTTGAGGGTTAGACGCTCTTTGTGGACTCAAGTGTCCCTGAGATGACGGTGACATGTCGACGTTGCGAGTGGTGCTTTTGAGATAAATTGAGCTTTTTCTATTCATTTTTTAAGTGTTGTTTAGTTTTTTTAATGTTGCTTTTCATAAGTGACAGTCATTATATTTAAATTGTATTTAATCTCTATATATGTAAAATTCACGTGTCACAATGTTCGTTCCCATACTCCTCCGAAACGGCTCGACCGATTCTTATGAAATTTATTCTGCTTATTTAGCGAGTCTGAGAAGACTATCTATATTTCAATTGCCTAAGTGATAAGGGGTGTCCACACTAAATTTTTTTTAAACATACAAAAATACATACAACCCTTAATTTTCATCTACCCTCTACAATCAACCCCTTATTTTTTAATTGTTAGTTAAGATCTTATAATTTTAACTCTGAGGTTCATAGAGAAAAATCACAGAAAACCCTCTTGGGTAGCATTGCCATATGATTCATGTTGGTATGTACTAAAAAGGCTAGGCTAGGCTTTAAGGAGAAACGAAGTTCGCAGGGGCAGCTTTATATACATTATCAACAAAACAAGTACTTATATCCAGTCAATATACAGAATACGAGCGACCCCGTTGGGATCAAATCAAATCAAAATCATTTATTCATATATGTAACACAATGTACGTACTTACAAACTTCAAAAATGAAATACATTTTTAATGCCCCTTATTGTACATTTACTGCCAGTTCTCAAATCATTGGCGTAAAAGGAAAGAGAAGAACTGGCTCTTAACTCAACGCCACTCTTTTTAATAGCCAAGTTGTTGACGTAGCAGCTGAGCTGCAATGGTTACTCCATGTTCCACGAATAAGTGAATACTTGCCCAATATGTTTTATATAAATACTTGATATAGATTTATATAATGAGCATGAATATATGTATTGAGGAGTTTAGGCTAACATTCAAAAATACTGGCAGCATCTAGATGTATTTAACATAAGTGTTTGATTCTTAATCAAATTCAAAACAGACAAACAAGCAAGTAAAAAACGATTAAAATACATAGGATACTATTTATTACGCGAGCCCGTTTTTAATATATGCCTTTTTGCTGGCACTTAAAAGCCAAAATTAAGCAAAGAAAAAACTAAAAGAAATATTTTAAAATATGAAAATCCTGATTGGTAAGGTGCGAAAAAGTCCTACATAAGAGTGAAAATTCTGGTAAGCAACAACAAGCCGTCACTTCAAACACAATCTTTTAAAAAGTAGCTTTTATATATCGCAGCACATAATATACAGCACAAAATGTATGCTATACAAAAGTACTTCCTGTTTTACCTTCAAGTATATACATCTCATTTCCAAACAAACAAACAAAAATATATTTATTCATATAGGTAAACAAGTACACTTATGAACGTCAAACAAATTAAATTAATTGTAAATTTACATTTACTACCAGTTCGCAAGTCAAGGGCGTAGAGCGGGTAAGAAGAACTGGCAAGAAACTTTCCGCCACTCTTTTCAATCGCCAAGTTTTTAATACAAATTGTTGGAACTGGAGCAAATCAATCCCAAGGATTAGGATCATTTAAGTAATCGTCACATTTATAAAAAGCTTTATTGATTAATTTTTTACTTAGCTTTAAACGAGGGCTTTGAATTAATTTATAGATACTTTTCTAATTTAACTTTCAAACACGCTATATATGGATACTAAACACACAAAACTCTCTATAAATACAATTAGTTCAAATATTCACATCGAGAATAGTCATAGATCAAATTAACACATAAACTGTCATGAAGATAAATTCAGCAATAAAAACCGCTAAAACTACTGTCGTTATTGTATTTGATAGCGAATTGTAGTTAAATGTAACAAACATTTTTATGAGAAAACTTTTTACGGCGACATGACAATTGTATAATGTATCTTTTTATCCCCGATGTTATTTATGATCGTAAAGGTTTATAAGGTTTGTGTATTTGACAGACAGAGCCGAGGTGAAATTTATGTTTACAGTCAGATGGTGTACTGAATTGTTTATGATTTCTTATGTTTGTGGTTGAGATATATATCATATAGCTTGTTTAATATTTCGGTTTATAATTCATTTGCATTTCCTCACTTATCCCCATTCACATTTTTCCTTTTACCACACGCATTACTGTAACATTACTCATGTTCAGAAGATACAAACTTAGCTATTCTTCTAATTTATTCTAGCAATATATAAATATATATATAATATATATATATATATATAATATATGTGTGTGCTGATATTTTTGTTTCATAATTAACATACAGTAAGTTTGCTAGCATAAATTAGAAGAATATATATAAATAATATATCAAATCAAATCAAAATCATTTATTGATTTAGGTAACATAAAAATAAATATATATTAAATGCTTCTAATTTTATTCATTGCCAGTTCTTAAATCCAGAGTGTAGAACGGAAGATAAGAACTGGCAATAATTCGCCACTCCTTTTTGTTTTACAAAATGTTTCTTATGAGCTGCAACCATTACTTTAATGTTGAATGAATGAATTAATGTATATATATTTTCTTTTCTTTTTTTGTCATTCTGTTTAATATGTGTATGTTGTTTGGTTGATATTTAGTGTAAAATGTTGTTAACAGATATAATTGGATATCAGATTTTCAAATGTTGTTCAGTGTATAATAACTGTATGTATGTGATCAATCTGTTTTCTGTTTTTGTACCTAAATGTAAAATTAAAAAATTAAAAAAAATTACACCACGTTCCACATGACATCTTTTAGTAATTAGTAGTTAATTAATAATAAAAATATAAAATAATTATTTGTTCTCTATCAGCAGGAGGAATGGTGAAATAGGAGCACGCAGTTACATTCTAATGTGAACAACTTATTTTAAATATAATAAATAATTGCGATAACAGCAAACAATTCGTTTTACAATGCGATGCGTTGTTATGTATGAATTTTATTTTTCATGTTTGTGAAAACCTTATATTATATTTAACACCAAACCAACCCTAATATTATATTTACGTAACATGCAAAACGTTCTTAAATGACAAGACAGGGTGATAAATATCCTTATATTGTTCTCACACCACTGATTTTCGAGAAAATCGGGTCTTATTTAATACAAAGAAATATAGTTCTTACATTTCGGGATCAGAGATGGAATTCCTTTGCGGAAATAATATTTTTTACCTATATCCCGTTACTCTATTTTGTTTTGGTTTTTACGGGTGCTTAAATATTCACAAGAATTCAGTTGTGAATTTATTGGCGTTGTTACATGACTTCGACATAGTTATGAAATAATTTATTTGGAAAATCGCCAGACTTTTAAGCGACGCGTATATTAGATTTCTTTTTATAGAACATATTGATATTTTTTTGATGTGAAACATCTATAGCCGCACGTAAAACCGATTTCTGGCGTGGCGACGCATGCCGTGGCGATGCATCGCCACGCTATATGATGGTATATACATACAATCTATATGCAGTAGTAAATTTTTGTATTTCATGAAAATAAATGTTTATTCAATAAATAGTCATCGTTATCTGGAAAACAAAATCGTAAAATTTTATTTTATCATTATGACATATTTAGTTCCTATCACAATCTGTTCTTTTCTGCATATTACTTCACAAAATAATTTCGATGTTTCACATCTGCCAGGCGTCCCGTGACGGCTCACATTTTTTTTATAGTACATGGGGCAAACGGGCAGAAGGCTCACCTGATGTTAAGTGATACCGCCGCCCATTGACACTTTTAATGCCAGAGGGTTCGCAAGTGCGTTGCCGGCCTTGTAAGAATTGGTTATTCTGTTCTTGAAATTTTTCGGAAATACTTCAGTGGGCAGCTGGTTCCACAAGTGGCGCGGCAAGACCTGCCTAGAAAAAGCTCAGTTGTGGAACGGCGGACGTCAAGGTGATACGGATGGAATTTCGTATTCTGCCTCGACGTCCGATGATGAAACATGATTATGAAGATGCAGAGTTGCCCCACACTCAATGAAAATGATATAAATAAATATTTTACAAAAAGTATTTCTTAGCTTGTTGTATTTTAATTATTACTTGGCGTTGCAATCATTTTGTGCTTAAGACAATAAGTCTTAATTAAGCGAGTATCAAATAGATCTTGTGTTGAATATAATCTTCAATAAACTAATCATTGTAATGTTTAAGATATGTTCTACAAATATTTTTGGATATATAATATATATTAAGTATACAGAATACTGAATGTTGGAAATACCGAGAGAGAGTGAAATAAGGTACATATGTTGCAGATCAATAGTCCTGGAATTTTTTGAAAACATTAATCAAAGTTTTGCCATTAAATCAAAATTATGAGGCCTAGTACTCGTAATTACACACTTAATTCATTCACCCACTGACTCACAATACACTTTCTCATGCACTCAGTCGTGTTGAAAAAGATGAAAAAATAAATAAAATATATCATTATTTTAAGGAATGGAATAAAGTGTGTTATGGAATAGCTGGGAACCCTGACGTAGGTTTTTTTCACTTAAAAGGATTCCCAAATCTTACACATTAATGCAAATGTACTGAAAATGAATAAACACTTTTGTTTTATTATTATTACGTAAGAAAACGTTAGATTTGATTATTTAAATAAAAAAAAACCATAGCACACCTACTCTTTATTCGCACCAAAACATGTTTTTCCGTAAAAAAGCAATATTTTTCGGGAAAACTTTTTCTATATATCATACAACGTTGAACTTTGGAAATAATTTTCCTAAAATAACTTTTTCCTGTGGCCTCGCCATAGTTGTTCAATGGTCACATTAGCCGGCCCACTTCACAACAGGGTTAACTTAGATAATACTCAGGGATATCGTGTTTAACATTATTCACAATTCCGCCAACGCCCACCTTGACAAACTTTGACTTAAAGGGCAAACTTCACGTATACGTATATTACTTCATAATTGTAAACAAAACTTGTCGACTTAAACGACTGACTGTTAATACAAATTTAGAAACATTTAATTTAATAATTTTATTATTCCTACTAATGTTATAAACGCAAAAGTTTGTAATTATAGATGAATTTTTATTACTTTTTCACGTATAAACGACTGAATGGATTTTAATGAAAGTTTACTATACTATAACTATTAATTCAGAATAAAAAAATGCTAGAGTAACAGATATATAATATATATATATATATATATACATATGTATATGTATATATATGTATGTATATATATATATATATATATGACGCGAAGGACTTCTTGCGTCTTTACAAACTACCACCCTGCGGCGTCCAATGAATCTATTGAGATTTTTAATGTTTTCAATGCGTATGTAAGATGTTTTAATCAGTATCATATAAGTAGACGACGTCAAATTTCATTTAAACGTTAAATGGTGATATTCAAATTAAATATTTCTAGCAGAATTTGTGCGTCCGTTCACTCTTAAATCTTTCTTGCACACTGAATACCTGCGTATACCTACTAAACACTGCATGCACATTCCAGCTTCCACCCGACTGTATGTTTAAATCAATTCCGTATAATGCTCTGCGTATATCATAATGATTATAATAACTAAATTACATCCATCTACTACTGAATTCAGATTGGTTCCGAATAACTGAATTAGTGCGTCCGTTCACTCTAAAATCTTTCTTGCACACTGAATATCTCCGTATACGTTCAAAACACTGCATGCACATTCCCGCCTCCATCCGAATGTATGTTTAAATCAGTTCCATATAATGCTCTGCATATATCATAATGATTATAATAACTAAATGACATCCATCTACTATTGAAATCAGATTGGTTCCGAAAACTGTTTTTGAATGATTGTATCCAGCTTATCAGCCAAGAGGCTTCCACCTATATATAAGGGCTTATAATGACACCAGGCACAGATAATAATTAATTCATAGTTAGCATACAAAATACCTATCTTGTCTTGTGGTCTTCAAAATCCTCCAAAGCAATATAATCATTTTTGACGCGTGACAGGCAAGTTGGCACAGGCTGGTGTGAACAGTTAAGTTTGGAGTTGGACAGGTAATTATAAACAGGTAAGCCCAGCGGCACAGGATGGTGTGAACAGGTGAGTGCGGAGTTGGACAGGTAAGTATGTATAAACAGGTAAGCTTAGATGCATAGGCTGGTGTAAGCTTGTAAGTTTAAAGGTAGAAAGAGGAAGTTTCATGATACGAATAATATAAAAGTACCTAGTCATGTTTATGCAGGTGAATATACGGAATAAAAGGCATATCGTAATATAAAACATTTAATGTTTTATTTTATATTTTACAAAAATGTGTATCTAAACATAAAAACGAAAAAAATCAATGTAACATTGACATAATAAAAAACATAAATTTGCTCTGCCTTGCCTGGTAATGAAATAAACTGAATTATGAACATCAATCAGTCTTCATTACAATGGAACATGTATTTTTATATTATAATTAAAATAAATCAGTATGGTTTTTATCAACCCAATCATTCTTTTAAAAATAAAAATCATCATAAACATAAAAATCAAAACATTTAAACAATTTTAGTGATACTAAATAATGAAACATAAATGGGCTCTGCCTTTGCCTAATAACAAAATAAACTTAAATATGAACATCAATCAGTCTTCATTACAATGGAACATGTATTTTTATATTATAATTAAAATAAATCAGTGGCTACAACTAAAAGTCTCATGCCCGTGTCTGAGGTGCTGTTAGATATCTCTATATTAAAATTATTAATTCGATAAACAGACAACCTTTTTAATTCTTTATTAAGTCCTTTGTTTAAAATGCTTTATAGGCATTTGCTAATGTAATTGCAGTTATGCCAGTAAAATCGATTTTAAACAGAGTTTAATGACAGCTAAACATCGGATAAAGTTAAAGAATAAATCAACAACTGATACGGACCTTAAAAACCGTGTAATAATAATAATCAATTCAAACATTAAATATCTTAACCATTGGTATGCATTAACAAAGTAAAAATATTTGAAACGAAACATACTATTTCAAAACATAAATTTTCTTCTCTCATTTCTTAGCCTAAGAGTAAATATTTTGGACGAATACCTTTATTTTTAGCCAGTCTTTATTCTTAAGTAAATCTACACGTTGTTGTTTTAGTTTCTCACATTCATTTCTTTTAGGCGGTTGGTGATTTTTTATGTGAAATTTCAAGTATTTTGTAACTACGTCCTTTTGTTCCTTTGTCCAAGGTGCCAACGTCCTTTTTTTTCCTTTTCGTATTTTATTTTGGTTACGTAATTGAAACACGGTTTCATTAAGAAGTTGTTGAGAAACATTTTGCATACCAGTTGGTCCAGCCTGAGATAAGTCAGAATTAGCATCTAAAGTAGGTTCAGGTTCAGGATCATAGTCTATAATTTCGTTGTTGTCCACGGGCTCTTCAATTAACTCCTCATTCAAATCTAAATCAATCTCTTCGAGAGATTTTCCTTTGTACGCGTCTGCTTTTCCATCTTCCATAAGAATAAGAAGCTTTGATATTGTAGCAGTTTGGTATACGTCATCTGGCAACCTGTATGACTTTTTATGTACTTCATTAGTATGGCCCATGAATGTAGCCAGCTGCTCCATATCATTTTCAGACATGCTAAAAATTTGTGATAAGGTGGCTAAATGTTTTCTTAGCCTTGTAGAGGATATTGCTTTAGGCTGTTTCGCCCCTGATAATTTGGCATGCTTTTCCAAAACTTTGTAGCCATAAATTGTATTGTTATAACCGGGATTACCAAACAAAAATTGATTTGGTGTCGAAGCAAAAAAAATGTGCCTAATGGATAATAATAATTTAATATCATCTTGAACTTCTTTATTAAACAGAACTGGTACTCCGCGGCCGCGTTTGCCTCTAATGACAACACGTTTAAATTTCTTTACCAGAATCCTTTCTGAGGCAGTAAGCACACGATCAAACTCTTCATACTTATTACTATCATTATTGACGCTTTCTAAATAATCGTGCACTGTAATTCTTTGAAGTTCTCCAGGCCTCCGCCTATTTAATAATAAAACCCTACAATACACAGTTTCTAAAATTTGTGTATATGTTTCAGTAGTTTTTAAGCCTTCTTTAATTTTTATAGCAGCATCCAAGGATTTTTTATTTAGGTATTCTTTAAGAATTTTTAAATCATTTGCTAAAGGTACAATAGTTATCTTATTCCACTTTTTCTTGTTTAAATCTGTAGCAGCTTGTGTAGACACATCATATTTCCAATTTGATTCAATAAGTTGAATCAAAGTTTTTAAGTCGGCTTCTATTTTGCCAGTATCTACTTCCGTGTAAGGCCCTTGCTTTTTTAATGCACACATTATTGCAATATTGCAGCATTGTTTCAAGGTCGTGGACAGATTCATTGCGAACGTAGGTGTCTCATACCTATCTTTTTCTATGTCATAATTTCCCAATATTTTGGTTGCTTGCACAATGATATCATAATGAATTGGTCTTAAGGCAGAAAAGAAGTCAATAATGGATGGATCAAGCTTTTTTAATTCTAGTAATAATTTTGCAAGCTCTCTCATTTTTCTAGACACTACGTTAACGAAATGTTTTTCTCGGTGAGTTTTTAAATATTGAGATCCGAAAGCACATATAAGGTTATCTTTTTTTGCAATAAGTGATATTTTGTCTGCCCGCATTCGGGGAAATACAGTTTCCTTAAGTTTTTCGTCGATTTTAAGATGACGTATTAGTAGATTTTGAGCCTCAGATTGAATGTTTTTACTTCCTGATTTACCACTACATTTCTTCTTATGTTTCCACAATAGTTTTTTAGAATAGAATCCCAGACACTCTGTACACGGCAAATAATCAGTAGATTTGTATTTTCGCATCGGTTTAGTGACCTCTTTTGAATTTACAAGGTAGTTTCCTTTTTTACGTAGTGCTGCAATTAATTGTTTTCTATCAAGACTTTTTTTAGGTTTTGACATAATTTTTTGGACTTCAGTTTCATAAATATGGTGTCGGAGTAAATGACGAGCAAAATTTAATACAAATGACTCACAGTAAAAGCAATAATCTTTATCTCGAACCGTTGAACTTTTGGGTTTTTGCCTTTGAGTAATTATTGTACTATCATTAGAATTATCTTCTAATTGAGATTCACTATTAATATCGTAAATAATATCTTCATTTGGTTCTGATTCATTGTAAGGCTGTGGAAATTGCCTACTTACAATTACATTGCAAGGAGAATTGCTTTTACAACTAAATTCACTTAAACTTATGTTATTAGGTGGCTTGAAAGATACATTAGATGAGGAATTATTAACTTCGAGAGGTATTCCTTGATTTGGTACGAGTTCATCGGCTTTATACCGTTGAAGAAGTTTCCTTTCTACAAATACACTACATGGAGAACCGCTTATGTGACTAATTTCGCTATAATTAAGATTAATAGGCTCCTTGACCGATGAATCGAAGTTCGAAACAAATTCTTTGCGAAAAGAATCATCAGAACTGGTCTGCAACAAAAAAAAGCTTATTATATTTTATTGCACTTTACTATTGTGGCTTCGTTAATATTTATTTATTCCAATACATAATAAATAATATGAAGGTAACAACTTGATTAGTGATATAAGTGTTGTCTATCCCATGCTGAACATCATGCTGAAATTACCTAACCCCGATCTCAATCCTGAATTGGCGCTCGCAGATATTTTTACGCCACCTACAAGGTCTCTGACATGGCCTAAGGACTGCTTCGGCTTAGAGTGCTACTACTTTTAACAGCCGTTAGCATATATTATTAATGCAGTATTTTACTTAAACTTAGTTCGTGTCTCGGTGGAGTGTAATTAGAACATGTCGCAGAAATGTCAGATATTGAACCAGATTTTGAATCAGATGATCGTGCCTCGCGTAAGTTTTCTGGATGGTTTTCTTTTTCTTCCTGTCTCTCTGAAAACAAAGCAGATATATTATAAAACAATAAAAAATGAAATACCCTCGACCCAAAAGCAAACAAAAAGAAAACTTATAAAAAGTAAGACACACACTCAGGTACGCACGTACGCACGTACGCACACACTCACGCATAACTCAAACACGTCAAACTTGTAACACCTTTTTTTGCGTCAAGGGTTAAAAAGATTTTATATACCTAACTGTAATGACGTTGTCTGATGTAAGTGAACTCCATACCAAATTTCATCCAAATCCGTTGAGCCATTTTTGCGTATAAGAGTAACAAGCATCCATCCATCCATCCATACCCACAAACACCATACCTAAACTTCTGAGGCGCAGTGGCTAACGCACTCGCCCTGAGAACTGTGTGAAGTCGCAAAAAAACCTCTGGCTACCCCTTCTGGGATAACAGCCGTGAGTGCATACAAGTAGGATGATATTACGGTATAAGAATGAAATAGTTAGGCAAGTAATATTGAAGCATGTACCTTTTGATTATTTCTGGTTATTACAAAAACATTCGTCTTCTGGAAAATGATCATAAATGGCATATTCGCAAAATTTACACCACATGAAAGAAGAGTTAAAGCCTTTTAAAGTCATCGAAATTCATGGGTAGTACAAAGTGTTCAACTACTGAATTAGTAATATTAATACTTGTATCACAATGTATGCACCAATTTTGCAAAATAAAATGCGTTGATTCCCAAGGCCATTGAAGTTTAGCTTTATAAAAATGTATAAAATCATTTCTTTTAAAAAAATTATCCACATCAATCACAACAACCATTTTTGCAGGCTACACGCTCATCATAATATTATAAACAGACAAAATATTTAAATGTAATTAGGTACTTACTAGCTAGATGTTCTAGGTATTATAATAAGATAAATCGTGTTATAATTTTCATTTAAGTAGTAAAACGGAAGTACTTACGGTTTGCTAATTTAAGAATCGTTGCACTTCTTTTCATTGTGATTCATATATTATTATAATCACTTACTATAATAATAGACCAAATAAATAACCACTTTTAACGCACTTGCAAATAATCCACTTTGGTGACAACCTTACGTCACGGCCGTTACATATCCGTTTGTTTATAAAATTCGGCACGGGAGCGCCTTGAAGCCCGCCGCCCCGCGGCGCGTCATGCGTCCCTCGTGCACCCCGAATAGGCCCCTCAGACACCGTACCTAGTGCCCGTTTAAGGATATTTAAGGGACGCAAGATTGTTGTCACGAAAACATGATAAAAACTTTACAAATTAAGTACGATATTCAATGGCCTCGATTAGATCGGTGAACTGAACTCAAAGTATACGTGGTAAATTATACGCTGAACACTAGCGGCCTCCAAATTTCAATCGGACGATGGCGGAACTATATTATACGCTAAAAGGCATTGTAGTGATGGAATAACGTCCATGCCAATTTTTCGCCCATGTATTCTAATAATCATAAGGGACCTTTGGGCTAAAAATGAGGGTCGGTTAATCTTGCGTCCGTATTCCGGACGCACAAAGTCAGTAGGACGCAGCATTATCGGTGAATAACGCCATGTAGGACGCAACATGTCGTTCAAGATGTATATATATATATATATATGTATATACATTATATATCTGTTACTCTAGCATTTTTTTATTCTGAATTAATAGTTATAGTATAGTAAACTTTCATATATATATATATGAAACTATCTACTTTTATCTCTTCTAGTATTTTAAGTACATAAAATATATTTTTTACGCTACATCATTTGTATAAATATTATTTTAATCCTACGCTGAATATGTCAGAATCATTAAAAACCAAATTATCATTAACATTTCAAAAATCATAACAAAAAATATTCTTATTGTACAAAAATAGTTGAAATATAAATGTGTTATGTAGAAATAATGAAGTAAAATACTGTTTACATGTCAAAGGGATGAGATTGGATGCCCACAACATAGGGAATTCTAAGGGGGCCAGTGCACTTTACTTTATATAAATATTCCTGTTTATTGTGTCTAATTAAGCTTTTTATTTCTTTCAAATGATTATGATTTTGCTGTTCGATAAATCTACCAATTACACTAGTTAACTTTATGTATAGGAAACTATTAAATTATTATATCTAGGTCCAAGATACGATAATATGAGTCGTAGTTTTTATAGTTTAAGTTTCCTCTGTTGCAATTTGATTTGCATGTTCCAAAACTTTGTTTGAATTTCCAGTTTTATGTTTTATGCATTTTGTGACGATGTAGAAAAATTTAATTCACAGTTTTTAAACTTTCGTTGTTACAAAATTATTTGCTAGCCATTATCGTTTAGTTACTTTTCTACTGTTTAATTGAGGTTTGGTTGTATACGCCCGAATACGAATTTATTTACGAAAGTTAGTGATGCTGAGAGCTTAATATTTTAAATATACTATGCTATATTGTTTCGACATCCGCGATCAATTCTAAATATATGATGGCTTGCCTCAAAGATGAAATAGACAAATATTTTTGGTAAGCAAGAACTTTTACAACAACCATTATTGATAAAAAACCCAAACCCCATTCAGTTGACAGTTGTAACTACGATTATATTACATACATTTTTAGCACCGACTTCCAAATATCAGCCAAAAGCACAATTGAATTCATTGTATATTAACATAATATAAATAATAATTTATTTCCATAACAAACGCACTCGTATATTATATACAGATGAAAGCTCTGATGTAGTAAGAACTGTATATCAGAATCCTTCGTCTGCTTAGTTACATTTACTATTTACTGTGTAATAAACAATTGAACACTCATAATATATTTAATTATTCAGTATAACAAGACCAATGCCAAATAATTAAAATGAAATAGATTGATTTAAAAAATGTTTGATGCTTTTGAATACATTTTGGAAGGAGTTACTTTTAAGAGATTGCTTGTTTCTGTTTAAAGATTTAGCAAATATTTCCTACAGTCTAATTGAGACAAAAACAAAACCAAATATGTCTATAAAATTAGAAATAAAACCTTGTTCTTTAAATGCGAATAAAAAGCCTTTACACGATTTTCAAATACCTCTAACTTCCGTTTCCCCTTTTCCCACGACTTTGCATACAAGTGGAGCGGTTAGTTTGAGATTTCCACATCTTTGTGTGCATTGTTTGATATAAGGGCCCTTGCTCTCGTATCAAACTACCGTAAAGCCTTAAAATTCTTTTTTGTCGAATATTTTTCGCTTTAAAAACGACGCTCTTCTGTCTCGCCTACTTGATTTTGTTTGACAGTCTCTGTAAATTCGATTTTATTTTCATTTGGAAATTCCGCCGGAAAATATTATTGGAAAGTATGGGGCGATTTTACCTCATAACATTTATAGAAATAGAGATAAAGTTCCTAAAGAAAACTTTTTGCGCTAATTTTTCTTTCACAGTTTGTAAAAAAAATATTTCATCAACCACACATATTTTCTTTTATAAGCTCGGGAAAAGTATGTGTCATAAAGTAACAAACGTAGTCGAAAAGGAAAAAGGTAAGCAATAAGGAAAAACAAAAAGTACAAGATTACAATTTGTTGGGGCTAATGGGAGTCATAACACAATCGGTCGCCTGGAGTTTTCAAATAGTGTAAGATACGATGAATCTTTTTCCATTTCTTTAATTTTTTTGAAATAATGACGTTACAACAATCGTGGTTTTTTTAGCCTCTTAATCAAGACGTTGATAATAAAATAGAAAAGTTATTGTTCACCACATTTTATTGGACTCTGTAATTGTCAAACATTTAAGAAGTTTTTTTTATAGTAATGGAGCAAACGGGCGGGCATTAAAGATAAATAATATATCCTCCGTAACTCTGCGTGGTAACGAAAAAATATTTTTGTAATAAAACAAACATATTTTAGTTAGCTCTTAAACTAAACCAAACAGAGATAGCAATACTTTCCCTATAAAAAGAAAAAGACAGCAAATCCGGAAAGTAATATTGTTAGAATATGGGAGTCGGTAAGTGGGGAGATATTACCCAGAACGGGAAAACTTCTGTTTATGGATCTGCCTGACTATAATCGTTATTTGAGTGTGGGTTCCACACCTTCATGATGTTTTAGTACTTTGAAATTAAAAAAAATCTTTTTAACATTAAACTTCCTGTCCAAAGGTAAAAATTAAATTTTATCTAAAAAATTAATTCGAAATTAATAGCTATACAATACAGTAGTAATAATACAAGTATAACAAAAGCTGCCCACTGTTCTATTCCCGGGCCAATTCAACAAACGGACAATTTTTAAATGGCCGGCAACGCACTTGTGGAGCCTTTTGGCAATGTGTATCACTTAACATCATTAAAAAAAATCAAACGCTAATTCTTAACTTTGCATTATTGATACAGTTTAAGTCGTTTTATGGATAATTTAACCTCGGTCCATTAGCCATTTCCGTCCATTTGTCATACGCAAGTGAATTTAAACCATAATGCTATAGGATGAGGGTTCAGAATAACTTACAATACATTTTGGTTGCTCGCTATGATTTATCCCCGTAACATCGGGGAGGAAGTAATCAGTGATCACAACATTATCTTATGATAAGATATGTCACTGATCACTGCACAAAACATCAAACTTATTAGCGATATATCTTCTCAATATACAAGTTGTGCGATTTGGTGGCACCCTGGATGGAGATTCACAAATCAGCCCAGCAGGTGGCGCTGAATTGGCATATTGGTTATTTTTCTATACAGAAAATAAACAGCTGGTATATATATATATATATATATATAAATAAACGGCTGGACAGACATGAAGAAATTTTTTGTGTGTTCGAGTTGAGTCGAGAATGATTTACATTATATATTTTTATTGTATGTAAAACGTGTACAGGAAATCGTCTGTCGGATCCGCAAGTTGATATATAATTTTAAAATCCGCTAGAAGATCCTAAGAACGTAAACTAAATGTCATGCGAAAGACTTAAAAAAATTGAGTACCTAGTTTATTGTATTTACCTACGTATTAAAAAATAACTCAAATAGGACAACTATACAAAATCAAGACAAAACCAAGGTTTTTCAAGGTATTTTTTGCCGATCACCACCACTTTGTGGAACCAGCTGCCCACTGAAGTATATTTTCCGTAACAATTCGACTTAGGGTCCTTCAAGAAAAGAGCGTACCAATTCTTAAAAGACCGGCAACGCACTCGCGAGCCCTCTGGCATTGAGAGTGTCCATGCGTGGCGGTATCACTTAACATCAGGTGAGCCTCCTGCCTGTTTGCCCCCAATTCTATAAAAAAAGTAAGGTTTTAAATTTGGAAGGGGATTTGGACGAGAAGGATCTCCAATAACGAGGGTCAACTTACACTGGCCTCAAACCCATTAAACTTTGCTTTCGGCCAAAATACAATTTTATAGACACCGCGAGGGGTCGTTAATTAATTATCTTTGTGTCTTGGCAACAATAATTGTGTCAGGAGAAACTTTTTAATCGCAATAATTTCTCTGTTTCGGAAATTCTTTTACGAGTTATATTGTTTGCGAAGTCTACAAGCTCCTTCAATAAATTTTGTTTTCTTTTACTGTCTTAATTTTTGTAAATGATTTATGGAATAGTTTTTGGTTTCTGTAACTTAAGATTTTTAAAGGAAAATTGTTCAAATCAAATCAAAATGTATTTATTCAATTTAGATGCGTCTTAGAGCATGCTTATGAATGTCAAAAACGTTTACAAAATTCAAGAAAGAGCAAAACTATGCCATCCGTTCGCAAAACTACCAGGAGGCCTTCTTCTGAGAAGAACAGGCAAGAAACTCAGCAAGTTTTACCCTCCCTTTACTTTACAATAATTCAAAGGAAAATATCATAAACCACAATGTCATTTAAGTTACAAAAGTAAAAAATAAAATAAAAATCTGTTCTGTGATTTACCACATTCACCATTATAAATTGTGAATGTGAATTTTAAAAATCGTTTATGTTTTTCGTGCTGACTGCGATCATTTTTCTAATATATTTATGGTTCTATCTTAATTTAAGAATAAAACAATATATATGGACTAAGATTTTTTAGTAAAATAACTTTTTTTTTTGATACGTTGGCAGCATTTTCTCTCTGTACTGCGATATTTAGTATGAGGCAATGCATCATTTTGAAAACCGAACAGTTTCTGGGGTAGCTTAGCATCATGTTCCATGATGGTATGTGTTAAAAAGGTAGGCTTAAAATCACATTAAGAAACTAATTTTTCTGATTTTGTTCAAGTAGTAGTTTTAAATTCTATTATTTGTTGTTTTTCGATTTTAAATTTCAGTTTACTTAGTTTTTTTAATGTATCTTTATTAATGCACTTGCTTGTTTTCTGTTTTATATCCATAAATTGTTTTTCTATGTAATCTGTTTTGGCTTTCTGTATTGTCTTAGTATTTTGTATTATAATATGTATAAGTATAAGCTGTTAGATTACTTATAATTAAATAAATAAATTTCTCTGGGACGTCTAGTATATTTATAAGTTTTTTGATGACTTTTTTTTTAATAGAACAGGGGGCAAACGGGCAGGAGGCTCACCTGATGTTAAGTGATACCGCCGCCCATGGACACTCTCAATTCCAGAGGGCTCGCGATATATAACTGTAAGATATATAAAGGAACCCAACCCTTCTACGTCATCGTAGAAAAATTAAGGTGCTTAGCCGTGATCGAAGTAGGCAATTTCCTTACCTTAAGGCGTACACCGTTCGCAGTCACATCATCTAAAAAAGTAGATTTATCTTTCACGTCATCTTATGTAACATGGTTACAATATTTGAGAAGAAATAAGTGCTTACTGTATTCAAATTTCATGCATGCATTTCATAATACTTTTCCTGTATGAATTTCCCGCAGTCGTCTTACATACAAAAGAATAATAATAATGTAAATCAACTTAACTTAAATAAAAAAATCATCAAATCCGTTTAGGAGTTTAATTACGAACACATGCCCATGAGATTTCTATATATATATATATATATATATATATACCAATGCTATTTATTTTTGTATAGATAAATCTAGATACTAACTGCAGCGCCATCTGCCGGGCTGAACTGTGAATCTAAATCATCTAGTGCACCACCCAAACACACGTTTAAGAGGAGTTCAGATACACCTACAGTAGTACATATATAAAAGTATATTAAAAGCAACTGAAGCTTTGTTAAGTCATGTTCTTGACAGCCTAAATTATGGTCAACATTTTTTTTAATATTGTGGTGTACATATGTTTCAAACTGGTGACAAATGAGTATTATTCTCCTTTTAATTAAAGATGATTTATTTCTGTATAACGAGAGTGTAAAATGAAGGAAAGAGATGAGAACTAAGATCAATTCTTTATATATAACGATTTTAATCATTGTTTCAGATAACTTTGGAGATATTTAAGAAGACTCATTAGGTAGGCTGAAGTCAAATTAATTATTTATTTACACTTCGTTACCTTAAAAAAATTATATACAACATAAACATAACGGTTACATAAATATAACGCAACGGGCGGGCTTATTGCTAACAAGTCATTTCTTCCAGGCAACTCTAATATGGAACAACAAAAAACAAAGAAACACCTACAAGAAGTGCATAAATAATTAATAAAAAAAACATTACCTATAACTAAAAATCTAAACAAAAAAAATGAATGTACAATATGCATAAACAAAAACGTAAAAGCTAATCCATCTATTAATTAATTGTAATGAACCAGCACATAAATTTAACGCTGGGTGTTTCGATTTATTTAAACACGTAAATAAAATAATTACACACATATGACCGAGTCTGTGGTTAAGCTGGAAACAGCTGGTTAACATACAAAGTTTGTAAGTTTTCATAAGAATACATAATACCATCCGTATCACCTTGACGTCCGTCGTTCCTCAACTAAGCGACTCTTAAGGCAATTTCTGCCACGCACCACCACTATGAAGATCCAGCTGCCAATTGAAGTATTTCCGAACCAATTTGACTTAGGATCCTTCAAGAAAAGAGCGTACCGATTCTTCAAAAGCCGGCATCGCACTTGCGAGCCTTCTGGCAGTGCGAGTGTCCATAGCGATGTCACTTAACATCAGGTGAGCCTCCTGCCCATCTGCATCCTGTAACATAAAAAAAAAATTAAATAGAAAAATACGTTTATACCCTAAGGTATTCTACATTAGACGCGCATTAGAAACTTAATCGTATCTGATATGATAGAACATACAGTTCCTCACAGGTTACTCTAAACCCACTGTGACATTTTCATTAATAAAAATTCCCGCTCCTTGACCGTTGTTTACCCCTGATATATTATAAGCCTGAACAAATCGTCAGCAGTGGATCATAAAGAAATCGCAAAAACTCCATTCTGCAGTATCGCAGTTGGCTATGGTCCAACAATCCTGCCACGTTCGCTGAAACCAATTTTTATATTAGACTCGTCTATCGGTCTAATGGTTATAATCCATTTATTGGACACGGTGCTTAAATATCAAGTTGCTATAAGTTTTATTAAAGATTTGCGATGAAATGTTCTTCATTTTATTCGTTTTTATACTCTGTACTTTGGATTATTGCTAATGACTTTGCTTGTGGGTTGCTGAATACAAAATAAAACCTATTCAGAGCATTATAAAATTATTTATGTCTGGACAAGACTAGATTGCATGTTGAGATGAGTTTTGTATATATACATATATTCGTTTGTAAGATAACAAGTTGTATTAGTTTGTATTGTTTCAATTCTTATAAAAACTTTTATTGCTCGCGACTGCTTTGCCGGCCTTTTAAGGATCGTAACGCTTTTTTTGGAAACTTAGCTACAAGTTTTAATACGAACAACTCCTCTGAGCACTCTTCACTCTTTCATATTTAGACTTTAATATCACTCTAGTTATGGGTTTTTTGATTTATGACATCTTATATACTGCTCAAATCAATTAGCGGAACAAGATTTTTCTCCTTTCTATTGCTTAAACTAAAATTAGATTTAAATTAACTTGTACGCTATTTTTTACCTTGTTAATTTCTTAATTACTACAATTTATAAAAAAATTCAATTTGTATTTTTTTTTCTTAAAAAAAAATTAAAATGTGCATTGTAGACGAAAAACTAATTGGTGATAAAGAAGGTCCATCAAAGAAATATTCTTATATCGATTGAATATTCGTCTTTAGTGACTTTCAGTAACGTGTGTGGCCTCCATGAGCCCTAATCACGGCTTGACAACGACGCGGCATGCTTCGTATGATGCTCCGAATATCTTCTTGTGGAATTCGCTCCCATTCTTCAATCAACGCTTCAGTGAGCTGCTGCAGTGTTTGAGGTGCAATCGGACGCTTCCGGATGCGCCTGTCAAGCAAGTCCCAAATGTGTTCAATTGGATTTAGGTCAGGGCTCATGGAAGGCCACTCCATTACACGGATTTCCTGCTGTCGTAAGTAATCTGACGTGATGGCTGCAGTATGCGGCCTGGAATTATATTGCATTAAAATAAAATCTGGGCTCATACCATATGCTGCGGGCCAAACATGATCTTCGAGCACATTTTCAATGTAAGTTTGAGCACACAAGCACCCGGGAACAACGACGAGATCTGTGCGCTCGTCCAAACTAACTCCGCCCCAAACCATCACAGAGCTACATCCAAATTTGTCATATTCCTGGACTGCTGCTGCACTGTATCGCTGTATCTGTTAACACGGAGACGACCATCACAACGTGTTACACGGAATCGAGATTCGTCAGTAAAAAGCACTGGCCTCCAATGTCGAAGTTGCCAATTAGCGTGATTTTGCGCGAACTGTCGGCGAGCTTGTCTATGTTGTATTGTTAGACGCACTGCCCGACCTGGTCGGCGTGATCTCAAATGGGCTTCCAAAAACCTATTTCTTACCGTCTGGTCGGAAATTTCTACACCAGTAGCCGTCCTTAGTGTATTTTGTAGATCTCTTGCAGTTGTGGTGCGGTTACGTAAAGCACAGTTGACGATGTAGCGATCTTGCAAACTTGTAGTTTTTCTCTTTCGACCTTGACCACGCCTTCGTGAGTATTCTCCCGTCTCACGGTATCGCTTCCAAAGTCTGTAGATAACAGAAGGGGCTACTCCTAGATCATTTCCTGCATAACGCATAGTTCGACCCTCTTCAAGCAAAGCGATAGCTCGGGAGACATGCAATTCAGTCAGATCTGGCATTATGACCTAAACTCACTCACTTCAATACTCAAAAGGCTCACTTCAATTTCTATTAATACTCAAAAGATTGAAAAAAAACTACTTAAAATGTGTTTTCTGTGATTAGAAAGTAATGAAAATTCAAAGAAGTCACTTTGTTTTTAGGTGTTTCTAGACACACTGCCACTTTATTATAGGACAACTAACCAAAACGCCAATGCTCTTAACATTAAAACCTTAAGTAAAAAGTTTAGTTCTACTTTAAAGTTTTGTTCCCGTAATTGTTTTGAGCAGTATATATAAAATTCTCGTGTCGCGGTGTTTGTGGTTAAACTCCTCCGAAACGGCTTTCCCGATTCTCATGAAATTTTGTGTGCATATTGGGTAGATCTGAGAATCGGACAACATCTATTTTTCATCCCCCTAAATGTTAAGGGTAATCCACCCCAAAAAAATTTTTTTAAGATACACCATTAGTAAATACAATCAACCCCTATTTTTTATTTCATTATAAAAAACTTATGTTGTGAAATCTAAAGTTTATACAGAAAAAAAATCACAGAACAACCGAAAAAGATTTCATTCCGGAAAACCGAACAGTCTCTGGGATAGCATAGCAAAATGTTCCATGTTGGTATGTACTAAACAGGTAGGCTCAGTAAAATCTCATTAAGGAGAAAAGAAGTTCGCGGGGGTAGCTAGTTTCTTTATAATTTTTTAACAATATGACAGCAAAACAAATTTGAACAAAACAAAAATTTTTTAATAAAACAAAATTGATTTGTGTATTTGTTGCTTTGATATATTTTTTAATAACAGTTTTCGTAATTACGTACGATTAACAATTGTTTTTAAACGTACGATGAGGCATTCATTCTGATTTGTTGAACAATGTACTTTTTCAGAATTTGTTAGAATAACTGTATATTCCGCGGTATGAAATACTAAGTGAAATGAAACATCATGCTAGAGTTATCTCGTCGAGCTAATCTCATTAAGCTCACACATCAAAGAAACGAAGGCTTTTAGGAAAGCTTTGTCCTATTTCCAGTTCCTAAATTAAATTATGAAATGAGGATACAATTGTGGTACTTTCATTTATTTTGACATGTGTAATTCAGAATTTTTTTTTTGGAAGTGAAACCTTCAAAAAGAGACGAATGTAATTTTAATTTTTAATAATTTTGATAAAACCTACAATGATTTTATACGTAATGAAATGTAAATTAGACTTTTTTTCACTACCTAAATGTAATGGCAATTAATTTGCCTTATTTAATTTTAACTTTTAAGTTTAATTTGATAAATAAATGTGTTCACTGTCCACTATGTATATGTATCAAGCTTCAGAAAACAGTCTTAAAATTTTACAGTTAAAATTGAAACGTTTATATTCCTAAGAGGGTAAACTCTCTCAAAACTCAGAGGTAATTGCAAAATTGAAAGTCCAAACTGAAGATAATACACTTCCCAGGATAATTAAACAACTTAAGTTTAAGTTGTATTATACTGAAAATTGCTGTTTTCTTTTATAATAATAATAACAAAAATTTTGTTAGTGCATAGTTTTATACTTTCTTTTGGAGTTCTTAAACTCTTAACGCTAACATAATATAATCGTCTTAAGTTAAAGAATGTCCGCTTGCTGTTTGCCTCTAGAATTACTTTGGACATATAATAGGATGCAAACTGTTTAGACACACTGGCCCCTTCCCATCTATATGGAACCAACAACAGAGATGGTGCGGCGGAAAAAGCCTGCAAATACAGGGGTCTAGGCTCCTAGGCTAGGTCCTAAGGTTGGTCGAGATCACAGGAGACCGAAGAGCTGGCAGCTACCTCGGACAAAGAATTAGTCTAGCTATTCAAAGGGGGAACGTTGCCAATATCTTCGGAACCTTGCCTAAACCTCTTTTAAAAATATATTTTAGTTATTACATTTTAAAGTTAGTTATTATACTGATTCTTATTTATAATATTACCTATATACCTGCCACCATTTGTGAAATAACGTTTCACAACATCTGCAGATTTATGTTCACTTACCTATTATCTATTACTTTCTTTAGTATTAATTATTACTTTCTCTGAAAATGTTCGCTTTTAATAGCATGTTTATATTTTAATGACACGTCAAACGTCAAATAATTTGATTTTTAAATTAATTGAATTGGTCTACCATAATGCGGCTCAGTTTACCTTCAGTAGACATAAAACCTTATTGCTTACTTTTATTCTTACTATCAAAAAATGGATTAAACCCAATTCCCACGTACGCGTAACCCGTAATTTAATAAAACTAAAGCCTTTGACCTTGGATTAAATATAATTCGATTGCTCCTCATTACAATCGTTTACCGATAAACCGGTATAATCGCATTTATATTCAGACGGCGTATCGGTACCGACAATATAAATCGATATTTATCTGTTTACCGCCTCTCCGAAAAATAAATTTTTATAGCTTCATTCGTGTTAAGGGTGATCGTGATATTTTGTAGTTATGATTTCGATTCTTATGAATAACAATTTGTCTTTGGGTCATTTTACTTATCGTGAACGAACTTTTAGTTTCGTTTGCGATCCCTATTTGAGTACTTAGATTACGTTGATATATAAAATACAACCATATTTACCTAACTTTAAGTATGGTTGATATAAAACCGTGATTATACCAAAATGTATCTTACAAATGTACTCGTCATTAAAGTTTCAATAAGCAGAATTTACAGATTCATCGGATTTCAAACAAACAAACAAATAAAAATATCTTTATTCATAGGTAAACAAGTACACTTATGAACGTCAAAAAAATTAAAGTAATTGTGAATTTACATTTACTGCCAGTTCTCAAATCAAGGGCGTAGATCGGATGAGAAGAACTGTCAATAAACTCTCCGCCACTGTTTTTAATCACCAAGTTAACATTAATTTGGCAAGTAATTAAAAATTTAAATAAACTTTATCACAATTTTTTACCGAATGACACAACAGTGATGACAGAGATAAGACCTCTTTACATTGACAGACTGAAGAAAAAATAATAATGTAATTACCCTTTATATTTTTGTCTTCAGAATGGAAATTATGCCATCAAGGCATTATTTACAGCTTACATACTTATTTATGATACAATAAATTAAGCATCAAGCAGCAACCGAGTTATATATAAGACATACGTTTTTTCGTGTTGGTATAAAGGAAATTAGTTCAGAATAACAGAACGATATCACGCCAGCTGTTCGTTTTTGTCTTGTGTTTTGCTCTTTGGCAGCAGTATTGCATGTTTTCTACCATTATATATATATACAAATCAAAATGAATTAATATTATTTATAAAAAAATTGTTTATTTCGGAAAACAAGGTTCCATAACTATGTTAGTAATTACATAAATAATTGAACAATCAAACTAGCTTACCTGTAAGCGCCGTTCGATTGAGATTATTCCTGTTGTTGTCTCGTCCGAAGATGATGAACTGTTTACTAATGTAGTATATTTCTCAGTTACCTGAGGGCGTCACATAAGTTTAAATCTTAATAGAATTATTATTATTATTTTTTTTTTAACACGAACTCTCCCAACCATAGCTTAGTGATCTGTGGTCTATGATCTTCATTTAGTTATCAGCCCAACTATTATCTGATTGTTACAACCACCTGGGTGTTGCTATCCATCAGCAACGAACTACGGGTGGGTGGGACTCATCATCTTCGGACGAGACAACAACAGGAATAATCTCAATCGAACGGCGCTTACAGGTAAGCTAGTTTGATTGTTCAATTATACCTGTTGTTGTCTCGTCCTCGATGATGAACTGTTTACTAATGTAGATGTTCAAAGACTGTTGTAAAATCAGATTATTTATTAGTTAGGTTTATCAATACTAACTAATAACAATTACTTCAACGAAAAAATTCAAAAATAAGAAAATACAGCTTCTGTAAAACATTCCTTACAGGACTGTTATAGAACCTAGCAAAACAAGTAGAACTATCAGTCCAACCAGCCGTTCTCCTAATTTCGTCAATGGAGACGCCTCTCCGGTGCTGTCGATGTTGACGCGTGTCGCGTGCTGTGAGCAGAGAAGGTATTCATATATATACCACTTTCTTTTAGCACGGTCTTAATCCAACGGCTGATTGTACTGACAGTCACAGGATAATAAAGTTTTCTATAAGACACAAAAAGATTCTTATTATCTTTTCTAATATTCTTAATCATATTGAAATAATCAATTACAGCACGAGCAGGGCAAACAAATGGCCTGTCACAAAAGAAAGGTAATCTAAAAGGTTGTAATCTATTTGGTGCTGACGTCTTAACTAATTTGGTTACTTGAATATAAACAGCATTAGACTCTATCTTAATTAAGTCTATGTCAATGGCACAAATGGTCTGGGCCCTATGACCCGTTGCTAAAACTAAAAGAGTAACAGTCTTTTTGAACACATTTCTAAGTTATGACATGATGCATATACATTTTCTATATAATTTAATACATCTGATACATTCCATGTATTGTCATACATATTTAGGGGCACATGGTCTTAGTGTAAAAAATCTTAGAAATTATCTTTTAGTAATCTGTTCCAATATGTGAGCCTAACAGCAGGGACAGAGCTGATCTCACAGAGTTTAAACTACCATAGGCCATACCTTCATTGAACTTTTTCGCTGAATAAGTTATAATTTCAGGAATATTAGCCTTTACTGTACTTATCTGATTTGTATGGGGATGCCAACAGGCTTGAATTAAATGACGTGGAATAAGTGATACTCTTATGATCCTATGTTCCAAAATAAACGTATTTTATTTTTATTTTATGGCAGTTTGAGTGTGTTTTCAGATATTGAGCATATCATAACATTAACTGATTCCTCACTTAATCCTAATGCTAAAAAACTGCACCGGAGAGCAGTCCTGCCATCAATGTTAGGCCATGTAGTGGGAGGATTGTAATGGAATTACAGAAAATAGTCTTTGGTTAGGTTTGAATAACAATGGTTCTTTTACTGAGAGATCTTGAAATTGAGGGTACCATGGCTGGGTAGGCCAGTCCGGTAACAACCGTAATACCTATGCCTTCATCAACTATAACTTTTTCAATACATTTTGAAATTACAGAAAAAGGGGGGAAAGCGTAGAAGAACATGTGAAAGTACCAAGTGAAAGTAAAGACATCAACTTTGAAAGCATCAGGATCAGGGTGCCATGATACATGCTTCTCACATTTTGCAATTGTTCGTGAGGCAAACAGATCTATATCTGGACTACCAAAATTATTACAAATTGTCATAAAATAACTATAACTGCTCCCACTCCGTAAGGCCGATATCTTTTTGTGAAGAATATCTGCAACCACATTATCCTTAGTATTGATGTAAGCAAAAATCCAAATATTATGTTTCTCACAATCATAATAGGCTTATGCAAAGCTTTTTAATCTCAAAAAGGCAGCATGAAGTTCTAATGTGTTAATGTGGAGTTTGGCTTCGTATTCCGTCCCTGGCCCACTAGCCATTTCAGTACCACACCTTGCACCCCACCCTTTTAGGGAAGCATCTGTTTCTATTTCAAAGATATATATATATATATAATAATAATAATTATTATTATTTTATGGGACTTGTAGTAAATTTTAGATTTGTAAGCCACCAGTTTATGTCCTCCTAACAACTATTTGGTAAGGAAATGATAGTTTCAAAATTATTGTTATTTGATAACAATGATAAATATTTTAGTCTTTCTAACTGTCTTGTGTATAGCAGGACATACCAAGACTAGTGTGCCTAGTACTTGAGCTAGAAATCTGATTGAGAACTTGCCTTCCAGTTTAGATAGCAAGTCTAAACATATGTCTTTTCTCTTGATCTATAGATATGTTCACACTTTTAGAATTAAAGATAAAACCTAAAAATTTTCACTCCTGTTTAGGTAAAAAACCTAGTCTCTCAAATAAGTTGAGTACATTCACTTAGTCCTGACATTCTAGATATGAACTAGCAATAATACAGGTATCATTAAGATACTGTACTAAGCTTATACCTCTTTTTCTTAAAAAACTAAGTATTGTTTTAAAAATTTTGGTGAACAAGGTTAAAAGGTGCTGTACAAAGACCAAAAGGTAAAAATTTAAATTGGTATAATTTTCCCATAAAGAAAAAACGAAGGTATTTTCTCAAGCAGTTATGTATGTTAAACAATATGCATTTTTTAAATCAATTGATCATCATGATTGAAGTCATCCTTTTGTATTAATGTATTATAATTACATACCGTACATACTGTACGGTAATCCTCCAGTTTCAAATGAGCTGGCAACATGAACTTCTTAAGTTTTTTAAGTATGAAGCAATATTGTCCATTTGATTTCTTTACTAAGAAAATTGGTGAACAAAATTGAATATTTGTTTGTTTGCAGACTTCAATAGCCTAAATGCTTAGAAGGTCCTTAACTTCCTTTCTTATTAAAATCATTTCGGCCTGAGTAAAACTATTGTTAAGAGGGATTATATTTTGGACTGGATTTCTGAAGAAATCAAGTGAGTATCCCAATACCCAAGTTAAGATAATTGGATCATCTGTAATAGATTGCCATATGTCTTGAAAAAAGGGTAATCTATTTGCATCCTGGGTGTAGCGCCTCTGATGCACTGGTGGTCCTGGCTTCTTTACTTGTGGAGTCTGGGTCATCTTCTTTCCCCCTTACATGATATTGGCCCTCCTTGTTTCTGCGTTTGTGTTGAGGAGGGGCCCGCAAGTTTAAAGCCTTCTGGTTTTGCATCGGTCGGGGTGATTGGTTAGCTCTTGACAAGTCCTGATCAGATTTCTGTACAACCTTTGTGGTTTTTATTCTTTCTGTCAGACCATTACCAAAAAGCTATTCATCAGGGCTGAGTGTAGTGAGTCTTTCATTTGTTTGTTCACCACACCCCGGATTAACCCTCTTCTGCCAACTGTTTTGGTATAAATGACATCACATAAGTAATATCTTTGCAGCATCATTTATATTTACCTTCCACCCTGACTCCTTTTGTTAAAAAAATAGCTGCTAATGCTGCAGAAATATTATTTTCAATAATAACATCCCTTTTCTTCACTGGGTCTGTTAAAGCATGTAGCAACTCCGGGTAAAATTTTGGTAGTACCATAGTTGGCACATTGCTAAAAGCGACATCATTCTTAACAACCAATGCTTTCTCTTCTTTCTCTAGTCCTTTAGTGAATACAGGTGTCCACCTCTGAGCTATCTCAGTATGGCTGGTTGACACAATGGCTACCTCTTCCACGGTCCCCATAGCCACCAAAATGTCCACATCAATCTCATTACATTCACCATGTTCATTTGCAGGCATAGATTTATTTGTTGGTGCATTTTCAGTATCCATGACAGTTGATCTAAGGTCATCTTGAACTGGGTCACCTTCATTTTGAGCACATGGTGAATGTCTTCTTATTTAGGAGACTAACAAATACTTTGCGACTGGCTATATAATGTACACTTGTTGGAGATATACATGTACTGGGGGTCGGCCTACACTTGTAGACCAACTTCTTGACCGTGACTGTTTGCTTGAGCATTCTGTACCATAATAACAAATAAAACAATATGGATTTATTGGTAAAAAGATTGTATAAATCAATGTTTTCCAATATTGTTCGATACTCATAACAGTATAGCAACAACTGTACATAGCTTGTACATTGGAATTAGTTTTAAGTTGTTCGATACTCTAGCAGTATAGCAACAACGAACCAACCAATTTTTGTACATCATTTGTTGTTCGATACTCAGTCAAGACTAGTATAGCAGCAACCGATATACAAGAATGCATCTATTGCTATAAATTAATAAAACAAAAATATGGCTGCCGCCATGTTGCTTTGGTTTCGTAAGTACGTTTTAAAACAATGAAATAATAACTTGCCCGATACTCTATAAGTATAGCAACAACTATTACAGTCATTATTTAACGTATTTGATTTGTAGAAATAGGTCTAAAAGAAAATATCTAGGACCACGGCCATGACTAACCTTTCGATATTTTGTCCTCTAATTTATCAATTTTTCTCCTTAGTTTTCGTAACTGTCTTTCAAAATCTTCTTTCCTTTTACGTTTTTCCATCATTAAAACAATAAACTGTAAGTGAAAGTCACTAAATTTGTTAATTTTTTCGGGAGCGATAGTGACGCCTCAAGTGACATAAAAAACGAATGAAGATCATAGACCACAGATCACTAAGCTATGGTTGGGAGAGTTCGTGTTAAAAAAAAAAAATAGTAATAATAATTCTATTAAGATTTAAACTTATGTGACGCCCTCAGGTAACTGAGAAATATACTACATTAGTAAACAGTTCATCATCGAGGACGAGACAACAACAGGTATAATTATAATAATACTTAGTAACTTAAACCTAAGGGTTAGTATATAAAAAAATATTTTTTTTTTAATTTCTACAATTCCTGTATTTTTTGTGTTCTATTATGTACCATATATTAGAATACACAAGATACAGCAATTGTAGAATTTAAAAAAATATATATTTGAAGATAAGCAAGAAAATTAATTATTACTAATTCATTATATTCATGCACATAATTAATACATAATATGTATATGTATGTTCAAAATGGAAAGTATAACGACATTATTAGATATCACAAATAAAATGGTATTTTTACAAAACTCCATGATCGATACAATGTAATGTTTTTTGGAAACATTTCTTCTGTATTCAATCTCCTAGTAAAAACCCCAGAGTGATATCATCGCTCTTACTTTCTGTACTAAGCACATCCACTCAAAAACTCAAAAGGTTCTATCGGAAAATATATTACCATACTAAGAAAAAATATTTCGCCATCTGGGAATAAATGGCTAGAAAATACTCCCCGGGGCCTAGACGCCGTAGTAGGGTTGTCAGATTAAAGTTATCCTCCATGGTCTTTTCTATTTATATTTTGCCAGTACGATATGTATATTTTTGTAAAATATAGACTTACCTTTTGATCCTAATGCCTCCTGCATTAATAAAAATAAATACCTTTGTAAGGCTTCACAGACTAGGGTAAGCAAAACTGGTGATATAATTTCCATTATTGATCTAGTAGATAGTATTTACTTTCTCGACGAAACTGTCGACTTTGTATTCCTATTAGAATCTAAGGATTTAACATCAAACAATTTCTTTTAGCGTCAAATTTTCCACAAAATGGGGAATTATAAAGCAAAATAAAACTGGTAACCCTGCCACCGAGAGCTGATTGAATTTCTGTTCCGCATGATTTAGTGACAATAAATACGGATCGACGGACCGCCGACGAAGCGACTCTCCTATGATCAATTTGAGACGGCATGATCGGAATTTTATACCAACTTTACAAAAATTTCCTTTTCCTTGGTTTAATCGAAAACGGATTTTTATAAAATTTCAAGTTAAACTTTGATAGAAAAAGTAAACAGTGTTCGCGTTTTACGTTTATGTATACAACTTTTAATGTTTCAATAATTGGACATATTATGTTTAAAGACATTACATTTAGTGCCGGTTACACAATGCCTGGATAAGTTTGAAATAAGCTATTTATTACTTATCGGTAGGATAAACTAGTGTTCGTTGCGTTTCACGACTGTCAGATAACGCTATTCGTCATGAAACGTGATTTTTAACCCGAACCCGAAAACCTTATTCGCAACTTTTATCTTTCGAATAATTTATGTGTTGCATAGCTATTTGGTACTTTATCCATACATTGTGAAACAGGCCGTTACATTACTTTCATAATGAAGTTATTTATTTGTGTTTTACTTAGCAACTCGTCCTATATTTGGACGGGCTTAATCTAAATAAGGTTTTAATTACGAGCTCCTAGGACGATACCAAAATAGCAAAAGCAAAACTTAAGCTTATGAGGATAGCAGACAAAGACGTGGCAGAGGTCTCATGCTTAAAGGAATTTCTTTGATTGCGAAATCAATTGTATAATAGAGAAAGTAATACTTATAATGTCAGCGTTGTGGTATTAATATATTTGTAGCGAATTATGCAGAAAAATAACTTTTAGTTGCAAGATTTCATGTTTATCATTTCGCTCTTACCACACCCGCTACACACTATAGGTCGTAACAGTTATTTTATATGTAACAAACATCTATATATATTTAAAATGAATCCATATTTCCCTTAGTCACGGGATCACGCGTGAACCGCTAGACCGATTTCGCATTTTATTGACGTGACAACGTCTTATAAATTGGTTTGCCGGGTGACACTTCAAGAAACTGCGTTACGCTCCGCTCACGTTATGCGCTCACAATGAGAGCGAGTGAGAGGCACGCGTCCCTTCCACTCGGGCATGGTTAGCCCGCCTAAGAGCGAGAGAGACAGACATAAAAAGTTGTTTGTATAAATTAATGTTTTAAATATAATTCTTTGTATAAATAAATGTTTTAAATTGTTACTATTATTTCATCCTTCTTCCTACTATACGAATGAATATTCACATTAAAATTATTTTACCACTCAAAGTCGTTGTCACGTAAAACTTTCGCCCGTATACCGACTTTACAGGCAACCAATTTTTTTTTATTGTTTTTGTTATTGTGGGGAGGAGGTTTTAAATATATTTTTTTTTAATTATAAAATTAACCACCATATTAAGTAATCCTGACTAGAAATTTCTTTTTCGGTGTATAGGGCTTTTATAATTCAAAATGAACAACGTCATTGAAGTCACAATTTTGAAAGCTTTTATACTTCATAAAGGCGAAGACGTTTTGATTCCACGGATTCCTTTGATTCAAAACGACATACCATTCGACTTTGAACGGTTATAATTTCCAGTGCGGCTAGCATTTGCAACATCGATAAATAAATCTCAAGGCCAGGTGCTAATTGTTTGTGCTACATGTTTTGTCTTTCACATGGCTAGTTATATATCGCCTGCTTCCGTGTCGGAATACCAACAAAACTATTTATATACGTCCCAGAAAAACAAACCAAGAATCTTGTAGGTACATCATAAAGCATTACATTTGCATTTGCAATACAGACACATTAACATCGTTTACGACATCGCTTGTTAGAAGTTCTCCATCTCTTTCTAACATTTACCTATTTTAAAATATAATACTGAAGATACTGCATTTTGTACTTTACTCTTATAAATCTTTTTGTAAACGAAAATTTACATAAAACTTAGTTTATGATTATCCTGTTGTCTATGATATTAATTGTTAAATTTTTAAGCGATTGCATAGATTTTATCGCGGACCTAAGCGCGGCGACTGAATCAAAAAATTCTGTAACAAAAATTTACCCAACAGACCATGACGTAATATAGGTGCGGCCAAAACGAGTTATAGCGGGGCGAAACGCATACTGCGCCTCACATAGGTCAGGCGTGATCGGTGACGTAGCGTAGGTGCGTTAGAGTGGGACAGAACGCATACTGCGTATTAACATCTCTCTGGCGAGATTGGTGACGTAGCGTAAGCGCGGCCAGTGCAGTCGGTATACCTTAGAGTGAGAGTTAGAGACTATAAATGTGTGTTTGGCTGAGACTGGTAGAGTGGTAGAATTAACATTGAATTAAGATGATGAAGATTGATGAAGATAAACTGTTTCCTTTTTATAGTTTTAGTGTAATATCTATAATATTAATTAAGTCTTGACTCTATTTTTTGTTCATAAATAAAATATATAAGTAATAAAACTTGAAAAACAAAAGACAACTAAAGAAGAACTCATATCAGTATAAATTCTTAAAGCACCTAAATAAAAGTGGAACGCACCGAAACCCTTGGCATCTCTCCGTCCGGCCGCTGCCAACTCACTGCGAAATGTTCCAAGTGATCATGCTACGGAATCCATCAAAATTTCAAACATTTGTTTTACTTTAACCGTATTACTTTGAAAGACACACATCGTTAAATTTAAAATATGAGCTTCGGAACTTTTGTTTTGTTGTTACGAATGGCACTTAACTACAAAATAGAAACAAATACATTGTCTATAATGAATGAAATTAGTAGCATGTTTATACAAATCTGATCATAGTAAAAAATTGGTAGGCAATGCTTTTAATCTGTATATGTGTAAATTGTTTTTGATAGATATTTAGGGTTAGTTCCGCACCGTTCTACGTTGTTTTATTACATCTGATGCCACAAAAATGTGACGAAATTTTCAAATGATGCACAATATTCAATGTAAGTTTGTATGAAGGATAGGTAAGATAAAATAAACTAAATAAATTAAGGATAAACTGCACAAAGACAAAATAAGTTTATATTGTCTTTAGATGACGATTATTAGAAGTTTTAGATCTACTAGACAGGATAAGATAATAGAAGAAATTAAGGGTCTGGCGTTTTTTCTAAGCCATTGTTTCGGTAAATGTAATTTTTATTTTTAAATATTAAAAAATTTGGCTGGACACCTCTTATCACTTAGGGGTTTGAAAGATAGATAGTAGCCGATTCTTAGACTTACTGAATGTCCATAAAAATTTCAGAAGAATCGGTCGAGCTGTTTCGGAGGAGTATGGGAACGAACATTGTGACACGAGAATTTTTATATATTACTTATTAATATACATAAGTTAAAGGTTTATAAAAATTTGACATATTTCCGGGAATTCAGTTATAAATGCTGCTATAGACATTTCCTTTTCGGTCACATTGCGTTCTCTTCATATGAAGGCATAATCACCATAACCATCATTTGGGTCGGGCTATAGCAAATGTTTGGCACGTGACATGACCCCCAGTGCCAGGCTCGTGTAACGTGACCACATCATGACGGCCGCGCGTGATGGCTTGACGTTGCACTGGTTCGAATAGCCGGTATAAAATAACGTTCGAGCCACGAGAGACGCGAGAATCGATTTTATTGATGTACGCAATTTAATTTCGAATCAGTTTTGAATTCTATTTTTGAAGTGAAAAATCTTTAGGCACACGCATTTATTTATTTTTTATGGAACGTCACGAAGATGTGCACCATTTTTGACGAAGAAAAGGGAGACAGCGACTGAGAGAGAGTGTGAAAGGAAGATCGATAAAAATACACGCTATTGGTTGATGTATTCGTTTAGTAGTTACATATTAGAACTTTAGATGAAAATTATGTTGCATAACATTATCATTGTATGTGTATATATAGTGCGTATAATAGTGTGAATTTAGATATACAAATAAATGGAGTGATCATATATGATGATTGAAAAGAGTGGCGGAAAGTTTCTTGCCAGTTCTTCTTACCCGCTCTACGCCCTTGACTTGCGAACTGGTTGTAAATGTAAATTTACAGTTAATTTAATTTGTTTTTCTTGACGTTCATAAGTGTACATGTTTACCTAAATGAATAAAGATATTTTTGATTTGATCTATTGGGGCTTTAGGCTTAGTAATAGTTAATTTACAAAGACTTTACACTTCTGACATCTGTACGTAGTACGCACGCCCTTTTTTTAAACTTACGCTATTAAGTAAAAAAAAGGAATTCAATAATATATTTTTGGTTTAGAGATGTTAGTAAGGAGATGCTATTGTACTCATTTTCAGTAACAAAATTTACCGTTGCTTATTAAGTCATTGGTATACCATTAAGGGCATGTAACAAGATTGACTGACGATCGACGATGACCATAAGGGTGACCTGTTGGGGAGGACCTATTGGCAAACGATGCAGAGGAAGGCCGCTCAGGAGATGGGCAGATGATTACGAAAACAGTTAGCATAAGCTGGATGTATCTCAGTTATGACTCCTGGAAATCCTTGGAGGAAGCCTTCACCTGTGGAAGGGTTCTTGCAAAGTAATAAGGAAATAGGTATATATATAACTTAGTAGGTAGTAACTTAAAACAATTATAATAAGCTTGAGTTTACTTTGTTCTTTTGAAAGAAATAATTTTTATTTTATTAATTAACCATTGAACTAAATTAAGGCAACATACATCGCAACGGCGTGTGAGACACCAACAATCGAACCCAGCCAAAATCAAATTCAAGGCAAGAAAAAACTATCACCATTTTAAAAATATAAAATTACTTATAATAACTGAAATATACAGTACCTACGTAAATCTTATTAATTTTATAAATATTTACTATCTGTAATTATTATTTTTTGTTTTAGAAAATTAGTCATTTGAAATATCATAATTATTATATACAGTTTAGAAGTCAATGTTACCTCAGTATGGTTTGAGGTTATCTAAAACGCTCGTCTTAGCATCGCCACAGCTTTGCTCTTAGATTACCAGTTCGTGGCCCGAGATTTAGAGTTATAGTTGGGCTCTCAAATGGGTGATAGAGTAATAGCGGTAATGGTCTGATTACGGTTCGTTTATTTTAATCGGTTATTTACGTTGGTGGGTTGATGGGGGTTTTAATCTAAAACAATAGAATATTCATGAAAAGTTAATTGTGTCAGTAAGAGATGCGATTACAAACGTAGGTACTTTGAAGTATTCATATCTGTTTATAAGTTAATTATAATTTGTTTAAGTGCTATTTTTTTTCTGTGGGCCACATCGAAAGAAGTACGCCGAAAAATGTGATGTAGATATGACAAGATTGTTACATGGCAAGGACAGTACTTCAGTACAATATCTTCAATATGCCTGATCAGTCTGAAAGCGACATCGACTTTCAATAATTCATGTGCCCACAGCTAGAACTAACATACTGGAAAGAGCACATATGATGCGATGTATTAATTTAGTTACGAATTATATAGGTAAACTCCGTTGAACTATTAGTCAGTTCTTCACGTGCATAATAACCACTTTTGTCAATTTAGGGTTGCCTGTTAGGGCTGTAACTGTAATAAATTAATTAAAATTAAATAAATAATTGACATTCGAAATTTCTTTTGATCATTGTGTGTATGTCTTCTTCAAATCTTCAAAATTCCAAAATAGTTATTCTATATACTAATATTATATATGGCTTGGTTTGGATGAACGTTTTTTGTTTAATGAAATTTTCTTTCATGGGAAAAACCTGTTGCATTTGAGTTAAATAAAAAAAGCCATTTAAACAAATTGTGGAGTGGACGATGCATATGACTCTAAACGTTCTAACACTAATAATATTTTCCTTGCGTGTCATATTTTGTTACCGTTTTTACTTAATATAGCTCACCAGATGTTAAGTGATATTGCCGCCTATAGACACATGTGAAGTGACAGAGAGGGCTCGCTAGTGCGTTGCGGCCTTTAAATCATCCACGGGATAAGACAATGTCGCTTGCAACGACTGATATTAGAAAAAAATAATACAAATAAAGAAATATATCTGAGCGAATTTTCATTATTAAGAGAACTAATATTAGTTACTGGAATGCTCTCGATACTAGGATTAATAGGATATCAATTAAATAAGTATCAATCAAGAGAGTGGCAAAATATATTTTTCCTACGACATAAACGAGCGAACTTATGATCGATTGGATATCACGAACATGATATAATTCTTTTATAACTACACATATTTATAACTTAAGTTTTATTATATTTTCATATACAGTAAATACAATTTTCTTCTACTAATAATAAAAGTATTCAATATTATAAAAAAGAAAATTCAAACAAATTAAAAAGTTTGGTCGTTCCGGCAGTGTACCTTAGATCTGGCAGCATTTCATCGCTGTATTGCGATACTTAATCGAGCACCAGCATTAGCTCTGGGGTTATCGGTACTATCTACCAAACTCCATCTGTAAACTTTAATTTGATATAAATGTATATATACTTTAATAAGTATGATTAAACATTAATATGTTTAATCATAGCTTTTAATTTAATTCCCCACTTTACAGATAGTAAACCCACTATTCGTTTATTATCTTACATTAGGATTATATTGTAAGTAGTTAAATAATCATAATTTTGATTTGAATTCTCCTAAAGAAATTGTAATTACAATTTCATATTGGTTTTATCTGAAGTTTTCGATAATTAATATCGCTTTGTGCGACTGTAGGCGAGACCGCTCGAATAATTGGGCTTTTATATTGTGTTTTAAATGTCAATATTATTACTTTCCGATTAAACGATCGAGTTTATCTCCGATACCTTTTACATGCGAATAATTTTACATTTCAATATATCTTTTATGTTAATTCCCTGGTAAAGTAATTATTCTTGTCTTTAGCGTGACTTGTTTAGATTTTAATTCCTGTTCGCCACCTGTTTAATACAAGTTCCAAATTATCAATTTCTTTTTTGTTGATTTATACATTCACTTATACAATAAATATTATTTTTTACTAGCTCTGCGTTTAACTTTTTTCAAATTAGAAAATAAAGCGGCTCACACGATTATTATTTGAAATCGAGAGGAACTACCTAAAATAGCCGCACCCAAGAAGCCCCTTCAACTCAGAGTAACAAATTTGGAAACTTGGGATCGCGTTAGCTTTCTACCAAGAGCTCACGTGACTAGACTTTACAATTGCAAACTTACATTATCCTGTCATCTGCTTAGGTTTTAGTGGTTTGCAATATCTTGCTCTCACACGTTATCCGTTATAACTTCAGATATGTAGATATATGTCCCACTTTCCCACACCAATAGTATATGTTACTACGGTTTTCAACCGATGAGCATGCAACCCACTTGCATGAATCTCCACCCAATTATACAATGATGAGATTATTTTAGCTATTTCAATCGGATATTCTACGAGTGCAGTGCAGATACACTTCACTGACTCTGCCATTCCTGACATGGTAGTGACTACATCATCATCGGTAACTGTATCATCAAAGGACTATTGAGCTTCGACTTCTACTTGAATTACGTGACCAGCGGCTGCCCGTCTGATACTTGTATGACTAACTACCAGATTACGCGACACTTTGTCTTATTTCTTTTGGTTTTCTAGCTTCTTGCGGCGCGCTAGTAAGTCTTATGAATTATTCATCTCAGTATTCGATGACGACTTTGGATGAGTGTGTTACCATGGTAACGATGTATATACATCGAAAATTTTTAACCTAACAGCCAAGATACTATCGTTGATAAGAATAAACAGATTTTCAACTTCGAAATAATGTTTAAAGAACTTTATTACTCATTACAATCGATGTATTTTTTTACATGAGAAACTCAATATACCCGAACGAGATACACGTCGTCATCAGCCGTCCTAATTTTAGTCTGCTAGACTCTTTTAAATATGTATATTTAATGCCCTTATGCCGAATTGGTTAAACGCACTTATATTATGAATTTTAGACGGTAATTGATAAAATAATTCCACATCCTCATACTGAATAGACTTCTTCAAATAATTTGTATTCGGCTTTGGCAATATAATAAAACTTACTACTACCTTTTGCTTGTAGTGTTAGATTTTTTAATGATAAGCTAATAGATTTTATTAGCTTATTACCTCTGTCCATAGTCCAAAATGCCTAGAGGACGACGTGCGAACATCGGCCGCCGCACAAGACAACGCAAAACAACGCGTGAGCACACGAAGATCATTGGCATCATACAATCGCTTGGCATTCCAATATGATCCCACTGCGAACTACAGTGATGATGAAAATTTAGATATTGAACCAATGACGACTATATGCCGATATTGCAATGCGTTAAAGTTCAAAAGAGAAATGGCTGGATTGTGCTGCGCAAGTGAAAAAGTCAAACTGGATCCATTACTTACACCACCACAGCCACTGGAACCATTGTTCGATGGAAGTGATCATCGCGATGGATCAGACCAAAAAACAAAAAATGTGGTTTACCAAAGAGCACTTTAATGAAACGGATAATAATTTGCGGACACGTATAACGCTTCGATTCAGTATTTACTTTGGATTCACTTTCATTTACTTAGAGAAGTTGAACTAAATAACACTTCATTTTTGTAATCGAAATGAATTCATTACTGTTGTGAAATGAAATAAAATTTTCCTTTTCAAATATAAAACAAAAAAAATTCTTTTAAACACCAAACGAAATGTTACATAAAACGAAGCCATCTCGTCGGTGGCAAAATGGAGTTCGCCAGGTTTGCTAGTTAAGTTATATATATATTTTAGTTAATAAGATAAATAATAACAAAGAAAAATCAGTTTACCTAAAGAAATCCAATTCTTATGAAACGCTTATATAAAATTCATTGAATAAACCGACAACTTTACATTGGGGACTGAAATGGCATCCTAATTCTCTTAAAGGGCGAGATTTCGCTTCGGACTTACAAATAAAGTAATTTTAAATGCGTATTTTGTAATGTAAGCACGTAGGAGTATTATTTTAAATGATAGTATTAATTTAAACGAAGACTGCAATTGTGTTATTATATATTTTAAAGAAGTTTTATGAGTGTCATAATTTGTTGTTCAGTGGATTAAAGAGTCGTATTACACTAACACAACATCTTAAAAAGTCCCTCCTTAAAGTCAAATCCCCTGTGTTCGGTGATTTAAAATTAATATATCAAATAAACAATTACATGTCTATTAAATTGATGAATACTAAATTTTCGAATTCGAAGAATTCGTGTATGCGGTGATATTAGTTGTTTCTACTACGTATTTGCATGTTGTTCCCACGAGTATGAAAGTGCGTGCTCCTATTTCACCATGCCTCCTGCTGATAGAGGACAAATCTTTGTTTTGTAATTTATTTTATTGTTCTTTATTACTCAAGATGTTATATGGAACATTGTGTAATGGTTGCAGCTCCTTACAGATGTTGTGAATAAAATTGGCGATTAAAAAGTGTAGCGGGGAGTTTATTGCCACTTCTTCTCTTCCGTTCTACGCCCTTCATTTGAGAATTGGCAGTAAAATTTTAATTTAGAAGTATTTAATATATACATTTTTTTGACGTCTTTAAGTGTACGTTTTGACTTAGTCAGTATATACCATTAAAAGAGAAATACATTGAGAGATTAATATGAATGATTTGAAAGATAATAAACTAATATACCTTTGTTATTGACAAATTCAGTGAATCCCAAAAAAAACTAAATTATTTAAATTACTTTTATTAATTACTACTACAATATGACAAATACAAAAGCCCGATTAATAATTCATTCAGTCCATAATATAGGAATATAAGACTTATTACTAGTTGATTATTGACGGGTCCGATGTGAATTATCCGACCGCCTTTAGCCTAGTCGAAGTGGCGTGTGAACGCCAACTTCATCCATTGAGAAGGTGCTCCTGTCGTGGTGGAGATTCACGTTCCGCTATTGGTATCTGTTATACAATGACAAGTGAGGGGGGAAGATCACTGGCAAAATTTATTGCAGTGTTCTATCTGTAAAACCTCATAACACGGTCATGCATATTTTTTTTTTAGAAAAAAATCGGTTCCCAAATTTGCCGCCCCAAAACGCCCGCCTTAGGCTTCAACCTCAGCCTGCTGGTAAATCCTCCACTGGCACTGAGAATTACGCCAAAGCCTATGCTAAAACAGTTCTTGCGATTTAAATAATACAAATAATGTTTAATCTCATTAGGAAGTGAAATCAATTTATTCAACAGCATCATTAAAAAAATATTAAATCTCACCTCTCAATAATGATTACGATTTCACCTATACGTGGAAAAGAGCATGACGGAAGGATTTTACAGGGACGCACTTTAAACCTTTTTACGGGGTCTGAAAGTTAAGGTTACTAAGTTCATAATACAACAGTAACATATTATAAGTCGTGATCATTAAAGATACTATTTATTGGTTATATAGTTTCACGAAAAAAAAACAGGTTTGAGTTTAAATATAACAAAACTATATGTTAATGGTCAAAAATTTAATTATGAACGACTTAACGTAATTTAGTAATACTGTCAATTTTTATATAAAAAAATAATAAAGTTATTGTTTGTTATTGTCTCACGAAAAACGAAAAACAATTCCACTAATTCCACAATTCGCGCGTGGTATGACAAAAATGCCAGTTTGAAAATAATTGTTATTACTCTTAAGATTAACTTTTTTTTTATTGAATAAGTGTATTTTTGTTAATTCTGTGATACACTTTACCCTGAAAATTTATTTTATTCTTCTGCTAACAAAAGTTGCCTTTTTAAGGTCGCTTGCTAGCGATAAGGCCGTCCATTGCCACATTAATAATCAATATTATCTGATTGTATATCTATGCCTCCTGCATTGTTCTATACTAACCAACATAAATTCTAAATGACTACTTTTAATAATATTTTTTAATAATTAAATTTTAAGGTTAGTTATTAGGTATATTTTTATGTATTATGTTATTTATATTGAAAGTTATTTATTTAATTATTAAGTGCTTATAAATATGTAAATAAAAGTTTATTAATTCTAAATTAAAAAAACTACTTTTACATGCATTTGTCGCGCTCCTAAACAAGACTGCTATGGTTACATTAATACAAACCACAGCGGTTTTCTAATGTAACATTATGATATATTATTTTGTAAAATAAAGAGTAAAAAAAGAAATTTGAAGAAAGGAAAATTATCATATTAATATACCATTAAAAATAAAATAAAATTTAACAATAATAACGTACGTAGGAACAAGTACGTTCCTGTAAACAATCTCATTAAGTACATTAAATCGCAGGCTTGTCCCGTACAAGCCTCAAAGGGATTAGCAGATGTGTTAACGTTGTTCAATTATTTACAAGGATTTGGAGGTTTTCTGTTTTTACTATGCAATTATTTATTCTATTTGCGTAATCATAAAATTTTCTTAAATACGTTAAATAAAAATTTTCTCCAAATAAATTCCTGTTCGCTTGCATTAGCAACATATTTCCACAAAAATATAAATAATAATAATAAAAGCCTTTATTTCTGTATTTACATAGGAACATAGAAGTATAAAATCAAAAAAAAAAAACAGATTAAAAATTAATACTATTAATTAATCGGAAGCCGGTTGATTTCATTATACAGCTTGATGCTTAGACATAGGCCTCGTCTAAGGACTTCCCCTCTTCTCTGTTTCGGGCTTTACGCATCCAATAACAATGGATCCAGCAACTCTTCGCAAATTATCCTCCCAACTTTTCATGTCTTCCTCGTTTTCTTTTGTCGTTGCGAGTCGATTCCGTCACTTTCTTCTTCCAATTCTTTTTAGCTTCTTTCATTATGTGTCCTGTCCATTTATTTCCATTTCAATCTTTTACTGGAACTAACAGCATTTCTAAACTTTGTCATGTCTAAAAATATATTGACTACGTATTAAGTCCCTAACCTAAATTTAATAAGTTATAACCAAAACACTTATTCCAAATTCAAATTTAAAATCATTTATTCATATAGGTAACAAAATGTACACATATGAACGACAAAAACTGAAATGTACCTTTATAAAACAGTAGTTGGTCCTTGCAGAAGGAGACAGAGAAGATGTGATCAACTGTTTCTCTATAGCGACCAAATGAAGACCCATTTAAAGCTAGATATATACAATAATATATAAATAAAACAAAACTATGTTAAATTATGAGATAAACACTAAGTTCCCGACAAAATCTATGAAACTCTTGCATAAGTTTTTATAAAGGCTTAAACACACTAGCTAGTTTTCTTTAATGTACTCGCGAAAGTCATAGACAATAACTTTACTATATAGAAATATGAGAAGATTAAACAAACTTATTACACTAAAGGGTAGTGACTTAACTTGCCCTCTGTAATATTTAGAAAAAGAAACGTGTTTATCGCTTATAATGTTCAATTTGATTTATAGTCATGAGTTTATAAATCGACACCGCTGTTATTTATTGTCAGCTTAGGACGCTTTCATATTGGTCTGAAATAGTTGTTGGTTTTTTACAGATTTTGTTTAGTAGTTTAGTAGTAAATATATAATATGATAATTGTAAATTGTTGTGACGGAGTAAGATATGATAAGACGAAAGGAATAACGAAGACACACGACTGGCAAAGACGATAGACAAACAGAATGAAGAGGCAAGGAAATTTAGACATATTAACGAGAAAAAGACCTGAATTTTAACGGAAACAGATAAATCTTTAAAAATAATGACGGAAAGCTGATTGCATTTCTGACATTTTTCTGTCAGTTCCTTTCTTTATTTATAGGTAATTAAAGACTTCTTCTTGTTTCGACAGCTCTATTGAACCGAGGGCCGATCAACCGACCCATATTTAGAACAATCCGAATTTGTGATAAACAAGACATTTCGTGTATTTATATATATAAATACACGAAAATTTACATTTCTTCAATAAATATATAAAACTTTCATTAATTTTTTTACATTGTAGAAAACTATTCAAGGGAAAAGGTAGGAGAACTTATGTGAAAGGTAGATATTATGTGAAACGTTGGTACTTTTAACACAGCGCCATCTGTTAGAATTGTATGAAATAATAAACAAATATGTATTTGCAACAAATTAATATTGCGGGTATAAATTGTGATGTAAGCTATGCTATCTTTCAAGTTAGATCAAACTGCACATGGTGTGAAAATTTGATCGATATCGGTTGGATAGTTTAGGAGTCCATCGCGGACAAACATCGTGACAGGAGATTTATATATATTATGATTATAATAAACCCAATCGACTATAAAGTAAACAGCAGTCATCGGGACGAAAATCAAAGATTATTTTTTTATTAAAAAAAAATAATAATATTTTTTTTTATTTTTGTTCTTTTAACCAAAGTTGAAAAATATAATGATGAAATATAAAGCAAGATTACATTTTCGAGAAATGCTTTCAGACTTCAAATATTTGTAAATGTCAGTCTAGCATATTTGGCATTCAACTTTATACGTGATTCTAATTCGAGGATTATTCTAGAACGGAGATGAGACACCTACATTACTACTTTATATGCCTCAGGTCATTATCCACCCTGGATGTAATTGTTAAGAAGCATTTTTATCTATAAAAAAACAGACCTTAAAAATTCTACTGGATTTCAAAAGTTTCTTTTTTTTTTATAGAACAGGGGGCAAACGGGCAGGAGGCTCACCTGATGTTAAGTGATACCGCCGCCCATGGACACTCTCAATGCCAGAGGGCTCGCGAGTGCGTTGTCGGCCTTTTAAGAATTGGTACGCTCTTTGCTTGAAGGACCCTAAGTCGAATTGGTTCGGAAATACTTCAGTGGGCAGCTGGTTCTAAAAAGTGGTGGTGCGCGGCAAAAACTGGCTAGAAAAACGCACAGTTGTGGAAAGATGGACGTCGAGGTGATACGGGTGGATTTTCGTATTCTGCCTCGACGTCCGATGATAGAAAATAGACTTTCTATAAAAGTCACATTTGATAGCTAGTTGAATCAATTACGACAAGCATTCTAGATATAGAAACCGGACATATCTGGGTGATATTTTTACCTCAAAAGACGAATGGTTGATAGCACTAAGATTTATTACTTGAAATCTTTTGTAGAATGGTTAAACTTTTCTGACCCACTTTCGAGCATATTGTCCTTCAATAGCTTAATTTAAAAACTTTAATATAAATGGTATATAAAAACCGGTAATGTTACAGTCCTTCTTTTTTTTATAGAACAGGGGGCAAACGGGCAGGAGGCTCACCTGATGTTGTGATACCGCCGCCCATGGACACCTTCTAAGCGTCAGATCTCAGAAAGGCCGGCAACGCGCTCGCGAGCCCTCTAGCATTGAGAGTGTCCATGGGCAGCACTTATCTAATCTATCTTAACTATCACTTAACATCTGGTGAGCCTCCTGCCCGTTTGCCCCCTGTTCTATAAAAAACAAGATCTCTTTATGATATTCTTTTATCTTTCTGTGCTTGTCGTTGTCCACTTTTTGGGTTTAAGACACGCCGTGTTTCCATAAATTTCCGTACGGGCAATATTTAATGCGCACTTACAATAAATAGTCCCTATATATACTTAATATTATTTAACGATTTAAACTTAATAATGTAGATTCACAGTTCTTTTGTTATTCTATTTACAGCAATGTTGATCTAGTACTTTTAGCGTGTGAGTCTTAAAGTTGTGATTTCAATATTGGTTGTATATGTGCAATTAACACTTGAAGGAACATCGTGAGGAACTTTTGAACGGATGTATTATACATACCACCGATATAGGAATTTGGCGCCTTATAGCCATTAACACATAAGCCTACTACAATTTAATATGCTCAGTAAGGCAAGTTGGTTTAGTCTGGACAGTGCTAGAAAATCTAGGTAGCTTACCAATACTAATTGCTTCTGCTTGACCGTCTTCAACGAAGAATGTTTCGAAAAGTCGACGACCAGTTTCCGAGCGGTTTAGCCGTTGTGTAGTGATGTAGGCTTTCTCCACATTTACTATGGAGAGTGTTCAAAAAGCTTGTTTGGATTAACTGAAGATAACTTTCATCATCATCAATACATAATAAAAAATACCATCTGTATCACCTCGACTTCTGTCGACCCACAACGGAGCGTTTCCACTACTGCAGTTCTTAACGAAGAGCATTTAGTATGCTTGGGTGAGGGTTTTGCCGACTGTTATATAAAAAAATTGACTGTTAAAGATAACGGCGGACGACAACCGATGATAGACATGGATGTATTCGTGTTCAGTATCTTTTGTAGTGGCATTGGTTAATTACAGATATAACTAGTGTCTTCCAACTATATTTATGGTACAGTAATTAGCATTAAAAATATCTTTACTCGATGCAAGGCAGCAAACGTTTTGGTGAAGTGAGTATGTAAGACTTACTTAGGCTTACGGTTTTATCACCTGAGCGTGAATATACGTTAAAATCAATATTCAACGAATTCAATAGGCCTTATTGTTTAGGCTGGTCAGTAGCAGAACCCGTAACCCAATTCTGGTAGCGCTTTGAAATTCAAATTTAGAAACGCACAGGCATATCAAAGCTTATCTGTATGACCACACATAATTTTACGATACACTGTATGCATATATTAAAGAGAGCTTTTTAGCGACGCGAAAGAGGATAATTTGAATATTTATATAACTATATACCGTATAACTCTTATTAAAGAATCAGCCTGATTGCACCGTTTTAACTCGATCCATTTATCTATTTTCATGACAGCGTATATAAAATTTGTTAGTTAGAAACAACAGTTGTTTTTATTTTAATTTGATTTGACTGTATCTGATATATTTACAAATATTATAAAGTAGCATTTTTATTATGTTTGTAATGCAACAAAATCTACTGGACCGATTTCGAAAATTCTTTCACCATAATAAAGCTGACATCAGCTTTATTACTAAACTTTATTATTTAAAAATGGTATCCCCAATTAAATGTATTAAACCAACGATTGATGATAGAACAAAAAAAAATGTATGTTTCGTCCATGAAAAATTGTATGTTATTGCTGCCACAAAACATTACTACATCAAATGGAGAAGTTTTAAGACACTGAAGTTCTACAAATAAATCTCTTCTCTTATATTATAGAAGAATGTTTTTCACTTTGAATTTTTGTTTTAAAAATTTTATTATACATTTTCAAGGTAAAATTCCTCGCCTGAAAAAAACTTTCATTAACTACTTGAAGTGAAGAATTTTTCAATACCTGTAAAATAATTTTAAATTTACTAATGTCGAATTCTACGTTTGATGTAACGAATGTAAAATTTTACTGGTAGTAAAGTAAAATCTGTATATTGATTAGAATACAAATGTAATGTTAATAACTATATGTCTTTTGACACTTGTCTTTTTTAGAAGGATATTTACCTTAAAAAATAAAATAATCATATAAACTTTGGTGCGTAGAAAAAACATATAGGCGTGAAGTACTAACTATAGGCTCGATGTTATTAATAGTATCAATAATTAACAGAATACATAATTTGATAAAGTGAACACATTTAAAAATTGAAATAGTCATCTCTTATCTTTATCTCTATCTCTTCATTTTTTTATTATTTTGAATTAAAAAGTATTATATAAAATGTTTTTTTTATTTACTTTAGCATGTTAAGAATGCCTGAATGATTCTTAAACAAATAAATATATTAGATGTTGAACATTGACCAACTACTGACGTGGATCATGCGGTTGGTCATTTTTCAGCCGACTGCTCATGGAAGTATGTTTATATATGTATGAATAGGTATTTGAGATGTTGCCACGTTCATATTCATGGCATTCATATCAACAACAGAACAGAATTACTCTTGTATGCTCTCGGTATATAGCGACTTAGCGATCTTTAGAGATTAAAGTATAGAACAGCCTCGTGAGCAATGTCAGCAGTTGGTCAATGTGCATAAACATTAGAACAGAATTTGAGCAAATGGTATTTGTTGCAAATCCTAATCATTTGTAATCTAGATCATCCAAATCGGCGGCGGACCTACATAGAGATAAGGATTGCATCAATCAGGATCATTGACCTCAATAAAAATATATAACAAATTACTGGAACTACAAACTTGCTTTATCAAATCTTTAAAGAAATTATTATATGAGAAGTGTTATTACACTGTTACAGACTATTTGACCGATAGACTTTTAAAAGTTAAGTTTATTAATAATTTTCAGTTCATCCTTTTCGAAATGTGAAGCCAAAGGAAATAAATAACGTATCTAGTAGGAATAGAAATGTATATTAGTGGAGCTTGCTCTCCCACAACATTGCTGTGCCTAACCAAGTCCTTAATAAATTATAACGTGTCACATGTAACATAAGGAACGCAATTAAGATTTGAGTTTGAGTGTGACCTATGTTTGAAATTACGTAATAAAAACATGTCAAAATACCTCTTCCTTTGGGGTTTTTAGTCTTAAAAAAAAAAAGATTTTTAACTGTATTTTAGTGCCTTTTTAATGTTTTAATTATAACCTACGTTTTTTATTGTTAGACATTGGGGAATATTGGGAGACAAACGGGCGGGGGGCTCATGAACACTCACATTATCAGAATGAATTGGTACGCTCTTTTCTTGAAGGTCCCTAAATCGAATGGGTTCGGAAATACTTCAGTGGACAGCTGGTTCCTCATGATGGTGGTAAAAAGAATGACGGATGTCGAGGTAATACGGATTTCATTTTGTATTTAGCCCTGATACAAATTTCGGTAACCAAACTCAGCTGCAGGACTGAACCCCATTTACATTTATCAACAAAAAATAATTATGACATATCTTTGTAAGATATGTCTTAATTTTTTACATTGCTCATTTTTTTACTGTTACAATCTCTCAATACATTTCAAGAGCAATGTTATAAAATACTTAAGTCACATTTATATACATATATTTTATAATAAGTTTCAGCTGACTATAACGTGGAAAATTTAATAATATACAACACTTCATGATATTAGAGGTTCCCCTGTAGTGGAATATAGGAATTTATATGATGATTTAAATATTAGACAGGAGCATTGCCTTGGGCGGGCCTTTGTTAAATCTCCACTGGATCTAAGTCTAAAAATACTTTTTTATCTACGTCACTAATTACAAGTTCCACAGAACTATATAAATAAGGTTTACACAAACTATTTTTTAAAATATTTATTCTTCGTATGTTGTTAGTAGTTAATGTGCTTCCTATTTCTTTGAAAACCAAGATCTTATTCCCTCGAGGGCATTGAAAGTTCCAGTTAACTTATACTAGCCTTGTACTGAGACTCATTGAACTGGTTTATATAAGAAATCGCAGTTTAGAAGAGTTATAAATAAAATACGATTAAATATTTTAGATAACAAAACCGTAATAATAATTGTGTATTTAATACTTACGTAGACAATTTTATGAAATCAATTTTACCTATTTAATTAACCTATTTGTTCGTACACTGAGTTCAGAAGAGTTGCTTGCTATAATGTTAGTTATAAGATTTAGGCACATAAGTATAATTGTTTAATGTTTTTTATGTAGGATAATTGGTGTGGGTATTATTTTGGAGTTCTGTCTGTAGGGGAATAAATAAATAAATAAGTATATTCCCGCGAAAGAAACTAAAAAAGGGGACGGATGATGACAGATGTATGAAGATATCCCGTCATCTAAAATTAAAACCTTGAGCAATAGATTGCAAGCTTTACCAGAATTATACTAAAACTGTAAAAAATATATAAATAGTTTATGTTAATTACAAGAAGAAGAAGAAAGAACTTTATTAGACACAATATACAGGAATGTTTCGATAAAGTAGAGTACACTGGCCCCCACACTAGGTTTCCCTGTGTTGTGGGCAGCCAGTCTCTTCCTTTTCACATCTAAACACTATTGCTTAATTAATTCTACATAACACATTTATATCTATACTATTTTTGTACAATAAGAATGTCTTCTGTATCAGTATAGGACAGCTTAACAAGATATTGTTTGAGTTTTTTAGTAAAAGTATGTAATGTGATTGAAATCAGATATTACATATAAAATAAAGTGTCCGGGTTTCGTCTTTCTCTTACAGAGTAATAAATTAAAAACCTACCAAATAGGTTAGGTTTATATTTTAACATAGTTTTGTACAAATTAGTAAAATATAACGATTGCTGTTAAAGAAGTCGTAATTCTTTTTGCCGAAATACTCGAAAACTACGCGGGTGGAAGCTAGTAACATATATCGGAAGAAATGTAGTTTATGTATTATTGCATTTAATACTTGTTTAGTACGATTATATCTCATGTAGTCCAGTGTCTAAAAACGACTACATTATAATGTATTTCAATCGAAATTCATAATTATTCAGAGGCTAATTTGACTAATTCTGCACTAATACAAATGAATTTTGATTTCAATATAAATTATTTATTGACGCTAACTCAACTAATATATTTTCCTTTGTTCCAGATATATTAAAATGGAGCTGCGAATAATTGGAATCCTATATATAATTGTCATAATGGCTTTAGCCAATGAAATGTCAGCCGTCCAACCCAGGGACAACACTAAACGACGAACGAAAGAAAAGGGAGGATTTCAAAAGAACATCTGCGATATCACTGACAGGGACTCAAAAGTTCACTGCTACTGTGAGAACACGAGAGAGCCAAGGAACGCAACAAAAGCCGAGTGCTGGGTGTTCAACGGAGGCATTCCCAGGGATGACCTCATCTGGCAAAGTTTCGCGTCACAACCAACTTTGCAAACTTTGTCTTTCAACGTCCGCGTTGACGGCGCGTTAGGCTACGTGCCAACCAAAGCTCTTCAGTACTTACAGAAACTTCGATCCATAAACATTAAGTATGGGAACATAGTTGACATCGCCCCCCTAGCATTTGCAAACCTAACTAACCTGAAAGAAGTATCGCTGTCTCAGAACCAAATAGAAACGCTGCAACCGTTTGCATTTGCGCACTTACCCAATATCACAGTTATCAATTTGGAGGACAACACGATACTCGAAATTGGAAAAGATTCATTCATTAATCTCCCTAAGCTGCAAAAGCTAGTTCTGACGAAAAACAATATCACAACGATTAGCAACGGGGCTTTTCAGCACGCGTTCAATCTCTTGGAATTGGACCTGAATAAAAACAGCATATTCCATCTAAACCGTCACACGTTTGATGGATTGGCGAACTTGCGGAAATTGGATCTGAGGAAGAATCGTATTTACAATTTGACCGAATTCACGTTCGCCGAATTGTGGAATTTACAAGAGTTACTTTTGGGGAAGAATGAAATAAAGTATATATCTGCGAGGGCGTTCGACGGTCTGTCCCAGCTGCGGAAGTTATCCCTTGACGACAATAAACTGGCCGCTATACCCTCGGGCTTGTTTGAAGGAGTGCGGGGTCTCAGCTCCCTCGACCTGCGTTCGAATGAGCTCCACGCGTTAACTTTCGACAATATAAAGCCCATATTGGATAATTTGAAACCTCTAAACAGCAATTTGCTACTTGAAGGTAATGAATATTTAGCACCACCTCACATATTCAGTAATGAGTTTCTATAACATTTTGAATGTTTAACGAGAAGAAATTGAGATACCGCTAAACTTTATTAAAGTTTGAACTTTCGTACGTTTACGATCCTTCGGGGCATTTTAATTCATTGATATCTTCGTAACCTTTTAGGCAATAAAATCTCAATTTCTCACGTTACATTGTACTATTATAATTTATATTTGTTATGCAATAGTTAAGATGAATAAAATTAAATCAAGAAAATAATTAGTACACTAATTTAAAAACAATAACTGATTACTAGTACATCACTTTTTCTATTTTATTGAACGAATAACATTTCAATTTTAATTCGATTCAATGTATTACTGAGCTTATTTATTAAATTGCAACATGCATGCAAAATATTTAATAATTATAAACATTTGAGAAAAAATACAGTTTCCAAAGGTTCTTTGTAAGCCAAAGTTAATTCTCGTTACGTACCGTTTAACATGGATTGTTATAAATGTTGACAAAGTTTTCTTTTGACTCTCGAGGCCGGCTAAACTTTTCAACATTGTCTTCTAAACATTTGTCATCTCTGCGTGATAAAGAATGCCAGAAAAACTTTGTTGAAATATTGGGGCCATAATGTTGTTTGAGAAGTTAGATCATATTTTATACAAGTCAATGGTTAAAGATTATTGGCGTATAGATTAAATTAAAAAACCAAAAAAAAAAAATAATTAGCTCTATTTTCTATAAGTTTCTTGTAAAATAAATCCTCTAATTCACTCACTTTTTTTTTTCATTTCAAGTACATTTTCTTTTCAAAGTGTAAGATTTGGAAACCCTTTTAAGTAAAAATACCTGTGTTAGGGTTCCCAGCTCTTCCATAACAAATTTAATTACTTAAAATAATGTCATTTTTTTAACCGTTTCCTTTTTATTTTTCTTTTTTGAAGCGTTATCATTACACCTGAGTGAGTACAAGAGTAGTGCATGAGTAAGTGTGTGGGTGTAAATGTGTGAGTTAGTGAATGAGTAAAGTGTATTTACATCGTGGGTCTCAAAAGTAACTCTAACACTGCATAAGGCGTGATCATAAGCCAGTTGTTTTTTACACTATTAAAAGAAGTGAAAGTTGAATGCAAAATAAATTCAATATAATTTCTACGCTATTTCAATGCAACGAATCTAATTAGTTTTTAATTCTGCTTACAGAGAACAACTTCGTCTGTGACTGCAGGCTGAAATGGATGCATTCATTACGGAACGAGACAAAAAGTCAAAGCACTAAAGATTCCCTCGATGGCGTGACCTGCAAAATGGATCCACCAATCGTCAGCTCGGCGTATAACAAAATGGACGATAAAATTAATTACATCCAGGACACGGCGAAACAAAACACGACAGACGAAATTTCAAAGAAGGGCGTGAAACGAAACGTTTTGAAAATTCCCACTGAAACATTACCTTGTCGCAAAGAAACTATTAAAACAACAGAAACGCCGTTTATCGTGGACCCAGTTATACCAATTCAAAATGAAATGAAAACTTTCAGATTTCATGAAATGAATTCAGCTTGTGAAGGTTCGCTCTCTACTCTGTTGCTATGGGCCGCGTCTTTTGTTTTCTTTTTTACTTAGATTGTCTATACCATGGAACTATACTGGAACTTTACTAAAACTTCAGTATATACCATATTATCGTCATTATATATGAGATATAGACTTTTAGCATAATCTTATGTAAATAAATGATGTGAAACTGTATATAAAAATATTTAAATTAATCCGGTTTTGGTTGAATGGAAAAATTTAATTAGCAATTAATTAAGTTTAATTTGGATATTTAAATTTTTCATGTAGATCATTAAAGCATAATTGTACATAAAATAGAGTATAATTATTATAATAATATTTATTGTAATGTTTGTCAATATTCATAAGTGATTTAATATTTTTTCAAGCCATTTTTCATTGGTACTTAAATTACATCAAAACTCAATCTAGATACATAAAATAGCCTAAAGGGTGTTGAAATATTGTAAGAGATTATTATTAATATTATTAATTTTGCCTTTTAGTAAAGCTAGTGTCATAAGGGAGCTTATTAAATAAGATTAAAATAAAAAATCTAGTCACACATAATTTTTTTTTTTTGTTTTTTTTTATATATTATGTTACATTTCATTTAAATTGTGCATTGATGTAAAAAATTGATTCATACTTTTATTTCACTTATAAATTACATTATTTTTTATGAATCCCTTATTGCATAAGTGTACTTAAGTGATTTTAAGTCGACTTCAAAAAATCTTCGATTTTTTCCTTCCATTTATCGCGTAACTTGTATAATAACTGGGGTTCTGTTGGGTCACCACAAGAATAATTTAATTACAAAAAGTAATTTTTCTTCAGTAAAACTACAAAAAAATCTCTACGTCACATTTTTTACGCTCTTTTATGTAATGTCTGACCTTTTTCTATGATCTTTACTTTACTTTACTTTAATACTATTTGGAAATATAAAACTACCAGGAAAGTATACATTGAAACAAAACACAAACAGACATGAAACAAATTGATGTTGCCATTCTTTTTGAAGTCGGTTAAACGCTTCGCTATTTCAATTTTATCATGAACACTCGATGTTATAACTTATTAAAACATTCCGTACTTAATGTTTGACTATGTTGTAAAAAAAAATTTGACAAAGCGTTTTTTGTATAAAATAAATGTGTACAATTTTTAAGCCTTGATTCATTTTACCTTTGACAATTTAATATTCTAAAACCAAATAAGTCTTTTACCATTTCATAATATTTTTATTTATTTATTAACACTTCGTTCCAATATAAACAATAGTCATAATTTTATATAAAGGAGCGCAAATGGCGGACGTATCGCGACCGAGTACTCTCATCCAGGCAACCACTGTAAGAATAAAATAAAATTAAATAGATAAAAAAAGTTCATTTTGTTTTCATACTATATGGTTTATAATATTAGGAGAATTATTATTATAATTACTACGTATGTATGGATGTTCGTTACTCTTTTACGTAAAAACTACTAAATAGATCTTAATGAAACTTTACAAAAAAATAGCTTATTCATAATAAAACACGTACGCTACAAATATATATTCCAAAATATCAAAGTAGTAAAAAATGTATCATCTGCGAGCTATTTATCCTTCCTATCTTCCTACTCCCTGCCAAAACTGCTAGAGGAACACATATGTAATGTATGATGGAAATGTTTAATTGAAATAGCATTACAAAAAATCCAATCAATATCTTATGTGTAAGCCATAGCCAATATAAACCAGAATTGCAATAAAAATTGTTAATTTATTTCAATGAATTTAGATAAAATATGTCTGTTACTCAACACCGCTGAGATTAAGTAGTACCTGGTTGACCGACCCGACCGACCGGCTGTATTTTTTTTTATAAATTATATTTCTGTACGAATTACATACTAATAAAATGATGCAATATTTTTTGATATTACCGACAGAATAATAAAAAAAAATAAGAATTGGTTATTTTTAAAAAAATCATCATCATTCCTAGCTGGATCGATTTATTTCACCAGAAGCGCGCTGCGAAGACTTCACGGGTGCCAGATAGTCCTTAATATATAGTATATAGCGTAAGAAGTAAAGGGATATGGTTTAATTAAAATTAACGTAAATAAATTTTATCTTAAGCTTAGGATTATAGATACTTGGGGTGAGAGAGCCTTACAGTTAATTCGTTTGCTATCTGAGATCTTAGCCAATAAAATAAAGCTGATAGAGAATGAATGGTCCAACTTATGCGAGATTAAATCGCTAAATGTAGTAACATTTATATTTATTAGTTATATAATTCCTTTGGAAACTGAATACATTATACATACGTTTTTTAGTGTAAGTTCTAAAGATAGATCCTAAATTTGTATATCTAAAATGTAAACACGAGAATTTTATTATTTATCTAATAAAATGCTCGTGTCACGGTGTTTGTAATTTAACTCCTCCGAAATGGCTCGACCGATTTTCGTAAAATTTGGTGTGATAATCAACAACATTTATTTTTAATCCCCCTAAATGTTAAGGGTGATCCAGCCCTACATTTTTGTATTTGTCAATATTTAAACCCTTATGACTTGAACTCTGATACAGAAAAATTCACAGACAAACCAAATAGTCTCTGGAGTAGCATTGCAGTACCATGTAGGTTTTACACGAGTTGTAACTTGTCCAAATAGTACAAGTGTCCGGCGCTCCGGGACTTCCCCATACTAAAAAGGTAGGCTAAGTTAAATCCCAAAAAGGACAAACGAAATTCGCGGGGTATGTTTCGATATGTCTAAAAATATCAAAAAATCATGTTAATGAAATTAATGGTACTCATTATCTTTATTAATAAAAATCATGAAACTTTTTCTTCGATATAACATCTACAACTTGTTTTAACAATTAAATTATTAAAATTAATCAAAGATTAATACCTAGATTTATCTAAAAATACAGATTATTAATGTTATGGCATTAAATAGTCCATATTAAGTAAGATAAAGTGTTACTGATAGAGACCCTGGAATGTACCGTCACCCGGAACTTGTGGTAACTGCAAATTATTAGGATAAATTGTAATCCATGAAATGTGGTAACAAAGTCTAGCCTAGTAGTAATTAACCTTTCGTAGTTTTTGGCTTCAAATTTAGGGCATACTTAAAGTTTTGGATGACCTACTTGCCGATAAAAAGCACAAAAATTTCCAATTAACAGCCGAACTGTAAGTTACCGTATTTTTTTATATAGAACGGGACGACAAATTCAAACAAATTCTTAAAAGGCCGGCAACGTACTCGTGAGCCCTCTAGCATCGAGAGTGTCCATGGGCGGTGGTATCACTTAACATCAGGTGAGCCTCCTGGCCGTTTGCCCCATGTTCTATAAAAAAAGGGCTCCTCTAATGTTTAGTGAAACCGCCCATGGACGCACAATGTTAGAGGGTTCTCAAGTCCGTTGCCGACCTTAAAGAATCGGTACGCTCTTTACTTCAGTGAAAATATAACATATGTAACGGTTTACCTACTCTTTACTTTTTGATTTACTTATCTGTTATGCTTAAAAAAAAATGTCTGTATTTGTATTTTACATAATAATTTCTTGTTCAATAAGTTATGGACTATCGAATATGTTAGTATTATTAATAAATTGTCATTTTAAAGTTTTAAAAGCAACCTTTCAGTTATTCGTTATTTTTGTAAAAAAAGGGAATTCATATATTGCCACCTATATGGTCTCTTAGCAACGCTATAGGCTGTAATACTTACTTTTTCGTATAATGACCGAATTAGTAAGCATAGTAAATTATAAATCAAATAGAATATATATTTATTATTCACACGTCTACGCAATTTTTGTACACACTTATGTGTGGAGTGTCAATAAAATTAAACGTCACGTCAAATCACGGGCGTAAAACAAACGACAGCTGGCAAAAAAACTCAACTTGACAAGTATTTTGCCTGCAAGCGAATAAATGTTGTGTTTCCTAAGATGAAAATGATTCCTAAATAATATTAATTAAAAGAAATATATTGAAATTAATGGAGTTCATATGAGTACTTTTTATTTGGATAAGGATATTGTTTTAATTTTGTAATATATACATTACAGCGATTGTAGTAAATACTTAGTCACTTGCAGTAGGAACTATTACAAGTAACAAGCTGACGAGTTGCAAAGCCAGACACTTACACCAACTGACTGAACAGCTTTGGACTGTGTTAAATGCGGTTTTAATAGACTTGTATTACCAAAGTTTAGTCGTAGCTTTATTGAAGATAATTCAAAGCTTATTATCAAGTATTTTATAAATTTAGTTATAAACACCAAGCGCAAGTAGGCTTGTGTGTGTGTGATTTCATTTAAAACTAGTAAAAAAATCAGTGGCGCTACAACCTTTTTAGGTCTTGGCCTCAGATTTTTGATTCTGTTTCATGATCATTTTTATATCTAATAGGCAAGTAGGTGCCTGACACACGTCGTCGACTTTTTGGGTCTAAGACATGTCGGTTTCTTCACGATGTTTTCCTTCACCGTTCGGGCAAATGTTAAATGCGCACATAGAAAGAAACTATTGGTGCACAGCTGGGGATCGAACCTACGACCTCAGGTATGAGAGTCGCACGCTGAAGCCACTAGGCCAACACTGCTCAGTACACTGCTCAAAACTAGTAAAGCAAGTTGTAAAAGGGTATTGAATCTCTGTTTGAATATCAGACAAACAGGAAATCTGTTTCAATTCAGATTTAACATTCAGGTTGTTTCTTAACAGTAATTGAAATTATTATATCGAAATATCTAAACGAGCCATCTCAAAACAGAAAAGCTTCTCCTTAATTTTATTTGAACAATATTTCACCCCGATTAAATTAATCTTTTCAATTTCATTGAGATAACGTATCAGGGCCTAAACAATAATGAGAACATTCGTAATCCATTCGAACGGAAACCAAAGTCAACTTGAATTAAATTTATTAGAGGGGCTTAATGAGATTGGGACATTACGACCGTATAAAGATTTAGAATTACATCATTCTAGAAACAAAAAAATTGTAAATTATTATTAAAAAGATTAGTGATTGTGAGAAATAAAAGACTTTAGCTGGTTTAGCGCATCGTAGATACGCACTAAAATGCACATCCTATATTGTGTTGTATTTTGTGTGTGTATGTGGCAACATAAATATATAGACCAGGGTCGATAATTTTTAAAACCAAAAAAAAAATAATAATAGGATGAAACCCATTAGAAAAGGAGGGGAATATTATAAAAATGAAAGGAAAAATAAATTACGGACGATCTGAGGTCGGGAAGGGGATGGGGGTGAGGGAGGAAGGGTAAAAAACGGTTTTTCTCGATTTCCGGCAAAAGTCCTATTGAAAAAAGTCAAATGGCAAAGTTGTGCAAAATTTATGTGATAAATTCAAAAAACAAGTTTTTGATTTTTAATTTTTATCTTTTACAAAAATAATTTTTTTTCAACGAAATTTGGTGAAAACTTACCTTTTTATGTCCCAAATACGCTGTAATTTAATAGATTAAAATATTTATATTTTCACCTTATTTTGAATTAATATCGAAATAACACCCTAATTTAAAATAGAAAATTCACCCGTCAAAATATCAGCTTTTTTCAAAAAGTTGGTATGTTTTCTGTTCGTTGAAATCACGCTGAAGTATAAGACTCCTTATACAACAGACATATTATCACATATAATGGGCAGCTTGTTCGATTTTTTTTTCACAATTTTTGAAATCAAGTAAATACAAGATACAGAATATGTGGTTGTATAGATAAATGCACAATATTCAAGTAAATAGATATAATTTGCATAACATAACCGGTTGTTTCCATCTGCAAGCAATTCAATCATAACTGTTCTTGGTCTAAACGAAAATTATTCGAGGCGACGCATAGCTACGAGTGTGCAATCAAGATACGCCGAAAGCTCTCGCGAACCGTTTGAGCTTTGCTTCTACGACTAGTTATATGACATTATACGTCGATAAATGTTATTTAATTATTTTATACAACAGACATAAAAATAAAAATCAGTGGCGCTACAACCTCTTTAGGTCTTGGCCTCAGATTTCTGAATCTGATTCATGATCATTTTTAAATCAAATAGGCAAGTAGGTGATCAGCTTCCAGTGCCTGACACACGTCGTCGACTTTTTGGGTCTAAGACATGTCGGTTTTCTCACGATGTTTTCCGTCACCGTTCGAGCAAATGTTAAATACGCACATAGAAAGAAATTGAATTGATGCACAGCCGGGGATCGAACCTACGACCTCAGGTATGAGAGTCGCACGCTGAAGCACTAGGCCAACACTGCTCCTTATACAACATACATATCACATATAATAATAATCATTCAATCGCCCAAAAAAGCAGTCATCACAGCCCATATACACCCATTTTTAGTGGGTTCGTTACTGGCTTTTAAGGGAGAAGTATATATATATTAATAGTTTACATTTATTCTATTTTCATCTTACATAATGATATCATTAAAAAAAAAAAATTTTTTTCTTTCCAGGAAAAATTCAATCATAAACAAAAGTCACGTAACGTACTATAAACAATTTGTAGCATGAAAGACATTCCGAAGATCAAAGCCGCACCTGTCTACTAATCAAGGCGTATATAATGAACATACGTGATTGAAATTCAATAATCGACAATCTATCCCAACCCTATTTAGTTGCCGAGTTACGACACCTCTTTAGATTTTAGTATACGCCAATTTCGACCTTAGGCTATTGAATTACAGAGCATATTCGTATGAAAATAAGCATGGATTTGTGAACAAGTGCGGTAGATTTGTGTTGGCGAGTGAGAGTGACTGGACTTCAGTATGTAAGGAACTGAATAATTTATCGCTTAAGGTCTGTTTTTTCATATTTCACAGCAGACACCATAAGCTTTGATAACGATAGATCCCTTCGTATTAACGTAGTAAAAGGAAACCGCTTTCTTGACATATATTCTCAGTGTAAAGCTCAAAGCTTCCAGACACGTTTTAATTGCCCATTTTAAAATGCGTTTTACTATTCGTAATATAAAAATGTTACAACTTGAAAAGTAGGTAAGGACAGGCTACATATTTATTAAATAACATTTAGCTATTTTCCAAACCCTGCGTTCGCCGTTGGAGTGTTTTTTATCGTAACTTAGATGGTCATATGTGAAGTGATGTTAGTCTTTTATTAATATAACTATTTCACATTTAAAGAAAACACTTTTTTAACGGATTGAAGCTATGTATTATAAACTTATAATTAGTTACATAATTTTAAATTTTTACCGGTGTTTCGCGTTCTTTACAGCGTGCGTGGTCACGGTGACTGAAGACAAAAGATATTGAATGTCAAAAAGTATCACAGGTGTAGAAAAAGTTATATTATCAGTATTTATTTCCCCGGAGTTGATATCCACTAAAGAGATGTAAGTTATTATATTATGCATATGGGTTTATTACATAATTAATTAGATCTTAAAAATGCGATTCAGTAGAAACTGGCTACGTCGCAACTTTTGATGACTGTTAATTAAGAGTCATCAAAAGTTTTACATTATTTAGATAGTGCAGGGAGGAGGCTTTCGGGTGTTGAAAATTCGCCAAATTCCAAATATTACCTATTATTAAAAAAAATTATGAAAAAAATAACAGCATATATCTCACCAGGGTTCAGAACCTACAAATAATCAAAGATATCAGATAATAACAAAATCATAGGCAGATATCTTGGTCAAAGTCGTAGGAATAATAAAAAAATCCGTATTATATATGTGCTTATAATATACCATGAAATCCTTGACCACAGTATATAAATTTTTTGCTCATAAAGGGCAATCACAGCCCATGGCCACCTACTTTTAGTGGGTGCGATGCCGGCCTTTCATGGAAGAGTATACTCTAAGTTTGAATGGTTGTAGGTCGTATGAGATCACAGTTGTTTGCAAAAGAAAGTGCCTTGTGGAAGACGGTCATCAAACTGATGTTAAAACCTTAAGAATATGACTGAGACATGTACTTCAAAAGCCAACATAGGCATTTAACTACACTAACGAGTACCAAAGTTCGCCACAGTGAGGTAAAATCGTTCGCATTTATTTTAATTGTCATTGAAAAAGTTTGAGCGACCCTCTAGAGGCCTCTTGAAAAATTGCTATGCATTTGCATTTTGTAATAAACGTTCTATTGAAGTTTCAAAAATAGAACGTGTTTCTAAACCGTGAACCATGCCATTGTTTTCACGATGGAAAAATTATTTTTAGAACTAGCTTTTACTCACTCAGATTTTGCAGGGGCAGCCAAGACATCGTTTTTAACACATCCCATATAACCGTGAGTTTTTATATGTGTATTATGAAACATAATTAATATTAATTTGATAACCAGGATAAATGATGTAGTGATAAAATAATATAAAAAAGAGTGGCGGAGAGTTTATTGCCAGTTCTTCTCTTCCGTTCTACGCCCTTGATTTGAGAACTGGCAGTAAATGTAAAATTAGAAACATTTAAAGTATATTTTGACATTCATAAGTGTACAGTTACCTATATGAATAAATGATTTTTTATTTATTTATTGACTATAATTATATTACTCTTATGTAACAATGTACAATTGCTTTCAAGGTAAATTTGCAACATTATATGTGGGTGAATCTGTGAACCTTAGATTATCTCATATTTCTGTACCAAATTCTTGCGAATAAATTATCATTATAACCCCCTCGCAAGCTAAGGCGACGTGAGTGCAAAAAATACGTTATAAAATATATTCATGGATGTCGTTCACAAATTTTTCTTATAATCAAATCAAATCAAAAATCATTTATTAATATAGGTAACATAATGTACACTTATAAACGTCAAAAAAAAATACTTTAAATGATTCTAATATTACATTTACTGCCAGTTCTTAAATCAAGGGCGTAGAACTGAAGAGAAGAACTGGCAATAAACTCTCAGCTACTCTTTTTAATCGCCTAGTTTTTTTTACATAATGTTTGTAAGGAGCTGCAACCATTACACCATGTTCCATATGACATCTTGAGTAATAAAGAATAATAAAATAAATTAAAAAAAAAGTTTATTCTCTATCAGCAGGAGGCATGGTAAAATAGGAGCACGCACTTACATACTCGTGTTAACAACACGCAAATACGTAGTATACACAACTAATTCGCTCATTATTCTTTGAATATTACAGACTTCTTAAAAATACTTTTAAGTCGCTGCACTCTGGAGAGTCCAACATATATGAACAGCTGTTTTGTGCATTTTTGGAGCGGTTTAGCACACTCTTGATTTGATTAGTCCACTTCATGGGTTATCACAAACTTTTCGCACCACTAGTCTCTATGTTGACTGCTATCCACGTCGTTATACGAGCTAGGTAAGCGATGAAGTAACATTGAACGTGGAATGCTTATCTTACAGGTTTTCGATGCACGGTGGTGAGCCATATTCCGAAAGCATCTATATCTTTTTATCTTGATCTTTCTTATGGTCCGGAGGAGAAGACTAGTGTAACTGTGCTATGGACACACAAATAATAATTAAAAACTTGATTTTCCTACATTTCAAATTAAAATCGATTGATCGGTTCTTTAAAATCAAGACTAAGCAAGTGAATTATGTGATTCAAAGTGAAGGTATCTAAGGTCGTGAGTTCGAACCCTATGAAGCAAGTCATGGAGTAAATGGTAAAACTAGTCCATATAATGCTTATTAAGCATACAAGTTTGTGCTATTACGGTAAGATATATAAAGCAATCATCTCTATTTATCAAGCAACCTTACTCAAAGTGACCACTAACCTAATGTATAAATGAAACAGTAGGTATCCACACCTCTTAAATCTTAAGATATATAACGCGTCATGTTGTTTGTCCGCTATGGACTCCTAAACTACTACACCGATTACAATAAAATTTATACACGGTGCGCAGTATGATCTAACTTAAAAGTATACTTTATTCCACTGTACGTGTGTATGTCACTGAACTCTTAAACGCCTGTATTGCTTAGATTTATTTTGTATGCGTTTGGGTGGAGAGCTGTATGGTTCAAAAATCAGCCCGGAAGATGGCGCACAAATCAGTACTTTCATACTTTGTTTAATATCCTAATTGAAATATCACGCAGGACAACGTCTATCGTAAACGTGCTATTATGTATTATATAAAATAGAGATATTGATATATGGGTGAGTGTTTAGATGGTGAGCGGTTGGAGCACTGAACTACGAATGCTTTCGAATTGCCACCAGTCTTTGTTAAGTAGTGACCATATACTCTCTCCATAAGTATTAATGTAGCTTTCAAGTAAGTATCCTTGAAACTATGGAGCCTATAGCTTCCATTACCAGAAGCGTGCAGGTCGTTTTTCTCGACATCCTACGCCGCTCTCTTTTCTCCATCAATATTTCAGCCATTTTTGAGCCAACAGTATTGCTAGAGACGATGGCAGGGATGTCAGATACCTTAAAGGATCCTTGAGGCATTAGTATGGAATGTTTCTTTTGTGACTAAACTAAAATATAGCATTTCCTCCAACTTTGATTTTTATTTTGACCTTTGGAGCAGAGACTCATGATTTTATACGCAAGCGCTTATTAAAAGTTTGCGTTGGTAGATTAGACCGCAGTATCATTGACCCCCCAGCTAGTGCTTAGCTCGCTGAACAAATAAGTATCGCAATACAGCGAGGAAATGCTGCCAGCTTCAAAGTTACACTGCTGCTGATACCAAACTTTTTAAATTTGTTTTAACATTCTATTTATCAAATTTTATTATTACGTATATGTATATAAACCACTAACAGCTTAATAAGCTGAGAATTTGAGATTTGAAGAAAATATCCAATCGATTTTTAAAAGAGTTCAATGATGCTCCACTGATTACACTTTCCGGAAGCCTATTTATGTATGTAAGTTAAGAATATTGTAAATAATGTACATAAAATAAAATATGTTTCGAAAAGTAAACTAAATTTAATTACAAGGGAACTGCAATCTTTAGATTAGATTTGCATTTTTGACATACCTAGATTGAAGATACGACACAAGCATACTATACTATCTAAACATTGGTTAAATGCTGACACTGCTGACACTTGTCACAAATTTCTAATGCTGAATTGCGCGATGCTTTGACAAGTTCCTAAAAAAAATAAAAATCAGAATTAAGCATTACTTTGTAGGAGACATTAATCTTCCTTCCTTCTACTTCCTCTCAAATAATGGAGACTCGTTCAAGCCTCTTACAATCTTGCTGAACGCAAATATATGCCCAATAAAGACATCTAATAATCATCTTTTTTTTCGTGAGACAGATTTAATTTATCTCGGCACAGTTAAGAGGAAGTTTTGAAAAAAAAATATCTCTTAACTTATTACTAGTAAATAAACCGCACTTTACTATTTATAAACCGATGATGTACAATATACCAACTGTTTGTTGTATACTGTGGTCCTAGTGACCACTGGAGGGATTGCCAAGTAATGAGATAACTTTCTTATGAGATCTCTGATCCCGGCTAATCTGTGGCACGTGGATAATACAAGTACAAAATAGATTACACGATAGTGACATGTTAGGATTAATGTGGGGCTTTACTTAACAGTGTTTTATATACGTTATATATGGAAATCCTAAGACAAAAAGAGGATTGTGTGGTTTTATAAAGCCATGGTAAAAGTGAAACTTTTTTCACATCATAGAAATTTAGCTAAAAATTTTTGGAATAATGTTCCATTCAGGGTATAAAATCGCTTTATCAATCTTAATTTTATACTTGGAGAGTTGGAATGATAATGGGAAATAATAAAAGTAGACTAAGTCTCTAACTAATATTTTTATTGAACTCTGTATCTTAGAGAGTACGACATACATTATACTTAAGAATTATTTATATTATATACACATATTAAATAATAGTCTATACACTACATGGTCAGCTGCTGTGAACTAAAGGCGTCGACATATTGGCTGCTATGACGAGCACCTTTTACTTTACTCCGTGACATGCAACACACAGACGAAAATTTTTGACACTATTAAAAACTGAACTTATATTTAGCGTACCAATTCTTAAAAGGCCGGCAACGTACTCGCGAGCCCTCTGGCATTGAGACTGTCCATGGGCGGCGGTATCACTTAACATCAGGTGAGCCTCCTGCCCGTTTGCCCCCTGTTCTATAAAAAAAATTGTATCGCTGAGTTGCTCGAATCGTCGACGGCCTTGTTGAACATTTGGCACTGCGCAGAGATGTACGCTCTAATTGCATCTTCTACTTATCGCATAATATGGGGAGAGTTCCGAAGATATCATCATACCAGGATGGAATGCAAAATTCTATCCGTTCCACTTTGACATCCGTAACCGCTGTTAAACACAAACACACACATTTTGCCGCACACACCTCTTTATGGAACCAGCTGCCATTCCAGGTATTTCTGAACTGTTAAGCCTAGAAGCCTTCAAAAAAAGAACAAACCCTCCAAAAAAATTGCGTCCTGGATTTGCGGGTGTTTAAATATAATATTCCACATGTAACATTACTTACTTATCAGATTCTTATATATTTTAGCTTAATCATTATTTGAGGTCTTTTCCAAAGGCCAAATGAGTTTCAAGTTTCACTCCTAAACAAACAAGTGATAAGCACACGACTGAAGTTAAACTTCTTTCGCTCCATCTGTACGTATGTATGTATATACATATATTAATTTTCTACATAATATATTTAAATTTATTTCATTTTTTAAATATTATTTCTCCTAAACTGTGATACAGACAAGAGGCCTGCGGTGTGCTTAGATATACGCAACGTATTTGGCTATGAGAGGAAGAGAGAAAGAAAATGTGCGCGCGCACTGCTGTCTCTTGCTTATATCCCCCACTCAACTTCCGTTCACCTGTCCCGATCACACTTTTCGTATCGCTTACGTCACGCGTTCTTACTCCTGAAGGCAAGCGTGCGTAAAGAAGTTTCACTTCAAAATGGCTTAAATTCTATAAAACACAAAAAATATTTTGTTTATTGAAAAAACTAACCTCTTTACTAATTTCAAAGAGTGATGTCATTTGAAACTCGAATATTAGAAATGTATCCAATTTAAAAATATTCAAAAGAAGCCATAACTTTCTTTATTTCAATGGCCGAACAGCAATAAGAGCCGAAAGCGAGACAGTAGCGTAATCACGATTGCAGCACATCGCTTTTATACGAGAACTTAACTCGAATACAACGCGCGTTTGTATTGCTACGCGGTGTGAAATTACCTTACACTAAACGATACGATCATACTATGATATTTTATACGAGTCTTAAAAGACCGACAACGCACTTGCGAGCCTTCTGGCAATGTGATTATCCATGTGCGGTATGACTTGCCCCCTATTATATAAAAGTCATAAAATATCGCATGAACGCTAATTGAAATCATAAAAAACAAACAGTTGAACGCATTCTTTTATATCATTTTAATCATTGAATATATTTTTGTACACAAAATTATTTGTAAGAAGGCTCGCATAATGCTATAAAAAATATATGCTCTTACAAAACTATATTTAGCTAAGAATCAAGGCCGAGCTATATAAACTACATTCAAAAAATAGTCTTTTTTAGTATATGAAGCTGCGGAACATAAATAGAACTACAATATTTGTTTGAAGTATAAAAAATAAACACGCGATATTAAAATATTTTGCGGAAAAATCGCATTTTTTTAATCCTATACCGATTGTATAATAACAAAACACTCAGATATTTTTTTAATAAATCGTTACTAATATACAAATCCATCGTATCGTGTAAATACCTCGAGGCACAGCTGTGGTTGGAGCGTGTAATACTGGCAGCGCCATCAAAACGTTACAGGCTGATAAGAGCACTCGCGATATCTGTCTATTGTTATCATAATAGAAATGCTTTCACCCACATTCTTCTTCGAAACGTATTAATACCTTGCAGTATTTTATTTCTTGGGATTTGAAACTCATATTTGTTTTATATAAATTTTCGTTTCAGTTGTAGTCTTCCAAGAACCATTTTTACAGTGAGTTTTATTATTAAACATATTTAACTGATTAAGTTGGCTGTATTCTTGAGATTTTTCGCAATTCTTGTAATTATAGACAGTTTAGGACTGTCTATGTATTATTAAGAGGAGTGTTGATTATCAAATTATTTGAATTAATTGTATGTAATTTTTTTTAGTGTAATACCATGCAAACTGGCAATAGACTCCCGATTTTTAGTGATACCTATGGACACTCACATTTCCAGAAAGCTCGCAAGTGCATTGACCGTCTTTTAAGAATTTTAATGTATGAATATGTACATTATGTTAAAAATTTGTTACAGATTAAACTTATCTTGCTAGTTCATTCACTCTCATGGGATTTTGACCCATCCCTTATTCAGAACACTTTTAAAAAGGATCCAGGATAAATAATTATTAAAAAAAGCAATCCCCGTACAAGTCGTATTATTACGACCCGTTACGAATGCCATGCCAATGCAAAGGTATCAAGAAAGCAGCCCCTAAATTGATAAGTGCCACCCATAACACTGGAGGGCTCGCCAGTGCGTTACCGGCCTTTTAACAATTGGTACACTCTTGGATCCTACGTCATATCGGTTCGGAAATAGCACGACGGTTCCACGTAGCGGTGATGCGTGTTAAAAAATTATTTAAAAACTTCATATTAAAAATGCTAAACTACACTCTGTATATAAACATTTTTTAATAATAATGTAATTTATATAAGCTGGCGTATTGCCAATATTAAAAGACAAAAGGCTCAATTTATGGGAACACAATTTAATAAATTACGTAGTATTTAACAAAATGAAATTTACCAATTAATTCAGCATTACATTACCTATCAACAAAATTTTATTTCATTTTGGTAATTAATATTAATAATTTAGCCACGATTAAATTATACGTACAACCACCCTGTGGCACCGCTTACAGCAGTTAATGAATAACAGTTAACTTTAAAATATATTTTCTGCTTTTTGAAGAAATTCCTACCCATGTCAAATAATTTTTATTTCAAATTATTATTTAAGGATAAGTGGGTGATATTGTTTCATAGATTAGAAGGCAAGGTTAATTAGATTTAAAGAGCCCATGGGCCATGGCCATGTCAGAAGCCTCGCTAGTTCATTTTCGGGCTTTTAAGGATCGGTACGCTCTTTTCTTGAAGGACCTTAAGTTGATAGGTTCAGCATCACTTCAATGGGCTGGTTCCACATAGTGGTGGTGTGCAGCTGAAACTGCCTTATAAAACCCTTAGTGTGAAGGTGACACGGGTGGATTTTCATATACTACCAATACGTCCGATGATAATTAATTGTCAATAATTCACGGTGCGTCCTTAGATAGTACGCATAGAAAACTCTTGGCTTCGGGATTCTAACGCAGCATAAATCTAGAGAATCGGAAACTTAATCTATAAGCAATTACTTCATTAAATGTGAGAAAAATAATCATATTAATTGTAAAGGGTTTCTAATAGATTACAATAACATTATATAACGGTGAATATTCATTAACGATATACGATAGCACGCGTGGTGGATTAAGGAACATCGTTCAATTTTAGATTAGTGGTGCATGGTAATTGGGAATCTTTTGAAATAATTCATCAACATTAGGGATAAAATAGCTTTATAACAAGGATTTCTGTATTTTTTTAAGATTTTAAAGCAAGTAGACTTACGTGCCGTGCTAGTATTTATATGTGTGCATGAAAATTGTGTGTAAAATTTATTGATATATTATCGTTTATCAAGCAGGTTGTTTACCTCAACATTTTAACTAATTTTGGAACTTTCAGAACAAGATGTTTTGGCCAAAACTCACCGATATCAAGATTGTGCATTCTGATATGATGGCGATTAAAAAGAGTGGCGGAGAGTTTATTGCCTGTTCTTCTCTTTCGTTCTACGCCCTTGATTTGAGAACTGGCAGTAAATGTAAAATTAGAATCATTTAATGTAGTCTTATATTAACATAACTTATATCATTTAACGTACATTTCTATTTTTGACTTTCTTAAGTGTACAATATGTTACCTTTGTATACATGATTTTATTTGATTTGATAAACGAGCTACGCTATATAGTGCATATATATAGTGCATAGTGCTTGTCACAAATAATATTGTATTTCATTTTTCTTGTACCGATGTTTCAGTTTGCCAAGCATTGTCAAGTTTTTTTTATAAATAAATGTATTGGTTCCCAGGTGAACTTAGGGTAAATTGTACAGTCAAAGATTGCGCTAAGAATCTTCAGTAACGCCTACTATAATATAAATTATTACATATTATGCCTATTTGGATATTCATTATAATCAAAAGGTTTCCATCAACACTGTGCTAAAGAGGGTTTTTTTTCAGTTTATTCTTGAGGTTAATTTATCTTACGGAGCCAGTGTAGAACATTTAATATGTGTATATGTATACGTACAACAAGTACGCTTATTACCAAGTAACAAGGCAAAGGACTAAGCGATTTATTGAGGATAAATACTAGTTGATAAGGAAAAATATTGTAAGGGAACCACTTACAATATTTTTCCTTATCAAGGGGTTCTTGACCAAGAAGGCGGTGTGTATCAGGTACAGAATAAGATATGATACTTTTTCTGAAACAAAAAACCATTGCGACAAAATTTAAATACAATTTTGAGATATCTGATTGATTATTATTAAACAATGAAATTTCTTTTTTTTTGTAAGTGGTTAGAATAATTTTTAAAGTTACATTTTAACTGACTTAAAAGTTCAGAGAAAAAGGCCTTATGAAAAATTTTAAGTTCTCCTAATTTTAATACCTTTTACTTACTTTAACCGTTTATGGGTAATTGTGAAGGAACCCCCTTGAATTTTTTTCAAACCCTACCGGAAGTTGCAGACATAAAAACCTTCACACATTGTTTTTGTATCATTAAAAATATTACATCAAAAATGGAAAATTTCTTTGACTAAACGCCAACTCATATCCTTCTCAGCAGTTTAGTTTTACGGTCAGCAAGAGTTGAGTTTATAGAGTAGTGACCCAAAAACACAGTCTCCGAAACAAGAAAATTCCGACACCCTCTGTCCTGTGCCAGGTGCCACCAATTGCTGCAATAGGTCCTCCTCCACTCTTTCAATCTAACGGTACCCAGACCAGCTGACTGTCATTGCGATAAAAAAATATATTTAGTTGTGTTTTTCTTATTTGTACCAAGCCCCACGCTAGGTAGTTCGAGTCATTAACTCTGTTATGGGATAGTGAACTTTTTTCACTTCGCTCGGCTTCTAAGCGATAGTGCTGTTTTCTTTGGGATAAAAACCAAATAGGCTGTGAAAACTACCTAATAGCTTTTGTTAAATGCTTGAATCATGATCTTTTATTGAAAGTCCAAGTGCTCGCCACAGATAGAAAGTTTTATTAACATTGATCATGCATATACCCACAAAGTAGTTTTTTCTTTATACATAACTAGATGTCGCTAGTATAATAAATAACTATTTTGATACATATTTATAAATATATATATACTGCTCAAAACAATTAGCGGAACAAGATTTTTCTCCTTTCTATTGCTTAAACTAAAATTAGATTTAAATTAACTTGTACGCTATTTTTTACCTTGTTAATTTGTTTATTACTACAATTAATAAAAAAAATAAATTTGTATTTTTTTTATTAAAAAAAAATTAAAATGTGCATTGTAGACGAAAAACTAATTGGTGATAAAAAAGGTCCATCAAAGAAATATTCTTATATCGCTTGAATATTCGTCTTTAGTGACTTTCAGTAACGTGTTCTCTCCATGAGCCCTAATCACGGCTTGACAACGACGCGGCATGCTTCGTATGATCCTCCGAATATCTTCTTGTGGAATTCGCTCCCATTCTTCAATCAACGCTTCAGTGAGCTGCTGCAGTGTTTGAGGTGCAATCGGACGCTTCCGGATGCGCCTGTCAAGCAAGTCCCAAATGTGTTCAATTGCATTTAAGTCAGGGCTCATGGAAGGCCACTCCATTACACGGATTTCCTGCTGTCGTAAGTAATCTGACGTGATGGCTGCAGTATGCGGCCTGGCATTATCTTGCATTAAAAGAAAATCTGGGCCCATATCATACGCTGCGGGCCAAACATGATCTTCGAGCACATTTTCAATGTAAGTTTGAGCACACAAGCGCTCGGGAACAACGACGAGATCTGTGCGCTCGTCCAAACTAACTCCGCCCCAAACCATCACAGAGCCACATCCAAATTTGTCATATTCCTGGACTGCTGCTGCACTGTATCGCTCGCCTGGGCGTCTGTAAACACGGACACGACCATCGCAACGTGTTACATGGAATCGTGATTCGTCAGTAAAAAGCACTGGCCTCCAATGTCGAAGTTGCCAATCAGCGTGATTTTGCGCGAACTGTCGGCGAGCTTGTCTATGTTGTATTGTTAGACGCACAGCCCGAACTGGTCGGCGTGATCTCAAATTGGCTTCCAACAACCTATTTCTTACCGTCTGGTCGGAAAATTCTACACCAGTAGCCGTCCTTAGTGTATTTTGTAGATCTCTTGCAGTTGTGGTGCGGTTACGTAAAGCACAGTTGACGATGTAGCGATCTTGCAAACGTGTAGTTTTTCTCTTTCGACCTTGACCACGCCTTCGTGAGTATTCTCCCGTCTCACGGTATCGGTTCCAAAGTCTGTAGATAACAGACGGAGCTACTCCTAGATCATTTCCTGCATAACGCATAGTTCGACCCTCTTCAAGCAAAGCGATAGCTCGGGAGACATGCAATTCAGTCAGATCTGGCATTATGACCTAAACTCACTCGCTTCAATGAATAACAATACTCAAAAGGCTCACTTCAATTTCTATTAATACTCAAAAGATTGAAAAAAACTACTTAAAATGTGTTTTCTGTGATTAGAAAGTAATGAAAATTCAAAGACGTCACTTTGTTTTTAGGTGTTTCTAGACACACTGCCACTTTATTATAGGACTACTAACCAAAACGCCGATGCTCTTTTGTTTTTTATTTTCTTCGACAATGCCTTAACATTATCTAGTGGCCAGTAATAATTAAAACCTTAAGTAAAAAGTTTAGTTCTACTTTAAAGTTTTGTTCCCGTAATTGTTTTGAGCAGTATATATATAATATATATCTTCCTTATATATAAAGTCATAAAACTAATTTTTCAACGCCCCATCGCAAATCTATAAATCCAAAAATTTAGGTAATTAAGGTACGGATAGACGTGCTTATTACTAGCACGAAAGCATGCTTTTATTGAGCAAATGCTCATTAGTAGCACGTGTGTAATGTAATGAACCTGATGATGGACTCCGAAGGTGGGTACTGGATCTCGAGGATGGTAAGCAGTAGACATACCGTCATTGAGCTCGTTGATAATCAGCTCTATATAATAATCAAATTCATATAGTCACATTTCTACTATCGTCTCGCTGAGCTGATTACAACGAGCTCAATGACGGTATGTCTACTGCTTACCATCCTCGAGACCCAGTACCCACCTTCGGAGTCCATCATCAGGTTCATATAGTAACATTTCGAGTATCGTCTCGCTGAGCTGATTACAACAAGCTCAATGACGGTATGTCTACTGCTTACCATCCTCGAGATCCAGTACCCACCTTCGAAGTCCATCATCAGGTTCATATAGTCACATTTCTACTATCGTCTCGCTGAGCTGATTACAACAAGCTCAATGACGGTATGTCTACGGCTTACCATCCTCGAGACCCAGTACCCACCTTCGGAGTCCATCATCAGGTTCATATAGTAACATTTCGAGTATCGTCTCGCTGAGCTGATTACAACAAGCTCAATGACGGTATGTCTACTGCTTACCATCCTCAAGATCCAGTACCCACCTTCGGAGCCCATCATCAGGTTCATATAGTCACATTTCTAGTATCGTCTCGCTGAGCTGATTACAACGAGCTCAATGATGGTTTGTCTACTGTTTACCATCCTCGAGAACCAGTACCCACCTTCGGATTCCATTAGGTGTCAGGTTCAGCAACTTATTTTACTTTGTTGTACAAGTTGCACTTGAAATTTGACAGCTCTAAATTTGAGTTTTCGCTCGCCTCACTTGATACTTCTTTTTATATTTTGGCATTTCGAAAACAATCCGCGGGTAAAAAGTAAAATACATAAATATTTAATTAGTATTGGCTCCGAAACACAAGCGCAGTCCTTCCGTCGCAAAGCGTTGAGGTGGACTGAAGACAGGCCGCAGGCAGGGCTCGCGGGTGTGAAATTGCGGGGGGCAGCCCATTGCGCTTGAGTTTATTTACCTTTTATTACTTTCCATGCCCAGGAAACAAGTTAATACAATTTTTTTTTTTATCAAAATAATAATATATGCTATATCTAATAATACGTGTAAGATTAAAATAAATCGCATTAACCGTTTTGGAGCGAATTTGTAATTTATGTCTAATCTGTGGTTCGATTGTAATTTTTTTTTTTGGGAAATTGGTATAGCTTTTATATTTTTTGGTTTTATCAATCGATACAGTAGGCTTCAAACCACAATATATATTTTTGTCAAATGCATATGAGCGACATTTCTTCCAACAATTTAATTTAAACTAGCCCTAGTTGACCGATTTGAACACTGTTCAAGCCTTAAAACGTGAACAAATATAACTGTTTCCATGGTGAAAATGGTAACCGCAGAGTACTTTATAGTAATTAGTTGGTAACTAACATTAATTTTGAAGCAGTCTCAACTTAGCGGAGAAATAATCAAAATTATTAATTTATTTTTTATTATTTAAGATATTTGCAACGTTTTTGTATGAAACCATTACATCATGATCCGACTGAAATATAAAGAGTTATTAATTATTGTAATTATGTCATTAATTAATCGGCTTGCCGGTTAATTTCTGCTGAACAGTTTGTCCTTGGACATAGGTTAGGTTTAGAAAAACTTTATTTCTCATGAGAAACAATATAAACTAAGATTAATAATTAATAGCGCGCACAGATGTACGTATATAAAATCACAAATCAAAACAGCAAAAAAAATGTGGGTAGACATAATAAACTCGATCATCGATTCAGATTGGATTTTTTACTAGATGCGGCATTGATGGCATAGTCTGCATAACACGTTTATTCTTACTTTTCATAAAACTATTTTATTTTTGGCCTTCTTTAAAAGCTACAACTGTTCTCGGTGTCTAGCTTACCGTAACCACATAGGGCCAGCTGGTCTGGTCTTTCCCGTTTTTTGTCATTGCAACGAAGCCATTCCGACGCTTTTTTTGTTCATTTATCTTTGTCTTCTCACATAATGTGTCCTGTCCATTTCCATTTAAATCTATTACTAGAAGTAACAGCATTTCTAAACTTTTTCATGTCTTATTTCTTCAACAAACAACAATTACAAATTCAAAAAGGTATTAAAAACGCATGTTTGAGTGAACATAGTAGATTAAATTGGGACGGCTAATGGCGACGTATGTCTCGCTCGTGTATATTATATAAAGTTCTCATGTAAATAAAATACATTTTCGCAATGAGAAATAAAGTTTTTTAAACATTCTTATTGTTTTACTAAAAATAAGGCTTGAATAACTTTGACGTCCATAACCCACGCATTAACACCAATACAAAACTTACTATTCAAGAGATCTATTGTAATATAAAACCAGCAATAGAATTCATGAGACCTACAGTATAAATAAGTAAATTAGCCGCACCATTTGAGGCCACCCGAGCGACCGCAAACTCTCACGACACTCGGGGTGCTTATAATGAAAGTTAAGGGTCAGCTGTATAATATCCACTATATGAGGAGGTTACGTATACAATGGGTATAATCACGTTTATCAAATCAAATCAAATCAAAAATCATTTATTTAAATAGGTAACATAATGTACACTTATGAACGTCAAAAAAAAAAAGAAATAAACATTAAATGATTCTAATTTTACATTTACTGGCAGTTCTCAAATCAAGGGCGTAGAACGGAAGAGAACTGGCAATACACTCTCCGCCACTCTTTTTAATCGCCAAGTTTTTTTTCCACAATTTTTGTAAGGAGCTGAAACCATTACACCATGTTCCATATGACATCATAGAAACTGAACTTAAGTTATTAATACGTTTATAAACAAGGACTTGATACCTAAGGACTGATCTTCATTGATTTCTTTCAACTTTTTCAAATTCACTTCAAAGATTGGGAGTAGATACTGGAATATCGGGGTAGAGAATGCGAGCACCAAGTGGCCGATTGGTATGTAAAGGTAGCGTTGTTGTAGCTCTAATTATTGAGGTCAAGGCTCGCTAAGGGACACTGTGTCTGGAGTACAGTAGTATATAAAATAATTGAAATATATTCTACCAAAATTTGATGCATTATAAGTAAAAAACACTATAATCTTGGTGGTGCGAGGGTTTCGATTCCTGGAGGAATCTTTATTATTTTTATTTGCCATGTGTCGGGTAAAGCATGGCTCCAGACTGATATTGTACCATCGTTAACGATATTCAAATAAAACATAATTATTAAAAATCCAGTTGATATGATTAGTACCCGAAATTTACCTAATGCATAGTATGTGTGGAAGTTAGCTTCCAGTCAACGAAATTAGGGTCAATGCTGAAAAGTTTAGTAAACTTTCAATTCCCAAATCACTAGTTTAGTGAGCTTAGATGTTGCAGCTTTTTATATAATACTACCCTTTACATAAAAGTTTCTATATTTTCCCTTGGCGATCATACTTTTTTCACTTATCCGTCGATGATTTTCCTGAATTCAATTGATTTTTTTTTATTTTCGATACTAATTTTAATAGGCCTATCAGATTAAATATTATTATTTGGTACTTGTATAGTTGTACCTTTAGTTATTAGTGTCATTACATAGGATGATGATGATATGACCTCCCATCATAAGCACATATTTCGCTTTAGGTATCAAGAGGTTATAACATAAAATCTTTAGTCATATGCAACTGAATTTTATGTATTATGTGGTAAACGACATAAATTTATTTATTCTGTATTATTACAGAATTAGGATATGTAATCAGAGACATTACGTCATACGGACACAACGGGCGGGCGGCGTAATCACTAATAAGTGATCAGCTCTTCCAACCAACTAAAGAAAAATAAATACTAAGGATAAAGTGCAAAAAGTGCTTACTGATTTAATAAAATTACAAGGAGCAATGTACACTTATACAATTACAAATCAACTTTTTAAATGAATGAATGATGATTCACAATAAATGCTTTGTTCCTAAATAGAATAAAAATAATATTTTTACAATAATTAGGTTGCCACCGGAGTTCCCAAATAACCTCAAGTTCTATAAATAATTTTTATTAAAATATATATAAAATAATTTAATTATAAGTCTAGATTACGTATAGGTCTATCTATTTTCTAAGTAAATTAAGCTTAAGTGTCTTACTATCTTCATTACGCCAATTATACTCAATTTGACACTGGCACTAGTGGTATTTAGTATTACTTGAGCTCTACATAACACAATTACAAAAAAAAAGTAAATTATTTGTATTTGATCAATTCTTTAAAGGCCGGCAACGCACTTGCGATGGCTTCTAACAATATGAGTGTCCATAGGCGGTATTACTTAACATCAGATGAGCCTCCTGCCGATTTGCTTTCTATAACATAAAAAAAAACATGTCAGTTGAAAGAGTTCACAACAAATCATCCATTTATATCATTGCGTCGTTAATACAGAGTCGTTAGAATTAATACCTAAACTCAAATAAGTTAAATTGAATATATTGAAGCAACTGAAAAAGTTCGCAAATACAGGGGTCTAGGATCCGAATATGATTTAGTCCCATTCGGTGTCGAAAACCTAGGTTTTGCGTATAGCCTCCTAGTGCTATAGGGCTTTTTAAGCTTAAAAAAGCTTAAAGGCTTAGTCGACATCATAGGACACCGAAGAACTGGCCTCGGACAAAGAGTTAGTCTAGCTATTCAAAGAGGGAACGCTGCCAGTACCTTCGGAACCTTGACTAAAGGGACTCGTTTTAATAATATATTTTCATTATTATACTATATGTTTATATTTAGATTCAAATAATATTATTTAAACATTGCTTAATTAATGTAATACTTGATATTATATTGTACATAGTATATAACATAACATGTATGCCATGATTGTTATGTAAAATATTTCACCACCACAAAATGAATTAACATTACAATCCTCCTCGCACAATTCACATGATAAACTTGAGGAACTTTATTTGATTGCTGGTGAAAACAATAATAACAGATGGCAATAGGTCAATATAAGGTACTGGTGAATAAAGCTAGAAAATAGTTTCTAGAGAATGTATGAGAATTACATTTTTTTGCATCATTTCGTCGTTCGTTTTAAATTTCCAAAACATGCATGTTTATCATAAGACTTTGCATAATACGAACCATTTATTTGAGCGGCTGAGCTTAACTAAGTTTTACAAACAAAAACAATACGAGAACTAACAAAAATACATGGCTTTAAATGTAAAAACGTGGAATTTATTTACAACTAAAAATCTAGATCGAGAAATCTGTTTACGTGCTTCCTAAAACGGGCGACCAGTTCTATCTAAATTAAAAGTCACATACGTTACGGTTAGAACAAAACGTGTGGCCACATTTCACTTAAGAGACAAGACCACTTTATACTACACGATACGATATGTGGTCGGAAACCGATAATCGTTACACGTAATTTTTGTAAATATTTGCAAAAACGCCATGTGCATTGCACACATTAATTATAAACCCTGTAAACAGATAAACGCTTTTCAGTTTTACAGTTCTCCTTCCGGGGCCCTTTGATTTATCACAAAAAAAATGTATCACTTACATTTCAAAAATCACATCACATTTACTAAAAATCTCAAACAATATCTTGTTAACCTGTCCTATACTGATACCGAAAATATTATTATTGTGTGAAAATAGTTTAAATATAAATGTGTTATGTAGAAATCAATAATTAAAATACTGTTTACATGTCAAAAGGAAGAGACTGGATGCCCACAACATAGGGAATCCTAGTAGGGCCACTGTACTATACATTATGTAAATATTCCTGTATATTGTGTTTAATAAAGATTTTTCTTTCAATCAATATTTTTTTATCTATAAGTAAACAATAAACTAATTAGTTTAATGTTAAACTTAACTAAATACCGTCTTGAGATCCCCAAGAAAAAAGTAATTCACTGTAGATATATTTATACTAATAAATAGTTTAAAGTTAATACAATCATATTTTACTCGACTTAAGTTGTTATATTTATAACCAACCGTTTTTCGATTAAGGATCATATATCGTCCGACTTAAAAGCGATCCAGAAGTGCGGAGTATAAAGAGTGCGATAAATAAAACCACTTGGAGTGGCTAATTGGAAAGCGGACATATAAATCAGTCCGTGACGCGGTGCCAAGGCACAAAAACAATTGCCACTCTATCTATGGAAGCGGTTGCCAATGCATAGATTTAGACTATCATGCGTCGATTTATAGGTGTATGTTACATAACGATATCTATGGAAAATGTAACAACGGTATTATCTGTGGAAAATGTAACAACGGTATTATCTGTGGAAAATGTAACAATGTTATTAGCTATGGAAAATGTAACAAGTTTTAATTAGTGAGAATTATTCAGAGGTTTTAGGCGCAATTTCTATTCGTCACTTAACGAAAAAGAAAAGTATCGCTAATTCTTTGTTATGAGTCAGTGACTCAGTATATCCACAAAATAGTAATGGCAGTGTTGTAACAGAAAGTGTTGTTTTTAATATGTTATTTATTTATTAACATTTCGTTACATTACAATATAAAGATTGAACATAATAAAATTAAAAGCAGGACAACTGGCGGCCTTATCGGTTTCGAGTGATCTCTTCCAGGCAACATCTTTCATAAAAATTATCACTATTTCTTACGTATATTGTGAAACAAATTTCTTGAATTAGATGTTTTGTATGTTTAAGTAAAATTAAAAAAAAATACAATAATCAGCGCGTATGTTAAAATTAATTTTGATTTCATTTATAATGTTCGGTCACTCGTAGTTTGACGTCATATCCTGAAAAGTGTTTCCGACTGACGAATATAGACAAATATAGAACATACGCCTACCTTGTCATTCTGATAATCCTTTTGAAATCTAATGGAATTCTGTCAAACAAGTTTATTTCGGGTCTAGGTCTTAGTATATGGAGGCAACTTGTAGGCGAATACCTTTTAAGTTAAGTTAGCGTCAAGTTTTTGTCTACGAATTTCGTGACAATTAACCCATATAATTTATGTAATTGTTTAGATTTAAACATTTCATTTATATTTCATACGATAAAAAATAGATTAATCTTACATAATATTATATGTACTTGTATGAAACAAAAGAATGTTTTAATTTAAAATCTTATTGCTATTCTAGTTATCATCAATATTTATATATTATTTAAAAGACATTCATAAATTTGAAAATGCGTTTTTCTTTAACCTGGGGCCTAGTCATTCAAATCTGATATTCTTCTTCACAAGAAATATTACAAGGAAATTTGAACTATCGTTCTCTGAACTTATTTAAGACCAACTCAAACCTCTGGCGCTGTAAGGCATCAGAATTATGTATCTGTCTCGTGAAAATTTGTTTCTAAAGGGCAAGTAGGTGATTAACCATCTGTGCCTGACATACGCCGTCAAGTTTTTGGATCTAAGACATTTCAGTTTCCTCACGATGATTTCCATCAAGCAAATGTTGAAAACGCATATACATGCATAGACAGAAAGTCTATTGGTTTACAGACTGAGAACAAACAAACAAACAAAAATCATTTATTCATATAGGTAACACAATGTACACTTATGAACTTCAAAAAAAGAAATATACTTTAAATGATATAAAGTTATGTTAATAAAAGACTACATTAAATGATTCTAATTTTACATTTACTGCCAGTTCTCAAATCAAGGACGTAGAACGAGAGAGAAGAATAGGCAATAAACTCTCCACCACTCTTTTTAATCGCCATCATATCAGAATGCACCATCTTGATATCGGTGAGTTTTGGCCAAAACATCTTGTTCTGAAAGGGGGTACACGCAATTCAAAATTAGTTAAAATGTTGAGATAAACAACCTGCTTGATAAACGATATATCAATAAATTTTAGAGAGAAAAGAAATATTCATTAAATGATTCTAATTTTACATTTACTGCCAGTTCTCAAATCAAGGCCGTAGAACGGAAGAGAAGAACTGGCAAAAAATCAAATCGCTCGCTGAGGCCTCATGGCCAACAATGGTTTATTTATAATCAATTAGTTTAAAAGTATATGTTCACTAACTTAATATGTTATGAACATATAGATAGATACTTTAACATTAAATAAGTAGAAACATTTATTGAAAATCATGGTCTGGTTATTTTAGTTCAACGTTGCAGACAAGAAAATATATTCTTGTTCTTGTATCCTTTGAGTTTAAATTTTAAAAATATTCAAAATTATACTAGACACAAAGTAATACAGAATCGCTACGTAAACGCCACAGTATCTTTATACCCTTTGACTTTACTTTAAAACAATAAATATTGCATTTATCTGCGCGTTGCATTATGCGCAAAAGAGATATCGCATCTCCGTTAGAACAACGATCCTGTACTGGATAAATTATTGATGCGTTTTGTCTTACCATTGCTGTATTATTTTCTGGTAAAAACAAATATATGAATAATCTATTTATTTATTTGTAATCATACAGCTTACATACATATTTTAAATAAAACACTTCGAAAGAATACAAAGCTATAACAGATTACATAGATAAATAATATATATGAACCGGACAACATACATAAATAAAATTATATACAAAAAGAAAAAAAAATACTGAAATTTAACATGAAACAAACAATTCACTTGATACGGACACTTGATAAATTGATGAAACGACTTAATATATCAAAGAAAAAATTAATTTTCAATCCTCATAATTAGTGTCATAAATAAAACCAGAAATATTGGCGAATTATGTAAGTAACTCATGTTTGTACGATGGTGTCGCATATAAAGCTTCGATTGTTAAAACGACGAAATAACTGGAACCACATAATGAATAAAAGCTTATTAATCTACAAAATTTTAAATGACTACATACACACTAACGTTACATTCACTAAAATAAATCAAATTCACGACGCCCTCATAATTAAATTCTACCTAAGTATAAAACTAATTACGGCAAAAAAACATTGAGCGTTGGGGGAGTACTGCGGTATAATAAACTCCCACAAAATATAAAAAGTGCAGGCAGCCTAGCAATATTTAAATTAAGATTAAAAGACTTTTGAGTGATCCCAATCTACGGAAATGAAAGTTCATCCAAGTTCTACCAAGTTTCTTTTTTTTTTAAATTGTAACGTTAGCATATAAGTGTTCTCATGTAAGTGTCTAATGTCTATTATGAGAATAAATGTCTTTAAACCTAAAAAAGACTATTTCAGATATCGGAACAACCAAAATGAATGGTACAGAAAAAATCCAAAACTCGAAGCTCATAGCTCATAGGTTCGAACTCCGGCTGTGCTCCAATGGACTTTCAGTGTGGAGTAATACTCGCTCGTAAGGTTCATGTTCAGTGTTCAGAGGAGTTGTTCGGATTAATATTAACATCGGACGTCGAGGCAGAATACGAATTTCCACCCGTATCACCTCGATGTCCACAGTTCCACAACTGGGCGTTTCAAGGCAGTTTTTGCCGCGCACCACCACTTTGTAGAACCACTGAAGTATTTCCGAACCAATTCGATTTAGGGTTCTTCAAGAAAAGAGTATGCCAATTCTTAAAAGGCCGGCAACGCACTTGAGAACCCTCTGGTATTTAGTGTGTCCATGGGTGGCGGTGTCACATAGCATCAGGTGAGCCCGTTTGCCACCAGTTCTAAAAAAAATAAAGTGATTGTATATTCTAGTTAAAGCTTGAAACGCAAATGTGTCACCTTATATAATACTTAAGTACATAAATGTGTAAAAAGCGTACTTCCAAGGCGTAAGCCACTAAAAGCACTGAAATACGAATGCACTTAGCCTGAAATATTTCCAACTAAAATGGCTAGTAATGATTAGTGGAACTAGAGAATAATGTTTATTTCTATTCGAAGTGTTGAACATATTTCTATGAATTTAATCTTGTAAGGAAAGTGAATTTATGCTACACTTTCTGCTGCAAGTGGAAAGATTTTGCAGATTCTTTGAATTTCGTTCAGAATTACGTTGTGGTGAATTGCTGCTTGCTGATTATATTCTGTATGTACCTTTTTTGTATGTTATTGCTAAAACCTTATTTTTATTTTATTCACACTTCGCCACCTTTAAAAAAATACACAGGTTACATAAGTTATTAGTCAAAGGCTGGCCTTATCGTTAACAAGCGATTTAAAAAAAACATCTTATTGTTTTGTAACGCCCAGTTATTGAATAAAATTTTGGGTTTCATGTTACTTGCAGCTATACAAATAACTTTTTAACTTTCTTCAGACAATTGTTCGTAATTACTACCTTGACATTAGAACAGTTTGCAATCATGGTACTATTTTATATGGAAAAAAACTCGTATTACCTCGATACACGTATTAAATATATGTATTACGGCACTTTACATTTGGTAATATTCAAACTCTAGAAGCAGAAACCAGATTAGTATGGTACATTAGATATACCATGGACGTGTAATTTAAAAGCCATTAGAACCTTAGCCAAATTTTATGAGTCATTAGACTTAGGTCTTAAACACATTCGTAAATGATATTACCCAGTATTACAATTGCTATATCTTAAGGAGATTACTTTGGCTTAGTGTGTTCAGCGTACATCTTTTATCGCAGAGGTCGTAGGTTCAATACCCGGCTGTGTACTAATTTACTTTTTTCTATATGCGCCTTTGACATTCGCACAAACGGTGAAGTAAGATATCCTGTGAAAACCGGCTTGCCGTTTGACACATTATTGTTATTATAAATTACTTAAGATTGCATGTGGAATATGGTGTAACGGTTGCATTTCCATACAAACAAAAAAACTTGGTTATTAATAAAAGTGGCGGAGAGTTTATTACCTGTTGTTCTCTTCCATTCTACGCTCTTTATTTGGGAACTGGCAGTAAATATAAAAGGAGAAGCATTCGGTACATATTTCTTTTTTTGACGTTCATAAGTGTACATAACTGATGACGCTGATGCCCTATTTGCCTATTAGATTTACAAATTATTATAATATTTATTTAATAAAAATATTTAATATTTATTAATAAACATATTCTAAAATCTAAGGACTAGACCTAAAAAGAATGTATCGCCAATTATTTATTTATATCTTAATATAAATTATCAATTAAGTTGTTGCAGCTACGAGTTTTTCGTCCGTGTGCAACCAAGCAAGCATCATGGTGTAGTCTTTTTCAATAGAGAAACCACAAAGCACATTATTTTATAAATATTGTGGTATGTTATTTAGACTTTGATGTTGTATCTAGGTTTGCTGTTATAGGCTAATATAATATAACTATTTTTTGCCACAAAAATACAAACGCATATTACACATGAAATGACAGTATATTTATGCATCCTTCAATGAAGAAGGATCGATCATCCTCGGCAGAACAAAATCCGCGCGGCCGTCCACCGATCAGGTGACTATATCGTCAAGGAAGTTGGCTCCTAGTGGATACCAATAGGCCAATGCTGGCCATACTGGAGAAATACAAATAGACCAGATAAAGAGGCTGATAATTATGATGTTTATTTATTAATTAAGGAAACCAACAAGATACTTAACTATACAGTAAAAATATATAAGTAAAACATAAAATAAATATTTTGGACGTATCCACAAAATGTTTCGCTTATAAAAAATATAATACAAAACAAAACAAAACATGACAGCCAGAGCCGGATTAAGCCGGCGTGGGGCCTGTAGCAAATTCTATAATTCTATTTCAAGTTTAGGTTTTAAAATAAAACAAATAAATATTTTTGGAATTAATAACGGCAAATATATATTAACACTTTCAATTTGACTTATATAAACAAATCATAATCTATATTCCACAAAGGGAGATGATTAAAATATTCTTATAAAAAAATAAAAATCTGGCCGCTTGAAAGGTGGTATAGATGCTAGTCTAAATATATCGATTATAATTAAACTACAACATTACGGTAAAAAGTTTGTAAAATACCTACTTATTTTTACGATTTCACGTGACGAATAGTTTTAGATTTTTAAGTGGAAGTGACGAAAAATATAGTACGCTGCTATGTGAATTAATATTTTTTATTACGAGTACGTTGGAGCGCGGGTCCCCCAAATCCGCGGGGCCCGTAGCATTTGCTTCTCTATTTTCTAATCCGGCACTGATGACTGATGACAGCACAAAATTTATAAATTAGGAGAACGACAATTAATATACTAGTAGCTATAATAAAGAAGAAAGATACAAGGCTAAGGGCATTAATAATTTTTAATTATTCTGAAATGTTTTACATTTGTAAGATAAAAACTAAGATAAAAATAATAAAAAATAAGATAGGCATTCCAATTATAGATGCATAAGTTTGCATTATTTAAAGGGTTTGTTTTGTAATGAGATTTCTAGCAAACTAACATTATTTGATATTCCTGTACATATTAGTGTAACTCCCTATATTTTTCTTGACCCCTATCCTAATAAGGCTTTGATCCAGCCTATATCAAAAATAATATAGACTTCGTCTTCGGTAATATTTTCTCCAATTCTTTGGATTTATGCAAGATCCATCGATTAGGAGAAAATTAATGAAGATTTAGAAGGTTAGTTTTGATATATTACGAAACCGCCTTTTGAGTGTAAAACCACATAGTGTATAGGCTAACATGGCCTGGCTGCAACCCTTGGGTAATAACCAGGCAAACCAATTATATAAATATAAAATAAAATAATAAAAATAAAATAGTTGAATAAAATGGTACAACGAATTAGTGTGATTTCTAACATAAACATTGAAATAATTAATTTACGCAGAAACGAGAAATAAACCATATAATGAATTAACAAAATATGAGCATAAAAAGAGACCTTTGTAAAAATCCGGGCTATGAACGTTAAAAATACAAAGGGAGATGTAATTGTTTTGCGATTAAACAAAAACTCACATTTGCATTACGGTGGCAATTACGGGTAGGTAGGCGTGGTAAGTGGCAATGTATTGTGTTGTTATCCTTGTTTAAAATTCAGGATTATACTGTTCCGTTAGGATGTGTATAATGTATGATACTTTATAGTAAAAAGTTTAAAGGTTAAACCGGATGAAGTATTAACGTGGGTGTTTAATTTTAAAAGCAAGGGAAGTTTTTTAAGTGAAACTTCTTTAGGCGCATGTGGCAACGTCACAAAGATGTGCAACATTGTTGTCGAAGAAAAGGGTGGGAGCTATTGAGACCGGTTGAGAGAGAGAGTGAGAAAGGGAGAGCGAGATATAATACGCGCAATTGGTTTCGTAGATATTAGAACTTTAGATGGTAATTCTATCACATAACGTAGTAAATGCAGATATTCAATTATTTATATTTCTATTAGCACATATACAGCGCGTAAACTGTGGTAATATAGATAAACAAATAGATGGAGTAATCATAGTACACGATCGTCTAAAGGGGCTTTTACCTTAGTAATAATTAATTAACAAAGAATTTTCACATCTGACGCGTTTACTTTGCACGCATGCACTTTTTTTATTTGCAACAGAGTGCGGCTAACACTAAATTGCCTTTTTCCCAAAATTGAGAGGTATATATAATGCGCGAGATAGGCACATAAAGATACCATTACCACAGGCATCTAATCTAAGACCAGACAACGATTATAAAGTATGATAATGTACCATGGGTTCGACATTCATGTTATATTCTCATCCCAAGCCAGAAGTCAGTAAGCATACTTAAAAATGTAAGGCATACCACTTTTGCACGTTAATCTTCATCTCATGAACAAATGTTACTTGAAAAAAGACTGTTGTAGAACGGGGTCTGCTATTACGTAACCTTTTATATAAAATTCTCGTGTCGCGGTGTTTGTGGTTAAACTCCTCCGAAACGGCTTTCCCGATTCTCATGAAATTTTCTGTGCATATTGGGTAGGTCTGAGAATCGGACAACATCTATTTTTCATCCCCTTAATGTTAACGGTAATCCACCCCTAAATATTTTTTTAATTTTAGATAAACAAAAAAAAAATATGATACAGCATTTGTAAATACATATAACCCTGAATTTTCAACCCTTTACAATCAACCCCTATTTTTTATTTCATTATTAGAAACTTATGTTCTGAACTTTGAGGTTTATACAGAGAAAAAATCACAGAACAACCTAAAAAGATTTCATTCCGGAAAACCGAACAGTCTCTGGGATAGCATAGCAAAATGTTCCATGTTGGTATGTACTAAACAGGTAGGCTCAGTAAAATCTCATTAAGGAGAAACGAAGTTCAGGGGGGCAGCTAGTATTATATAAGCAAGGTATTAACATATATACTGAGTTTTTAATTATAAATATCATCATATAACGTCATGGCAGAATATAAAATACCATCCGTACCACCTAGACGTCCGTCGTTCCACAACTGAGCGTTTCTTTAGGCAGATTTTGTCACTGCCCACTGAAGGATTTCCGAACCAATTCGAATTAGGGTTCTTCAAAAAAGAGCGTACCAATTCAAAAAAGGCTGGCAGCACAAGCCTTCTGGCTATGTGAGTTTAGTTTAGTGCCATTAGCGACGGTATCACTCATGAGCCCGCCCGTTTGCCTCTTATTACATAAACAATAGCACGCAGACAAAGTCACAGGACTACAATATAAATTTAATACTTCCATCGTAAAGCGGACTTTTAATCCATTTTTCACAGGTAAAAAATATCATGGATTAGTCGGAGGCAGATTAATTAATAAACGGGAAACAATAGGTTGGTCCCACGAGGTGGATAATGGAACAATGGAATTGAATGCATTGAGCCCAAATAATACATGTACCTTTGTTTTGTTTATCACCCCGCGTTTGTTTTATATGACCACAATTTATTTCTACACAAAATAGCAAAGTAATATGATGACATGAAGTCTATCAAGAGATAATAGAACAATGTCCGTCAGCATTTGTGTTTTATTTATTTTTGTAATTCAAATATATTTTTAAGAAGAACCCGTCTTCTGATGGCAATGTTTTTATTTTTTAGTTAGATTACTTTAGCCTTGACAAAGTTAGCGAATAGCTGCAAAAATGGAAAAAAAAGCTAGTGCCGCGAAGTCAGTACACGTGACCTTTACCCTTAGACGAGGAGACTGCCCACCTGTAAAGTTGGACCAATGTATTCTGCCCCACAGCGCCCATGTAAGATATCTTGGCTTACACATTGATCGTGGATTAACGAGCAGCACATCAAATGTAAAAAGCAAGAGCTACAGCTCAAGTACAACAGCCTTTACTGGATGCTAGGAAGAAACTCAAGACTTTCTTTAGATAACAAACTTCTTATATATTAGGTCATCCTAAAGTCCATTTGGACATATGGCCTCCATCTGAGGGGCAGCGCAAGTGATAACAACATAAACATACTCCAGCGACAACAACAAAATCCTAAGAGCAGTTGCAAAAGTACCATGGTACATAACCAATAACTAAATTCACGAACACCTACAAATGAGAACTATCAAAGAGGAATTCCGGAGACTGGCAGCTAAATACAAAGAGCGGTTAAGCTGTCATCCGAACGAACTTGCTCGCCATCTCACCATTAGACAGTATGTGAGTCGACTAAAACGTCAACATATTCTAGAGCTAGAAGACCAGCAGTAGCTCTAGACAGAAGATGGGTAGATGCTTCCAATGGGAATTCACTCCACATGACAGCACCACAGAACAAATTCGCTCAGAGCCTTAGGGCTGATTGCAAATTACCGCATAGAAGAAAAAAAAGTTAGAGAACTTTTCAGCAGGTTGAAATGTGATTCCTGACCGTTTTTGGAGAGAGTCAATAACATATTAGGAAATCGTAATTTACATAATGTACCCTTGTTTTCAGGAGGCTGATACAGTTTTTTCAGGCAGTTTAGAAGCACTGTAGTTTCAGTAAGTAACGTGGAATATTCGGCTTATTTCATATATAAATGCACGTGCGTTAGGCACAGAAAACAAAATATCACGAATTAGATACCTGTATTTTGTCACTAATTTATTCGTAAAAGAAGTTTTAATTTTTAGTTTTATTTTTAATAATAATAGATATTATAATAATTAATCTTTTGACTTTTTTTCAATAATTTTAATTTTGCCTTTCATTATAACCTACTTAAAAGCAAAAGCCCCCTAATATTACTAAAATTATATCATTTCGGCATACGTTCATGATAAGTTATGATGTCACTTCCTTCAGCCATTCCTACACGTTACAAGGAAAATCCAGGACCATTAAAGGAAGTAGTTTCCCAAATTAGGACTGTTAATAATCATAAAGTAACCTTTTCCTCATACAAGGGATTTTGTCTGGTACTAAAGGTAAAGATGGCCGCTTACTTAAAATTCTAAGGACATTGCGGCGATTATTACAGTATTTTTAGGTACTGACGGTACATATTCAGTGAATAAAAATAAATATATATATATATATATATATATAGATTTAATTACTTGTTTTATTAGGAAGACCTATAATAATAATTTTACGATTTTTTATAAGCCTCACAACGCGTGCCTCCTTGCATACAGTCTTCATTTACAGCAGTAAAATTTTAAATGCGCCCTCTGTCCATTTTCTACAATAACTTTAATAAATATGTTACGTAATTATTGGAACGCTACCGGAAGCAATTATTGCCAGGATTCAACTTACAACTATGTAGGTGTACACTGCATGCATGCTGCAAGTAAAAATATACTAATATATAAAATACTAATATATAAATAAATAATGCAAATTAATTACAAAATATATCGACTCTTCTTATAGAAATTATATTTATTTATAAGTTTGATTAAACGTACTGAGTTTCTCACTTTTAGTTTTATCTACAAATTTATTTATGAACATTCGAAAACTTCCAAAGGCTTCATATAAAGTTACCACGTTTGTCAAAATTTCTCCATATATTGTACTAAAGCGAGCATATTTCCGTAAATGTGTAAGGGTACCTTCTAGCGATATTACCTACGTTTTACTATCGTCAGTTCTGAGAAGGTCGAGTATATTATGTGCTCTTTAGGTAATATAGGCACATACTTCATAAAGCTTTTAAGGCCAAGAAAATTAATACGTGTATGCGTAACAGAACCTAACGTAAAAATTGACAATTTTGTCAATTCTTATCGACCGTTTTATGCTCTTGAAATCTTATTCAATTGTTTTTTGTATGTTACCTATATGTATGAAAAAAAATTAATTTCAATATCGCGTTCCCTTTTGTACTTTGACTGCACATAAGGAGTGTAAGAAATATCATGGCTGTTATTTCCTTTTTCATTTTTAATATTTCCAAAAAAGAATCAATAAAGACGTCTGTCTCTCTTTCATGGTATTTTTTGAATAATTTTCAAATAAAATTTAAGCATTGAAACTTAATTACTTGTAATGATTGTGATTTTACATGTGATAATGCTTTGTATTTTTTGTAAGATTTATATTTGTATTCTACTATCCTAAACTTTGCGATAATAACTGATTAAGATTAATAAAGATTAAGTTTTGTATGGCATTTCTTGATAACGTTGTTCATAATATGTTGAGAGAATATTAGTTGAGAATATTAGGCAACTGGACAGGAGGCTCATCAACATACAAGAGGGGTAGTGAATGCGTTGCCGGCCTTTTAGTTTCTATTGAGTGTCAGTCTTTCCTCACCCCAGTTGAATTGTATGAACACCTACACTGCGTAGCCAAGAAATTGTGACCACTTAAAATCCATGTATATTTTATTAGAAGGATAAATAAAAAAACACAAGATTCCCTAATAAATAAAAATAGCTTGCTCTAGAAATAAAAACTTACATACTAAGGTACTCTCAACGTTATAGGCAGGGGCTTATGAGCCGAAGGTACGCCCGCCATTCACAAAATGTCCTTTATGAGACCTTTTTAGAAGAAATAGTGATGGATATCCAAGATATTGGCTAATCTTGTTAAGTGTACGTTTCATATATAATTCAGATTACTTATCTTTAGTAAGAGGTTTGTAGATAAAAAAAAATTATATAGAACAGGGGGCAAACGGGCAGGAGGCTCACCTGATGTTAAGTGATACCGCCGCCCATGGACACTCTCAATGCCAGAGGGCTCGCGAGTGCGTTGCCGGCCTTTTAAGAATTGGTACGCTCTTTTCTTGAAGGACCCTAAAGAAAAGAGCATACCAAATAAAAGATAAATTAATTTTGTTATTACAGCGGTATTTTTGATAGCAAAAATTAATATAAATTTTCAATAACGAATTTCAAAGAAAATACTGACAATATTTATTATGATTTTCTACAATAACATAACTAACTAACTAGGGTAAGGCATTGTAAGTTGAATGAGTAAAAGTAGTAGAAAAAGCTACAGCTCATACATATAAAGATACATATATTATCATACTAGCAGACTCTGCCAAGCGTTGAGGGAAACGGTAGCAGAACCTATGTGAAACGTTGGTACTTTTAATACAGCGCCATCTGTTAGAATTGTATCAAATAATAAACAAATATTTACAATAAAATAAAATTACGAATATAATTAAAGATCTAAGCTATCCTATCTCTTAAGTAGGACCAGACTGCTCACGGTGCGCCAATTTAATTTAAAATCGGTTAAGTAGTTTAGGAGTCCATCGTGGACAAACATCGTGACAGGAGATTTATATATATTATAAGAAGATATACGACTTTTATCACTAATTTCTTAAAATATTATCTTGCCTCGCTACAACTGGGTTATTACTTTCATTTCTGAATCAGTTTTCTTCATCCTTATCTTTTATATAAAAGCCAGTGATCAGCTATCATTTGCCACTTGATTATTGGTACACAGCAATGGTTCAAACTCTTAACGATTGAGAAACTTTAACATTAATAGAAAAAAAATTGCCTGTAGGCAACGCAGACCTAAAATGGAATGCACTAAAATTTCTTCATTACTCAAATTTCTTTACGTAAAAAATTTCCGTCCATACAATAGACACCTATGCAAGTCAATATGAGATTTAACCAATATTTTTCACGTAGCCCCATTCTGCATATATTCCCATTACGCCCCAGCCAGAGTGGGCTTTGCCTACATTGCAAGTTATTGTGTGACCGCTACAACGCCCAGTTATTAAGAATTAGGGGAGCTTTAGTTTATGTAGTCGCTTTCATAAAGGTAATATTTTTCCTTTGTGAACGGGTTTTCCTTTTTCGTATTTCAACTTACAAAGCACGGGAATGCTTTTATATACAAACGAGTAATGAGTTTTTAAGTTACGAGGTAATTTATTTGACTATAAATATAGTCAAATAAATTACATGTATATATATAGGTTCGCTGTTTCTATTCCTACCTATATGTATAGGTTTTGGGGAATCAATGATATAATTTGTTTAATGGTATGGCAATAAGCTATCAATTTGTTTATTTAGGAATTACGCTGAAATAATAAATATAAGGAGGATTATATTATTATTTTATCCTTTACGGGTTTAAATAAAAACTTTACACATATAAACGCAATGACATATCGAGTTAATAAAATAATGTAACAATAAAGCGGCTGAAGCATTTATATATTACAAAATACACACTTTATTAATTCACATTAAAAATAAAATAAAAGAGTTTCAAAGGTAAAGAATTGTAAATAAATACATAAGCGGCTTTTGTAATGTTTTTGCTTGGCGAGCTACGGCGTAGACAAGCTACAATTTTTTATATACGAATAAAACATTAACTGAATATTGTAAGTGCGTGAAACGTAGTTAAAAGATTGTATTATTGTATTGTATTCACAAAATTATAAAAACTGCATAAGAACATTTAATTAACATACATTTTCATTTAACATATAAAGCTGAACTCATTCTCGCAATTTTTTCTGTATATCTATTCTGTGTATCTATTTAGACACACATAGTTCCAGGACAAAAATTTTCAAACTTCAACCGAGAACTTGGACACATGTAATCGGTTTGAGAGAGATGTTAACGATATTTAAATATAAGCATAAATCGTCTGTAAGTAGCTGTAATAACTTAAGGTTGTATATGCAGTGTTGCACTAGTTAGAGCCTTCAACATGAGACAGAGGAGTTTCGTAAAATCAAATCACGGCTCCACCTTTAAAAAAAGCGTAATTTTTTTATATCACTATATACGAATGTAGTACCCCTAGTAATATTACACATGGCTTTGGACAACTGAAACATTTAAAAAACAGTTAAATAAGATTAATTTTTTTTTTAAATTCTAAATGGTGTTTGTTAGATCTTAAGTTAAAGCCAAAATGTTATCCTTCTTTCATTAATTTCACAAGTAATGGTGTTTTCATTAATTTCTATAGTGCTGATAGATGAAAATATAGAAAAAAAATTGGAGGTGTTGAAAAGAAGACTTCAGCAACACGTCAACTCCCAAGCTTGGGAACGGCAGACTACGTATTTCAAGGTTGACCTGCCGCAGTTTGATGGTTTGCGAGATACAGAGGAAGAACAAATTTTTGCATTTGCCTCAAAATCGTATCATAAAATCTGATAAAAGAGGCTGATTACAGATGGTGAAAAAACTATAAGAACGAAACAAATATTCACACAACAGCAATCAAGGCTCGGACCAATAACGTTTATACTACTATTAAACAACAGAATCAAAAGGCAATGTAATAAAATTAAAATCCCGTAGAGCGTTTAAGTTCCACTGTGGTAAGTATACACGCACTCGCAGTTCCGAAGCAAACAATGCATAAAATTTGCACAGTAATCGCGCAATAAATTGGCGACCGCTCCTCATAATATTTCACCTTGATAAGCGCTACTTAACTCTGTAATTTGCAGAGAATTAAAAGTTATGAATGTGATTTATACGTTTGCTATTTATGCGTGATGTAATATAAAAATAATAATAATAAAAGCCTTTCATTCGATTACATTTTACATTTAAACACGATTCTTTTTTAATCTGTGTGCCCTTTTTTTGCAAAGGCCTCCTCTAAATGTTGCCATCCTGCTGTTTCTTTAATTTGTTCTACCTTCTAAGTTGTCTTCCTCTTTTTCTCTTTAGTGACTCATTATACGACACGATATTACTAATTGTACGACTTTTACTCCATGAAGTGTGTACCAACGTGTTTTATTCATAGTAACTCGTACGTCTCGACGTCTTTTTTTTTTTTTTTATATAATAGGGGGCAAACGGGCAGGAGGCTCACCTGATGTTAAGTGATACCGCCGCCCATGGACACTCTCGATGCTCGCGAGTGCGTTGCCGGTCTAATGGTTATTACAATTTCAAAACATAGGAAGCTCACCTTGGATCTGTTCTTCTTATTATAATTAACAACTAAAATACAAAGGTTTTATGTATGATTTAGGGACTTATATAGTCTGTATATCTATTATACGTCTTCATGTCAATCAATCGCAATCACGGGAATTGCGAATGGCAAATCCAGTCATACAAACCGACTATTATATCATTTGCAACAAAATGAATGTGGTAAATGTGATAAAAGATGTAAGTTGTATGTTGTCCTACTCTAAATTTCCATTAAAACCATATGCAGTATACAAGAAATCAGTTGAGACAGGAGAATCTAGAAAAAAAAATTGTTTAAGCATATACCGGGGATTTTCATTATTGTTCCTAGGATGTGCATTGTGTAAGTTAGCCAATAAATCTTCCCATGAAAGTGACATCACCTCTCTTACTCACAGTTTAATATTCTCCAACATTTTGCAATAAGTTATTATGTATTCTATGAAATAACTCTGTTTCCAAAGTATAAATATATTATGCTTTGTTTCTTATATATAGCTTAAATAATAAATATAAGTTAACTGTTTCTGACATATTTTTTTCCTTTAATTTAAAAATGATAAATCGTACGCAGCGTTAAAACCTCCTTCAGTCATACTTCAGATATTTTAACATTTCAATTCGTTAATTATATCTAACATAGTGACATCTCTTAACGAAGAGTGAAATTTTAACATCGAGAACATGAAATCTGAAACAGCTTAAAACATGTGTAATCTTTGATACGTAGCCACAGACGTGCCTAAATTATTCGGTAGACTTGCACTCGCAAAGTACCGAAGTAATCTCCATGTAAATAGGTCATGTTTCATTTTATTCGAAAAATTTGTATTTTTAATAGTTTTATTCGTATTAATATACATATCATTATATGTTAAGCTTTAGAGTGGGGAATGGTTAAACTTATATTTTGAGAAAAATCCTGTTCTGCTGAGAGATTTAAAATTTTTTGGAGAAAAAATCTGTTAAGTGCATAAACGCAATATTCATATAAACTAGAATTATTTTCTGAAAGCTTTTTGCAGTTAATGTCTTAGTAGCATTAATATTTGTTAGATTTTGTTAGGCTCAATTTAGTAGGAAATAATTTCCCAATGTTTTTCAATACCTAAGTATATAACTTACTACCTAAGTATATACCTTCCAGACTGTTCCATCTCAATGATAGATGAGATTATACTATTGTATATAATTTAAGTTCTCGTTTAAATCAAAAAATTGTTACCACTTCTGTTGTTGCATGTGATAGCTTTCTTCTCTCTTTTTAATAAAATAAAAAAAAACAAGCAAAGCAGGGGCAACTAATATGTTTAAAATATTAAGTAAAAATGTGTCAAAAGTTGAAAGCTGTACCGGATAGTGGAAAGTAATTTCCCAATGCAAACCTCCCCTTTCCCCCCACTTTATCAATTAACGGACACATGTTTTGGAATCTACAGACCCCATTACCCAAAAACCATGTCCATTTTCAATTTTTCTAACAAAAAAAAATTTGATTAAGGGCTAAAGTTTATAGCATATACAGATTGCAAACAATCTGAGATCAGACTGTGACAGGTGATCGATCTCCTATCTGCATCCCAATAATCAAACCCTACGAAGATAATCCATTTTATGCGACGGACGGAGTGCAATCTCCTCCCTCCTTACACATCTCATATTTGATAATCAATATAATCCAAATAAAACCGTACAAATAATATTTAATATACATGTCTATGTTTAAGCATATCGAACAGCTTTTTAATTTTTTTTTGTGTTTAAGTTAAAATCTTAAGATAGGATATTGACACAGTTGAACTGTCATTGTCATACAAAAGTTCCTATCGGTAAACTGATCCGATCTACCATGGATAGCTTGTATCGACAGATGGATATTATATAAATAATAGCCATAATAATCCGTTGATTGGTTATTGCCACACTTTTATTACTATTTGGATTAGGAAGTCAGATGCTCAAAAATGGATTGAGATAGGTTATTGTGTTAGGGCGTTAGCGCGAACAATGCCCTAATTACTATACTACCATTTAGAACTAGATAATTAAATCCAGATCTTTTAATAGTAAACCCTGATATTCTTTCTCATACCTATATAATTATAAGCGAAATAAATTATACATCTGATGTTTTAATGGAGTTATTTATTTTTATCATAGCGATAACACAAAGACACAAAAAAGAAAAAAACAGCACTAATTTAATTAGTAGAATAACACTGATATCTTAATGTTTTATATTTTTTGTATAATAATGGTGGCAAAATTAATAATATATTCATAAATTATATAAATATACGACACTCTATAGAAACCTTCACGAAAGACAACCTTATTGATAACCACGTATACTTATGTTCTAAGTTTGTTCACATTATAGTTCATAGCGATAAGGATAGATGGCGCTCTAATAAATAATAACAGATAATATACAAATATGAAACTGAATATTTTGAAATACAATTTCAATTAAATGAATTATATCACTGAAATCACTTTTTTAATTTAATTGTTGCACTGTAATATATTTATAAAAAAATATTTATCCGAGTCTAACGCCCGAACCCAATCATGAATCCACAATCTCAGTTTGAAAACAATCTGAGATGAGTCTGTGTTAGTCGATCGGTCTCCTATCTGCATTCCAATAACCTAACCCTACGAAGACAATCGAAGGTTTTATTTACATATTTGATATCCAATAAAGTAAATAAAATCGTACAAATAATATTAAAATATACATGCCTTTGTTTAAAATATATCAAATAGCTTTTTAATTATTTTAAAAACTGGTGTAAGTTAAAATCATAAGATAGGATATTGGCACAGTTGAACTGTAATTTTCATACAAAGATCTATACCCATACATCGATGTGACTTACCATAACTTGTATCGACAAATGGCTATTACAATCCTTCGATTGGTTATTGGCACCCTTTTGCCAATATTTTGATTAAAATGTCTATCTGAGATAGTAAAATAGAATTGAGATAGGTTATTGAATCTGGTCGTAAAACGGTTAAATAGGTGGAGTTAGAATGTTAGTCGGATGATATGACATTGGCATGTAAACTGTAGTCGTTATTAAGACTAAATCTCTTTTCTTATTAGCGTGCCTGGAAGAGATCGCTTGTTAGCGATAAGGCCGCCCGTTGCATCCCTTGAAATTTTTATGTATTGTGTTATTTGTGTTTCTTTGCAACGAAGTGTTAATAAATAAATCTATATATATATAATGAAAATGGTCTTCGTTTGAGGCTCAATCACGCCTAAACCACTGATCGTATCGACATGAAACTACCACCATTCGATGCGAAATTTTTCCTAGATAGTTTATGGCTATTTATTTTGAAGTGAAGTACCTTCTTATTATACTTAAACTCCGTTATGTTAACGAGTATGTTTTACGTCCCGGCAAACTCAACTTACGAGCGACGAGTCGTCGAATGTGAGATGGAGGAAGATTAATACTCATTTCTCCATGAATCGGACCATTTCTATTGGACAATTTTTCCATTTATTCTTTGTTTTGTTGTTCATCAACATTTATTATTATAATAATAATAATAATTTATTATGTCAATAAATTTTATTTTAAGTGAATTTGACTCTTCTTTGAAAAATATTGTAAATTTCAGAAAAAAAAAAAAAAAATTAACAAAAAAAGCAAAAAAAAAATATAAATAAAAAAAATAAACAAAAAAAGCAAAAAAAAAATAAAAATTAACAAAAAAAGCAAAAAATAATAAAAATGATGAATAAAATTTAATTTATTTCCTTTGAAAATTCGCCCAGCAAAGCGGGCGGGGTCGGCTAGTAATAAATAAAATAAAATAAATCCAAACATATTAAACAACCTTATATCAGTTACATACAAACCTTACCTCAATTTAATATTTCTTTTTCACAATGGATTTGTAAAGTTTACTATCTTGTTTTTTCTTTTCTTAATGATTTTGTATGGACATTATTATTTAAGATGATTTCCGTTGCTTCTCGGTACATGCCTCTTTAACACTTCTTCTTAACCGGTACACTCTTGACAGAGCGGTCGTGATCGTTATGTAGTATTGGTAATAGAAGGGGCAGATGTGATGCGCTTCATGACGTTCCGCCGTCGTTGAACACTATTAAATTATTTTTTTCTGGTAGAAAAGTAAGCTGTAAAAGCAATAATTTGAATACTGAAAAACTGCAGTATAATTTAATAGTTAATGGGAATTAAATTCTGTTTTTACCTGTGTAAAATAAAAAAGGAGAGCGTTTAAGATGTCGGGATTTAGTTCTCCACTAGAACCTTTCGACCAAAGGCTTCAATTTATCTCTGCCACGCTAAAATGAAAATATAATTTACAATTATTGTTGTTTAATGTTGAGAGATAAATTTTATCGCTAAGCGTTCTTTTGTTGGGTAAATAATACCAAGTTCCATTGTTCATAATCAGCTAAGGTTTATATTGTGAGAGTGCTTAATTCCTTTGTAGTATTTATTGTGGACTAGTGCTTCAACCCCGTAGGAAGTGAATGTATGTGTCTAGCGGAATACGTTTTTTGCTACCATATGAGGCCACGTCTCATACGAACAGCAACATATTCGCGAGTTATTGTTTGTATTATATCCATGAGTTTGCTATGTATTTTTGAACTTCTGTATAGCGTCATCCACAATCAAACGATGGCGTCTTACGCGATACGTGACGTCACTGAAACGTGCTAACGAAGTTGTTCCGGCCGTTGAAGATATGTTCAAATTCTCGTCCTTGGCCTCTGGGGACTTTCGGCATGCCAGTCAATTAATTGTTGTGAATCTAATAAGAAAGTATTGTTAGACCTAAAAAGATATTTTCTAGATAATAGATAGATGCTTCTATTCAGGCAATAGTGAGTATCCTCATAGACTTATTAGTGTCGGCTTAGAGCAGTATAATTGCAAAAAAACTTTACCCGCATTGTGAGCGAATCGCCTTTTCCGACGGCTTTTAACAACTCACTAGGGGCGGTAAACAATTTCAAAATTTAATTACAATTTACGCTTCGGCAAATTTCATTGTAAATAAATACTTAGGTTTTTTCATTATTTTCAAATGACACCGCAAACCCTACGATATTATAAGCGGATACATAAAAGACACTTGTTTTAAAATCATTTATTTGCATATTGTATTATATTTAATATCTTCATACTATCATTAAATAGTTCTTTCATAATTCAAATATTGAGTCGATATTCCCGAACGCAGAAGTTTGCAAAACTTCTGCATATACAAAACTTTAATCTCGGAAAACTCTTTTCGAATTCAATTCGCTTACTTTGTCCTGTTTATATTTTCCGCTACCTTTGAAGATTTTGATCTAAAAAGTTATGATTTACATAACATGCAAAGTTACTGTTTCATTCAGTTAAACTAATCATTTTTGGAAATACATACAGAGTTTTAAGCCTTGTGACACTCCGGGTGATGAGAAAAGAACGATCTTCCACTTACCTAAAGGAAAGTTCTTTGACAAGTTCATCTCTATGTCTAGAGAAACTCAATTACAATTCAAATCACAAGATCTTAATTTTGAGTTAATATTTTACCGACTGTGTTGTTTTCTGTTACCAATTTAACATGAATAAATGTAGTAATTTAATATATACAAACAACGTAAAGGCAAAATCCAAAATACCATCCGTATTACCGTGTCAGTTCCACAACTAAGCGTTTCTTAAGGATTATTGCCGCGCGCTTCTACGATGTGGAACCAGCTGCCCACTGAAGTATTTCCGAATCAATCCAACTAAGATCCTCCAAGATTCCGTCCCATTAGCGCCGGCAACGTACTTGCGAGCCTCCCACCCATTTGCCTCCTGTTACATACAAAAAATGCCGCTGATTTAACTTTGTTATTGGTCTTACGTATTGTTGTATTTATTTTTTATCAATTAATAATAAAAATAAAAATAAATCAGTGGCGCTACAACCTTTTTAGGTCCTGGCCTCTGATTTCGGAATCTGTTTTATGATCATTTTGAAATGTAATAGGCAAGTAGGTGACCAACCTCCAGTGTCTGACACACGTCGTCGACTTTTTTTTTTGGGTATAAGACATGTCCGTTTCCTCACGATGTTTTCCTTCACCGTTCGAGCAAATGTAAAATGCGCACACAGAAAGAAAGTCCATTGGTGAACAGCCTGGGATCGAACCTACGACCTCAGAGTCGCATGCTGAAGCCACTAGGCCAACACTGCTCTCACAATAATAAAAATACTACGTGTTAAAGTGAATCAATAGAAACTAAATCCTAAATGCCTTCAATTAATTCGGTGTACTGGTCCGGGCGCAAATTGGCAGAGTAACTCCCGCGACGCTGCATCGATGATTGCATTTCAATATTCAATATTCAATGGAACACTCAATTCCTACATTCTACTTAAATTAGACGCCAATTATTGCTTTTGGTACTGGTAAAGATCCTTTAGAAATGTTTAATTGATTTCGGAAAGGAAGTACGTCACCTCAGAATGCTATTTTGTACTCTAATTTAAATATTTATATATTTATTACTTAGCAATTATAATATAATAAGCTACCTCTCTAACTTTTAAAATTTAGCTACTAACATAACTTCCTTAAGAAAACAGCATACCAATTCTTAAAAACCGGCAAAGCCCTGCCCTGCTATATCACTTAACATCAGATGACCTCAAGTGGATAGGTACAACGTGGTCATCATTCTTCGTCAGTGATGGTTTGGTTTTTATAAATAATCCGTGGACTTTCCAACAGTATTCCAAACTTTATTAGACCTGAAAACTAGGCCTCATCTATCCCACTCCTCAAGACGAGACGAGACTTCAAATCATGGTCAGTTTAAGAGGACATGGCCTGCTTTAAACGACACGGTGACTTTGAGTCTCTTAAAAAATCTTTGGAGCAGGCAGTGGTGACATTTCCCATGGTAACAGTGCCTAATTTCATAGATTCTTGGCCAAATATAAAGTCTGTATTAATGCCAAAAACTTTCAAACGTGTATTAAAATAATTAAACATACATTTTGATAATATTAAATCACTTCATGAAAAAAATACATTTTCATTTGTAACCGAACTTATGGACTACGTTAAATATTTCGCCTCCAGACTATTTAAAGCCTATTCCAGTATATTAATCAAATTCCAATTAAAGTTGTATGAAGTAGGTGTATTGCATTGACAGCACCAACTTTATCGTCGACGGTTCCGTCTACAATAGCATCGTCTGAAATTTGCCGAATGGATTGCCAGAATCTAAACCACGCTATTCGCTCGCAGGTGATCTCAAAGGGGTATATTCTCATTTATTTGAAAATCACACTTTTAAACGAGAAATGTAATTTCTTAAAAATAAAAATAAACGTCTGGGTACTTATGCACCCGCCTTAGAAGTTATACCTACTTCTTTGTGGTTACCAGATAACTTTTCAAAATATTATCTTTATTTAAAGGCCGGCAGCGCGCTTGCGAGCCTTCTGGCTATGCGAGTATCCATGGGCGGCGGTGCCACTTAACATTAGGTGAGCCTCCTGCTCGTCTGTCTCCTGTAACAAAAAAAAATGTATGTAGAAAAAACGACACCAGCAATAAAAAAAATATTTACTCATAATTTTTCCCTTAAGCGCCGGAAGATGTATAACTTCAATAATACTAAAATTTTGACAATAACTAACTTCAGGATGTCGGTTTTTTGTGACGGTGGGTGGGCGAATCGTATAAATTTACTGTCATTATTTTTTCCCTAATGCGCCAAAAAAGTAAAACCTTCAAAACCTTACACTATTTACTGTATACATATACAGTTATACTATAAATATTTGATGGCTATGCTTAGGTTAAGATTTTATTGAAATAAATAATTCTCTTTTAAAAAAGAGTGTGTGTACTTATGTACACGCGTTAGAAGTTATACTTCTTTGGTATATGGAAAAATAACTAAAATGCAGTAGTGATTTACGATAAATATTAAAATTAATCGAAAAGATGTTATTTAAATAAATTATAAGTAAATAATATCACCGTCGTATATGAAATTGATTTAAAAACACCTAAATAATATTTATTTATTCACACTGTTTAATTGTACTTCTACGAAACATGTGTTCTAAATATAAAAATACTAGAATATACAACTTGAACAATGTTATCGATATCCATGCCACCTAGACCTTTACGATGTCGAATTTAGGTGTTGGTGTGCGCGCGCATCTTAAAAATTCACTCTCATCATTTTTCTCCATCTAAAATAAAAAGTAAAATAAAGTATCCTTTTATATAAGAAATATATCTTAGTCATATTATGTATATGTTTAAAATTAATTTAAATAATTTTTCGCGATTAGATATTCTTCTAAGATACTATTAGTTGGCCAGCAACGCACCCGCGACCTTTCTGACATTGTGTTCATGACGCGGTATAATTTTACATCACCTGCCCATTGTAAAAAAGAGATAATAATTGCAAATTATTTTGTGTTAATATGATACAAGCTAAGTTGCCGAAAAATAAAACATTTTTTGTCTACCAGTTTCGCTAATGAAGTCGTAAAAAGGCGTCCAATAATTTACTCCGACAGCTCACCGACCCAGTTTCGGGATCGCAATGATGGATATTTCTCGTTAAACAAATCTAGACCACTCGCATACCTACCATTATCCGTATCGGAAAAAAGTATCTTTAACCTTTCCAGTGTCATTACATTGATAGATGCGTCGGATCGACTTACAATATCACAGTTTTTATAGAGTACTGAGAGATAGAGAGATTTATTTGAGTGTAGCTTAAGTAATTACTTATTGTACCTTGATTTTTTCTGTAAGTTCTAAGATTGAACGTCAGATTTGATGAGATGGATGATTGGTTAATATAACATTTCATTCAAAAGAGTGGCGGAGAGTTTATTGCCAGTTCTTCTCTTGCGTTCTACGCCCTTGATTTGAGAACCGGCAGTAAATGTAAAATTAGAATCATTTAATATATATTTCCTTCTTTTTTTGACGTTCATAAGTGTACATTATGAATAAATGATTTGTGTTTGTTTGTTTCACCTTTTACTAACATTTGGTTTAAGTTCTCATTTAGATTTGGTTATTATTGTAATTTCCGTTATTTTTTTTAGTTTTTATTTTGTGGTTGCTCGTTTAATTTTTTTTGTTGACACACATATACATTAACTATATTGATTATTTAAATTTGTGATGTCATATTTTCTTGTATTTTTAGGACGCAAAAATAAATTGATACTAGCGCATATATTTGGTAGTTGCACCATAAATATATACGTATTATTTTTATATATCAACGATTATAATTGAAGCCGGGTTTTATATATGTCGAAAGGCGGTAAGTGAGTTAGACATACTAATCCTAACCTTGACCATTTATCTAGTGAAAGGGACAGATGCAATCTAACCGATAAAGACCACTGGATTACTCGAATCTATCTGCTGATAATCTAAGTGCGATTTATTAGCACTGTTTCAGAACATGTCTTATAAATGTTAACAATATAAGTCTCACAATAGTAAGTTATCTCTGAACGTAAAAGTATTCACAGTCCATGACAATAAGTTGACAAAAGTTATAGTCACTTTTTGTTTATGGGTGGCGTCGGGTGTTTATGGATTTGAAGACTAAATTGAATACAATTTACTCCTGATACCTTCTCATATTCCGTGGAATGGGGTGTATTATTTTATGACGTATATTCATAAGCATTCGCTTTCAATTTTCTGCGACATTTTCCTATATAGAAAATAAGGTTTTCTTTATGAAATATGTGTAACATCTTGGCCTTTCTTTGGTTTTTTTTTGTTATAGAACAGCCTTTTAAGAATTGGTACGCTCTTTTCTTAAAGGACCCTAAGTTGAATTGGTTCGGAAATACTTCAGTGGGCAGCTGCTTCCACAAAGTGGTGGTGTGCGGCAAAAACTGCCGTACCAATTCTTAAAAAGCCGGCAACACAGCGAGCCTTCTGAAATTGGGCTGTGGTATCACTTAACATCAGGTGAGCATTCTGTCTTTGTAATCACTGCTCTCAATCATTTCCTAAAATAAGGACTTATAAACAATTAATAGGTAACTAACCACGATAAATAAATCACAAAATAAATACACTACTAGCTACTGAAAAATATCTTATAGAATATCGCGTGCTTTGAGAATAACACTTAAATAACGTTCGCGGAAACTAAGTATAAATTGTGCGGTTAAATTGGATTTCAGTGTAAGTAATTACCTCAGCTGACAGATTTGTGGAAGACACACGTTGTCTGGAACTAACAGGTACAGATGTTACAGGATAATTGATTTGTAGCCTCAAATTCCATGACCTACATATGTATGACCAATAAATAATAATAGTATATTTGTTACTACATGGAATACATTGTTGTATATGTAAAGAAAGAAATGTTAATATTATTGACCGTAAGACTACTTAATAGTAGTATTTGTGTAGTTCAGTTATTTAAATCAATATCATTTATCTAGCTGTGTTTCGGGACATTAGAACAGAGTTTTTCTTAGCTCCTTATCTTTGTAAGAGTGTGTTTGTTTTATTCTTTGTCCGAATTCCGGTCTTCTAAATTGGTTCACAGCTACTGCTAATTGGATATAAATAAGGATGATTCGTTTGCACTCAACGAGATTTTAGAGAGCTTCAGACTTGGAGAAAAGAATCTACACGAGGAGAATCTTGATCTGTCAATATGAGTCGGTCAAGCTACGAGTCGAAGGGTTGACGTGAGGTGCACAGTCATCAGCACGCTTCCCAGGCCTAGTAATGTTTTACCATGCAACTTCCAAACTTCGGGCATTCACTTACCACCCAGGATTTAAATCCAATACGTTATGAAACGCTAATTCCCATTGAATTACTTACGTAATTATAAACAATAGATTTTCTTTTTCCACATTTAATAAACTCACTACCAGCTACACTTCTTACTATTATAACAATAAATAATATTAAATTTAAATTAAAAAAAAAATAATAGAATAAAAAGAATATATAGAATTCTCGTGCAGAACAGGTGTGTACAGTCTTGTATTGGGGCTATCTATGTAGCGTCGATGCTTCAATTGGTTTGTGACCTTTTACGCGCAATTTTAATGTTTTAATGGTCATAATGCTAATGTATGTATGTCACTGTATATTTGTAACTAAGTATATAAGTTTGTTATTTGGATCTGTTCGATGTATTAGTAAGAAAAAATGTGTCTAGTTTGTGTTTCTATCAAACAAATTTCTTTTGTATTTCAGATTATGTTTATAATTACATTTTATGTTTTTATTTATGTTTATAATTATAATTTAGTTTATGTTTACAATAAATAAATAAAATAAATTCCTTTAAGTAATAGACTTTTATCAAATCTTTTTAAAATACAACATTATGTTAGAATTAATATTTAAGTTAAATTTGATTGTATACTAAAATTGCAAATTTCGGCTTTTTTCATTTCATCTACATTCAGAAGACACCTCGGGCTCTGAAGACAAACAGTTTTATATTGTTTGCAAAAAGCAATTTTGATCCATTCATAAAAGTAAACGAGACAGTGAACTATTTATTTTTAAATCAATTATTATATAAAATTGCTTAGTTCTTTTCTAAATATAATTATAATAATTTACTATATATATATATATATATATATATATATATATAGTAAAATACTAATTTTGGAAAATATCAAGATCTTTCTACCGTGTTATTTTGAAATAGATTATACCAATTTCTTTCAAAATAAATAATATATGATATTTTGAAATAAATACGTATACGACGAAGAACGGGTTCGATGGCCGTCGATACACAATTTATAATAAAATAATAAGTCCTGAGTACATACCTTGTTACGATGTACCCTTACCAAAAAGAAATTCGCTCAATTCTCAGTCGTAAGGCTTTGGAGGAATTGTTGTTGTTTTGTTAAAAGTTTTGGAACAATAAAAGAGATTAGACTGATAAAGAAACCATGCCTCACAAAACACAATAGAATTATAAATTGAGGACATAATTATTAACAAAAGTAATGAAAAATAAGGTACCAATCAATATTAAACCAATTCAACTTAGGGTCCTTCAAGAAAAGAGCGTACAAATTCTTAAAAGGCCGGCAGCGCACTCGCGAGCCCTCTAGCATCGAGAGTGTCCATGGGGGGCGGTATCACTTAACATCAGGTGAGCCTCCTGCCCGTTTGCCCCCTGTTATATATAAACATGATGTTTGGCCGAGTAAAAATTTTTTGGATCACCCCAAATAAAAATTATTAAATTAAAATTATGTATTTCAAACAAATATTTCAAAAATTATAATTAACATCTTTATATATATTAATCGACTATTGATCGCCTCAATTTTGAGGTTCATTCATATGTAGTATATTAGAAAATCCTACATTCAATTTCTCGACGGAAATTTAACTTAAAAATGCTAAAGCTTTACACGCATTTAAAGGAAAATATCACGCCATACACGGCTTTAAAACTTCAACTCTACGCTTGTATGGCACTTTATTAGCTATATTTAAAAATTAGTACTCCAGACGAAAACATGGGGTGCGTTCATTGCATTTACTAGTAATATATTTGGAATTAAATTAAGGAAAGTCATCAAAATCAGCCGGCGGGCAAACACCACCCTCTCAGTTGCCTAATTGTTTCGAAATAACTGAATTATTACAAAATATTTACGTACCAATAGTTTAAATATGGTAGGTGTGAACCGTACTAATAATATTTAATTAAACGCTGGTTGATTTTAATATAATATGTATAAACAGGTTTGCATTGAGTTTTTGATCAATGTGATTACATAAGGTAAAGACTCTACAAATTGGTTTCAATTTAAACTGACTAATAAAAAGGTTTTTTTATAGAAGAGATATGGTTAGGGCGGGCATCAGGTGTTAAGTGATAACGCCGCCCATGAAAACTCAATTTCAGAACACTCGTGTGTGCGTTGCCGGCTTTTTGATGCGCTCTTTTCTTTAAGATTACGATTCTGTATTATTTTACATATTAAAAATTGATCAAAGTTTTATTTTTTTATAGTTGTTGGTAATTATTGTTAACTGTGTATTCCGTTTATGGCGTCTGTGTATAATTGTTTAGATATTGTATAATATGTTGCTGTAGGAATACCACAAAGTAAAAAATTAAGAATAAAAATCTCTGTCAATTCACAAACAAGGATTTTGTATATCACTATATCTTAGTTGCTTCCATACTTTTACAACCACAACAAAAGAAAAATTCATAAAACCCTTTCAAAACGGATACAATTGTGTGTGTATCAATGGCAGCAATCACAGTTACTTTCAATCAAAGGAAGTATGTACATCTTAGTTGCTAATTCTCACCTCATATAAATCGGAGGTCTAGGAATTCGTGTATGCGGTGATATTAGTTATTTTTACTACATATTTGTGTGTTATTCTCACGAGTATGTAAGTGCGTGCTCCTATTTCACCATGCCTCCTGCTGATAGAGGACAAATCTTTGTTTTTAATTTATTTTATTATTCTTTATTACTTAATATTTCATATGGAACATGGAGTAATGGTTGCAGCTCCTTACAAACATTGTATAAAAAAAACTTGGCGATTAAAAAGCATGGCGGAGAAAACTCTCCGCCATTCTTTTTAATAAACGTTGCCAGTTCTTCCGTTCTACACCCTTGATTTGAGAACTGGCAGTAAATGTAAAATTAGAATCATTTAAAGTATATTGACGTTCATAAGTGTACATTATGTTACCTATATGAATAAATGATTTTTTGATTTGATTTGATTTGATCTATTCTCATCAAAAAAAAAATCCATTGACGTAACTTTAACAAGCACAAAACGATTTATTTTATTTTATATAGAAGCTGTTATTGTTGGTTATTGGAAATATTTTCATTTAAACTATTCTTGTTAACCAATTTTTTATTTAATTACTTATTGCATTACCTACAACTTCGTCACTGCTTATGTGCATAGACTAGAGAGGTTAGCCTAGTGGCAAAAAAAAAACAAAAAAAAAACTTATTCGTACGTTTACAAAGACAGGTGGTAACAAAGTCTTTACAGATACACCTATGAATTACATTATGCATTTAAAATCATTCAATAGTTATTAGCAGTCTTAATGATAAAAATTTATGAACATCGTATAAGCCTGTTATAAGAAAAATGTAACTAATAATTCCTGAATTGACAAGTCTGACGTATACGGCTGTTATAACAAATGTTTCGTTTATGAAGACTTGTACAATGCTTAAACCTAGAGGCCTAGTTTAAGGGGTATATAAACGGCGTCATTTCATCTGGCTTTTATCAGTTTTTAAAAGTTTTTGTTAAGAAGGCCTCGCTAGGAATCATTAATTTATACAAATTAATTTTATTTTGTTAACTCATGTATAGTTTTATTAGTATAAATAAATAAATAAATAAATAAAATAAAAAGCCTTTTATTTCCAGTATTTAAAGTTTACACTTCTTTGAATTTATTTTAGTGTCAGTTCATGTAGTTTAACCTATGTTAGTATAATTTCTAAATAGTTTTATTAGTAAGACCGTTAAAATCCATTATAAAATATTCCCTCGAGGTCATAAGATGTCCAAGAAGAAATAATTAATAGAACCTCCATCGATGTATTTGAAAAACTCGACAGGGGTTCTTGGGGTCAAAGTGACTCGTAATTTGCGGTAACATGGGTCCAGATTTATATCTCGATTTTATTCGAACCCCAACTTGTAAGTGGAATAAATCAAAGAAGTTAGATTTGGGTTCAAATTAATTAGTACTTGCCTAGAATTTAATAGGTCACGCGATCAAAAATATAAAGAAATAATAGATATTCCAATGTGGGTGCAGTGGTGGCTTTTTTATTAGAGCTATTATTCGTCAACTTACATAACAATGGTCTAAATCTAGAAGGATCTCAAAAACACGTATTATAGTTATTTGTTGAGTTGAGACTGACATAGACTACATTTTATGCTACGCTCTTATCCCCAATTGATTCTGACAAATATTTTTTTATAAAACAGAAACGTCATTATAAATGCTATTTCTACTTTATCTCTGATCTCCAAATCATTTAAAGAAAAAAGGCAAGAAAAGAGCGTACCAACTCTTAAAAGGCCGGTAACGCACTCGCGAGCCCTCTGGCATTGAGAGTGTCCATGGGCGACGGTATCACTTAATATCAGGTGAGCCCCCTGCCCCCTGTTCTATAAAAAAAAAGATTGTCCAGAATTCGTGGGTCAACATTTGTTTTATTTGCCATTTTTATGCTACGCTATCAATTGTCAAAGTGACATTCACGTCAACATTTTCTTCGGCGATTTCATAGATACTTAGTATGGTTTTATATATTATGGGTTAATAATTCGCCAAACATTCCTTTTTCTTGGGGGCACAATAACACCAGATGTTGAGTGATATCCGCCCATAGACACTCCAGCCAAAGGTTTCGCTAGTGCCTTGCCTGTCTTTTGATACTTGGTACACTCACGAAGGACTAAACTACCATAAAAAACTAACCAAACTAAAAATATACGCTAATAAGCTGCAACTTTCAACTGTTTGAAATGGATTTGCACATATCAATTGTTTTTTTGGTCCTTCGATGACGAAAAACATCGGAAAAAATCAGATTTGACAGAACTACGAAGGTTAGGCTCCTCAAAAGAAAATAATCAAAGAAATGTATTTGTAATGTATTAATAACGCAAACCCCATATACCGTGTAGCTACCGAATTGTTATTTCAAAGCTAATTAATGCAAGTAAATATTAAAAACATAAAACATTTGAAACGGCCAGTAATATTAAATCAGTTTGGACGAGGGTGTTGTAATTGCGTTATAAGTACTAACTCGCTTGAACAGCGTTCGGAAAATAATTCACTCACGATTTAATTATTAAGCAAATGTAAGCATTATTAATCTTCGATTAAGGCTGGGTTTATTGGATTCCATTGATTAATACTTACGTGAGGTTTTTGTTACGATTTCAGATAAATACGAGTAAACTTGTAAGTAAATTGTGAAATTCAAATATTTTTTATATATTTTTAGTACCTACACTTTTAACGCGGTACCCTTATAAAGTTTTTGTATAACGCGATTTCTGTGCACATACAACGATGTCATTGAAATGATTTGCGAAGTCCGTAATTAGTTTTGCGTTTTGTACCTGTGTAACTTTAATAAATTCGTGTTCCCTAGTTTTTTCAATTGTTCAAACACAGGAATTTTTGAGTCTAATATTTCAACGCGATTTTCTATAACACGTTTTAAAGATGAGCGTATACGAAAGTCTTTTCATTAAAACTTAACATATGAATACGAATTTGTTAAGATGTGGTAATTATTTGAACCAAAAATTAAAATTAATCTATTATGATTAGAGGTACTTTTTAATCGATATAGAGGGTAGATAAATTAACCATCATTTTTAAATAAATTAATTTAAATTTAACGTTTTGTTACAATTAACTCATAATATAAAGAAGTTAACAAGACCAATTTTTCTGTAGGTAGGTGAGAGTGTAGTTGAAATGATATCGATGTAAGTGTCGAAAAAAATACAGTACATGTATATGTTACACATACGTTAATATGGCATTTTTATATAAGTGGAAATACAGAAAACCTTCCAAAATAAAACATAGACAAGGTTTTCTGTAATAGCTCTTCGTCTCGCTAAGGGATACCTGATTTCACATTCAATTCAATCTAAACCTGCTGAGTAAAGATCACGTATGTACGGACACATAAAATGGTTGTAAAAATAAATGAAATAGGAACTATTTGTTACGATACATGCAGACTCTGAATTATTAAACATTCTGCCAAATTACATTTTCGTTTACTGTAAGAATATATAGATTCAGTGTTGGCCTAGTAGCTTCAGCGTGCGACGCTCATCTCTGAGGTCGTAGGATTGATTCCCAGATGTACACCAATGAACTTTCTTTCTATGTGCACATCAAACATTCGCTCGAACGGTGAAGGAATGTCGTGAGAAACCGTGAGGAGGACCGGCTTGTTTTAGACCCAAAAAGTCAATGGTCGCAGGCACAAGAGGCTGATTATTCGATTGACAAATGATCACAAAACTGATAATGAAATCTGAGGCCTAGTCCTTAAAATAAATATATAGAATCAAAGTACAACGATACAAATGGCAAAACAAAATATGCGGGTATTTTACAATATAAACTACCGTCTTTAGTTTAATGTAAGCAATAAGTCTAAAAAATACCGACGATCTACAACTAAGTGTTTTAAAGCGGAAAAATCACTGCAAATTAAAATTACAAAATACATATTTTTAGTTATTACAAGTCAGTTACGTTATTACAAAATACATATTTTTATCAAAAATATAGGGAAAAAATTCAACGTAATACGATACTTGAGTTTAACTCCGGCTTCGGCTTGTTAATTAAGCGCTGATTAAATCAAACGCCGTTTAAGTCTTCTCCACAGACCATAAATTTCACGGACATTAACTGCAGCCACTTAATTAGATAGATCCGAGTACTGCAAGTGAGGACGTTATTTGTCAAAGAATATGTTATTATAGATGTAACATTGGATAATATCTAAAGTCCAGTTCAAAGTGCATTTGTGGGTGAGATTTATAGATTGTTAGCAAAACTGTCCAAATCATTTTAATCGGAAATAGAACCGAGGCTCCCTCAGAAAAGCTTCAGTCTCTCACACCGATGAAGCTCTGAGATGATTTTAGCCAGCTCAGATTTATAAAATACAAAGCACTAGCAACCTCCCAATCTGTAAGCCGATTTCATTATACTTCTCTCGGCCGGTAAAAGCGTCGCTGTCTTGGATGGTATAACTAGGCTAACTTAGTATTTTTTTTATTTTTTTTTTATTTATTTAGTGTATTTACAATCTTAAATAGAAAGTTGGTGTGATGGAAACACAAACTGGACACAGTTTTTCTGTCGTCCAGGACGTCGAAGATATTTAAATAATTAACTTATTTACATAACTTAAGCCAGTGACATAATATACAAAAAAACAAATTTAACGAATGGCGACAATAGTACCAATTTCAGCTGGTAGGTGGCACCGTTCTTCTCTAATTCACTAAGATTTTTACCTAAATATGAAACCCACAGATGAGGCAACTTATTCCAATAAAATTTCCCACTACTATCAAACTATAATTTTACGCTGGAACTCAATTACATCGCGATACAACGCGAAACAAGCAATTTAATACCAGAACAGCAAAAGTTTAGAATTGTTCTGAGTTTTATTTAGTACATCGTATTGGTATAAGTGAATATTTATGACTTGAGAAGTTTTATTACTGTATTTTCAATTGCATCTTATTTTTGTGGTTTTCGCTTCTGTTATGTCTTTACGACTGGCGTTTTATCCTTGTATTCAGAGGTTATGTTTTTGTTTTTTTGCTACTATTGTCAATTGTTCAAAGTCATAAAATTTCTTTTACTAGTTCAGGTTTCTACTATATATCAATTAGTAAACATAACTGTAGTATATATTTACTAATTGATAAAACTCATTAAAACATTAAAACAGTATAAAACGCATTTTTTATGGGACATATTTGTGATGGTAGAATGACTCAGGCGTTTCTATTTAGATTTTAATAAAGCTTTAATCAAATCTATCAGATATATTATTAAAATGGAAAATAAATAATTATTAAACCATTATATAAGTCGATGACTCTGGTTATAAATATATTGTAACTGTTACGTGATAAAATAAGTCAGTTATGTATTAATTTTTTTTAGTGCTTATTTTTTTATAGATCAGGGGACAAACGGGCAGGAGGCTCACCTGATGTTAAGTGATACCGCCGCCCATGGTCACTTTTAATAACCAGAGACTCGCGAGTGCGTTGCTCTTTTCTTGAAGGATTCGAATGAATTCGTTCAGAAATACTTCAGTGGGCAGCACAGTTTACAGTCATAAAAGTTTATAATCTGTAGGTATTTAATCTTTGACGTGACATAGACACAGCTCCAGGCTGTAATTTGGCGTAAGTAGGTGACAACAAGCGAAGATTAGTAACGTTATTGTTATGATAATAACGTTAATTTATAATGCTTAACGTTATTACGGATGAGCGTTGTTGCACATTAGTCAACTCGTAAACGTTATAATTGCAGTGATTTATTATGAGATCTGATGTTCTAGTCAAAATATCTGCGCTTTATATAATATCTGATTTCAATACATTACATAACATAATCATTGAACAGTTTCAGTTTACACTAATTAATTATTTAATATGAATGTATCAAATTATCCGAGTTTATTAAGTTAATAATCTTTATCACGACACACAAACAACTTCTAGATTTCTAAATTATTTATATTTGTATAGGGATTCATATTTCGACATAACAGGCGCGGCGCGGGCGTTGGTTCAAAATTTATTTATTTAGAAATGAATGAAAATCTAATGTAGTTACGATTATCTAGTGGATACAAGTGCATGGGACTAGTGCTAAGAAGGTTAATTCTAATTCATTTGCGATATTTGTTTTAAAATAAGTGTTGTTTGCTTGTTTTATGTAGATTTGCTATTTTTAAAGAGTACCTACACTCTCTTTGCCGTTGAGTAGGGATGTCTACCTGTATCTTATATTGCATGATAAACATATTTCATTTATTTTTTGATTTTTTATGCAAAGTTGAAGAGTCTCTAACACGAACTCTTATTTGGACTATGTTAATATTAATAAAAAAAATAATAAATGAACTTTTGTGAAACAAATATTCTTTAGGTATTTTGTTCCTAGAGAGCAAATTTTATCTTTTATAACAGTCAATGTACGTAGTGTTTCTTAACACGTTGTATAAAAAGTTACATTAATAGTTTTTAAATCTCTGATACCCCGATTATGTTCAATGATTTTTCACAAAATAATAATACTGACGACGCATAGCTTCAGAATCGCTTTGATTTACACTATTATTCGTCACGGTAAGAACTAAGTAAATAAAAAATATCAATTTATAAGAATTCATAAAATGGTTCGAAAATTTCCACAATTTAGCACTACGTATTATCTGAACTTCTTCAGCGCTTCAAAAGTTAATAATACGACCTCAAAGCTTCTCAAATATTTTCTATTAGGAGTTAAAACTTACTTAAAATAAATTGGAAAACTTTTTAAAAGCTATCGATATTGCTTGGAACAATTTACCTTCATTCGGGAGACCATTTAGTCGTAATTGTGTTAATTTAACTGCAAGAATCTTAAAAAACCTGCGTTATTAAATCGCAAAGTTCAAATAAAAGTTTATATATTTTACCTATTTAGTTAGTACTGCAGTTGCTATTTTTTTATACAATAAATATGTCCACATCATGGGACATTACGATTTAGCCTAACTAATTACTAATTCAAGTCTAACCTAAATTACTAAAAAGGATTTTTTATTATAAGCTTCAAATAACGCTACTTACAGTCTCTATTAAAGGGAAGACACTCTGTACTTATGTTCTATTTTATCACTGTTTAGCACTTATTTACGTACACTAACACTAATCCACTAGTTAAAATAGTTTTTTTTCCTTTTTAGTCTAGGCCCGTGTTGCTAAATGATTATGAAAAAGTTCACTTATTCCAGCAGTGTCGGCTTGACAGTGTAGGTGCATCTACAGAACGTAAAGACGTATTAGAATCACGACTGTACTCCAATGGAGTTTTCATTCAGTTTGCGCAATTTTAATAAACTCGTAACGTGAAAGAATGAGTAAAATAGTGGCAGAGAGTGTCTTGCAAGTCTTCTCATCCTTTCTACCCCCTTGGAAACTGGGTTAGTAAATTTAAAATTAGAAGCATCTTGAAGAAACCGGCAAATCTTAGAACCAAAAATCGATGACATATCAGCCACAGAAGTCTCCATGTTTTCTATTAAGAAACATTTACAATCCGACCAAGGATTTTTACTCTGGTTATATTTAATAATAGTTTACATAACTTTTATTATTCATTGAAAACTAGCTCCCACAAAAATCTGAAATTACTTTATTCGTTCATCAATAAAGTGGATATTAATCAATTTATTAAGCGGAGTGTTCGAAAATATTCCCAGAAAGGTAATTTTTCAGCTTTGTTTACCGAACTGACAATTTATGTGCTCTTTATTACATAAACTATATGTAACAGTAGGGTTAATAAAATACGCTAAATAATAACATAATTAAAACAAATAATTGCTTTTAAGACAGGTAATAGCTTCGGCTGCCATTTGTATCAAAAACTCAAAGATTCTTATACCTTATCAAATCAAATCAAATCAATACTAATCAAATCAAAATATCTTTATTCATTTAGGTAAACATGTACACTTATGAACGTCAAGAAAAACAAATTAAATTAACTGTAAATTTACATTTACAACCAGTTCGCAAGTCAAGGGCGTAGAGCGGGTAAGAAGAACTGGCAAGAAAGTTTCCGCCACTCTTTTCAATCGCCAAGTTTTTAATACAAATTGTTTGAACTGGAGCAAATCATGTTATTTCTTAAGTATTTATTATTTCTTAAAAACGGATTTCATTACATTTTTGTATATTTAACTATATCTACTTTGTTTTATAAAGATTGACTTTGGTATTCGAGTGTCGATAATAGATAGAGCACACTAAATGAAAAGAGAAGTTCTTTACTCTAGAGAGTACCTAAATTATAAAAAATAACAAAAATCAGTGGCGCCACAACCTCTTTAGGTCTTGGGACATGAAACCGATTCAGAAATCTGAGTCGGAATGATCATTTTTTAATCTAATAGGCAAGTAGGTGATCAGCCTCCAGTGCCTAACACACACCGTCGCCTTTTTGGGTCTAAGACATGTCGGTTTCCTCACGATGTTTTCCTCACCGTTCGAGCAAATAATTCAATACAATTCTTCGACATGCGTTTTATCCCGACCTTACCGTTAACACTAGTCTGTGGCAGTTTATTTCAGTTTTTATGTAACGTGAAGTAATTAAACCACTCTGTTTACTCGATACTGTTGACGAACTTACACGTGAATCGAATTATATTAAGTGCACTCCAGTGAATTGTTATATTATAATTGGATGTTATTGATATTTTAAACAAAAGTACGATGTATTTATATATATATATATATATATATATATATACTGTACAACTCGTACAGGTTTGAGGTATTTATTTTATGGGTTAGGTTATATTCCTGAGAACATAGATATATACATACCAAATCCCTGCTGCAATAATGGTCTGTCTAAAACTGAGAGAAACGTCGTGAGAAAATTAGAGTACAAATAAATTCGATGGCATGACCCAGGCACAGAAGGTTTTCTATTAGAATTTTAAAATGTTTTCTGAGCATAGAAAGTAACATCGTTTAATGATTTCACTTAACATCCACCAGCCAATATCGGCATTTCTGCATCATATTCAATGAATCCAAGAAGAATTTAAATTCAATAAATCAAGAATTTGTCAAGAAAAGCTAGTTTTAATAATCAATAAAAACGGGTGTTGCTACAATCTATTAAGATGTGGGAAATTCAATTATTGCCTATTTTGTCGTTTAGTAAGCAGACTTCACTAAGTGGTTGATTCGTAGTAGTTGAGATATCTTAGAAAATTAAAATTTGAATACTCTATTACATGATGTTATAAAATGCTTATTAAAGTAATAGCCCACTCTGTGTACTTGATTTAAAACGTTATTAAGGTTTCTTTTATCAAATAATCTGAAAACCGGTGATTACCAAAAATGTCTTTGCCGCAGAAACCAGTTTTTCGTAATCATTTGTTTCTAAATGGCAAGTAAGACGTATTGGGTCAAAGGTGTGTTCTGTGGTAGGTCCTCAGTGCAGTATTGGCTTAGCACCATCAGCACTGCACACATTACTGCTGTTTTCTAAATGTAATTATAATAAATTATTTTTAACAATATATGAAATAATCTTATTAGTATACCAATTAACAGTCACATAAGCTAGTTTCAAGACCTGTCCAAGAATTTTTTCTGTCTGACATTTAACATATTTTTCGGCGTTCAAGGCGACATTGCACTTCGAATATCTTAATGATAGTAGGAAAATGAAAGCTTTTGATTGTGTTTATTATATCTACCAGGCTATCACGGTAACTGAAAAACAAAATTGCTTTAGAATTAATCAATTTCAGAGGTTATTAAATTATAACCGCTGCCGACCTGCTTGAGGTGCGCCATTTGACCCGAATTTTCCATCGCTTATTAATAATTCTGTACACAACCTGTCTAGTAACTGAGTTACTAGATTTTATTTAATTAAAGGAGTGTATTTCATTGGCAGAAATCTTTTACTTGATTGTATGAATATTTTGAGGAATTTTAATTAAAAATTCAAATTTATTTTATTAAAACCACCTGCGTATTCTTTGTGATAAACTATTTTTAATTTCGTTACCTTTTCTAATGCTTGAAGGTTTTATAAGATTTAATTGAAACATTTGGAGTTTCTTTAAGGATTATAAATGTAAAATTCAAGAAAACAAAATTAATGATTCAAGTAATAAAATAATGTTGTCACGGAGCTAGGCCAAAATGAGGCCACCAAAATGTTTGTGTGGCATTGGATGCAATAATGGACTTGATAAACGTACTATAGTAATAATAAATATACTAAGTTTCCAGATTGATTGGTATTATTTTATATTAACAGATAGGCATACTATAAAATCGCCGGAATGATGCTTTTGAAGCGAACAAATTAATTTTTGGAGAATGACGAACTTATATACTCAAACTCAAAATAACTTTATTTATATAGCTACACTTATGAACGTCAACAGATGAGGTGTTATGAATAAGGATGGTAAATTGATTCTATATTTACATTTACTAGCAAAGGCATAGAGCGTGCATGAAGAACTGGCAACTCTTCATCAACAATTTTAATCGCTTAGTTTTTTACTCATACAAATAGTTTGAACTGAAGCAAATCAATCCAAACGATTAGGATCTTTAAATATTCGTCAAATGTATAAAAAGTTGATTGTATCGACTACTTTTTTTATAACTTTATAAAGGTCTGTAGTAAATAAAACATCAGGATAAAAGACACATCTGTCACGGTAAACCACATCAGAAAGATATTAGAATTACCCTGTTTGCAAACGGCCAAGTACACAGTCGTAAATAGCAGAAGAATATCGGGACTGTGGTTGTATATGCATCTATTTCAAAACTAACCAATTGGGTACAATCTTTATGTTAAATACTCCAAAAAATAAATGTTCCTCACATGAATACTAATTATGCTAAAAACTCAGTTTTGTATCGCGCTGCCCGGACATACAATGACCACTATTTAGGCCTTGACTTGTTTAGGTTATCGCGGAATGTGGTTAAAAAATGTATTAAGAATATACATAGCGCAAAATCATCTACATCATAAGCACACCCCACATACACACCATCACGTACATACCCACACTTTTACACCATTACACAACACAACCAATTTAGGCTTAATTAATTAAATTTAATCACAGTTAGTTAATTGTATTAAATACTTTGTTTGTTTGTTCCCTTTTATAAATCTTTTTGTTATATAATGTATCATGTATTCCATTTGTGGCTATATTCTCAGTGTATTTGTTTGTAATTATATATAATTTATGTTAGCTGTAGGAGTACTAAATAAATAAATAAAAAATGTCAGTTAATGTAATTCATCAAATTATAGAGCTTTCAAAATTGAAAAGCTTAACATCGAGTGCGAGTTACATTCCTAAATAAATCTCGTTGCACCCTTGTCAAGAGATAAGTGGATATCCGTTCCAAATACTTCCAAACGTACGTATCTACGTTGTGATCACGTAAATTTTTCTAATCTTGACTGTACCGACTGCTTCTTTAGAACTTTATAAATTTAATTTATTTCCTGAAAACTTAGTATTGTATTTGAGGAACAATTTTTACAAAAGAGATCTGTATACCCAAGAAAATGAGTCCAAACAAACACTTTTTTGTATTTAAATATGGATTTACTACTTCTTAGCATTGTAGCATCGACAATAGTTGTTGATGGAATGTCAGATTATATTTTTAAGGGGAAAAATGCTTAGTAAAAACTTAACTAAAAGGGAATATTTGGAACAGTGCAACCATATCAAACAAGTGGGATACTCAACCTGAAATCAATTAAAAAATGAAATAATGCACGAAATATTGCAACTCCTTAGGTGCGGAGGTATACTTTTAACAAAAAGACAAAAATAAATCACTGGCGCTACCTTTTTCGGTCAAAAATTTTTTTTCCGTTTGGGCCTCAGATTTCTGTAATGATCATGTGTCAATCGAATTAGCAAGTAAATTATCAGCCGCATATGCCTACCACACGCCGCGCCGTCGACATTTTTGGGTCCAAAGCAAGCCGGTTTCAAGGTGTTTTCCATTAAACCAGCCGGGCATCGAACCTTCAACCTCAAGTATGAAAGTCGCACGCTGAACTAGGTCAATACTGCTGCGACTTATTACTGGCTATATTAAATAACTGATAATCAAAATCAAATCAAAATCAAAAGCATCATTTATTCATATAGGTAACATAATGTACACTTATGAATGTCAAAATATACTTTAAATCATTCTAATTTTACATTTACTGCCAGTTCTCAAATCAAGGGCGTAGAACGGAAGAGAAGAACTGGCAATAAACCCTCCGCCACTCTTTTTAATCGTCAAGTTTTTTTACACAATGTTTATAAGGAGCTGCAACCATTACACCATGTTCTATATGACATATCGAGTAATAAAGAATAATAAAATAAATTAAAAACAAAAGAAGAGTACATTCCAGTAATGGGAGTGTTATTTCAACATGGTATCTTTACCATACGTTATGTTAATTTTAAAACATTAATAACTCAGCATATTTACCTCAGATAATCGTGTAAGAAGCAAACGATGTATTCGAGTACTTCAAAAGGATTTTCCAGATAAGGGAATGTCGTTTTAAATTCCACTACGTACTGAAACTCGTACAAACTGGTTACAAAGGATTGCGAGTTCCCGTCACGGATTAACATGGATATTGAATCAGTCTGCACGAACAACTCTACATGAGAGTAACGCTTTTTGTATACGATTGGACGGTGTCATAATTTTAAAGTGTGTACTTAATAGTTAATATTGTTACATTGCTATCTTGTTTCTATACCTCATAAGGAAAACGTAGCTTGCAATAGGAGACATAAATCATAGTACCTGGATGCCCGAGCTTTGCTCGGTATTTATTTATTTTTATAAATTGTGTTTTTTGGAAATTATATTTCAGTACGAATTACATTGTAATAAAATGATGAAAGTTATTTGACTGACTTCTTAAAACGAGCAATATGACTAAGTTAATAAAACACGAATAAAATTACATTTTCTAGAAATAATTCCTAGCTAGATCGATTTATGGCCCCCGAAACCCCCCTTATACTAAATTTCATGAAAATCGTTGGAGCCGATTCCGAGATTCCAATTATATACAAGAATTGCTATTTTATATTTATAATTTAAACTGTTCATAATCCTTCCTGTATGTTGCTTTTCAGTAATTTTAAAATGTTGTTATGTGTATCGCTAGTTTTACTAAGTATAAGTGGTTGTATGGTGTAATGAAGCAGTGTTGGCCAAGTGGCTTCAGCGTGCGACTCTCATACCTGATGTCGTAGGTTCGATCCCGGGCTGTGCACCAATGGACTTTCTTTCTATGTGCGCATTTATCATTTGCTCTAACGGTGAAGGAAAATGTTTTCCCAAAAAGTCGACGACGTGTGTCAGGCACAGGAGGCTGATCACCTACTTGCCTAATAGATTTAAAAATGATCATGAAACAGATTTAGAAATCTGAGGCCAGGACCTAAAGAGGTTATAGCGCCACTGATTTATTTATTTTTTATGTTTTAGTTACTTAGAATTTAGGTATAATCTATATAGGTACTAAACAAACGCAGGATTGAACTGCCACACGTTTTTTAAATTAAATATTATGTTTTATTTTAATCCAAAAAAGTTTGTAATACTTAATTTTTTACACCTCTGGCGGCGTAAATATCGATCAATTGTTCTTTGTAATGTTTTACACAGAATATAGAAAACACTGGAGAACTTACCTAGTACTATATTAAATCACTGCATGGTTAACTAGCTAATATCACAAGTTGCTTCCGTTTCCTACGCCATATTCGAATTTGGAAAATAGTATAACAAGACTATCTTGAACATTTGAACTATGATATATTATGATAACTCATCTGTATATTTTTATCATCGTAAATATAACTTGGCCAAAACTTTACTATATTTTTTTTAGTTTTTTTTTACTTTTGGCGCGATCGGGAAAAATGATGACAGTGAATTTTTACGAAGCGCGCGCACACTGACACCTAAATTCGACATCGTAAAGTTCGTTCTAGGTGGCATGAAAATCGATAACTATGTTCAAGTTGTATATTCTAGTATTTTTATATTTAGAACACGTGTTTCGCAACAGTACAATTAAACAGTGTGAATAAATAAATATTATTTTGGTGTTTTTATTAAATCAATTTCATATACGACGGTGATTGTATTTCCTAATAATTTATTTAATATTTATTGAATATTAGTGATAATACTGATTTGAATATACTGTTTTGAGTACATTTATAGATTTGAGGTTAATTGGCGATATGTATAATTTATTAACATCGTTAATTAAATATTATTACATTATTATCTAATTTGTTTGATTAATTTTAATATTAATCGTTAATCACTACTGCATTTTAGTTATTTTTTCCATACGCCAAAGAAGTATAACTTCTAACGCATGTACATAAGTACACACACAATGTTTTTAATTTATTTACGTATATTTTACAATATAATCCAGTAAAATCGTGATATGTGTACATTAGGAAACTACTGTGGGTTGTGTAATTATAGGAGACAAATACATATAAAAGTTCATTTTTAATTTACTTTCTATGTTGGTAAGCGTTAGGCTGTCGAATAACGACTGGGTAGTCCATTTATTAGCCGCGGTAAATCAAATCAAATCAAAATATCTTTATTCATATAGGTAAACATACACTTATGAACGTCAACAAAAACAAATTATTTATTCACACTTCGTTGCTAGAAAGAAACACAAATAACACAATACATATAAATTACAAGGGATGCAACGGGCGGCCTTATCGCTAACAAGCGATCTCTTCCAGGCAACAATATTAATGTGTGGCATAGAAGGCTGGCGAATGATCACGAAATATATATGTATATATATATACAATATATATTTATATATATAAGGCCAAAACTATATTGTTCGTTGTCCATATCAAGTGAATTACATGAAACTATTGAAATTTCCTTAAGAACGTTTCAATATAAGGACGCAAAGCAGACTATTTATGTAATATTGTGTGTCTAAGTATTTTATAAAATATCAACTAATATAGTATTCATAAAGGAAATTTTTACAAGCAATCCCAAAATCTAGATATCAAGAAGCCTGTTAATAAACAACAAAAACAAAAAATTTAGAACCATATTCACAATTTCCCTTCAAGAAATAAAGCAAAATCTTCTCAACCAATTTTAGAGCAACAAATTGGCTTAGGCTTTCCTTTGCTGTTCTTATTAGAACTATGGCTTATGGTAAGGCTTAGGCGGTGCCGCGACTCGCTCGAGAGAAAAGTAAATTTCCCCAATGGCTTTAAGTAGTCGACGGTTGAACCTGTAACGTTTACAGTTTAAAACATTCAGTTGTAATAGTTTGCAATTTTTTATTAAAAAAAAAAACGAATTTATCACCTGATAAAAAAATGGTGTTTGGATTTGAGATATTTTTGTCGTTTCGATACGTTAATAACGGCGTGGATCAGTGCAGTCCTTGGTGTTAATTTAAAAAAAATCAGTGGCACTACAACCTCTTTAGCTCTTGGCCTCAGATTTCTGAATCTTCTGAGCTTTCGACCTATATGCGTTCACTCTGAATAAAAACAAATTAACTGATCACTATTTTTTTAAAGTTTGTTCTTGAATAAAAAGGCGTAAGTATTATTTATTTATTTATTTATTAGGTTTAAAGACATTTAATCTCATAAAAGACATTAGTCACTTACATGAGACACTTATATTATGCTAACGTTACAATTGGTAAGTTGAGAATTAAAAAAAAAAAAAAGAGAAACTTGGTAGAACTTGGATGAACTTTCATTTCCGTAGATTTGCATCACTCAATAGATGGTCTTTTAATCTTGATTTAAATATTGCTAGGCTACCTGCACTTTTTATATTTTGTGGGAGTCTATTATACCGCACTACTCCCCCAACGCTCAATGTTTTTTTGCCGTAATTGGTTCTATACTTAGGTATAATTAAATTTTGAGGGCGTCGTGAACTGCGCTTTTGAATTTGATTTATTTTAGTGAATGTAATGTTAGTGTGTATGCAGTCATTTAAAATTTTGTAGATTAATAAGCTGGTATTATATTGAAATAATTGTTTTATATTCATAAGTTTTGTTTCTGTGTAGATTTTTTGTGTGGAAGTTAAGTATGGGTAATGGAAAAGCAATTTAATTACTTTATTTTGAGCAATTTGAAGATTTGATATGTTAGTTTTAGTCGCAGCTCCCCAAATTTCAATCAGGTAAAGAAGGTGTGATATTGCCAAAGAATTATAAATAAGAAGACGGACTTTACGAGGAAGGCTCCGAACTATTTGTCTAAGAGAACCTCTTAGAGAAGATAATTTAGTTATTAAATGATTTATGTGCGTTGTCCATGTTAAGTTATTGTCAATGTATAATCCAAGATATTTTTCGCTTTTCTTTTCAATTAGAGGTTCATTATTTATTGTTAAAGGCAAATGTGGTGGAATTTTAAAATTTTTAGATTTAAAAATTAAGTACGAAGTTTTAGAAATGTTAATAGTTATTATTAAAGCGATCTCTTCCAGGCAACCCTAGTAAGAAAAGAAAACAATAAATAAAAAAATGATGAGTGCAAGAAGTGCATAACCAGAAGTTATATAAAAAACAAACTATATTTATATTAATCTATAAAACCTTAATCTAGAGAAAATAAAAAAAACCAATATTAATAACTAAATAAAACTAAAAACCTAATCTTACAGATTCAAAAATAGCAAATAGTGAATAACATACACAAAAAGAATATTACGGACTATTAATAATAATCAGTGGCGCTACAACCTCTTTAAGTCCTGACCTTAGATTTCTAAATCTGTTTCATGATCAATTTTTAAATCAAATAGGCAAGTAGGTGATCAGCCTCCAGTACCTGACACACCTCGTCAACTTTTAAGACATGTCGGTTTCCACACGATGTTTTCCTTCACCGTTCGAGCAAATGTTAAATGCGCACATAGAAAGAAGTCCATTGGTGCACAGCCTGGGATCGAACCTACGACCTCAGGTATGGGAGTCGCACGCTGGAGCCATTAGGCCAACACTGCTCTGTTGTTATTTTTAGTAAACTTATTCGTTTTATTAAAAATAATGGACTGTGAACTTGAGATATATTATTTTTAATTGTTACGTTATACGATGGAAATGGCGTAAAACAGTGGAATATTTGGTTTATTTTTTGTGTCAAACTTAAATCTTGCTTAACTTCATGTAGGTATGGTATGGTAGGTGGGCTCAATTTCCGCAACTAGACTCAAATTTTGGTCCGTTTTGCGTAAAGCCCTGGCTACTTAAGCCAGCCTAGCTCCTTCCAGAAGCACAGAAGTCTCCTGGGCACTTCACAGGCTTCGAGCGACCTCACTGTTTCGAGGATTTCTGTTCGTAGTTAAGCCACAGCCTCGCAAACATTCATGTAGGTAACATCATGTACACTTCAGAACGTCAAAAATGAAATACACATGACTGATTTAACATTTACTGCCAGTTCTCAAATCAAGGGCGTAGAGCGGAAGAGATGAACTGGCAATAAACTCTCCGCCACTCTTTTTAATCGCCAAGTTTTTTTCTTTTACGCAACGTTTGTAAGGAGCTGCAACCATTACACCATGTTCCATATGACATCTTGAGTAATAAAGAATAATAAAATAAATTATAAACAAAGCTTTGTCCTCTATCAGCAGGAGGCTTGGTGAAATAGGAGCACGCACTTACATAATCGTGGGAACAACACGTATAATGATAGGTTCTTAAGATACCTTAACGTTAAGTTAAAATAATTATTATCAAATTTTAAACAATTTCACAAATTTACAGTAGAATAACGTGCTTTTAAAAAATCGTTTATAAATACTTTATGCTTAACTAAGATAAAATAAAAAAATGTGACGTCACGGGACGCCTGGCAGATGTGAAACATCGAAATTATTTTGTGAAGTAATATGCAGAAAAGAACAGATTGTGATAGGAACTAAATATGTCATAATGATAAAATAAAATATTACGATGACTATTTATTGAATAAACATTAATTTTCATTAAATACAAAAATTTACTACTGCATATAGATTGTATGTATATACCATCATATAGCGTGGCGATGCGTCGCCACGCCAGAAATCGGTTTTACGTGCGGCTATAGATGTTTCACATCAATATTTTTACTTAATTATTGGTTTTCTTTGAGCACTTTGGTCATTGCGGGTGATACAAATTGATATAGAAAATGACATCCAGAAATTTACAGCATTTTATAGATGTCTTCTAATTCAACTGTTTAAATTAAACTATCTCACTACACTTAAAGTTCTATTATTTACTGAGTCTTTCGTTACAAAGATTAATTTATGTTGCTATGCTATTACGTACTTAATTTTCGATGATTTCACGGAAGTAGACATTGATCTGCTTTATTCGGTTCCAAGATTTATTTCTCAAAGAATTTGTTTGTTTTCACTTAGTGAGAAAATTTAGAGTAGGTTAGTTATGTACATCGTGTTATGAAATTATTTAAAAATAAGCTTTATAAAATAAAAATATTAGTTGCTGATATATTATGTACAATATTTTTACAAAAATACAGGTAGATGGCATCAACGTTTTAAAAGACATTATGTGACTAATGAATAGTAATAATTTCTTAGATGGTCGTTTACAGATATAATTAAGTGTGAAGTGCATTGTTTGATGTTTTTTTTATGAATTCGTATTCCGCCTTGATAGATTATAATAAGTTTTTTGTAATTAGTCCTTAGTTGTTTTAAACAATTTGATCAATATTTCTTTATGAATATTTTTTTACTAAACAAATTAGTTGTATTAGTAGGAAAATATAAAATAAACTGCTCTATAAACAGACTTCAAAAGAAGGATTTTCGGTTTGATATGTAGGTTTTATTGTTGAAATATCTGAGTAAAAAAGGCTTCCAAGAAATTGTGGTAAATTACGAAATTTAAATATATCATAAACTAAATTTGTTGAAATATTAGACTACTATTACTAGATATCTAGAATAGATAGAGATCTTTTAATGAAATAAACTACAACTAAGGAAATAGCCATAGTTTTATTCTCTGACGTTATCCTGCATGATATTTCAAGCGATAAGGATATTAAACACATTATGAAATTACCGACAGCAGCGCCATCTGCCGGGCTGATTTGTGAATCTAAACTATAATGTTTTACGCAATTCTCACACTTACTCCCAGAGGAGTGCGTAAACAAATTGAAACACCTAACTAAAAGACTAAGCAATACAAACAACTGAAACATTGAAAACCCATAAAATATCTGTTCAAAACTCAGCAAAAACCAGACCACAAATTTTTAATATCCATAAAATACTTTTTGTTGAGAATTCCCGCCAATTTACGGGTGCGGTAAAAGTTTCAGTGAGTTACTGATGAAAACAATTACCCGACTAACTACTTCCTGGGGCTTAGCCTTAAGTAGCTTGAAGTTGCTACTCTGAGCTGATTGGAATAGCTATTTCACAGTTCTAGTAATAGAAGTTTTAAGTCTCTAGATTTATCGTTACTATTTCCATTGCGTTGCATGCAAAAAAGTTTTATTGAAGTGGAGGCTAATTTTATATGAATTTTCTTTTATTTCTTAAATGGACTTTATTATTTTCGTGTATTATAAAGTATAGGATTTCAGATATGATGAGGAACTAAATATTATGACATTATCCGGTCAATATATTCTTGAAGCCTTGTTGTAAGTACAAAAAAACTTAAACGATTTCAAAACAAATGGTAACTTTCACCAGTATAATACGCGTAATAGAACTAATTTGAGTGTGCGACCAACCAGGCTCCAGAAGATAAACCACTCCTTATATGGAAATTGTATTCGTTTTTACAACAAACTCCCAAGCGAAATTAGAGAACTGTCACTAAATAAATTCAAAGCCCTTGTTAAAAGTAAATTAATTAATAAAGCCTTTTATAAATGTGACGAATACTTAAATGACCCTAATCCTTGGGATTGATTTGCTCCAGTTCAAACAATTTGTATTAAAAACTTGGCGATTGAAAAGAGTGGCGGAAAGTTTCTTGCCAGTTCTTCTTACCCGCTCTTCGCCCTTGACTTGCGAACTGGTTGTAAATGTAAATTTACAGTTAATTTAATTTATTTTTCTTGACGTTCATAAGTGTACATGTTTACCTATATGAATAAAGATATTTTGATTTGATTTGATGTTTTAGGATTCGTTTTTGCAATGATATATACATACTTGCTGCCCCCGAGAACTTCGTTTCTGCGATTCTTAATGCGATTTTACTTAATAACGTATCAAACCGAAAATTGTAGGTTTTTCAAAACAACAAATTTTTCTCTATATAAACAAATTTCAAGTTATAAGTTTTTAACTAACAAATAAAAAATAGGCGTTAATCGGAGAGAGTAGATTAAAATTAAAGGTGGTATGTAATTTTTTATGGTGTAGGTATCATAAAAAAATAAAAACAAAAAAATAATGTTTTGGGGTGGACACATCTTATTAGTTAGGGGTTCAAAGATCTAAGATTTGTTGAATATGCATAAAAAATTCATAAGAATCGGTCGAGCCGTTACCGAGGAGTATGGGAACGAACATTGTGACATTATAATTTTATATATTAGATAAATAAATAAATTAGTTAAAGAAGTATTGCTTTATTAATTAGTTAAAAATCAACCAAGGATGGAGCTATTTTCACCGACATTATTTGCGTATTATCTTTTTACATGGTCTAAAAAACAAAAGCTTTATTGAACTAACAATGGTGAAAGTTCTCCGTCATACAACTATTTATGGACACTTTTCTTTGTTTGTGTTCCTCAGTATGAAATGAATAGGAACTTCTATAAACGCCCATTATCAAACTTAGCATCCATGCAGATCATCTTATACGACGTGTTTTTCATTGCGTCGTTACAGGTCCTGGCTAACTTTCAACGTGCTGTAACTTTGCCGAATAGTTTAATTAAAGAAAATTTATAGCCAATTCAATTCACAAAGATTTGAATGATGCTTGAATCAGCTCGTCAAATAAATGCAGAAATGCACAATACAGTTCAAAACACAGTGTTAAAAGAGTGGCATATGATTGCAAGAGTAACAGAGTCATAACTCATAATGCGGGGCCACGTGTGTCGGACATTATGCATTTGAACGTGACAGGATCTGCACACACCGTTAAATCACGTGCTCGCATTGTGATATTTTTCAAGATGTTCCAAATGTAATATTCAGTGCAGTCAGACCACAATATTGTCAACGTTCTGAATAGTGTTAAAAATGTGGTGTATGTAAGCGGACTTGGTGGACGGAATGGGTTATAATTATATTTTTATTTGAAAATTTAGAAGGAATGCTGGAATTATTGAGGCAGGTAGTAGAAAATAATGATAATAATTTATGATTTTTACAAGATTGTCTTTCATATACGTGAGTACTATCTCTATATGTATAAAAGTCTCGTGTCACAATGTTCGTTCCCATAATGCTCCGAAACGCCTTGACCGATTCCTATCAATTTTTTATGCATATTCAGTAAGTCTGCGAAGCAGCTTCTATCTATCTTTCAAATTCCTTATTGATAACAGGCGAAGATTACAAAGAATTTTATAGGTAAGAAAATGAAGTTTTGTAATACATAAAAATTTCAAAAATCTCTTAATCGCAATATTTTTAATAGAAGTTCGTTATATAAACACCATCGTACATTGTAATCCTTTAAAAAATGTATAAAGTTACAAAATACTGTAGCTTTTGAATAATGCATTTAATCTCTAGGGGGCTCATTAACACATACAATTGAAAATTATGAAGCAAATAAAAACACTGGCTCACGTACAACACAAAGCGAGCGGCAAAAATTTTTCTTTATTACGTATTCTGTCGGAAAACGGCTCTTACTATTAATTTACGACTCACTTTGTTCACATAATACACTTTAATTAAATGCAAAATGTTACAGCGGAAAAATACACTGAATTTATACGTGAAATAACGTCACATGCCCTATGTAATTTTATGTACAGTAACATACTATTCTTTTATTTTTTTATAGAACAGGGGGCTCATCTGATGTTAAGTGATACCGCCGCCCATGGACACTCTAAATACCAGAGGGCTCGCGAGTGCGTTGCCGGCCTTTTAATAAATATACTTTCTCATTTCATACATTACATTCATTTATACGTTCTACAACACAAATTTAAGAAAATATGACGTCACAAATTTAACACACTTACACATTAATTACAATAGAACATAATCAATCTATCAAAGCAAAAAAATGAAACAAACGACCACAAAATAAAAATAAAAACATTAAAAAAAATATAACTATTTTTTTTATACAGCGTATTGGTATACAGTAATCTTTACACCTCTTGTCCGATGGATTTGTCAGTTATCATAAAATTTTACGTGGTCCTAAGCTGAAAGTATTTTTTTAAAGTTATGTGTATTTATAAGAATGAGCATTATCGAACGTTAAGTATAAATAACCAAGCTTGCCATCAAATGATTTAAATATATAATATACATTTGATTTAAAACCACAAATATAGATAAACATCAAAAGAGGACAGACGTAAATATTACTAATGAGTATATTATCAAAATACATCGATCTAATAAAACGTATAACAAAGAGTAGTGGTATAAAATATTTCCTATCAAGTCTAGACCGGTCAAACGCCCGTAAAAAATATATCGCTGAAGGCAGGTCCAGCTTGTAATAAATTGGAGTCAGCTTACTTCGTAAAAGGTTTGGGGTAACAAATACCTCTGAGATTAAAACATAGATATTATTGTATAGAACGTAGAACGGCTACGGCGTAGCGCTACGTGGTTTTGAGCTATTTATATAAATCAAATACAAATCAAATTGTTTTTTTTATATAAAAAGACAGATATTAACTTGATAGATATAGAAACAATAAAATATATAAAAAACACATACCGCTTGCGTAGTACGAAGATTCTTGATTTTTTCGTATTATTATTTAAGTAAATAATTAATAATTACTCATTGTTTTATTCCTAAAACCAACATCTACCAGTTGACAGTGGTAAAATCTAGCATATACTAAATTCAAATGATAAAAGCTCGAAAAAATCATCGTATTTTCAGAAATACTTACATTTACCAACTCATGTCGGTAAATCTAAGACTTACACTTAAATCTTAAGATTAACCGTAGTTCGAGCTTTTACAGTAACATATATAATATTTGTCAATGTCAAATTATTCAATGTGTGTCACTAGTATTGCAAAAAATTCAAATACAAATATTTACTTATATAATATACATCATTATTTCTTTTATTACCCGCTCTACGCCCTTGACTTGCGAACTGGTTGTAAATGTAAATTTACAATTAATTTAAATTTTTTTTCTTGACGTTCATAAGTGTACATGTTTACCGATATGAATAAAGGTATTATTTATATAATAATAATTAGTAGTCTTGAAAATCTAATAATAATAATAATCTGTTTATCGCCAATAATCATACAAATTAAAATCACTGAGTACTTTGGTAATTAAATTTGTGCAATTTGAATAGTTTACAATACGTCAAGAACAATTGAAACACTCCTACTTGCAGTAATAATTATCCGGTATAAGGCTTTAGAGGTAGTGCTAAGTTTCTACTGGTGCAAAATTAACCCACTCAGAGTAGATAAAAAAAGTTACCACTAATGACAGATTACATAACTTAAAGATAGTGCAACGAGCCAATTGATTCATTCTTTTTTATGGAACGGGTAGGCTCACTTCTGTTAAATGTTGCGCCGCTCATGGACACTCTCAATGCCACAGGTTTCGCTAGTGTGTTGCCGGCCTTCTGAAAATTGGTACCCTGTTTTCTTAAACGTCCCTCAGTCGAATCGGCGCGCGGTTGGTTCCAGATAGTGGCAAAAATTGCCTTAAAAAACGCTCACTCATCTCCTCCTACTGACAACCTCCTCTTTTAAAGTCGGTTAAAGTATAAGGCTATTTTAATTAACAACTCTCCAGTGGACTTTAAATCTCAACTTTATAGTTTAGTGAACGTCTGTGAGTAGATGAATCTTAAGAGAAAATTAATTAGTATCCGTATGAAGTATAAATAACACAAAGGTTGTGCAAGCCAAATAGAATAAAAAACGCACCGTCAAAGAGAAAACGATGTAATTACACCTCATTGTGTGTGGTAGCCAGCGATTGTTCGATACGAGTGATTAAAATAAAATTATCTTTTAAACCCATACTTTGCCAAAACAAAATCGACCCTATACCTGCACATTAAAGTTGATTTTCCAAAAATCAAACATTCCTCAATGAATTTCTCAACAAGGACGCAGGTTGTACAGCAAATGCAATTAATACAATTGATTAAAATTGTAAGTGGTACATAGTACCAAAAGAGGCTTTTAAATGCTTTATCGAATGTTGATGTAATTATAAAGCCTTCAATTCAATTAACGTGAAGAGTATGGAAAATTGGTTTGCTTTGGGCTTTTAAATACTGAGTATATTGAATTATTAATATCAAAACAAACATATTTTGAATGTTTTACACGTAATAATCTTTTTGGTTGGATGGTTCAGATAGGATCTTACTTGGTGGTTGGATACCTACCAGAAACATAGGTAGATAAAATAAAAGAGAAGAATATTTTGGGATGACCGTTTCTCTCGGAGGTTATGTTAATATAGCTTTAAATATACTACATAGACCTAATAACGGTACTCATTATTTTTTAATAATACATAATAAAGGGGCAACCGCTTCTCTGAAATCCTATTTAGACTTTCTTTGTCAAAGACCGATTCCATGAATTAGATTATCATGATTCATGTGCACTTTTTACTTTTTGATTTTTTTATGTAACCTATATTAGGTTTTTTTTTTGTTTTTGTTAAGTATGTTTTTCCTTCTTATTGTATTTGTAATATGTATGTTTGCACTTCTTGCCTACCTTATGTAATTAAATCCACGTTTTTTTCCCTATACTCACAGTGGTTGTCTGTAAGAAATCGCTCGAAAGCGATAAGGCCCACAGTTGCTTTTCATTAAATTATGTTTAGTATTTTTTCCTTTTATGTAATGCAACGAAGTGTTAATAAATACATCACTATAAAGTTACCAAAAGAAAAACGTGAAAATGAGAAATGAACAAAACAAAACAACACATTTCACGAAATAGTCTTTCGGAAATGAGAGCACTGAGTTGTTTCGGTTACGTAAGAACATAAATTTATCACTAGCAGAAAAACACTACAAAACCACGCGAAACTTGAATAGGTCGCGAGCTTTCGACCTATATGCGTTCACTCTGAATAAAAAAAAATTAACTGATCACTATTTTTTAAATGTTTGTTCTTGAATAAAAAGGCGTATTATGGACTATTATTAAATAATAATAATAATCTCTACAACCTCTTTAGGTCCTGGCCTCGGATTTCTGAATCTGTTTCATGATAATTTTTTTAATCTAATAGGCAAGTGATCAGCCTCCAGTGCCTGACACACGTCGTCGACTTTTTGGGTCTAAGACATGTCGGTTTCCTCACGATGTTTTCCTTCACCGTTCGAGCAAATGTTAAATGCGCACATAGAAAGAAAGTCCATTGGTGCACAGCCCGGGATCGTACCTACGACCTCAGGTATGAGAGTCGCACGCTGATGCCACTAGACCAACACTGCTCGGACTATTAATCAGTCGTGATATTTTTATGAATGTTTCGATCCGAAATAATTATTTGAGTAAAACTTATTATGTCAATAATAGCTAAAATTAGTATATTATTATTTTTTATATGTATTGGTACTGAAATCTTAATTATTTATTAATAATAATATAAAACATTGTTTTTGTTTCACATAAATTAAAATAAAGTATTTAATTTAAAAAACTCCTTACTAACATTTACATAAAATACTTTTTCTTGGAGGATAATTATTACGTAACATATGAAATAAAATATTTCGCAAGTCGCATGTTTAATACAGGAAGCATCGGCGTGCGTTCACACAATTTATTACCGCCTCCTTGACATCTGTATGTAAATTATTACTTGGAAGCGAGCAGACGAAACATTTTAATATGAATTTGAAGATAAAATTATTTCACCCATAATTGTATGAAATATAAGTCTCTGTTGAGGGAATTCGCTATAACTTTTTCCGTGCAATTCAATTTGGATGCTGCATATTTTCCAATTATATAATTTAATTTTTATAACCGACTTACATTTTTAATTTGTTTTATATATTGAGAATTCTATTTTATTTATTTATATATATATATTATTGTATTAATTCTATCTTCGAATAGCGCAGCATGATGTGATTTACTTGTTTTGTGTCATGTTAAATTTTTATTATTATGAATATTTTTATTCGATTAAACTAAATGTGTCCTTAACATGTTTTTTTATAAACTGAATACAGAATTTACGAACTTGGACATCACTTCGAAACTAATAATTTGTCAAATTTGCATGTGGACAATTTAAATTTGTATGTATATTTAACTATCGGAAAACAATAAAACAAATTTATATGAATTCATCATTTTTTATAATGACTTAGAAAAAAAACTATAATTAATATAGCCAATCGAACAATTCCTAGTAATTTTTAGCCACTATTGACATGAGACCTTTTTAGACATTTTAAATTTAAATTAAGAACGACTTCTCTCTATATAGGAAGAATAATTAAATATCCTATATGATATTGAAAACAGACTCTCTTCTTAATAAATGTATAACATTTAAGTTTTTAAGGTACTAACACAATCTTAATATTTAAAATCTCCTGTCACGATGTTTGTTCGCGATATACTCCTAAACTACTTAACCGATTTTAAATTAAATTGGCACACCGTGAGCAGTCTGGTCCAACTTAAGAGATAGGAAAGCTTAGATCTTTAATTTAAGTCGCAATTTAATTTGCTTGCAAATTATTTGTTTATTATTTGATACAATTCTAACAGATGGCGCTGTGTTAAAAGTACCAACGTTTCACATAAGCTATCTATCTACCTTTCACTTCAGTTCTACAGTTTTCCTTGAATAGCTTACTACTATGTTATATAACAAAAACCTTAGCCACAGCAACGCTTGGCCGAGTCTGCTAGTATTTAAAAAAAAAAGTAGATTAAAAAAAAAGTAATCAAGTTTAGTAACAAACAAAGATATGTAACGGTCGCATATCAGCAAACATTATCTCCTCCTCTTACCGTCGTTCTTAAATCTCATCATGGAGCGAGCAGAGCAACTTACTAAGAGCCATGCTTGCGTTATTGCCCGTCGCCGCCGCAGCAAGGGTGTGCATGACAGCACGTCGGGGTTGAAGTTTTTGAGAAAGTAAAAAAAATCGTTTTAATGTATCACTGATATTTTCTCCCATTTACTTTCTCTCAAGCCATTTATAGGTAATTTAAATACGCACCCAGATAAATATCCAAGAAACTCCAATGCAGTAACTGATCGAACTCAATGCAGAGTTGAAATCGTTTTAATAAGTTAAAAACGATGAGCCTTAGTAGTAACTATACCATTTTAAATTTCAACGTTTTATTATAAGCCTGTATAATGCAATCCCGACATACGTCATAGCAGAAAACTTGTTTTAAACAAAATATTAATAAAATACCCAGGCCAATATATTATTACCTACAAGTACCTAAGAATTTCACTCACATAACTCCTTCTAGTATAGTATGGCCAATATAAGTAGGTATGTAAAGTTAAGATGTATAATTGTGTATAGAGAAAAACTAATTTAAGATAATTACTAAGAACCTTGAGCTAGAATTAAAAACAAAAGAACATTTATTTTGTATTCATTTAAATAGTAATTTTAATATGACGTATTTTCTTAGTAAAATGTTGCTACTTTAACCTAACAAAATTTCGATACCGGTGATATACACAGTTGTTTATATACAGCTACTTAACTCAGAAATGATTTACGCACGACAAGAGAGGTCCTCACTGAGGGTAAATATGGTAATTTGTTGCTTGCTAACGCTTTTCGCTTACGTATCTTTTGATTTTATGAACCAGTAATTTATGATGATGTATAGCGCATATTGAATGCATGTAACCTTTGGGAATTTGAATAAGAGTCTGTTTTATGTATAACTCCGTAACCTCCTTCCAATTTGATCACATATCAAAGAGTTATATAAGTGTTTAAGTTAAGTTATTAAAGTAATTAATTAACTTGCTTATGTACGAATACGAAGTGTAAGTCGCTGACCACGACTGTTGTATAAAAATTGTAATGTGTATAATTACGATAATAAACGTGTTATTCAGTTAAATTTTTTTTTAATAAGTAATGAATTTCACAAATAATGCAATATCTTAAAAATAATGAAATAGTTTTTAAAAATTGACTTGTCGTGAATTATTATAATTAATATTAATTTGATAACGTAATCATATATTTCAATAATTTATGAGGTAGTGATAAAATATTACAAGGATTGACTATATTATGACTTATATGTAATATCTATGTAAAATTCAATTTAAGACAAATTTGCACGCCATTGTATGTGTATATGCGAATATGCGAACATTAGATTGTATCACCAAAACATTATTGTATCATATTCTTGCAAATAAATATCTTATTATTATTATTATTAAATAAAATTTATTTTATATTGGATAATATTTGTATTGTATTATTTGATTTATTATGTCTAAGATCATTGTAGCATATTATTTTTCGACATGCGCAATTATACTTGTTTTTGGTGAAATAATGAAACGGAAACTGACGTTTCGTATCAAACAGATTTTTCAATTAAGTTGAACCATTCAAATAAACAATATACAACTATATAATCTTAAATCTTAATAATTTATAGTTTTAATTTTGTGAGACCATAATGCTAGTAAAGCCGTCTGAAGAGTGTTTTAGTAACCGTAAGAGTGGGATGCCAATCTCTTATCAAATCTGTACGAATTTTGGATATGGAGGCCCCGGTATAATATGATAGTGCTCCCGGAACTACAATATATTTATATCATAGTTATAATATGCTGTAAGTAAATAATAATGGCCAAATCTGTCTAGATTAGTGTTTCCCTATGTGGGACCCGCGCCCTACAGAGGGGTAATAGAAATCATCTGTTATAACAGAACTGAAGCTAACCAAATTGGAACCTAATATAAAATCTCGGTGCAGCAAGCATCAGGATTAATATAGAAAATTATTCGGAATTTGCTTTTCAGGTTTTTCATTTTGTTTTGAAAATTGACTTATTCTTTCGTTAAAAATTTCCTACAGATTTTTTAATAAAACCTATCATCTATCTTAATATTTATAAATCTCCTGTCACGATGTTTGTCCGCGATGGGCTCCTAAACTACCGAACCGATATCAATCAAATTTGCACACCGTGTGCAGTTTGATCTAAATTTAAAGATAGCTTACTTCTCAATTTATACCCCTAATATCATATAATTGCATATATTTGTTTATTATTTGATACAATTCTAACAGATGGCTTTAAAAATGAGATCGACTATATACTTACCAATAGTGCCATATCATTCGAAGATTGTCATGTCGTTTCAAATTTAAATTTTAACACAAAAAAATGGGGCGGCTCTGCCCGTGGGCACACAGACAGTATATTATTTATAATATATATTGATTCTGATATAAGGCTATAAATAAAATAACAGATGGCGCTGTGTTAAAAGTACCAACGATTCATATAAGCTTAACCTTTCACATCGGTTCTTCTACAGTTTCCCTTGAATAGTTCACTATTATGTAATATAACAAAAACCTTAGCCACAGCAACGCTTGGCCGAGTCTGCTAGTATATTATATATTAAGTGAACTAATTTTTTTTATGTATAAATTATGAATTCATAGAAGGTTACATAAGAGTCATAAGAAAGTTGGGCACAAAAACGGATATTTCAGTTCTAGACAGATGTTAGAATAAAAAATCGTAATCGCATTAAAAGTCCCTGAACGCCATAAATTTCCAGGTACTATTTACATAAGATTCAATATCAAGCAAAATACTGCTGAGAATGAAATATATCGCATTAGTATTCAGGGAGCTATTTTAAATAAAGGGTTTGAGTATGTCCCACGCGTGTTACAGAAGAAATTTTCATAACCTTTTCGGTAAACGCGTGCGATATGAATGTCAAAAAGATATTTTTATCTTTGAACAACATGATTGACATTATCCGGTACCTCTACCCAGAGGCAATCTTTAAATTGCGCTGCTTACGCAAACCTTACGCGACATTCCGTACAAACAATTTGCTACCTTATAACAGGTTGTTACAGTTCATATTGCCTTAACGAAAAACCGCAGAAGATATTGAATATTCAAATTAAAATACACTTTATTGAACTGCACATACGGCGTAAATTCGAATGCAAGTTTAGAGAATTTGTATACAGCTTATTGAAACATCGAGTTTGAGATAATTCAAAGTACTTGCCTAATCCCGAAACTTAAGCAACGACAGATTTATTGAGAGGTTTATTTTCTTGTTTTATCTGTCATTTTAATTCCACTTTCATGGAAGCTTTTATTATTTATATTGTATAATCCTCACATTAATAACATTTCATTGATACATTGATGAAAAAGAAATACGTATCTTGTTTAGCAATTTAGGCTTCTTTATCAAGGTCAAGTCGGTTCACGTGTGGAGTAGCAGTCATCACTGGGCTGGTGCTGCGAAATGTCATCTGGGTGCCTTGGATGCTATTTCGAGGCGGGCTAAGTGGAGTAAAGACGACGAACCCCTTGAATCTCAACTCATAAGTCTTGACTACCCCGTTCAGTTGCTGTTTTTCAGTCGTCTGTAGAATACACTCTGCTGCTATGGAACTGCACAATCTACTTCCTTCATTAATTTTATACCTTATCTATAAGCATGCTGGAACTTCAGTCATCGTTGTTGACATTCCCAAGAGCCGCACTGTACGTCTTAGTTCGTAATCTCTTGTTGTTTAGTCATTTGAGTTGCAATAAATGAGTTGAAGAGAGAAGACGCGTTTGAATTTAATTTAATAATATGTGGTATTAGTATAGTGGTAGTTATTGAAGATTGAACCTTAAGTGATCGAACATTTGGTCTATAATCGAGCCGGATCAAGTAAACGTGCAAAACAAAAAAATAGTGAGCTCGGCCGCATTCCTTAGATAAGAAACCGGTTTATGATGTATTGATTTGTCGTTTTTCGCATAGAAAATAAATGTGAATAAGTGAAGAATAAAGACGTTTTGAAGTTTTAAGATATATTTAAAATATAAACATTATATATATATATAAATAATAATGACGACAACTGTTAGTGCTGAACAGCAAGTGCTTTTAAATAAACTAGAAGATTTAGCCTCAAAAATTAAAAAAACCGAAGTAAATTTTAAGAAAAATCCGAAGTCAAGAATAACAACTGGATATATTCGTGCGAGGCTGGAATGTATTGAAGATCATTGGAGGCTATTTAATGTAGCAGATGAAGATTTGTCGTCATGCACTCCAAGGGAACAAAAGGGAATAATACCCTATTTTCTAAACGAAGAGTATTATAAATGTGAAGAGTTGTATTTGTATTTTAAAGCCGATATGTTGGACTTATTAAATTGCACGGAAGACCTAAAGAATTTTCTAGAATCCAAATATCGAACTTTGGAGTTAGTAAACACAACTAACACAAGCTGTTCAAGAGATCTAAGACCAATAGTACAAAAGAGTTTTTACATGGCTAAAGAAGGTGTTGATACAAAGCCCTCATGCTCCTTGTGTAATAAAGACCATTACATTCATAATTGCAAAGATTTTATTAAGCAAAGTGTGGAAGATAGACATAATATTGCATTAAAAAATAACCTCTGTTTTAATTGCTTGCTACCAAACCACAAAGTTACTGAATGCAAGCGACACATTTCATGTAAGTTATGTGGGAGAAAACATAATTTTCTTCTGCATTTAGAAAGGAAACGGGAAGCTCCTGCATCACAAAAAACAACTTCATTGACGTCACAAGATATTGAAACAAAAGTAGTATCACATTATTCCAGCGAAGAAAAATCGAGTCAAGGTGTTTTATTGGATACTGCAATAGTTCACGTGAAATCGAGCTCGGGCGACTATCATACACTCCGTGCTCTTGTTGACCAGGGTTCAGAAGCGACTTTTATAACAACCAGAGTCGTTGAACTTCTTAACTTAAAGAAAGAGAAAGTCAACGGCACAGTTTCGGGTATCGGTGAAGAAAAGCATTGCCTTAAGTCTAAAGTCCAGCTATCTATTAAAGCTAATTCTACTTACATTTACACTGAAGCCTACGTTCTAAAAACTATTTCATCATTAATACCTGCGAAGAAATTAATTATTAATAAAAGTGATTTACTAAATATTGAGTTGGCTGACCCTACCTGTTTTATGCCAAGTCGAATTGATTTATTATTGGGTGCTGGTGATTTTGCAAAAATAATAGAAGATGGGTTAATCCGTCTTGAATGCGGTTTAGTAGCTCAGAAGACTAGTCTTGGTTGGATACTGTCTGGGAAAACCCTATGCTCCAACTATAACATTAATATTACAAGTATGCACATTAAAGAAGACAATGATTTACTGAAATCTTTTTGGGAAATTGACAAAGATTTATTTAAGAAGAAAGTTATATACACAAAAGAAGAAGAAGAATGTGAAAGAATTTACTCAAGCACAACCCAAAGAGACATTGACGGTAAATATATTGTACAACTACCACTAAAGCGAAGTAAAGAAGATACTATTAAGCAAGTAGGAGATACTAAAGAACAAGCAATAAAGAGATTTCAGCATCTAGAGAAAAGATTAAATAAAGATTTACAATTAAAAGATGAATATACAAAAGTTATAAAAGAATATATCGATTTGGGTCATATGAAAGAGCTTGAAGATCAGAATGACTGCAATACAATTTATTTACCTCATCATGCGGTAGTAAGACAAGACAAAGATACTACGAAGGTTCGAGTAGTCTTTGATGCATCGGCAAAAGGTTCTCAAGGGTATTCCTTGAACGATACAATGTTGGTTGGTCCTGTAATACAACAAGACCTTCGAAGTTTAATTATCACATGGAGACAACATTATATTTGTTTTGTCGGTGATATAATGAAGATGTATAGAATGGTGAAGATGTCCGAGGAACACACAAAATTACAATGCATCGTTTGGCGAGACAATTCAGATGAAATATTAAAAAGTTACCAATTAATGACTGTAACATTTGGAACGGCTGCAGCTCCATTCCTTGCTGTAAGAACTCTATTAAGGTTAGCCGACGATGAATGTTCTAGTGACGTTAAGTATTCTGAAGCTATAAAAGCAATAAAAGAGTCATTTTACGTTGATGATTTAATGGGGGGACATGAAGATGTAGAGAAGGCAAAAAAGTTATGTGTTGACATTAAAGAGATATTAGAAAAAGGCGGTTTCAAAATAAAAAAATGGTCAAGTAATTCTGAAGAAGTCCTACAACACATTCAAGAAAACAACAAAATTAAAGATTCATTGGAAATTAAATTAGACAAAGTAATTAAAATCTTAGGACTTACTTGGGATCGAAGAGAAGATGCATTTAAAATAACAGTTAACTTACCTTTACTTACCTATCCTATAACAAAAAGATCTATCCTGCCTGACGTTGCCCGTTTATTTGACCCTTTTGGGTGGTTATCTCCTGTCATCATCATAGCAAAAAGTTTTATACAAAAGCTATGGCTTCTAAAATTTGAGTGGGATGATGAACTACCTGAAAAGCTAGTTAAAGAATGGATAGATTATAGAAATGACTTACCAGCTCTACAACACATTAAGGTGCCTCGTTGGTTTCATATGTCTTCATACACAAAAGAAGTACAAATTCACGGCTTCGCAGATGCCTCAGAAAAGGCGTTTGCAGCTGTTGCTTACCTGCGAGTAGTAGATGAAAAGAATGCAATCCATGTATCAATGATCGCTTCTCGAACAAAGGTGGCTCCTCTAAAACAGCTTTCTATTCCAAGACTTGAATTGTGTGCTGCTGCATTGCTGTCAGAATTAATGGAAGAAGTCACTGAAATACTAAAGGTTTCCATCGATAATGTTTACGTGTACACTGATTCCATGGTAGTGCTATCTTGGCTTCAATCTCAGCCGGGTAGATGGCACACATTCGTCGCCAACAGAGTGGCAGAAATACAAAGATATCTTAATAGTAGCAAGTGGAATCACGTACAATCATATGAAAATCCAGCTGACATTGCCTCCAGAGGAGTAAGATCCAGTGAACTTAACAACATTGATTTATGGTGGAATGGGCCAGAATGGCTTAAACATGAAAGAACAAAAATCTTAAGAAATTATTCTATACCTCAGACCTATGAAGAAGAAAAAGAAGGAAGCGAAATAGAAGTTTTTTATCATACCAACATATTACAGGAAGACGAAACACCAATATGGGAACGATTTTCAACCTTAAACAGATTGAAAAGAGTTTTATCGTACTGTATGAGAATGAAGAAAGGAAGCAAGAAGTTACATATAACAACCGAAGAAATGGAAAATATATTACAAAGGTGTGTTCATTTTTATCAAGACAGAATATATCAAAAGGACATAGAAGACTTAAAGAAAGAAGGAAAGGTCAAACCCAAAAGCTCACTGTCAACATTGTGTCCTTTTCTAGATAAAAATGGTATATTAAGAGTAGGAGGAAGACTGCAGAATGCAGAAATTTCTGAAGCTAGTCAACATCCAATTATTTTATCTCAACAAGTGCACATTACAAAATTAATTGTCCAAGATGCACATATTAAAACTTTACATGGTGGTATTCAAATAAGGAAGGCGTACATTCGAAGTAGATTTTGGATTGTAGGCATGAAGAATGCTATTAAATTGTGCATTAGAAATTGCAAGGTTTGTATAATAAGTAAGGCTAAGGGACAGACGCAACGAATGGGACAGCTTCCTGCATGCAGAGTGAACCCGCACAGAGCATTTCTTAATTCTGGTGTGGACTATGCAGGCCCGATTTGGATTAAATCATCTAAAGGTCGAGGTCACCATACTACAAAAGGATATATCTGCCTATTTGTTTGTATGACAACCCGTGCAATTCATTTAGAAGCTGTAACAGATTTAACATCACAAGCATTTATTGCTGCATTTCGTAGATTCGTAGCTAGAAGAGGATTTTGTGCTGACATATGGAGCGATAACGCCACTAACTTCGTTGGTGCATCCAAAGAGCTTAAGGATTTATTTCGGAAAAGTAAAGCTAATATAACAAAAGAAGTAGCCGAACTATTATCCAATGACGGAACAACATGGCACTTTATTCCACCAAGAATGCCTAATTATGGCGGTTTATGGGAAGCTGGAGTCAAATCAGCTAAAAGACATTTACTCAGAATTAATGGAAATACCAAATTAACCTTTGAAGAGCTTTCGACGTTATTAGCACAAATAGAAGCATGCCTAAACTCCCGTCCCATATGTCAAATTGACGAAACTTTTGAAACCCTCACACCACTAACTCCGGGTCATTTCATAATAGGGGAACCCCTAATAAGTATTCCTGATGTTAATTACGATGACAAGAAGATTGGCTTCGTTGCTGGATGGTATAAGATACAAAAGATGATACAAGATTTTTGGAAGAGATGGAAGACCGAATATCTCAATACCATGCAGCAACGATACAAATGGCAAAACAATATTTCAGCCCCAAATATTGGAGATATTGTAATCATTAAAGAGGACGATTTACCACCTACTAAATGGCTATTAGGATGCGTCAAAGAAGTCCACCCCGGAAGTGACGGATTGGTAAGAGTGGTTACTTTAAGATGTAAAGGTAACAACACATTGAAGAGACCAGTATCAAAGTTATTGATGTTACCAAAAGAGAAAGATTTCATGTAGTCTGCATGATATTTTTATTAATACAGTCCACTATTCGAAAGGAAGTTTTTCATGTATTGTTACATTTTTTTTATAAGGTTAATAAGCATTGTTATTGTTTGTATAAAGTTAAGTAAGAAGTTACGTTCAATATAATATAATGTTAAGCTTTAAGTTAAAAACAATATGTTTTGGTGACCGGCATGTTTAGTCATTTGAGTTGCAATAAATGAGTTGAAGAGAGAAGACGCGTTTGAATTTAATTTAATAATATGTGGTATTAGTATAGTGGTAGTTATTGAAGATTGAACCTTAAGTGATCGAACACTTGTAAAAACAGCAAAGGAGTAAAATTACCTTTGCAAGCCAACATTTTTTCTACCTTTGCTTGTGGACCTTATATTTACATAACTTGAACACATAAACAGAGATTTCGATTATTATTCGAGAGATTAGAGAGAGAGAGACTAGCATAACTTCTCCAGTAATATATCATCAGCCGATCACGGCTTTTAACTACCTGCAGTATACGAGAATGTTAAATGGCGTATAGGGATGAGGGTCAGTCCCAATAAAACTCACCTGTGGTTGTTCCCGTCTTACTTTTTAAGAGACTAATTATCATTATATGATTGTTTCTTCAATCACCGTATTGCTTTGATATCTTCCGTCTATATATATATATATAGGCGGAATATAATAATATATATAGTATTATTTATCGCTGAAAGTCGTCTTGCTGGAAGATCTCCGTGGCAACGTGCATTCATTCCTTTTCTCTTCGTGTATGTCATGTTTGCCTATGAGTGCTTGTCACATTTAAAATTGTATTTAGTGATTTTTTTAGCGAAGTAACAGTGTGCTAAGCGTTGGCAAGCTTTTTATCAATAAAATAAAAATAAAATAACTTTAGTTCATATTCTAGTTACTCTTAGCGTTACTATGGGGTTCCCTGTTACTGTAGTGTCATCTATAAAACTTGTCTCTACGCCATGAAGTCTATTATAAAACGATTCTCTTATAGAGGGGTACAATATATAAAATTATATAAGATTTATATATTTAATTTTAAATAAATCTTAAATTAACTTAAAATTAATTATCGTAAATCTTTTTTCACGAAACATATACGAAATACGAAATTCTAAATATTGTTAAATAAAATAAGCCGAAATGAAACTCAACTCCTAACTTCGATTAATATACCCGACACAAGCCTATCAATCGAAGCCAGGATAATTTGTAACAGGAGATTACAGGCAGTAGTGAGTAATATTGAATTCACTTGACAAGTCAAGATTGTAATTGATAACAGCATTGACGTAGCGTATTGATAACGGTCAGATTTGATCACACGGCGACCGCTGCGACGAATACAATTAACTACTACGGGGCCAAGAGAATCGTGGCCAGCCAAACCAGCGGCATCTCCGTACTTCCCGTTTGCAAGTCCAGCCTGATTTGGAACGCGAGACCACTCGTAAAATAAATTCACAACCAGGCGCATGCCTGAAATCCTCAAGTAAACGTTGTAGTACTAAATAAATTTGGCGATATTTGTAGATGAGGCAAAGAGATCCGGAAATACAGGAACCAAGATAAAACTCGAGGTTCAAGAAACAGTATTAAATGATTACTTTAGACGCTCTCTAATTACGTGTATAATGTAATAAGAATATAAGATTTCATTTGTTTTGTTAGAAGAGCAACACCACGCAATATCATAGAAATAATACAGGTTTTTTTATATATAGTCTACTCCCCGACTACTATTTCTTTTAAAAATTATTGTTTATTCCAGGCACATGCCTCTTAACCTATTGCTGAAAATTATTTGTTTTAAGTTCGTCTCTTTTATTCCAATAGCTTGTTTAGTGGACCTGTTGAATGTATACTTTGGATAGTTGGTCAGGACATGTAACACCGTCTCTTCAGCTGTATTGCTACAGGTACATACTTTGCCAAACCTTGAAAGGAAAATTCAACAAGAATCCACCGTGACTTGTGAATATCTGTGTAATCGATTTCGTTAGTTTTATTATACAAATATAACAGGTTGTAAATTGTCAATGTGTCAAACTTAATTTGTTAGTGCGTTGAATCGTTCGCTGATTTCAGTTGCTCTCTGATATCCCTGTGTCGGACGTAGGCACTGACTTATTTTAAAATAAAATCTAAATTTCGAACAACGATAGAGGGTGCTGTCTAATATTACATTTCAATTTCAAACATATTTTACTTCCTACAATGTAAAAATCTTATAAAACTAAACACGTTTTAAAAGCCGGTTTGCTTTTTTAACAACAACAACTTATAAAACAGATAAAACTAAAGTTTTAATGTTTCCAAAGGTTTTAAGAATAACAAACTAAATTTAACAATGAGGTAAACAACCTGAGAACTATGCAATCAAGATACGCGGTTAGTGCGGATCGGGCCGTATCAGATACGGCATGTATCATTAACGAGTATCATTTTGCGTCCAAACTAGCGATCATGATACGCGCCGAAGCCACGCAACGGAGATACGATACACCGAAATGCTACAAATGTGGACCCGGCTTTAGGTTTGCATTTTTGACATAAAACTGTCTAATATTGATCGTTTCCAATCTGCGACATGTATTTTTAATGGAAACGTAACGTATGCAAAGCTTAATTATCCGCTTTTTTCGTGGACCCAGCTTCTAGTCACTGCTAAGTACATTGCAGACATTTGACACCGATAACGGAAGCCGAACTGTTTGCTTAGAGCTGTTTATTTGTTGATGGCAAATGCACTGGCTTAATTTAATATACACAATAGGAATGAGCCACATGATTGAGTTGGTTAACCAACGATTCAGTGGAATTTAGGTCATCATACTTCAATTTAGTTTCAAGAGCTTTAAAACCACTTTTTCTATATGAAGTTTAAGTATTTGACAACGCTGAAAATGATATTATGACTTGAGATACGTATCAGACTGTGGACCTATATAATTATATCTATTTAGACTTTATTTTAAAATAAGTCAGTGTCTACGTCCGACACAGGGATATCAGAGAGCAACTGAAGATTCATCAGCAAACGATTCAACGCACTGCTGACAAATTAATTTTGATACATTGGCAATTTACAACCTGTAATTTTGTATACTAATTAAACAAATAAAACCAACGGGCTTGATTACCCAAATATATAAGTATATATATATATATATATATAGAGGAGAATAGAGGTAAAATATATGATGCGGAAATGTTGTATAGACTGGGGCTGCGTGTGCGAAATACTAGGTGTGGTAAGCAGTTGCAATTGCTTGAACTGCCTCGGGCGCATTTACTCAGAGAAGCACCAGATACGCGTGTATTATTGCGTGTAAGACAGATGTATTTAGTTGCACACTGGCTGAATTCACGTGGTTTAAGTTTTTATTTGTCTTTAGGTAAACTTTTATTTTAATAATTTTCTACTGTATAAGTATTAGGTAACTGTGAAATAGTAAATAAGGAACTAATATCTTAATAATTATATATGGCGTAAGTATGCTTTGCAGTGTTGGTTTTCAGCTATCTCTGTGGTCGTAGAAAAAGGACTATTTGGAAGGAGTGAAAAGGTATTGTTACGAGCTAAGGGATCGGATATAAAATGCAGTAGATCTCTTCAGGGGTTTATTTTTAGATAAATCGAGTGGAATTTAATTACAGTAGAAAGACGTAGATTACGCGCCGATATATACTAATTATCACTCACAAAATATTGTCACTAATTACTTTAATTTAAAATTACATCATCAAATTTATCTAAAAGTTTTTCATCTATATTTTTTTGCAATACTGGAAAGTTTTTATTCTCAAATATATATATAAATAATGCATTTAATGAAAATCTAAACAAAATAACATCTTTTTTAGTTTGCCGATAGTCGTGGCATGTAGTTTTCATTTCATGAAGATAATATAGTCAGTAAGTAGGTACTGAAAAAAAAACAATTTATATTCCAGTTTTGTGATCCTATTACTCTCTTGATAAAGGAGTTACCTTGATTATTACCCTATTTTAGATGGAAAAAAGGTAAAAGGTAATAACCCTTCATTAGACGCGATTTCAGTTTTCATTTGCGTATCCGGATACGATATTTATTTAAACTCAACGCCATCTAGAGTTTTTGCTTGAAACTAAGATGTAGGCGAAAGTGCAAAGGTTGTATACGTAGTTTAGGAATAAAATATATTTTAATGTACTATATCGAGACTGCAGATGAAATATTGATCATTTTAAACAAAAGGCCGTAGTTTTAATAAATCTATTATAATTCGAAAATAAAATCTACTTGCGACTTTAATGAACAAAAAATAATCCCGTCGAAATAAAAAGTACGTAGTTTAATATAGCCTCCATGGCTTTGGTAGGTATGATTTGACATAAAATCGAGGGTTACGACTCCAGAAGAAAAAATTGGAACAAAAATTACGAATTTCCATGTTTCAAGCTATTCAAGTTGTTCAGGTGCTTAGCATTTTTTTATTTATTTATAAAAACACTCCGGATTAAGGTGACCCTAAATTGACACATGTGAACAATAAGGAATATACAAGAAATTTACTAACTTATAGGCACTAACAAATAGTATAAGTTTTGCCAGCACTCAACGGTCAATGAAAAAGGTATGTATTTCGTTAAGTAAATTAATACACCGAATAATATGTGCCCTTTGCAGAAGTATAATCCTTGCTGTGGGCACACGAAGTAACGGCGGTGGATGTCGCTCTCTGACGTACAAAAGTCAAAATATTCACTGTCGCAACCCATTTTGTATTCAATATTAATTTTTTTTTTGCATAAAATTTGATTATTGTATTGGTGTAAATACGTCTACAAAGTTTTTTTTTTTTTCAAGATAACCTAGATTCTCCCCTTAGAATTAATATGCAAACACGGCTTAACTTTAAAGACAATCTCAAACTGTGAGAACGCGCAATCAAATTTGTATTCATACCCCTAAACAAACAAATTACTATTCAACTAATTATCAAATTAGATTATAAATATTAAAAGCGCCCAAAAACATTGTTAAGTAATATTAGTTATGGTGTGGTTGTATTTAAGCATGTGTGTTATGTAAAAGAGCATACTCATTTTCTCAAAGGCCGGCAACGCACCCACAATGGTGTCCATGGGCTGCTATGAATGCCCTTTTTAGGCTGCTCGTAGTCTCATTTTCTCCCTATCCTTTTTAAACAAAAAATAGCCCTTTATCAACTGGTAACTAACTTTATAGTAAGCCTTTTTACACAGCTTTAATACATTTCTTAAATTTATTCAAAGGCAGAGATAAAATAGCCTCTGGGATTTTATTAAAGAAGAGTGTCCCTTTTCCAGTAAAATAACTGTCTGTCTGTTATGTTCAGATATTTTTTAAGATAGGCCTGGGCTTCATATTTCTGTATCTGTTTCATGTCCAATTGTTTCTAATAGGCTTGTAGGTGATCAGCTTCCCCTGCTTAACACACTCCAACGACTTTTTGGTCTGAAGCAAGCCGGGATCCTTGAGAGGTTTTCCTTTACCGTTTGATCGAATACTAAATGCACAAATAGAAGTCATTGGTGCATATATTTCTCATAGAATTAAATTTATTATCAGAAGTATTATAATAGATAAAGCAATCTCAAACTTTTATTAAAATAATAAGTAGTAGAAACAAAATACAATTACAGATCAAAATCTCAAGCATTTGGGGACTAGGTCAGAACGGACAATTCTCACATTGTACATTGCAATATTGCTAGCCGGGTTTAGCCCAAATCCGTTAGTTATGAGCACTCTTTTATTGGCGACTTTTCAAGTTTGATCTACAGCTTGGTGGCTTTCTATGCAGCTTAATTACTTATAAGTGTCTCAATGTATAAAGTCCTTCAAGATGAAACGTTCCATAGTGTTAGTTCCTACAGTAAGTATGCATGACGCGTTTGTCTTACCAACGATCCGTTTTATAATTTAAAGAAAGAAGTAAATCTCAAAACAAAAACCTTTTATAAAGAGTATAAAATTGGTTCATTTAAACTAAATAGGTATTTCTTGGATAGGCATGTCCTTCAATAGGCCGCATCTCACAAGTTTCAGCATTGTGGCGAATCGTCTATGCAGGTACAAAATAACTAACTGGAAAAAGTACTGACTGATTTAAATCGGGATTATCTTCAACTACTTTGGTCTTATTTAGTCTACCATCATATGTAACATGCCCGTTTGCCTCCTATTACACAAAAAATACTATCAACTTCCAATATAGTTGGTAAAACAACAGTATACCAGTACTTAAACACAATATAATATATTTGCTACATATTAACAAACCACACATTTTTTTAACAAAGAATTTTCCATATTATAAAATGCAGCTTAACATTTTGAAGCTTTCATTTGTGAACTATGTAGTGTTCTCGTTGCCGCTACTTAAGTATGCGTAACACGAAAGGGCTTAAATGACTTACAATAATTTACGCTCTCACATATTTGTATTGCAAATTATATTTAATCAGTTACTTATATTATGTTGAATATCTGTATATATTTATATATACAATAGATAATACTAGCTACTAGCTGTTTCTTTTTAATAATAATCAGATATATTACTTTTTTCATTTGGGTATCACATGCCCCCGGTGGTATGTGGGACTCGACCCACACCAGCATCCTGCTATTTAGAGACTGATTGTGCAATATGGACCGGGACCTCAACGACATGTTATGTTTAAAAGCCTCTGATGCAGTACACACTTCTGAGGTAAGAGCAGATATGTAATGTATGTAAGCTCTCCCTCTCTCGTTCTTCTGTCTCCTTCTATAGCATGTCTTGCTGAATACCACTGAAGTGGACAACAGGACCTTTAGACAACAGGAAAATGGTAATTGTTGCATCACCCGACATCAAACACACATGTTTTGGTTCGCACCCTGCTAATACAGGGTGATACGGGGGCGGGCTATGTAGCCCTTGGTGGGGGCTGCTTCGCGCGAGGAGGCATGGCTCGACTCGCTGCGCGCAGCTGATGGGGATTGGACAACACAAGACAAAGCAAGGTTATAATATAGTCCGCCAACGAGCACCTACACAACTAGCAAATTACTATTTTGTTTGAAAATTGTGGGTAGTATAACTTTTTACCTGAGACAATTATAATTTATAATCTCGTCTGAAATCAATTGATTTATTAAATTAGTTACGTTAGTAAAATATTAATTTAATTTAACATTATCATAATTAAAGTAGGTATTTTTACTAAAGAAATAAAAAATATAAAATTTAAACAAATGTCAAAAGTTCTGTCCCTGTGGCAGTATACCGTTAACGCTGGCTGTGACACTCCTAGTGAGACTTACGACTATTTAAAACAAAGCTCACAAGTTTGTAAGCTTTCGAGACAGCGAAATTGTCGCGTTGGTTTTAGCGCATACGATGAAAAGTTATGTACTTAGCGTGCTCTTTGCAACTCAAATAATTTATGCATGTTAATAGTTGCACTTATGTTCAAAACAACATTATGAACGCAGCCTTTCTTGTGAAAGGAAAACATTATATGTATTCTTTCTTTTCAGATTTTAATGTTACTTTTAAGATTCAACTTCAAAAAAAGCCAGTGGCTCTAATGTCTGGTTCGTGATGATTTTTTCGCAGTATCGTTTCTTATGTAAAATGAAGGCACGCAAGTGTGTTGGTGGCATTTTTAAGAATTGGTACGTTTTTTTATTTGTAGACTGACACTAAGTTGAATTGGTTTGGAGATACTTCCGTGGGCAGCTGATTCCACATAGTAGAGGTGTTGCAAAAACTGCCTTAAGAAATGCTAGTAGAACGACTAACGGTGAGGTGATACGGATGGTATTTTATATTCTGCCTTGACATTTGATAATGAAACTCAGCTGCCGGTATTAGTCCAAAAAAATTCTCTGAATCCTCCCAATGGTAGAGGATGAACATCACTACGCAACTCTAAGCGACCAGCCTGTTAATTCTAAAGTGCCTGGTCGTAGACGATTCAAATCGCACTTCGGTGATCAGCCTTTTGAGTTTGACACACGCCATTGACTTTGTGGGTCTGAAGCTAGTTGGTTTCCTCACGATTTCTTCCCCGTAGGAGTAAGTCTTAAATGCACATAGAAACAAAATCTATTGGCGCACTGTCGATGATCGAACCGACTACCTCAGTCGTATGTGATAACTAAACTATCCGTACAGAAATATTTAATTTCCTGGTATACTTAATTTCTAATAAAGTAGTAGTTGTTTAGATATACTACTACCAGAGGAATCGATCCGGGAATATTCCATTTCCGTATCGAATAATTTCATAACGTTGCAACACTAAAATTGTCAATCTTGAATCGAATTAAAAGTTTTAGTATAGGCTAACACTACTTTTGAACTGTAAGAAAATATAATGTATTTGTCAGTGTTCCAAGAAAGTAAAACATGTTTGTGTAGATATAGATATCTTTATAAGCAGAAATATGGTTTAATGACTGTTGAACCATAAAATATTTAAGCAAAATTTAATTACAAAGTCTATCGATAGCATCATATTTTTGGGTAACCGTTTCCAATTAATTCCGTAAACAATTCTGCTTAGACAAAAGATTGGATTGTAAATTATGTTACACGAATTTCTATAGAGCCTACTGAACAACGAACTCGACACTGTTTATATTAAATTTAGTTTAAAATCAATCCGAAAGATATTAAACAATGTACTTTTTATTTTAGCAAGAAAAGCCAGTACAATTTTTATACGCTGTTTTTCATTACTTTGACTAGCCATTTTATCTTTTCGGTAATGAAAATTAGTATGGCGCCGTTAATCATACCAAGAATCACCCTACCTGGTATCCTGGTATACGATGGTATCTGGTCTGATGGTATGTGATATTGGTATCTACCGAAACCATCATAATTTACAACATAAAACTTTTAGTACAAAGAAACATATTTTCATGTGAAACATAGCTGCGGGTAATGGTGAATGAATGTCTGAATTAAAAAAAAAAAATTCACACGTCAGAAGTGAAACTTCCTTCGAGAAGAAGTGAATCATAAGGTAAAAAAGCCCCAATAGATGTCTGGTAAATATTTGGTCAATCCATCTATTTATATAGTTATATTAACACTGTTAAGGCACTGTACACGTGTTAATGATAATATAAATAAATAAAAAATCTGCGTTTACTGCACAAGATGTTACAGAATTGAATTGAATAATATTTTTTAATAATTTAATTTTAAGGTTAGTTATTAGGTATATTTTTATGTATTATGTTATTTGTATTGAAAGTTATTTATTTAATTATAACCTTGTATTTACAATAATCTTGATATAACCATTAATATACTAATAAGTAATTGACATCTGAAGTTCTAATATATTATATTAAACGAATACATCAACCAATAGCCTCTATTTTTTCTCGATCTCCCTTTCTTACTCTCTCTCAGTCAGTCTCAATCGTTCTCTCCCATTTCTTCGACAAAAACGCTGCACATCTTCGTGCCGTTTCATGAGAGAGCAAAATTACCCTCATGCGCATAAAGAAGAATGAAATAAATGTTCTATTTTTGTGCTTATAAAAAAAACCTAAGCATTACCCCTACAAAAAACATGTTGTGTGGCTTTATGAAACCACGGTAAAAGTGAAACTTTTTTTCACATTATAGACATTTAACTAAAAATTTTTGGAATAATATTCCATTGGCAAATTGGAATGATAATGGGACTAATAAAAGTCGACTAAGTCTCCAACTAATATTTTTATTGAATTCTGCGTCTTAGGGAGTACGACATACATAATACTTAACAATTATTAAGATTATATACATATATTAAAATAGCGTGGAGCACTGGCACAAATGAATCATAACTAATATGTATATAGTCTATACACTACACGGTCAGCTGCTGCGAACTATGTATATTTATGTGCGCCGCCATTTTGGCTTTGGCTGTTTGCATTGCATTTTTTTAAAGTCATACTCCAATTATTCTAAAAACAATAACCATTAAAGTAATATAAGAGCTGTCTCAAAAGAAAATTTATTTATACCTTTAACCAGCCAACGTCAGTTTCAAAGTAGTATTATTTAAAAAAAATGAGCTAGATTTCACTACTATAATTCGTACTTAAACCTTTTCTAAACAAAGAAACATTTTAAGTCTAGATATTAATAATATACGACTGAAACTACTGCTGAATAAAGCAATCTTTACATACAAGTTAGTGTTTCACAAAGTCCATACGATTTCTATCCAGGTATTGTTCTGTTATTAAAATTGCCTTTGTTTCGAATACAAAGAATATTTTAAGATTTCATAAGAAAGATATTCTGATGCTGTATAAAGCATTCACAAACATTTTAAAAATGTCACTCGACTCTGGGTGACTACGTTCATGTCCGACAAAGTTTACGCTTTTGAAAATTTGTATTATTCGTATAAAGTCCCTTGTATGAAGATATAAAGAAATATATATCATGATCAGGTATTTAAACCTTGTATTGGTTTTGTGTCCATCAAACTAATCTGTTACCATGGATTGTTCAGAGGAGTTGTTCGCATTATCTGCAGTTAAAATCGGACTAGAACGGTTTACGACCCACCCGTATCACTACGACGTCCGCCGTTCCACAGATGAACATTTTTCAAGACAGTTTTAGATGCGCAACGTTAAGCAGCTGCTCACTAAAGTATTTCCCAACCAATTTCACTAAGATTCCTTCAAGAAAAGAGCGTACCAATTCTTAAACGGCTGGCAATGCACTCGCGATCCCTCTGGCATTGAGAGTGTCCTTGGGCGGCGGTATAACTTAACATAAGGTGAGCCTCCTGCCTGTTTGCCCCCTGTTTTATAAACAAACAAAAATCATTTATTTATATAGGTAACATAATGTAGGTACACTTATGAACGTCAAAAAAAGAAAAGAAAGATACATTAAATGACTCTAATTTTACATATACTGCCAGTTCTCAAATCAAGGGCGTAGAACGGAAGAGAAGAACTGGCAATAAACTCTCCGCCACTCTTTTTAATCGCCAAGTTTTTATTTTTACACAATGTTTGTAAGGAGCTGCAACCATTACACTATGTTCCATATGACATCTTGAGTAATAAAGAATAATAAAATAAATTAAAAACAAAGATTTGTCCTCTATCAGCAGGAGGCATGGTGAAATAGGAGCACGCGCTTACATACTCGTGAGAACAACACGCAAATACGTAGTATAAACAATTAATATGAAAAAATGATAAAGGATTTCTTACAGTATGTCAGGTTTTAAAGAGACATCTTACAGGTCGTAAGCGTAAAATGGATCGTTCAGTTTAGTTGATCAGCGCCTGCGCCGGACTTACCTTTATATAAAAATGTCGGATGACGATTGGGACAACAACTTGGCAAATATTAATCGCATCGAATCGTGATCTAAAATGAACATGTAACATTAGGTTGTTCGAGAGTTTTTAACGCCGGCTTTTTCTCTCGGCCAACACCCTCTGTCTTCTTTGCCGATGAGTAGGGATGCCAACAGGTTCGAATTTAATGACGTGGAATAAGTGATAACATGATGATCTTATGTTCCAAAATAAACGTATTTTTTTTGAAGTGAAACTTCTTTGTCGACGTATGGGAGAAATTTTGTAAGATAACGTCACGTTTTTCGGTTACGCGCCATGTTGCTTTTTTTATCGAAGTTTAGTATAGTGACGTAAAGAATATAATGTAATATATGATAATAATAACAACAATATATCAGTTTTGAAGTTTGGTTTGAAATAAGAATAACAATATATTAATTTAAAAGTGATAAAATAAAAAGACTTGTTCAAATTTAAGTGAATTTACAAGAAAAGTGAGAGTGATTATACATTTCGTTTTATAAATTCAACACGTATGAGCATGATTTTAATATTTATTTGAGGTTAACCTCACTTTTTGATTGTAATTATCAGTGAATGTATATAAATCTGTTAAAATGAGCAAGTATTAATAAATATGACTGAAAAAAATGTTTTTCTTAAGGCTTAAGACCCCATTCATTAGCATTTCAAGCTACCCCATTTTCGTGAAGTTGCAAATAGTAGAAAAAGAATATGTCGTAAAGAAGTTTCACTTCTTACCTGTGTACTCTGGTTCACATATATTTAATAAATTAATAATTATTGGCTTATCTATTTGAAGGCATTTTTATTTCGATGAAGATATTAAAATTGACAAACTAATCTTATTTCGTGTGGCTGTCTTCAAGGAAAAATCTTGAGAAGAGTTTTGAGATAAAACGTAGATAAGAGATTTGTTAAGACATAAGCTGATTATATCTTTTTTACATTTTTTGCAAAAACATCTTAATAACAGTGAGGAATTATTTCACTAAAATATTACTTTTCTTTCTGGATTAAGGCTTTTATTCCTAGCCGATAATATTATTAAGTAATTTTTTTGACACTTTAAAAAGATATTCTTTCGAGGATTATATTGAAATGTGTTGCGCCACTGCACTTGCATAATACAAGAGTTTTAAGAATTCTAAATTAAAAATATACTTTATATTCGTACAAAGTGACGTATCTTCAAATATTCTAGACAATACAACAATTGTTAGACAATAGTCGTTTAAAATAATTGTTTTTAATAAAATATTAAATACTCCATTTTATCACTTTAATAATAACATCTAGTCAAAACATACATACATCTAGTTTAATAACATACCAACTGCATCAGATTCATAATATTATGGACTAAATAATAATACATAGGTATGTATTTGAGGCTTTCAAATAGTAATAATAAGAAATAAATAAGTGGTGCTAAAACCTTTTTAAGTCTGGGCCTCAGATTTTGTATCTAGGCAGGTGATCAGCCTCGTGTGCCTGACACACGCCGTTAAATTTTTGGGTCTAAAGCAAACAGGTTTCCTCACGATGTATCTTTCATCGGTTGAGCGAATGTATTGCACAGCCGGGGATCGAACCTACGACCTCATGGACAAGGGTCGCACGTTACAGCCACTAGGCCAACACCGCTCAGATTCAGATTACATCCGTTTAACTGATCATCTTATTTTTATAGACAAGTGATCAGCCATCTGTACCTGACACATGCCGATGTCAAGATCTTGATAGATTTCACGATTTACTCTGTAATTATTCTAATTAATTTGCTATATTTGTTTTAAATATTGTAGAATTGTTTGATGATTTGCTTTTTTAAAAGAGTACCGAGAGTTTTTTACGCCAGATTTTTCTCTCGGCCTACACCCTTTGTCTTCTTTGCCGATGAGTAAGGATGCCTACAGGTTCAAATTTAATGACCTGGAATAAGATACCTGTTTATCTTATGTTCTATAAACGTATTTTTTATTATGATTGTAACATAACAATTGTTTACGTGGTACGATTCAACAAAAAACTGCGTTGTTTTTATTATTATTACTAGTGACCCGCCCCAGCTTCGCACGGGTGCAATGCTAATGAAAAGCAGGTTTTTATTATGTATTGTTATTTCCGTCGCTGGAAAGCTCCGATAATATATGCGACATATACCATATAGACATATACCATCATGGACTTTTCTGTAGACCTTTTTAATGTGTACAATACTTAGTACATTATTTTGATAAAACTCGTAGGGTTCAGCCTGCGTTTGCAATGTAAGCGGAAAAAATGTAATTATTTACGACATCACATTAGAAACCTCAAAAATAACAGTACTTCTCCACTATTTAATGAATGTTATTATACATAGAAACCTTCCTCTTGAATCACTCTATCTATTAAAAACCGCATCAAAATCCGTTGCGTAGTTTCAAAGATTTAAGCATACAAAGGGACATAGGGACAGAGAAAGCGACTTTGTTTTATACTATGTAGTATGTACCTTAACAACGTAGGTATAAGAAAATTATAACTTCAATGGAAACTAATTAAAATTTAATATTGAAATCCAGGTACGACATTTTTAAAACGAAGTTTAAAATTATTTAAAAATAATTAAATGCATGAATTCTTCGATAAGTTAAATTTGTTTTTATCCATTTTGCATAAATTTGTCAACACAATCGGAAATGCAATAACATTTAAATGAATGGACGCAAGTTTATTGGTGTTAATTTTATTATTTGTTGTGGTAAAAGTATTCAGTATAGCTTTCTATTTACTCTAAGTATGTGCTGTTTGGGGGATGATGTCGGTATAAAATAAGAAACCTAAAATATAATATACGTATATGTAACGCTTTAGTCTATAAGAGAAATGTATTCTTATTTTCAAGTGATATACGAGATGGACGTGTTTACTTGATTCTCTACACCGAAACCTATAGGGGCAGACACAATTCGATGTTACTTAATTTGAAACTAAGTATACACACATACACAATGCCTCAGCAAGGTGTATGTGTGTATACTTAGTTTAAAATTAAGTATATTTTAAGAATAAACACAATCAACAACGTAACACCAAACAATAAGAACTTCTTTAACTACTCATTGAGAAGTATTGGCCTAGTGGGTTCAGCATACGACTCTTAAAGACTTTAAGGTTTTTTGTCTCAATTCATGTCATTTCACATTTAAATATGCAATTTTTTAAAGTGAAACTTTTATTACATCGTCTTAAACTTTTTGGTCTGTGTGGCGCATGTCGCGTGACGGTCGGCCGCGGAGTAGGAATAAAGTGAAAGGTGTTGGTCATAGCAGCCAAGGCCAATTCGGCGGCGCACATAGTTCGCAGCAGCTGACCGTGTAGTATATAGACTATTATTCATTTGTGCCAGAGCTCCACGCTATTTTAATATGTGTATAATATAATTTAAATATTTGTTAAGTATTATGTATGTCGTACTCTCTAAGACACAGAATTCAATAAAAATATTAGTTGGACACTTAGTCTACTTTTATTAGTCCCATTATCATTCCAATTTTCCTAGTATAAGATTAAGATTGATAAAGCGATTTTATACCCTTAATGGAATATTATTCCAAAAATTTTTAGTTAAATGTCTATAATGTGAAAAAAAGTTTCACTTTTACCGTGGTTTCATAAAACCACACAACATTTTTTTATCTGTATTACTAATATACAATATTTTCATCCGTATCACCTTGATGTCAGTCGTTCTACAAATTTCTGCCGCACACCACAACAAACGGCTTACGGTTTTTCCAGAAAAGAACGCACCAATTCATAATTGTCGGCAGCGTGATTTCCTCCTATTCTAATCTTGCTTAAAGGGAGTCCCCTTTAATAATATATTTTAATAATTATTTTTTTAAGATGAGTTATTGTTTTTGCTATATTAATTTATGTTAGCTGAAGTATTTACATACGTTAAGATGTAAAATTTCCCTCAACCTCTTTTCCGAAATTATCATAAGAGCTTATAAAACCCAACAGATTAACACAGGGATTTTAACTAGGAATCCTTAAATATATATTTTTAAAACTTAAACTGTAATGGTAACTGTGCATAGGTTTACATTAGAACACTAAAATCATTAAAATCAATTACAGATTATTTTTTATAGAGAATTAGACTATTCTATGAGCGCGTAATGAATACATATAAATGCTCTCAATACATTCTTCATGTCAACGTTGGTCACATACAATTCAGCAAAAGCCTTTACGAGGTGATAAAAACAATAAAATATCGCTAATGATGCTATTCTAGCAGGTTGCCCTAAAATTTTCACAAGTTATGTTATGCACTTGGAGTATGCACCGTGCGAAATACAAAGGAATTCCAATTATAGCATCCACTAGGGAAATTTTGATATGGTATTCAAAAAATTATATTTTATTTAGATATTACCGCTGCCAACTATTAGTATTATTACTGTTTTCTTGTTCCAAGTTCACATTACAAGGATCGTCATGCTCACTTAAATGTCATTGCTTGTGGCGTCCTGGCCATGCGTCATACTCGTGAACGTGTGCTACTTGTGGTGACTGGTCGTACTTGAATTTGTGTATGCGGTGATATAAGTTGTTTCTATTATGTATTTGTGTAAAAGAAAACACTTGGCGATTAAAAAGAGTGGCGGAGAAATTATTGCCAGTTCTTCTCTTCCGTTCTACGCCCTTCATTTGAGAACTGGCAATAAATGTAAAATGCTTCTAATTTTTAATGTATATTTCTTTTTTGACGTTCATAACATTATGTTACCTACATTAATAAATGATTTTTGAATTTGAATTTGAATTAACACGTAATTAATTGATACGCTTCTAGAGAAGACTCCTTAGATGCATTACTTGAATATCTGTACTGGCACCTGGTTGCACAAGTAGGTGGTTTGAGGCATAGAGTGCCCCGAAAAGCGCTGCTGAGAAACTGAGATGATATGCATTTAATTGACAACTCCTCCCATATTATTCTAACCAACCGACCTTAGTAGTGATTGATTCGACTAACATTGGTGTATGCACGCAATTAATACTCGCTTCAATATTAATTGTCTTGATGAAGTCAAGACGTATGAATTATGTGTGTACTGACTAATAACCACACATTAACCTTCGATATATTAACACAAGTCCATCGGCGCAGCTTATAAGACTGGCGTGGGTTACACTGTAAATTTTTAGAACTGGCCAATTAGAAACAAAGTTAATGAAAACTTTTTTTTTAATTTCAATTTTAGAACTCTTTTGTAACCTTATGTATATTGGATTCATTTGTCATTTGTTTTGGTAAATTGGCGGCAAATCATAAATTGTTGTTACGTGCTAAAATATGGAAGGACAGTTACTGCAGTCTGATATGTAAATCACCGTTTGCCCGTTGTCCTGGAAAAAATTCGGCAGCAGCAGTCGAAGCAGAATCCTCTTTCACGACGAGAATGCTTCAGCGCACTCCGCAAAACGGACTGTTGAATATTTGACTTTGGCAGGTGTCGAGATAATGAGTCATCCGCCATACACATACATACACTGACGCTCTGCGACTTTCACTTATTCCCAGGAAGTAAAGTTTTTGATTGAATGATTAAATTCGAGGTATTTGCTTTACAAGCCCTGAAGATACAGTGAAATCGCAAAGGACAAATGCGGCCTTATTGTGAACGGTGACTGTTTGTTTGCCGAAGGACATATTAGTATCGATTGTGACGAATAGATACTATGCATCATTGCCACGTGATGTCGTATCCATATAGGTTTAACTCTTTTTTAAGGTGAAGCCCCTGCCTTGATTACAAGATGGTCTTTTAATCTCAATCACCACATTAAAAACATCTAAACAATAACTTCGGAACATTGCCTAAAGGGACTCCTTTTAATTATATATTTTAGTTTAAGGTTAGTTATTATATTCTATATTAATATAGACAACAGTTCATTAAATTATATATAAGGTATATACTAATTATCACAATATAAAAAAACATTTACGTTACTTATAACATTCCCGATGCCTGTGTAACATTAAGCACCAGTGTGTTAATATTGAACATATATGTTTTCAGGAATATATAGAATAGGTCCAAATGAAATGTTACCGTTGAAATAAAACTATTTATTTATTCGCCTCATCTACGTTTTACCAGTTCTATGTCAAAGCATACTTGTGGCTTAATACTGAGGCGTTTGCATGAAAATGTTGACATCGACGCGCCACTGAGCACACGGTACGTCCTGTTGTCTAATGAAAATTACATTACACACCGGATCCTAGATTACCTTGAAATAATACCGTTTTGCATGAAAATAAACTGTTCTGCAGGTAATTGCGTTTGCATTTCGGTATTATCTGTAATAGCACTTCAATGTTTAAGTAGACAAATTCGGACGATACGAAACCCCATGTTTTATATATAGCTGTTTAACGTTAGAGAAAAATCCCATTTCAAAGTTATGCCGTGTATTTAAGCCTTAAGCTTATGACTATTTTGTAATTAATTTTTGACGTCATAGACGTGTTGTTTATTTTATAGGGCAAGTATAAAACGGCGACACTGGTGCGTTTAAAAAGCTTTTCCAAGTTTATTTTGTATTCCATGGCCTGACTGTATATCATAACCGTACATTATATAAAATAACTTATTAAAATACATACGCCTTTAAAAACACAGTAGAACAAAGAGGGTTTGTTTCAAATTATTTTTGAATGAATCCTACTTATACAGGATTGTTGGGGATAGAAGAATTCTCAGAAAACAATTTTTATAATTATTTTTGTATGCCTTTTAGACAAGGAAAAACTTAAGCTGAATAAGAGACATGACAGAAACGAAGGAGAATAAATTGCGAAATTTCTACGGGAGCGCACGGTAAGCAATTAGCAAGCTACCTACATAGATCTTAGAATACTAGATAAATTTCATCACCTAGTCCAATAAATTAACAGGTTTTCTTAGATGTCCAATATCAGCGTTTACCTAGAATTAAGTGATGCAAGCATCCAATAGCCCATCTTTTATTACGTAGATAACTTCAAAATTACCCTCACTGTTTCGTTTAGCATAAATAAACAAATTACAATCGTGAAACTATAGTCAGAATGTGATGCATATAAATATATATTATGTCAAAGCAATGGCACTGTCAGCTGCCATTTTCACTTAATGTCACAGACCCCTTGAATTAACAACGCCAAAGTCAAATTAGTTTATAATCCACACTTGTAGTTCGTTCGATTTTCCAATGTTACTAGACTTACTATTATTTGATTGTCTATAGTAATAGTGCCTCCATGGCCATTATTATTAATATAATTTATTATGTCCGAACAATGGTCTTAATGTCAGCTGCCATTATCATTATAATTTTATAACATCAATGTCAAATTAATTGAAAACCGTCAATACTAGCGTTCATTTAATGTTACTAAATCTATGAATTAACCACTATTCATCGGTCGATAATAATAGTGATTCCAAAGTCACTATTCAAGGTAATGTATAACAACTTTAAATCTATGCTGACGTCATTTTTTTCAATGTGCATATGTTCCTGTTTTTGTTAAAATTCAGGTTGAGCTTTCTCGTTATTGTGCCAAGTCCTCTTTTCACTTCTACTTTATCAGTATAACCCTGTTTACCAGTAACTGTCTTTGTTAATAATCTTATCCTTCTCCCTCATATATGTATATAAATGGGTATTGTAATTTTTACTTAATGACCATCTGTATTCTGTATCTAGGTGAAGGCTACTGTATTTTAATCTGAATTATGTACATAACAAAAACAAAAAAAGATTCTTCTAGTTTTATATATCTATGTTCGAGGACTCTATAATTAGGCAGCGTTAATTTTACGCAAAATTTGCCTACTCCAACATCTTCGGGATTAAATATGATTTTTAAATAATAATTTTCCACTGTTCACTTTAACCTGGCTTATGAACGACGCTGGTAAATATTTGATGCCAACAATTACGTGTGTTGAAATATGTAAATGGGTTTAGATAAAAGCTCGTAGTCGATTTTTATTTATGATTTGAAGAAATGATTTTTTACCCTCCCAGGTAAACCGCTTCGTTACGTAACTGTATAGCTTACCAACTCCTTATATGGAAATTGTATTCGTTTTTACAACAAACTCCCAAGCGAAATTAGAGAACTGTCACTAAATAAATTCAAAGCCCTTGTTAAAAGTAAATTAATTAATAATAAATGTGACGAATACTTAAATGATCCTAATCCTTGGGATTGATTTGCTCCAGTTCAAACAATTTGTATTAAAAACTTGGCGATTGAAAAGAGTGGCGGAAAGTTTCTTGCCAGTTCTTCTTACCCGCTCTACGCCCTTGACTTGCGAACTGGTTGTAAATGTAAATTTACGATTAATTTAATTTATTTTTCTTGACGTTCATAAGTGTAAAAGTTTACCTATATGAATAAAGTTATTTTGATTTGATTTGATTACCTTTCTCTTGCGCATATGACAGCGGTAGACAAGCAAGCCCTATGCCCTCTCAGTACTTAGTATTTAACGATTAAATAATAATCTTTATACGTATTACACTAGACTGTATATATATATGTACATAAATCTATATATACAGTTAAAATCTATTATAACGACATCGAACGGACTTCTTACATTTGGTCGTAGAAATCGATACCAGTAGCAGCCGATGACGTTGTTATTAATAACCTGATAGTTAATACAATAGAATTCAGCCGGGACCTTTGATTTTGGTCAATATAACTGGTATGTTGTTCTAAACGATGTCTTCGTAAACGGTTTTGACTGTATTAATAGATAAAAGAATTTAAGTAATAACCTTATGCTTTTTTAAACAATTTCAATATTAAATAGTTCAACTTAGATAAGTTATCATTTCTATTGGGTGTTCCCTGACGCACACAATTTTTCCTGAAAACAAAAGAATATTTAGAATCCTATAGCTAATTATTATTTTTTTAAAATAGGCAGCATAAAAAGGTTAACATTAGCGTTAAGGCTTTCTCAGTACAGATAACCTACATTTTTATCTTGTGAACAAGCTTATGATGATATTAAAAACATAAATAAAATTTGTATTAATAAAAATTAACCTGTTCCAGTGCAAGGGAAAAACTAAATATAGAAGTGTATTACTATGAGATACAACCAATTGGACCGAAAATAATTATAAATTCTTTGACCGGAAATGACAACATACATAAACTAGTTATTTTATCTATTATTTTTAGTTCAGATATACATTAATGATGTCGTACAAAAACAAACTAATAATAATTAAATAAAATAAATAATTGGCATTACAACCTTTTTAGGCCTAGGCCTCATTTTTTTGTATCTGTTTTATTATCAATTATCAATCAATATGCAAACGATCAGCTTCTTGTGCCTGAAGACCTTTTGGGCCTTAGGCCTCACGATGTTTTCACCGTTTGGTCGAATGTTAAATGCGCACATAGAAAGAAAGTCCGTGGTGCATAGCCGAGGATCGAACCAACTACTTCAGGAATGAGTGTCGCATACAGAAGCCAGTCTCCATCACGGCTCTAATAATAATAAATTCAATTAAATATGTTAAAATAATATTAAATATTTATTTTTTATTTCAGTAAATAAATTAAATAAACGTGTTTTCAAAAAGAAATTCTTTACAGGATAAAAACTCTTTAAAAATACGCAAAAGCCGTAAACTAGTAACATCGGTCGCGTATAGTGCCCATTAAGTGTCGCACATAAAGAATTTAACGACACTTTCCTTCTAATCCCCAAATAAAGGTGACAAAAACAAATCCATGTTGACCTGAATCGCACAATTGACCGGACCTCATAAAAAGGGTGCCCTCAACAATGTATGAGGCAAACTACGTGGAATGAACATAGAGTGAGCTTCATCGAGGGTTATAGAGCACGTAGACTGCGTATGACGTTTATTTTATATAAGTTTTTTTGTAGTCATAATATTGTTAGTGTATTTAATAATGATACTAGCTGACCCTGCTTACTTTGTTCACCCTTAAAGTCTAATAATATGTATCGTTGCTGCTTCAGATAAACTTATTTTAGGATTTCATTACGGTCATTAACACTATTACAATTTTTTTTTTGTAAATACAGAAATGTTTTTTTTGCTTGCTATTGCGACAGAAGAATGGCAGTTTTTCACATTAGGCCTTTTATCTTTTTCTATATAATATATTATAAGCTTATGGATGAGGATCGCACCGTGAACCAAACTTCGCTGTAACACAAACTCAAACTCAAAAATATCTTTATTCATATAATAAAAAATACGTTTATTTTGGAACATAGGATCATTATAGTATCACTTAGTCCACGTCATTAAATTCGAGCCTGTTGGCATCCCTACTCATCGGCAAAGAAGACAGAAGTGTTGGACGAGAGAAAAAGCCGGCGTAAAAAACTCTCGGTACTCTTTAAAAAAAAGCAAATCATCAAACAATTCTACAATATTTAAAACAAATATAGCAAATTAATTAGAAGTAGCCTGCCCAGCACTAGTCCCAGACCCTTTTATCAACTAGATAATCACTAACTTTATAGTAAGCCTTTTTACACAGCTTTTCTTTAACACATTTCTTAAATTTAATAAAAGGCAGAGATAAAAGAGCCTCTGGGATTTTATTAAAGAAGACTATCCCTTTTCCCAAAAAAGAATTACTAACTTTACACAGTATAGTACGGAGAAATTGCAGCCTGCGTTTGTTCCGAGTATTGACATTGTGCGTATGTTCTATTCTAGTATACTTATCACTATTTTTGTAAATATACATAATATTTTCATAAATATTTATTATTTATAGGTAAACATGTACACTTATGAACGTCAAAAAAAACAAATTAAATTAATTGTAAATTTACATTTACAACCAGTTCGCAGGTCAAGGGCGTAGAGCAAATCATGTAACATTTACTACGAAGATTTGTATCATCAGAATTTACTCATGTCCGAACCACGCAGTCTATCTAGTCCATTCTAGGTCTGCAAAGGTTTTGCATTTTTTCTCCATTGGCGTTATACTTGGTTATTTTTTGAAGTGTATTTGTGTTTTTCTGAAGCCAACAATGGCTTACATAAATGTATGATTTTCCATATATTTTACCTAGAATAATGATTAAATAAATATCTCCGGTAAGAACCCTATCATACAATTAAGGTGTGTGATTTTTTTAATTATGTCGAGATTCCGCCTGATTCATTAAGACGGAAGTCACGACTAGCCCTTTGTTTTGCCCTTTGTTGACTTGACCTTTAAGCCTCGGCCATTTCTTTTTTACTTTGTTTGAGAAGGAAAAATCTCGTAACAATATCATAGAAAAAATGAAAAGGAATCTACTTCAATGGTGCGGAAATGAGTCGATACTGTACGTGTCTTATGTTATCAATGTAACAGTTTTGCAGAATAAGCCTGTTCCTTGGTAATTATCACATTTGCAAATAAAATATTATCATTATCATTTGACATCAGCTTTTCGGGTCCCACAGACAATTAATGTTAAATATAAATAACATTGTTTTATTTATTTTATTGTTTTTTAGGAAATTATCAAAAAGTTTAGTCGACATTACAGGAGAACGAAGAGCTGGCAGCTACAAGCTCGCACAAATAATTAGTCTAGCTATTCAAAAGGGGAACGCTGCCAGTATCTTCGGAACCTTTCCTAAAGAGTCCCTTTAGGCAATTCAAGGCCTTTTAATAATATTTTTTAATTATTAAATTTTAATTTATTTTTATGTATTGTGTTATTTGTTTTGAATAAATAGATACGAAGATACGCTATTTGAGTATGCGCGCACCTGAATTCCCACCATTAATTACATCTTTCATGTCTATTCCGCTACGCTAATAGTAGTTCCTGAAGGGTTGTTGATATTATAGCATCTATTTCAGGCAATGTCATACTGCTGAAGTGACATTTTTTATGTACTATACTATATAATTAAGCTACTTAACTTATATAGTAAATTATATTTATATTGCACGGAATTATATTCAAAGCAAAAAGTATTATTTATATATTTTTCGAGTTAAGAACATTTATATATGTAAATAGGTATTAAGATTAAAACGCTACTATTTAATTATAATATATTTATTTTAAGCTTTATGATGTACTTTAAGGAACATGTACAATGTACGCAAAATTTTAGGTGTTATAATATCTAGACTATTTCTACTTAAATAACTCGTTACCTATTTTTTTTCGTTCATCTGCATTCGGCTATCAGCCATAATCAGATATTTTCTGAGGTTAATTTGGGTTGGGTGCGATTCCATTGAAGGACACCGTATGTGTCGAGTCACGTCATCTCCTGGACTTCGTTAATTCTTGCGCATTTTATTGATACTTTATAATTAGATCCTTAAGAAAAGAACTAAGCTTTCCTTTATGAGATCAAAACTCATTTTTTTTATAGAACAGGGGGCAAACGGGCAGGAGGCTCACCTGATGTTAAGTGATACCGCCGCCCATGGACACTCTCAATGCCAGAGGGCTCGCGAGTGCGTTGCCGGCCTTTTAAGAATTGGTACGCTCTTTTCTTAAAAGACCCTAAGTTGAATTGATTCGGAAATACTTCAGTCGGCTTTAGGTATTCAAAACACTTATTAAATTATAAACAATACAAAGTCAACTTTGAAGCGCTCACTGAATAAAAGCTAAACATTAACGCTAAAATTTGAATAATTAAATTTATGGAATTCCTCTCGGAATTAAATGAAACTCTTTAATTAAGGGCCGGTCTCAGAGTGGGGTCAGAGTTTGGTAAAAAAAATTGACTTCGATTATAAATTTTGCCTTTTATATTAGTAAAATTATTTACTATGTATATATTTAAGCTGGTAGTTTGTTAGGTATTTGTTTTGTGGTGTTGTACATTTTTATTTCTTGCGAGTATCTATTTTCATATACACAGAAAAGGATTGGTGTAAGCTAGGATGAAAACTCAAAAAACTAGTCATAACTAGAAAAAAAATACTTTTTATAGACTAGCTATTTACAAACAAATAATTTATTTATTTGAACTGTTTGTTGCTAACTTTTGTTTTCTTATTTGTTGACTCAAGCTTGCTCCGCACACATACACACACACATTACTGTTCTGTAGTATAGAAAAACAAATGTTTAATTTAAAACCGTCACGACCGCTTAGAATTCTACAGTGGAAATAAAACCAACGCCTAACATTTTTACCGATTAAAACTTTCGCTTTCCCCAAAGTAAAATCCGACTTGTCAAACTTCATAACAATGTGCAGCGTTGATAAAAGCTGTCGAGTCAGTCTCCTTTTATTTTGCACCACTAATGACACCCAGTCTTGAGGTCGTGGATTTCATTTGAATACATCGTAAAAATGTGCTGGGGTGTGGTCCAAGTTATTCGTCCCATTTTAATAAATAAACACTTTAAACTTCAATTTGGTTTGATTGTATTTTTTGTTTCTACACAACTGTGAAATCTTGAGTCACTATTTTTAAACAGAATTTATATTTGAAAGTGGCTTTTTTCGTACGTTTCTTATTTATGTATTTATTTACACTTCGTTACATTTATAGAAAATAATAATATAATACATAAACAATTACAATGGATGCAACGTGTCAATCGCTAACAAGCGATCTCTTTTAAGTTACTCTAGTATGGAAAGGCTTAAAAATAAATAGGACGGGTAAATTAAAAGAAGAACATAACCAAATCGTATAATTTTTTTTATAGAATCATTAACCTTAATCTAAAATAATACAAACAAAACATGTGTATATGTACTAATGTACCTACGCGCGTTAGAAGTGGGGTAACAAAAAAAAATATTTTTATTTTTTTTTATCTTTCGCCTTTTTCTACGTTTGTATTATTTAATACATTGAAGTATACAATAATAAATTTAATAAGACATATTTTATTTTAAAATGTTCAATATGCTAACTTCACGGTGTGGGTTTTTTGTGACGGTGTGCGCGCGCATCGTAAAAATTTACTCTTATAATTTTTCTGTCGCACCAAAAGCACAAAAAATAATAATCTAAATCTAATCTCTCCAAAGTTGATATTTACGTGACTCTACTAAGTTCAAGTTGGTTGCGTTGCTTTAAATTAATAAAGCTAAGTATGTCTGTAATCAATGTTTGAGTGGTGATATCTGATACCTTACAAAATATGTTTAACTTAACTTAATAGTTAGCTTAATTTAGTAATTAAGCACATGCTATATACAAATTTTAATATATACATATATATATTTTTTATGTTCACAAAATTTTATTTCCAATTGATTAACTAATCATTTTATTCCAACAAATATTTGATTTTTGTCTTATGAATCACATGCATTACATTTAATATGGTAAAATCTTATTAGATAAAACAAATATTATTATGTATTTAATCTTTCTTCGATATACAGCGTCACACAAAGTTATTGTATACATATATTTCCTACACACAAATATACAATATTCCTACAGTCTAATAATAATACTTAAAAATTGATAAATAAAACCAATTTTCAAAGTTCGGTCGCTGTGGCAGTGTACCTTTAATGCCAGTAGAATTTATTGCGTATCGCAAAAAGTACCAGTTTTGGGGTCACTGGTACTATCTATCATTCGCAAATTAAATCTATCATAGTCGCCTGTGCACTTGAATTTGAAGCGTTAAGTGAAAACGCTTTTAGACTATACCTTGGACGCCAAGCCCTCTTTTATTCCTCTTTTCTTGTAGCAATATTGCTTTGACAGCCAGTGTAACTCTAACCGCTGATAATGTTCGATATATTTTCGAAGTTCCTTTGCTGTTTTTATCGAAATTGGCTGATGTCTACAGTTTTATCTGCATATAAGGATTCATATACTTAGCTTTTGTTGTCTTCAGGAATCTTTTGTTAAAAAATATGCTGGTTGAACATTGGATACAAAATACATTAAGTTATTAGACGCTTTGTTAAAAATCGAACATAAGAGGGAGAGAAGAAAAAAATTTATAATAAAATGGAGCTCTGTTCGCTTGCTGGTTTGGTAAACAAAACTACTTTTTTCTTTGATTCTGATTTAGTTTTTAACAAATACATTAACATTTTTTTATACCTAATTAACTATATAGAGCAGTGGGACTTCCAGAAAGCTCGACGATACGTTGCCTTATAATTTTTTTTTTGGAAACCCTAAGTTGTCTCTGCAATGGAATAAACTTCCAATAACGATTGATAGATATAGCTGTAACGATATAGATGTATGAATTTTTTATGTAGTTCTCTCAATTCTCTTGGTACTGATGTCGCAATCTTGAGATCTCGTACAAAAAGCCAATATTGAATTAGCTATTTTAATAACTATCACTATTGGAAGTTACAGCGTACCACTGCGGTACTGATTTATTAATAACTGTTAAACACCGCCAATTCGTATGCCGATATTTGTGGTAAATACATATCAAGCACATACATATAAAAATAAAATATATCCTTAAAATTTAAACCTAAATCAGAAAAGCAAAATTAAATTATGTTAAAACATGATAGCAGAACGGTAAAGTTAATTAACAATTTTGGAGATTATTCTTAAGATGACAAAAAGCTAATAAAGCTAACAATGAAAAATTACAAGGGTGAAAAAAAGTAGTAATTGTTTTAATTTATTCTTAAATACAGTAGAAGAGAAGTGCAAAAGCATTTTGTTATTGGTGTGAGAATCAAACAAAGAACATATTCTATCTGAACAAAATACAATGAGCTCACACCAGGAAGTGGGTAATTAATTACGTTCGTACAAAACCTATGAAAACGCGTGTTTTTTGTAACATAGGGACAATACATCAACCCAACAAAAACCTTCCTTCACATTTTTCCTCCCTTTTATACCAATTTAATTAGTTTCAATTCATACATCATATTTTGAATGTAGTTTGTAAGTTGCTGAAGCATTTTTGTGTAAATAATTAAGGCCTTTATCTATTTGCCATCCATTTTTTAAAACAGAGTTGGCCGATTCCGGTTTGGCGACCCTAAACTGCGTCGTGTATTCAATTTTTTTACAATTACAATCGCTGGTAAATGCTGGTGAAGACCGTACAGATAATAAAAATATCTTGATTTGACACACACCCGTTATACACAAGTCTTTAATGGCTATTAAAAACACTACGAAACAGATACATAAATTTGATGGCAAGATGAATAGCGCCACCGGTTTTGTGGAACTGAATTAAACTTGTATATTTTAAACCTTGTGATGAAAAAATTAGATTAATAAAAATAATCACTATTTGTTAACCAACTTGAAAAGAAAGGAGGAGGATTTATATACTTGTTATGTGTACTTTTGAAGCAATATGCTTACTTTATGTATCTATTATGTAATATAATTGAGAAACAAAAAGATAATCGTGAGTTGTTACTACGTATTTGCGTGTTGTTATATAGGATTCACGCAGTATGTTGCTGCTGATAGAGAACAAATCTTTGTCTTTAATTTATTTTATTATTCAAGATGTCACATGGACGTGGTGTAATGGTTGCAGCTCCTTACAAACATTGTGTAAAAAAAACTTGGCGATTAAAAAGAGTGGCGGAGAGTTTATTGCCAGTTCCTCTCTTCCGTTCTACGCCCTTGATTAAAGAACTGTCAGTAAATGTAAAATTAGCTTCATTTATTTTATATTTCTCTTTTTTGACGTTCATAAGTGTACATTATGTTACCTATATGAATAAATTATTTGACTTTGACTTTGAATCTGTTAAAGGTACACTGCCACAGAGACCAAAGTTTTTAAATGTGTTTTATTTTCTGTATATATTTTTTTTATTATACATGATTGTTATGTTTAAGTTTTATTCATAGACAGATGTTCTATATTGTATTAGCCAAATAATCTATATAAATCAATTCAATCTTGAATACGGAATTGTTAAAAGTTACAACGGATTACCATAATCTTTTCTGAAAAATCTTAAGTCAACAAAGAGTCACTATAATGAAAGGGCAAAATTATAGGATTCAAATTGTCTCAGCAAAAAGGTGAAGGTTCACAAAAATCAACTACAGTATGTGCCTTTAAGTTCCAGTTATAAAAATGGATAAAATATAATATTTGTAATTAATTAATTTATTAATAAATTAAAGATTTTACTTATACAGTTTCTTATACAAGTTAGAAAACCATGATAGTTATATTCCTGTTTATTTTGTCTTTGTATAAGGTATAATATACATAAATGTATAATATACGTCTTTCTTTCTTTGTGTGACATTCGCTCGAACAGTGAAGGAAAACATTGTGAGGAAACCGGCTTGTCTGAGACCCAAAAAGTCGATGGCGCGTGTGACGCAGGTATATAAGGCTGATCTGAGTAAAAAGATCTTAGAGTGTTCAAATTACTTGGGAACTTACTTTCCTTACGACTATAATTATTTAAAAAATACATCAATTATCGACATCGACCAATATAAATATTGTTATAAAAAAATGCTTAGCTATCTATTTATTGAACTTCACCACATTATACATAAGGCTATATACAGTACATATTACCAGCTATCTATTCTTAAATATATGACAATTATAAACATAACTAATGTATAGGCCCATAAATGTTACAAAAAAATACAAATTCTTTTTTTAATTACGTTATTTTTAAAGTTTAATAAATAATAATAATGCAGAGTTTATTCTCATATATTTGGAAAGGATGCGTAAGAGGTGCCTGAACTCCTAGATTTCAGACGGAATTTGGAAAATTCTGCTGATTTGAAAACCTTGGGAATGTATATGAATGTTAAAAAAAAAAAATTAATATCAAACGATTTCAGTTACATAAAAATTTATTCGCAATAACCCTAGCGTGATTCCCACAGTATGCTCATGACGGGACATCCTGTGTAATCTCGGAGGCAAAAGGCCGTTTAATTAATTAACCGAATCGGTACGTTTACGTTAACTGTTGGTAGGGTCTCTCTGACCCCTATTAATTTTATACCATTTTTCCACTCCAATCCCTTAATCGATTCGTATAACAAGTTTTTGACTTATTTATAGGGTTTACCTCGGATATTGGGAAACGTTGATGAAATTTTTATGAAGCAGGTGACTTTGAAAATTCGGGATTTAGGTAAACGCTTTTAGCAAATTGCGCCTTGGTAGCACATTGGTGAGATTATCGAAATATTAATTTATTATACATGAAAGGCATCATAAATTCGTTATATTTAATGCGCAAAAATTAAGCATTTATTTAATATATATCCCCAACGTGGTTCTAGAATGCAGTTCTGGCTTCTCAAAGAACAGAAATCCTCTGTCAGTGCTCCAAGGATATAGGTCACTCTGTTTCTAAGTGCCTTGATAAGTTCTAAACTTCAGAAAGGTGCTAGGCTGACTTAATTATCCAGGACTCACGAACCAAATTGGTCTTAGTATGGAAATTCATCCACCCATATACAAATATATATTAACAGTGCGGCATTTAATAGTATTGTATATGCTTGAAAATTTCTTGGGTTAGTAATTTCTGAAAATTATTTTTCTTGTTATTTTTCTTTAATATACGCCTAATGCACATGAAAACCAAAAAGAGATACATTGGTGCCGGCGGAATTAAAACAGAAAACCAAAGGGTTCAATGTCGCATGTTTATCAGAAACTTATTTTTCTTTACTGCACATTTTCATCGTTGTGGCAAAATTTTCTCCAATTCAAAGTTAATTTTTTCATTAAAAATTGTATAAATAGTAGGCATTAAAATATTATTATTTTATAGGTACTGTTATTTACAATAAACTATACTCAGATTTTTAATTCCGTAAAATTCTGACAGTTGAAATTTTTTGACACTTCGGAGATTATCAACCTTTTGACAGGGCCCATTTTTAAATTTCAATACGAGTCTGAACTATACATTTTATTTGTTAGTTTATGTATCCATTTTATTGTCTTAACATTAAAAATGTACCGACGAGTACTGTAACACCTGTAACACCCATACTGACAGTCTGCTAGGAGAGCAATTTCACTATTTAACTTAAATGAAACAATTTTCATTTCATCAACATTCATTAATAGACAGAACGTTAAGAACTAAATTTCTAAACGTTAGAAAAAAAGTTATCCAACTTGAGCCACAATGTATGCGTTTTAAACTATTAAGTGTATAAACAGCGACGCAACTTTTAAAAGGCATTTGTGACGTCTATAGCGAACTTTGTCTACAACTGGAACTATTAGTCAGCTATCAGGGCGAGGGTTGCGTTCAAAGGCGATAATTTCACATCCCGCTGACATACAAATTAGGAACTTGGAAGCTACAAGTAATGTGTTCATTTTAGCGTTACGTCTATCTAATTAGTCGTGAAAATTAGTACAATAGTTGGTATATATTATTCATCTCATTACTACTAAAACTCAAATAGTTTTTATTGGAAAGTTTGATGTATTTTGTATATTGTTTTTATTAATTTGTGTCTTATATTATCATAAGCGTATGTAAGAGGAGAGTATTTAACTATACGTTTGACACCAATTATTAATAACTCCGTTTATTTTTATGACATTATGTTGATGTTCTTATTATATGAAATTATAAAAATGAATATGATATTAGCATGACTATTCATATATGGCTGATTGTGCGGATTTTTATAATTAATAAATCTAATTGTACCACTATAAATAAACATTTTCATTTCATTTCAAGATAAACCAAATTCACTGCTTATAAAAATCCACCTCGAGGGCTGAACGGCCCACAAACCGCACAATGGGTTTTGTGTGACCTTGTGAGATGTGTAATTGGGTCACAAATTATTCCCATGAAAGTACGACCTTCAAGTATTTAAAAAAGAGCATACTGCTTTAAGGCCGGTGATACATACAGTAACGTGTGCCTATGGGCTGCGTTACTTTGCTTTCTTAGTAAGTTATTTTCCATTCTTCCATGTATTAATACCGAATGATTCACATCTGATATCATTTTATTATATTGAGACGTAATTTCATGAGAATATTAATATAAATCATACATTTCTTTGTTATAAATACTTACTTAATTGTTTATACACTCGTAACGGTTATCACACATAAAAAAAGTTCATTGATGACGTAAATATGATTGTGACAAAATACATAGATCGCTACGGAGTTCCTAGTGAGAACAATTCTTCTCTTACACATAATAATTATTAGTGGTACATGGTACACGTTTAAAACAAAAGTCAAGAAGTAATAAATAAAGCAAAACAATCATAGTCATACTGGTCTAAAAGACATCGAACCTCCATGTTCAAATTCTAACACATACGCAGCGCACACTTATAACACCTCTTAGCTACTGTCAAATACATTACACACATACCCATACCTACACTCACACATTCACTCATACTCAAAAAAAACTGTTTTTAACATGTATCATGAGCATCTGACTAATTGTTAATTAGTTAACCACAACACAGGGACTCCTAAAAGTGGCGACTAGCTATTATATATGAATATTGTTACTATAATATATGAATTTTGTCATAATCTATTTAACATGTATAAAGTTTTATTATTTATAATAATTATTAAGACATTATTAGATTGACAAAGTAAACTTGAGCGATTAACTTCAAGCGATTACGAAAATCGAAAATAAAACGTATTACAATGTAATAAATCATGACGGCATTTAGGACAAACGCGGAGATAAGAGCTCGTTTCCGATACATCACGAGTGTCGATATTATCCGATGATTTAGCTGTTTTCATATACTTAGGTTGTATAAATTATTGTCCAATTGCTAAGACAATGTTTGGAATCGTGTCAAAGATTAGACATGTGTGAAATATATTTAAAAAGCACACTTCAACAATAGGTCGACCTTATATGAATAGTGAAAGCCTGATTTTAAGAACGTTCCAATTCTTAAAAGGCCGGCAGCGCTCGCGAGCCTTCTGGCAGTACGAGTATCCATGGCCGGCGTTATCACTTAATTGGATATAATGGAGAGACTGGGTCTACAGATACCAAGGAGAAACCTGAGGCTTACGTCTATACTTTTGGATGTACCGCGCGCATTCCAACATGGCGCCACTCACGGAACAATACAAATAATTAACAAAATTTCTGTTGAGGTAATGGCACACGGTCTGAGTTCACAAAAGTTGCTTGCTATATTGTTAATGATAAGATTTAGGCATAAAACTATATTTTTTATGTAGGATAATTGGTGTGGGTATTATTTTGGCGTTCTATCGAATTAGTAGTAACAGTTAAGATAGAATAGTGTAGTGGAATAAATAAATAATCATCGGGTGAGCCTCTTATCCGTTTAAAAAAAGTAATCCCTGGGATTGATTTGCTCCAGTTCAAACAATTTGTATTAAATATCTGGCGATTGAAAAGTGTGGCGGAAAGTTTCTTGCCAGTTCTTCTTGTCCGCTCTACGCCCTTGAATTGCGAACTGGTAGTAAATGTAAATTTACAATTAATTTAATTTTTTTGACGTTCATAAGTGTACTTGTTTACCTAGATGAAAAAAGATATTTTGTTCGAATAGTATAGTATGTAATTGTAAAAAGTGTACATAGTATACAAATCGTAGTATTCCAATTTTTGTATTCAAATTAGTTCTATAATGATTTTGGAAAAACCAACAGAGCGACATTCGATTGGCAACGTGTCAAATCAACAACTGACCAAATACAGTAACTTTAAAAACCTGGAAGGTTGCCATAAACTTCTCACTACCTGTCATCTTTTAAACAGGCCATGTCATAGAAAATTACAGTAAAACTCCAGAAAGAATTTAGAATATTATATGTAGTCTTATAATGCCATTATTAACCATACCACTTTCTACATAGCTACGTGTGATTAAAAAAACTGACTCATGTATTTATTTATTCAAGCAAACTTCCTACGTCTGTACGTTTTTAAAGAAAATAGCGTACCAATTCCTAAAAGGCCGGCAACGCACTCGCGAGCTCTAGCATCGAGAGTGTCTATGGGCGGCGGTGTCACTTTACATCAGGTGAGCCTCCTGCCCGTTTGCCCCCTGTTCTATAAAAAAAACGATATTTATTGGTGTCATAAATCAATGTGTATAACCATTATTATCATTGACGGTCTCACATAATAAAACTTGGCTTGATGACCATTCAGAAGCATAAAGACGTCTATGTCTAACAAATTATGACTCGATACCGACTTCCAAAAATACATCCTTCATAGTCCGTGTATCAATCGTCGTCGTCGTTAAGAGAAAATTGGTTTTCAATACATTGCTTTAGGATTTTATATTTTTTTGGTAATAATTGATTTAATGGTTAATGTACACATCGGCTTATCATTGACTGGTTACTTCTTAATACAATACAAGTATAGTAATATATTATAATAATTAATAAATATTTAAAAAATAAATGTAATTAATTAAATTCAATAATTTAAATTTATTCCTTAATGAATCAGACTCTGCGTAATTTTGCATTAGAAAGTATTAAAACATCATTGTCTAAATTATTAATACGATACGCTGTTGAAGTTCAAGAAAAACTTTATAAAATATTGCATACAACTCCAAAGTTTTTTACAAACTCTATTTGCAGTAAGTAGTTGCACCTTAGTTGTATGAACTAGAGTTGAACTCGTGTTTAACTGTATTTACGTTAAGTTAACTGTGATTTGTTTGTATGCGCAAGTGTGGGTTTAATTATCAAAATTTAATACATTTTTTATAATTTTGTTTCTTTATATTATAATGGAATACAGTACACTCGTTTGTGTAGGTGAAGTTAGGTTTAGGTACTTTTTGCAATAACTGTAAATATCACAAAAAAAATTAAAGAAATAGACATTTTTTGTATTGACTGTGCTAACTTCAGGGTGTCGGTATTTTAAGAATGCGATAGCGACCTCAGAGCCTCTGTAACTCGGCTTTTTAGGTATTTGTCGAGGTGTTTTTAGCGGGTATTGTTCACCCAGTCTCTGAATAGCAGAGATTTTGGTGTGGGTCAAGTCCTACGTACCCCTGCAATTTTCTAGGGCAGGCGCAAATGCATTTCCACCTCGAATAAAAAAAGAAGGGTGCCGGTATTTTAAGACGGTGTGCGCGCGCATCGTAAAAATTTCATAATTTCTCCTTAAGGCGCCAAAAGAAGTAAACTTCAGAAATACTTAATTTACGAAGTATCAAATTGGTCCCAATCAGGTTTATCATGCAAATACTTAGTTAACGTTTTATAAAATTGTAATATCTATCTTGTGGTTGTCAAAGAAAATCTCTGAATTCCATAAACATAACTCACGCATTGTAATGAGACATATGCATGAGCTAAGTAAATTGTAAGATAATAAATTCGGCACACAAGCGACGCACCTGCGCCAAATTAACAGACGTAACGCCCCAATTAATGCGTATCTCGGTATGAATAATACGGGACTTAATATGGAGAATTAGTCCTTGTACATACCAAGAATTATTTACAAATATTGTTTTATAATAAATAAACATGTTTGTGAAGCTTATTTATTTAACGCAAAAAGTACTTCATCTTGCGTGTTGTTCCCATGGGAAAGTTCTATTTCAACATACAGATATAGATCACAAATCTTTTTTTTATACTTTTTATTATAAATCACTTAAGATATCATGTGGCACATGGTGTAATGGTTGCAGCTTCTTATAACCATTGTTTGAAACAAAAAACTTCAAGATCAAAATGAGTGGTGGAGAGTTTAGTGCCAGTTCTGCTTTTCCGTTCTACGCCCTTGATTTGACTGGCAGTAAATCTAAAGTAGGAAACATTTAATATGTATTCTTTTATTGACATTCTTCAGTGTATATTGTGTTACCTTAATTAATAAATGATTTTGACTTGATTTGATATCACATTAGTAATTTAAAACAGTTTTCTATACAGAACTTTTAATATTGAAAATTAAGGAACAATAATAGTTATGTATTAAAATCTAAACCTAAGTTACAAACATGCTATAGTAATAAGAACAAACCCTCACACAAGGTATTGTATACACATATAGGTTTTCTCAATATTTACGACTCTGTCTGCATTAAACTAATCAGTAATATTAACCTATAAACCATATTCTTAACGTCTGTGATGAGCGTGTCTAATTACGGATATAATTGATTAATCTATAAAATTAACTTCGCTCCTAAATCAATCATATCTCATTGAGCTTGCTCGTTCGAAGTTTGAAACAGAAACTGGAAGATACTTGAAGGATGGCAGACTATACTTGAGTTAGGATAACAGAAACAAGTGACTATCTATAAAAAAAACTCCCGTTAAAACGCAGTTCATTTAAACACGCTTACAACATATACATGAATCGGTTTCTCTTCTGATTTTAAATGAGAATAAATTGTTTAAAAACTTTAAAACATTAGATTTTGTATTAATTGACATGTAACTTTGTATGAAACGGGGCAGAAGAATGCCTTGCAAAGTTATATAATATATAATGAAAATTAAATAAATATACTTAGTATTGTCTTTTATTAACATAACTTTTACACATTTAAAGAAAAACACTTTTTTACGGATTATAGTTATGTATTATTGTATTTAAACTTATAATTATTTAGACATAATTTTAAATTTAAACCGACGTTTCGCGTGCTTTACAGCGTGCGTGGTCACTTATTTACGTGGTATACTTATTTTTTTACATATAGCTTTGTTAATAATAATAATTATCTTTATTTCTTCTCTCACATATTCAAACAAGGTTATAATGATTAAAACTAAGATGATAACATTTAATATATTATGCATATAATATCAATAATATATTGTAAGAAGAATCCCTGGAACATATACTCTGTTTCACCAGTATATTTTTCGTCCACCTATGTATTCTTCCCCTTATGCACAGTGGTTCAATGTCATAAAAGGTAATCTCTTTATAAGAGCTAGTATATTTATAATATCTTTAGCTCACGTTTTATACATTTATAGGAAATAGGCCGAAAAAAAAAAATATGTCACTTAGTCCTACCAATTCGGAAATGTAATTGCGTTAACCACTACGATATATATGCAGCATTTTATGAATGTTTAACTTATTGCTTACCTATTATTTTTTATGTTATTTTTAACTCATAACATAACTTCACAAATATGGTAGTGATATACTATAGACACTAGAGATTGCTATTATTTATTTTCTCTGGTGCAAAACGCAGTTCGAATAAAATAGAATTAGAAAAATTATTAGGACTTATGCTTTACGATCACTTTAGTAGAAACAAAAAAGAAGTCAAATAAAATATACAAAAGGTTTTATACATATAGATAAAACAACTAATATACAAATATAACAGGACAACTTATTAATTTAAGTTTTGTTTTTACGATTAAACATAAGAAGAATAAATTTCTTCTTATTTTATGTAAAAATGAAAACGACTGAAAGGAAAATGACTATTTTCATTTGTACAGAAGTTTGAAACATGTCGTCATTAGAGAGAGAATCAAATAAAGAATTAATTCTGTTAAGAGGTGAATGTGACCAATAAACATTTCTCGTAATTCACATGAATAGAATTTGTGCCCAGTATTTTTCCTCGGAACCTGACATTTTTCAAAACAGGCCTCCTATACACTTATGTACCTAATAACGTATCACTCTCTCATACACACAATACTGCCTGCTGTTCATATAAATTCTTTGTTATTATAATTTTTTTTTGTAATTTTTATAAAAGTGTTGTAACGAAAATAATTGAATACACTTCAGAGACTGTTATAAGAGATAGACTCCAGTTGTAGCTCATGGTGGTTGTAAATATAACAATTACAACGTTCAATAAGCATACGTCACAAGTGTGATTGTGTGAAGTGTGTTTATCGCCAAATGAGTTAAAAGTAACTTAAGTTTTGCATACTAAATGTATTTAACATGTAATTAACTATTTGTTTTATTTTTTTATTTAAAAAGAAAGGGCATTTTGAATCAAACCAGGTCAATCACTAAAAATTATACTTTTCTTTACATATACATATTTTAAAATTGAAACTTTTTTCCTATAATTGAACATCCTTTGTAAACCGCTATCGTAAATAACATTATTTTCTTTGATGTCAAAAAGTAATTTCTTCAGAATCCCTACAATTACATCTTTGATATGGATTTTGAAATTAGTTACAGAAATACAATTGTAATTTAAAAGTTAATACATAAATCTATTGTAAACTAAGCGATCCCAGAAATCGTGCGTGTGAAACCGGGCTGAGCACATGCAAAAATGTAACTTCCCCTCAATTATAGCTTAGGGTCACGGGCAGATTTTAAATTTGTACTAAATATAATAATTATATTTAAATTTAACTTAAAAGTACTCATTACAATATGTATGAAATAAAAATAACTTATCTAAGATAATCAATTAGTACTTCACTTTACGAGTTATTAATACCTGCTTTGGAAAAGTTACCTTAATTAAACGTCATTTATCTCTGTTTATAGCTACGGTGCTACGCTCGTAGAGCCGAGAGCTACGGCGCTACGAGCGGTATAATTTCGGAGCCTGCGCGCCCCGTCAGTTTAACTCTAGCCTTTGTTGTGAGTGAGTGTCCTTTACAGTTTTTAACTGTGGTTTAAATCTCGTTTGACGTAACTGATGTGATTTTAACCGGTGACGGATACGTGAGTGATTTTTGTGATTTATGGCAAGTAGTTTTGGTAAGATAATTTTATTTAATCATATGTAGGGTTGCAAAAAAATTCTTAAAAGTGTTTGTTAAAGATGCTAAACTCTTAAGATTATCGTGATTTTATTAACTTTATAATAAACTTAATGCGGCTTATTACGTTACTTTTAAATACATTAAAATATCTTCATGCCTACATATTTATATAATTAATATACGTATTTTACAACGACAGATAAAAATTTCTATTCGAGTTTTAAACAGTTCTCTTTATTTTTTTTAACTAAACAAACTAAGTTATTAATAGTAAATTATAGAATTTTAATATGTTATTTTCAATATGGAAATCATTAAAACTAATTATAAAAACATTTAATTTTATTTCTGTCTCTACTTCCCATATAAGTAACAGTTAAAAAATTAAGCGTAATTAAATACTGGTTAGTTTTATCTAAAATTTTACTATTTTAATTATTTACACCATCATATAATTTTAGGTTTGAATTACGATTTCCAAAAGACAATTCTAGAAATTGAATTTTGGTTACCTTTTTCTGATTTGGCTAAATCAGAAGAAATTTAAGTTTTCTTATAAATGATTAGTTAAGTACAATTGAGGTTGCTTTACAATAAAAGTTAACAGAAATAAATACAGGTTTTTCATGTCTTATTTGCTATCCCTATCACCAATGTTTGTTCTGGAGTTAATTAACTAAAATAGTATATATACGTTTTAATAAACCATACCTAATTATTGAGTGTCATTGTAAATGTTCAAATAAGAATATTTGACAAAATAACAAAAATCCTTAAATACCTTTCATTCACATGTACCGAAATCTTTCATAGATTTTATTTAATGGTACAATTTTTAGTTAAAAATATTGATACGTTTTCATATAAACCATAGTAAAAGTGCTTTATTATATCAATTAAATTAATTCCGAGTGCTATTGAATTGATAACATTGCTATTTAATAATTACTCTAAAGTGCAATTACGCTTAACAAGATACAATGGGACCGTATTCCGTACATCAATTGAACTTAATACATTGGATTTCTCGATTTATTAAGCACATACAAGAACAAACTATTCACTCCACTGAACAACTACAGATAATTTTATACCATCAATTCCGTCTGATGATGGTCACACTGAATAAGTTGATGAGGATCATCTGATACTAAGCCTGATCGATGTTCTATAGAAGATACAATAAAAATAACGAAAATTTTGTTGTTACAAAATGCTTTAATCTCGTATTAAAGTCTTGATTTTAGCGATGATTTTTACCATAATTTATCATACAATTATGGCTTTGATATTGCGGTTAGTAACCTTAGAGAATATCTAATTATTTTAGCTGTATGCTGAATATAATATGTTAATAGAACGGAATGTAATTACAAAATGATTGGTCTCTTTAATGGAAATAACCTAATTTCTAGCAATATGTACAAATGTAAATGCTAGAATATTTTTTTTACAAAAAACAAACACTACAGGATTATAATGCGATCACGTCAGCTATTTGATGCTTTATATATATTTAATGTACAGCAAAAATAAACGTTTTATGTAAATAGGCAGGTTATTTCATAATTACATGAAAATTAATACTTTAATCAAATTCAAAAATTATTTATTTTATAGACAATAATATAGGTAAAAATAAATAGTAAAGTAATGCTTATAATTTTACATTAACTGCCAGTTCTCAAACCAGGGGCGTAGAACTGGCAATTAACTCTCCGCCACTTTTTAATCGAAAAATTTTTTTACACAATGTTTATAAGGAGCTGCAACCGTTACAGGATGTAATTTATAAATTAATATTCAATTCCATATTGATTACTATAGCCAAAATATAACATCTAAAAGCGGCCAATTGCACACTGTACACTATTTCAGAAAATTATTCACTATTACAAATACGCAAATTCACAATTCCACTATCAAAATGTACTCTAGGTTTCGGCAGTTAAAACATAAAGTACGAACCAAAGCTATGTCGTAAGCGTTCGAGTTGATCCTTTTTGATGCAAATAACGTCAAAGCGTACTGGAGTACTGGCATATATATTGCATATAATATTTACAGTTCGTAATGAAATGTATGCTAACATGATAAGTCTGCTCTTGCATGTTAATAAGACTAAAAAGTGAGGGTGTCTATATGGATAATATAGAATTCTTAATACGTGTAATATTTTCTTTTATTTACGAGTACTTCAAACGAGGATTTTAAATGACAGCTACACACTCGCGAATAGTATTAGTGTCCAATAGTATTACTTAACATCAGATCAGCCTGTGGCCTTTGTTACCTGTTCTATGAACGTAATCAAAATTTTTTTATCGATTGATTGGCAAGAGGCTGCTAGTCGTAGAGGCACAAAAATCTTAGTTATATTATTTTAATTTTATACAGAAACTTTAAAATAATACATAAATAAACTCTTACTAATAAGCTCTTCAACAAACTTCGAACACATCTGACAAGTAGTTAGCTTAGCTTAGTTTCAAAGATAAAGTGAAAGACGTGATTCTAAAATCTACATATAACATTTATACAGGATTATATATATTGAACCGAATGTACATCGTTCAAACCGTCTATTAAACTAAATTAAAGTCGGAAATTGGTTGTTACAAATACCAATAGTATTTTTTTATTGATGTGAAACATCTATAGCCGCACGTAAAACCGATTTCTTATTTTTGTATTTAATGAAAATAAATGTTTATTCAATAAATAGTTATCGTTATCTGGAAAACAAAATCGTAAAATTTTATTTTATCATTATGACATATTTAGTTCCTATCACAATCTATTCTTTTCTGCATATTACTTCACAAAATAATTTCGATGTTTCACATCTGCCAGGCGTCCCGTGAGTTATTCCGTGCTAGTCCTTCACCTAACACCGTTTATAAGCATAGTTGTTTCAATCGCTATATAATGTTATAAACTATAAAATAACTTATCTCCTAAATATTTATTTATTTATTTAATAAAAATATATTAAACATAAATTAATGAAAAGCAACTGGCGGCCTTATCGCTTTAGAGCGATTTCTTACAGACAACCACTGTGAGTATATTAACTGAGGTAGGCAAGAAGTGCAAAAATACACATAACAAATAATAAAAATAGGAAAAAAAACCATACTTAACAGAAACAAAGAGAAATCAAAATTAACTAAACTGATATAGGTTACATAAAAAAAAACAAAAAGTAAACAGTGCACATGAATCATGATAATCCAATTCAAGATCGGTCTCACGTCAGTTAGTAGTTAGTGATATGACGTGGACAGGTAATGTTTATACAGCAGAAATTTAAAGTATAAGTTTAAAATATATTATTAGCATATAATTGTTTAGGAGATAAGTTAGTTAAGTTCTAATAATATATTTTTATCACAAAAAACTAGCTAAAACACAATTTTACTTAAAAATGTCGAAATGTGTTACCGTATACGATGGCGCTATAGTTGATATAAGCAAATAATATAATACATAGGTACTCATAAAATGCTTTCAACCACCAGTAACTTAATCACAACCTTTTTAGACGTCGTAAATGTTACTTGTAAGAGTTTGGCGCCATTACACTTCTTATACAAAGGATTAATCGTTCTAGTAATCACGTTGACACAGAAAACAAAATCAATTACGCAAAGTAACTTTCACCCAAAAGAGGCCTTAGAACTAAAGTTTTAGAAGTATTTTTCCTTATTTCCTATCATTTAGAGAGACGTATAGAAATGACGACTTTTATGTTCCGAAAAATGAACGGGAAAGGGCTCGGCGAGTATCATGTATTGTCGGTTGAAATATAATTGGTAATATTTTTACAGAAAATTTATCGGTTATTAGCAATTATGAAATATGGGTTCTTGCAAATACTTTCTTCTTACTTGTTAACAGATGTTAACAGACTCTTAAGCATAATTGTTAATTCCGGGAAACTGACCTGGGTTTACAAGTATATCACAGAGTGAAATTTGCGGTGAAGTACTTTTTTTAACTTTTTTAGACTTTTTATTTTTTAATATTATTATGTAATTTCCATATCTCGTCTTCAGCACTATGTCATTAAAAATGGTTTCAAAGTTCTTTAAAAGGAATGGGTTTCACATTTTAGTAAATTAAGTTATGATTAATCCGCCTAAGCCCAAATCGGTATCGAATATGTACAAAAGTTTTTAGTAAGCGACAGCGACAAAATTATTACAGAAAATTCTGAAAAAAATGATTAAATAATAATTTGTTCCCTATGGAGTAGAGAGTCTTAGGCCTTGGTGTCAAAGTACACAGGCGCTAATTAATGATTTATGTTGGCGCCTGGTAGATATCGAGGGTTCAAATCGAGGCTTGGTGAACAAAATTAATTTTAATTTCATTTACATATAATTGGTTTTTATTTATGTGTCTTTGGTCACCTCTACTTTTGGGTTTGTTGCATGTACGATTTGTGATTATGTGTAAATATTGAACGACGAAATTACGTTTACCTGATGTATTGTTTCTCATGTAAGTGGCATTTTTGTCTGTTTTGAGAAAATAAAGTCTTTAATCCGAACTTCAGAGCTGGTGGTTCCTTGCTCTTTAAGTTGCGCAATACAGCGAGGAAATGCTGCCAGGTTTATATTTTTTATGATTATTCTGAAAGTTAAGAAAATTTTAACTCTATATTTGATTGTTATGTTTAGCGATTTAATTTAATTAACGAAGAATTGATTTGAACAAAAAGCGAATGCCTAAACATAGACATCCCTTCACATAATATACAATAGCTACGACATATATATATGTCGCAGATTCAACGCTATTAGTAATTACGAAATTGGTATCACTACCGTCGTCCGACATGATTACTTAATATTTAAACACAGTCAGTGCGCACGTCCGGCGCATGCGCCGATCGGAAAGCAACTCAAGTACTTCACGATAGTTAGAAGTTCGATTCTACGCACTACTGACAAGTGACACATTGATATTTTACAAACTGTAAGATGTCTATGAAATTGCGTGGTGTTACCATTCTAATAAAACAAATGACATCATGTTCTTTTATAACATAATCTCTGACATATATTCACATTATCAGTATTAAAAAGTGTGTAAAGTGTAAATTCAATCTGTTTATATACCCCGTCTCTGAAGTATCTGAGACTAAATCTCAAATTAATCCCCTCTTCCTGATAACTTTGCTGGAACTAACTTAAACTAGAACTTGTACAAATCCTTACAAAATAAATGAAGTTTTTTCTAGTTTTCTGACTACGGAGATAACGCTAAGTTTAAATATTGGATCTGATTTAATTTGTTTAAGTTTCTATTGGTTTTCTTAATTCAATAGAATTATAGTAATTCCATGTATTTCTAATGCAATATGAGGTGTATATTATTAACGATGCATTGAAAATTATGTATTCGTTTTAAAAAAGGTATTGTTTGATGATTTGCTTTTTTAAAAGAGTATGGAATGGTTTTCACGCCGGCCTACACCCTCTGTCTTCTTTGCCGATGGGTAGGGATGCCTACAGGTTCAAATTGAATGACGTGGAATAACTGATACCACGTGGAATAACTGATACCTTGATGATTCTTATGTTCCAAAATAAACGTATTTTATTTTATTTTAAAACGACCCGGTGATTCATTTAGCGATAGCATTAGGATGCTGCCCTCAGCTATTATTCCTGCACCAATACACTTAAATTAAAATAACATCGCAAAAGGTTTTTTCTATTTTTATTCCTTTGTTTTTCAATTGTAACTTCAGATTGTTGCAATGATGTACCTGCATGCGCGTTATGATGGTTTTTTGTGTAATATTATATTGTGTCTTAATAAATGAATAAATCAATTCAAATTCAAAAATAATTTATTAATGTAGGTAACACAGTGTACACTTATGAAGGTCAAAAAAGAAAAAAAAAGAATAGTCAAAATATTCTGGTATTGTGACAGCCTATCAGCAGCAAGCGGTAGTGTCACCAAACATCGGGTGGGTCCTGAAACAAGCCGCCATAATAAAAATAATCAAAATTAGTTAATAATACGTATTAGTCAAATCTCTGGACATGTGTATGATGTGATTGCTTCCGCGACCACAGCGCTGTCAGTATCACATTTAATTGATACATTATCGACTAATACACATACTAATAAATAAGTTGTCAATTTTACTAAAGATTTTATCAATGTTTTTTGACTTAATCTTAATCTCCTGTCACGATGTTTATCCGCGATGGACTCCTAAACTACTTAACCGATTTTAAATTAAATTGGCACACCGTGAGCAGTCGGATCCAACTTAAGAGATAGGATAGCTTAGATCTTTAATTATAGTCGCAATTTTATTTTATTTTAAATTATTTGTTTATTATTTGTTACAATTCTAACAGATGGCGCTGTGTTAAATGTACCAACGTTTCTCATAAGTTCTACCGTTTCCCTTGAATAGTTTACTACTATGTAATATAATAAAAACCTAAGCCACAGCAACGCTTGGCCGAGTCTGCTAGTATATTATAACTATCTTTGGTCGTAACTGATTTTACTTAATCACTTTTTTTATTATCTCACGTATATAGTAATTGTTAAACAATTCGAAATTAGTGGAGGAGATTTTTTTCCCCGCTTTTCTCGTCCGTTTCCGATTTGTGAACTGGCAGAAAATGTAAAATTGGCATGTAATATGATTTCTTTAGTGACGTTCGCGTATATTGTTTTACATAAATAAATAAAATTTAATAGAAAAGAAAATAGTGCTCCTGCAAATTGGCAAGGGTTTCTGTATTTGTTTTATATACTGTTAATATAAATATTATTTATATAATAGTAATACAGTTTATGTTGTCACCAATTTATTTATTAATTGCGTACATAGATAATCTTGCAAAATAATAACAAATATACGAAGATTTATAGGTTTAAAAGGAAGAACACTACTCTTAAGAGAGTGATAACGTAGATAAATGTTCTCTAATATATAATAAAGAAGCCAGACAAATTTATTTGTTAGATCTAGAAATTAGATATTAGGTCAGAGAGACATGTCAAAAGAAAAATAATATTAACCCGAATGTCGAAGATCTCACAATCTCAATCCTATTTCTTTTTCAAATAAGACAAGAATGAGGAGCTTAAGTAACTTACGTGGGTAAAATATTCCATAAAAGATTTTCTAGGCAATTGCTTTGCCGCACATTTTCGTACCTTGTTGTGTTATATTTATTACTGTAAATATTTCTTTATATATAAATTTAATAATAAAAACACTAGAAACATTAGATTAGCCTAAATGTATCCGTGTTGTGATGGAGGGTTATATAGGACTAGCTACTGTGCATAACCACTAAAACCCCACGGCGCCACCAGACATTGCCCTTTTTTTATAAAGGAGGTTAAAATGCACAAATGCAGGCCCGCGAGCGTATGCAGTCGCTATCGCGGGGACTGTGGGGATGGTTAACTCTTATCCCTCCGCTACTCAGAGGGGAGAAACCCGACCCACTAAAAATTCCTCCTGAACCCTCCATATCGCCTGCAATGCCAGTCTCATCCATTCTGAATGAATGACGTCTGGCACCACATTGAATTTCCCGGGGGTCGCACTAGGCATTCAACCCAGGGGACTCAGGCGACTATGTCTGCATACGGGCTCACCGACGACGCAACGGGACGCTGTTGGGCAGACGACTTCCGCGACCACCAGACATTGCCTAAAGCAGGATACGGTAACACCGTAGCCTTGTCCGCATCCTGCCACCAACCTTAACCAAAAACTTAGGTTCTCTTTAAACACAAACATACATTAAACGTACAATTGTAAATTAAAGCACACCGTTGTCCCATGCTACTAAAGAAATGTGATAAAATATTAATTTACCATGACATTTAGGACAATAAGGGCCTGTTTCACATTGTATGGATAAAGTACCAAATAGCTATGCAACACATAAATTATTCGAAAGATAAAAGTTCAGAAAAAGAAACTTCACATTTCATGACGAATAGCGCTATCTGTCAGTCGTGAAACGCAACTATACTGTTTATCCTACCAATAAGTAATAAATAGCTTTTTTGGAACTTATCCGGACATTGTGAAAAAGGCCCTTAATTACACAATAAATATGGAGTTTTTTATGTAAATATTTTTAGTTTTAACCGTCCGTAACAGTATACTTTTCTTCTAATGACACACTGAAAGTATTAGACAGACAATAAGACTGATAATGTACCTATTAAATTATTTGTAAAGGTGTACAATCTGCTTAGAACTTTAGATAATCATTTGTCTATACTTTATCAATATTATTAAATTGTTGAAAGAACTTTTAACGTAATTATTCTAACATATTCTTATTTTATGGCGAGACCATTATCAACAAATTTTTATGTATTTTTAAAATAGTAGATTCATTCCCTTTGGCATATATAAAACCATATTTACATTGTATGGTCTAAATGTTACAATTTCACAATATGCATTTCATAGGCTATTAATTAGTAAAATGATAGGTAATTTTAATAATAATTAGCTGCAAATGAACCTTATAAAGGCTTGTTAGGGTACATAATATCATATTCCTTACGCTTTAATTAGGTGATAATATATTAATTAATGTCCCACCCATAGATCTGTAATACACATTTCTGAGTCCGGCTTTATTAGTTTTATAAGCGTGGCTATTTTCTAAATCGTCAGAGTTACGCCCCGAAAGAAGAGGCTAGATGTAGGCGAAGATCATGTATATAATATAACGATGAAGAGAGTGCCAGGGTATAGACGCATTCATTTGTTACATAGCAATTAACATTTCATTTTTTCACTCGTATTCTATTGTTGTACGCGAGTAGTTAATATACTGTAAAATAAATCGTCTAGTATTTAAAACACTCTGATGACCGTATAGAGGTTTAATAATTATAGCATTCTCAGTTTGACTCAATTCAATTTCAAAAATTCTTTATTTAATGTTCAATAACAATTAAAAGTGCTACATGTCCAGTGTACATTAATTCCTGGAATGTAACAAACTTATAACTAAACACGTTTTTTTTAAAAGCCGTATTGCTTTTTTAAAAACTTATAAGACAAAACAGATAAAAACTAAAGTTATAATATTTCGAAGTTTAGCATTAATAATGAGGTAAACTGGGACTATGCAATCTTTAGATGAGATTTGCAATTTTGACATGAGTTCTCACTTCTCAGTTTGACTAGCATTGTCAAGACAATGCTGGTTCCGTTACGGTGTTTATATTTATGAAAATTCTTTTATAGCTTCACACTGGTAACCAATTTATCGACAGTTAATTTAAATTGGTTCAAAAGAAAGCGCTAACTATATTCCTATTATTGTCATAATCTTCTAAAATCAACCCATCAAGGGTTTAATGATACATATTTTTATTACGCAAGTAGGTAGTTAAGAATTTCTCAGTGAATATTCAAGATTAATCGCAAACTGAAAGGATTACGGATATTTCGCCACCGAAATATACACAGTACCGGTTTTCCGGAGGGTTAAAAACATTTTTCCTTCGCGTCTGTCATCCCTTTTATATTTACGATAATGTAATATCAATGCGTTCACTGAATATGGTTACATACCTAGTCCTGCCATAAGTTATTTACATATTAAATTTTTTAATGATGTTATATAATAGTATTAAAATTTATACCTACATATTTATTAAAATCTCAACAAAAAAAACAACGAAGCCAAACCTTTAATTTGTTTTCCAGGAATCTATGGTTTTTTTTTTTACGCCATGGTAACATGGGAAATGTCATCACTGCTTGTTCCAAAAAGTATTTGAAATGACGTGTTCCAGATTCAAAAATTTTATAAAATAAAAAGTTTTTATGTAGCAGTATTTATGGCCTGACTTGTTATATATACTAAGTATTAATATACTACTTTATAGCGCGAGTAATTAGGAAGTATATAGAAGTTTACATATGTATTCAACTTATTACCAGATTTCATACAATGGATCGACCTCTTTATATAGTTCAATATAATATAGAGACATAGCGGCTCTTTGCGTCTTCTATAAAGTATACCACGGTGAGTGTTCTGAGGAATTGTTTGTTTCCCTCCCGCCTCCTTTCAGCATCGTACGAGACGCATGAATGCTAAATTACACCAACATCGGCTTGATGGCCGGAAATCTTCCACGGTGCGTTTCACACGGCATTTTCTTTTGCGAAGTAGCGAACTGTGGCATCGACTACCGGCTCGACTTCCCTGAGAGATACGACCTCCAAAAAGTCAAAGTTCGAGCATACGGCAACGCACCCACTAAGAAAGGGTATCTATGGGCTGCGACGACTGCTTTTTTTGGCCGTCCCGCAGGCTCGTTTGCCCCCCTATTATATAAAAAAAATTCCCTGAACCTCAAAATATATATATTTTTAAATTATTTCGCCTTTGATTTTTGCATCTTCTTTGAAATTATCAAAAAGATGCTTCATCACCAAGTAGGTCGTTGGCTAGGTTGGCTAAGACCCATTATTTTCCTTTATCATATAGCAGTTATTATTCGCCCACAGAGAGAAATGTCAAATCATATAAGTATTATGTATAACAATACTTTTTTCGGATCAGTGCAACGTTTTTGCGTCCATGCGTCGGGTTGTCTCTCTCCCTAAACTGGTCGTACTTGAATTCGTGTATGCGGTGATATTAGTTGTTTATACTACGTATTTGCGTGTTGTTCTGACGAGTATGTTAGTGCGTGCTCCTATTTCACCATGCCTCCTACTGATAGAGGACAAATCTTTGTTTTTAATTTATTTTATTTTATTACTCAAGATGTCATGGTGTAATGGTTGCAGCTCCTTACAAACATAATGTAAAAAAAACTTGGCGATTAAAAAGAGTGACGGAGAGTTTATTGCCAGTTATTCTCTTCCCTTCTACGCCCTTGAATTGAGAACTAATTAAAATTAGAATCATTTAATGTATATTTCTCTTTTTTTACGTTCATAAGTGTACATTATGTTACCTATATGAATAAATGATTTTTGATTGATTGATTGATTTGAGAGAAATAAAGTTAAGAATAATTTAGTTGAAAATATGTCAACAGAATACATGGCTGTGAATTTCCCACGCCCTTTCGTTCACATAAATATATCTAAGCTAAATACATAAAACCCGGATAATTAGCGAGTGTAAATCCATCAAGTCGACATAGAGAATCGCTAATGAAACAATGTGTGTTTGCACTCCACAACAGGCTCAAAGGGCATTCATTTGTCTGCTAATTGTATGTATTGACAGTATATTGTCATTACATTGTATGATTTAGTTTGAGTATACCATTATAACAAGAACAGTATTGGCCTAGTGGCCTCAGCTTGCGACTCTCATCTCTGATGTAAGTTCGATCCCCGGCACCAATGGACGGTGAAGGAATACATCGTGAGGCAACCGGCTTGCCTTAGGCACAAAAAGACGATGGCGTGTGTCAGCCATTGATCATCTTTCTTCAGAATGAGAAATGATGATGAGAACAGATACAGAAATCTGAGGCGTAAAAAAAATTGTAGCAACACATCAGTGTACAAAGGTATAAAAAACATCATTTTTTATACCCTTGTAACAAATGGTAAACAATAAAACTGGTAATATTTTAGCAAGAATAGCCCAGGTAATAAGAATATAGTTTGACTAATTTACGACAAAACAATCCTACTAACCCTGTATTTTTTTTTTAAATATCATCTAAGTAGATTGACGATAGAGATTCCATGACTGAATCAGCCTATATTATTACCTATTCCATTATAATTTTGTATTAAAAATATTTGGTCGTTTCACATGGTATTACACATTTAAATATATAGAAACTTATAGGCCTCCAAGAATAGAGCGTACCTTTTCTTAAAAGGCCGGTAACGCTAGCACTCTGGCATTGAGAGTGTCCATATGGATGTCACTTAATATCAGGCGAGCCACCCGCGCACATGGAACAATTGTGAGTATCTTGTCGCATATGGTGGAGGGATTCTTAAAAAGAAAAATTAACGAAAGCAAGGGGCTATCTATCCGCCCATTAGGAATATCGTGCAAAAATATTAAGTCTTGCTGACTTGTTAAAATATATTATTTCCGCCAGAGTACGTAGAAGTATAAATAATATTACATTCCTTTATACGTAAATATTAATTTGCCGGGAAACTTCCACGTTCCAACTGGAGAAATTTTAATCAAGTAAAACCAATTGTCAAATTTAATAGCTATTTATATTATATTACAATTCTTTACTCCATTTTGTAGCAGATGAGAAATTCTATTATACGGAGACAATTTAAATTTTTCCAATTTAAGGCTATGAGAGGATTCGGGATAATTCTATTTTACATTGCGAGGAGGCTTGATTGATATCTTTTATTTAACTACAATACGAGTTAATCAGGTGGAAACAATATCGAAATTTCTAGGCCGAAATTAAAGTAAAACAGTTAAATTTACATATGCTATGAAAGTAATGCATATTGACAACGTTCAGAAATGACATTTAAAACATATGTTTTTTTTTATATAGAACGGGCAAACGGGCAGGAAGCTCACCTGATGTTAAGTGATACCGCCGCCCATGAACACTCAATGCCAGAGGGCTCGCGAGTGCGTTGCCGGCCTTTTTAAGAATTGGTACGCTCTTTTCTTAAAGGACCCTAAGTCGAATTGGTTCGGAAATACTTCAGTCGGCAGCTGGTTCCACAAAGTGGTGGTACGCGGCAAAAACTGCCTAGAAAAACGCGCAGTTGTGGAACGGTGGACGTCGAGGTGATACGGGTGGAATTTCGTATTCTGCCTCGACGTCCGATGATGAAACTCAGCTGCGGCGGTTCGGTATTAATCCGAACAACTCCTCTGATCACACTCCATGGTAAATGCGGTAGAAGATGCAGAGAGACTTCTACGCAACGCCAAAGGATCAAGCCTAATATGTACTGATATTGGTTATTCTTGGCCATACATTTTTTATTAGACATATTGAAAATTTTATGATAGTTGTTTAATATAATATATATAAGTGCATATACCTGGGTAAACAAATTAGCTTACACCACAATAATAACGATCAAGAAATAGAACGCAGGACACAACTTACCTGGAACAAATACTGTGCAATGAAGGACATATTCAAAAGCAGCATGCCGATCAAAGTTAAAACTAAAGTACTAAACTCGTGCCCAATACCGTGCCTTACGTATGCTTGCCAAACATGGAAATTTAACAAAAAAAACAAAAGATAAAATAATTGCATGACAGCGGGGTATAGAACGTAGTATGCTAAATATTAGAAAGATACAAAAAATAAGGCACACTAAAATTAGAAATATAACCAGGGCAAGAGATGGATTAACACGCTCAGTCACTTAAATGGAGGAGGGCCGGACATGTGGCGCGGCTAGACAAGAGATGGACGAAAACGGTAACCACTTGGGCGGGTTCACAGGGAAAAAGAAAGAGAGGTAGACCTGTGGCTAGCTGGGAAGACGAAATAAAAAAACAGCTGGTCCCAACTGGATCCAAGTAGCTGAATCGAGAGACGACTGGCTATCTTTGGAGGAGGCCTTCACCTATAGAGGAGTTCTTACAGAAGAATAATAGTTTAAAAGAAGGAAAAACTAACGCAACTAAATTTAGGAGACAAATTTAATTACTAACAAAACTAACACTAGTATGTAAGTAAACTTAATTAATCCAACTTCTTGTTCTGCTGTAAGAATTAAAAGGCTTTTTTATTTTTTTATTTTTATTTTTATCTATAGGTGAACACCATAAGTAGAAACATATTATATATATATATGTGTGTATTTATATATATTTATTTGTGAAAGTGAAACAATCAAGAAATAAGCTCCGGATTAGTCGATATATTTCATTCCAGAACATTGAGCTCTCTCGTACAATTTGATACGTTAAACTGATATTTCGTTTATTACTCCACAACCTTTGCTGAAGTTATGAGGCTTTTAATGACATTTTTGGTCCTTGATATATCTTTGATACAAAGGAAAATGAGCAATTCACTATTTTCAAAAACAAAGATTTGTCCTCTATCCGCAGGAGGCATGGTGAAATAGGAGCACGCACTTACATACTCGTGAGAACAACGCGCAAATACGTAGTATAAACAACTAATATCACCGCATACACGAATTCAAGTACGACCAGTCATAAAATAAAAAAGTAAAGTTATTGTAAATGTATTACAACACTTGTTGGCAAGCGGCTGGATTGGATTTGGTCCATGATGAGTCGGGCGTTGGTATGGGATATGTTAGTTTGTGGACACGTCTTCTCTCCATTGGATAAAAAGAAATGCTTGAGCAGCCGCAGTATTTCCTCCAACTTCAATTTTGTTGCCTTTAGAGTAGAAATTAGAGCGGAGAAAGCGGTAGATAGTACTGGTGATCCCAGAGCTGGTGCTTTCTGGCTCAACGAATAGAATATCACAATACAGCGAGGAAATGCTTCCAGCGTTAATAGTACACTGCCACAGGGACCAAACTATAAATAGCTTAAAAAAATTAATTAAATAAACAGATTTTTCAATGTTTATTTTATAATAGACGCAAATCTGTTAAAATTAGTCTAACAATTCATGCATCAGATACAATTAATTTATAATTTTTTTTTATTTATTTCTAGTTACGTTAAGGAAATGAACATGCTAAATAAGATTATGATTAAAACACAAATTAATTACAACTTTGTAACGATCCGAACTCCGGAGTTTTTAACGAACATTAGTTTGAAGTCAAAAGTTTTATCTAGTCCAAGTTGAACTATAAGTTGAGACAATCTCTAGTCTACGATTAATGGAATAAGGCTCTATTTACGAGTCTCTTTCAGTTCTAAAGACTTTTCTACTCTACTAAATTTCATCGTAAAGCGTATGATTTTTAAAAACGTTCTAAGTTCACAAGTTGCTTGCTATTTAATAGTAATAAGATCTAGGCATAAGTTTATATTTTTTATGTTATTTAATTGTAGGATAATCGGTGTATTTATTATTGTGTCGTTCTATCGCATTAGGAGTAACTGTTTAGGTATAATTATGATGTGGAATAAAAACGTTATTTGTAATCTCCTATCTAATTTGTGCAACAAAATTAACGTTTGCAATAAATAAATTCTAGATTGATGACAGCAAAATAAACAGAAAATACGTCATATTCACTTAGAAAAGTTTATTTGAAAGTAAAAATAATTATGTAAAATCCTTGAACAGAGGTCAAATAATTTTATTCAAACATACATTTAGAATAAGTAAGTTTATTTCGTCTCTCTGTAAAATTGTCATAACGCAATAATTTGGACTTTTTTAAATTACACACTCAATTGTATAAATTAACGTTCAAAAGTGTCATTTTAGGTGGTCTAATTGGAATAAATGAATTCATTTGAAAAATGAATCGCACATATATTGCTACGCGTGAAACTCGAAGAAGGCCGATCCAATACTAGATTTTTATAAGATTTTTTAAATTTATTTCTTGAACATTGATATAGCTTTTTATGGTCATGGAAATATATTTTAAAGAATATAGGTTTTTATTCCAAAAAAATTGGTTGCCTGTAAAGTCGGTATACGGGCGAAAGTTTTACGTGACAACGACTTTGAGTGGTAAAATAATTTTAATGTGAATATTCATTCGTATAGTAGGAAGAAGGATGAAATAATAGTAACAATTTAAAACATTTATTTATACAAAGAATTATATTTAAAACATTAATTTATACAAAGAATCTCGCACTGTGCTCGAGTGGAAGGGACGCGTGCCTCTCACTCGCTCTCATTGTGAGCGCATAACGTGAGCGGAGCGTAACGCAGTTTCTTGAAGTGTCAGCCGGCAAACCAATTTATAAGACGTTGTCACGTCAAAAGCGTAAATCGTAATGCGGCGAAACGAAGTTCACGTGGGCAGCTAGTATTAAATAATTTGCATGCGTACGAAATGTCAAAGCAGGTTCGAACTTACGTTCTTAGAAAAGTCTGCTGAAAATTTGCTTAGTCATTTTGCTAATACACATCTAAGTTTAAAATAAATTAGTAATAACCGTCATAAAGCAGGTACGAAAACTGCCCACTAGATGTCGTTGTTAACATCGTCATGTCAATTTATCACAAGTAAATTACTATCAGCGCAATGTTGACATGAGCAATTCTGATTAATTGCCTGCCTCTCCTGTCATGACTCCATATCAATCGAGATGTTACCAAATTGATTTTATGTTGACGATATTTCAATGTTACATAAAGTAACATTAAAATGGACTACTTTTGAAATAAAAATCTTATCGTGTATGATTTGGTTGTATTTTTCTCATAAACGAAAACATAAAAAAGTGTTTAAGTATTTGTAAGGAAAGTGTTTCTTTTATAAATACCTAGCGGTGCTGTGCTGTGCAAGATTGTTAGGATTTTAGACAACAATTTTTTGAAATGCCTTGCTTATTATTCTGAAATATAAATATTTAATATAATTCAACGGAAATGTTTAAAACTTTTCACTTATTACCTTAGTAACTTGAAAAATGTCTTATATCATTAAAAGTCGATTTGTCTCCGAACTCAGTACATTCGTTCTCTGCGCCGGATATTAAGCGAAGCAACCACCAGCAAGGATTTTGTCATTTTCAATGTGTGGCAGAAGCTTCGAAAGAATTCATTTTAAATTTATACTTACTTTCTGAAAAGATAAAAAAACATTTTTACAATCGCTCTCATTAATGTACCTTAGTATTTAGTTGAAGAATAACGGGCGAATCGTATGTTTAATCCCCGACTGTGTATTAGTGTGCGCATTGTTAATTATTGTCTATTGGGAGAAAAATAAATTAAACATTATTATTATTATTTAACGATTACTGGTATTAGCTCCAAACATCAATGACGCGACTTAGATACGCGTGGCTGACCGCCAAATTGGATTGTATATATTTTAATTCATGTAGAAAAAACAATATTGATTATACATTCCAAACAAGTTTGCAGCAACGAAATATATGATTATAAATGTTCTATAAAACAAATGTCATCCAACCAAGTTGAAATAGTATGGAATCTTATTAAAACTACCAAAGAAACAGTAAAATAGTACACGAACAATAATTTGTCGTAACAAACCTATAACAAGTCCACTTACCTATCTCAAAAACAAGGCAATATCCAAAAGTGAAGAATCGCCTCAAATTTATAATCATAAATCCAAAGAAGCTAGTCATCTCCAATAATATGATCCATTTTAGGAGCGAGCGCCTTTGGCTACACTCAGCGGAAAAGTGCCAGCTTGATGTATGAAAAATGTTCAGCACTTTTCTTATTTAGTCGCCATGTTTTCTGAGACATTTGTTAATCTAGGCTAGGGTTTAAGAATGAGCTTTTTTATTTTAAAGTGAATACAATTTGAATTAAAGTCTATAAATCTTGCTCTATGCATGGCGTTAAACCTGGAACCACGCCAAATTTATTATTTAGCCATTTCAATCGATTGATCATTTTATTAGAATTTATTGGTAGACATCATATTATATAAAGCAGCTGCAAGACTTGATTCTTTGGCGTTGCGTAAAGATGTGGGGTCACTCTGTATCTTATACCTCATTACCATGGAGAGTGTTCAGAGGAGTTGTTCGGATTAAAATCGGCTGCTGAGTTTCATCACCGGATGTCGAGGCAGAATAAGATTTTTTTACAAATGGGCAGGAAGCAAACCTGATGTTAAGTGATACCGCCGCCCATGGACACTCTGAATTTTCAGTGTCCATGGGCCAAGTCCCACTCAAGTATTTTCGAACCAATTCAACTTAAGGAGACAAAAGCGTACCAATTCTCCAAAGGCCGGCAACGCACTCGCAAGCCTTCAGGCAAAAGTTCAATTCGTTCATCAGCCATATAAATATAGTATGTGCACATTTAAATTCTCGAATATATTGTAATGAACGATATCTCTTAAAGCCTTTCCATATATAAGCACAATATTCATTTCATTAATCAACAGTAATTTAAAAATAAATTTATAAAGAGATAAAAAATATGAAGTGTATAAAGAGAAAAGAAAATGTATAACACATTTGTATGTATTTGTTGCTTATTAATGGCTTTATTTCAAAGCTAGAGTATATGATGCATCTCCTACGAAATTTAATCAGTTAATGAGTATATTAAAGACTTGTCTACTTTTGTCGACTTGTTGTACGACTTGTCTGCAATTTGCTAGTCCGCTTTGAAGAGTGCATTCTCTGTGATCGAAGATATCTTGTGGATAAAATTCGCATTAATGATGTATAATTTACTGCAATTATTATATTACAAAATTTTAATACTATTATATAACATCATTAAAAGAATGCATTTTAATATGTAAATAACTTATTGCTGGACTAGGTATGTAACCGTAAAGAGCAGTGTTGGCCTAGTGGCTTCAGCGTGCGACTCTCATACAAGAGGTCGTAGGTTCGATCCCCGGCACCAATGGAGTTTCTTCCCATGTGCGCATTTAACATTTGATCGAACGGTGAAGGAAAACATCGTGAGGAAACCGACATGTCTTAGACCCAAAAAGTCGACTGCGTGTGTCAGGCACTGGAGGCTGATCACCTACTTGCCTATTAGATTTAAAAATGATCATGAAACAGATTCAGAAATCTGTGGCCAAGACCTAAAGAGGTTGTAGCGCCACTGATTTATTTTTTTATTACATTTATTTATTAACACTTCGTTGCATTACATAAAAGGAAAAAAAATATTAAACATAATTTAATGAAAAGCAACTGGCGGCCTTATCGTTTTAGAGCGATTTCTTCCAGACAACCAAATATTACAAATACAATTTGTTTATTAAAATTTAAAATCGGTAACGAGATACTCTTTAAATCAAATCATATATTCCAATATATTAAAGACAATGTACTCCCAGAATAAAATTACTATACTGGTCTATTATTGTATTGTTAGTATACATGTACATATATATGTTCCTCACATATTTACATATATCGAATCTGTATAAAATACATTAAACAGTAACAAAAAACAATAAAACAGCATGAGAGATAAACATAAAATAATGCGTTTGTAGTAATACGAAAAATATGTAAAATTAGATCCGATACCAATTGATTTTGTCAAAGAAAAAGGTTTATATAAATAAACAATACAGATCTTTTAAAAAGCAAATATCGTTAGCATTTCAACAGATATTAAACAAGCACAATTAAGAAAAATCACTCCTAATTCATTCGTAGTGAGAACATTAAAGAATATGAGCAAAGCCACTGGACAGTATACATTTACGAACGTTTGGATATGTGCCATGCATCCTGTGACCTCATTTGTGACCCACAGGCCCTCGGGAAGGTTGTTTTATCACCTTTGTTTCGAAAAACTCCATTAGCTGATTGTAATGGATACTAGGGGCTTCCTAATATCCGTGTGAAATATTACTGTGACGTAAATATGCACTGTATTTTTTTATTATTGCCGTAAGTCAAACTGCACCAGTTCATAGGCAACTATTTATTTATTAACACCTCGTTACATTACAATATAACAATTTAACATACTTAAATGAAAAGGAGGGCAACTGGCGGCCCTATCGCTTTCGAGCGATTTCTTCCAGGCAACAACTAATTGCTAGTATTAATTATATACTACATAATGCATATATGGCTAAATGACATACAGAACTAAAAGACGCCGAGAAAGCCACATGTGACTAAAAAGATTACAGAATAATTTTTACGTATGCTTTCTTATTGCGTGCTAAATGTAACTTGTACTATTAACTATATCTGTATGTCACATGTTAACCTTGATTTTTTTGGATTTATTTGAATGTAAGTTCGCTAGCTCAGCGGTCTAAAAAGTATTTTGGCCGTCGAAATAAGAATATTCCAGCGCACCCTGACCTGTGGCACCTCTTACCAACTACTAGCTTTCAGCTGCAGCAGCTCACTGCACTCCGACGATGTCATATTTATAAGATAAATAAAGAATATGACATTACAAATTTCATTAATTCATATCAATTATCTGAGAACACAGAAATTACATAATTAAAAACATGTTATGAATTATTTCGAGATTTACTTTAATGAAAATGTACATGCAGAAAAGCTTGAATTGTGTAATATACTAATGAAATACTAGTATATAGATTCGACAAACACATTGTCTCTAAATACATCTGTAGTATGTTAGTATTCCATGTATGTCAATATATAAATAACATGCCTACACTGATAAAACAGTGTTCAAAAACAAAATACTTTTCCAGGAGTATTTCCCTTGAGTCTTGCAAACTATACGTGCATGGCATACCCATGATCTTATTTATGTAGTACCATTATTTGGTAGTACAACAATGTTTTAGAAGCCATAACTTACAGTTCAAACAGAATGCCTCCAAATAGAAACAAGTGGCGTTCGGTATCAGACGAGACGTTCTTACTCCTTAAGCAAATGCAGGAATTAATTAAATTGGAGAATAAAGCGAAAACGATCAGAGTAGAAATAACGAAGCTTAGTAAACAAATTAAATTATCACTGAGGCACGACATACAAAAACTAAGATTAGACACACTTGAACGATACATAAAGAAAACTGGTGGCTTCAAGAAAGCTGTCAAAGAACTAAAAACTAATATTAACTGGATCCCAAAGATAAAAAACAAAAGAGGATATAAAATAACAACAAAATAAAGAATACAGCATTAAGGAAAATAACTAAGGTAACAGATGTTACAATAACAATCAAGAAGCTAAAGTGGAAATGGGTGGGACACATCGCAAGAGGTACAGACGCAAAAGAGGGAGACAACTGAGAAGGTGGATTGACCACATTAAAGAAACGGCAGGTGGTACATGGCAGAGAGTGGCTCAGTGCAGAAAGGAATGGCGGGATTTTGAGGAGGCCTTTGCCAAAAAAGGGCACACAGATGCACCAGAATTGGATTAAAATGGAAATTTGTTTAAATGTATATAAAATATATAATGTAAAATGTATCTGAATAAAGGCTATTATTATTATTATTATTATTATTTGATGACTTCATGGAGATTCTCACTATCTAAAGATATGTCTACCCTTGACCCCATTGTGGTATAATGCCTTTTATTATTACCGAGTTCGCGAAACTTATTTAAATCGAATGCGGTACAGAAGTAACATCTGCATTATATATCACGAGTAATAACTTTTGCAGTCTCCGTGTAATTTAATACTCTGCATTTAACTCGTTTTTCGCGGCACATAATAGTTTTAATTTTATCTTTATGGTTCTACGAAGATATAATGAAGTATTGAATGCGCAAAAAACTGTTACAGACTATCTCTGTTATTGCACCAAATATAATTACAAATTTAAGTATTTATTTCAATTAACTACAGAATTAAGTTTAAACATTATATTAGAATAATATAAACCTACAACCTTCTAATATCTGGGATTATTTGTCAATCTAATAGGCAAGTAGATCAGCTAGGATGTCGTCAATTTTTTGGGCCTATACAAACCGGTTTTCTACGATGCTTCATCGTTTGAGTGAACGTTAAATAAATATAAAACAATAAGCTTAAATAAATAAATTGCCTCAGTGGCTAATATTGTGCACAAGATGGGTTCGATTCGATATCATAATTTTGCACCCGATAAAGCCGTCTTAAAAAATATTTTAAAATTTATTTAGTTTACTGAATAATACAAATACTAGAATAAAACATTTGAAAACTACTGTGATTTCTAGTAATGTAACAATGGCAGCAGTCGCGTCGGGAGGAGAAAAAATTCTTTGACTAATTGTATGTTGGTTCGTGTTGCTGACTCCATTTAGCCGCAGTTAATTCATAAAATAGTTTGATGCGGGTTTTTAGTCCAAATTGTTGACTAACGCATTCGCCTACAATGAATTAAGTTGTTTCGCTAAGTATGTTATAAAATAAAGCGTTTTTGCATAATGTAACTGACCACCCTTAATCATCAATTTTATTCGTACAGCATCTTATAACTGTAATTAAAGAACGCATTTCCAAGGTCCATATTGCAATTTAACCTAGTTAGTACTGCTTTCATCGCGTTAAACCAATTACTGATTTCTCTCTTTGAGTCGGTAAATCATATCTGAAAATCGTGGTAAGCCGTATGGTAGGATCTGGCGCGAATTATTTCCCACAACAAGTTCAGTCCTGACAGCCCTGACAGAATTATACAACTTTGTATTCTTTTGTGGTTATATCTCTAACAGTCCACGCAATCTTTTACCTTCGATGTTGCCAATCACGGTTTTCGTCATCCCTACGCATTATGTGACCAAAGTACAAAATGATAACGTTGTCGGCATATGGTTGGTAAACGGGTTTTAATATGGAGATGAGTATGCATCGATGCATTGGTGCGTTAAGCAGTTTACGGTATACTTAACATCAGCTCCAGAAGCATGAATCCTTTGTCTTTTTCAAACACGAGGGCCAGGATGAGACATTTAGCAGCCTTGTCGATTGGAAGCGATATCATCCAGGCAGCTATAGTACGGAAAAAAATGTACAAGTAACACTTAACAATTATAGATTTACCAAACATATTCTGAAATAAGCTAAGCAAAAGCTGATCTTACGGTTCATCAATCACAAGTCAAAATGCAGCACAAAAAAGGTTATATTTAACGATATTTTGCGAAAAACAATTAATTCATCGTGTATACACGGTGCATTCATTTGGTTTTACATATAATTTTTGTTAACTATAGGTTTACGAATTAATTAAATGTACAATCACTCCTGATATTCAAAAAATAAAGTTATAAATATTAAATTATGCCATGTTCTGTGTTGTACAAGTTTTTTTAGTTTAGTAAGTAACTACTGAACAATATACTTATATACAGTATAAAGTAAATCACTTTCGAAATGATCAAATATAGTTTATTTTCATTTCCATACTATGGACTCATTAAAAACGCATTTTCTGTCTCGATACTTAATACTTTTCAGACTTTTATTTCCTGAATAGTATTTTAATGATAAAAAATTTTTATTTTTCAAGCAATAGTTGTAATAATAAGAACAAATATTCATTAATATATATAAATTAAAAAGTTATTTTCTCCATTGTGTGTAATTAGTTTTTTTATTTTTTATTTTTGTTATGTGTGTTTTTGTATAAGGCAATAAAGGATAAATAAATAATAATTACACACAATGGAGAAATGTTCAATTAAATTTAATTGAACACATTAATGTCTTGTAAGTTTAAGGAAAATGCTCTAATGAAACAATTCTATTCTTGTTACAATGAAGCGTCATATAAAAAGAGGCATTCAGGAGACGAAAAACAAGAAAATCCAAGAGTGTCGCTTTTAGTTTCCGCATCATTAAGCGTACTCAGGGGAAAGTTGACAAGTTTTGTTGTCTTGTCAGAGTTCAACTTGGCTTTTGTTTCAGTTAACATTGTTATGTGATAAAAAATGAAAATATTTACGCACAAATACATTTAATTCAATTAATCTATGATACTCGAATTACTCGATATTGTTAAATGAGAGCCAGTCAAGATGGCATTATGTAAGGTTATTATTATAATTTTAATGTTAATGTTTAAGGTTAATATTATGATGTCGATTATTTATTACAAATATTGACGCATTCATCCTCTTTTCCGATGGGTACTACACATATTATACGTAACATTAGTATATAAGCCATTTACTGAAACACGACAAGCGTAGAAGTAAAAAGTTATTTATAATAAACTAGACTTAGTTCTGTAGTCAAAACAAAATCTAGTTTCTAGAAGTCACAAAATTTTTCTCTATCAATACTCAGACAGTACTCATGGCGAGATTTTGACATCGCTATGTTTTGATTATAGTTATAATTATTTTTTATACTTGTTTGAAGAAGCATATATTTCCGCCATACAAGGCATCACGAGGCCGTTCACCAACCTGATGAAGCGATCAATTGAAAGACTCATCGTCCTCAAAACTGCAACAAGAGAGGCTCTGTATAGAAACGGGTAGGAAACAGATTGTCCACTCTTGACGCTTCCTTACTGACCAACGCTCAGACATGAGCTGCCGATTAAAGAGAGAGATGGAGATGCATATCGAATTGTCATAGATCTCGCAAGAATCCGATATAACCAAAGTATGGACAAGAAGAAATATATGCGAGCTTAAGCTTTTGTCACGTTCTTAAACAATTCATTAGAATGGATATTTTTCAGGAGCGATATGAAACTCTTTAATATTTATCATTAATGATTAGTTTATCTCTTTAGTCGGCAGCTCATGTCTGAGCGTCGTGCTGCTTCCACCGGTTTCTGTCCAGCACTTCTCTCATAACACTGTATAGCTTTGAAGAGGACGAGTCTTTCACTTGATCGGTCCAGCTGGTTGGTGAACGGCCACGTGATCTTTTGCCTTCTGTGTTACGAACTACGATCAGTTTCCCCTAGTTCTCATCGCCTTTGCGCCTTGTATGGCCGAAATACGATACAATTAGTTAGATTACGAATATTACCCTAACAACTTAGAAAATAGCATTGTAAAATGTAACAGATCACTGCAAACTACTGGTTAAGCCACAACGCGAGCTCAACTTGACTGTTCTAACTCGCAGCGCACCTTAAAACTTGCTCGGTCCAAGCTTTATTCAATGCTCAATGATTGTGCAAACGAACAAAGCTTTCACCTATTTTCCTTTTGAATACTATCGAGTTTATTCTTGGTTATGGCATAATAATATTATGGTACTTTGATATTGCCTTTCTATATGTTTATTTTACAAACTTCTGTTAAAATAATTAAATAAAATCACAAGTTTGAATAAGGATTATTTTCTAAGATTTAAAAAATTGTTTTTCTTAATGCTAATAAGTGAAAAAAGTACCGAAAGGTCTAGGTAGGTCTAAGTATTCTAGAGAATTGAAAGATAGAGTAATACTTGAAGAAATAAACGAAATGACAAAGTTTAGAAATGCTGTTACTAGTCGAAGATTAGATTGGAAATGGGCAGGACACATTTTGAGACGAGACAAAGATGAATGGACAAAAAGCGGCATAATGGCTTCCTTGCTATAACAAAAGAAAACGAGGAAGACAAGTAAAAATATGATGTAAGAGCAGCTGGGCCTATGTGGCTACATAAAGCTAGACACAGCTACAACAAAGCAGCCAAAGCTAGACAGACTTAAAGGAGGTCTATGACCAAGGACACGGCATAACAAATAATTCACTTTTTATATACTAGGATAAGCATTCCACCGCAATAAAGTTTATTATTATGCAATTAAAGCCACAAACTACATAAGATAACACGTATTTCATACACGTGGAATCATAGGAATTGCAATTTCATCAATACTATATGTATTACTGTGAGTATACTAGAGCTATTCAATTTCGAATTGAGGTGTTCGCTTCTCTTATGGGACTGATAAATATAAAAACAACTTGTGATCTAACTCGGATAGTTTAGAACATCTCCATCGGTGTATGAGAGTATTGGTGACCCAAACGGCTTAGAGAGATTAAATTCAAAACAAATAAGTCAAAGTATAAATTTTTTATTTATTCACTTTAAAATGGTTTTTAAATAAAGTCTTTAATCTTCATTTTATTTATTTTTTATATACTGTCTCTGTACAAAGACACAATTTAATATTACTATCTAGCCTAACATAATACTATTAAAGTAATTTAAAACTACTAAAAATGTATTATGTATAATTCTACTTACAGTCTGTATTAGGAAGAAGACATTCTGTTGTATACTTTTCCACACTAATTCATTAATTTGAATGCATTTAGGTCTCACAAAAGCGATTAATATGTTTTATAAAATCTATAAATCTAAAACTAAAACGTCATTTTAATTAAAAACATTTTCATTATGAAATAGTTCCTAACCACGTTATTTTATATTCTCAATTGCAAATAAAAACAACGTGCATACAAAGTCGGAATTAACACCAGTATTTTCTTCCAGTGACCCAATTAACAATGTTATATTATTAATTTTATTTCTGGTTTAATTAGTTTGCTCCATGGGAATAATTTTCATATGTGATATTATAATTTGTACGAATACTTTGTTGCTATATTACCCAAATTCAAATAAACTAATTGCACTATTTTAAATAAAATATGACTCTTCCATTGAAATTGTGTTTACGCTGTGATAATAAGAAACGAATTACATTAACAGTTAAAATCTTAGGAATAATCGTGACTAATATTTTTCAGAATAATAATTACCTAGTTGTCATATTTTATAATGAAGATATTGATTATATATGAAGAAATTATGTGGTTTAGACAATAGCAAACGAGAACTATTGTCGGATTAGGACCTAGTCTTTGACAGAGAAGTAGGCTAAACATTAAGGAAGTGACACTCAGCAAGGCAGGTCTTTACACTACTTGCATCTCTATTAAGTGCAAATTTGCTGCCACATGAAGTACTGATCTCACATCTAAGCAGGATCTCCCCAGTACCAGCGATTTGAATCGTGGACGACCAGTCACTTTCCGAGCGGCTTTATCGTTTAGCGTTGCATAGAGATGAAGGGTTTATGTGCGTCTTCTACCAAGTGTTCAGATGAGTAGTTCGGATTAATACCTTCTGAGCGTTTCTTAAATAAGCTTTTGCCGCCCACTTCAAGACATCAAAAAGAGCGTACAAATTCTTCAAAGAACGGCAACGCACTTGTGAGCCTTCCAGCAATGTAAGTATCCCATGGGCGGTGGAATTTAACATCTGTGAGACTTCTGCCGGTTTGCCCCTAGTTACAAAAAAATAGGAATTATGGAATCTCTACTACCGTCGACGATTAAATAGCCGCTAAATTATAGACTACACAAATCACTTAAATAAGCTGATTTGACTTTGATGTTGTTAATTTATAAGGTATATAACATAATGACACTGACAACTGACAGCAATGTCAAGCCAACGAAATTTCACAATAGATACAGAAACCCTCAAAGATCTCAGCAATGCCAGGAGCATTGTGTAAACAAAGCGAAAATGTTATTGAATTTGCAAGTGGAAATAATAACAGGTACTGTTTAAAGCCTATAATTAATGTGCACGTGTAATTGATTTTCTCAAGTAAAACAATAAATTCAATCGATACCTTACCCGATTTATATTTTCCGCCGGTTGATTTGTAAAGAGTTTTCCTGTTTGTTTTGAAATTTATCTTTATACCGAGCAATATCTTAAGTACCGCGAGGATAGTAAACAAAATTATTAAAGCGATATTTCTTCGGAGTCGGGTCACGTCTACAACTCATGAATAAATTGTTTTATCGATACACTTTGATGTCTACGTAATATGGTATACATACACGGAAAGTACAATATAGATTAATTTCAGAATTGAATACCCAAAAAATTTCGTTAACTTCGCTTTTCTGACCCCACTGGAAATCAGTGTGGTTGCGGTCACTAACTCCACTCACTCAAGCAAATTTTAGATCATTTTACTAACTATTTATACATATTAATAAAATAAGATGTAGGTATAAATTTAACAATGCCATTCTAAAAACTTACATAAATATTACATAAAAAAACATAATCATCAGTACTTGGCGATACAGTATACTACAAGTTGTACAATTAAGACATTAATTAATTTAATCTTATATTAATGCAGGGACATTGAATAGAAGAAAGGAATAGTATTGGCCAATAAGCCAATTCCCATTTCTGTTTTCAGGAACAATGTAGTTTTATTTATTTTTAATGATTTATACACATTACCTCAACAACTAGTTTAGTTTTACTTAAGAAACTTAGTTTTCTATAAAACGGTTTCGAAAAATTGTGTAAAATATATACTAGTGAAAGACCTGACCAATAATAGTAACTCTGGGTGTTAGAATAAATGTCCTTAAGGAAAATGGAGCACTGAAAAATACGCAATATTACGGAAAGGAATCCACAGTATATTTTAGAAAACACATTAAAAATAATTATGTTAAACTTATCATCATCAAATATAAATTTAGTTTTATTTATTAAATATTATCATATTTTTAATTCTTTAAAAGAACATTCTTATATCAATAATAAATATATATTTTACAATCCATGAGTACACACATGCTAACCAGATAAGGTTATATATAATACATTAATATTTTCATAATGCAATTAGAATGCTTCCAGAGTAAAATAAAACGATAAACGGGAGATTTTTCCCGTTCACACAACATGGCTTAGCTTTTAGTATTGCTAATACCTTTTATGTATGTAGGGAAACCATTATTTCTATACAGATAATGGAATTTCACATACAAAATGATAAAAAAAATGTTGTTAATATACGCATATGTTTATAAAAACAAAATAATGTTATAGTTCGCCTGGTGGGTTTAATAAGAGGTTCTTTACCTGGATGTCTTGCCATCGGCCACATTTTCCTATATACACAGAAACTTGATACAAATGCTAATTAAAAAAAAAAAATGTGAATGTACCAGAGTACACAGGTAAGAAGTGAAACTTCTTTACGACATATAATTTTCCTACTATTTGCAACTTCACGAAAATGGGGTAGATAAGGCTTAAGCCTTAAGAAAAACAATTTTTGCAGTCATATTTATTAATACTTGCTAATTTTAACAGATTTATATACATTCACTGATACTTACAATCAAAAAGTGAGTTTAACCTCAAATAAATATTAAAATCATGCTCATACGTGTTGAATTTATAAAACGAAATGTATAATCACTCTCACTTTTCTTGTAAATTCACTTAAATTTAAACAAGTCTTTTTATTTTATCACTTTCAAATTAATATATTGTTATTCTTATTTCAAACCAAACTTCAAAACTAATATATTGTTGTTATTATTATCATATATTACATTATATTCTTTACGTCACTATACTAAACTTCGATAAAAAAGCAACATGGCGCGTAACCGGAAAACGTGACGTTTTCTTACAAAATTTCTCCCATACGTTGATAAAGAAGTTTCACTTCAATAATGATTTAATTGCAAGAATATGGTACAAACATATTATAGTGGTACGTACAATCTAGTTCGCATATTCTGCCTCACATAGTTGCGCGCAAATTTATCACAATCGAGTCTTACCCATGCAAATGTAGCTTAGTCATTTCACTCATAACTCGTGTTGAGTTCTTTACGATAGATAAAATAAAAAGTTGTTTTTAATTTTGTTTCATTAGACGTCAACTGCTTGAAAGAGACATTACAAAAATGTATTGCGGGATTAAAAAATAGACCGTGAGAATGTTATAGACTTTCTGAATATTACGAACTATAATTCTAAATCATTATCCAATTTAATTTAATTATGTGGACCCTACTGATGAAACATAAATATAATGCTACCATCAAAATGTCATTACTTCATGTTTATTATGTAATTAAGAAGCCTGTACACGACCAAAATATTATATTTAAGTACCTGGTAGTGCAAAATTTGATACTCATTTGTATTTACAGAACAAACAGTACATTTATTATACTATATATATATTTTCCTCTCCATTTTCATTGACAAAAACGCTGCACATCGTCGTGACATTTCATCTGTTAAAATTTTACCTCATGCGTCTAAAGAAGTTTCACTTCAAAAAGTTAAGAACAGTCTTAGTATAAGTCACAAAAAACACCACGGAATGGGATTTATGTATATTGTATATGTTTCGTGATCATTTGTTTCTTCCAAAAGGTTGTTGAGACACGCTTTTGGTTTTCGTATATTAGGTATGTAAGTTTTCCTATGTACTAATTGCTAACATAAATATAAAAAAATCCATTGACTGTGCTGTGAAAGTCAGGATAAGAATATAAATGCTCAAAGTTGAGAAACGCGACTGTAATAAAAAATAATATTCAACAGGGCACAAACGGGTCCACCGCCCAATAACACTTTCAAAGCTAGAAGGCCCGTGAGTGCCTTGCCGGCTTTTTAAAAAGTGCTGTAATATTTAAAGATTTTCAATCTGAAATAATTGACTCCAGGGGTTAGCTGGTCCCACATAAACTATTTTATGTATGTTTCAAATAAAATCAGTTCATTTTATATATTCGAACCTTCGAAAATATTTATTTTACGAGAATTTAAAAATCCATTGAGTGAAGCTGACACGCAGTTTGGTAACAGTTTCACAGCTGTGTTCATTGTGAATAAAACTCAAATTATTGCAATGAAATATCGATTTTAATGTCATAAATCAAATATAGGGCTGTTTATTACTACTAAGCCGTACCGGTAATGTATAAACGGTTTTTGTACATAACTCTATATATCTAAACGCAATAAATCTGTATAAACATTAGATTAATTGCCACCTAAAATGTTTATGGAATTATAAAACTTCATCGCATTAAAAATTGACATAATTAAATGCAAGGGAGATGCCTTCTAAGCAAACACGGTGAAATAAAAAATAGTTAGATAAAGAAAGCAAGAAGTGCAAAAATACTTTGCATATAGTTATTAAGACAGAACAGGAACAAAAAACTAAACTAAAGTGTTTGTGTAAAGGTTATAAAGAGGAAAATGTTCATACATTATTTGCGTGGCGTTAAAATGGGTAAAAACACTTATTAAACACAAGAATTACACTAATATTTGAAAGCCTCACTTTACGGTTTCCAACCGTTAGCTAACAGATTTGTCACTATGGAATAAAACTTAAAAATTCTCACATACAGCCTTCCTTTTACTCCTTTTAAATATATAAAACCTTACCTATTTTACAGTTAACTTATAAACAGTAAAAAAATGTTTATTAGCTTCGTAGCGTCACATCAAAAAACATAATATTCTGTGCAAAGTAATTACAGCGGAACCTCGTTGACACGTACCCATCAACCAAGCGGCCACGATATTAATATTCTTTCATAAAGCTCTCTTTATTGCTGAAATGTTGATGACATTACTTATTACAGCCAGGAACCTGACATACTGGTAATACCTCATAGACAATTTGTGCGAATTAATTTAATTAAACTCCTTGCTACGCTTATGGTCAATCGTTATGGACAATCACGTAATCAATTCAACAATCGCTCAGCCTATGCCTGCAATAGTTTAAATAAAACCCTTTAATTGCATAATCTTATATACCACAAATGTAAAACAACTGTAAACCAATAGCTCACTCAATTATAACAAAACAGAAGCATTGTTAAATCCTTTAAGATAAATTCTTCCTTTATCCATATTTTCATGCATACTATCGCTTAGTTTTTTTTTTTCTATTTCATCTTCCACACACATACACAAGTACACATTCATCATAATTTATTCATATATTTATTATTTTTACAGTACCCTCGTTTTTTTTATTTTAAAACAATCGTTTTAATTACGACTTGTTGGTACTTTGTAAATTTAAAGAAGAGTCACAGGTCTCTGACTAACTAGGGAGGCCTCAATCTGAATCCTATTGTATATAATATTGCTAAACAAATAAAGAATTTTTGATTTTTGATTTCGATCATGCATTGCGTATTTAAAATATCATTTTGAATTAATTTCTATGAATTTATGGGTTTTTTATGTATGAATAAAACTTCATTATTATTATTAATCCTGTTCAAGCAATAAAGGACTAAGACAAATCATTAACTAAACTGAAACGTTTATCCAAAAAAGGTAGAATTTGCAAAGGAATCTACTTGGCTACTTAGGTCCGGTACGAAAAAATACAAAAAATATTTACATTTATGCGTAATATATACATGTGTTCTAACTGGAAAACAACAACTGACTTTAATGGTTTAAAATATGTGTGTTGGGGGTGTATGTGGCTTGCAACGCTAACAAAAACTAACTTGCCTTATCTAAGGCCACATATATCTAAATAACACAAATGTTAAAAAAGCTTAATGTATAAAGGTTACTACACAGTTAATGACTACCTAGAAGATAAAAGCTTGGCAATAGTTCTAATTATATAGTTATAATTTGTTTTGTTATCTTAGAAGTGTTGTGAATATGTATGTCATGGTGAATGTGGTAAATCAGAGAATAGATTTTTTTTTTTTACTTATGTAACCTAAATGACGTTGTGGTTTATGACATTTTCCTTTGAATTATTGTTATGTAGAGGGAGGGTAAAGCTTTCTGAGTTTCTTGCCCGTTCTTCTCAGAACAAGGCCTCCTGGTAGTTTTGCGAACGGATGGCGTAGTTTTGTTCTTTCGCGAATTTTGTAAACATTTTTGACATTCATAAGCATGCCCTAAGACGCACCTAAATTGAATAAATGAATTTGATTTTTATTTTCTGTTATGGACAGTATCGGAATGTTAAAATAAAATAGCTAAAGGGCTCAATACTGGCTTCAAGTGTGTGACGATTGTTAACATTTTGTTTATGCTTATTACCTCAAATATTTAGGTGTAACTTAACAAAATATATGTTACATAACTCTGGTTTATATATTTAATATAATAGGGTATTTAGCGCTCCTTTAGACTGGATCAGAAAAGTATTATAAAACTCAAATAGGTAATCAATGTATGATTACGTGTGTTCGGCTTATAAAGTATGTGAGATGAAGACTGTATTTACAAAGTTTTTGGTATATTTTATTTGTTTGTATAATCGTAGTTCGTATGAAGTAAGATGAAGTTTTCATTAGACGGTCGGGTTTCACAGAGAATTAGTAAACTTACTGCATTGCGGCAAAATTAAGGGAAGACAACTTATCATAATGTTATATATATGGGGTGATTTTGGTTGCCGCCTTATTGATGAAAACTAAATCAATCTAGATGCATCGTTTCAACCAAAGTGCTCTTTTGTCTTATTCTGTTGAATTGTGTTTACACTGTAACGAAACGAGACAGGAGCAGTTTTTGGTAAATTATATTCACACTACATTACATTTGTATATGGTTTCATTCCTATAAAAATAAAATCGCCTATACTGAGAATGTTTAACTTTAAATATAATATTATGATCCATTGGAGATTCCTCATTTTTTTAGCAAGATCATGTTAAATCGATATTTATCACATAATGAAAATGAAATAGTGCATAATTTAGGTCTGAGCTTTATATAATTTCTGTATCTGCTGCGTGATAGATTTTTTCTAATAAGCACATAGTCAAAGTCAAAAATCATTTATTCATAGGTAACACATTCTACACTTATGAACGACAAAAAAAGAAATATACATACAATTTAAATTAAATAATTAATTTTACATTTATTTATTTATTTATTAACACTTCGTTGCATTACATAAAAGGTAAAAAAAATATATTAAACATAATTTAATGAAAGGCAACTGGCGGCCTTATCGCTTTAGAGCAATTTCTTCCAGACAACCACTGTGAGTAAAGGAAAAAACCACTGTGAGTATAGTACATAAGGTAGGCAAGAAGTGCAAAAATACATATTACAAATAATAAAAATTAAAAAAAAAAGATACGTAACAGAAACAAAATACATGAATCATGATAATCTAATTCAAGATTTCATTTACTGCCAGTTCTCAAATCAAGGGCGTAGATCTATATATCTGAAGAATAACTATAAATAAAATCTCCGACACTCTTTGATGGCCAAGTTTTTTGTTTTACACAACGTTTGTAAGGAGCTGCAACCATTACACCATGTTCCACATGACATCTTAAGTAATAAAGAATAATAAATTAATTAAAAACAATGATTTTTCCTCTATCAGCAGGAGGCATGGTGAAATTGGAGCACGCACTTACATTCTCGTGGGAACAACACGTCTATTTAAGTCGAAATAACTAACATCACATCATAACATAGGTGATCAGTCCTCGGTGTCTGATATATGCCGTCGACTTTTGGATCTATAGCCTTCCTCACGATGTTATACTTCGCTATACGAACGAGTGTCAAAAGCGCACATGAGGATTGAAGCTACGACCTCAGGAATGAGTGTCGCAGCTGAGCCGACACTGCTCTAAATGACTTACGTACACACGTATGTTACGTACAAAATATTATTAATCAAAAGTCAAAAATAATTTATTCATATAGGTAGGTAACATAATGTACACTTATGAACGTCAAAAAAAAAAGAGAAATATACAATAAATGAATCTAATTTTACATTTACTGCCAGTTATCAAATCAAGGGCGTAGAACGGAAGAGAAGAACTGGCAATAAACTCTCCGCCACTCTTTTTAATCACCAATTTTTTTTTACACAATGTTTGTAAGGAGCTGCAACCATTACACCATGTTCCATGTGACATCTTGAGTAATAAAGAATAATAAAATAAATTAAAAACAAAGATTTGTCCCCTATTAGCATGAGGCATGGTGAAATAGGAGCACGCACTTACATACTCGTGAGAACAACACGCAAATACGTAGTATAAACAACTAATATCATCGCATACACGAATTCAAGTACGACCAGTCACCACTAAACACCAATAAATGGTTAACTAATTAAAACCGTCGGCATAACTAGGTGCTCCATCTATATTCAATAAACGCAATTACTCCAAACTTTGAGCAACTCAAGTTGTTCTACTTGAATAGTGTTTTTAAAGTCAGACAATTTTAATTGCAAAAATTCTCTCTTCACGCAGCTTTATCCCAGCGCTCGAAAATAGTTCTTTAAAAGTATAATTTTTCGCTTTTTACAGTTCAAACTGTAAGACGTTAAGACGAAGAAATTAGAGTTTTTATACATTCTGTAGCATTTCTTATCTTTGTAATTGCTATTTTGCTCTCGATGAAATTCGAGACAAAGGAATTTAGATCAAATCTACTGTAAAGAAATGAATAATTTACGTAAATTTTTACGAATATTTTGGATGAAATAGAGTCAGTTTTCAACCTACCTGAATTGTATCATGCTACTAATGTATATACATTTATTTATTTTTTTACAGCTTGCTTGAATGCTGTATATAAAAAGTTTGTTAGCCACTACAAACTTACTTTAACAGATACTTATTGTACTCAGTTTGATATTGTTTATATAAATAAAAAATACTAATTAAAATGTTTAGTCAGAAAAAAATACAATGATGTACCTATCCAAGTAAAAAATAAACCGTTTACGGTCAATTTTGATCAAATCTTTTACAACAAGTGTTTATCAGATCCTAAAACATCTTAATTCGAAACTCAATTTTATCGACAGACAACAGACTTAAATTTCACAACTCACAAGACACATTGTTCGTGAATTGTGCGCCGAATAAACACTTCACAAACTTTTCAGTTTGCCGTCTGAAACATTTGCCGCGGTAGTAACACTATTATGAAGTAAAACTTCAATATGTGAACATCTGTTCCAATTTAAACAATATTTAATGAGTTCTGTAAATAAATGGAGCGGAAACTTTTTTCTATAAACATCGTAGATAACAATGCTTTGTTATAAATAGAAGTTTATGAACGCGACTTAATAAAAGAGAATTTAACTTCAGATCATTTATTTTTATTTAATTATTTATTCACACTTCGTTGCTAGAAAGAAACACTAATAATACAATATATAAAAATTACAAGGGATGCAACGGGCGGCCTTATCGCTAACAAGCGATCTCTTCCAGGCAACCCTAGTAAGAAAAGAAAACAATACATAAAAATGATGAGTGGAAGAAGTGAAGTGCTATTATTGATTATTTCAATAATTATTTATTACTTTTATTTTAAAGTTTGTATGTTTATAGAAATTAAGACTCAATCACCTACCTCTTTTCACCATCCTTAGCTTAGCTGGCTTATATGGAACGTAAATTATACATGCATAGAAAGTTACGACAGATTATTGTAAGCAAATCCCTAAATCCTGTTTGTCAGCAACCGTTCACGCGTGAGCGCGTACGTAATTCGTGCGACATAATATAAACTAACCTAAGTTTGTAAAACAAGTAAACAGTGAGTGACTTGTGATACAGTGACTGTGCGATGTTTTTCTAGTTATTTTTAAAACCTTAGTATAAAGTTTGTGCTGTGCCTAAGTGATTTCAATTTAACTAACTAACATTTTTGAAATGACCTTAATGGTATTTTGAGATCATAATATCGAGAAAGGATTACATTCAAACTTTACGACAGTTAGTTAAATGCATAACAAATAATAATACATAATAAATGCAATTGCCAAAACTTGTGGGACTTGAAGTAAAGTGTAAACGTGACTTGCGATAAATCTTGCATTAGTCACTATATAGTGTTATAGTATCTCAAGGAATTGTACTATATATTCGCCTGAATAGTCAACGCCGTAGTGGCGCAGCGTTCAAGTCCTGGTACTCATAATCAATACGACGGGAGATCAAAACTGCTCGTCGACCGTTTTAACATTATTATTATTATTCTTTATTTTTTTTGGTATTATTTAATTTTATTTTAAATAATACAAGATGGATTGTGGCAAATGCTTAAAACATACCTCTGATGCTGAAATGATTAAATGCACATCTTGCCTCACTGTGTTGCATTTCTTTTGCGCTGATCTATCGGAATCTGATTTTAAAAGAATTCTTCCGATGAATAGGAAAAAGTGGAAGTGCTCGGCCTGCAAGAGCAAGAAGATTACTCCTACTTCATCAGTGTCACCAAAAACAAGTTTAGCATCCTCATTAAACGTCGATACTGATATGCTGACTAAATATATGGATGCTAAACTCGCAGATCTGAGGCAGCAATGGCGGGACGACCTCAACGCTGCTATATTTGAGGTGACGCGAAAATTCAGGGATGACATAGTCTCTCTTGAAAATCGTATGAGTACCTGGGAGGGCCAACTGTTGCAAGTGGAAGAACAAACGACCAACACGACCAACACGTTAGAAAAAATTAAGTCCGAATGCGCTTCACAGGCTAATATGTTGCAAGAGTTCAGAAGGGATAATGAATCCCTGCGAGCTGAGAACATGACGCTGACTGCGAAAGTTGCCCAATTTGACCAACTTTCCCGCGCAGCAAATATAGAAATTCAATGTGTCCCGGAACACAGAGGTGAAAACCTAACCAAAATTATCCAGCAAGTTGGGAATGTCATCGAGTGCCCTGCCAATGAACAAGATATCCACTACTGCTCCAGAGTCGCTAAACTAGACAGCAAATCTAATCGTCCTCGCTCCATTCTGGCTAAGTTTAGTAGCCCGCGTCTACGCGACGAATTTATCGCGGCTTCCATAAAGTTCAACAAAGCGAATAAGGACAATAAACTAAACTCTAGTCACTTGGGCATTGGTGGCATTGCGAAGTCTGCTGTCTATGTGGTGGAGCACTTAACGCCTGAAAATAAGGTATTACATGCCGCTGCTAGGCAGAAAGCAAAGGAACTAAAATACAGCTACGTATGGGTGCGCAACGGCCGTATTTTCATGCGAAAAAACGCAGAATCAAACTTCCTCCATGTAAAAAGCGTAGACATATTAAGTCGCTTATCATAAGTACGCTTAGCTTGTTTTATAAATATATATATATGTTGAACAGTGGGCACCCCACACAATGTAAACAAAATCGATTGTAACTACCAAAAACCGAATATAACAAGAGTATTTAATCTAAGTATATATTACCAAAATGCAAGAGGTTTAAGAACTAAAACGCATTCTTTCTACACCCAATTACTTTGTAACACTTATGATATTATAATTTTAACTGAATCATGGTTAAAAGACTCGATCTATAGCTCAGAGCTGTTTGATGAACGGTATGTGGTTTGCAGGCGGGATCGGTCTGAGACCTTAAACTCCCACAAAAAAGATGGAGGTGGCACCATTATTGCGATCTCAAAGAAACTTAAATCCAAAAGAATGATTAGTTGGGAATCTGATTTAGAAGAAATCTGGGTTCGAGTGGAACTGCTTGCGCCACGTTACCTTCATCAAATTGATTTCTGTGTAGTTTACTTTCCTCCGCCCGTCAACTATTCTATGTTAAAAAAATTCACCACAAATTGCAATAAAATTTTCGAACACTCTGTACATCATTGTATTGTTGGTGACTTCAATTTAAGAGATATACGCTGGAGCAATTCTAGTGGTGAGTTTTATGTCCCTCCTTCTTGTCAACCATTTGTCGATTTCATAGACACTAATAATCTAAAGCAACATAATTCTATCCTTAATAATTGTAACAGAATTCTAGACCTTGTACTTACAAATTTGCCATCGTGTGAGGTGAGCAATTCGTGTGGTGTTTTAAGCGTTATTGATAAACTACATCCTCCCTTGGATATTGAAATTTCCCTGGCCAGAAATCCTGAATTACCTTTTAACATAGTCACGACTAAGCGTAATTTCCGTAAAGCTAACTATGACAATATCTTTATTGAGCTAACAAAATGCGATTGGGAGAAACTTTTCGCTGGGATTGACGACATAAACTTGATTGTAAATGTTTTTTATTTGAAGATACGAGATATAATCAATAATTACGTTCCTTTAAGCAAACCTAGTAAAAACCGCTATCCCCCATGGTTTGATCGAAGCTTAATTCGAACTTTAAAAGAGAAGAATAAAATAAGACTACGTTATAAAAAATATAAAAACGCAAGGGACGGGCTAGAATTGACTTTACTTAGTAAAAGATGCAAGAAAATGGCCAGTGATTACTATAAGCAGTATATCTCCGATATAGAAAATAAAATAGACGCAAATCCTAAATATTTTTGGTCATATGTAAAAAACAAACGCTGCGGCAATAGTTCTTACCCCTTGGCTATGTCTGATGGATACACTTCTGCCTCTGACGGTTACCGAGTCTGCGAACTTTTTTCCACTCATTTTAAAACTGTATATACTCCTAGTAATAACATTAATTTTAGGCAAAGCAAGGAACAGAAATCCTTATTTTCTAAACTTGATAATAGTGCTCTTTACTTGTGTCCGCCGGCTTTGAATTATGAAAATCTTCTTAAGAAACTAATACACTTGGACGAGTATAAGGGTGCTGGCCCAGACGATATTCCGCCCATTTTTATACGCAAATGTGCTAAGTATTTGGTGGAACCTCTACTTACAATTTATAATAAATCTCTTAACTTAGGAGTTTTTCCGGACAAATGGAAAATGGCTAAAGTGGTACCTATCTATAAGTCGGGGGAAAAAGAGCTAGTAGCTAATTATAGACCCATTTCTATTCTTTCCTCCTTTGCTAAAATACTTGAGTCTCTAGTATGTCCCTATCTTTATAAACACTTTGAACAGTTAATTGCTTTATCACAACATGGGTTTATGCAACGTAGATCAACCACAACTAATCTAGTTGAGTATACTGAATTCCTAAGTGATGCTTTGGATCGTGGTCTCCAAGTTGATACGATTTATACAGACCTCAGCAAGGCTTTCGATCGAGTTCCTCACTCTATACTTTTAAATAAGTTGTCTAGCTATGGCGTATCACCACGTTTTCTTAAATGGATTGAATCTTATTTAAGTAATCGCAAATTTTTCGTTGTCGTTAACGGCTTTAGCTCCACTATACATGAAATATCTTCCGGTGTACCGCAGGGCTCTCATTTAGGGCCAATACTATTTAATATATTTGTAAATGATTTAACAACTTGTTTTAAGCATTCTAAGGAGTACATGTACGCAGATGATCTCAAGTTTTGCCGTGTTATCAGTAGCTCCGATGATTGCTCGATGCTCCAATCTGATCTGAATGAAGTGACCTCATGGTGTGTCTCCAATGGTATGGAGCTAAATGTCCGAAAGTGTCACTTTATTCGTTTTGCTAGAAAAAGGGATATTTTAATTCACAACTATCATATAGGTAGCGTAAGACTTCGAGAGGAAAGAGTGGTTCGTGACTTGGGGGTACTTTATGACAATAAGCTAACGTTCTCAGAACACCAAGACTTTATAGTTAAGAAAGCTTCTAGAATGCTTGGTTTTGTCATAAGAAATACGAAAGGATTTCGTAGCATCAAATCAAAAGTACTATTATACAATAGTCTCGTGCGGAGCATTCTAGAATATGGTTCAGTTGTATGGAGGCCGCATTATGCGACGCACATGCTACGACTCGAGAGATTACAAAAGAGGTTACTGTGGCATCTGCTTTTTTCCAGTGGCATCTCGAAAAAAAAGTTGCCAACGTACGAAACCAGGCTGGCACACTTTAATATGATGTCATTGGAGAATCGCAGAAAAATTATTGATATATCGTTTGTAGCAAAGATATTCAATAATAAGATCGATTGTCCGAACCTTCTTACTAGATTTAAGATTCATGTACCCTTTCGATCCCCTAGACATCCCGTTATTTCATTTGTCCCTCCTTTCCGTAGGACGCGTTTTGGTCAAAGCTCTCCGGTGTCCAGATTAAGCATTCTGATAAACAAGCTAGGTCTGGATATCCAGAGTTGCTCCCCTCACACTTTAAAATCGATTTTAGTTTAGTTTTTTGTAATTGTTTCTTTTTTGTAATGTTTGTTTTGTTTAAAAATTGTTTCTATTGATGTTTGTATGTGCTCTAAATGAATGTCATGTTTGCCTCTAATTGCTTATCACATTCAAAATTGTATTTAGTGTTTGTTTTTACCAATGTATCAGTGTGCCGAGCGTTGGCAATCTTTATCAATAAAAAAAAAAAAAAAAAAAAATGCAAAGAGAAGCGCTGCGTATTTGGAAATGAACGAAACGTTCGAATGTAATCGCATTTAATTATAATTAAAGTCAAAATCTGAAATGAACGTTTGTAAGTACAATTTGATACTTAAAAAGACTTCAAAAAACCTAATGTACTAAATTGTTATTTAAAAATTTCTCCACCACCTAAAGACATAAATTATGAACACTAAATTTATTCTAGTATTTAAATGTAAAAAGCCGTATACACGGATGACTTCTATAGTATTTATCTCACTTACCATTACGTAAGTAATAAATAAGTAAGGACAGTGGTTTTTTAGTACCGGTGAACTTATTCTACTACAGCTACTTAGCTTTACATCATTCCAGGTGTTATGAAGCAAACACGAACAAAGAGTAATCTAAAATATTGTTAAGCCAAATAACTTTCTAACATGCAGCTTGTTATCTTAGAAAACAAAATAAATCCAGTAGAACGCAACTTGAAATATTGTATTTCTAAATTCCTATTTTCTATACGATGACATAGAAGTATTTGTTATGTATTTTTATGCCCTGAATAATATAGAATTGAAAAACACAGACTTTTATGTTGTACTGCCATCAGTATTAAAGAACTCATTAAAAAGGAAAACAGAGGGGTACATTCAATTAAATAAACGAAAACAAAATTTAAAAAAATTGGTTTGAGAAGAGAACAAAAGTACTCTTATTCAAAACAACAAATAATAGTGCTAATGAAAATAGAGACAAATCGAATATCAATCATTAAAGAAAGCAACTTTTACAAGAACTAAATGACAAGCTGAAGGAAGAACCAAGCATAGGGGACAATGAATTAGAGAACATTCTACGGTTGAACATTAATTCCGAATTTGCAAAAGCCAGGTCAACAGCCAAGAAAAAAAGACACAAACTAAGGACAAATATTAGATAACAAGTATAACCAGTAACAATGATATATTTCTCATGGAATTGTTATACTTCTGCATAAAAAGGATCGATAATTATAGACCTATAATTATGATGTCAAATGTTTAAAAGGTTTTCTTAAAATTTATACTAAACAGACAGATTTATATTAAATGAACGACAACACAGAGAGCAGTCTAGCTTTAGAAAATGTTTTTTGACTGTCAATGACATTTACACAGCAGGTAATTAAAAATGTCAAGAGAACGGCAAACCTTCGCTGACTACAGTAATGCCTTTGACTTATGTAGTCAAAGGCATTACACAAATTACTACAAGGTGATAGTCCATAAAACCTGTGCTTATTTGGCTTTTGGCATATGCAACCAGGATCATGGAGCGATGATGACGTAAAGGGACCAGTTAACAAATAATAGTAAATTTACAAGAATATTTTGTAGGTACCGTAATATATAATTGTAATCTATATATATAAAAATGGATCCCTATTTTACTTGGTCACGGCATCACGCATGAACGGCTGGACCGATTTCGCTAATTCTTTTTGTGTTTGTTATTGTTAGGAAAAGCCATAATTATGAATTCCGACTTTTGTTGCGATAGCAATTTTTTTTCAGTGCATAGCACTTTTACAATTCAAACTTTTTTGATGACACCTTATGGCGTTTGACATAACATTGACATAATGTGTGCTGCAAATATCGTCAAAAAATAATATCGTTTAAAACAAATGCTTCGATCTGAGATTTTTTAGTTAATTATACCAATTCGAAATCAATATACCTACATAAGTAATTAAGACAGGACAACGTTTTTCGGGTCCGCTAGTTTCTTAATATAATCATTCAAATATACTGAAATGTTCCCGTGGTAACGCCAAAAGTTGTTAATTAATATTTTCTAACTTTTACATATTCCTTTTTACGAAGCTAAATTAAAATTTACATTTCCGCATACATGTTTAATGATAAATTATGAAACCGCAGTATCCTTTGAATCTATTTACCTCGATGTATGTACAAAAATGTCAGTACTTACGTCAACCACTTCGTTTAATGCAACGTTGAGCTTGATGCATTGCATTTTATACCTTCCATCTATAAATTTAAGGTTTCATAATAAATGTATGAGTTTTAACTGATAGTCTTTTGTTTATGAAAGTAGGTAAATATGAATACATCGCATTATGACTTTTATTATTTTAAAAGCAACTCGGAATGAATGCAATAATTATTGTAAAAGGCAGTCGTAGTCGCAAAATTGTGTCGATGTTTCTAGAATAATTCATTTTGGAGTTTTGTTGGCGTATTATGTTCGCCGTGATGCGTATCGAATAACATATATTTCCATTCTATCAATTATAATTGTCATGCTTTACCGTGTTACCTTGCTTCACCAATTTCGGTGAAGGAAAACATCGTGAGGAAACCTGCTTCCTTTAACCCAAAAAGCCGACAGCGTGAGTCAGGCACAGGAGGCAGATCACCTACTTGCCTATTAGATTGGCAAATTATCATGAAATAGAAACAGAAATCTGAGGCCCAGACCTGAAAAGGTTGTACCACTGTTTTTTTTTATTTTTTATAAACACATTACATTATATGTATTTTGTTTGTTTTCCTATAGCTCATTTATGACACATATATTTATAATACAATAGCTTAGGAAATTACATAAATGTATTATGTATTATCCTTTATTAAGCCGCAAAACAAAAAACTCACTTGTACTAAATTGATACTAAAAGTATGCAAAACATTCAATATGTTCAAAGCAATAAAATTTTTAATATGACAAAAACGTTTAATATGTGCGGTATCTCCTATATTACGAGTTTAATATACGTTCTTGTGGTACAATATAATGATCGTTGAAGCAATTTGAACGTTTCCGTAACAATTTAATGACGTGAACGCCGCCTGAATAGTCCCGTGAGTAATACTTGAATTAATGGCCGTAAGCTATTCTGAAGATCTGTATTGCAATTAAGATCAAAGAACCAATATATCATGAATTCGTTTCAAAGATGATTAAAAATTTGAATTTCGAATGTAAATTGTGTACCATGGGCTTCCAGAACTAATATAATGTTTGTAAAGAGATGAGATGAGATAAAAAAAACTTTGTATGTTTAATGAAATGAAACTTCTAAACCTGCAATTATTAAATGTCAGTCTATTTGTTTATAGTTTGTCTATTGTTTTAGAAGAAAACGGGAATATAGACTTATATAAGCTTGCCCATGGCCACTTGCTTGCCTCTAATCTTGTCTGTGACAAAGCTCCTTTCCGGCGTTTTAAGAATTAGTTCGCTCTGTTCTTGCTTTTTAGATGTATTGGTTCAGACGTACCCTGACTGGCAGATGAATCTACAAAGCTACGCGGCTAGAATTTCTTAAAAACCGACGCAGTGTGTGGAATTATTATAATCTGCCACTCCTCTTAACACTTTTCATGGTAAATGCAGTTGAAGACGCAGAAGAAATGAGTAATATATATAATATTTTGTTCCAATCTTGTAATAGACTATGTGTGTTAATACATAGAGAAGCAACTGCTAAAGGGAATTGTAAACCATGGAACATGATTCCAGTAGCTCTATCTTAATTATTACCCTAGTAGAAATTAGAATTTAATTAACATTCACAGCCACTTCACGACTGTTCTATATTATTTCAACAAATACACCCCTTTTGTTTTGTTAATTACAACTCAGTGTAAGGAAATAGGTGTATTTATTTTCTATGATGAAATAATTAATGGGAAGCTATACTGTCTCATTAAACTTTTCTTTATCTACAGTATTCCAGTCTAGTTATCAATCGTGTTTTAAATATATTGCATAGATTTTATCGCGGGCTTTGACCGTGGCGACCAAATCAATAAATTCCGTAACGAAGATACACCTAATACACGATGACGTTATATAGGTGCAGCCAATACGTGTCCTAGCGGGACAGAACGCATATGGCGTCTCACACCGGTCTGGTGTCATCGGTGACTTAGCGCAAGTGCGTTAGAGTGGGACATACGCATACTGCTTATTCACATCTCTGTGACGAAATCGGTGAAAATTGTAAATACTGTATTTGTGTAGACAAAAATAACTCTGTATACGGTTTTGCATTTATAAAATAGTGTAGGACGTCGTCCTTAAGATTTTCCCAAATAATTGAAGTAAGAAAATAATATGCCAGGTATATAATGATTGTTACAAGTACACCCACGCCTCAAACAGAATAGGTGTTCTGTTTGATTCATATTATTGGAATTTTATAACGAGAATATAATAAATTATGCTTCATTTACAAAAGAGTAATAAAACAAAACCTTAATTCACGTCATGTACCTAACGCGTTGTTAAAATCAATTTGGGTCGAAATGATCGCATAACGTCAATTTATCAAAAAAAAATATTCAGTAAAGAATTTTAAACAGTAAATATCAAGTTGTTAAAGCAAGTCAAACATTCGAAACAAAGAGACTCAATTAAATGAAATAACGTCACAAGCGCTGACAATTCATTTTTTATTTTTAAAACGCTCTGTTATAAGACAATCGTTATAGAGGGCGGCACTATCGAGCCATTATTGCTCTCTCTATAAAAGCCTCTTTGTTTGTCTCCGCTAGATAATGAAGTATCTTAGCAATAACGCGGATCACTCGCTATTGTTCTCCGTGAATTATTATTACGAACGTTTTTAATGCTCATACGTGCGTATCATTAGGGGAGAACGGGGCAAATAGGTAAACGTCATTAGTAATGAAAAGAATTCTTTTGTTTTTTTTTTTGTGATAACATCAGGCATTGTGCGAAATGTGGATGAAAAGTTGAATTTGGAATTTTGTTTGGAATAATGAACTATTCATATCAGTTTTAGAGCGTATACGTATTGTTATCAGGTGAAATGTAAATTTTAAATTAATTTTTGCTAAGTGCATTTTAAATTGTATATTATAAGTTGTTTATCACTAGTAATTTCATTAAAGGTTCTTTCGAACGAATAATTCGATAATTTTGTGGGTCAGTAATTTATTTACCTTCTCGAGCGCTGACAGAATTTAATCAGCGGCACATACGTTACGACATAAAACATTTTCAACTCAACCACACAAAAGAGACAAATACAAGATGGTGAGCGTCCGAGCAAAAGAAAAGATAGAAAAGAATATTGCGGGAGAGGCATGAGAAATTAAACAACGGTATTTCAGTTTGTCATTGCTACTACGGTCTTGTCTCCTCGCCTTTGAGGTTTTTCCCATTTGTAGAAATTCTTCAATTGTATGGAAAACGTTCTCTTTTGTTTTATAAATTTATGTATTTAAAAATATTTTCATGATACTTTATCGTTAAAAGATTAATTGTGCTTATACTGTATTATCGATTATACTATCTCCATGGAAAGATAATAATCAAAGATTTAATGAAACTGAAATTTCGTACGTACGTGACGTAGTTCTTTTTTTTTAAACGCGCAATTGGCTCATCTGATGATGTTAAGTGATACCGCCTCCCTCAATGCCAGAGGGCTCGCAATTGTGTTTTTATAAGAGATCGTACGCTCTTTTCTTGGAGGACTCTAAGTCGAATTGAATCGAAATACTTCAGTGGGCTGAGCTGGTTCCACATAGTGGTTGTCCGCAGCTACTAGTTCAAAAACGCTCAATTGTTGACCGACGTTCAATGAAACTCAGCTGCAAGTATTAATACGAACAACTCCTCTGAACACCCTCCATGGTAAATGCTGTAGAAGAAGCAGAGTGACCCCACATTTCTACGCAACGCCGAGGGATCAAGCCGCTCGGAGACGATTCGAACCGCTCTCCAGTGAATACGGAAACTGTAATCCAGAACTTGCGCTTTACACAGTTGCAAGCGGTGGCCTGGAGAGGAGTTCCGTCTTACCTTGCTGTACTTTTTGGTAGCTAATTTAACTCTCGAAATGAATGCGAAACTGAACGTGGTTCGACATCAACGCTAAGTATTCCGATGCTAGCTGTGGCTTTAAGAGCTAAAAGAGGAGTAGCGACAAAGGCTGTGTTTATGTAGTTTACAAATTTAAAAAAAAATATATATATATAAATATAATAACTTTACCGAAAAAAGCTAATTATTCCAGAAACCCCACAATACTGTCACAATATTAAAGTACTAACTTTCTTTAAATAGCAACAGAACTCTCCACTTGAATACATTGTTCGTACAATTTGCAGTCGCCAAACATCGTCAAGTTCGTTTGTGAAATGCGAAACGGGCGCAAACTCAAACAAATTGTCAAATTCAAAGCTACCATCGTAACCAAGTTAGTACGTGGCCGTGCAACAGAATAACGTGTACTTGGGATTTCGTTTAGGTTGCTACTTGAACAACCGATTTGTGATCGGGCCACTTGCACTCTTCGGTAAACGTTTGCGTGAAATGGTTTTGTTCGGTCGTCATTTGTTTTTAAATGTAATCGATTTAGATTGCAGTTAATAATAATTAGTTTTCTCTTTGGTGTTTTCTATTATCTATATAGATGGATATGTGCAGGGGTTGTCTCATCGCAGAGCAATCAGTCACCCACGTAGTCGAAGGCGAGGCTTTGGCTAAAAAACGTGCAGAAATCCTCGGAACAGTGAGAGGAAGAGAAGAGAAAGAACTAGGCTAGCTTAGAGTCTAAATGGATAAAAGGCCTCCTGTGCCTAACATGTAAAGTTAATTTTTGACCCAGCCGGTTCCCTCAAATCATATGTTTATTGTATATAGGAGGAAATGTTTCATTGTTAATCAACCACGATTAAACACACGACTATATATTTAGTAAGTACAAATTTATTAGGGTCACACATAAGTCATTACATCGTAGGCGAGAACGGGAACATGAACCGGAAGAGGAAGTCTTAAAACAAAATGATATATATACCAATATGGGACACCGAGTATGATAAATTCACTGCAGCCTTTTCACACTACAGTATATGTATAATTAGAAAAACAGGATGGCTGAACGAGATGTTTCATTCTGTATGTATATCTAAAAAAAGAAAACTGGTCTTCATGCACTCACTGCTCATGCTAGACTTATTCCTTGTATACTAGAGATTACATGTAAGAGTTAGAATTAAAATCAATGTAATTCCTCTCATTTAACTTTTAAAGTAATAAAATTATAATAATTTAATGGCAAGAATTATTGAATTGTTCAATTTTATAATATCATTATTATAATCTTGGAGGAGCGTTGGTCTTGTGGCTTCAGTAATCTGTGGTCGTTGGTTCTTTTTCCGGCTGTGCAGCAATGGACATTATTTCTGTCTGCGCATAAACATTCGCTCGAACGGTGAAGGAAATCCTGTCTTAGACTCAAAAAGTCACCGGCGTGTGTCAGGCACAGGAGGCTGACATATGATAATGAAACAGATTCAGAAATCTGAGTTCCAGACCAAAAAAGGTTACAGCGTCTCTAATTATTGTTAAATATAGTTTTTACTTTTAAAAATCGGTAATATATCGTGTTGTCTTTCCTACGAGTACCTTCCTGTTACTTAAAATTAATAAATTTCACTAATTTACTAAAAAATACTCAATAACGTCCAACCTGTATATATAACATTCAATGCAACATATCTCAATTAGGATTCCATTTTGCCCTCATCTATTCAGGTATACCAATTTATAATGGATCGTAAGTTAAATCGAAGCGTTCAAAAGCATGTCAAGAGCAAAACCGTGTCCCGTTCTTGAGGATACTGTTGAATAATAGCCAGGTAGCCTTTGATAGCAATTCCTTTGCGTTCGATTAATGTGAGGCAGTTGAATAGGTCCCTAATTTATATGGGTTTCAATACAATCTATTTATTAGGTAGTATTATATTGGTTATCAAACTTATATTCATTGTAGCATATATAATTTGGTTTGATATTAAATATTTAGTTTAAACAATTGTGGCAGGTGTTTTAATTGCAATTGCGGTAAATAGTTAAGTGATTGTCAAGAGTTTATTGCCAGTTCTTCTCCTCCATTCTACGCCCTTGATTTGAGAACTGGCAGTAAATGTAAAATTAGAAGCATTTAATGTTTTTTTTTTGACGTTCATAAGTATAAAAATGATTTTTGAATTTGATTATTTATTTTATAAGAATCCATGTTCCAAACTTGATTGCGCCTACAATCATTATAAAATACATATAATGCAAAGTTAGTTATTGAAGACACTATTCTCTAACGATTATTTGAAGAACTATACATATATAAATGAATATAAACCAATCATAGGTTCATCAATTTTGATATATAAAATCAATAACATATTATACAAGTCATGTATACATATTGATAATGATTTTAATGTAACCAAGGACTAATTACGGTTAACTTAATAAAATATCGACAGAAGTAATGTTCTTGTTTTTGAACTTGTAAAGAGTAATATAAAAGTGACACAAATTGCATAGAATTAAGTATCGTTTATACAATCTACTAATACATTTCCGGTTCATATTCCAGTGAATGGACTCGTTTAAGATTCCAGCTAAGCTGTTCGTTTTAGTCTGTGTAAGCTCAATACGTCGCTCTTTCACGTAAGAAGGCTTTCACGACATCCTCAGAATACATTTAGAAAGATATTTGGTTGTATACATTCTAACTTTTGCCCCTATTGATGTTAGACTTCAAACGAAACTCTATCCGACTCAATTTATTCTTACTCAAAATTCTTCACATGATTCACGGGAGGGTAATTAAATATTATAGCAATCACTACGATCTTTACGCAATATAAAACAAACAATATTTACTGGGTATTCAATTTACTGTACAATTTGGGTGAAATATAATATTTCATTAATTTTTTTTTTAAACTGTACTCATACCGTTTTATCAAAATAGTATTTATTAACAAACTCGTGTGCCAGAAAATTTAAATATACACGTAATGGATTTATGTATTACTATCCTTGTATGTAAAAAAATTGTCTATGACTTGAATATATTGAACGTCCATTATCTGGTGCTATTAAATTACGGCTTACACTTCTTTAAACAAAACTGTGTCATAATTTCGAAGTATGATTATTGACAACAAAAATAAACATCTTGGTTTGTTGCTAGAAATTTATATTCAATATGTTATGAACCCTAATAATAAATTAGTTTCTATTTGCTTAGCTCTTTCTTTATCTTCCTTTAAGTCTCTACTGTACAAACATTACCTGTCCACATCGTATGTACTAACTGATTAAGAGAACTAAAATTATCGTGATTTTGACTATTATAATTTTTTCTAAGTTATTATATATATATAATTTTTTTTAAAGTGCAAATTAACTATTGTCATATCTGGCAGAATGACTAGCGCTGTGGACAAAGTTTGCTTTACAGCATAATGCTGAGCCAGCGCCAATAACAACCACAACGCACACAATTAAAATGTACCTTACCTTTTTGGAACGAAGTTCCTTAAAAGGCCTAAAGCCTGCCGGGCTTGGAGGGGATAGGGATTTTGCTGCGCGACCGAAATGCAAAAAATTTAATAGTAAAACCGTAATAAAAAATCCGTGGAAAAAAAGTGCGTGGAATAAAACCGTTAAATGAGACGTGCGCAGGCGCGACAGTCGCATACACAAGCGAGTAGTGTATAATACCTTTCTCTTTCTCCCTCTTTCTTTTCGTTCTCTCATCCCTTCTCTTTCTCCACTACCATTACCACTCCACCCCGCCAATGCGTAGTATATACTCATGAATTCATGGACAAGCACGTGGCGAATACTCACATTATAGATACATTTTACTCGTGAGATGATTTATTTTGCAATTTTGTTTTTTGTTCCACGAAATTGTTCCACATTTGTTCCACGAAAGAGATCGCTTGAAAGCGATAAGGCCTTTTCATTTAATTATGTCAACTGATTATATTTATGTATGCAACGAAGTGTTAATAAATAAACTGAATTAATGTAAAATAACTTTTAATGAATTTTGAATGAAAAACATGTATTCGTAATGCAAAAGAAAGATGTGTTATTTAAAAGATTAACGTAGGAATAATTGAGATCTACTTGACTTAAAAAATAAAAAAAATAAAAACGATGAACTCCTACAAAAATGACATTTCGTCCACAAAAGTAGATATTTACAAACATTGGGAACACCGCGTATTTATTTAACATAATGAGACAATTTTGGTAAATATGAAGACCCTCATTAAACCGAAAACGTTCGCTCCATATTATGACATTATTAGTATTTATCGCACGGTAAAATCTAATATTGGGTATATGTAATGAGAGCGTAGAATATCCATTCAATAAATTGTGTTTATTACGTTTGTTTAAAAGTTTCACCCTGGCATGGGTTTAATAAATATTGAATACTATGAACATGATACATTGATAAACATGAGTTTATTAATTTATTTACATAGCTCGAGGTTGTGTGAAACAAAGCAATCGTAAGCAGTGTTAACCAAGTGGCTTGACAGTGTGACTCAGAAGAGAAGGGAAACCCCTGAGGTCCTATGTTCGGTTTCCAGCTGTGTACCATGGCATGGTATGGTTTGGTAACGTAGTTTCCGTACTATTCGTACTGAGTCCGTTATGCGTAAAGTCCTCGCTCACTAAGCCAGCCTAGCTCCTTCCAGAAGCACAGAGGTCACTTCACTAAACACCTTTAGCTCAAAGATGACGAAATCTGATCACTTGCTTTGTAGATTAAAGTCCTGTGAAACTCCACCACCAACTCCAACCACGTGGTCTGGCCACGAGGTGCTAGCGTCTCTGGTGGGATTGGTGGTTTTAAAATCTGATAAATTTGTGTTTTTATCCGTTCGTGTAAGTTTACATTTATACTCGCGTCAATTAAGACAACATCTATGATATTTAAGAAAATATTTGAAGTATTTTATTTTGGATACATACAAAGAATATTCAGTGTAATTATTTTTTATTTTAATTAAAATTTTCAATATTTGTTTATATTTATTGCCCACAAGAAAAAAAAGTATTTTCTCTCGTATGTTCGTTTTTGATCGGATATTTTAAGAATGCTTATACTTCTTCCGAATTATATCTATATATTTGACTAAACTGCCGGAACAAAGATGTTAGCGTTAGAAAATTTTGTACGAAACGACTTATACTCTTTATAATTTGTGAGTAAGTCGATAAAGATTTTGTTATGATTTCAACCAAACAATATCAGAAGCGGCCAGATTTAGCATTAAACCCGCTTCATGTGAATAATATTAGTGTTACCGTATCTACATTCGAATTCACTTACATGTTCGTTTCTAGATATCTGAATCATATTTGCAATTTAGGCGATTTAATCGAATTGCTTATTGGGTTGGATGGCGCAACTGTGGCCTCAGATTCCAATTTCTTATTATTCGAGATAGGAATACTCGAAACGGTTTTAAACACGTAACTTTATTAAGTTTTTTGTTGCTTAAAAAGCGTTTCTTATTTCATCTAGGAAAAGTTCGTTCCAGACGCCATCTTGATATTAATTTGCATAGTTTGTGTGAATACCTTAGTCCAGACATATTATAGTAACCCTTAACTCTGAGGGCATGCGTTCGAATCACGGCTGGAGATTATTGAATGTTTTTCAAAGAATTGCGAAATTATTGTAAGAAAACCGACGTTATCCAAGGCCAAGACTCCCTGCAAACCTTTAAAGTGCTTTCAATTATAGAATGGTCCGTATATGGTAACAATATTATTTATATTCAAAAAGAATGGTAATGCAACAATACTACCTTAACAAAATCACTCATTGTGTTCACACTGTTTTGAAAACAGGCAGTTTAATCGCTAACCGAATTTAAACAAGAAAGGCTTTGTGTGTCTATGGGCGGTACTATCACTTAACATCAGGTGAGCCTTTTATTCATTTGCCCCTTGTGTTATAAAAAACAGAGGAATGCCGATGAAAATAAGATTAACTAAGCTTAGGTGGCGATGGTGTTAACCAAGAGTGATCCGAACCCAATTTTCCTTGACAAGGTATTGTGATACACACTAAAAAATGATACAACGAAAATTGTGCACGCGCTCAGTAACGACGTCATACGCAACTGGTATGTCAACTGTCAGTCACTTGGACTTATGCGTGTCAAAATATGACAGACGATAGTCAACCTTTTTGACTGTCAGCGATATATCGCAAACAGTGTTTGAATTATGGCCTCTTTTCTTTTGTTCTTTTCTTTAAATGAAACGCATTTATTTGGTACGTGTGTGAGGTTTAAAGTATCAAATTGTTTGTATCGCGCTATTCTCCGCCCTGAGGGTTGAAAAGGTCAAAGATTAATCGACTCGACCCAGATAAGGCATTTAGGATTGTATCTCGAATTAAATGACCATTAAACGGTTTTATTGTAGTCTGTTTAATGTGGTTTGATTACACTATCAAGCTCTGTATTAATTACTTATTTATTTATAATAATATTCTGTGCCATCCCCAATTGCAGATAATATCGGTGATGCTTTTCATAGATACATTTTGGTAATAAGAAAGTAGGTTACACTGGCCTTCTGTGCTGGTCACGCGTTAATTTTCGAGTCTAATAACGTTAATTTAGAAATATATCTTTGTATAGCTAACATTACAGATTGTCATAAACTCACTGCTTTAGTTTCATTAATATCACTTGGCTATGTGAAACTTTTTTTAATAATCCTTGAGTTTTATCTGTGATTCTAAGTTTGGCTTTATGACTTGTGTAAAGTAATTCGTCACCGTACAAGTCACCGCTCGGGACTCCTCTGTTATTGAGAGTGTCCATGGGTATCACTTAAACTCAGATGAGCCTTTTACCCGTTTGCCCCCTATTCTATAAAAAAAGGAAGAAGATACTGCAGACAGCCTCGCAAAAATAATTCTAAGAAAAATTTAATGGGATTAATTTATTACAAAAACATCACCTGGTATGTAGCTGATGTTTGTGGAATTAACACAACTCTTCTTTATTTCAGAATTTTATTGTGTTTTTGAAAGAGCACGTTTTATAGATTATTTTCTTTGCCAGCATGCACCCGGAAAGCCGTAAACTACCCGTGTTTGGAAATTTAAGATTTGTTGAATTAGATTCTAGAAAATGTAGTCATGGCTTTAAAATAATTCTGTAACACCTGTCAATTGTTTTTCGAGACGACATACCGTTTGAAAGCAAGTGTGAAAAGAATGATAATTTCATTGATGATCCTATCCACATGGCTGTGCTTCGTGTTTAAAGTAGGCTTAAACTAACACTGCTTCAATTATACTTATTAATTGGATAATATACATTAGACGTACACGAATAGGTATATATTTACGTACATCGCGAATTATACTTATTTATTAATTAACATTTACAATCCCAGAAACTCAGACCACATAATATAATGATGATATAAATTTAACCCTAATGGGAAAGGCAAGGACTTTAGTCCATATAGCCAGGTCGTTTTCTTCAGACCACTTATAAGTTAAAAGGGCATTTGACAACTGACAACTTCAAGTTGTGACATAGACAGTTTACTTTAACAAACACAGTTACTTTACAGTTTACTTTCTTGTGGAAATATTTGTTTTCTGCTTTTCAGTAGGTTTATGATTACAGATCTAAGTAGAAAACAGGCACCGACTTTCGTAATGCATACTAATAGTAATGTTCGTCTTGGATACAATCGCATACAGTTTAGCCTAGTAACGTAGTGTAGCCTAGTCTGAAGCCTACAACCTGCCTAGTGGGTAGCCTAGCGTATTTTCTAGTTCGTCAACTGTTACTTTGCCTAGTATAGCCTACATTATAACTTAGCGCTTGGTACAAATCACAACATACGGGACCCACTAACGTCAAACGAATTTATTTGGAAATAGTCACTTGGCAAAGTATGACCAAATGTCATTCTCTGTATGTGAAATATTTTAGTAAGATAAGAGAGCGTTCAAGTATCACATCACGCAATTTTTTGGAAATTCTTGACCTTCCCTGCTGCCAAACTTCTCGGCCACAGATCTATCTGATAGGCACGCGATCATGATCTGATACTACGTAGGAGTCCTATGTTACAAAAAAAAATTATTTTCATATTTGTAGCCTAATACGTCAAGTAAAACATTGCTTATATTTCGCCTACATCACTAATTTCACCAAATCTATATGTATCAGGTAGTAGTTACGATTGCCGAACTGCCAAAGTAGATATAGGAAACTAATCGGGGATAATAAAGATAGACAAAGCGATCAATAGGAGTAACACAGATAACGTTACAATTTCACCCATTAAGCTTCTCCGAATCTTTCTCTTTCGCGTCGTGATTTTTCCTAGAAATTGTCTTATATGCCAGCCACAAATCTAGAACGGAATCCAATTCCTTTGTTAAGCTGTCGTTTGATTCCGCCATAATTCTTCTTGGTATTTAATGAATTTAGTACTTTTATTGAAATTAAAATATGGAAATTAACATTTAGTGGTTTATTATCTAGGTAAAAAAATCAGTTTTTATAAATAACTTTTATTGGATTATATCTTAATGTTATTATTTGAGCATCGTAAAATTTTTTGTATCGTTGTTTTTATTTTAATCAGGTTGTCTGGAAAATAATATTTATAGTCTGTTGCGATTCTATAAAACTATATAGTCTGTGACAAAGCTTTTAACAATAAGAACAAAAAAAAAACTTAATCACTTGTCCATTGTTTAATATTTTCAAACGCGATTATAGAGTTTGCAAGAAAAATATACGTAAGACAAGGTGGTCTAAAGATTTAGCCTGGCCGAATATTATTTAAATGTTGTTCTCTTCTCTAAAAATTAAATTACACATTTAGTGAAACTACCGTGTACTATTATCATTGTAGTGAAACTTTTTTATCGGCGTTGGAATAAAATTTCCGTCTCATTTTCTGGTTACACACCATCTTTTTAAAAGTAAAACATTAACATAAAAACTATAACAAATATAGTAATCGAATATTCTATTACAATTAATGAAATTCTGTGAAAACCCCATCTAATCAGTGCTATGACAATCAGAGTCAGGCAAACTTCACAAACAACAAATCTTGCAACCCACTTGCAATCAATAACCCGTAAGTTTACCCGAAGTCGCAGGACGCCGAATCAAGTTGTCAAACCGTGTTGTGCAGTTTAAAATTATTTTATAACGACTAGGTACAAATTACTTGATCAAGCGCAGGTTGAATCAGATGTTTTATTGATAGTTTTGAAATGGAATGGTCTCGAGAGAAAACCTTGAAATTAGTCCGATTACTTCAAGTAAATACAGCGCTTTGGAATCCGAGGTAAATTAGGCGCGAAAAACAAAAACTCAAACAAGAGCTTCGTTCGATTACGAATGCATTTCAAATATCGGTTATCGGCATAAGAAAAAATACAGCATTTGAAGACTCAATATAATACAGAATTAGCTTGAGAGGCTCTCAAGATCCAAGTGATAGATACCTTACAAAAATTCGTATGCTTTAAAGTTTGTATGATTACTTACACTTTTTAAAGGCTTTCAAATAAGCCATACAGATTTGTTCATTCGGTATGGTGTATTTCTATACAAATTATACAAAACATATTACTTACTGCCACGGCAATTATACAATTTATAAATTATGAGTTCCCGGTATCATAACTGTCAACACCGTAGTGATAAACTCCGAGTGTAATTAAGTGAAATAAAATATAAATAGTAAACGTAATTTTTGGTTGCTAGTATCCGTCGATACAGTACTGAGACCTCTGATTAAAAAACAAACAGGGAAGTGCGATTGTGGAGATATAATCTGAAGTTATTTGTGAACTTGTCCTAAATTTCTATGCATGCATGCAGGTATGCAAATAATTTGCATTTATTTAGAAGAAAAATGTAATTCATGACATAAATTCTATAAATTAATTCTAAATGTATATAGATATTTGTATATAAGATCCATTGTTACAGAGACAGGCATTTTAACCTGAAACCAAATTCATAAAAATCAGTGTGCACTATCTAAACAAAAGAACAACAAATATACAATTTTTTTTTGTCACATTGTGTTTATGTTGTTGTTTTGACAAGCACTTATAATATTTCATTTCATATTTCAGTTGCCATAAGCCATTAATTACAAAAACATATAATAACTATAACAATGATTGTAATAATTCTACTTATTACTATTAATGAAATGCTCTAATAATCTTAGTAGTAATAAGGTAATGAAATAATTGTATTATTTGTATTAATGTCTATGCTAATAAAATACTTTCCTTAAACTTTATCCAATTAAACTATAAAGAACCAATTTCTGTAAAGTTACAGTAATAGTAGATAATTTTTTGAAAAAGAAAATCATGAAGAATTTTCACTTCTTATGTACTGATACAAACGCACTTTTTTTTATAACTAAATTTTTTAAAATAATTTTAGTATTAACTAATACAAAGTTAAGTTCTATCTTGACGACGTAGTACGTTTGTGGCGACCCGTGTTGTTAAAAATTCGATTTTTAAATGTATCAATACACTTTATTTAATGTCGTATGCTGCTGTATAGGTGACTCGATGAATATTTCGAAAATAATCTACTATTACTGCTCGGGATCTTGGCAAGTATTAACAAAGTTCATAAACGACTGCCTCGTAGTTTTAATGTAAATTTCGTATGAAATTATTTTCGTCTATAGAGTTCGTACATTTAAACATTAAGTGCTCTTTTATCAGACGCGAGTGGACGGAGTTTTAGAAGCGGTGCCGCCCTCTCAGATATGTGCGTGCGTCCCGTTCTTCTTTTTAAATCATTGCCATCCCTAGCTCTCGGATCCGAGTATCTGGCATCCAATTTGCTGTATGCCGAACACCACCACAAAAATATTTTGTTTAAAAAATATATTAATATACATTCATAAATATTTTCAAACATATTTAGGTACTTATTCAAAATTCACCATAAAATGTTTTGATTTCCGGCTATTACTTTGTATCCATAGTGTAAGCATTCGATGTGATAATAGTCGTCTTCAAACCATCGTAGTAATAATAGGTCTACAACTTTGAATTTATATTTATATGAAAAATATCGTGTGAGATATTTCATATATGTAACGGTGACGTTAAGACGTTTGTATATTTATTATTATCATTATTTATTGTTTGTATTAATATTAAACTCACGGTGAAAATGTAAATCAAAATGATGGTGCATTACATTTTATCGCGATTCATCCAAAGTTAAACATTGTAAATCAAAACAATACTCTTCCCTCAAAGGCCTGCAATATCACCTATAAACTGGGTGGTGAACAGCGGTTGCTGTCTATGGCGACATGATTCGAATCACAACTAAAAACACGGTTTCATCTTTCATTTTACAAGTCCTTATATAAGTCTGTTATTATCCTAATTGTGTGACTCATATGAAAATTGGTTGCCTAGAATTTTTTACGAGCTATCCTAAATAGTAAATACGGCTTATGAATGTACTACTATTTTATTATTTGGTCTTAAAAGTAATATTCTAATTCTTGATAGGTCTTATACGTGGTAATACAAAAAAACACGTTTATGTACTTTCAACTTTAACTCAGTCGTCTTGTGAAAGTTTTTCATCTCATTAAAGTAAACAGGGTGCCTTTTAGAATTATAATCGTTGCTCAGTTAGTCTGGAAGTATTTCGTATTCAGTCTGAATGTGGAGCGTAGCACTTAAGACTAAATGCTCAACATTTTAGTGATATAGGAAAAACTTAATGTATCCACGTGTTTTAATGGAGTTGGTTGAAGTTTTATTATTTTGAATGTGTTTTTATCGTATAGAATTTCTAAAGACTTTCGTTTTTTTTATAAAACAGGGCAGCATTTACACTGCGAAAAGGCTCGCAAGAGCGATAGAGGAAAGATTGCTAAGTATTTTAGGAGTGTAGTATTCAAAATTGAGACATATCATTTCCTTTAAGTATTGTAAACGCATTATTCTTAAAACAATAAATCAGTGGCACTACAATCTCTTTAGGTCCTGGCCTCAGATTTCTGAATCTTTTTCATGATCATTTTTAAATCTAATAGGCAAGTAGGTGATCAGCATCTTGCCTGACACACATCGTCGACTTTTTGGGTCTAAGACATGTCGGTTTCCTTACGATGTTTTTCTTCACCGTTCGAGCAAATGTTAAATGCGCACATAGAAAGAAAGTCCATTGGTGCACAGCCCGGGATCGAACCTACGACCTCAGGCATGAGAGTCGCACGCTGAAGCCACTAGGCAAACACTGTATTCTTAAAACAACCCAATAATTAATTGAATAAATACAGGATTACAAACAAACCACTATTTGAAACATGAAAACTGTAATTAGTTTACCGACAATTTGAACGCGGTTTCAATTATACTGTGAATGTCTGACCAAATATCCGCCAAAAAATATATAGTGTATTTATCATTTGCGAAAAGTCCGCTATTACTGTGAGTGAGTCCGCTATTACTGTGAGTGTTTAGCAACTGTTTTTGAAGAATTAAATTGTGAAATTGACGTCATTGAATGGGTTTACTAAACATTTTTTTTTTATTTAGAACAGGGCTCAAACGGGCAGGAGGCTCACCTGATGTTAAGTGAAACCGCCGCCCATGGACACTCAATGCCAGAGGGCTCGCGAGTGCGTTGCCTTTTAAGAATAAGTTAATGTCCTATAACCCCTAGGTGGGGCAGAGGGCGTCCACAGTGAGTCTCCATCGCGTTCTGTCTTGGTCCTCGTATTTCACCTCGCACTAAGTCCTACGAGCTGTCTTCGCCTCTTTTAAGAATTGGTACGCTCTTTTCTTGAAGGACCCTAAGTCAAATTCCTTCAGTTAGATTTATGTATAAATTCAAGAAGCTAAGAATATCTCGACTGTCCTGCTTTCAGAATTTACGTTCACAGTTCTCTAATCAAAGGCATCGTATAACAAACACGATGAACTGAAAAGAAACTCCACTATTTTCTATTTGCCCAGTTTTTATTATAACCAAAGTTAAGTATAGCGAAATGTAGGATACAGCTTGTATTGAAACCAAATAAATATATAAAATATATCGTATATTTGCATAGAAAGTGGTTATTCTGATTGATAAATTATAAAAAACCTAGGCATACTCACGTCATATTAAAGGTCTGTTTCACAATGGATGGATAAAGTACCAAATGGCTATGCAACACATACATTATTTGGAAGATAAAAGTTCCAAATAAGAAACTTCACATTAAATGACGAATAGCGCTATCTGACAGTCGTGAAACGCAACAAACACTAGTTAATCCTACCAATAAGTAATAAATAGCTTATTTTGAACTTATCCGGACTTTGTGAAACAGGTTAATCATAATGTCATTACAATAATTTATTTATGATTGTTGTCTAAACATATGGCCTAAATAGTATTGTCTTTTATTAACATAACTTTTACACATTTAAAGAAAAACACTTTTTTACGGATTATAGTTATGTATTATAAGTTTAAATACAATAATACATAACTATAATCCGTAAAAAAGTGGTTTTCTTTAAATATGGCCTAAATATTCTCCCACATGGTGTGACTTCAAAAGTTTGACTATTTGCTTTTTTCCAACACGACACAAATTCCGTGGCAGTTGGAGGGATTTTCAAATAAATGAAACACTTTTTTGAAGCTAAGTGTCAACTGCTTTATATCGTTTAAAACACAAACTGGAAGTAATATAAAGCTAGGGTTGGGCGCTAGACTTACAAAAAACTGACTTAAATCTAGTTCTGATTCTTAAATTTAGATTACACATCTGTTACCAATAAAGAATATAAGAGTAGTCGAAGTATTGGGCATTCTCAGAAACGATAACGTTATATTAAAATTTATGAATGTATGAAAACATTTAAATAAATAAATCAGTGGCACTACAACCTCTTTAGGTCTTGGCCTTAGATTTCTGAATCTGTTTCATGATCATTTTTAAATCTAATAGGCAAGTAGGTAATCAGCCTCCAGTGCCTGACACACGTCGTCGACTTTTTGGGTCTAAGACATGTCGGTTTCCTCACGATGTTTTCCTTCACCGTTCGAGCAAATGTTAAATGCGCACATAGATAGTCCATCGGTGCACAGCCGGGGATCGAACCTACGACCTCAGGTATGATAGTCGCACGCTGAAGCCACTAGGCCAACACTGCTGTAAACATTTGCTACTAGCAAAACTGCCATTTTACAATTTATTGACTGCAAGTGTAAGATGCTAACATTCAAATCAAATCAAATCAAAATATCTTTTTTCATATAGGTAAACATGTACACTTATGAACGTCAACAAAAACAAATTAAATTAACTGTAAATTTACATTTACAACCAGTTCGCAAGTCAAGGGCGTAGAGCGGGTAAGAAGAACTGGCAAGAAACTTTCCGCCACTCTTTTCAATCGCCAAGTTTTTAATACAAATTGTTTGAACTGGAGCAAATCAATTCCAAGGATTAGGATCATTTAAGTGTTCGTCACATTTATAAAAGACTTTATTAATTAATTTACATAGGTTTACGCTTGTAATTATTAACTAAAATATATGCAACTTAACTAATGTAAGGTTACATAATTCACGCAAACACAAACAAAAAACAAAACATTATATTATAAGCTGCAGCTGCATTTTTCGTGTACGATTCAATAAAAGCTAAGCATACTCAACGTGTGCTGAAACGGCGATATATACTGGAAAATTTAGACCTATAATCATTTGAATATCGGAACTATTTTGGGGTTGAGTTTGATGTGTCCAAGAATTTGTTATATTATATACTAAGTTCGCACCTATCTCTTTTCGTTACGAGATATAAATTTTGATGAAAAAGACGAGAGAGTAGGTACTTCAGCTATAATGCAATAGACGACGGTTTTGCTAGGACAGTGTTTGGCGTTTTCGGTACAGGGAAGAACTTTATAACATCCTTGACGACGCCAACATCCTCCACCGATGGTGGGCGTCAGATTCCAGGCTACATTAGTGGGAATGAACCTCCAAACAATAGGGGTATGAAGTTGGACCCGGGACGACTTGAGGATTCTAAGACCCACAAGCGCTGAACAGCCAGTGATGATGATGATGATGACACTGAGTTTTATGAATATAAAAGTTCTGGTTAGATTGACCATGAACTGCTATTTTGAATCAAATTCCCTAATTTAATAGCACATTTATCGATGAAAGCTGTGTACGTTTAGAACTAATTATCTGAAATTAGCTGTAGCTCTAGCCACGCTCTGTGGTTTGTATTGTTTTGCGTTGTGGTTTTGTAGGTTTTTTATTATAAAATACCTTGTCTGAAATGCAATAGGGACAACCATTTTTTATATTTTACAAAAAAACAAAAGAGAGTGAGGTGGGTAAATTTTGTAATAAACTAATATTAATAAAAAACAAATTTATTTCTCTTTTCATTTTTAAAAACGTAATGTAAACAGAAATTTTACTGTTTTAAACTTGAATTTACATGTTTGATATTAAAGAAATGGTTACCTTTTATTAAAAACAAGTTTTTTAGCACAGGGAATTAAATAAACCCAGAAATAAAAATTAAATGTACCTAACTCAACGCATAAATAAGGTGGAATTTAATATTACAATGTTAAATTATTAATTACTAAAATCGTACGATGTATGTACGTTAAAATATAATGAGACTAAGTAATTATACTTTTGTGATTTACCACTGCTTATCAAATAAATATTATTATTATTGACCTAGTGGCTTCAGCGTGCGACTCTCATACCTGCGGTCGTAGTTTCGATCCCCAGCTGTGCACCAATTGACTTTATATGCGCATTTAACCTCGAACGGTGAAGTAAATATCGTGAGATAACCGACATGTCTTAAACCCAAAAAGTAGACGACGTGTGTCAGGCACTGGAGGCTGATCACCTATTAGGTTTAAAAAAATGATCATGAAACAGATTCAGAAATCTGAGGCCAAGACCTAAAGAGGTTGTAGCGCCACTGATTTTTTTGTTTATTAAATTCACCCCATGAATGTTTTTATATATTATACTATTCATTTGAATTCCCATATAATCAAATACAAAATTATCAATAAGACGAATGGAGCTAAATCAATAAAAAAATAATAAAATTGAAAATAAGCATATTTCGAAAAGTTTTAGCAGTCTGTAATTTCAGTAACAATTTAACTAATGTCTCTCTCAACAGCGTGTACGTGCTTAGAATAACATTTCGCGAATCAGACCCGAGAAAGCTCAACATTATTCCGCTGCAACAATGTGAATACTTTTATTCAATTTTGTGCTTTAGTGAAAAAGTTATTCATTTTTATGGAGTGTATCGAAATGGATACAGGTATTGGAACTATTTTTCATATACTATTAGTAAATGCATTATTTCAGTATGAAATGCATTTGTTATTTTTATAAATGGTTCCAGAAAAACTTCTTAAGATTTCAATTCTCCATTTTGTCCTTTATCGAATATCAAACGGCTCTCGAGTGTTGCCAGGTACTATGTCACCTAATTTTATTATACATCTATAGTTAATAAGATTTATTTATAAACAAATTAAACATATCAATGATGCGGTGGAAGGTAAACAGTTCTTACCCGCTCTACGCCCTTGACTTGGGAACTAATTTTTTTTTTTTGACGCTAATAAGTGTACATGTTTACCTATATGAATAGTTTGAGCTTGAGTTCTTCAAACCTAAAAAGAACGACGAATCTTCCCACCCTCACTGGCCAGAAGGTGGCGGACAACTCAGCTTTACAGGTTTACTGAGCGTAACCGGACCGAATCAGACTTCCTGCGACGAGCACATGGGCGTCTTCTGTTAGACTCAAACCTCAGCTTGGGCGGGATAGCCAATCGCCTGAAGAGCAGAATGAAACCTCACTAGCGTGCGAAGTACGTTCCCCGGTGTACCCTAATCTGCTTTTGGCTATTATTATTTTAGGCCGCGCTTTTAATTTATAATTTTAAGCTATGGTGATTGGATCATCCGGATCCGTTAGTGTATGTCGGGGCCTCCTTCGAGACTCGACTTCAAACCCGGATGGGGTAGTATAGTTGATGCTTTTACGCACCAAACGGTTGGGATAGTGTTTAGCCTTGTCGAAGTGGCGTGAGGAACTCTACCCATTGGGATATGATAGAGGCTGTTGGCTTGACCAGTGGCTAAAGTATATATCATGAGCGAAATTACTTATCGCGTTTTAGGTAATTACGTCATCGTTTCATTATTTTACTTATTTAATAGTTTTTTCATGTTGCCTTCAATAGAATATATTCAATCAAATTCATGGACCTAGAATGTAATTAAAACAACATTTTAATATATTAATCTCCACTGACGTTGTAAATTCAAAATAGTTTCGGATATAAGCGACAACATCTATAAAGCATCACTGAGTCATTTATTAATTTATACTACAAAGATGGAAGCCATTAAAATCACTGAACTATTAAAATGAAACTTACTAAATAACCAGTTAGTTCCGGTTCAGTTAACATCAATAGATGATCGGTGAAGACGGTACGTCCCAGACCACAAATCAGTGGTTCCCGCAGGTCTAAACAGAAGCTATTTTGGCAAACCACTATTGATAGTGTATCGGGAATATTACTAGCCATTTTACCTTGAATTATAATGTCGAAAAATTGTAACGATTGACTTCATTTATGAATGGAATTAAAGTTTTTCTTTTGATAGAGAACTGTTCGATGCTTAAAGATAAAAAAGATGATACAGTCTTTACTTACTGAGTAATAATAATAATTAAACATAAATGAATTGGAAAACTAAAGTTTTCAAAAATTTTAAAATTCGGCCTTGTAGCAGTTTTTTTTTAATTCTGGTAGCATTGCTTCTCTTAATCAATACGCTCCATTAATGTGCAATACTTATATGTTGAGCAAGAAAAGCACCAGCTCTTGGGTCATCAGCACAATCTACCAGGTGGTAACTTAAGTTTTTAGCTATCGCCTGTGCACTTAAACCTCACGACACAAGAATATCTACTCCGATGGATGATTAGCCATCTTTCCGTAAGAACGTATTTAGTTAAATACACAGAAAAAGATGGTCAATCATTATTGAGACTTATTATAAGTAGAAAGAAAGGAAGGTGCTCCTCTGACCAAAAAGGCAGATCCTTGATAAATCTTACCAGTGACAGGCCCAAAGGGACAATAGCTAATCTCGAGATGTTGTATTATTCGTGGACGGAATAACTTTGTCAGCGTATTGGAGATACTCCATCAAAGTGATGGAAACTACAAAGTAGCCGACACTACCATCCAATGAGATTTGTATATTAAGGTTAAGAAACATAATGATTTCAGTACAATTTTTTGTATCCGAGTTGGTTATTATATATCATGCACAAATGTATCCATCAAAACTTAATAATAATAGATTAAAACTGTCATTGATTTTAATTCAAAAAATAACTTTTAATATTAGGTAATAATCGTTAATCAAGGAATCATCAAGGGATACTCATTTGCTTATCATATCTTGATTATCAAAATAAATGTAAAGATGATAAGATATCTAAACATCAAATTTTAACTACATCAGATTTATGTTTAAATATAAAAAAACATAACACAATCGCCGCAAGCAGCTTTACATAACGTCATTATTATATACAACAGATTGTTTCGACTTAACCAAGACTAGTGGCGTACCAAGTCATAAATTATTCAAGTCAGTCAACTATACCCATTCCTGACTTAGATGGGTCGCGCCAAAAGTTACCCGGTCCGATTTGCCAACTACAGGTTTAGCACGCACTGCTTTTTTACGTGTTATATAGCAAACCACTCCAAAGGACCAAATTCGATCAAAATCAAAATATGTATTAATTATCATATTAATCATTTAATCACACACAACACAAGCTTATTACTAACCCTCCATAACATTAACCATATATTATATAATTCAACATCTTAAATATAATCTGTCTCTGTTCATCAAAGCGTAAACTTAATTTATCAGAAAGAGATAAGAAAGTACTTAGAAGCGTTGAGAGTAATAAGCCAAGACACTCAAATCTTAATTTCCGATCATCATTTATCATTACAGCATATCACAAAAGCCCACTTGAATTTAACATTTACTTGAACCAACTTTACTTAAGTATAACTTCCTAACTAATAATCACTTATCCTACTAGCGTCCCTAATCCTGACACAAATTACACCTACTAGGGTTAATAAAGACTATTGATAAAATTCTAAATTCAAAAAATCTATTTATTCAATACAGGAAAACATATTAAATGCTTTTCTTATTTCACATTTACTGCCAGTTCTCAAATCAAAGTTCGTCGAACGGACGCGAAAAACTGGCAATAAACTCTCCGCTACTGTTTTAAAAAAAATGTTTGTAAGGAGCTGCCACTACCTTGATGAACATGACATCTTTAACTAATTAACTATACTAATGAAATTAAAGATTTTCCCCTCTATCAGCAGTAGGCATGGTGAAATATGACCACGCACTTACATTCTCGTGGGAACAACACGCAAATACATAGTAGACATAACTAATCATTCATGAATTCAAGCCCGATCAGTCACTATAGGTGACCTAAGCTAATTAATGCTTGAAGTTTAAGAAAATAGTCAAACTACAGTTAAAAATGAAGCATATATAGGTTTTTAATATCAATATTTGTATCACTAGCTAAAATTCACCTACAGTGCGCGTCAAGTGCATTTTGCCGATTCCCAACTTACTTTGAATAATAAAACAAAACTTTATCGATTCCAACTGTATTCAATGGTCATTCCAGATGTTATTATAATAATTTTAGAGTTTATTGCTTCGGCTATCATTCAATTTTATTGTTTTCACAGACATGGGGCAGGCACCGAGGCAGCGTTTCTAAAACGTCTGGCCCACTCACAAATGAGATTGTAAATCACATCCTTCATGCTTTATGTTCGCATCCATGATTCGGCCTGAATAATTTTTCATAACTGAGGTTATAAGTTAAGAAAAATTATATATATATATATATATATAATATAAAATTATATATATAGCTTTTTAGTTTTATTTAATTATTAATATTGTTTTTTCTCTAGATTAAGGTTTTATAGATTAATATATATATATTGTTTTTTATAACTTCTGGTTATGCACTTCTTGCACTCATCATTTTTTTATTTATTTATTGTTTTCTTTCTTTACTAGGGTTGCCTGGAAGAGATCGCTTGTTAGCGATAAGGCCGCCCGTTGCATCCCTTGTAATTTATATGTATTGTGTTATTTGTGTTTCTTTCTAACAACGAAGTGTTAATTAATAAATAAATAAATATATTCTGCAATTTCAAGCTAGTATTGTTAGTTCTAGTTGGTCGAGATGTCTAAGATATAAATTCTCGTGTCACGGTGATTGTAATAAAAAATTGGCTCAAACAATTTTCGTGAAATATGTAACTATCGGTTAGGTCTTAAAGTGGTCCGGTCCATCCCTAAATTTTGTTTTATTATATAACATACAATTATATATACAACACTTAATTTTCACCACACAACAATCAACCCCTATTTTTTTATTTTATTTGTGACTTGTGCTATAAGGATTAATACTAAAAAGTTTTAATTCCCGAAAACCGAACAGTCTCTGGTGTAGCATAGCAAAATGTTCTTGTTGGTATATACTAAAAAAGAGCTAAGTAAAATCACATTAAGGAGAAACAAACAACGAAATACAAAAAAACTAAATAACATGAGAAAGAGAAGAAATAACGAAATAAAATAAATAATATATTTCTGTTATATAAAAATAGAATGCAACAAGAAGTATCGTATAACGCCTACACATCATATAACAAGCCCTTCAAATGGCTGCTTCTGCCTTTATGAACTGGATAGTGTATCTGGAGTAGGGTTATGTATTTTGTATCTTATGCGAATTGACTGCAATAAATCAATTAACGTTCATCAAAAGAGTGTGTTAGTGGCGTATGGAAAAAAAAACTAAAATGCAATAGTGATTAACGATAAGTATTAAAATTAATCAAAAAGAATGTATTTAAATAAATAAATTACATATAAGTTAATACTATCACCGTCGTATATGAAATTGATTTAAAAACACCAAAATAATATTTGTTTATTCACACTGTTTAATTGTACTGTTACGAAACACGTGTTCTAAATATAAAAATACTAGAATATACCATTTGAAGATAGTTATCGACTTTCAAGCCACCTAGACATAACTACGATGTAGAATTCAGGTGTCGGTGGTCGCGCATCAGAAAAATTCACTGTCTTCTTTTTCTCCATAGGGCCAAAAGAAGTTAAAGTAGAAGTCAAAAACGTTTCCGTAAATCCATGCTTCACTTTAATCATATATTTTATTTGTTTTTAATTTAATTTTGGTTTAAAATAATCTTATTAATTCCGCCATTCAATTCGTAAACAAAGAATCAAAGTAGAAACTTATACTAAACTATACCAAATCACGTATTTTTCAACTTCCAAAGTTTATAACTAATGTGTGTGACCAAGAAGTGTGTAATACGTGCCCGATAGATTAATCAAAAAACCTTTCTTAAGTTATACTTTTTTTGGCGCGTTAAGGAGAAATGATGAGAGTAAATTTTTACGATGCGCGCGCACACAGTCAGAAAAACCTGACACCTTGAAGTTAGTTATAGTCCAGATTTTAGTTTGTTATGATATTTTAATAAACTTTATTTAATTAAACTTTTAATGTATTAAATACCTATTTTCTACTGTTAGTGTAGTTTTTCTACAAACGAAGAATAAAATTTTGAAAATTTTTTTTTACCTTGTTACCCCGAAGAAGTACCTATAACTTCTGATGTCATGTGATCTCCATTTTTAAATATTAAGGTTAAAAGCGATAGCTAAAATTACCTGACTTTCTATTGGACTATTTTTGGAAATCTTAAAAAGAAAAGCGACTGGAAAGGTCTTCCACAAGCGTAGAGGCAGAGCGACACTTGGACACTGTCAATGCTAGAAGGCTCGCGAGTGCGTTGCTGGTCTTTTAAAAATTGGTATAGTCTTTTCTTGATTCGGAAATACAGTGTGCACCTGGTTCCACATAGTGGTGATGCGCGGCAAAAACTGCCCTAAAAATTGCTAAATTCTGGAAATCTTTCTATGTTTGAGATAACAGCCAGTGTGTCAAAAAGAAAAAAAAACGACAACTTTATTCCCGTGTTCACGATGTACGCGCGTTCTTCAAATATATGTCGTGTAAGCTACAACAAAATAGATTAATTTTAATTCTGTCTGCAACGACATTTTGTATATAAGTAATTTAAAATACATCTCCTTAAATAAATAACTTATCTCCACTGCAAAGTATCCTTGTACTTACATACATTTTGCAAACTCAAGCAAATCAAAATAATTTAAAATATAAGTTGTGAGTAACATCTCGCTGGAGTTTCGCCAAGTCAATGATTTTAATAATTGAATATGCATTTGATGTATGTCATCCGGAGACTGGCTAACCACAACTTGCTTTTAACTGAATGGGTTTGGCTTTTTGTCATGTCGCATGCATACATTCCATATACATTTGAAATTTATATTACATTTATATTTCAGCTTTCTAAACAAACTTTCCTTACGCTATAAACAAATAATGAATGCATTTAAACTTGAATATAAACATGCATAAATCGAACTTGGACGAAGTTTGATATGTACGACACAGATAATATAAGAATTGATTTTGACTAATAATGTAAAATTTATAATAAGATAAATTTGCGCGCCATTGTGTGTGGCAGAATATACGCTTTACGATTGTACCGCCTTAACATTTTGTACCATATTCTCGCAATAAATAAATTATTATAATTTACTTTTTTATGAATTTTTAATTGTAATGATTGTATATTTAAAATTAAACTTTTTAATGTTACCAATTGTGAATGTTAAAAAATTTCTAGTGAATCAAATGCGTTAATAATTAAGAAATATTTTTAATTAAATTACAATCATATACAATTTACAAAGAGATGCAATTCATCAACAGTTAGTATATTATTTATTTACTGGATACTCTGTTGCTTTTTAAACTGTGCAATAATATGGCGGAATCACTGAATATCATATTTAAGGTTTGAGACGTTGCAAAAAAGCGGATATCTTTATCTCCGTGGAGCACATTAATTTGGGGTTATACGCTCGACTAAACAAAATGGCTAGAATGTGCAATCGTGTGCAGGACATACATTCTTGTAATTTTTTCAGATCACCCATCCGATTACAAGAACGAAATTATGTTATCACTTACTTTTGCTATGGTATAATTTGTTGTAATATTTATTATCTTTTTAAATCTATTAATTAAGGCAATATTTTATTGTGGCACACCGTCTGCACACATCTTATATCTATCGAAGCTTCACATCGGTTGTAATGTGTATAACTTCTTTCTTTTCTTTTTTTTCTTTGTTTTTTGTAACGACACAAAATAAAGCAGATAGAATATCAAGTGAAAGCACATACGACTATAAAGTGGCTTAAAGTTGTAGTCCTGTAGACGCTTGCTAGACAATGTTTTTTTAAGCTATTACATAGATTTTATCGAAGCCTTTAAGAGCGGCGACCGAAACGAGAAATTCCGTAACAAAAATAAATCTACCACACGATGACTTAATATAGGCGCGCCTAATACGCGTTAAAGCGGGACAGAATGCATAATGTTTCTCAGATCGGCCTGGCGTGATCGGTGATGTACCATAGATGCGTTAGAGTGGGACAGAACGCATACTGCGTATTCGCATTTCTCTGACGAGATCGGTCGATGCAGTCGTTACGCGTCAGAGTGAGGCATACTATATAAACGTTAGTCTGAGTCTGGTAGAGTGGTAGATTGAATTAATATCAAAGATAAATAATACTACATAAATAAATAATAAATAATTATAATTGCATAACTTCAAAAAGAATTGCTTAAAGCTTTACTGCGGCAGTCCCAGAATGCCAGACGTTTTTCTTTGCAATTTTGTATAAGTGTCGAAGCATACTATGTGGACTTTATTGTGGGGTATACACACAACTTTACAATATCCCAGAGTACCTACACTCAGTTTACACAATAGCATTGAATACAGGAATCAGCAGCAAAAGTACTGGGGTTTTTGAAAACTTTTTAGTTGCGTTAGACGAAAACTAGAGTTTTAAAGCTTTTCCTAGTAATGTTCTCGATATGTAAGAGACCATTAGAGGTCATTGAATAGAATGCCAGACGATGAAAGGTATTTCACGCTCTAAGATGCCAAAATTTTAAAGTTATTCGGTATAATTTTGGTGTCATTGACTATTATATTATACGTAGTATGAAATGGTACATAGGGGACTGTCAAAACTTAAATGTTGAATATTCATAAATTATTCCCAGATTATACCAAGCCTTTGCCGTCTTGGCTTTATGTACAAACAAATATTAACACCTTATTTAATAGTTAATCTCTGGCATAATATTACCATAATATTTGCAATTATTTATAGACTAAATAAGGATCACATAGATCAAATTACTATAAAGATCAATAAATAAATATGTTTTAACGTATTTTTCTCTTATATGGTTTTAAGAAAATATAGTTAAAATTATTAACTGATGAGATCTGCGTTTTTGATGGAGTACTAAAGCAACAGCATGGCACTCCCAATAGGGACGGGGTTGACTGGTTGCTCTGGTGAAAAAAACCCTTTTATTTTGATTACATCTATAATTATATTACGTAAAACAAAAAAGTTCGTACGCTACATTAAAAACTGATTTTCAGTAGTCATATCTACAGCCAATGTGAATGTGTGGGTGAATTTAAAATTAATCTTCCATAATTTGTTCACATTCTAGAACAGTCTTTGCACTACGGACAAGAATAAAATTGTACTAAGGCATGGGCAAAAATGTTGCCTGCAATGGGTTACTTGAATACAAAATAAAATTAAGACTTTTAGGAGCTCTTTTGTAATTATTATCTACTTGTTTATTTGATTCACCAAGCTGGTACCGGCGGCATCGGTAAAACATTCACAGCTATCAAGCTGGTAAAACAGAAAACATTTTCGTTAGTTATTTATGAACTATTGAGGCACTGAATAACTTGCTATTGTATTCTCCTCTTAACGCTCACAATTTAAGTTCTATGCCCGCAGCATTAATCGCAGCGCAGTTTATAATAAATATTGTTTATTTGTAATACATCTTTATGAGTATAAGTGTCTGGTGGAATAGTCAAACCTCTCATGACGAATTTTATAAGGCAATTGTCTTGCCACATAAAGGGCAGTTTGGTAGTACCGTATATTGCAAGGAAGTCAAGCGTGCCTTGGTCTCCAACAAGCAAGCAATTTCCTAGAAGTTTGCCGAAGCTCGTTGGGTCGAAGGGATCTCCTTTTGTGCTATTATTGGAGACAGAACTAAACTTCTTGGCGTAAAAGTAGTTTTTTTTTCTTTCGGCTCTAACACGGTTTTAGCCAGCGTCAAGTATGGGATTTTTATAATTCGTTGTTTTAATTATTTACAGTTTATGCATACATAAAACTAAGGAATCCAATCACGACATAAAATAAATAATTTAAAGCGTATTAAATTTACAAAAAAATCAGAATAATTAATAATGGAATAAAAAAATCAAAATTATAGTTTAATGTTATTATTTACAATAAACATACTTAGAATACTATATACAAGGGGATTTAAATATCGAAGAAATAAAAGTAGTTATTGTTCAATATTTAAAAACAATTTTTTATTTTTAAGCCACAGTATTTTTTTATTAAAGTATTGAAAACATTACCAATTTTGTCACAGATAATAATTATCTGCTTTAAAGCGTGGACTAAGATTAGTATGTGATATGATATTATAGTGGTACCTATGATTTACTAAACATACTTTGGTAAAGTGCAAGAAGTGCGAAACTACTTAATCTAAAACATTTATGAAATGCATATGAATTATGAATATTATGCACATAAGTAATGCTTATAAATTATGGAAAAAAAGTCGGTTTACTCCGATAGTTGAACGTTGCAACGTCATAAAAAATAGTGATGTTATGGTGGCATTTTTCAAAAGTCAATTTTGATTTTATTTGTTTGATAGATATTTTGTATTGATTACAGGAGGTAAATGGAAATCACAATTGAATTGATCAAGTTGTATTTATTTTTACGCATAAATACAATTATGTAAATTTTTTAACGAACGAACTCGATGGCCGCTTGTGCATCTTTGTCGCTCCACGCTCTTACTTGCACTTCAAGCCTTAAATGGAACGCCTCAGAGCGAGGTAACGCCGCATGTATCAAGAGCGAGGTAACGTCGCATGTATCATGTTTTTTCGTGTGTGCAGCCGGCTTTATCGAATTATAAGACGTTGTCACGTCAAAAATTGGATACGTGTTAAGCGGTTGGGAACATAATGAGTTTCATATTCTAACTGTGGAGATTCTCAAAGATTCGCCGAGAGTGATGAGAGAGAGTTCTTCTAAAGATATGAAGAAGTTATAGGATTCAGTTGGAAATTAAGAGATTGAGAGTTGTCTTAAGGCCTCATTAACAGCGTGGCAGCAAAGTACTTTATTTGATTAAAGTAATGTCAATAGAAATTAAAGCGATGAATTCAAATAATCGAGTCATCGTAAGAATAATTTCTAGTTCCAGTTTTGCACGGAACTAATATAAAGCATTCCTCAAAAGCGTTTCGATTTCGAACGTTCCAGAAAACACGGAGCAAAGTGAAGCGTTTGTGCTCGGGTTTTCGATTCGAAAAAAATAATTTGCAGCCCGTTCACTTTTTTATTCTTTTGCGACACTGCGTATACGGATTTGATTTGTTTCATGAAACCGTAAAGGAAAGCTTGCGCTCGATGCCGGATCAAATGTCCGGCTATATTTCAATTATTGAAAGCTTTGATTTTCATTTAAGTAGACTGGTTGCTCCATTTGCCTATTGATATACTTTATATCTTTAATACGATTATCGGTGTTTAACAGTTATTTGTGAAGGTTTATTTTGTGGCTGTTATATACAGGATATATAATAGATACAGACAGATATACTTACTATAAAATATCTTATATCTAATATATTGTATGGTGTATAATCGTGCACCATTTTAAAATTATGATATTCACTATTATAACTCTAAACATACTCAAAAAACATTCTAAATTAATAATAAATACTACAAACGACATCACATATAAAAGACAAATACCAATGAAGCAGACGATGTACAAAATAGCACCATTGTAGATGCCTACATATATGGCGCAATCATTCTTACAGAGCATTGACTTAACCTAGATAATAAATGCAATGTAAGAATGATTGCGCCATATATGTAGGCATCTACATACCCCACACCATTAAAAAAATGTCGTATTCACTATTATAGATCCAAAACACTGTAATAAACATTCTAACTTAATAATAAGTACTACAAACGACATCATATGTAAAAGACTAATATCAATGAATTGCTGCAATGTGAGAAAATACATTTTAAAATTGTCGTATTCACTATTATAGCTCTAAACACAGTGAAAAAACATTCTAACTTAATAATAAATACTACAAACGACATCACATATAACAGACAAATTCAGCTCTCCACTCTTAAAGTCTAGACTCTAGGCTCTATATATTTCGCTACGTCGATTCACATTAAATTGTAGCAATAACCATAGAATACCTTTCTATATGCCTTAACTACAGGGTGGGTTTTTGTATACAGAGCTAAATTAAAAATCTCACAATTTTACTCACGTTCGTCGTGGTAAAAATTTGTAGAAATGGGAACGTAAAATAAACCGACACAATGTTGCGTTTCGTTGAGCTGTCATTGGTCAAAAGACGAATTGTGTACCTGTGATTGCTCAATCGAACAATTACAATCAACTTGGGTTTCATCTTTATTTTATTTTTATGTAATAGGAGGCTCATCTGATGCTCAGTGATACCACCGACCATGGGCCATTGCCAGAAGGCTCTCTCGTTTCCGGTTTTTCAATAATTGGTACGCTTTTTTTGATGGACCCTAAGTAGAATTGCTTCGGAATTATTGGTACCACATAGTAGTGGTGCGCGGCAAAATCTACCTTAAATACGCTCAGTTGTGGAATGTGAGTTGTTCATCTCAGGATAAAATTTCTTCTAAGAACTCTTTGCAGAAGTCAATTATCTCTATACATAAAATTCGCGTGTCACAATGTTAGTTCCCAAGCTCCTCCGAAACGACTCGACCGATTCTTATGAAATTTATTATGCATATTCAGCAGATCTGAAAATCGGCTACTATCTATCTTTCTAACGCCTAAGCGCTGAGGGGAGTCCAGCCAAAAAAAAAAAAGAAAAAAACAAAAAAAAATGTTTTTATTTTTGTATGATACGGCGTACAAAAATACATACAATCCTTTATTTTCACCCCTCTACAATTAACCCCTATTTTTATTTCTTAATTAAAAGCTTATGACATGAACTCTGAGGTTCAAATAATTCACAAATAAACCTAAAAAGTTTTCATTCGGGAAAACCGACGAGTCTGGGGCAGCATAGCAAAATGTTTATGTATCATGTTTATGTTCAAAATGGTATGTAGTAAAAAGGAACGCTAAGCAGAAACGAAGTTCGCAGGGGCAGCTAGTATTCTTATAATAAACTTAAGAAACAAACGATACACATCATGTATAAAAAATGTTATTTAAACTGCTCCTTCGTGTGGCTCCTGTATAATCTAAAACTGAAATACCAACACATGGCAGCCATTTTGCCTGCAGTGAAGCTTAGTGTCATGCGATTTTACGATACGACGTCCATGCCTCTTATATCTGACAGTTTCTTTACCTAGTTGTGTACGCTTTGAATATTTCATTTAGTTGATCCTGTTTAAGCCTACCAGACAGAGACAGGATTTTAACAAAAAAGTTATGTAGTACAGTGAAACGCGAGACTTTTAAAAACTTTTTTTATTAACGGTTTACGGTTGCAGTAATAAATTCATTGCATATAAATTTAATCAATGGTTTTTTCGGGTAGGTGTAAATATACAAGGGATCAAGCTTAGTGCTCATTAGCTTTTAAGAACGTTCCTTATTGTTATCCTCGATGATTTGGATGTTTTAAATTTCGATATCGGATTTGAAAGATATCAGCACAAGAAATAAGCCATACAATGTAAGTTGTATACAATACCGTAAGGAAAAATAAATTATAAATTTTAACATTTAAATAAAGAATTATACAAATTCGTAACGGACAACAAACTAGTCTAACAAATCTTTTGTTTTGATGTGAAACATCTATAGCCGCACGTTAAACCGATTTCTGGCGTGGCGACGCATACCGTGGCGACGCATCGCCACGCTATATGATGGTATATACATACAATCTATATGCAGTAGTAAATTTTTGTATTTAATGAATATAAATGTTTGTTCAATAAATAGTCATCGTTATCTGGAAAACAAAATCGTAATATTTTATTTTATCATTTTGACATATTTAGTTCCTATCACAATCTGTTCTTTTCTGCATATAACTTCACAGAATAATTTCGATGTTTCACATCTGTCAGGCGTCCCGTGACGGCTCACATTTTTTTTTAAGTCAAAGAACGTTTACTTATCCAGTCCATCATATAATACATCATGCAAAAAAAACAATTACAAAGTAATAAAAAACCATCAGTAAAACCTTCCTTTTGAATACGACGTTACCTCAAATAATACGAAAAGACCGAGTCAGGTATTTTTTAAGCTTCTCGGTCAGTAGCACTAATACGGACTCAACAAAATAAAACATCCCGACAAACCCAACAATTTCTACGTAATACAGTTAGCCGGCGTCAGCGCTAACACAATTTATTATGAAATCTAACCAATTTGCGCATCAGCTAACTATTTAACTTGGGAATGGCCCCTTAATTAACTCCACAACTGCGAGGGGTTGACTACAAAGGAATTGACATTGTGCAGTTTTCAAACGGTAATTAGTGAGTCATTTATAGCTTTGATATTACTGTAAAGATTGCATTTTTACTCGTTCGACGAATTAAAACATTACGACAGGTGGAGGTGGAAATTATGAGTGCTAATAATTTTAGTATATGGACTTTCTATGTGCGCATTTAACATTTGCTCGAACGGTGAAGGAAAACATCGTGAGGAAACCGACATGTCATAGACCCAAAAAGTCGACGACGTGTGTCAGGCACTGGAGGCTGATCACCTACTTGCCTATTAGATTTATAAATAATCATGAAACAGATTCAGAAATCTGAGGCCAAGACCTAAAAGAGGTTTTAGCGCCACTGATTATTATAATTATTATAGTAGTAAAACGATATCCTGAACTCGTAGGTTCGATCCCCGGCTGTGCATCAATGGAATTTGAAATGGAAATGGTTGTGTGTAACATTAGCTTGAACGGTAAAGGAAACGGGCTTGCCTAAGACCCAACACGACGTCTTATGTCAGGCACATACGGCTGATCACGTATAAGACAGGATCATGAAACATATACATAAATTCCGAGGCCCCGACCTCAGGTTGTAGCGCCACAGATCTATGTTTCTTAAAACAACGATATAGTTAGCAATTTAATTATAAATAATCGTAAACCAGTCTTAAACTTACCAGATCGCTGATGCATGCATGCTTCAAGTTTTTTTAATAATTATGGAAATACACATTAGAAGTAAAATAGAAATAGTCTACCTACTGGTATTATCTATGAAAATGTTTGAAGTGGAAAGACACTTTTCGTGATATTAATAGTCAGAATTCATAAAAACGAAATAAAGTTATATATTAAGTACTCTTTTGTCTTATTCCTATTGTTCTTACGCTGTAAAGACAAACGGAAGCAAAATAGTTAAAACAGTCGAATTGTACTGCAATTAGACTGTTTTTAAATGTTATCTTGCGTAATTTTGGGGTATTAAAAACATTGGATTAACGTAGAGCACGTAAATCTTTCAACTAAGTATTGAATTACAATCTAATTCCTTAGAACAATAATAAAATAGCGTAAAAAAAAGTGCGTGCGTACAAAGTACACATGTCAGAAGTGAAACTTCTTTGTGAATTAATAATTACTAAGGTAAGCCGTTGGCAAGCTTTTTTATCAATAAATAAATAAAAAAAGGTAAAAGCCCTAATACTCCATGTATGTATGTACAGATATACAAAATCTGTATTCACTGTACGTATAATTGCTAATAATAATAATATATAAAAATAAATTAACTAGTAAACAAATACACAAACCAATATAGCTATATTATTTCTCAATATCCCTTATTCTCTCTCTCGTTCAATCTTTCTCACTATAGCTCTCTCCCACCTCTCGCTCCATGCGTGCGTGATACAACAATCGCTCTATCTCACTTTTTTCTCGATCTTTCTCACTTGCTTGCTCCCTACTCTCACTCCATCGCTAGTTGCTTTATGCTACGTTCGCCCTGTCTTACTCTCTCTCAATCGGTCTCGATCGCTCTCTCTCTTTTTTCGACACTTCCATTGCATACTTGCGTGACGTTACATTTGTAAAAATTTTACCCTCATGCGCCTAAAGAAGTTTCACTTCAATAAACAAGAAAAGAGCGTACCAATTCTTAAAAGGCCAACAACGCACTCGCGAGCCCTCTGGCATTGAGAGTGTCCATGGGCGGCGGTATCACTTAACATCAGGTGAGCCTCCTGCCCGTTTGCTTCTTGTTCTATAAAAAAAATATCATATAAAACTGAATTCATGAATTCATTCAGTTTTTTTACCAGATTTTCATTTCGTTAATTTTAAATTAAATTTCTATAATCCAATGTGATTAAACGCAAAAACTTTACGTCTTTGTATATCCCTTAATTTTTTTCTTGTTGTTTATAAATTGAAGCGAGAATTTTTAAATCAGTGAGCCGTTGTTTTTATCAAATTGCTCGTAGGCCGGTCTATTAGGCTTAACAAAACCACTCAGCGTGACCCAAGGGTGTCGGCTAAAACGAGCTATATACGGAAACATACAAGATGATATGGTCCAATGGCTAGTACATTACAACCACGATCATCATGAATCTATAGACATTATGTATCTCATGAAATACATAAAAATGTTTGTTTTACACTTTTTGTGTATTTTCATAAATTTAGACACTATTTGAGACAGTCCTATCAATGAACTATCGTATATATATATATATATATTCCAACATGAAAATATGCCTAAATATTTTAAATTGGGGTTGCCTGGAAGAGACGCTTTTTATAAGGCCGCCCGTTGCATCATTGTAATTTTTATGTATTGTGTTATATGTGTTTCTTTGCAACGAAGTGTGAATAATTAAATAAATAAATAACTGTTTTACGATTACAATTAATTTCCAAATAAACGTTATCGATGAACGAAAAAGAAAGATTTGTTATTGTTGTATATAAATTATAAAATCGTAATGTAATTTTATTTGTCAGATTTAAATTAGTTTTAGCTAATTCAATTACCTTAAATGTTTGTTTAAGGATTGTAATTAAATGCTATTTTTACTAAAGCGTAGATATTTTAATTCCACTAAATCCCACTTTAATAAAAACACTAAATTTCATTTTCAATTAGGGTTTTAATTAAAGCTACTTAGAAACCCCTTGTAGTCCATCTTACCGTGGTTAAACCTTTTTGCAATTAAAATTCAGCTCAGTCTTGTGACCCTAGTTGTTAATTTATGTTTTTAATTTCCTCTAATGTACCTATTTAATTTACCTTAATTAGATGTTAATAGTCAAACTAAAAATCTAAACAAATCTTGATGCAATTATCCATCTGAATACAAAATCTATTAAACGTGAAAAGGAGAACACAAACAGGAATCATTTAAATACTTTTTATAGGTCTTTCGGTTTCTAGATAACATTTAGCTTTATTCCTTTTTTAATAAAGAATCTAATTCATTGAAAGGATATTGAAAATATTATTTATTAAATTATTCTATAATCTGAATCTGTTGTATGTAAACATGTTCTTAATATCCTGTTTTAGCTTAGATTTCTTTCTCTGAATATTATATTTACGCTGTAATAAATTGGACCAGTCAATAAACTAAAGTTAAACAATGAAAGGGAGTGATTTATTTTTACGTTTTAATTAACTACTTGCTTTGTTTTATTTTTATTTCTTTACATAACTCTGTAAATTTTGGATGTCATTTTTTAATGTCAGATACAAAACAATGCAACAAAATTAAAACACACAATATGTATAGAAACACTCGATGCGATTTGTGCTGATGTTTTTTACATTTCAAATTCTCTTGTTTCAGATAGAAGGTATGCGGGCTCAAAGGATACCCGCTGCCTTGCTACTATTGCTCATCGCAATCGATTCTCTGCACGCAAATAGAAGAAAGCAAAAAGAAAAAGTCATTCAAACCTCCATAAATATTTGCGACATCAGCGACAGGGATTCAAAAGTACACTGCTACTGCGAACACAGTCCCGATATCAACGAAGCCACAAAAACAGAATGTTGGGTGTTCAATGGTGGAATAGAGAAAACGGACCCTTTGTGGGCAAGTTTCACATCGCAAATGAATATCGAAGTTCTCGCATTCAATGTACGCGCAGATGGCGGCTTGAGCTTTGTACCTACCAGAGTTATGAGATACCTCCGAAAGTTAACACAATTTAGCATTAAATACAGCTCAATACCTAGAATAGAAAGTTACACATTCACTAACATAACATCCATACACGAGATGACGCTAACAAAAAATCAAATTGTCGTTTTGAATAGACACGCATTTTACAATCTACCAAATCTAACAGTTCTAACATTAGATGAAAACAAAATTAAAAAGTTAGAGACAGAAACCTTCTACGAACTACCAGCACTACAAAAACTCTTCTTAACTAGTAACAATATCACTGTAATAGAGGATGGTGCATTCAAACACCTAGTTAATTTACTAGAATTAGAACTCGATAGAAACAATATAAGCGATTTGAAAAAGGAATGTTTCGACGGACTTGCTAATTTAAAAAGATTAGATTTAAGAAGAAATAAGATAGCTATATTGAATTCATTTACATTTATCGAATTATGGAATCTACAGGAGCTCTTATTAGATTATAATGATATTTATGAACTAGCTCAGAGGACTTTTGATGGTTTATCTCAGTTGAAAAAGTTAAGCTTAAGTTATAACAGATTAATAACCTTAGCTGATGGGCTGTTTGAAGGAGTACGGGGATTATCAGCACTTAACTTGCGTCATAATAAATTAAAGAGATTCACATTTGATAATCTACGTCCAATTTATGACAACATCAAATTACAGAAAAGTGAAATTTCTTTAGAAGGTAAGACGGAATCATAAACGATTGAATTTTTATTTTAATACAGTACTGTAAAAAGTAAATCAACAAAGATAATTTTAAATTTATATTTTGTAGCGTCCATTGGTACTTCAGTAGGCAATTTAACAAATTAAAATGTGACATTTTTTCCAACTGTAATATTTAACTTGTAAAGGAAATAGTAATTGAATGCTTATTAGAGGAGAAAAATTAAAACGAAATTATCTCTTACAGGTAACGATTTTGATTGCGACTGCCACCTGGCTTGGATGCACAAATTACGTAATGAGGCAAAAAGTATTAAAGTGAGAACGTCTTTAGAAAATTTTCTCTGTAAATTCAACTTTACTCTATTACCCAATTCCCATTTTACGTACTACGAGAGAATTGATACGAAAAATAATGTAGATAGCGATAAAATAAAAGACGATGCCGAAAATACAGAAGAGTTTCACGATGAAATCGATGAAAGTTACTTAGACGAACCCAAGAAAGTGAGAGGTGATAACGAAAGAACGTTATTACAAATTCCTGTGGAATTATTGCCTTGTCCCGCCGAGGTTAAGAGCGTAACCGACAGAACCTACACTTACCCGTCTCAAAACGAAGCGAAGGATTATAGGAATCTCATCACAACATCGTCTATATCGACGATCGGCGTAAATATTTCAGTTTTCCTCCTATCATTACTTTTATTGTTAGGGTAAAGTTATTTGTTATGTTTCCGGAATAGAATTTTCTTGTTGCATTCTATTTCACTTGTTTATTATATTTCATTAAAGGCGGAAAAATTATAGTTTCAATAACTTCAATAGCTTTGTGGTTTAAATAGCCTGTCATTTGCGTTCGCCGCATTATTATTGAATAGATTAAGTTATAAATGAGATTCTTTGTGCTCTGTTCTTTACAAATTGCCCTTTGTAAAAATGTACATAATCGATATTTTAATCTATCTGTATGTATATCTTTTGTAAATATAATATAGAGGTTTTGTAAAGAAATGTGATATAAATGTAAGATATATTTGTTTTATCATGGATGTTATTTTTATTAGAAACTTCAACATTTATCTTTCTTGTTATAGATTCGTTTTGTAAATAATAGATGTGTACTAAGACTTAATAAATTCTTAAGTATAGTTATTGTAAATATATCATATAATGTTATATTTTGAGTCATCTGTATGCAACAGTCGTATATAAAAATTATAAATAATCAGTATCTATGGAATAGTATAACTTAGCTTTGAAATATAATACGCGGCTTTTTATTGTCTACTTACATTACATTAGCATACAGTAAGTAAATTCAATTGAATGTATCAAATGACTCAGAAAAAAATTATTTAAATTCTATTAATCATAATTAAAATACCGTTTAGGTATACGCACTTCACATTTTTACATTTTCACAATTCTAAATCGTATATGAAGGTGACTTTTTTTCCTTCTTTTGTATAAAACAGAGATCAAACGGGCAGGAGGCTCATCTGATGTTAAGTGATACCGCCGCCCATGGACACTCTCAATGCCAGAGATGTCGCGAGTGACTTGCCGGCCTTTTAAAAATTGGTTCGCTCCTTTCTCGGACCCTTAGTCGAATTGATTCGGAAATACTTCTGAGGGCAGCTATTTCAAATCGTTTGTTACTATGGTTTTCTGAAGACGATAGATAAAAGGATTTTGTTTGTACATATGTCTTAAACAATTTTTATCTGAAGGATTCTTAATTACTTACATATTTTGTTCAATGGTCGTCCGTTCATAATTAAAGCGAATATTTCGGCACGAATTTCAAAAATGTCTCTTCATCGTAATAGTTTTAACCCGTACCCTTATGAAGAGAATTAAGGGGACCAAATTAAAGGACAAACTATCGCAGTTAGTGATGATAATGAGAGATGCGTGACCTCGTAGGGAACAGGCAATTTTAACTAAAAGGCCCTCCCGACGTTTAGAGATTTTATCTGAAATAACAAAATATCTGGCGAACGGAGCTGTCGTAACTCCTGATTTTATTTGCCATTTGACCTCGTGATGAAAAAAACTTTTCACACTACAACCTACAAAACGGGAAAAGTTATTTTGTAGTATTTTAGCATAGAGAGTGGATTTATTTCAAAACTTGAAATTCAAATCAAAAATGTGGTGTATCAAAAAAAAGGAGTCTGACATCCGACCTCGGAATTCAGTGATTAAGATATAATTAACCCAAGTAAAGAAGGTTACAAAGATACTTTTTTCATTGGACGCTAAGAAATTTAAGATACAAATCTGAATATATCATTGAGTCTTTAATTTAATTTTTGGCAAAATAAACTACCGAAACAAACAAAAAAAAGGTGGCCGCTAAGTGAAATTATTTAATGTTTTATTAAGATTTAAAAGACTTTCAAAACAATTTTAAATATATTCAATGATAGAAACAGTATTAGTAAAATGTTATTTCAATCCGCAAAAACGATCGCAAAACGTCCATTACAAATTAAACTTGAATTTTAATTAACGTTTCTGTGGTTGTGGTAATTTTAGAATAAATTTTCCATCAGTGAATGCACAATCGCTTTTTCATTTCAAATCCTCTTCGTCGTTATTTTTGACTTAGACTATTCAAAATTAAAATTTTGCCCATTCGGATATGTCACTCGCTTACCTGAGAATTTAGAATAGTTTGAATATTTTACAATATATTTTAGTTTCTCCTATTGTTATTCGATTTTTAAATTTAATATTATTTCAATTGTAACTAACACGGTTGATTATACATTTTATATTACACCCAGTATTATAAAATGTATTATCAACCGTGTTAATTACAATTACTATAACGCACTTCAAAATACCCAAAGGATAACTAACGACGTCGTCGACGAAAAACGAAGACGTATATAAGAATTTTGCCACAGATAATTACAATGCTTATCATTTTATTTATGGAATAAAATTTTAACAAATACCAAAGAATTGTCATTCCACATTTTGAACACGACCGTCTCTGTCTTTGACGACCTAATCGACGTCTAATGGTCACCATGGCAACTAACCTTCCTTACTAACATTTTTACGAAACATACAAAGAAAATTTTGTGTTAAAATATGGCCGCGTAATAAAATTCACCCAACTGTTTATGAATTTGCCATTAATGCGTAGGACTCTTCTTTGCAATTACTGAGAATTTTCAATGGAAAAGCTCAGCTATCAACCTTCGTCAATGTTAATAAATAAATTAAATAAAAGCCTTCATTACAATATTTATTAAACTAGACTTCCTTTTATTGACTTAAGAAGAAATATAAAAGCTATTTATTCCACAGGGACAGAGATATTACGTTGACGGTAATCTTGCTATATATTGGTGTAGGAGATGCTTTATCATCACCAAATAGAGATGATGGAACATCATTTCTCATCATTTAATAGAGTTATTAAGCACATGTTACGCAATTTTAATTCATTTTATTGTTGCTTTTATACATTGATTAAGCGGAAAAATTAACAGTAAACCACTTAACGACTCGTACATAATATTATGGCTAGCGATAATACGGCTTATTAATATTGTTATTTAAATTTGTTTCGCATATTATTTTACATATTAATTCAGTTATAATGTATATTGTGGCATACGGTATGACTCGTATAATGTATTCTATAAATTTAAATAAAGGTTGATGTTAAGAAGACTTTGTTTTATTTATAACGACCTATAAAAACAGATAGCAGAATCAAACATACAGATTAAGGTGAGTATTAGCGAGTGACTCTCGTCCCAGAGGTCATAGGTTTGATTCCCGGCTGTGCAGTAATGGACATCCTGTCTATGCGCGCATTTAACATTAGCTTAATTGGTGAAAAATTACGATAACATTAAAAGTTATGGCGTGTCACAGGAGGCATCACCTACTTGCCAAATGATTGACAAATGATCTCCAAACAGATACAGATATCTGAGACCCAGATCTAAGGTTGTAGTGCCCCTGATTTATTTTTAAAAGAACAGACCCGGCCATGACTTCCATATTGCGGTTTACCGAAAACCCACGGTTCCACATGCCATTCAATCCAAGCTCTACAAACTTCAAAAGGATCCATATTAATGTTACGAACAAAATCGTAAAGACTGCTGTCTATACACAGACTACTGCTGCAAAGTTTGATTGTTATAGATTATATTATTAGTTAAAAGAAGCCTTATATATTACTCAGACATGTTGTAGCTGTATCTTCGAAGACTGAAAATAAGCGCTGGAATTTGGGAATAAAACAAATGTAAGCTTTGTTCATAAGGCACTGGAGTCCAATAACCTTGCAAAAGTCGGGCTTAATTTAATTATTGGTATAAAATAAGCTGCAATGTGGTATTAAAATCTATTTTAAATAACATACCAACGGTTTATCCACATTTGAAATACCGTAGACAACGATACATAGAGTAGCGTCATAAAATGCTACTTTATTTTCGTTGTCTACAAAAGGATGACTAATTTAACAAAGTTAATTGAAATATCATATTTAAATCTTACAGCCACGATGTTTTAATATTGGCTGAATCCTCTTAGAGAACACATGTACACACTAATCAATAATAATAATTCTTAAAATGCCGGCAACGCATTCGCAAGTCCTCTGGCATTGAGAGTGTCCATCGGCGGCGGTATCATTTAGCATTAGGTGAGCCTCCTGCCTATTTGCTGCCTTTATATAAAAAACATAGATATTCTAGTCTTTTGAAATATATGTTTAAACACTATCTATAGCCACAATGTTTTAATCTTCGCTAAATCATCTTAGAGAACGAGAACAAATGCAAAACACACCAATCAAAATAGCTTTATTAACTTGAAAGTGAAAAGAAACTTTGATATACTTGTAACTTAAAAAAGAAAGCCAATTTCATTTAAAGCTAATTCTACGTAAACCTCTTCAAACTTTCACGAAGCCCTTAGGTGCAATCCAACTAACTAATACGACAGCCAACATACTTCAACACAGAACTAAATCAAAACCTTCTCTTGCACTCTCACTTTAAGTATTCACAGAAGTTTTTACGACGCCCAAGGGCCTAAGTTTAACACCATTTTAATTAGTTGGCATAAATGAAGCCACGAAATTGTCCAACTCCGCACCTTTATATCATAATGGATGAAACACTCAAGCAGTTATGGAGTTTAGAGTAAGGATACGTCAGATAAGAGGCCGTTTATGTACGCCGCGGTTTCATAGAAACGCTCCCAGCAGTTCCTCACTATAAATTAATTCCTTTGCGGAGTTATTTTATCTCCTAAAGTAATTGATGTCAAATGACATGAAGGCTGATTTTGTTCACCACAAACTACTTATATAATTAATTTATGATATCAAAATATTGACGAAATAGTACCCTAGAGACGAAGTACAAATAATAGGGCGACAACGCAAAATATGGGAGGATAGAGAACTGTGGCAAAGGGTAGAGGAGGCTTTTGGAAAGAGGCACACTGAAGTCCGAGATATACTGTAGTGAAAATATATAAAAAATCACAGATCACATAGTTTCGGAGTAAAAGGCAATATAATCATTTATTTTTGTATAAAAGCCAACCAAATAGACTTTTTAGGTTTATTTAGATTGAATTACGTCTAACATGATTGTAGTGCTGTGTACGATGAGTAGGAATGCCAACAGGCTCGAATTTAATGACGTGGAATAAGTGATACCATGATGATCTTATGTTCCAAAATAAACGTATTTTTATTTTCTACTTTATTTCATGACAAATTTCTTAAGACTGATTTGGCGTTTAATTCCGATTGAAATTGTATATTTAAGTAGGACATATGATATATATGTATGATAGCTGAAGGAATAACGTCAAGATATCTAAACTTAGATCATCATCGACATTTCTCCTTTTAGCAACCTCAACTCGGAATTTGTGTATAGCGGATACCTTTTTTATAACACCAGAAAATTTGAGCTCCTTCAACTAACCATACAATCCAAACTGGTAGGTAGGAGAACTGGCCGCAGACGCACATGGTTGTAAAACCTTAGTCAATAGTTTGGTCAAAGCACTAAGTCATTGTTTATAACCGCGGTATCCAAAATCCAACAAGCCATGATGATACTTCACAAGGAGTTGGCACAGTAAGAAGAACTCGGAAATTTAACCTGTCATTTCACGTGTGCGTGTAAAATCGTAATTGTTATCAAGTCGGTGTTTATCTTAATATATATGTATAAATTACGTGTCACGTTATTTGTCCGCTATGGATTCCAAAACTACCGAACCGATATCAATGGAATTTGCACACCGTGTGCAGTTTGATATAACTTAAGAGATAGGATAGGTTACATCTCAATTATTTATACCCAAAATATTATTTTATTGCAAATATTTGTTTATTATTTGATACAATTCTAACAGATGGCGCTGTGTATTCACATAAGTTCTCCTACCGTTTCTTTTTTTAAGTTCAGAAACTTTTTGTTATTACTATTTTTATTTTCTTGTTATAAAATTATATAATAAAATATGACATCACAAATATTAGACACATACACATCATCAATTATATTAGAACAAAGACTAGGTAGGAAAGGAAAAACTTAAACAAGCACATACAAAATAAATAAATAAAACAATAATAAGTAAATGTAAAAATAAATATAATAATATTATCGTACGTGTTATATTAAACGGAAACGCGATACGTGTGAAAAGTATTTATGTAAGAGTTCCTACACCTGTGTTTCATGGGATCAAATTAAAGCCGCAGTGTTAAGTAGAACGAAGTATCTTAACTGTTATTACAATTTTGCTTACAATGTGAAATCCTAGCTAAAATTTTGTTTCATTTATAAAAATAATGGATCATATGAAATTTGATGATTTTGAACGGTGTCAAAGTATTTTAGAACACTAAGGGTCTGTTTCACAATGTCCAGATAAGTTCCAAATAAGCTATTTATTACTTATTTGTAGGATAAACAGTATTTTTGCGTTTCACGACTGTCAGATAGCGCTATCTGTCATAAAATTCGAAGTATTATATTCGGATTAGAATTATTATTTGGAACTTTTATCTTTCGAATAATTTAAGTGTTGCATAGCTATTTGGCACTTTATCCTTACATTGTGAAACAGGCCCTAAGACTATTAATGAACATTACCTTGGTTTAAGCTATTCATTAGTGATGTAGAAAATTAGTCAACATAATATTACTTTTTAAAGTCGCACTCTTTTTTGTGAACTTTATTGTAAGAAAAAAAATGAGATTTACGGACAATTTAAATCAAAATGGTTTCAAATATGACCTTTTGAATATATTTAGATTTAAAATTACGAACATCTATAAAATATACTAAACATAATTTGTAATAAAGATTTTTCTTATAATAAATGTATTAAGACATAAGCTAAAATTTAAAGTTCTATCAACCGTCGGAGAGATCATTAAATAAACAAAACCTCATCTATGAAATCAGCATAATAAAAAACAAAACCAATATTATGTCAATATCTATTGCCTCTATTGCGTACACACACTTGCATACAATACATACTATTTATCAATTTCTTGGTAATATTCGAAATTTAAATATTTGAATATGAATGGAACGCGCAATAAACATTTTATCAGTGCGATATGCTAAAAATAGCATCGGTAAAACACACCATTTTACATGTAAAATACAGTTTAAATTTAAAACGCAAACTGCGTACATTTCCATCACACGCTCTGTAACAAACGGCAAGCATTTAAAGACCGAAAATCGTATATTTGAGGCATAACGGTTTAATTTAACAGTACAAGAGGCCCGGGAACTGTTATTTCACCTCGACTACGCGAAATAAGCAATTTTTGCGTAACGCGAATTTCTCAATTTTTGCCGAAATGAGTTTCATAATGATTATAAGAGTAACTTTCCGTGAATCGAAATCTATTTCATGAATTTGTCGGTTCACTTATGGATTGTGGAGTATTTTCGAAGTTTTTATAGAATTTTATAAAGCTGTGTACTTTTATAAGCAATATCATTGGCATATTATTTATTTTGTACGTTGATTTGTTGATTTTGACTTTAGTATCTGATGAGTTTTGTAATATCAGAGTGTACATTGAGTTCAGTTTGAATATTGGCTTTTCAATTCAACGATTTCTTTGGGTTTTCACAAAATATTCAATTTCAATATTTAGTTAGATCAAGAAGATGTAAGATCAAGAATATGTAGTATTATTTTTTAAATATTCCAATTTCAAATAAGTTTTCTTCGGCGAGTGAATTATGTTCCTCTGTACCACAAAGGATGGTACGGTGGCCGATGTTTTGAAGTGAAACTTCTTTAGAATCGATGTGATTACAAACCGGAGGCAACGGAAAAAGCGACAGTAAAAAGAGACAGAAATATAAATTTAAAAAAAGATTTAACGTGAGAGAAAATGAGATAGGAGGCATTATACAGCCTCTTTTTACTGCTTTTTTTTCATTTAATCGAATTTCAAACTTTCATTGTTTTAGTTTTTGTCAAATTAAAGATTTATATTAAACCTTTAAATGAAAATTTATCATTAAAATATACTGTTTTTAATGAAAAGTTTAATACATTTAGATAGTGAACATTTTTTTTTATGAATCATATATATGATTCATAATAAAAATTTTGTTTTTGAAGGTTTCACTTCTACCACGTATGTATGAAAACAATAAGAAGTCAGACTGATAATATTGTAACAAATACTTTGCGTCGAAAAAGTTCAAACTACGCACAACTCGGCCGAGTGAAAAATATTTAAGGTTAAAATCACGTTTTCTGTATCCAGGTACTAAAATAATTAAAAGTTAACTAAAATATTAGGAAATTTTCTACAGAAAATTTGTTTAAAGAGTCAGCGTAAACTTTTAAAAACTTCGAAGTCTCAACTCGAGTCATATCTCTCAGTGCTAATGGTTGGAAGTGGCAGTATCTAATCACATTAGCGCTGCCAACCTACAAAAGTACTCAGAGTATTTTGTGTTGCTTTTATACTCCAAAAAAAGGTCAACAAAGAAACTTTGAGGTGGATAAAAATACACAGAAACGATGTACGTTTTAAATAGATAATTTTGTAGCAGTGTGTAGCGTCGAGCAAATACATCAAACAAACAAACAAAAAATCATTTATTCATATAGGTAATAATGTACATTTATGAACGTCAAAAAAAGAAAAGAAATATACATAAAATGATTCTAATTTTACATTTACTGCCAGTTCTCAAATCAAGGGCGTAGAACGGAAGAGAAGAACTGGCAATAAACTCTCCACCACTCTTTTTTATCGCCAAGTTTTTTTTCACAAGTTTGTAAGGAGCTGCAACCATTACACCATGTCCCATATTATGACATCTTGAGTAATAAAGAATAATAAAATAAATTAAAAACAAAGATTTGTCCTCTATCAGCAGGAGGCATGGCGAAATAGGAGCACGCACTTACATACTCGTGAGAACAACACGCAAATACGTAGTATAAACAATTAATATCACCGCATACACAAATTCAAGTACGACCAGTCACCACAAGTAACACCCGTTCAGTACAATCATGTATCTACAACTTGTTTCTTAATCACTATCGCATAGGAATTAGGCAGCCGTAATGCATAAACATTGAATCATTATAGATATTGGTGAAAACCGTAACTCATTCCGTGCGACCGTTGACAGACGGGGCTGATGGCTGAGTTTTATATAATACTCTATCGCGTGGTGCTCTGCGTCACGATACCTATGAGTTAGGGGAAAAATTAAATTCCCTAAACGAAGATAGCAAGTTTGCAATAGCCTATTAAATATTCGAATGCGTTCAAATACAGTAATAGCCCGACACTTCAGCTTAATCTTGTGAGTTGGGGAGTTTAAGGGTTTGATCCGCATTCACTATGAATTAGGGAAACCAGATGACATCCCTTACAGAAGAGCAAATTCCGTATAACCGATTCCTGTGATTCCTTAGAAGCCTTTTTTAATCACAGTAATATTCTTATATACAAATTTGTATCTAACAAAAAGAACAGATGTATCTTACAGAACGATACTCGTCCCATATTACTTTTTTCTGTATATGGGTAAAAATAACATATATAATAACCATAATTAAATTGTATCAAATTCAATTTCTAACAGTATTAAGGGTGTATTTGAATCTAGAGTACGCTAGGAAAAATTCGTCACATGTTTTAAAAATAATAGCGCCTCTCAGTCAACTCTCAACTATTTATCACCTCTATGAAAATCAGTGGAGCTACACCCTTTTTAGATCTAGACCTTAGATTTCTGTATCTTTTACAAGATCATTCGCCGATCTGGTAGCCTCCTGTGCTTGACATACGGCGTCGACTTTTTGAGTCTAAGGCAAGCCGATTTTCCGACAAGTTTCCTCACGATGTTTTCCTTCAGCGAGCGTGTATTAAATGCGCACATTGAATGAAAGTATATTGGTGCAGTCGGGTTTGAATTACGATCTCAGGGATTGGAAAACTACTAATGATGTAGAAATATGTTAATTTATTTAGATACAATTTCTATTTTCATTATTGAGTGAATGAGGGCCAGCGGTGAATCGAAAAAGAAACAAAATGTATTTAAATACGTTAATTATTTTTTTACAATAATTAATAACTTTACTAAATATGACAATTAAGTCGGCCCGATATTAGGTGCACGACAATTATCTATATTATACACTTAATACTAATTGAGATTTGACCGGTCCGATGTTAGGTATCCGATCAAAAGCGTCTTATTTTAAACTTATTCCTAATTGAGAATTGACCGGTCCGATGTGCGGTATTCAATCAAAGCTTGTTGTCCATGTCCTTTTATTTCTGTGTTGCGTCAGAGGGGTACCGGTATTAGTTATGCGGGGTAAAGGGAGTGCAATGGATATTTAACAAGTGTTTGAAATTCGAATTCAAACAAACAAATAAACGAGCGTTAACGTTAACCGAAACGTTTTTTGAATTTGTTCTGTGCGGGGATTATTTTTTGACACCTAGTAACATATAGCCAGTTTTCATACAATGTTCGATCGGTTCGATCTTTGGTGATTTACAAACAAAATCCACATTCCAAATTCAAAATACTTTTAATCCCCGAGGGTTAAAAGGATTCAATCTATTTTAGTTCGTGTTTACATAGAACCAGCTCTATATAAATAGCTAACGACCCCGACAGACGTTGACCTGCATGACATTTCAAGCGATAAGGATATCAAACATAGTATGAAAGTATGAACTTCAGCGCCATCTGTCAGGCTGATTTGTAAATGCAAAACCATCCAGGTATCCACAGAAACGCATACAAAAACTATATTCAAATAGGTCCTGCCATTTAAGAGGATTTCAGTGACATACACACGCACAGTACAATTTTATATATATATATATATATACCTATATAACCTAACCTAGGTCAAACTGCACACGCTGTGTAAATTTCATTAAAATCGGTTTTGTAGTTTAGGACTCCATAGTAGACAAATGACGTGACACGTAATTTACATATTTTAGGATATTAAAACAGTGGTCCTATATGCCTGAATATTTAACAGGTTTTGGCATTTCAGTGATCATTCTCTTTAAAGATAAGTAGCATCAGCCTGTTACTACATGCTTTATTTCATAATTAGAGGAAGTGTTAATACCTCACTTCTCTACTTACTGCAGATGGTAGTGCGACACTTTCAGAACAATTTTAAAGCTTCAGTGCTTGTGTAAGAATAATATAATAATGCCACACGAATGGATTAGTGATGTGTCTCTCCATCTTCTACCGCATTAACCACGGAGATTGTTCAGAAGAGTCTTTGAGTTTTATCCTCGAGGCAGAATACAAAATTCCATCCAACGTCCACCTCGTACCACCTCGTAAGTTGTTCTACAAGGGATCTCCTTTTAAGGTAGCTTTTGCCACGCACATTGGGGAACCAGCTACCCACTGAAATATTTGACGAACCAATTTGACGTCTCCTCAAAGAATTAACCAATTCTTTAAAACGGGTATTCCACTCGCGAGCCCTCTGGCATCGAGAATATTCATAGCGGTATCACATTTACATGAGGCAGACGGTCAAGATGCTCACCTGATGTTAAGTGATACCGCCGCCCATGTATCACCGCCCACTCGCACTGCCAGAAGGCTTGCAAGCGCGTTGCCGGCCTTTTAAAAATTGGTACGCTCTTTTCTTGAAAGACCTTCACTTAATATCAGATGAGCCAGGAGGCCGTTAGCCCCCTGTTTTTTTTTTATAGAACAGGGGGCAAACGGGCAGGAGGCTCACCTGATGTTAAGTGGTACCGCCGCCCATGGACACTGTCGATGCTAGAGGGCTCGCGAGTGCGTTGCCGGCGTTTAAACTTTTTTTAAATCTAATTTTTTTTAAATGTTCTTTGAAAACTATTTGTACTGGTCTGTTTTCATCACAGCGTGCGTTTAATAAAAGGACAATAGACAGGTATTGAAACGAAACACTGATGCTGTGTTTATGAAACGTAGCCAAGCAGTTCATCTATATAAAAAAATTTTTTTTTTTTTTTTAATACAATCACCTGTTCAGAAGCCAAATAAACTAGTAACGACAAATAAAATAGAAAACGTATCACATAAAGTTATTTCTAACCCTCACAATAGGTGTTATTTACGCGTGAGCATAAAATTTTATGAAATATTACAGCATAAAATAATATGCACTTTGTGGGAATAAATAATTTATAGAATAGATTTATGTGCAACGTGTAACGGGCAGAGGGAGGTAAAATGCCAAATTGGCTTACCGCGGCTAAAATGGTTCGCAATTTGTTTAGAGTAATATGCGTCGATTAAAACTAATCGCTTTGACGACGCTTTGTTGGATGGGAGGCGGCGATTTTACTTTTTATATGGAAAACGGATGAATGGAAGGGGGTTTAAAAATGTAAGGGGACAATGGAAAAATGCCAAGTCATAACCCGATTTGTTTGAATGGTTAACTTCTAGTCCCACCACAAACTGTTTCTCGACGAATCCTCCGATCTGACAGTAGCAATATACCATCTACTTATTAGCTTTATCGTAATAAATATTGGTGACCCCATAGCTGGTGCTTTCCTCGCTCAAAGAAAAAGTATCGCAATGAAAATGATGCCGATAAAGGTTCACGGCTACGGGGACTAAACTTTTTTTTTTTAATTTTCTTCTTATTTATTCTTTTTATTACTATGTAGTTGTATATTAATGACTAAATGCCCCCGCGAACTTCAATACTCTTAATATGATTTTACGGCAACGCACTCGCGAGCCCTCTGGCATTGAGAGTGTGCATGGGCGGCGGGTATCACTTAACATCAGATGAGCCTCCTGCCCGTTTGCCCCCTGTTCTATTAAAGAAAAAAAAAACGTAATCTACCTTTTTAGTACATACCAGCATGGAACATTTTTCTATGCTACCCCAGAAACTGGTTTAGGTTTTTCCGTGATTTTTTTTCTATATTAACTCAGAGTTTAAGTCATAATAAAAATAAGGGTTCATCATGGAGGGTTGAAAAGGGTAATACGTATTTTTGCACCCTTAACATGATAAAGAAATGTTGTAAGCGAACAAAATTCCACGAGGATTGGTCGAGCCATTTTGGACGGGTTTAATTACAAACACCGGAGAATTTTATATATATGATTAGAGGCACTTAATATAGCGTATCACGTCTCTTATAGTATTGAGTAAGATTTCCCATAACCACATTTTAATAGACGCTAAAATTCTAAACCCGTGCCCAAACCAATATTCACTAAAACGTAATTCAAGATCCATATACATCTCTAACTAACGTAACTCAATCTATCGTTAAACAGGAAACAGGTGATATCGATGTAGACCTAGTGCCCAGTATATCATGACCCACGTTCCCTTTTAGGCCCATACATACCCTTGATACCCACCGAGTACTAGAGGTCTTATTAATGTGGGCATGTAAATTTGCCTGACGCACGGAAATTAGTGAACCCTACCAAAGGTTGAAGACGGCTTTCGGGATTATTGGAATTGTTCAAGTTTAAAGCGAAAATCCGTGCCCCGTAAGTGTGGCTATTTCACTGTTTATTTTACGTGCGTTAGTTGAGTTTTTGGGGGTTAATATGCGGTTTTACCTTGTTTGAGAAGCGCCGGTAATGAAAAGATTACAGTTGATCGGTTCAATTATTTGGGATTTCTTCTTATATATTTTCGATGGAATTGTCTACTGATTATTTCATAAATAAAAGATAATATAGAGATGCTTGGGCGTGTTCGCAGTCATCGCAGCCCATAGAAACCCATTTTTAGTGGGTGCGTTGCCGACCTTTTAGGCCTTTCGAGTTAGCTCGAATTTTGAATTATTGGAAGTCATTTCTCTTAGGGAAGACCCCCGCCGGTAGTCGATTCGCTGATTCCCAGAAATCGATCTTAGTACTGCAATATGAATTCAATTTGGACTTCCTTCAAGAAAAGAGCATACCTATTTAAAGGCCAGCAACGCACTTGCGAGCCTTCTCGCCTCTCACCCTCTCTGGAGGCGGCGTGAGCGTCCATGTATCTGTCAGATGAGTATCCTGTTTTATGAAAAAATTAGAGGATACTATTACGTATATCTACATTAAAAACAAATGAAGTTAAATAAAGAATTGCCTGTTAATTGTGTACAGGTGAACGAGAGGTTTGGTTGTTATTGGACAAACAAATACGTATCATATCGCGTGTCAACACGTATTGAAGTAAAGCGGCTATTGACTAATCACAATCAATCAGAACCCGATGTCGTTTTGTTATTGCCACTCCCTTGCTCGGTATGGTTTCTAGTCCTTATTAAAGTGATACATAATTGGACTATGTACTGAATTTCACCATCTTCCTGTGAGGCGCTGTTCTTTTTCTTTTTCCTGTTCTGTTGAGTCACGTCTCCATGACACACGTTGTTTTATATTTACGAAGTAAAAACGTAGTATAATCAAACAGCTTTTTAGGTTTATTTGCTCATAATCAGTCATATTTCGTATGACGGTCTCACTGTACAAGGCCGACCATGCATGACCTACGATAGCATTGTCTTAATCGTGCCGCCTCCCATCAGGCTACAGGCACTCCAGTCGCGATTTTTATAACCGGTGCGGCCTTCTACGTGAGGAACGTCGGACACCAACACGACTTGGTGCTCCCTACCACAGGACAATGGACGAAGTTGGCGTCCACGCGGGTGGCAAGGCATTATCCCAAAACCATAAAATATTACATCATCCCGACAAAACAGACTGTAGGAGTTCCCGACATGTCTTAACAATCCGGATGATTTAATAATAATAGCTAATGATAATACAAGCTGCCCGCGCAGCAAAGCAAAATCAATGAATGAACTGACGATAGCTGAACGTGACAACGTCATAAGAAAATACTGATGGAATGGTTTCATTTTTAAAAAGAAAATTTTAATTTTATTTGTTTGATAGATACTTTGTATAGATATAGAGAAGGAGGTAAATGGAAATCACAATTGAATTGATCAAGATACATTTATTTTAGGAGAGAGACAGAATATGTCGAACGCTGTTGACGCGGAGGCCAATTGTGCCTCGGACTCGGTCTGTTTTCTTGCTTGCACTTCAAGAATTAAATGGAATCAGAGCGAGGTAACGCCACATACGTCATATTTTTTCGTGCGTGCAGCCGGCTCCATCGAATTATAAGACGTTGTCACGTCAAAAACCACCTTTACCGGGGAAGGCGTGGACTTTTACTTCGCTAACTTCAGTGAGCGTCCATCCAAACCTTCAGGTGACTGATGATCAGTAACAGCCCTACTGTGTCTCGCAGGAGACGCCCTTGCGCTAGTCGCGAGAACAGCCCTTTAGCGGCTGAGCTACGTTAGACAAAACAGCACGAGCTGAGCTGTAAAGGCCCTTGAAGCCAACAGCAAGATTCTAGTCCAAAAAAAAACCAAGCCAGCGAGATTGTATTAAGAAAAAATATTTAATAAATGGAACTAACTTAAAATAAACGTCTGTGTATACACAGTGTGTTTAAATAGACAATAAATCTAGTGCTATTATACCAACATATTACATATTTACGTTGTCTTATTGACAATACTGCAGTTACTTTCGACAGGGGACATGCCGCAATAATGCGCATGTTCGCGTGAAATTGAATAACATGATATCCAGTGTTTATTTCAATTTCAGTCTCTGAAGACATTGTGTTGGCGATATTCTACGAATCGTAATATTTTCTCCACTATATTAACTTAGCTGTTGGACTTTTGTCTTAGTATAATTAGTGCGTGCTTCTATTACGTCGGGCCTACTAATTATATTTATACATATAATATATGTAAATGTATATCATAATAATGTTTCATTCTAAGTTTCTAGGAGCAAGGTGGAAGTAAATGTTTCACAATACTATTGTCTTTTATTAACATAACTTTTACAAATGTAAAGAAAACACTTTTTTAGCGGATTAAAGCTATGTATTGTTATAAACTTAGAATTATTTTACATAATTTTAAATTTTAGTCGATATCAACTCCGGAGAAATAAATACCAATAATATAACTTTTTCTACAGCTGTGATACTTTTTGACATTCAATACCTTTTGTCTTCAGTCACCGTGACCACGCACGCTGTAAAGCACACGAAACGTCGGATAAATTTAAAATTATGTTATGTTATAAGTTTTTACTAATACAAAGCTTCAATTCGTTAAAAAAGTGTCTTTAAATCTTATAGTACAGTGAAAATAGGAGATAAAAAATAAAACTGTTAAAACATTTATTTCTATCAATCTTCTGTTGTTGCCTCTCCATTACTGGAGGTTGGCCGTGAGGCTCGTGAATCTTGTCCTGTGCCAGATGAAGAATTTCTTCCGAGGCGCTTCCTTGCAAGCTCTGATTAGAGAGCAATGGAAACTAAACGAACAACACCCATAGACAGATATTTAACATTGACAAATTAACACTTGTAAGATGTTGGTTATTATGGTGGAATAGAAATTATATGAATAAAATGTAATCGTGACATTTTTATTTTATATAACAATTCGTTGCATTACATTACCAGCAAGAAAAATGAACTAAATAGGATTGTAGCAAAATGTGGCCCGTATCGCTTTTACTACTCAAGATTACTTAAAATTATTATTACTCAAAATGTCATATGGAACATGGTGTAATGGTTGCAGCTCCTAACAAATTTTGTGTTAAATTGATTTGAGAACTGGCACTAAATGTAAAATTAGAATGTTCAATGTATATTTCTTTTTTGACGTTCATAAGTGTACATTATGTTATCTACATGAATAAATTATTTTTGAACTTGAATTTAAATTTAAGTCATATTTTTAAGCAACTATTGTATGGAAAAATAATACAGAACATGGAAAAATGCTAAAAGGTAAACTATTTAATTTACGTCATTAAATCAAAAGAATTTCTGTTTTGACTGAAAATATTTGTGTATTTAAACCCCACGGCCCAGAAGTCCATAGGGAACAAAATTGACGTTGGTGGAAATACTCATATATATGAGAGCTTTATTATTTTTGTGTATTAACCGTAAAAAGTTAAGTCATACAAAGTTTTGCTCAAATTCGTTGTTCGAACCATTGTCACAAATATGCTTTGAGCTTATGAAGATAATCTTCGTGATTTGTCATGCGAATTTCTTGAAACAAAATGTGGTTTAAATATAGCTTTATTACTTTGCAAACACTATTTACAGACAAGAAGTTTCAACTATTGATTTAAGTCTTGATTAGAGCAGTCTTAATTAGTCTCTAAGTTCTTGATTAGTTTCTAATGCGTCATAATTATTCACTGACATTGTAAAATAATGTTTCATGTAAATTATCATTTAATTTTGTTCAGGGCTAGTATGGACATTGACATTACAATTTGATTCTAAATTAATACTCTGGCATTGAGAGTGTTCATGGGTATCAATTAACATCACATGAGCCTATAAAAAAAACACTTACTACCAGTTCACAAGTCAGGAGCATAGAGTGGCATTAGGTCACTTTAAAATTAATTCATGTTATATACAGCTTAATAAAAAATAAAAAATCGGTGGCGCTACAACCTCCTTAGGTCTTGGCCTCAGATGTTTGAATCTGTTTCATGATCATTTTTAAATCTAATAGGCTAAGTAGGTGATCAGCCGCCAGTGCCTGACACACGCCGTCTACTTTTTGGGTCTACGGCATGTCGGTTTCCTCACGATGTTTTCCTTTACCGTTCGAGCAAATGTTAAATGTGCACATAGAAAGAAACTCCATTGCACAGCCGGGGATCGAACCTACGACCTCAGGTATGAGAGTCGCACGCTGAAGCCACTAGGCCAACACTGCTCCATATACACCTTAATATCAATTAATAAAGTCACTATTATAGATATTTATATCAAATATCCATTAATCTAAAAGTTATTAAAAATGTTTAAATTAATATTTGCATAAGTCGTGTTAAGACAAAGATTTTTAAACAATAAGACTTTTCAAAGTCTGCTTCACAATTAAGCCAAACATAAAACACTATATCACTTGATCCATGTTGCATTGTTTCAGTAAAAATATCACATTTTCCCCGAGTGTAGGCACTCTGGGCACGTCTAAAGAGCATCTAGAGAGTTCTTCAAACAAGGTCCTTTAAAACAATTTGTCGTACGGGAGACGCAACCGCTTCTAAATGCATTTGTTTTCCATTTGCAAGAGAATGTGACTCATAGACTCAACTACAATAGTAATGGGATAGTGTCTCGTCTCTATGGACAGCCTCTAGGTTTATCCAAAGGTTCTGTAGGAATTTCTGTATACTGTTTAATATTATGATTAATGCATACATGCGAGGTTGATACTATAATACACTTCGCGCAATAATTATATTACTTATAATTATAATATTAGGCAGTTTTTGCCGCGCACCACCACTTTGTGGAACCAGTTGCCCACTGAAGTATTTCCGAACCAATTCGACTTAGGGTCCTTCAAGAAAAGAGCGTACAAATTCTTAAAAGGCCGGCAACGCACTCGCGAGCCCTCTAGCATCGAGAGTGTCCATGGGCGGCGGTATCACTTAACATCAGGTGAGTCTCCTGCCCGTCGTTTGCCCCCTATAATATATAAAAAAAAAAAAAAAAAAAAAAAACTTATTTAATCTAATAATAAAATAGTAAATTTTTGTAATCTTAAAAATAAACAGAAGGCTGAATTTCTGTTTTGTAAATATAAATAATCAAAACAGTAAAATGCTTAAAGATTTTAGCGACACGGAAACATTATTTTATATCAGTGTTAATATATTCATTAATAATTGGTTGATTCACTGGCACATCTCCATTTCTTTTCGAGCAAAGTTTGGATAAGACCATATGGATGGAAACTGGATGAATCTATAATGACATATCTTCGATATTCACAAAAGCCGAAACAACGTTTGCGCGTCGGGTTAGTTTGGCAACCGCGGAAGTTAACACGTCACGCTCAAAATTCCAATCCAATATAAAGACAGTGTTGCAGTACGGTTGCGAAAGTTGGAATGCTATAAACATCACCCCACTTCAGGTCTTCATGAACTGCCTTCGCTAAATTCTTGAAGTATTCTTGCCTAACAGAATCTGTAATCATCAGCTATGACATAATATAGCTAGCGTATTGACAGGTCTATGGCTAAAGTGGAAGATAGCAGGGTGTACGTTCCGGAGTCAAATCACATTGCCAAGCAAGCTCTCGACTGGAATCCTCAAGACAAAAGGAAAGGCTGCCCAAAACAGGTATGGCGACGAAGCATCATTTGCCCAGGATCAATTCGGCGAGTTTACGCTGGGAACATCCAGCCCTTATGAGGGACATATGACTTTAAATCTATGTATTCATTATATAATTTAATTACAGTAAGGTTAATATCTCCTATGTATTTAACAATAGCATGCTGGTCCTGCTCCATTGGATAATCATAGAGTCTTAACAAAATCAGTGATCAAACAATGTGATCTAATTTTACATATTTTTGTTATTTTTTATTGTAACTACGTTTGTAGTAACAAACGCACTATTTTATGTTTATCTTACACACAGTTTTACTGTTTTTTTATTACTCTGTAATGTATAATATTCTACGGTTTCGGTATTTGTAAATATGTGAGGAACATATATATGTACATGTATACTAAAAGTACAATAATAGACCTGTATGGTAGTTTTATTATGGGAGTACATCGTCTTTACATATAATTATTTAACTAATGTATACAAATATTTTAAATTATATTTTAAAAGAGTAATTGTGGAGTTTCCCATTCTTCTCCACACGAAACTGCCTTTTGGAAGGGGCAACTAGAATCATCTTTATATTTTATGACTTTTAAACGATACACATACACAATACACCTTAAATTTAGCGTCAACAATCAGGAAATATATAAAGGCTGTTAAGCAATTTAATAATAAAATTTGTTTTAACCTGATTATCAAACTGGATTGGGTATTATCTTTTATACTTGGATAAACTAGTGAGATATAATTTAAATGTATTTATCGGTTATGAATCAATAACATACAAATTCTGTATAATATTTCTGCCACTCCCACTTTTATATCTCATTTTGACTTCATTCTTATGTAAAATGCGTATAAGGAAGTAAAAAGAGGCGAATGTATAAATATTCGTATTAAGGTATAAAAACCTGCAACCGTCATCCCTGAGTTCGTGAATTCAAAGCCGGCTTTACTCTAATGAACTTTTTTTTCTATGTCCGCATTTAACAATAGCTCGTAATTCACCGGCCTGCCTTGGACTTAAATAGTGGATGGTGTTAGTCAGGCACAGATGGCTAATAAGCTCCTTGCCTATTAGAAAAACAAATAATCACGATAGAGTCACAGATGCCCGAAGTCAAATCAAGGCTAGCAGTGTCTCTGGACTAAACCAGAGAGTAATTTGTTGGTGGACTTATTTTTTCGCTGACTCATTAGGTCCGTTGTGTGTAAACCCGACAGTAATAAAAAGTGCGTGCGTACAAAGTACTATATTCACACTATTTACACATTATAGACATGCTAATCACTACATAGTATAAAACAAAGTCGCTTTCTCTGTCCCTATGTCCCTTTGTATGCTTCAATCTTTGAAACTACGCAACGGATTTTGATGCGTTTTTTTTTTAATAGATAGAGTGATTCAAGAGGAAGGTTTTATATGGATTATAACATCCATTAAATAGTGGAGAAGTACTGTTATTTTTGAGGTTTCTAATGTGATGTCGTAAATAATTACATTTTTTCCGCTTACATTGCAATCGCAGGCTGAACCCTACGAGTTTTAGTATTGTACACATTGAAAAGGTCAACAGAAAAGTCCGTGATGGTATATGTCTATCTCTTATGGATAACCAACAATAACTTTTTTTTGTCATTTACTTTTTACGACAAATAATGGCTAATTTTCGAAGCGATTTTAACCAATACAGCATTAATCCTTAACCAATTAAATACCTTGAATACATTGTTCATTTAATATAGATCTATGCAGCCCATTACAGTTTATTTAGCAGCGATCGAACGCGTAAATTATCGGAGCTTTCCAGCGACGGAAATAACAATACATAATAAAAACCTGCTTTTCATCAGCATTGCACCCGTGCGAAGCTGGGACGGATCACTAGTGATTATATAAATAAATAGAATGCGTTTACTGTACAAGACGGTATGCGACACAATTTCTATTTAAAGTTTTAATATGTAACTACTAAACGAATACATCAACCAATAGCGTGTATTTTTTCTCGATCCCTTTCTCACTTCTATCTCTCTTCCTTTTCTGCGACAAAAACGCTGCACATCTTCGTGACGTTCCGGCAAATTTTCACCCTCGTGTGCCTAAAGAAGTTGCAATTTACTGTATTACAACTAATAATACAACACTGCATTACAAAATAAAGAGTAAACAAATATATTATGTTTTTCTTCTATCAGTTTCCCTTTTTTATTTTCTCGCTCAGATATACTATATATTATGTATTCTCCCTTCACTGTATGTTTACGATATCATTACTTGCGCCCCCTTCATTTTACGGATAAGGATCGAAAGGGATTTTTGAATATATTAAGTTTATGGTCCTCAAAGGGCCAAGAAGAAAAATATATAGGAATTGCGTATGTATGAATTCTTGATCTAGATTTTAGACAAAACGCCAAATTTGTTTTGATTTTCATAGCCATTTTCTAAAATATTTATATCAATGGCTTATACCCGTACTGCTACAACCTTTTGTCTCATCAGATTTCTGTATGTTTCTGGGGATCATTTGTTTTTTCCTAATCGACAAGTAGGTAACCAACAATGCCCGACACACAACAACAATGAAACAACAGACAAGGGACACAACAGTGTCCATGGGCGGCAGTATCAGTTAACATTAGATGAGGCTCTTACCCGTCTGCCCCCTGTACTTTAAAAAAAAACACACCATATTTTTTGCATTCCTCCCAATGTCATGTTCATCGTACGTAAAGCGCACATAGGTAGAAAAAGTGCACAAAATAGCACCCCAAGATAGTCCCACGTTAAAATCACTCAGCCTACATTGCTATGCCATGAAATGCGAAAGAAAATTAAAGTAGATATGAATGTTTGAAAATATGTATGAATATATATTATTATTTTTATTGAAAAAAACTTTTTTCGGATCCCAGTGGTCAGCATACAGCCGATTGACTCGGATTCGAGTATTCAGCACGCATAGATGGTTATGATTAAAAAAATCAACGGGACACTCGCACGGATCCGAGTAGGTGGCACCGCTCCACTCGCACCGAGAAAAGAGCATTTAATGTTAACAACAAAAAATGTAAAACTAAATTATCAAAACCCTATTTTACTCTAACGAATTGTGATGCGACTTCAAACACAATCACTTATGTAGATAACGTGTAAACCTTTATTTCAAGTTCAATACTTGATTATATTCCGCTTCTATTAACATTTTAACTAAAAGTGACATTGTCTTTCCGTTCTTGTAATATGCCCTTATACTTTGACTGCTTAATCCCTTTGAGGGTCGGAAATTAGATACAATACTTACTTGCAATAGTTTAATGGGACCTTCTGAGAACTTGCTTAAGTGGGGTAGAATTTGCAAGCCAAAGCGTTAGAAACTCATACATTTTGTGTTAATATGACGTAGAAATGCTGTGTTAACAAAGGCTACTTTGTTTCGTAAGGATTGCAACTAAGTTAAACGAATGAAATATTTCTATTTAGGCTTCCTTAAAAGAGACCTCTAAAGCGTGTGCAACGTTTCATATTTGTTTTCAGGCCGTTAATTTAGAATTGTATGGAAAATGTAAACAAGAGATTGAAACAAAAGTTTAATTGACTAGACAGTATCTGCATATTAATAAATTTTCTGCTTGATCGACCGAAAATCAACAAACATGGACAACAGAAGGATCCAAAAAAAGGCCTCTTTTTTGATGTGAAACATCTATAGCCGCACTTAAAACCGATTTCTGGCGTGGCGACGCATGCCGTGGCGACGCATGGCCACGCTATATGATGGTATATACATACAATTTATATGCAATAGTAAATTTTTGTATTTAATGAAAATAAATGTTTATTCAATAAATAGTCATCGTTATCTGGAAAACAAAATCGTAATATTTTATTTTGTCATCACGATATATTTAGTTCCTATCACAATCGTTCTTTTCTGCATATTACTTCACAAAATAATTTCGATGTTTCACATCTGCCAGGTGTCCCGTGAAGGCTCACATTTTTTTCTTCTCTTCTTCGCCACTATGTCGCCCTATTCAACGAGCTGAAGAGGAATATAATTTTTATATTCTGTGAATTAGTTATTGTATAAACAAAGTTTTATATTTAAATTAATATTTACGAGTCATAAGTTGTTTTGTAAAGTTAAACAAAATTCTCTTTGGTGGATTTAAATTAAATTCAAAATTTATATTAGGAAAACAAAATTGTTAACAATACGTATATTTACGTATTGTTAACAATTTATATTTATATAAATATTAATATATACATATTTCAGTTAAATGATATGTAAAACTATTCTAAAATGTTAAAATAAACTTTTAATAATTGATCTCACGTTTTAAAATCAATAGTTTAATAAAATAAAAAACTATTTAAAATAATTATAAGATCGGTCGGTTTCGAGGTTTCTCTCGCTCATAAGCATCTCAAATGAATGCTTTTAAGAAAGCTTGTCATATGCCGCGCCATGCTCAATGACATCATACGTCGTTGGAATGACGACTTAGGTTGCATCATCTGTCTCTTAGCCTCTTATCATTGCAAGGACGACAAGAGAGTGGACGGAATAACGTTGGATAGAACGACATTGGTATGGAGGATGTAGTCGTCTTCTTAAGACAAGTACATTAAAGAGACACTTAATATTAAAATATTCTTATTTTCTGTAATATTTTTGTGTATATTGTTACTTATAGTCCGGTCAATTTAGACATTCGAAGATGCATAAAATCTCAACAAGCTGAAAATCAGTAAAATTGTTCAAAACATAATTGTAAATTATAGAATATTGTTTATCAATGTTATCTGTTTTAACTTTATGTTTTTAAGCATATATTGTTTAAGTTTAAAAATAAAGAAAAGAGAAGAGAAAAGATGTTTTGCTTACGTAAAGATTATTGATACTGACTTTATATTAAAATTATTGGCATATAGATGTGTCGATAAATATAAAAATATTGATATATGTACTAAAATTTATTCATAGTATAACGTGCTAAAGTCTGCTAAATAAGTATTAAACTTCTAAGAAGAATATTATATTCAAGAACACTTTTATTGTAGATATCTCAGTTAAGCAATATTTGGGTATATATTTTACATATTTAAAAAAACCTAGAATTTATTTTCAAAGACCGCTTATAACATAGTGTTACGAGCTAGGGGATCGGATAGAAAATGCCGTCGATTTATTCAAGGGTTTATTTCAATAAAATCTACGAGGAATTCGTTCACACTAATATCTTGAAATTACGCACAGAAAAGCACTAATAACTCACACAATGAAAAACTGTCACTAATCACTTAAATTACTCAGTACTTTATCACTGGTATCACTTATTCGCACTTTTTCTCTTCGCTGTTTATCGCTTGGAATCGCATTCGAAACTGAACTGATTGGTCGCGTTTTGGCTCGCTTATATATCCCTGGGAATAGTCTCGAACGATATTTCTACGAGAACTTTCTAGGCGGGAGCGCTACTGAGTAGCGATCGCACAATTCTAGAACGCGCGTACTCGCTATCTCTTTCGCACACTGCTATGTGCCTGTCGTACGGCGTTCTAGAGTTCTCGGTCTAGCTTCGAGAAGGTTCTTATCTTTCCTCTCTTTCGCGTATCAAACAGTGCTTGTCCCACACCTAGAAAATTCGTTCTTGAATATTCCTTCATCAAAGGGGTATAACCAGGCCTGAAAACGCCTGAAAACGGGTCTACTATAAAGTGTACCATTCGTCTATACGTGTTCTGAAACCGACTGAAAAAATGTTTCAGCCTCCTGAAAACTACGGCAACATTATGTAAATTTCGATTTTCTAATATGTGATTGACCCTCTCCTGAAACGGTCATAAATCATATTTCAGCCTGCTGAAAAGTTCTCTAAGTAGTGGAAAAATCTAAAAACATTGCAGTTGACCCGTCTTCGTAACACTACCCTCTCCTTAGACATGCTCGTCCCGAGCATCATTACTTCCTTTATAGGGCGCCAATCGATTTATGTGAACGACTTTCGGTTTGCTCCTTAAACCACTCATTTTCTTTATCCGGTAGGTAACGTCATTAATCTTCTTGACTATCGTGTATGGACCGTCCCAGTCGGCTTGAAGCTTTGGTGATTTTCCTTTGCGTTTTGTTGGGTTATGGAGCCATACTTGCGAGCCTTCTTTAAATTCTATGTGATTCGTCTTCCTGTCATACCTAATCTTCGTAGTCTCACTTATTTTGCTTTGTGATGCTCGTACGTGTTCATGGATTTCATACAGTCTATTACGCAGATCTGCGGCATATTCTGTAACACTCTCCGGGGTGTCAGGTGGTCTTCCAGTTACAATATCCGCTGGTAATCTAAGTTGTCTCCCAAACATGGCTAAAGCAGGTGTAACGTTCGTTGTTTCATGAACCGCAGACCGGTATGACATTAAAAATAACGGAATATACTTGTCCCAGTCTTTTTGCTGGCTGTCTACCAATTTTGCCAAATGCCTTTCCAAGGTTTGATTAAAACGTTCCACCATTCCATCTGACTGTGGGTGATATGGAGTAGTCCGTGTCTTATGAATTCCCATTAACCGGCATACTTCTTGAAACAGTTGAGACTCAAAATTTCTACCCTGATCACTGTGCATCTCCAAGGGTACTCCAAATCTAGAGAATACGTCATTTACAAGTATCTCAGCTACTGTAGCTGCCTCTTGATTAGGAATAGCGAATACTTCGGGCCACTTTGTAAAATAATCCATAACAACCATGATGTACTTATTTCCTTTTTCTGTTAACGGAAATGGTCCGGCTATGTCAACTGCTATCCTCTCCCATGGTGCTCCGACATTGTATTGCTTCATACTCGCTCTAGTTCTCGTCTGTGGGCCTTTAACAGCTGCACAAGCTTTACATTTCCGAATCCAGTCTTCTACATCTTCGCGGCAATGTATCCAATAAAATCTCTCTTTAATTTTCAGAAGAGTCCTTTTCACTCCTAAGTGCCCGCCTGATGAGCCATCATGATACATTTCCAATATGTTGCGAACCTTGGATCTTGGCACAACTAACTGCAGATGAGATGCATCCCCTCGAGTGTTTTCCCATTTGCGACATAATACTCCATTGTGAAGAACTAAGCTATCCCATTGAGCCCAGTAACTCTTGGTCGTGGTGCTAGTAGATGCAACGTCATTCCATCGCGGCTTGATAGCTGAAGATTGCATCCAGTCCAGAATTGGTTTAATGTCAGAATCTTGTTGTTGCTCTTCCTGAATTAATTTCCCACACCAATCTGGACTAATGGTGTCTGTCCTTAGTATCCTCATATGGGCAACCTCTCTACCTTCGTGTCTTGTACAATGTTTGCAATCGTCCTCACATGGCCTTCGAGACAATGCATCTGCGTTCCCGTGGGCTCTGCCCTTGCGATGTTCAGTAGCAAAGTCATACTCTTGCAGTTGTTCGATCCATCGAGCCACTTGTCCTTCCGGATTCTTGAACTGAAGTAGCCATTTTAATGCAGCATGATCTGTTCTAAGACGGAACTTCCGACCTAACAAGTATTTGCTGAAGTGCTGCAGCGTCTTCACAACAGCCAGTAGTTCCCTCCGAGTGACACAGTAGTTCCGTTCTGGTTTCGACAACGACTTGCTGAAGTAGGCTATTACTTGCTCGTGCTCACCTTTTACTTGTGATAGTACACCTCCAATGCCAATTCCACTGGCATCTGTATCTACCACAAATTCGCCATCTGGATCCGGGTAGCCTAGTATCGGAGTCTCACATAGTCGGTTCTTGAGCTCATTGAACGCATCTTCGCACTCTTTGTCCCATGTGAATCGCCTCTTTTCTTCGGTGAGTCTGTGAAGTGGTTTTGCAATATCCGCGAAATTTTTCACGAATCGTCGGTAGTAAGAACATAAGCCTAAGAAAGCGCGGACTTCAGTTTTATCTTTAGGTACTGGCCACTCCTTTACCGCAACTATCTTATTGGGGTCTGTTCGAACACCGTCCTGTGATATAATGTGACCCAAGTAGCTCACTTCTCTTTTGAAAAATAAACATTTCTTAGCACTAAGTTTCAGGTTGGCTCCTTGCAGTCTGGTGAGCACCCGTTGAAGATTCCGTATGTGATCATCGAAGTCTTTCCCAACGATGACTACATCATCCAGGTATACTAAGCAGGCTTCTCCTATCAGCCCTGACAGTACTTTCTCCATTAGTCTTTCGAAAGTGGCAGGTGCATTGCAAAGCCCAAACGGCATAACTTTAAATTGCCATAGTCCTTTTCCAGTTGAGAACGCTGTCTTCTCTTTATGACTTGGGTCTATCTCTACTTGCCAGTAGCCACTTTTCAAGTCTAAAGTTGTAAACCATTTGGCCCCACTTAAAGTATCCAAGGTGTCATCTATTCTAGGTAAGGGATAACTGTCCTTCTTCGTGATATCATTAAGACGACGGTAGTCGACGCAGAACCTTAAACTGTTATCCTTTTTCTTGACTAAAACTACTGGAGAACACCAAGGGCTAGAAGATGATTCAATGACATTATGGTTTGACATTTCCGCAATCATCTTGTCTATATTCTTTTCATATGCGACAGGTACTCGTCGCGGTCGCAAACGTATTGGTGATTGACTTCCAGTCTCAATTTGATGTTTGACTACTCCTGTTCTTCCTAAGTCTCCATCGTGTGTAGCAAACATGTTTGAAAATGTATTCAATAGTTTCTTTGCTTTCGCAATTTCTTCTCTCGTCAAAGTTTCCTTACAGTCCTCCAATAGTGCTTGAACTATCTCGCGTTGTTTACTGACTGTACCATCTGCAGTGATAGCTCTATAGACGTCGTACCCACTTTTCAACGTGTTGCCCTTAAGAAAAACTACCTCATCTCTACACTTGAATGTGCCGTTCTTCAGATCAATCTTACAGTTGTAATGCTTCATGAAGTCTAAACCGATAATACAGTCATCCACAATGTCAGCAATTACCACCTTGTGTCTGTATGATCTTCCACCAATCTTGAAGGTAGCAATACCTTCTCCTCGAACGGTTATGTGCTGACCAGTAGCTGTAAGGAGCTGTACATTTCCACCAGAAAGACTTTTGTAAAATGATTTCAGAAGTTGGTATCTGATAACTGTCCGGGAAGCTCCAGTATCAAGGGTTAACTCACACCTAGTTCCGTTAACTTCTCCGTCGATGACAATGGTATTCCCATCCTGAGTTTGAGAGATCATAACTTTTGGGGCCTTCCTTACAGAACCGGCCAGCACCCGCCCCGTGGTCCTGGCTTCTATTCGTTTCCCTGCCGCTGTTCAGCGGCAGTCACATCCACGTCTTCGGGCTCCCCACGTCTTGTCTTCATTTCACTTTGGAGATTTCTCTTAGGGCATGAAAACCTCATATGCCCTACTTCTCCGCAGAGGTAACAAGTGGGTCCACGTTGGGAACTATGTTTTTCCGTGACAACCCTAATGCGGTTAGGTCGAGAATCCTTGCAAAATGTTTCCACTTCCAACGCATGGGCAAGAGCATTCTTGAGGTCCTTATGGTGTCCTAGGTTCACAGCCATTCGAATTTCACGGTCACGAATACCGTCGACGAAAGCTTGAACCAGCATCTTGTCTGCAACGTCTGGTGAGGACGCGTAGGCTTTCCTAACCAGCTTCTCTATTTCTAGTCCCCATTTTTGCAAGCTTTCATTTGATTGCTGTATCCTATCCTTTAATTGAGCCCTATAGACGTGCTCTAAATGTGCATCTCCGTACCGTGATTCCAGGGCATCCAGCAGTTGCTTCAACGTCACTTTACCTGTCTTGGTATCTAGTATGGTGAGGGCTTCATCTCGCAGTCCCATAATAAGGGCGGTGACAGCTTGATCGTCATTCCACCCGTTTGACTCTGCTACAGTCTCAAACTGTATTTTGTACGCGCCCCAAGAAGATGTACCATCAAAGGGAGGCACTTTCAGATTTCCAGATGGTGCTACAGACGTTACGACACCCGTGGTCTTCAGGCACTGCATTTCATGTTCCAATCCGAGAATCCGTTTGTCCTGTTTCGATAGCTTGCAATCCACGTCAGATTCCAAATTTTCAATTTTTTTATCAACTTCTTGTTTCAGATCTCCTAATTTTTCTCCTATACGACGAGCCTGTTCCTCCATCATACGTCGTGTCTGAGCCTGTTCTTCAACCATTTGGCGTGCCTGTTCCTCTTGACGGCGAGCCTGTTCCTCCATCAATCGCCGAACTTGTTCTTCCTGGTGACGGGCCTGTTCCTCTATCAATCGGCGTGCCTGTGCCTGTTCTTCCATCATTTGTCGTGCCTGTTCTTCTTGACGTCGTGTCTGTTCCTCTTGACGTCGTGCCTGTTCCTCTTGACGTCGTGCCTGTTCCTCTTGACGTCGTGCCTGTTCTTCCATCATTTGCCGCAGAGCAAGGAGGATATTGGCATCGTTGGTTTCACCCATCACGCGATTTGCATCGAAACTTTGACGTCGGGCAGCGTCGCGTGCTGCTTGTGCCCTTGTCTGCACTCCCTCCGCAGCTGGAGACTCTGCTACAAACTCCTCTTGACTCTCCCTTGGAGTAATTGGCATTTTTCTATCCCCAATTCTGACACCAAAATGTTACGAGCTAGGGGATCGGATAGAAAATGCCGTCGATTTATTCAAGGGTTTATTTCAATAAAATCTACGAGGAATTCGTTCACACTAATATCTTGAAATTACGCACAGAAAAGCACTAATAACTCACACAATGAAAAACTGTCACTAATCACTTAAATTACTCAGTACTTTATCACTGGTATCACTTATTCGCACTTTTTCTCTTCGCTGTTTATCGCTTGGAATCGCATTCGAAACTGAACTGATTGGTCGCGTTTTGGCTCGCTTATATATCCCTGGGAATAGTCTCGAACGATATTTCTACGAGAACTTTCTAGGCGGGAGCGCTACTGAGTAGCGATCGCACAATTCTAGAACGCGCGTACTCGCTATCTCTTTCGCACACTGCTATGTGCCTGTCGTACGGCGTTCTAGAGTTCTCGGTCTAGCTTCGAGAAGGTTCTTATCTTTCCTCTCTTTCGCGTATCAAACAGTGCTTGTCCCACACCTAGAAAATTCGTTCTTGAATATTCCTTCATCAAAGGGGTATAACCAGGCCTGAAAACGCCTGAAAACGGGTCTACTATAAAGTGTACCATTCGTCTATACGTGTTCTGAAACCGACTGAAAAAATGTTTCAGCCTCCTGAAAACTACGGCAACATTATGTAAATTTCGATTTTCTAATATGTGATTGACCCTCTCCTGAAACGGTCATAAATCATATTTCAGCCTGCTGAAAAGTTCTCTAAGTAGTGGAAAAATCTAAAAACATTGCAGTTGACCCGTCTTCGTAACAATAGATATCCTTAAATGTAAAAAAAATAATAAACCAATTAGTTTTTATTTAATTTCTCCGCGTCCTTGATTTGCGAACTGGTAGTAAATATAAATTTAGAATTAATTTAAAATCTTTTCTATTGACATTTCTGGACATTTCAAATCTACGTGGTTTTATATGAATAAAAATATTTTGAGTGTGATTCATGAATAAAATTTTAATTAAAGTTTCAATATTGCATTTGACCAGTTGTTACTTACAGCTTTAATACATACCATATTGATTAGTTTTATTGTAATAAACCCAAAAAATTAAATAAAAAATGCATAAAATTAAAAAAAAGTTCAGTTGCTGTGTTGATATTTTCTGGTTATACTTCCTTGGGCACTGGTACTGTCTACCAGATCCAAAAGTAACGAAATCAAATGTGTAGTAAGCTCTTGTATTTTTTTTTATTCTTTACTAGTGACTTTACAGCTTCGCACGGCTGCAATGCTGATGAAAAGCAGGTTTTTATTATGTATTGTTATTTCCGTCGCTGGAAAGCTCCGATAATATACGCGACATATACCATATAGACATATACCATCACGGACTTTTCTGTAGACCTTTTCAATGTGTACAATACTTAGTACATTATTTTGATAAAACTCGTAGGGTTCAGCCTGCGTTTGCAATGTAAGCGGGAAAAATGTTATTATTTACGACATCACATTAGAAACCTCAAAAATAACAGTACTTCTCTACTATTTAATGGATGTTATTATACATATAAACCTTCCTCTTGAATCACTCTTTCTATTAAAAAAAACAACGCATCAAAATCCGTTGCAAAGTTTCAAAGATTTAAGCATACAAATGGACATAGGGACAGAGAAAGCGACTTTGTTTTATACTATGTAGTGATTTTAATGTTCACATAAGGTTCCGATTATATTAAAAATAATTTATGATAATGATAATAATTATTACAATAAACTTCTAATATTTTATAATAAACTTTACAAAATAACTGTAATTTTCCTTTCATATAATTTTATAAGCATTTTATATTTTCCACCTTACTTCGATTATCGTTGCAAGCGTAAAATTTCAACAACTGCAAATCTTGTGCCAGATTCAACTCTTCAGTTGGCAAGGAGTGCGCCTTTCTCGAATTTTTGACGTTTTATTATATTTAAACTGAAACGTTTTAAACGTTTATTAATTGTTACTTATTTGAATACTAGACATATAAAATTATATAACTAAATTTAAATAATCAAAAACAATTGTTACGGCCTTTGAGGTCTGAGCCTCAGATTTATATATCCGTTTCCTGATTATTTCCTTTTTCTAATAGGCAGTTATGACGTCGCCTAAATAACCGCCTTCACTAAGGAACCGTAGACCTTTACTTCGTACTTCGCTCTCTCCACTCGAAACGGCTTTAGCTAAGGTCCGTGTCTTGCAAGAGGCAGGCACCCTTGCGATAGTCGCAGGATAACACCTCTTCTAGCCAAGTGTTTTTAAATCAATTTCATATACGACGGTGATAGAATTTCCTAAAAATTTATTTAAAAACAAAATATTTTTGATTAATTTTATTATTTATCGTTAATCATTACTGCATTTTAATTATTTTTCCATACGCCAAATACGTATAACTTTTAACGCGTGTACATAAGTCGAACACTCTTTTTTTATATTTTAAAACATTTTATAAGAATCACACACACAAGTAGCCCCCAGCGACAGTATATATTTTGTTCAAAGCAATTTAAACAGCACAGCTATAAATCTCAGTATAAACTGCGCATACTTCATATCCAGGCACGGCTAAATTCGATACTCGAAGCGGAAAACTTAATAAAATTCAGTCATATTCACATCGAAAAATAAAATTTCTTCGTCAAAAGGCTCACGCGCCCGTCATAATACAATCAGCAACAAACGCCTGCTGAATCTTATTCAATTTAGAATTACCGGATAGGATTTGTATCTGAGATTGAGCTACGTAATCGCGTTGAGAGTGATCCGATTTGCCCAATTTCCCCTCATACATGGCTATTGTCAACTATTCGCGACACGGGTTTCAAGATGTAAGTGATGCAAACGTTTAATCTCCCCAATTGAAGATATATCCTTTTACTTAATAATTATAAAATACTACCCATAACATCTTCATTTCTATATCTGTCCGCATTGAGCCTCTGTGGCTGGGTGGTGGAAAGACCTGGTTCTATCGCTCACACTTTTTTTTTGGGGTCTCAGGGCTAACCCTTTGCCCATGAGTTGGAGTTAGACATAAAAACAAAAATCCATTTAAGCACAGGCATCGAACATAAATTTATATTTGTAAAAGTACGTAGGCTAAGATTAAGAATTTTTATCGATCCTTTTTTAATTTTCTTGAAACTTTGATTGGGAATGCTATTAGATAACTGCTGTAAGCCAGTCAAAAGAAAAGCGATTACTATTAAAGAAAGAAAATTCCACTTCCACTTCGTTATACTTTTTAAGTTTTGCATCAGAGCTGACGTCATAATTGAAAAATCAAAGTGCAACCATTATCTGCAATACGCACAATAATCCGATCCATTACGCACCATAGTCAGTAGTATTCTTCATTGACAAAGGTCGCGTTACTGTACGGTGCCTGCTGCACTGCTAGTAATAATTCCCTTAGCGCAGCTGTTATGTGGAGGTTCGAGAGAATCGTGGGTCGCACCAGCGGTCTGCTGTTTGCCTTCCACCTTGCCGACGATAACCAGGTTGTCTAGGCTATCTGGTTCGCGACGGGCGATATGAATAAAGTGATAACGATACGGAGACAACAACTGAGAAACTGAGAAAACAGCTGTAAGGTGAGTTCAAATTAGTGGGATAAGTGGGATGTAACCATGTGGTGCATATTACCGTGTGGGATAATATACAAAAAACAGTTAAAGAAAACACATTTTCACCGGATTGAAACTATGTATTATTGTAAACTCATAATTATTTAACATAATTTTAAATTTATCCGACGTTTCGCGTGCTTTACAGCGTGCGTGGTCACGGTGACTGAAGACAAAAGGTGTTGAATGTCAAAAAAAGTATCACAGCTGTAGAAAAAGTATTATCTGTATTTAATTCCCCGGAATAGTTATCGACTTAAATTCATTATTAATTAAAATCGTTTCTGCAGAAATTGCTCACGGTGTCGTCCATTTTAGCGGATTGTTTGTATTGAGATTTTAATTTGAAATTTTTTGGATCCTAGGTGTTTTTTAACTGTTTTTTAAAAAAAAAACTTATTATTTTAAGGAAATTATATGGTTAACAGAGTAAATAGAGAGGTTGCCCACCAAAACTTGGGTATATGAAATAGCGGGAAAAAATTGGAAAATTGTCGCAAGGTCGAGCTAGTGTAAAACTTAAATGATATGGACATAGTGTATTCTTATTTTGGTTAAGTTACGTGCTAACATAAATTAAACAATCCTTTACATAATCAAAAAAGAAATTTTAAATCGTCAATTACTTATAACTTTCTGTGTTTAGTAGTCCAGTAGTAATCTATAACATATTGTAAACTCAAACTATTAAAAAACGAATGTCCAATTACAAAAGGTTACTTAATGAAACCCTCAGACGCTACCAAGTGACATTTCAACGACCTTGATTCATGGCTGTTAATCCACTTGAAGAAGCAATTGTGATGAGGGAGGAAAAAAGAATTTTTAACGTTATTGCCCCCTAGGGAGCAACTGAATTAACGCGAGTAACGTGACCGTGAAACGAAACGCTGCCTAATGCGTTTACTTATATTTGCAGATCACCGACTGAAGTGTTGATGGTGACAAAGGTACTCTGTTTTATAAATGAGTCTAAACTGCATCTCTTACTGTGAAATTTTATTTAAAAAATCAAAAATAAAAAGTCATTTATTCATGTAGGGAGCATAATGTACACTTCTAATTTTACATTTACTGCCAGTTCTCAAATAAAGGGTGTAGAACGGAAGAGAAGAACTGGCAATAAACTCTCCACCACTCTTTTTAATCGCCAAGTTGTTTCTTTTACACAACGTTTGTAAGATGCTGCAAGCATTACACCATTCCGTATGACAGCTTAAGTAATACAGAGTAATAAAATAAAGTAAAAACAAAGATTTGTCCCCTATTAGCAGGAGGCATGGTGAAATAGGAGCACGCACTTACATACTTGTGAGAACAACACGCAAATACATAGTCGAAACAACTAACATCATCGCATACATGAATTTAAGTACGACTACACAGCGTGATAAAAAGAAAATAATCGAGAGATGCAAGAAGACTTCCAATGACTAATTACGATAAATAATAAGGAGTAGATAACCAAAGTTATATCAGACTAGCGGATCCGACAAACGTTGACGACTAAATCGACAAAATCCTGTGCACACGTCTTACATACAAAAAAATAATATCCAATAATGTAAATCATTCTTGACCCAATGGGGTTCAAATGTGAACATACAAAAAATTTCATCAAAATCATCCCAACTCTTTAGGAGTTTAATTACGAACACATAGACGATTGTTTATGCTGTATACATTTAACATAATTAATAATGCTGTATAATATAATTATCTATAGAAGCATGCCAACTGCAGCGCCATCTGTCGGCCTTATTTGTGAATCTAAATTCCAAACCATCCAGGAAACCACCCAAAAGCATACAAAAAAATTCATTCAAATCGGTCCAGCCGTTTAAGAGAAGTTTAGTGACATACTATAGTAGCATATAACTAGCAGCCCCCGCGAACTTCGTTTTTCCTTAATGTGATTTTACCTACCATTTTAGTACCAACATGGAACATTTTGACTGAGAATGTTCGGTTTTCCGGAATGTAAACTTTTTAGGTATTTCTGTGAATTTTCCTCTTTATAAGCCTTAGAGTTCAAGTTATAAATTTTTTGTTATTTATTTTTAATTAACAAATGAAAAATAGACGATGATCGTAGAGAGTTGAAAATTAAAAATACTAAAAAATTGTCTAAAAATAAAAAAAATCCCTTTAATATTCAGGGTGATAAAAAAGGGATGTTGTCAGGATGATGAAAAAAAAACGATCGGTTTCATTACAAACACCGTGACACGACACAAGAAAGATAGATATTATACTATAAGAAAATTAAAGTAATAACTATGTTAGGTTTATATAGATAGATGGTGGCAACACTGTAAGGGAAACAGCTGTTTAATTTAGGTCCTGTAAAATATTATAATTTTTAATAATTTTGTAATATATTTCCTCAAAGTTTTTCCCTTTAATTGCGAAATAGTTCGTTAGTGTTGAGTTATAATAGGGTTTACTAGTAAAATTAGCGTTTGAAACGCTAACATTGTGATAAATCGTTAAGTGTCAGTTAGCTTGAAAAATTCAAAATTTTTATTTCCATTAACGAAATAACTTACTATTAACTTGTGTCAATTAGTGTTTTTGTGTGTTGTACATATTCAGTAAGTACTTCTTTAGGTTTATATAATAATAGTACTAATTGACTTCTGTCAATAGACTAACTTGAGTATTTACACTTCTTTTTGGTAGCCAAATCAACACCCTTATAGCAATATGCTGACTCGCAGAGGTCTTGCCTTACAAGAAGAGTCTAAGCTTAGGCTAGCACTAGGAGAATTGAAAGCTTCCAAAAAGTTGTGTGCTGAGTTAACATTAGAGAGAGAGGACAATGAAAGAGAACTATTGGATGTGCTAGAGGCCAATAAAAAGCTCAAAGCCGAACTATCATTGATATTTCAGCAAAATAACACACTTCAGGAGGAGTGTGTTATTTTGCTGAAAAGTCTTGAGGACTTGCTGAAAAGTCAATTGAACAAGCTTGATGGCTATGGCTTAGAATATGAAAGTGCCTTGAAACGCATATCTGATCTTGAAAGGGAATTGTATGAGGCTAATCAACATATCATAAAGCTTGAAGAAGCCTCTCACCAGAAGTCACAGACTTTAACACAAGACCTTTTCAAAGACTTAGTTTGCAATAGTTCAGAATCAATTTCCTCTACAGCATATAAAAGTATTAATGGATGTAGCAAAAAAAGAATAAAAAAGTACATTAAAATCAATAAATTTATAATTAAAACAAAAAAATTACTGAAAAAGCACAACATTGTATTAGACAATAAAAAATTAATGAAAGAAAACATTAAACTCAAAAGTAATATTGACATCCACTTAATTGAACTGGAAAATAGTAGGATTAGATATGAATTTGACACTGAACTATTACAAAAGGAGATCTTGAAACTTCAGAACATAGCAGATTCCATGGTATGGAAATTCCAGAAGTCTCAAAACATGGTCTCCAAATACTCGGCTGCTATGGAAGATCTTATCAAGATCTCCACAAATGCAGCACAATGCATTGAGTTTGAAAACTCAAGCCAATCTGTACAGGTGTCACCAGTATGTAGGGATAATAATATTATTACAAAGCCAAAGTTAAATGTAATGTACTGTGACCAAATAGGCCATCAAATAAGCCAATTTTTAAATAAGGAACAAAATCTTTTAAACAGCTCTTACCCAAATGCTACTTTTGGATATATTGTGAAGAATATTGTAAAAGAGTCTATAAGTAAAACTAATAATCTAATTATATTTATAGGCAATAGAGGGAATTTAAACAAAAAAGAGCTAATTAACTGCCATGAAAAATTATGCTCACTTCATCCAAAAAATCTGATTATGTTTACATTCCCTTATAGTAAAAACTTCACTCAACAAGAAAATAATGTAAGACATATTTTAAATCAGACAATGCATACATTTGCTATGTATAATAAAAACTTTACACTAATTGATACCAATAGGTACATAAGTTGTAATAATTACTTTTTGACAAAGGATAGATATAATCTACCTACGTATTTGAAAAGACAGATTGCTGATTCGCTATCATATTTATTGTTTATAACAGCCAAGAATTTGGCTCGACAACCTGCTTCTATTGAGCAGGTTTTAGTTAGTAAGACCTTGGAAGATATTCCAAGACATAGTATTTATAATTTAAATTAGTTACTAAGACAACAGAGAGTCTCTCTGGCAAAGAATTAGTCAGTAAGATAAGTAAATTTAAGAATAATAATAATAAAACTATCAATCTGGTTCACCAAAATATACAAGGCATGAAAAGTAAATTACTAGAAATTGAGTTGTTTTTGAGCAGTTAAAATATTGACATATTGTGTATTTCAGAACACTGGTTAAAGACATGTGAACTTATGTTCAATTTTTGCAATCATCAGATTGGTAGTTCGTTCTGCAGAGGAAATGCAATACGCGGTGGCTCATTAATATTGCTTCATAAAAAATTAAAATTTAAAGAAAGGAAGGACATAGTGAGCCTCTCTGTGGAACGCCTTATTGAAGTATCTTGTGTGGAGCTGGAGCAATTGATCATTGTTAGTTTGTATAGCCCTCCTTCAGCTCAATATGATAGTTTAGAAAAAATATTAGAGCAAGTTCTGTACAAATTGCAAAAATCCAAGAAAAAGTTGGTCGTTAGTGGAGACTTTAATGTAAATTTGCTTGACAACTGTAATTCAAGTAAACGTATGCTTAATCTGTTTAAATCATATAATTTAATTAATAATTTTATTGTACCTACTAGGGTAACAGCCACCACGGCAACATGTATTGACAATATCTATAGTAATATAGTTCCTCTCAACACCTGTATTATCAACAAACTTACATCTGACTACTCTGGTCAATTGTTTGAATTTCAAAATATACTTAAATGTAAAGATCCAAAAAAGACAATATGCACAATTCCTGTAACATATGATCGGTTAGACAAATTTAGAAAAAAAATTATATTTAATACGCCATTTTTGCGTAGTAACCAATGCCCTAATAATTTATATAACACATTCTTTGAATCATTTATTGATGAATTCAAAAATGTGTTCACTCCAAAGACTTTTTTGGTCTCGGAGAAACCTACCTTTTGTGACTGGGCACCTCCGGAACTACACAAAAAAAGGCTAAAATTGTATGAATTCTATGATGAAAAACAGTATAATGACAGTGAAGAATTTAAAACTAATGTTAGGACATTTTCAAAAAAATTTAGGCAAGAGTGTAAAATCGCTAAGGCAAAACACTTAAGTAATAAAATAAACAACAGCTCTGATAAGATAAAGGCTACTTGGAAAATTATAAACGAGGAGACTGGAAGAACCTCCAGAAAGGATTCTGAATATAAGATGAACATAAACGGTAAAGTAATTAGTTCCGACCTCGAAGTAGCCTCTGCATTTGAAGAGTTTTTTACTAATATTCCACTAAATACAACCAGCGTTCTAAATTCTTCGCCATCAGCCGCCCTTTTATTATTGCAACAGAATGTTCCTGTATGCAATCGTGAGTTTATATTTAGCCGCATTAGCTGCAATGATATTATAAAAACATTTAAACAGCTAAAAATAAAAAAAACTAAAGATCTTTGGGGTGTATCTGTTTTCATTGTACAACCGGTAATCGATGCTATCAGTTCAGAGTTGGCTATAATATATAATTAATGTATAGATTGTGGAGTCTTTCCAGACCAGATGAAGTTTAGTAAAATCACACCGTTATTCAAAAAGGGGAGCACTTCTGACCCCACAAATTTTAGACCCATATCTGTGCTGCCTGCATTGAGTAAAATTTTTGAGAAAATAATTCTAGATCAATTACTGATACATTTTAATAATAATAAACTTATGCATAGCCAGCAGTATGGTTTTACAAGAGGTCGCTCTACAGCCGATGCTGGCGTTAAATTAATTTCCGAGATTTTAAATGCTTGGGAAAATTCTCATGATGCCATTGGAGTTTTTTGCGATTTATCAAAGGCTTTTGACTGTGTCCATCACGAAATCCTTATCAAAAAACTTCAACACTATGGCATTGGCGAAAAAGCGCTAAATCTTATGGAATCATACCTGAGCGGTAGAATTCAGAAGGTAAATGTAAATGGAGCTATGTCACAGGGATCGTCTGTTACTATGGGCGTACCGCAGGGCTCCATACTTGGTCCCATCTTATTCCTCGTCTATATAAATGACCTACCATTTCTTGTAAAGGAGCTTCACGAGATAGTACTGTTTGCTGATGACACTTCGCTTTTATTTAAAGTGAAACGACGAAATCCATCACTTGAGAATGTAAACAGTGCCATCTCCAGTGTGGTTCACTGGTTTAGTACAAATAATCTTAAGTTAAACGAGAAGAAGACAAAATGTATTAAATTTGAAACTACAAATGTAAAAAGTAGTCATTCTCAAATAATAATTAAAGACGAGGAAATAGACTTTGTTGATAGTGCGGTGTTCTTGGGAATTACTTTAGATAGTAAACTCCAGTGGGGCCAACACATAGAAGGTCTTTCGAATAGGCTAAGTTCTGCAGCGTTCGCAGTGAAAAAGATACGCGATCTTACGGATGAGAATACAGCAAAGCTCGTTTATTTCAGCTATTTTCATAGTATCATGTCATATGGTGTTATTTTGTGGGGTAATGCCGCTGACATTAATTCGATATTTGTAGTGCAAAAACGGGCTATAAGAGCGATCTGTGGGTTGTCCCCACGGGAGTCAGTCCGAAATAAGTTTAAGGAATTAAATATTTTAACTTTGGCAAGTCAATACATTTATGAGAATATTTTGTATGTGCGGAAAAATATAGATATCTTTAAAAAGAATAGTAGCTTCCATAATTATAGTACTCGTAATAAAGACAAAATTAGCGCACCAACCACGAGGCTGCATAAAACGAGTAATTCTTTCCAAGGCAATTGCATACGTTTTTTCAACAAAATCCCTAGTGAGATACAAATATTGTCAATAAATAAATTTAAATCGTACATTAAAGTAAAACTGCTTGCTAAGGCCTATTATAATATAAATGAATACTTAAACGATCATAGTGCTTGGATATGAATTGCTTCAGTATAAATAGGTAACGCGACAGAATCTCTCGGCTGCATTTTCAGACTATGGGGCGATCGTCGACATCTACGACTTTTTTTTAATGTAAAGTGGGAACAAACCGTGATTCATGTGGTATCAAATTATTTCAGTATAATTAGTATTATTACTATTTTCTTGTGTAGCCAAGTGCACATTTCAAGGATCGTCATGCTCACTCAAATGTCATTGCTTGTGGCGGCGTCCATGCGTCGGGTTGTCTCTCTCCCTAAAATATGGCGAGGGGGCCGATGGCTGGCCATGCGTCATACTCGTGAACGGGTGCTACTTGTGGTGACTGGTCGTACTTGAATTCGTGTATGCGGTGATATTAGTTGTTTATACTACGTATTTGCGTGTTGTTCTCACGAGTGTGTAAGTGCGTGCTCCTATTTCACCATGCCTCCTGCTGATAGAGGACAAATCTTTGTTTTTAATTTGTTTTTTTATTCTTTATTACTCAATATGTCATATGGAACATGGTGTAGTGGTCGCAGCTCCTTACAAGCATTGTGTAAATAAAAAAAAAACTTGGCGATTAAAAAGAGTGGCGGAGAGTTTATTGCCAGTTCTTCTCTTCCGTTCTACGCCCTTGATTTGAGAACTGGCAGTAAATGTAAATTCACAATTTTTAAATTTTTTGACGTTCATAAGTGTACATTGTTACCTACATGAATAAATAAATTTTGTTTTTTTTGTTTTGTTTTATGAACAACTGTTTACAAAATGTTAAGTTAGTTTTGTAACTTAACCTCCTAACTTTTACTAATGTATACTAAACTCATCTAGGCGTACATGTCCAAACTCGTAAACAAACCTGTACAAATGTTTATTACTCATTTAATATTAATTACACGTTCGTACAAGACAGCACTAAAACCCCTAATAAATACGAAAATACTAGCCCAAAAAAATACATTTGTAAAATATAAATGTGAAGATGAAACATCAAACGACACTCAGCCCACACCATCTGCTTATTTGTTAAAATATTCAGCGAATCTTTCGCGTGCATTTTGTATAATGAAATTTTAATCATCACTCCAGTGAGATGCCTTCTCTTTTCCTTTAAATAATTTTTGCGTCAACACACCTTCTATTTTCAAAGTGCGTTCAGTTGTTAAGGAAAGTGGTTTTCCTAATTAATGCTATAATGATTATACACGAAATGTAAACCGCCTTAAATCTAGGCTACATAGTGTCTACGAACAATTAATAAATTTGCACACATGTATAGTAGGGAATGGTGAACATGGCGTTGGAAAACATGTTCCTTTTTTAAAAAAAGAAACACTAAAATCTATAGGTTATTTATTTATTTAATACTTAATTTTAATTTCATACATTTTGATTTTTGAGATTGTCACATTTTTTAATTGACTTTGTGTCACATATCTTGTGTTAGACGAATTTTTTTGAATCATTTTGTATGGTGTTTTATGCGTTTTGTGACTATTGTCATGTAAGGAATCTAACATCTCATATTGTTCAAACTAATAGAATTTCTCCATATCATTACGACAAATTGGTGCATTTTTTCTTGTTAGTGATATATAGAAAGAAGGTATGTACTTTGGAAGTAATAATTTTGGTATAAAATTGTGTACCGACGGCCACCGAACCGTTCTTTGTGACATAAATTCTTGGGTCGTGGGCCCATTTCCACACATAATCGCTCATTATGTCCGATATGCGTAACGTCCCGGCTAGCTAAGCTAGCCTAGCTCCTTCCTGAAGCATAGAATATTCCTGGACACTTCGCAGGCTTCACATAGCGAGCTCACTGTTCAAGGAATTCTGCATGCTGGGAAGCTACAGCCACGCATTCCAGGACTACGTGGGATAATGATTCCTCTGCACAAGGGACTGTCTGTCGCGCCTGGGACAAATAAATATTTCATGGCCCGTAATTATCATCCTTATTATTAAAAACCAGGACACAACAATTATTAGGCAACTGGAGGCCTTATCACTAACAAGCGATTACATTCAGGAAACCCTAGTAACGAAAAACCACTAGAATTCTACTACCACAATACGAAACTTAAATCTAAAAAGCAAAAGCTAAAGTACATTTTAATAATTAATAAGTAATTAAAGTAACAATATCTTAACTTTCCATCGTTCCTAACGATCGCACCATTAATCATGAAGTGGATTAGTACGTCTACTTAAAAGGTCGTATGATTTATTTGCAAAACAAAATATTACAGTTTGTAACTAGAAAGCTGACATTTTACAAGGCTCTTGCAAACTTATTGCTACCATTGCGAGACTTTTACAACGTCAATCTGTATGCAAAGTTACTAAGCTAATTATTTCACGGAAACGTAACGCGAGGTATCTATAATATCACAAATCATTTAAATGTTATATGACGTTACCAAAAATATTTTGGATCAACAATATATTAAACATTTCATTGGACTGGTTTTTCCAATAAAATTCTTAGAAGAATTACGTTTGGTTTTTTTTTTTATAGAACAGGGGGCAAACGGGTAGGAGGCTCACCTGATGTTAAGTGATACCGCCGCCCATGGACACTCTCAATGCCAGAGGGCTCGCGAGTCCGTTGCCGGCCGGCGGTTGATGGCGGTTTTTTTATGGATGTTCAGTCATGTAAACACTTTACATATAGCAACAACTGGTTTTAATAGTTAAAAATGAGCTTATTACTAAGATATCAACAGGAGTGGGGTTGCAACGCTGAATTAAAAAAGAACTACCTTGATTTATTTCGTTAATCAAGTGACACTTATCGGAAACAAGAATGTTAAATTACAATTTATGAATGTGCTAAAAACTAAATGGCTTCAAATGTGCGATGTTTGTTAACGCTATCAATTATTAATTATATATATGTGTCAGGGAATGCTTCGATTATCAGGATTTCGTTTGTATTACGTTTAAGATTTATTATTTTATTTTATTTGATTTGTTGTGTAATTCTTATATTGTTTCCTATTTTAAAATAATAACTTAAGGAATACAAGTACGACTATTGTTTGTATTGGTTGTTCTAATCAGAGCAGATCACGTGCCACGAGTGGGGTCGAGGCGCCATCTTGAATTATGACAGCATGTTCTGGGGCAACACCGCTCTTCGTTGAGGATTCGAGGGAGCAGTGTCAGACGTTGGAACGAGTTGGGTCTTTTTGATTTGTGTTTGAGTAGATTTTGATTAAAAGTGAGATCGGTGCCTTGAACCCGCTGCGCATTATAATCTAGGCTAAAGTGCCGTTTAAAGTTTTAAAAGGAAACAACTTAATTTTATTAAATATTGTACCATCTATGTTCGTGTCTTTTGTGATCGCACTTTACCCACATGTTGCTCACTAAACCCACTAATGATGTTGATATCGAAGACGGCAATATTTCTTCGAGATATATGAATACTTAAATAAGTTAGGTTACATAACTAGAGTAAAATATATTATTGTTCGATTATTGAAATGTGATGTGGGTAGATTAGTTTGTTTTGCAGTGCAATAGCTAGTGAGGCGTAGTGTGCGTCGCAGTTAACCTTATACATTCCTGAGAAGTTTTCAGTAATCCAGTCCACCTTTGGGAGTCTATCAGACAGTCTCTCACTGACGATTGCTATAAAAAACTCTAATTAGACAATAAATATCGTCTTAATATCCGATACAGAGTTTGTTTTAAATAAAGTAGTTCTAGCGTAAACTAGAGAGTAATGTTTTAAAATTTACATCTTACTTCCTCTGTTGTTTGTCTGGGACCTCATATATGTATACTATATATATTCCGCTAAAGAAGTCCAATGGGAGAGATTACCCGTTCACAGAATCTCCGTCTGCTGCATGAAAACATAACAGTAAAACTATAATCAATAATGTGCTAACAAGCGTGTTTTTAGTTTTGATTCACGTATTACGTAAAGTGGTATAACTAACAAATAAACAATCGAGTCAACAGCTGGTCCACGAAGGCCTGAGGGATCTTACCTTTCTCGTTAAATTTTTTTATTTTTTTTATTTTATAGAACAGGATGCAGACGGGCAGGAGGTTCACCTGATGTTAAGTGATACCGCCGCCCATGGACACTCTCAATGCCAGAGGGCTCGCGAGTGCGTTGCCGGCCTTTTAAGAATTGGTACGCTCTTTTCTTGAAGGAAAGAAAAGAGCGTACCATCTCATAAATATTCAATAACTAAGTCAAAACAATATTAATTTTATAAACTTGTTTATCTTCAAAAGTATCGTTCTGAATAGAAGTTTTATCCATTTGAATTATTAGTAATCAAATTGAACTTACTTCGTTAAACTTCAATTTTGTATACAAATTTATCCAATTAAAATTTGAATTACTTTGTTTACTGTTTATTTATTAAAAGGCTTAACAGAGCTTTTTGTTTATTTGTATCTTACGATTTTGATTGAAGAGTATTTTAAACCGCATAAAACCTAATTTATATTGAATACTGATTGAATTATTGAACTATTACAGAATTTATTTATTTATTATTATATGGGAAATCAATTATCGTGCACCCTGCCTAAGAAATACTCAATTAATTCTAGTATAAAATTTCCATACATAATTCAATCGTAGCTTTGAAAAGAACATTCAATTAAATTGCTTTAAATGAAACCCTTAAATCTGAATGATTACATAAGCCATTCAAATGTGACGTTACAAACCTTTTAGGTCTGGCCCTCAGATTTCTGTGTCTGTTTTAAGATTATTTGTTAATCTAAATGGCAAATAGGTGATCAGCCTCGTGTGCCTGACGATGCCGGCTTCCTCACGATGTTTTCCTTCACCGTTTGAGCGAATGTTAAATACACTCGCAGAAAGTCCATTGGTGCAGCGGTAGAGTTGGGGATCGAACCTACGACCTCAGGCATCAGAGTCGCACGCAAAAGCCACTAGGCCAACACTGCGCATAATGCTTCTCACATAGGCTAATTGATAAAGATAAAATTCACCATAGATCCAACTGTGGCTGAGATCTCTAACTAATTTTTTTTGGAATTATTAATAATAGAGAAAAAGTCCTGCAAAAAAGATTTATTTTATAATTTTACCCATACACAATTTATTTAAAATAAATTATATCTAGTCTTCGTTATTTAGAATGTAGATGGTAATTTTTTTTTAAATCAATACCTCCCCTTAAAAATATTAATTTATTACTTTAATCCTTAAGTAGTTCATTTACAACTTATATCATTTAATTTAAACTCGTTGATTGTAATAACCACTATTCACTCTCATCTTTATTCATGAAATTTACATAAAATACATTTTAATGTCCACTTCAGCCCGGTAATGAAGGCGAGAAACGTCGCCTCTGGTCATTCTCATTTGACTCGTACTGTAAATATGATGCCGTCGATTCTTAAGAAAATTAAACTTACTGGAACTTAAAAAAAAAGTGTGTGTACTTATGTACACGCGTTAGAAGTTATACTTCTTTGGCGTATGGAAAAAAATAACTAAAATGCAGTAGTGATTAACGATAAATATTAAAATTAATCAAAAAGATTTTATTTAAATAAATAAATAATAAATTATTAGTATCAACGTCGTATATGTAATTGATTTAATAAAAACACCAAAATAATATTTATTTATTCACACTGTTTAATTGTACCCTTACGAAACACGTGTTCTACATATAAAAATACTAGAATATACAACTTGAACATAGTTATCAATTTTCATACCACCTAGAACTAACTTCATGCTGTTAAATTTAGGTGTCGGTGTGCGCGCGCATCGTAAAAATTCACTCTCATCATTTTTTCTCCATCGCGCCAAAAGAAGTATAACTTCAAAAATCACTTTATTAGACTTAATTTGCATTGATAAGGATTTAATACATCTTATCTTAATATATATATAAATTTAATAAATACTTAAAAAATTAGTAAAAACATAATAAATACTTCTGAATGTATTAGAAAAATTTGCATTTGTATGTAACACATTACATTTTATACTTTCATTCTCAAGGTTGTAGAAATACAATACGTAGCGAATCGATGAGATACAATATTCATTTCGGTTAACCTTATACATAATATACTTCTATTAGCACTAAACGAGGTCTAGACAGTATCTTAAATGATAGTTTCGTGTTACTAACAATTTGGTTTATTCATGTTCTTTTTTTAACTAAATGAAGGTAGAATCTATATAGGTAAGTTGTTGCAATACTAAATTACACATGGAGCTACAGTTGAATTTGATACCTAATTATACATATGAATTATGAAATTATCAAGTTTATAAAAATAATACGAAATTATAGGATCTAGAAAAGTGGTGTGATTTTCAAGATGTTTTACTTAAATTATAAATTAGTCAATATGTAGAAATATAATTTATGTTACCAAGCCTGTGCATTTTGCTTACTTATGTTTCCTTTCTTTAAAAGTGAGGCGATTACCTAAGTCGGAGCTACGCCCGGATAGACGAAGGACCTGTCTGCTGCTTTTTATAAGAATACTAGCTGCCCCCGCGAACTTCGTTTCTCCTTAATGAGATTTTACTGAGCCTACCTGTTTAGTACATACCAACATGGAACATTACGCTATGCTATCCCAGAGACAGTTCGGTTTTCCGGAATGAAATCTTTTTCGGTTGTTCTGTGATTTTTTCTCTGTATACCTCAGAGTTCACAACATAAGTTTTTAATAATGAAATAAAAAATAGGGGTTGATTATAAAGGGTTTTCAAATTAACCTTTATTTAAGGAAAATTCAGGGTTATATGTATTTACTAATGCTGTATCATAAAAAAAAAGTATTTTTTTTATATCTAAAATTGAAAAAAATATATTTAGGCGTGGATTACCCTTAACATTTAGGGGGATGAAAAATAGATGTTGTCCGATTCTCAGACCTACCCAATATGCACACAAAATTTCATGAGAATCGGGAAAGCCGTTTCGGATGAGTTTAACAACAAACACCGCGACACGAGAATTTTATATAATATAAGATACTAGAATTTAATTACTTAGCAATTATTATTGTGTGATTGGTAAATATAGAATGACAATAATGTTCTGTATTTTTTAAAGAATCCTGTTGACCTAGGTACCGTATAATTTGTTGAAGCATTTATCAAGTCGAGTTTTAAAAAACGATGTTAAATCGTGATACTCGTACTTGTTTGAATATAAGACAATTGCCTAATAAAAAAAAAATTGGTTGCCTGTAAAGTCGGTATACGGGCGAAAGTTTTACGTGACAACGACTTTGAGTGGTAAAATAATTTTAATGTGAATATTCATTCGTATAGTAGGAAGAAGGATGAAATAATAGTAACAATTTAAAACATTATGTCTGTCTCTCTCGCTCTTAGGCGGGCTAACCATGCCCGAGTGGTAGGGACGCGTGCCTCTCACTCGCTCTCATTGTGAGCGCATAACGTGAGCGGAGCGTAACGCAGTTTCTTGAAGTGTCACCCGGCAAACCAATTTATAAGACGTTGTCACGTCAAAAATTATTATAATTGAAATTACATAAGTAACTGTTGATGTACTCCTTCGGACTAATACCAGCAGCTGAGTTTCATTATCGGACGTCAAGGCAGAATACAAAATAACATCCGTATCACCTGGATGTCCGTCGTTCCACAACTGAGCGTTTTTTAACGCAGTTTTTGCCTCGCACCAACACTGTGGAACCAGCTGCCCACTGAAGTATTTCCGAACCAATTCGACTTAAGGTCCTTCGTAGCAATTGTTAAAAGGTCGGCAACGCAACACCAGGCAACGTTTACCTCCTATTATATAAAAAAAATATTTTTTATTTTTATGATGTTAAAAATGCGTTTTTATCTGGGTAGGATTTTATGCAATGCAATGTTCGAATGCAAGTAGTAGACTTACCAACTTCTGATAACGAAGGGACTATGCCATAGTAACATATTAATCGTACATCGTATGACCGAAAAATATATTCCATTGATTCATTTAAGTACTAACATATTGGCTGCGATATTTTAAAATTTTAAAGTTTTATTCACTATGAATACTCTATCTTAATAATGTGGTTTTATCATTTTCTGTATACAGATAAACAGAAATTCTGAAGCCTCAATACTGAATGCGACGGGATGCAGAATTTCATAAAAACGGGACGCTACAAATAGCTTGAAGGAGCTTAGAGAGCTTTCAAAAGATTTTCCAACGTTGGTTAATTTTTTTACTGTGTCATTGGAATGTTTTTTAATGCATGCTTTTTATTTGCTGATGAGGTGTAGAGAGCTGGAATGATTTGGAGTGAGGTAAATTGAGACTCTTAACGCTGAAGCCGGATGGGTCACGATGGGCGCCCTCTGATTTCAGGACAGGTTAAAGGTCAAGTAAGTCATGCTTTAAGTATTAAATAATGATAATTCAGCGCTGTGAGTCTTGGTTTTAGATTTCTTGGTTTCAACAGCTTTTATCAACAGACATTATCGCTTTTTGGGTCTAATAGATCGGTTTCTATTATTTCTATATCTCTCAGACTTGAACGCCAATTACACGAGGCAAGTTTCTTGCCTGTATTATACAATTATGTATATCGATGCAATAAATGAGTTGCAAGGTCTAAACCAAACGTTACATTTGATCAATGCAATACTTGAACGAAAGCGCCATTGGTGTACGCACGTACAAACCTGTGTTTGGACAAGTCAAAAAAAATTTTGTTTTATAATCATTACTCAATGAAGGTGACTGGTCGTACTTGAGAGATATTTAATGTAAATATAACTAGTGCCTTCACACAATAAATTTCCTTACTGAATTTGGGTTCTGTTTCAGGACTTGGCATTTTTTCAGTTTTAAATTTCGAACACGTACTGATAGGATTGTCACAGTGATTGGGTTTATAAAAAAGGAATGTTCAGGATACAATACATGAAAGAGCAGTATTGGCCTACAGGCTTCAGCGTGCAACTCTCATACCTGAGGTCGTAAGTTCGATCCCCGGCACCAATGGACTTTCTTTCTATGTGCGCATTTAACATTTGCTCGAACGGTGAAGGGAAACATCGTGACTTAACCGAACCGTGACGAAACAAACATGTCTTAGGCCTCAAAAAGTTGATGACTGATCAAAAAGCTGATCACCTACGTGCCTATTAGATTTAAAAAATGATCTTATTCAAAATCTATAGTATTCACAGAATAGGAGGAAACCAACCTATGTATATCCGCGACGGAGGCTAATATTTTAAACTATTTTTTTTTAATACAGTTCTGATCACTGTTTTGTTTTGTTCCATTATGTATAAATAACTAAAAAAATTCTAAATTATCTAAAGTTTTTTTCTCATACTGGTTGCTTGGAATAGATCACTAAATCAAGTATATCTCCTTGATAAATTCCGGTTAGTTGTATTTTATTTCTGTTTATGCTTTTTCTTATTCGGTCCTTGACAGAGCGGTCGTGATCTCTATGTGGTAATAGAAGGCGCGGATGTGATGCGCTTCACGACGTTCCGCCATCGTTGCCTATTGGAGGTCATCCTGCTGCACTGATTCAGTGATTCTCCTACGGCTGACTTAATCTGATCAGTCCAACGTGTAGGGGATATGCCGCGCGGTCTAGTGCCTTGCACCAGTTCCACCTTCCCCTGGACGACGAGGCGTTCAATGTCAGTTTATGCAACGGCGTATTAATAAAAAAAATGATGTGGTGTCGTGGGACACCAGGTAGGAACGAAGTTGCCTAATGTAGAATCGACACAAATTGCAAAATAAACGTGGCTACTCACGCGTAAAATGTATCTATAATGTGAGTATTCGCCACGTGCTTGTCCATGAATTAATGAGTATATACTACGCATTGGCGGGGTGGAGGGGTAATAGAAAGAGAAGGGATGAGAGAACGAAAAGAAAGAGGGAGAAAGAGAAAGGTATTTTTTTCCACGGATTTTTTCTTACGGTTTTACTATCACAATTTTTTCAGTTCGGTCGCGCAGAAAAATCCCTATCCCCTCCAAGCCTGCCGTAAGGAACTTCGTTCCAATATATAAAATTAATGAAGAAATAATAAACAGTAAAACATTTGTTAATTGTTGAGGTATCTTTATAATGTATTATGGTACAAACTTTTACCTATTAACATAATGAAATAATGCAAATGTACCAGCTAATATCCGACAAAGTTTCTTATAAGATTACGTTGTTGCCATTATAGTTAACTCTACATTATATTAAACACAAGACAATACACTTAGATGCTCGGTTGTTCTAGCAAAACATTTTCACCACAAAATTGCTTTTATGTGTGTGTTTAAAAAAATGTCTCAATTAAATTAATTATTATTTGTATTAAGCCTTTGGGTATATTTACATATTTGTTTTACTTTGCTATGCATGCGATCAGATTTAAACGGAAACGATTTTTATTTCGTGGGAATTCAAGTTATACGGAACCTTTATGTCGCCAACGCGCAGTTTTAAAAAAATAAATCGTCTCAATAGTACTAAGTACGTACTGTCATCATTTTTGTATCATGAAGTTGTAAGTACTTTACGTTTAACAACATATTAAGAGTTTTCTTAGTTTAATATTTGGAGCCACTAACACTGCTCTTTGAAAAAAATATAATTAAAAATAAATTAAACTGAATTTTATTTAATTTGCTTCAGGATACATAAGACACAATTTTTGTTATAAAAGTAATTGAAGGGCTATTAAATTTTCTTTCCATCCTCGTATTACTAACGGCAAATATTAAAACGGAAAATATAAAAATAATCCGAGTTCAAGACGGAGATATGAAATATTAAAATCGTTTAAGCAGCGAGATCTTTCACAAATTTCTTAGGAGACAAATAGTTTTAAGAACAGAAAACTTCTCAACATCTCTCCACAATCCTTATATTTAACCCTGCGTGATGACTTTACAATTCCTAAAATGTAGTTTCTGAGAAATTAAATTGAATTTTATTTTCGTATATTATGGGTACACGATGTCGTTGCTGCTTGTATAACGTGTCCGTGTATTTCTGTATGTAGTGTGTACTCTGTTTCCGCACTTGGACTCTCATAAGATCTGTCATGCGTTAAGCTTGTCTAGCTCCAGAAGTCACTTCACTTCACTTCACGTTCATTAGGAAGCCAAAGCCGAAATAACGAATTAATACATTTAATAAAAACTAATACGGCGGGCATGCTATCAGCTGCCATTGCATTATGTCACAGAGCTCATCAATTAAAAACGTCAATGTCAAATCTGTTTAGGTTATACCTGTGGTTGTTCGATTTCCCAATCGATACATAAACGACTGTTGATAGTTAAAAGTTATTATTATTACAAAAACTAATTTAATATACTGGCGTTACGGCTAGCTGTGATTGTCATTATGTCATAATGCTTATAAATGAATAACATCAAAGAGAAATTAGTTCAAACCAAATTGTAATGGTATATTCTAAACAACTTGCGTTCTTCCTAGACTTGAATAAAAAAAAATCGGTTCTCTGTAAAGTCGGTTTACTGACGATAGTTGAACATGGCAACGTTATAAGAAAATACTGATAGAATGGTTGCATTTTTCAATTACAACAAAATTTTAATTTTATTTGTTTGATAGACATTTTGTATGGATATAGAGAAGGAGGTAAATGGAAATCGCAATTGAATTGATCAAGTTACATTTATTTCTACCCATAGCGGTACAGTTGTCATTTTTTTGCTGTCCACGCGGACGCATCGCTCAGTCTAGTAGGAAAGAGACATATGTCGAACGCTGCCGAACGCGGAGGCCGATTGTGCGTCTTTGTCGCTCGTTCCGCGCTCTCGCTTGCACTTCAAGCCTTAAATGGATCACCTCAGAGCAAGGTAACGCCGCATGAGTCATGTTTTTTGGTGCGTGCAGCCGGCTCAAACAAATTATAAGACACTGTCACGTCAAAAATACAAAAAAGCATACACCAAAATGAATCAGTCAGTGTCTTAGCTCTTTTATATATTTTTTTATACACACTAAATAGCATTTAATCAATTTTCCTGTCAACCATTCTTCACATTTCAAGTAATCGACATACTGTGTTTCTCTCACATAAATATTGTATGAAGCAAGATGTGGCTATCAAGAGAATATTCTATTTTATTTTAAGACACGAACAGGGCGTTTCAATGGACGATAGTGCTCTTCACGTTATGGGAATAAAGGATCTACTAAGTTTAAGAGCATGGCTAATGGATGAAACCAACCAGAGATAAATATTCAAATTTGAACCTTAACACAACTGTGTAAGTCTCAATTTTAAAATTGTGAACATTTTGGGCAGTTGTATATAATCGCGGCTACTTAGGAAGTTAATTTATTATTTGTTTCGTCTCTTTACTGATGTTTTCTCGAGCTCACTTGCAAGCACATTAAGGAAATAAGATGAAAATCTTCTAAAAGCGGTAATAATTGAACGTGAACATTATTTTCTTTGTGTTTATATTTTTTGCTTGTTATTTAAAAAATTAAATAAAAATCTATGATGGTGCTTTCGCGAATGTCTTTGACATTATGAATCCAATCTTAATTGAAGTTAGTCGAAAATAATATATCATTAAAACGAGCGTAATTTGAGGATTGGACTTTTTGAGTTAATACAAAATTGGTTTTAGAAACTTTCAGCGTTGTGTTAGATAATGTTCTGAAATCAAATTGATAACCTCTTCCATATCCTATCCTTTTTCACCTATCCATTTTTGAAAAAGGTTCAAAACAACGACTTTTTGTATATAGAACAGGGGGCAAACAAGCAGGAGGGTGACCTGATATTAAGTGATACCGCCGCCACCGCCGCCCCCATGGACACTCTCGATGCCAGAGGGCTCCCGAGTGCGTTGCGGGCCTTTTAAGAATTTGTACGCTTTTTCAAAAAAATAATAATTACTATAATGCAAACTATTTATGTTAATATTTATACGCTTACAAAGAAGTGGAGCAAAAAACTTCTAAACTGGTGCCCAAGGTACAGCAAACGGAAAAAAGGGAGAGGGAGACCACTTAGATGGGTGATATACCAAATAAAAGAAACAGCAGGTGGTACATGGCGGTAGGGAATCTCTAGGACTCCCGTGGGAGATTTAGGCATGGCATAAAAATACTATAGTTTCCAATTCTCGTTAGATTTTAGGTAAAATAAGTCCCTTAACTTTCCCCTATCTCCCCTCATAGTGGAGATCATAAAGTTATTTCGACATATAATTAGAAAAATAAATTCTCAATAACAACTACAATTATTGTCAAAGTACTCTCCCACATACGAATGCGGCGAGGTTGATTAATTAACGTAGTTTTAATAAGTTTAAATGCGGTTTCATTAAAGTTGTAGCACCACGCTTCTCGACATTTCTAGTTATAGATATATTTTTCTATTTGTGTTAATAATAATTAATCTTTTTTATTATTAAATTTTAAATCTGGAATAGCAGGGAGTTAATCTTTCCCAACTGCCTATTTCTTCCTATTTCTCTCTATCTCCTATATGGGGGGGTAGGGGTGATCATAAAGCCAACAAATGATCTCTGGCATTGAGAGTGTCCATGGGTGGTGGTATCACTTAACATCAGGTGAGACTCCTACCCATTTACCCCCTATCCTATTATTTATTATTATTATATTTGTGAATAATTACAACAATTAACTGCTTAAACGTGTGATGAGGAGCGTGACACAATGGGTGAAGGGCTTTAAAACATATGATTAAATAAACCTTGGCGATAGTTCTATCATAGGATAGAAACTATTTGTTGTATATTGTATACATTTCTATAGGCGCGTCCACACAGAGCGAGCCGCACGTAGCAGCCCGGTGAGTGTGGACGTGCCTCAGCCGAGACAGCGCGCGTGCTGCCGCGGTCGAGCGACCGAACGTCTAGGTTGAGCTCGAACAACAGCTAGGTTGAGTGTCGGCTTTTTGATTTGCTCAAAGGAACCCCAGTCGTTTGCCGTGCGCACTCTTTAGTTCGGGCTTAATGTGAGCGGCCGCCTTGAGATAAGTTTCCTCGCGCGGCAAATGCCTCGTGAGGCTGCTCGCTCTGTGTGGACGCGCCTAATAAATACAATGTGTTTAGCACCTCAAGAAAACTCAACCGATAATTATAAAAACACGATTTATTGACAATTTGACTTCAGAAGGTCCCATAAATACGAGTAAACGTACGAACAAGTGAGTAATGAAGGCTACGAAATATGTACGTAAATATACTGCTCAAAACAATTACGGGAACAAAACTTTAAAGTAGAACTAAAATTTTTACTTAAGGTTTTAATTATTACTGGCCACTAAATAATGTTAAGGCATTGTCGAAGAAAATAAAAAAACAAAAAAGCATCGGCGTTTTGGTTAGTAGTCCTATAATAAAGTGGCAGTGTGTCTAGAAACACCTAAAAACAAAGTGACGTCTTTGAATTTTTATTACTTTCTAATCACAGAAAACACATTTTAAGTAGTTTTTTTCAATCTTTTGAGTATTAGTAGAAATTGAAGTGAGCCTTTTGAGTATTGTTATTCATTGAAGCGAGTGAGTTTAGGTCATAATGCCAGATCTGACTGAATTGCATGTCTCCCGGGCTATCGCTGTGCTTGAAGAGGGTCGAACTATGCGTTATGTAGGAAATGATCTAGGAGTAGCCCCTTCTGTTATCTACAGACTTTGGAAGCGATACCGTGAGATGGAAGAATACTCACGAAGGCGTGGTCAAGGTCGAAAGAGAAAAACTACACGTTTGCAAGATCGCTACATCGTCAACTGTGCTTTACGTAACCGCACCACAACTGCAAGAGATCTACAAAATACACTAAGGACGGCTACTGGTGTAGAAATTTCCGACCAGACGGTGAGAAATAGGTTGTTGGAAGCCAATTTGAGATCACGCCGACCAGTTCGGGCTGTGCGTCTAACAATTCAACATAGACAAGCTCGCCGACAGTTCGCGCAAAATCACGCTAATTGGCAACTTCGACATTGGAGGCCAGTGCTTTTTACTGACGAATCACGATTCCGTCTAACACGTCGCGATGGTCGTCTCCATGTTTACAGACGCCCAGGCGAGCGATACAGTGCAGCAGCAGTCCAGGAATATGACAAATTTGGATGTGGCTCTGTGATGGTTTGGGGCAGAGTTAGTTTGGACGAGCGCACAGATCTCGTCGTTGTTCCCGGGCGCTTGTGTGCTCAAACTTACATTGAAAATGTGCTCGAAGATCATGTTTGGCCCGCAGCATATGGTATGGGCCCAGATTTTCTTTTAATGCAAGATAATGCCAGGCCGCATACTGCAGCCATCACGTCAGATTACTTATGACAGCAGGAAATCCGTGTAATGGAGTGGCCTTCCATAAGCCCTGACCTAAATCCAATTGAACACATTTGGGGCTTGCTTGACAGGCGCATCCGGAAGCGTCCGATTGCACCTCAAACACTGCAGCAGCTCACTGAAGCGTTGATTGAAGAATGGGAGCGAATTCCACAAGAAGATATTTGGAGGATCATACGAAGCATGCCGCGTCGTTGTCAAGCCGTGATTAGGGCTCATGGAGGCCACACACGTTACTGAAAGTCACTAAAGACGAATATTCAAACGATATAAGAATATTTCTTTGATGGACCTATTTTATCACCAATTAGTTTTTCGTCTACAATGCACATTTTAATTTTTTTTTAATAAAAAAAATACAAATTGAATTTTTTTATTAATTGTAGTAATTAACAAGGTAAAAAATAGCGTACAAGTTAATTTAAATCTAATTTTAGTTTAAGCAATAGAAAGGAGAAAAATCTTGTCCCCCTAATTGTTTTGAGCAGTATATGTTGTCGCAAGTGCATTAAAATATCCATAGTGCTAATTAAACTGCCCCATGTGTGTCCCCCCTCATAAACACCCTACATATCCTAACATACACATTACACACTGATTTTGTACCATGTATCGTATGTTCTTCTTTCTTTCCCAGGTTTAAAAGTGCAATTTGTATTAGATTTAAGCTTCGCCTAGTCTATACAGTAATTTGCATAAAATATATGAAATTATTCTAAAAAATAGTTATAAATTATCATTATAGACAAAATAGATATATAATCAACAACAAACTTCCACATTTACACAACACAACAACAGTAACCTAAAAAAGAACTAAACGTGTCTTTAGGTTAGCAGTGTAACAAAATACGGCAAGTGTGCGCTTCAAGCAACGTTGTAAGCGATTAGCAGCGATAGCTGCCCATTTTCATGCCTACTGAGGGAATGCCGCCTAAGGAGATAGCTTAAGGATTCGAAATAATATATGTTTATATACTCAGTTAACCAATCTGTGGTCAATGCAGTCAATGGACATACATCATGCGTCAACTGTCAGCTGTCACTTACCAATATTCCGTAAAGGTGAATTTCACGCGGATTGGGGCCAACCACAAACCTAATAGTTCTAGAGGTTTTCCTATATTATATTAAGGACTACATACATTGTATATCTCAGTAATATTGTGTTTAGCGATATGTAGTTAAATCGTTTAAGAAAAGTTATTTATAACATACCAAAATATATTGGAAAGACTCCTGAATATAATGTCAAATGTCATGCTAATTAGCATGTGTATTAATCTGGCCCTAGCAGGGTTCCCTAATAATGTTACATGTCCTCTCCGCTTCACAGTGCACATGTTTTATTCTAGTTAAACTTTGATGCATCAACAAAAATAATCGGGTGATAAAATTTACGCAAGTTATAAAATGATAAAAAAAATGATGATATTTTTGCCTGGAAGAGATCGCTTGTTAGCGATAAGGCCGCCCGTTGCATCCCTTGTAATTTATATGTATTGTGTTATTTATGTTTCTTTCTAGCAACGAAGTCTGAATAAATAAATAAATATTTATAAATACTAACAATACAATAATAGACCTGTAAAGTAATTTTATTCTTGAAGTACATTGTCTTCACATATAATTATTTAACTAATGTTTACAAATATTGTAAATTCTATTCATAAGTGTAGAGTTTCTTGCTCATTCGCCTCCACACGAAACTACCTTTTGGAAGGATCAACTAGAATCATCTTTAGTTTTTTTTAACGTTCAAAAATGCCTTTCAGGAGGTCTTATTAGAATAAATGATTTGATTTGAAAACGGATTATAAATCTTTTCATTCGTATCGGGACAGTATAGCGACAACAATATTGTTTTTATAACAACTCCAAAACGCATTTAAAAGTGTTAACTACCTATATCTATATTTTGTGTTGACTTTATTAAAATGTTACATGCATTATTAAAAGGTAAAACATCTTTTAGACTAGATTTTTCGATGTCATATTTTCGGGATTTGTAGATGTCAGTAATGATATTATGAATATTTTTATTAACGCATAAAACAAGTCGTACAGCTAGATATGTTTTTCTCAATGAAAGTGTTTTTCTTTGGTGTGAAAATGTGGGGCATTTTTTGTTAGAAAAGTCGTGTTTATTTGGGTATAGACCACGGCAACAAAAGCGGTGTCTCAGGAATCTCGGAAATGCCCCGGAATTTCACCCCTTGTCACTGCGATTATTTCCGGTCGGGATTTTCCGGTTTAATTAGTTATTTTTTGTATTAAATTAAATTAGATTATTACAAATGCGAAGCTAATTTAAATGAATTTGATATTCAGATCAACATTGGAAAATGTTGTAATGACTGTCTAAACAGGAAAAAAAAAAACAAATAAAAGTTTTCTATTTCTTGGAGAAAAGAAGAGGCATGTTTGTGAATTTTTAAACCAACCTTGCAATGATCAAACAGTACTGTATGATGTTTTATGTTAAAAACGAATAATTATTCCTTATGTATAAGTTAATACTAAACCTAAATTTGTTATAATCTGGAGCTAAGTCTGTACATGGAATTTCTACTTAGCAAATTCTAAAATCTTTAGCTTCCGGAAGATCTAAGAATCTGAGCCAGATTGCTTAAGCCATCTTCCGCTCCTGGAGCCTTCTAGTCTTTATTCTTAGAGACACAGTGTTATGTGTATTTTGTCTGTTCTGGAAAGACATCAACTTGTGTATTAAAATCGTTTAAAGTTATTAATTTGTTTTTCTATTATTTAACAAGCCTACTACTACTATGTAGAAACAGTGCACTGAAGTATTTCCGAACCAATTCAACTTCGTTCAAGAAAAGACTGTTCCAATTCCTAAAAGGCCGGCAACACACTTGCGATACCTTTGGGATTAAAAGTAGTCGCCGCGGTATCAATTAACCCCAGGTGAGCCCTGGTGAGCTCGAAAAAAAAATTAAGATATTATATCATTGTTATATAATTTTTATAAAAATCTAGAATCCCATTACAAAAGAACATAAAACGCTGTTTTAATTTCTCAAAGGAATCACATATTTAGATTCCTAATTATAATGGTATTTCAATCCAAGGATTTGTCAAGTAGGTGATAAGCGGTATCTCACGAGAGAAGGCGCGACAGTTATGTAATCTCCTAATGTGATTAGCACCTAATCCACACTCATTAATTTGATGAAAACCTCACGTTATCAGCAAAAACGTCTTCAAAGAGATGACATGAAGATTCTATGCTTTTACGAAAATCAATTTTTTAACTTCCGTAACTCGGTCACTTTGTTATTACCATTATTATAAAATTATGTTTGAGAACAATTAAATGTTTCTTGATGGATTGATATTTGAGTGACTTATTTATTTTTATAGAATACAGGGCAAACGGGCAGAAGGTTCAGCTTATGTTTTATTTATTTATTTCAGAAATACACACACATTGCTAAGTGTTGTAATTTAAGATGATAATAGAAACAAATAAGTATAGTTCAATTTTTACACAGGTTTACCCAAGAAGAAACTGTTTTATTCATGTTTTTTTTATATAACAGGGGGCAAACGGGCAGGAGGCTCACCTGATATTAAGTGATACCGCCGCCCATGGACACGCCACAGGGCTCTAGAGTGAGTAGTCGGCGTTTTAAGAATTGGCACACTCTTTTTGAAGGACCCTAAGTCGAATTGGTTTGGAAAGTGTAGTGGGCAACTGGTTCCATAGTAGTGGTGCGCGGCAAAAACTGCCTTAAAAAACGTTCAGTTGTGGAACAGAAGATCAGCTTCAACTGCTGGTATGATTCGAACAACTCCTTAGAACACTCACTCTAGTAAATGCGGTAGAAGATGCAAAACAGGGTCATACTTCATCTCTAAAACATACGATCAAACTTGTCTAATATGCCTGCCTAATTCTTTTAAAATAAGTAACAAATACTCATGATGCTTAGAAGATTTGTTTTGAACTTCACACGCAAGTTTTGACAGAAATGTTTTTTTAACAAAATGAATGATAATAGAATAATGAGTAATACATATAATTTACACTTTACCGTATTACACTAACAAGATTTTGAATAACTAGGTTTCTCGTATAATATATAAGACACACAATAGGTTTTACATGTGGTGGATTCTATGGATTTCCTGGATATCTAAGGAAACAACCAACGCATCTTGAGTTTCTGGACACGCACAGATAAAAAACCTAGAAAATCACATCGTGACTGGCAGAGTGGAGGGTACCAGACCTCCCAACTTACTTGCTGGACCAATCAAGTTAATGCCATAACGTGTCTTATTATCACACAGACGCTGAGGCTTGCTTGGGAAGGATGGAGGAAGTTGTGCGGTGCCACTAACATATCCTTCAGAAATCAAGAGTGCCACTGAACGAAGAAGGTTTTACAGTACAGACTAAAGCTGTGAATGATTGGAGTAATGGAAAAAAAGAATAAAATACAATGACAACTCAAACTCACTTGATCTATATACTTTAAAGTGTATAATAAATCTATCTATGGAAAAGAATTAATTAGTTTACATAACCGCCACGCTAACGCTCCTTCTGCATAGACTGACTGACATACTGTCTCTTATTAAGTCCCACAGTATATTTATAAAAATTAAAAAAAAAAAACAAATTTTATCTACTTTAAACAACTTGACCCGATTCGTTAAATATTAAGGGGCAAGGTCGTTCAATGTGATTGTGGGCAGGCTCCCCTGCGAATCTATTTATAATGACCATGCATTATAGGGGCACTTAATATGTTACAGCTAAACGACGAATTTAGTACAAAAGTAAAAATTTATGATCTGTAATGTAACACTGACTGAGACCAAAAACTTTCCACTACTACCGCTGTTTGTATCATTTCCCGCCATTAGCTGACTTTCAACTACAGCAGGCTCTACTCTGTAGATTCAGGGGTTTCTCCACTATCCGATATATAATAAATAAATAAAATAAAAATAAAAAATCCTTTTAATTCTTACAGCAGAACAAGAAGTTGGATTAATTAAGTTTACTTACATACTAGTGTTAGTTTTGTTAGTAATTAAATTTGTCTCCTAAATTTAGTTGCGTTAGTTTTTCCTTCTTTTAAACTATTATTCTTCTGTAAAACTTCTCTATAGGTGAAGGCCTCCTCCAAAGATAGTCCTCTCTCGATTGGGCTACTTGGATCCAGTTGAGACCAGCTGTTTTTTTTCCGATATATAGTTTACTGAAAATAGAACAACGAATAAAAAACTAGTTTTATAATAGACGCTCGTCTTAAGCGTCCTTAGATAATTAAATACGTTTAACGAACATTTTATCTTCACCAAATCTGTTTATAGCTTAAGCCTTTATGATTGTTAGGATTTATTCAGTAAATAATGGAGACGAAATACATATTTACATTAGTATTTCAAGTGAACAGAAATGTTTTAAAGTGAAATGCAATTTGAATATCATTAAAAAACGTTTATTTTTAAAATAAATGTTACGACAGGAATACTATCTAAAAACGTCAGTATTGTTCAGCCGAATTCATATGAAATCTCCGTACTCTGTTTATAGAATTTTTTTGTTGAATACATTTCGATCCCTTAACAATACTTATAATAGATAAACAATCAATACTTATTATAATAGTTATGTGTAGTTTATATGTCAAATCAAAATCGAAAAATCATTTATTCATATAGGTAACATAATGTACACTTATGAACGTCAAAATATACTTTAAATGATTCTAATTTTACATTTACTGCCAGTTCTCAAATCAAGGGCGTAGAACGGAAGAGAAGAACTGGCAATAAACTCTCCGCCACTCTTTTTAATCGCCAAGTTTTTATTTTTACACAATGTTTGTAAGGAGCTGCAACCATTACACCATGTTCCATATGGCATCTTGAGTAATAAAGAATAATAAAATAAATTAAAAACAAAGATTTGTCCTCTATCAGCAGGAGACATGGTGAAATAGGAGCACGCACTTACATACTCGTGAGAACAACACGCAAATACGAAGTATAAACAACTAATATCACCGCATACACAAATTCAAGTACGACCAGTCACCACAAGTAGCACCCGTTCACGAGTATGACGCATGGCCAGCCATGCTATAAATTTAGCGTATACCATAATATAATAAACTATAATAAATATTTCATTCAGATACTTCAAGTAATACCATACTTCAATTAGTGTTGTTAAAAGAAAAATTCTTAAAATAAAAATATAATTCATTCACGTAACTTGATGTATAGTTTTAAACGTCAGTAACTATGCTTCTAAATTTACATTGACTGTTCTCAAATCAATGACATATAATGGACGAGAAGAATGGCAATATACTCTCCTTTACTCGTTACAAAATATTTGTAAGCACCTGCAACCATTACATCAAGCCCTTCGTCATATATTAAAGCATTTTAATATTGTTGTTAATTAAAGAAATACACAATAAATATATAATTGAGCGATTTTGCCGCGCACCACCACTATGTGGAACTAGCTGCCCACTGAAGTGTTTCCGAACCAATTCTGCTTAGGGTCGACATGCGAGCTTTCTGGCAATATGAGTGTCCATGGGCGGCAGTATCACTTAACATGAGGTGAGCCTCCTTCCTTTTTGCCTCCTTATACTTAAAATATCCTCCTTATTTATATATAAATGTATATATACTAATGATTCTGACAAAACTGACTTTTTATAGTGGAAAATACAAAAACTTGAAATAACATTAATATTCTTTATTAGTAATTTTAAAATTTTAAACGAATTAAAAAATCGATGGAAGTTTATAATTCAACATGTACAATCTATGTATAGTAAACAAACAAGCAAACTAAAGTACCAAGACCTATTAATACACAAAAAAATATTTTAGTGTATTTTCATGTCTTCTATATGGTAGAAGTTTTTCTATTGTATTCAGAGCAAAATAAAATTGTTAAATAAATATGTAATATTTTTTTTAGTAATCAGGAGGCAAACGAGTATGCAATTTAAAGTAATACCACTGCCACTGCGACGCTGGGCTTTCAGGTGTGTTGCTGACCTATTAGGGACTGGCTATTTTTTGAAGGCCCCTTAGTCGCGTAGATTTGACAATACCTAGACGTATCAGTAGACACACAGCTGGTTCTATACAGCAGTGCTGCGCGGCAGAAAGTGGCTTAAATAGTACTGAAAAATACCAATCATCGAAATGTTCGAATTATGCATTCTGCCTCGACGTCCGATGATAGAACAATTCTTTAGAGCCCTCCCAGATAAATGGGTAAAAAGATAATGAGAGAACCAACATTTAACATTGCATATTGATTTAAACAAACTAAAAAAAGTATGCGTTTGTATAATTAATAAGTGTAAAAACATTGTTTATTACCAACTAATTAGTCTATCATTATCTGAGATTGACAAAAATTGTTACTTTAATATAGTTGTTTGGCAACTTTTGGTAATTAATTATTGAACAAACACTTTCCTTAAACGATTCGTTTTGAAATCAAAACAATTTTCCAATAATCATTGTTGTCAAAACACATTGTTTCACATCCTGTAACATTCATCAAGGCAATTTAGTTTACAAAAGAAACCATTTATTGAATAATAAATTATTTTTATTTAGTTGTTAATTGGTGCTTCGTTTTGGTATTAGAGGAAAAAGAACATAGTTTTTGAAGTGAAACTTCTTTAGGCGCATGAGGGTAAAAAATTTACGGAACGTCACGAAGATGAGCAGCGTTTTTGCCGAAGAAAAGGGAGAGTGATTGAGACCGAGTGAGAAAGCGTGAGAAAGGGAGATCAAGAAAAAATACACGCTATTGGTTAAAGTATTCGTTTAGTAGTTACATATTAGAACTTTAAATTGCAATGCTGTCGCATAACGCCTTGTGCAGTAAACGCAGATTTTTTATTTATTTATATTATCATTAGCACGTATACAGTGAATAATACAAATACGTGGAGTAAGCATATACTAGTATATGATCATGGGCTTGGGGCTTGGGGCTTTTACCTTAGTTATAATTAATGTACAAAGAAGTTTAACTTATGACATGTGTACTTTGTACTTTATAGAACAATTACCAAACAAATCGAGTTTATGAACGAGAGGTACTAAATTGTTACGGGTGTAATTGTGAATACAGTACAATTTCTCCTTTTTACATTACTAGACTACGCCGATTCTTACTCTTCCGATGTAACGAGTAATTGCTTAATTAACTGGTCGTCTCTAAAAATCCGTTTTATATTCGGTCTAAAAAAGTACAACCATATCTCTGCGTTCTGTAATTGGCTAGGCTGGTTCTCATAACTCTTCCTTTCTTGGCGAATTCTTTAAGTCTGCAGTGAGGCTATGGAATACACTTCCCGAAACTAATCGCTTAGCTTATATATAAATTCCTGTCCACATCGTATACCTAACTTTCGTACTAACTGTGTGTCCTTTTTTTAGTTGAGGTTTTTAGTTGTTCCCGATTTATTTTTGTCTAAATAACTATATGTATTATTTACATAAGCAGTTCTTCAAATCAAATCAAATCAAATCAAAATATCTCTATTCATATAGGTAAACATGTACACTACAACAAGGGCGTAGAGCGGGTAAGATGAACTGGCAAGAAACTTTCCGCCACTCTTGCTTATATTATGTATTTTTTTCTCACAGTCGTTGCCTGTTAGAGATCGGTCGAAAGCGAAAAGGCCGTCAGTTAATTATGTCAATTGTATTATAATATTTCTGTATGCAAGGAAGTTTTTAATCAATAAATAAAGTGAAACGTGACGTGCTTATATATTTTGTCAAACTAAAGTTACTTATATTCCAGCGCATGTCATTAAAACATACTATAGTAGAAAACGATAACTCGTAATTATTTGAAAACATGATGTTAATACGTATAAAAAGCTTACGTCCGCTTTACATATTTATTTGAAAAATCCTTTAGAGCTTACAATTACAATTAATTGCCGATACGCTGGTTTAATCAAAATCAATTAAAAGTAGAATAAATAATTATCACAGAAACGATACAGAAATTTGAGGTTTTCGCTACTCATTTGTTTTTTTGCAAAGAAAGATACTAACCACCTTTATTCACTTATTATTATAAGATGTAATAAACAGCCTCAATTATCTAAGCTAAATTTCTCACTTTGTTTAACCAGCTTTCCACTGAAGTAATTCCGAACCAATTCGACTAAGGGTCCTTCAAGAAAAGTGCGTACCAATTCTTAAAAGGCCGGCAACGCACTCGCGAGCCCTCTGGCATTGATAGTATTCTCTATTAGAAGAAAGTTTGCATTTTGAAATGTATTTTTAAAAATTTATAATAATCTAGCTGAAAATTCCTTCAGTTCATTTTCTTCATTCATTTTCTCATTACCGACTTGAAATCAAGATTATTTCAATACAGTATTTTTAAATGTATCTATGCCTACATAAACGATCTTACGAATTTAAAAGTTAAAGATATATATTCATGGTAAAGTAAAATCTGTATATTCATTAGATTATAAATATAATAATCTGAAGTATTTAAAAAACTAAGTAAAATAATACTTTTATGAAAGCAATAATATATAAATTATTCGACTTAGATTTTCCACTAAGAATATTATCGAGTGAAACCCCGGGAAATTGTTAGTATTTAATAATACAATACTTATCACTTTTAAGCGATAGTGAATGTTTTTAATTAAAACACTTCCGACTCCATGATCGTCACCTTGATTAACAATAATGTAAGTATTTAAGTTTTTTAACCTTATTTGTATTTCATTTTTTGCGATAATTGCGGTTCAATCTGTATTGAATCGTTTAATTCAGTGAATACAAGACAATGCAGTCAGTAAACATTATTGTTACATTACAAAGTATGGACTGAGTTTCGCACTAAGATGCACATTTGTTCTGTAGGAAGTTTAATTGAATTGTAGCGTTTTTACTGAACATCGCATTCAGCTAATCTAGCCGCGACATACCATTTGACGGATGTGTGTGAAGTGTCATATGGAATAACAGTTCAGTCGGTACGTGAGTGCAACAGTGTTTATACTCTAACATTTGCTCGTATTATTTCGTAATTTAAAAACGTCGTTTTTATATTAAATGTGTGATTTTAGTTGAAGAAGGTAATTATTTGTTTATATTTTGAGTTTAATTTCCGGACAATATATTTATGTACCGAAACAATGATAGTCTCGATTCTTAACTTACAATAAGTGGTAATAATCGATAATAATAATCTTCTAAAATAATCGTCTTACTAAGATATATAAATTTAATATAAAAAGAGTGTGTGTACTTATGTACACGCGTTAGAAGTTATACTTATTTAGTGTATGGGAAAAAAACTAAAATGCAGTAGTGATTAACGATAAATATAATCAATAAATTATTAGTAAATACTATCACCGTCGTATAATAAATTGATTTAAAACACCAAAATAATATTTATTTATTCTCACTGTTTAATTGTACTGTTACGAAACACGTGTTAAAAATACTAGAATATACAACTTGAACATAGTTCGATTTCAATGCCACCTACACCTAACTTTACAATGTCGAATTTAGGTGTTGGCGTGCACGCGCATCGTAAAAATTCGCTTTCATCATTTTTCTCCATCGCGCCAAAAGAAGTATAACTTCAAAAATGTAAATTTTCATTTTCTTCCGATTTGTTGAAGTGTAAAAATGGACACTAGAATTATTTTATAACTTCTAAATTTTTCGAGTTTTACAGCCAGATTTTTCACAATGTTAATTTCTTTATTATATATTAGTACATATATATATTAGTACATATATATATATTAGTGCATATCCGCAAACCAATACAACTAGAATAAAACTTGAGTGAAAGAGGTTTCATAATAAAAAAAAATATATCGTAAAGGACACGATTGCTCGTTAAAAATTAATTTCGCCAATGTTAAACGTTATTGTATGCTTCCTACTTAACTTTCCACCAATTAACGGCGTTTTCAGAAAAGTAATTTAACTCTATTAAATGTTTTAATCGACTATAAAAGAACAATTACGATGTTAAAAATACATTTTCATTGCTTTAAGGGGTAACGGAGTTTCCATCCGATTAATATTTAATTGAAAGGGTGATTGTAAAAATATTAATCGTGTATGACTTGGTTTTATGACACCACTGGTGCAACAAGCCTTCGTCAGACACACGCTGTGAATTTGGTTTAAGGCATGCATGCCTCACGATGCCTCATTTATTCATAGGGTAACACAATTTATACTTATGAACGCCAATAAAATAAATATATACTTAATGCTTCTAATTTTACATTCACTGCCAGTTCTCAAATCAAGGGCGTAGAACGGAAGAGAAGAAATGACATTGAACTCTCCCCCACTCTCTTTAATCGCCAACTTTTTTGTTTTGTTTTACAACTGTTCACTATCTAAAGTAGGTATTGCATCAATAACTCATACACACTTATTTTAGATATATAATATAATGACCTAAATAAATAATATAAATGACGTGATACGGGCGACAATTTGCTTTTTAATATTTACGTTCTATTTAAGATGCTCGCGTTTAAAAGAACATATTTCAATATTGCTTCAGTAAACGGATATGTAGTTTCAAATTCCACTTCAAAATCGATCGTGTCTAGTTTTTAATTCAACATTTTAACGTTGCCCAAACAGGACGGTTAGTACAGAATATCACAATTTTCAGCCTGAACACGTGTGATGCGAATTTTTCAATTCTTCTTTTCAAAGCGTGAGTTTCGAACTCCAAACTCGCATGAATGATTGATGAACTCATTTCTATATATTTAAGGACTGATAACTTATACCAGGATTTCAGACAGTTTGTTACGTAAACGAATGTTCATTTGATATCTCTGATTATTTTCACTTTGGTATTGTGCAGTGTTACTAGCCCAGTAGATCAACATGAGACTCTCAACTATATTCGAATCTGGCAATGGATTTATCCATTTATATGCTACTAATGCGTATATGCAGTAGTAACATAAGGAAATATGAACGTCTAGGACTATCTAGGAAAATCGTATTATATATTCATATATATTTATATATTAACTATTTTAGCAAACTCCTCCAAATCTCTCCATTACTGTCTTTTCAACTCTTTGGCACTTTGGACAGCTTAATAATTTGTTCTGCCAAGAAGGTCTGTCAATGGAAACAATTGGAGGAGGCCTATGGTCGATGGGCAACCTGACCAGGGTGGTTAAGAAGAAATTATTGTTTTTGCTTTGTATCTAAATAGATTTAGGAATATGGTGACATTTATATAGTTTGATAAGAATTTCGCATTTAAGCGAAATGGTCAGCGAATAAACGGCTTTTATTATTATTATTGTATATTAAAAAGCCTTGTAGACTTATATTTACTCGATAATGCTTTTAAGCGTCTATAATACGGAAGATTTTGAGATATATGATATTGTGATACTTACTCATATATAATGGTTAATTGTATTATTGTATGTCAGATCAATTCTTTGTAATATAAATATCCCCAAGAGACTTGTAATCGTAAACAAAAGTGGTCATATAGTACTATATGATATATATATATATATAATAACTTAATATTCTTTTTTAACTCAAAACTATATTTTAGTTATCCATTTCATGTTGTATAAATACTACAGGAGCATCCAAAAATACTAAAAGTACAAAATGGACATGGGCGACGTTATTAGTATTTCACCGCTTAAAACTGATAAAAATTTGAATATTTAATTACAACCCTTTTCCATATACGGCCTACGATTAAAGTGACAGTCATATGTCAACATTGAAAGCTCTTCTACTTTATTTCAAGGAAATAAAAAGGTACCCTTTCGCGTTAAGTATGTCATTTTATCGTTTTTACGACATGCTATGAATATTGTAATAAATATACAGCTTTGATGTACTTCGATCAAGTAGTACTTTATGGATGTTCCATAAACTATATGAAAAAAACTCTTGCCAAATCTGAGAGAATCTAAGAGAATCTTGGAATATCACTGAGAAAGACGAGCTATTGGGTCTCTACACGGACGACTTATCGATGTGATACTTTGATACCGGAAGTCACAATCTGGCAACTTTCTGTCCGCAAAACTCTATTATCTCTGCCTTTTAATAAATTTAAGAAATTGATTAAAGAACAGCTTTGTAAAAAGGTTAACTATAACGTTAGCGATTATCTAGTTGATAAATTGCCTGGCACAAGTGCTGGACAGGCTACTTCTAATTAATTTGCAATATTTGTTTATCTCGGTACTGTACTGAGAGCTTTTACGCCGGCTTTTTCTCTCGGCCTACACCGTCTGTCTTCTTTGCCGATGAGTAGGGATGCCTACAGGTTCAAATTTAATGACGTGGAATAAGTGATACCTTGATGATCTTATGTTCCAAAATAAACGTATTTTATTTTTATTTTGGACGTTCATAAGTCGAGCGGGCTTGATGGTATCTCCCAATTATACTACGTAATTTAAAAAGAAAATCGCATATAGACGGGAAGGCGACAAATAGAATTAAACATTAAGTATGTTAATAATTTGCATGTGCGTTGAATGTGCATTTATTTTGTATCTCGCATTTTACTCTTCGTACATACAGTTCGCTGACTTCACTTAGTTGCCTGAATGTCCTATAAACCCTAGATGGGGCAGAGGTCGTCCACAGTAAGTCTCCATCGCGTTTGGTCTGGAGTCTTATATTTCACCTCGCTCCAACTCTTTCCGACTCTCTTTACCTCATCTGCAACTGTTCGGCGCCACGTTTGCCCGGGACGTCCATGCTTCCGCTTTCCTTGAGGGTTCAAATGAAGCGCCTGCTTGGGAATATAGCTGGAATCTCTTCCGAGCGTATGGCCTATCTATTTCCTCTTGCGTCACTTGTTCTGCTGGCTGATCGGGGTTTTGCAGCAACGCTTCTAAAGTGCCTCGTTAGAGATTTTTTCAGGTCAGTAGATGCTCAGGATACGGCGAAGACTTGGAGTCAGTGCGAGATGTCTTTGACGATCTTCCACGTTTCATAATATTTAAGCCTTTATTCAAAACATCAACATCCGTGACTATACAGGCCGAAATTGTGCAAAAGTGGCTCGGGCCTAGGCAATGCGCGAATTGATGTCCTCTTCTGTACCATTCGCTAGCGCTACCGTTTTAGGGAGTTGGTCTCAGATTTCTTGCAATTTTACACTATAGTAGAATACCTTACGTGTATGCAATTTAACATATTTATCCCAATAAATTAGTGGTGTATCAACCCCGTTTCTTTGTGATCATATTTTTATGTGTTCTTTTTATCAACTAGGTTACGATTGAACTAGTTGCTTAATTCATATTTTTTCCTTCTTTAGATTCGTTAAAATCTTAAACTTAAAATTGAATAGTGAACCGAATCAATTGGAGAAACAATCTAATACATCATCAATCAGGGCAGTGACGTCACGTTAAATTGCTGAAGTATCAAAGTGCAGAATCAGGCGATGTCTTGACTAGATTGCATTTGCAACAGCTGGTTGTTCGGATTTAATACGAGACAATTTCTCCATACACTGTAATCGTAATATGGATTCCAATGACTTTGGAGGTATATTTAATAACTACTTAGTTAAATACGTGTGTATTATATTTGGAGTTGAATTAAGAATTTGTATGTTTTTATTTTATAAAAAGAGTTCAAACGCACGCAAAGCAAAAAAAAATCATGGCTTTCGAAAAACAAATACTTACACGAGTAAATAGCTGTATCTAATAATTGAATTTGGAACTCCTAACTAAAGAGGTCAAATTGGCAGGTACAACAAAACGTCAATTTCAAATGTAAGGACCTAATAATACATATCCTCTACAGAAATACGTAGACAACTTGGATTATTCAAGTCTAAAAGGATAGGAGAGTGAGCGGTGTTGGCCGAGTGGCTTCAGTGTGCGCCTCTCATCCCGGAGGTCATAGGTTCGATCCCCGGCTGTGCACCAATGGACTTTCCTTCTATGTGCACATTTAACATTCGTCGAATGGTGAAGGAAAACAAAGTAAAGAAGCCCGCTTGAATAAATTTTAATTTATTTATTTAGTAATCCTACAGCTAACATAAATTATATATAATTACAAACAGATACACTGAAAATATAGCCAAAGATGGAATACATGATACATTTTACTAGAAAAAGATTTCGAAGAGGGAACAAACAAACAAAGAGGATTTAATACATTTAACTAATTGTGATTTAATTTATTTAACTAAGCCTAAATTGGTTGTGTTGTGTGATGGTGTAAAAGTGTGGGTTTGTACGTGATGGTGTGTATGTGGGGTGTGCTCATGATGTAGGTGATTTTGCGCTATGGATATTCTTAATACGCTTTTTAACCACATTCCGCGATAACCTAAACAAGTGAAGGCCCAAATGGTGGTCATTGTATGAAAATGATTTATTAAAAGGTAATAAAATTAAACAGCCAGTTACGTCATATACAAATGAATAGAGTAAGAGAACGATAAAATCTAGGTTATATTCCTATCAACCTCTCCTAAGGGATTTGAAATTCAATTACTTGCCTCTCGTTGCAAAAAATGAAGCGCTCGATTAGGTATTAATCGTTGGAAAATTGTTTGAAAAATTATTAAATTGGCATATTTTTTGTATTGTTAGTTGTTTTATTTCAGTTTTTTTTATGTAAGAGACATTAATATATAAATCTCTATACATGTACATTGAACATCATTCTTATACTATGATAGATTATGAAAGATAACTTATAGATTATGAATTTTCACCAATTATTTACGTTTTTACAGAGGCTGTAAAAACGTAAATAATTGGCCAGCCAGATCGTGTGATTTAACACCACTGGATTATTTTTACTTTTTGGCTTTGTTAAAGACAGAGTCTATACGGAGCCAATCGAATCGATTGCAGCCTTAAAACTCAAAATCCGTGATGTCATTAACGAAATAAACCCTCCATTTTGCCAAAAAGTGATTAAAAATTTTGATGAAAGAATCAACATCTGTCAGCGTGGTCGTGGTGGACATTTGCCAGATATCATTTTTCATTCATAATTGCCAAAATTTTCTCTTTCTAATACAATAAAAAATTTATTCATTTTCCTCTAAATTCTTTGTTTTATTTTGTTTTAGAAAACAAAGTTCTTGTTGAAATACCCTTTATAACATACATAAGGTTTTAATGCAGAACCAGGAACACTTATTTCTACGTTTGAGTTTTCATTGGACAGCTGATACAGGTGATGAAATCAAGTATCTTTACTGAAAAAGCAAATTGAAAGAACCCGTTCTATGAAACATATGACTGCTCTGCTTAAATAACTTTAATTTTATGTGAACAAGGCTTATTTATTAGAATTTCTCTCTCAGTTTGTCTGGCAATCATACTGCGCTGAAATACACTCAATACAACGCCATGTTTGTTTGTACACAAGTATTCAAACGAACATTTCCGCGATATATACCTAGCCTTATATTATAATTACGATTGAACTGCGCAGTTTAAACTGTTTTTAAGCGATCGAAAATCGTTCAAGTGTTTATGAATATTCACTGTGACTAATTTTCTACACGCGAGGGTAAATATATAATTTATTCTGATGATGCATTTTCTACATTAGAATTAGTTACGTCGTTAAATCTTCAATAGGCCCTTTGAAGTATTATGTTTTTAATTTCATTTTAAATACAGCATTAACATATTGCATCCGCGTAGTAAGCATCTAACTTTTCTATACAAAAATAATTTTAGAAAAACAAACATCGCTATTAAATAATTTCCAGTATAAGGAATTGTTATATAAAAGTTATGTGAACTTAACTTAAATTTTTAGAACATTCAAAGAGCACTAATAAATGCTAATATAAGTATACAAACTTCAAGAGTACCAAAATACAGATTTATTCACGTCATTTGAATGAGTGACAGGTTCCTGCTCTAGCAACATACTAGTCCATGGAGTTTTTAATACAAAAGTGATTTCTTAAAAAAAATATTGTTTAATTTTTAAACCATAGAAAAAAGCAAACACAGGCAATACTTACACACACATAACTAAATACAGTAACGCAGGTGATATATTTAAACGTTTATTTTTTGTGGGTACACAGATACTGTTCGTCAAATAAAATTGAGAAAAACGCACCATATTGCCATATTTTATTTTATGTTAACCCGTGCGTAAAATATGCGTTATCTATAGAGGAGATTATCCCACTTCTTGATAATATATAATCAAGTCGAATCTTTATGAATTATCTGTAATGTGTTGTCTGTATGTCATATTTGGCGGTTGTCATTGTGAAGGAAATTCAAAATGTATTTTAAATTTTTGTAATATTTTATAATGTTTGTATAGTTATTTGGAAACCGCTATTAGGAGCAAATGTAAATCCAACAAGTCACATATGCTCCCGGTGTCTTGAATAATTGATCATCAAAGTGATTTAGGTATTAGAAAATCCTTAGTTTATTGAGATTTTAGATTAGACATTTTGTAATTATCTTAAGATTTTTTTATTAATCACGTTATTTGGTAAAAAACGCGTTTTACACCAGAAATCGTGCGTTCGATTCACAGTGATGGACAAACAAAAGGATGATTACATCATATCCAAAAAAACATCTAGTATGGTAAAGGTATTTTGAAGAAACCTATATTAGAGACTCGAGATTTAACCTTCATCACAGAAAGAAAGACGACCCTAGTTAGTCGATAATATAATCAAGAGGAAATTTTTGTATTTTGAATGACTAAATACTGAGTAACATATGCGCCAGCCGTGTATAGCTGGCTATGAATAAAAACATATTAAGGAGAAAACATATAAACTAATGATGTACTAATTTCTCTTTCCAGATCCTCATAATGGCCTTCACATTTGCCAATATGAAGTACACGCCGCTTCTGGTGTTCCAAATACTTCTAATGGTACTTTACTATATATTTGTGAAATATGGAGGCGAAGAAGACCACAATATACGAGGTAAGTGTCTTAACATAAGACTGATTTATGTACTTTGAACGTGTACCTAACACATTACTCTACGAGACTGAATTTCAGCAACCTTTATATATCGCAAATATCAAAATGATATAATGATGTGATGATCGGTATATAAAAGAATAAATACTATATAGATTAGCTAAAATTAAGTAATTTAACTGAAGTGCGAAATAATTTCTAATATATCTTAACCACCTATACTGGATATAAACTCAACAGAGCTTTTTTTAAGACAATTTTGCGGCGCACCGCCACTATGTGGAACCAACTGCCCGCGGAAGTATTTCCGAACCAATTCTATTTAGGGTCCTTCAAGAAAAGAGCATACCAATTCTTAAAAAAACCTACCCGTGACCTCTGGCATTGAGTATCCATGGGCGGCGGTATAACTTAATATCAGGTGAGCCTCCTGCCCGTTTGCCTCCTGTTATATTAAACAAAAAACATATGTATATTGCAATCCGAATTTAAAAACCTTCACATACACAACCTGGTTCAAACAGTAACATTTGCGGAGAACACGTCGGTAAGTTTCATCTTTGAAAAATAATGTTTATATAGAAATGGATATTATTCCTCGTAAACAAATGACCTAAAAAAATATAAGTTTCAGGGCACCTACTTAAAAAAAAAAATTTTTTTCATGCTAAAAAAACAATCGAATAATTAAAAATCTATTTTTTACGTAAAATGTGACATCTCTAATAACCAATTGAAAAGTAGAAAATGGACGTTTTAATTTTTTTTAATACTTAGACGCAACTCCTGCAGTCAAAATCACTTGGAGGTGTTCCAAGCAAGGACCTACATCATCAGTATCATTAAATTCGTGCATATGATTTCTCAGTCGTTATCCGTTATAGTAACGTCATGTCTTAAGAACACTCGGCAAATAGAAATAGATGATACACACATTCATAAACGCACTCCCACCGCAATTAACTCAAGAATATTTTCTCACATTTATTTAGTTGACAAGTGACGTGGGATTCTAAGAGAGTCTAAGATTTACGAATAATGTTTTAAACATTCTTAGCCTTCTGGAGCACTAATAGTATTCTACAAATAAATCAATTATTATTCAGCTTATTTCCTAGAGCATGTGTTAGCGTCATTGAAATAGGATTCTGATTTGTGACCTACATTCACAACGAAAGAGCTTGTCATCGCTAAAAGTGCCTCCTTGCCTTCAGCGTTTCAATTAAACTCTAGAATTATTTTCTATGAAGGAATATTGAAGACAGACAGTAGATGACAGAATATTAATAAACATTGAGTTTGCTGTTTAAAGATTGAAAAACTGAGTTTCCTTCCGGTTTCTTATAACTAATTAATTTGGATTTTTTTTGGTTTCGTTTAGCTAACGATGAGTCATTTTTTTTATAGAACAAGGGGCAAACTCAATGCCAGAGTACTTAACTTATACTAGTAATTTTTTTTAATCAGGCAGAGTTGACCAATTGGATAATACCCGAGGACGTAGATTTGAACCTCGGCTGTGAACCAATACTTTCCGTCTATGTGTGCGTTTAACAATCGCCGTTGCGTCACTGGTATTACTGTATATTTTTCGGCTTCTAAATTAACTTCTTAAAACTTGAATGTCATATTTAATCTTATTTATTTACTCGGTTTAATATTTGCTTTTTTTTTTTGTGGAAAAATAAATCAACGTTGACGTAACTCACACACTATTTGACTTAAGTAACTACTTGAGTATATTAGTTTTGTTCTTTAAAAAGGTTAATGTATAATCTGTCGTGTTAATGTTTGTAAATATATCAAAACCATGTATCTACATAATAATTTAGTTATCTGTTGCATTGTTTTCTTAACACCGTATAGTAGCCTTTTTTTTTTTAATTCTAGGTCTTCACATAATTATCAGATCAATGTATACAACATATCGTATGACCTATTTGAAAAATAGTAAGTTTGGAGTTTTTGCCCATTCTTCTCCATATTATAAAACTACCTTTGGAAAGGGGTAACTAGAGATTTTTTTTTCTTGTATCGTGACTTTCAAAAATACCTTTTAATAGGCCTAGTTGTAATAAATAATTTTTTTGATTTTATTACGACAATTTATTTAACAGAATAGAGATACTCGTATATTAAGTTCAATTATTCAAATAATAAAAAGGAAATTATCGAAAAAAATTTTCAACTTAACAAATAATCTCCGATGTTTTCTTTCTTGCAAAAATATGTTTCGAGAATTGAGTAGTATTCAAAAATTTATGCGATATTCTTAGTCAATATATTATTAGCTGAGCGGCTCCATCGTATTTCTGAGTTCAATAAACCCAAAGCCTAGTGCAAAGTCAACGCCCCTATATGAAAGCGAACGAAATCATCAAATAAAGCACTTATCATCTTTCACGTCTTTAATAATTCACACGAACAATGTCTTACAAAACAATAAGTCTAGACTCAGTACGTCAAATATCATATTTCATAACAGGATTATTGAATACTTTAGTGTTAATATAAATTGCGATGTAATTGATTCGTCCTTATTTTCATGATATAAGATCACGTTACTTGATATATTAATTAAAATGATCTAATCTAGGTAACTCTAAGAGCAGTGTTAAATTAGTAGCTTCATCGTGCGAATTGTATTTCTGTCATAGTAGCTTCGATTCGCGGCTGTGCACTAATGGACTTATACTTATACTATACGTATATGTGCGTACTTAATATTCGTTCGGAACGTTGAAGGAATCGTCAGGAAATTGGCTTGCCTTACACTCACAAAGTCGATGGCGTGTGTCAGGCATAGACGGTTGAACACAAACCTGTAGGTAGCAATGCAATGTAATCTCCAATAATATACCAGTAGAGCTAATGCTTTAATGAGGTCTGGGGCTCAGATTTCTGTAGCTGTTTCATGATTATTGGTCAATCTAGTAGGAAAGCAGGTGATCAGCCTCCAGCGCCTGACACAAGCCGTCTATTTGGCAATGCAAGCCAACTCCTCACGATGTTTTTCTTCACCATTCAATTTTTTTTAATGTCCACATAGAAAGAAAGTCTATTGCTGCAATGCCGGGGATCGAACCTATGACCTCAGGTATGAGTCTCACACGCTGAATTACGCCAAATATACAATGATTCAAAATTAACTTATTTCTAGATTTCACGTATTTCGGAATGAATGCTCACATAGGTGCATTTTTATAAGCAGATTAGAGATCACTAAAGTTGCATTAGGTTCCCTAGCGGATAACGAGAACAGGCAACAAACTTTAAGTTTTTATCAGAGGCTATGGTGTTTAATTACTACTAACTTACGGTTAAGTCGACAAAGCCAATGAATTTTGATGATAATACCGCAAAATGAAAGTACATCTAATATATAAAATTCTCGTGTCACAATGTCCGTTCCGATACTTCTCCGAAACGGCGCGACCGATTGTTATGAAATTTATTATGCATTATCAGTAGGTCTGAGAATCGGCTACTATCTTTCAAACCCGTAAGTGATAATGGTTTTTTTTTATTTTTTTTACCCTGTAGACAATTTTTTTTGTTTTTATTATATTATGATACAGCATACAAAAATACATACAACTTTAGATATACATCTACCCTCTAAAATCAACGCCTATGTTTATTTGTTAGTTAAAAACTTATAACTAGAACTCTGAGGTTTATATAGAGAAAAAATCACAGAAAAAGTTGTCATTCCGGAAACCGAACAGTCTTTCATTCTTCAGGGCAGCATAGCAAAATGTTCGATGTTGGAATGTACTAATCACGTAGGCACTAAGGAGAAACGAATTTCGCGGGGGCAGCTATATTTCTATGAAATTACAACGGATATTGATTAAATGATTATGAATGGGTCTGTATATCAATACAGTCCGCTTATTATTGTCCAGTAATAAGAAAAGGTTTTATGAGGCCATTGCTATCTGTACGTAACATAATACAAATTACTTCAAGATTCCCATTGTTAGCGATATGTGCGGAGGCTGGCTTAGTGAGAACAATCGGGCCTTATTATGGGTATCAGACGATCCTGTTTGAATAGGGCTGCCAGCTGTGTCCATCATTGTTACATTCCATAGCCCAATTGCATGTTCGATTCCATGAGGTCTTGGAAATTCTGATTGGGTAGAAAACGTTTTTTTTAATAAGCGTTACTATATAAAAATTGCTAGAGATCCGAGTGGAAATGACACAAATTTACAACTTCTCTCCTGTTCGGACTGATCTATCTCTGGATACTTTATATACATTTCATATCAAATATGTAAAATAAAAATGTATTATTTTTTTTAAAGAATATTATAGTCACAACCACAATACACAATTAAAATGTACATTATTCCGTTCTTTCCATATTTTTCTTGTTATTTTTCTTTTTGAATTATTTTTTGTGTGTTTCGTTAGAGATAAATTCTATGTTATGTCATATTTATGCAAGTTACCCATTGAATTAACTGTAACAGAATTAAATCACGCCTAAACGCATTTAAAAACCAGTAAACAGTAAAGTCGCAAGAGTTGAATAAAATGATTTAAGCAGTAGCCCTACGACTGAGGTAATTTCATCTGACGATATTATGGAATGATCGAATATGATGGGGTCGAGTCACGTGAATCGAATTAATCGTCGATGATTTTGTATTAAGGGTTCGGTAGGGCACAATACTCCGATACATTTAACAGAAGGGTGCATCATAATGGGTTTCAGGCATTTGAAGCCTATTCATGAAAACCCAAATTAAGTTAGCATTGATTTTCATTATAATTGGATTAATCTTTTTTGAATACAATTTTCTTTACTAATAATTTGCGAGTGTTTCAATCCAAAGGGTTTTTGTTTAATTGCTTAAAGAATAAAAAATAACGTTTCTAGATTTTTATGACACAATTGAAAAAATCTTTTAATTTTAGTAGTTTAAGGGTCTGTTTCGCAATGTCCGGATAAGTTCCAAATAAGCTATCTATTACTTATTGGTAGGATAAACAGTATTGTTGCGTTTCACGACTGACAGATAGGGCTATTCGTCATGAAACGCGATGTATCTTATTTGGAATTTTTATCTTTGGAATAATTTATGTGTTGCATAGCTATTTGATACTTTATCCATACATTGTGAAACAGGCCCTAAGGTTCTGTTTCGCAATGTCCGGATAAGTTCCAAATAAGCTATTTATTACTTATCTGTAGGATAAACAGTATTTTTGCGTTTCACGACTGTCAGATAGCGCTATTTGTCATGAAATGCCAAGTATCTTATTCGGAACTTTTATATTTCGAATAATTTATGTGTTGCATAACTATTTGGCACTTTATCCATACATTGTGAAACAGGCCCTAAGCGTATTAAGCAAAACTATAAGGGCCTGTTTCACAATGTCCGGATAAGTTCCAAATAAGCTATTTATTACTTATTTGTAGGATAAACAGTATTTTTGCGTTTCACGACTGTCAGATAGCGCTATTTGTCATGAAATGCGAAGTATCTTATTCGGAACTTTTATCTTTGGAATAATTTATGTGTTGCATAGCTATGTGGCACTTTATCCATACATTGTGAAACAGGCCCTAGGTCTGATGTATTCAAAATCAGAAGATAATATATGTAATACTGTTTTACCATTTATCATCACTGCTACGCTACCTGCTACCATCACTTACGTATGCCCAATGGTTACTGATTTTAAATACAATGAAAGACGCGTTTTAATCTCGCAGTAGTGTTTTTTTTATTTTTCAATTCAATCCACCACTCTGAAGTTCCTTTGTGTATTTAAAAATATTGTTGTTTCATGTATATTCATGAATTGTGAAATGAGTTTAATTTATGAAATAAATAAAGCGAAGTAATAACATATTTTCGGTTATTGGAATCATTTGTGTACTTTATAAATGTGATATAAATTGGGCCGAAAAATACTCTATGAAAAAATTTAATGTAATTAAATAATTTGGTTCCATTTATCCAATCGAGTGTAGCTTATTTAGAATTCATTTTAGAAAGCACTTTAGAAATAATTTAGCATAAGGAAGCCTTCGTATTAGCAATAGTCGCAATATATTGCAAATTGGTAGAAAACGGGCAGGAGGCTTAACTTGACACTCACATTTCCAGAAGGCTCGCAAATGCGTTGGCAGCCTTTAGTACCCTCTTTACTTGAAGCACCATAAGTCAAATTGGTTCGTAATACTTCATAGGGTCCGCATAGGGTGAAATTCATATTCAATGGTTTCATATATTATAAAAAAAAATGCATTATAATTCCTTTTCGATGTCACATCAATATAACATGTTCAAGAGAAATACCATGTTTTATATGACCTGCAACGTACCACTTCTTTACTGAAATTATAAGTCACATTAAACCGACTGTGATAATCGAATTTAAATAGTGCGTATTTAAGTTGAATTTTAGATTGGTATTCTGTTTTCAAATTAGCATATGCTTGCTTTGAGAGTTAGCCCAATTAAAGAATCTAAATCTGAAAACAGATGAAAGTGCCAACGCGTGCAAAACCTTCATCATAATTACTTATTTATTTATTTAATAATAAGTAATCAACAGCTGCTTAACACATATTATTATACAAAACACAAATACAATACACAAAGCCAAAACAGATTACACAGATTAAATAAAAACAGTAAACAAGCATTAAAAGACAAAGTGTCATTTAAAAGAAAAACAAAAGAATAAAATTAAAAACTGCAAAATTAAAAAAAAGCAACAAATTAAACTAAGAATTTATTAATATCTACTTCTTAAAAAAAAAAAAAAAAAAACAGCTACTTAAAAAAAAAAATCGGAGTCTTCCCGCTTCTCCAGGCACTTCTTCACATCTCTCTTATTGGGGTAGAAGATATCAATGTCTTGGAAATGGTTGTCATAATTCGACAAAACCCTAAACATTGGAGAATTACGCAGGTAATTCGACTTCGTACGAGGCACACTGAACAATTTTGAGTATCTTGTCGCATACACAGGAGGAATTTTAAATGTAATTAATGATAGCAAATAGGGGCTGTCTATCCGCCCGTTAAGAATAGCATGTAAAAAGAACAAGTCTTGCTGACTCCGTCGATATTCTAGCGAGTCTAAATTAAAATATGAGCAAGAATCAGTATAACCATCAAAACCCCTATAACCCTTGTAACAAAGAAATTTGACAAACTTTCTTTGCACACCTTCCACAGCTTTTTTGTATTTTACATAATATGGAGACCAAATAATACTTGCGTACTCCAGCACGCTTCTGACATATGCAAAATAAAGGGTTTTTATGCAATTTATATTTTGAAATGTCTTGCATGACCGCTTGACAAACCCTAACTGCTTATACGCTTTGCCTGTTATGTTATCGATATGTTCTGATAGACCCATTTTTTCATCTAATAATATTCCAAGGTCTGTAACTAATTTTACTTGTTTAATGGGGATGTTATTGATTTTGTAAACATATTGTATTTTTTTGTTTTTACGTGAAAAAGTTATCTTATTACATTTGTTTATATTTATTGTAAGTTTATTTTGTTTGTAATATATTTCTAGTCTATTAAGATCTTGTTGAATTTGATTGCAGTTATCTATAGATTGTATTCTTAAGAAAATTTTTTTGTCATCCGCGAACATAAGATGTTTGGAAAAGTGAAAACAGTATTTTATATCGTATAAATAAGCATTAAATAATAACGGCCCAAGTATTGACCCTTGGGGTACTCCTGATGTAATGTTAGTGAACATGCTTTTGTACCCGCATATTACTGTTGCTTGTCGTCTGTTAGTTATGTATGACTTTATCCATCGGTAAAGATCGCCACGTATTCCAAGGGAGAAAAGCTTATGTAAAAGGATAATGTGATCAACACGATCAAAAGCTTTTTCTATATCCGTGTAGATAGCATCAATTTGTTCGCCCTCATCCATGCCTCGCAGTATATAGTCAGTAAAAATAGTTAAGTTAGAAATAGTTGAACGATTTTTAGTAAAGCCGTGTTGTTGTTCCGGTAGTTGTTTAGAGATTAATGGACTTATAACATTATGGACTAGTTTTTCGAATAGTTTGCTAAAAGAATTAAGAATTGAGATTGGTCTATAGTGGTCAATTTTATTTTTGGAGCCTTTTTTATGAATTGGAACGACATGTGCTTCTTTCCATTTTAAAGGAAATGCACAGAATGTGTTAAGGGACAAATTATAGATATATGATAGTGGTGTTGCAAGTTCCTTACTACATCTTTGTAGGAAAACTGCAGGTATTCCATCACTACCTGGACCCTTATCTATATTTAATTTTGTTATAGCTTTAAAGACATCATGTTCCGTTATGTAAATGTTGTTATATATAACATCTGACTCGGGTAGGTCAGGTAGATCATAAGTATCGCTGGGAGAGTGAAAGACGCTGTTGAAGAATTTGTTAAAACCATCACAAATCTCAGGCTGCGATTTGTATGAAACATCGCCAAGAACTAGCAGGCTTGGGTACTCAGATTTACCTTGCCTCTTATTTCTTAAATATGACCACAACGCCTTAGGATTTTTAGCCATGCTATCTTGTATATGCTGTTCATAAGATAGCATGCACTTTTTGGATAAACGCTTTTGCCTACTACGTAACAATGAAAATTCATCATAGTCCCGCGGGTTCTTATACATTTTCCAACGTCTGTGAGCTTTTAGTTTATCCTTGATAACATGTATCAGAGGTTTGGAGTACCACACGGGGTACTTATTATTACAAGTATTACGACTCATTGGAACATAATTTTCAATAATTTTATTCAGAATATCGTAAAACTTTGCAGTTACTTCGTCAATAGTATCTCCATTTAGAAGCTGCGTCCAGTTGACCTTGCTTAGTTCCTGATTGATAGCATTATAGTTAGCGCGGTAGAAATTATACTTCAGATCTACTTTTGGAGACATTTTGCGTAGAAGTAAGTCAGTTGCATCTATACTCAAACAGGGATGATGCATATCGGGCTTAACCAATGCTATATCAGCTCTGGTACTATCTAGAGAGACGTTACTCAATATTAAATCCAATACGTTGTTACAAGTATTGGAAATAAAATTATGCTGTGTCAGGCCAGAAGAATGTAACTTATTTATAAAATCTTCGGAGATTTCTTGTAAATGGGTCGTTCCTTGTTTTAAAATAATAGGTCCCGAGGGAGACCAACTAATGTTAGGAAGATTAAAGTCACCAACAATTATGAAGTTGTCACTTGCGTTTGATTCAATTATATGACTGAACGAGGAAATAAACGTCATAAGTCGTTGTGGCTGCTTAGAATCGGGAGGTATATAGACCAATCCGATGTGAAGATTACGCCGATTACAGTGACATAGTTTGATTCTTAATAAAAGGCAAAGCAAGCAATATTAAGAAATTTAAATCAGACTTTGTTTCTGGGTAAAGTTTTGTATGCAATTGCAAAAGTACCTTGATACATAAACCACGATGCTAAATGGGGATTTACGCATCATACAGACCTATTGAGTTGCAAAGCTTAGTTAATAATAAGAAAAAAATGTTAAATAATGTATATCTTTTCATAAGTGGGGGAGGGGCTATAGATTTTGGTAAATTCCGAAATCCCCTTTTGGCTTCTACTATTAAAGAAGGAAACTCGAGACTGGCAGCTAAATACATAGAGCATTTAATCTGTCACTCGAACGAACTGGCCAACTCGCCAACTCACCATAATACAATATGTGAGACGGCTAAAACGTCACCATATTTTAGAGATAGAAGACAGGCAATAGCTATAATAATAATAATAATAATCTTTATTTCTTCTCTCACATATACATACAAGGTATGGCTATTGCTATAAGCAGACGATGAGTAGATGCTTCCAATGGGAAGCCACTCCACATGACAGCATCATGGATCAGATTCGCTCATAGCCTAAGGGTTAATTGCAAATACCCGCAAAAGAAAAACGTTTTGCAATTTTTTAATGACAATTTTAAATATAAATTATGCCCTAAATTTCATTTTATGAAGTTATAAGGCCCATAAAGCATTGAAAGCCTTCGAATAAAATCGTGATCGAGCGTTTATTAATCTTCATTCAAAATCGTATCATCGCTATTGCTCTGATTATTCTCGTATTCTACAGGAATACAAATCTTTTTTACGGAATGAAATCTTGTTTTTATTTATCATTTGAGAGATTTGGAGAACCCGATAGTCACGTAAATTTATTATGATTTTCGCGTGAATTATGCATCCACAATACTTTATCACGTGAGGTATAATAATAGTTATAAATAGATTATCCCTATCTTATATAAAAAATTCTCGTGTCGCGGTGTTTGTGGTTAAACTCCTCCGAAACGGCTTTCCCGATTCTCATGAAATTTTGTGTGCATATTGGGTAGGTCTGAGAATCGGACATTATCTAGTTTTCATCCCCCTAAATGTTAAGGGTAATCCCCCAAAACAAAACCCCAAAAATTTTTTTTCGATTATAGATAAAAAAAAATTATGATACAGCATTAGTAAATACATATAACCCTGAATTTTCAACCCTTTACAATCAACCCCTATTTTTTTATTTCATTATTAAAAACTTACCTATGTTGTGAACTCAGGTTTATACAGAGAAAAATTCACAGAACAACCTAAAAAGATTTCATTCCGAAAAACCGAACAGTCTCTGGGATAGCATAGAAAAATGTTCCATGTTGGTATGTACTAAACAGGTAGGCTCAGTAAAATCTCATTAAGGAGAAACGAAGTGCGCGGGGGCAGCTAGTTTTGTTATAAAAATGTTGATGTTTTCTTCTCTTAGTACTAAAAACGTTACTTTTGCATTGTTATTATGTTACAGAAAGAAAATAATTAAATAAATTTATTTACCCAACTGGTAAATTTTCAAAATACCTGATGATTTTGACATTACAAAAATAAAACTCATTAAGTTATGTCAATTAATTTTTTTTTTACAAAAAGATCATATTAACTAATTGTTCAATTGTTAACTTATGCAGTAACATTTATTAACACTTGTATATCTATATAATGTACTTTATTACATTATTATTAATTTCTTTTAAAGTAGGTTACTACTGTGCTTAAAGAAACATTGATATTTCAGCAATAAATAAATACCAAGACATTACCTTTAAAAGTAACCAACTTATTTAATAAATTTTCTTATTTTCGTGAATGAGCCGGAAGCAGCTGCTACGCCGTAGCATTTTGACCTATGCATATTTCTACGGCGTAGTGCTACAATTTATCCTGGAACTTTAGGAGTATGCCTGTTTAAAACTAACTATACATAACGATTTGAAAGACAAGATGCTTACGTTCCGGTTATCATGAGCAATTAATTATTCCATTTCTTTGTTAGCAGTCGGACAGTTTGTTCACTTTGGACAAACCTAATTTGATAGTTTTAATAAAAATTCAAAGTCTATAAAAAATATATTTTTATTTCAAAAAGTAAATGCTTGTGTATTGTTTATATAAAGGTTCTTAAATTGTATAGCTCCAAATAAAATTACGTCACTTTACAAAGCGCTTAAGACCCATGGAAATGAAGCGTCATACTATCTTAACTGGTTTAAAAAAAGTAAAATTACTGTGTAATTGTTAGAAATTGCTAATGAATTAAATGTTTTAAAATTTTTTTGGCTATTAAAATGTTTATTGCCACTAAGGGAATAATAATCAAAATTAGTTTATTAAAGAAACAATTTATCAAAACAATTACTTGTAATATAATTTTTTTTTATTTCTAATTTCCCAGGAGATATACGTACATCAGTCATAAAGTGTAATTTAAAACACAGTATTATATACCGATATATGAAAAATATTAATCGTCAACTTTGTTTTCCATTTCATTTGCTAGATATTTTAATCTCGTTTCTTTTTTAATAAAGTTATATAGCAGTAATAGATCCACCTTTGTTTTTATATACATATAACAAAATATCAATCAATGCTCATTATAACTTTGTGCATACTCGTTGCAAATGCAAAACTACTTAACTTAAATAGCGGTAAAAACATATATTAAAGTTTGAACGTTATTAGCTAATTGTATTTAAACTTCCACGTCCTCCAGTTAATTTACCATGTTTCTGATTTGCCTATTAATCGTATGAACAGTTCAACTTTGGAACTAAATCCAGTAATTTAGTCAGATTGTGTTACAAGTTCATGTTTGCTGTAGTAATTGTTTGGTACTTAAGTTAGAATTGTTTATTTAAAGCCAATATAGGTTTAAATTCATAACAATAGTCATTAGAGTTACGAAAGATCGTAACATAGGTGGTCGCAGCAAACTGGGACCTCATCATCGCTTATTGGTGATGATGGAGCAGTTGCTGAGCGCATGTTTTCCTAAAAAATCACAGTTTAGGATATTGTTATAAGAAAAAATGCCTTATAGAAAAATTGGTCTAATATATAGTAAATATAACATGCTAATAGGACTATAAAAATCACGAAAATAAATTATATTAACACTTGGGTCATTCGGAGCATTCCTTTGAGACAGACGTGCGAAAATCTGATTTTTTGATGATTTTGGCAGAAATGGTCTTTTCATTTCAACCCGCAACAGACAGCTAAACAGACACTCTTCTTTTATTTATGTAACCATACTTCTTACCCGAAGATTACCTGTTTTGTTTGTTTGTGGAACAGATTTTAGAAGGTTTTTAGTTAATATGTGTATTATTAAATAATGAATACAAAACTCAAATACGAATGAATTTCTCTATTGTCATCGTGTGATTCCAGAGAAAGGTTTAAATCTTTTATTCAAAATATTATTGTAAATTTACTGAAACATTAGGACAATTGCTTGTCCCAAAAAATCCTACCTTGTGTAGAATTATATATAGAAAACTGTGTATTATAGATGAGACGAAGTTAACAGTTTATGTAACACACAGTTATGTATAATAAACAATATTGCAGAACAGATTCCTTTGAGGTAAAGTTTAAAGAGGTTTTGTAACTTTGAGATATTCCTTGATCATTTACGTATCGCATATCCACTTGAAACAATTATAGCTACTTATTAGTAGTTTGATTTACTTTAGGACATATTTAAGGTATGTTTACAAGCTTGTTAAACCAAATATCTGTCAATTTAAAAGATCGTTCGAGATATTTGCCAGTTCTTCTAGATCATTGTACCCTACATTTAACAAAGGCACTAAGTATAAATAAGAATATGTTAGCTATTGAAGTGTATTTTTTATTTATAAGAATAAATATTATTTTTATAGAGTTGATATTAGCTAGAATTAATCAGCTATTGAGTTAAATGATTTTTAATTCTTTATTTTTTTTATACAATTTCACCACATTATATTTGTTATACCTACACTACAAGCCTTACCTTATAAAATATATGGAAATTTTAGTAGTATTTTTTTGCTTAATAATGCGGATTAGGTATCAGATAGACATTTAACAATTACAATGAACTCGACGGTTGGTTTTTGCTTAATTGAAACCTTGGGAATGAATAAGGACGACATTGTTAATGTTCTGTATATAAAATATTTAATTACAGAACATTAAAATATTTAAATAAAGAACATTAAAATATTTTAAAAACAGAAAATTAAAATATTTAAATAAAGAACATTAAAATATTTTAAATACAGAACATTAAAATATTTAAATAAAGAACATTAACATTGTCGTCCTCTTATGATGATTCTTTAAACTCTCAAAGTCTAGCATTTATTAATTTTCTATCTATTTAGAATTACTTGTGTTCTGGAAACAACAGGTGTCATTCACGAGTTTTTGTATGATAATATTGCTATTAATTAATTTTCATTTTTTTCCCCGATCGCCTGGCGGACCCATGCGACTTCTTCGAAAGAAATAATTGTTTAATCTGCTTTAGTTGTAAGGAAGTGGCTTAGTGGTTAGCGCTGGGCTGGTTGTTATGTCATTTTGTTGATTTACAATTTGATACACGTTTAGTTTTCATAAGGGTTTTTTTGTCCTCGTTTTGACAAATGTGTTATTTGAGTGCACAAATAACCTACACATATTGTATGGACAATTAAGGAAAACGGAAATCGAGCGAATTTACACGGAATTTAAAGATTTAGATGAAATTTATCGCTGTATATTTTTTTTGAAGTAGGTACAACAGAATTTTTACAAACATTTTCGTCATTTGTTACTTGTTCATGTTTAGATTTATTGTTGTAAGTTTGTTGCATAATAAACATATATTTCAAACTCAATGTCAAATCATTTATTTCAATTAGGCCTATTAACACTTTTTATACTTACAATTTAAAAATATATAAAAAATATTGTAGTGGCCTCTTTCAAAGGTAGTTTCATATGGAGAAGAATGGGCACCTGCACTCGCACCTGTACTTACACGTGCACAATACCCGTGCACCTGACGTCATTATCTCACTACAAGATGTATAAAATCCCGCCTCGCCGTTGTATCGGCACGCATTGTTTCTGATTGCGTCGTCACCGGGGAAGGCGAGGACCTTTACTTCGCTTCCAGTGAGCTTCCGTCCTGCCCTTCAGGCGATTGACCTCCCCGCGACGGCCCAAGCCGAGGTTCGAGTCTCACAGGAGAGGAGCGCGAGTCGCGGGATCCCCACCCTTTCCGGCTCTGTAAAGGCTCTTAAGGCCAACAGCGAGATTCCATTAAAAAAATACCTGATTGCGTCGAGGGTCGTGATTGCGATTGGGCCGCAGTCTTAACCGATTGTCACCTCTTTCTCTCTTACTGTTAGTCAGTGTCCACTATATTAATGTTTTAGAAAATATATCTTACCTAAGTTGTAAAATTATCTACCCTCTATACTTGGTTAAATTATTGATATCTGATACGATATTACTGTATCTCGTGTTTTACTTCTGATGTCTGGGCCTATTCCGACATAGACATTAATTTGAAATCTTTGTGTATACACCAAATAAAAAAAAACAAAATAAAAGTGGCGCTACAACCTCTTTAGGTCTTGGCCACAGATTTCTGATCATGATCATTTTTAAATGTAATAGGCAAGCAGGTGATCAGCCTCCAGTACCTGACACACGTCATCGACTTTTTGGGTCTAAGACATGTATACACCAAATACATAGAATAAAAAAAAATACTATACCAAAATAAAATACGCGTATGTTGTTTTAAAGCAGCAGCAGATAAATCAATAATTATGTAAATATATGGTGCACAGTTTTGCACATTCCCCAAAGTGTGATAATTTTCTCCTTACAGAAGCTTTGTTAATTGTTTCTCATCATTAAAGTTGCCAGATTTTTTAGTACGATAAATATTTATTAAGTGATAAATAATTAAAAATTTAAAGCCTATATATATATTTATATATATAAATAATGTAAATATATATAAATATATACATACACACACATACACAAAGTAAACCTTTGATCAGATACGAAAAATATTAAATGAAAAATTGCTCTCGAAATCGTACACTGATGGTTAATGCGCCTCCGGGGTATGATGAAAAAAATTATTCACGTGAAAGCAAGCATCATCTACACGCTTTTCAATTTTTTGCCCATCGCTTTGAGGTATTAATCCTTTACCATAAAAATATTATATATAATTGTTACTTTGCCTTCCCAGTTTTTTCTCTGGCTTAAAATGTTTAATTATTTACCACTTAATAAATATTTATCGTACTAATAAATCTGCCAACTTAAATGATGAGAAACAATTAACAAGGCTTCTGTAAGGAGAAGAAGGCTTATGTAAGTATATATGTATTTCCGAACCAATTCTTCCTTCAAGAAAAATTCGTACCAATTCTTAAAAGGCCAGTAACGCACTCGCGAGCCCTCTGGAATTGAGAGTGTGCATGGGCGGCGGTATCACTTAACATTAGGTGAACCTTCTGCCCCATTGCCCCCTGTTCTATATAAAAAATAATCGGATATTATGTAAAAAAATCGGATATCAACGCAAATTTAAACTAATCACTCGACCTTTCGTGCTTCTGAGTGCTATGCAAGTTGACAGATACTATTGGTATTATGATTTAAACACTGCCATTAAAACCCAGTTTATTACTTAAAGAGAATACCTGTAAAGACTTAACATTTTTAAAAAAATCGGTCTGTTTTATTTGTCCGTAAAATACAATAAAATAATTAAACTTAGACTTTAAATTTTTTGTTGTATGATATTTACAGAAAATTCTAGAATTATACCTCTTAACCTTTTTTATCATTATTTCTTTTAAGTTCGCCTTGTGACTTTTATTCCCATAGCTTTATCAAATCATTTATAGATTGGACTTGCAACAGCGTATTACTAACTGTATTGCTAACGTTTTAGGGTTAAAAATAAATGTAAATTTGTTAACATATAGGTACTGACAAAAAAATCTGTTACGTATTATAGTCTAAGATCCGGTATTAGAAAAATATACCCTCATCTGTTATTTAGATGAAACAATTTTTTATAAGTTGACTAGCAGACTCGGCCAAGCGTTGCTGTGGCTAAGGTTTTTTTATATATTACATAGTAGTAAACTATTCAAGGGAAACTGTAGGAGAACTGATGGGAAAGGTATGTGAAACTTTGGTACTTTTAATACAGCGCCATCTGTTAGAATTGTATCAAATAATAAACAAATAATTTGCAATAAAATAAAATTGCGACTTTAATTTGATATTTAAACTATCCTATCTCTCAAGTTGGATCGAACTGCACATGGTGTGCGAATTTTATTATAATCGGTTAAGTGGTTTAGGAGTCCATTGAGGACAAACATTGTGACACGAGATTTATATATATTAAGATTTGAATATCATGAACTTATAAAAACAACCTCTGCCTCCATAAGCCTGCTGCAATTAATAGTAATTAATTAATTACCAACTAATTTATTTTTAATTTTTACTTTCTCATGTTAGTTACATGTAGTAAGTTAAAACCGTCAATATTTTATATTATATACCTGACTGTAGAAGGCACCCATCTCTATGATTGCTATACTTACCTGCAGCCAGGTGAGAAAAGGTAAATAAATGTAGCTTATTTCCCTCACATGTTAATTAAAAATTAAGAGCATGATTTGAAAATTTAAAAAAATTTCAATTTGTTTAGATGTGGCAGTTTTTTTTTTATAGTTTATTATATATTAGTACTGAATGACGTTAGCCTTAATAATGTTTCACTTTTAAAAACAGCAGACATTTTATAGTTAAGTACGAAATGTGACCATACTAAAGCTTATCAAGACATTTTAAAATGTAATTTGGAATTTGTCCAGGGAGTGTTACATGCGAACACACGAATGCATAGTAGATTGGGGTATTTTTTAATACGAGGCAAATTGGCAGGAGGCTCATCTGATGTTAGATGATACCGCCGCCCATGGACACACACATTGCCAGAAGGGTCAACAGAGCGTTGTCGGTCTTTTAAATCGGTACGCTCTTTTCTTGAAGAACCCTAAGTAATGGCAAATACATCCGTTTATTACATAATAGCTGGCTTCTAACGGCTGGATAAATATATATGTTACACATATTGTTGTAATGATGAATCTTGGGTTGAATGCCTTGATGAACAGCATATGATCTCGCTTCCGAATACGTTAAATACTTAACATATAGCCAAAGATGCATCACTTACAAAAAAGTTAATTTACAATGGAAAGATCAATAAAATAATTCTGTACATTTAACTAAATAATGCCTAATTCGGCTGGTATATGAGGATGTGCATCTGGTGTGATGCAGAGAATTTAGCGCTATATGTATTACTAGTGACCCGCCCCAGCTTCGCACGGGTGCAATGCTGATGAAAAGCAGGTTTTTACTATGTATTGTTATTTTCGTCGCTGGAAAGCTCCGATAATATACGCGACATATACCATATAGACATATACCATCACGGACTTTTCTGTAGACCTTTACAATGTGTATAATACAATAGTACATTATTTTGTTGTACATTGTTTTGTTTTGTAATAGTACATTATTTTGATAAAACTCGTAGGGTTCAGCCTGCGTTTGCAATGTAAGCGGAAAAAATGTAATTATATTCATATAAACATATAAACCTTCCTCTTGAATCACTCTATCTATTAAAAAAAACCGCATCAAAATCCGTTGCGTAGTTTCAAAGATTTAAGCATACAAAGGGACATAGGGACAGAGAAAGCGACTTTGTTTTATACTATGTAGTGATAAATTGAATGTTTTTCCAGGTTTTGAAGACACTCATGTGATGATATTCATCGGTTTCGGTTTCCTTATGACCTTCTTGAAGAAATACTCCTACAGTGCCCTTGGATTTAATTGGTTCCTTGCAGCGCTCGTCATACAATGGGCTTTACTCTGCCAATCATTTTATCATATGAAGGACAACACAATATACTTAACAAAGAAATTGCTATTGGGTAAGTTTTTAAAGTGTTAAAAAAATTAAAAGATATGTATGTCTATGACTTGTTTGCTTACTTGGATTATTTCCTCGTTGTAATCGATGATAAATTAATAAAATAGGTATGTAATTACAAATATCGAACAAGTAACTTCCAGAATTTATTTATATGTTTGAGCGAGCGTCTAAGAAATTATTACTATTCATTAGTCACACAATGCGTGTTGTACTATCGATGCGATCTACCTGCATTTTTGTCAAAAAAATGTTACGTATATAAGTTATATAATATATAAGTAATATGACTATAACTTAAATTGTATACGTATATATAAGTTAGGTAACTTATTTTTAAATAGTTTCTTATCACGATGGACATTACTAACCTACACTAAAACTTTTCACAAAGTGAATGAAATTTCTAGCGAAAAAAAAGAACCTTCTTTGAACCCAATTGATAGTGAGGCAACATGAATATATTTCAAATAATTTTTCTTCGAATTAAACCATACTAGGCCAGACTAGATGTCATATAAGTTATCTAAAATATCTCATAATGTCCTTTATATTTTTTTTCAATACTACTTGAAATATGAGTATTGTTAAGATATTTTCATATTTTATGCTTGCCCCTAAAATATGAGAATACTGTCAGGATTGTATAGTATCAAGTAGTCAACTTTCGTTAAAAGTGATTTAGTGTCTTAAGACTTTCAATTTAGCACAATGATAATCATTTACAAACGTTAATTGTTACTTATACACGATTTGTTATTAATTATAAAAAAATTGAACCTTTTAAATATTAGCCTACTCTAAAAATAATTCTTACTGACACCCAGTATATAATAATCAGTGGTTTCGGTTATCAGCGTGTTCTGAAACTTTATAGCGTCTGCCCATCTCTTAATCTGACTTCCTCTCTTCCATTTTCCATCTCGTAGTTGCCATTCTTCATGAATCTCCATTTCAACCTGCTATCTTGCGCCATTTTAACTGCATTATTTTTAATACTGTCTTCTTTGGTTATTAGTCTTATCTCTTCTGCTCTTTTGCGATGTCTCAGTGTTACACTCACCATCCTTTTTTCAATTCCCTTCTGGCATGGCAAGTCTGGCAGCCTTATGACACATGGTAAAATACAAAACTTGAACACCTTTTCCTGAACTATTCATTCATTGGGAAGTCTTTACATATTACAAAAAATCATCAAATACAACACGACCTTGTAAACTCAAATACTGTGAGTATTGGTATTTAAACCACAATTCGAATTTATCCATTTACCATTCAATAATCGGGTAGTGGTAAAACAAGCAAATTTTGAATAATTCCAAACGAGCTTACCGCATATGGTTCCCCATGTGTTAGAGTTCCAAGCTAATTGCTTTATTTCTGTTTCGCTTTGGAATATCTCTGAAAAATGTTATTTTAAATGTTTGGCTTGGTTTTAAGAGTACTCTGATGTATGAAGGATTATTTAAAAAGGGACAGATTTAGCATGTTGTCATCAAAATCGAAGGAAGTCAAAGTAAAACATAATTTATTAATTTGGGGAACATATAACACACACGTATATTTGTGAACGTCAAAAAAAAATATGCATGCCATTTTCATCATTTAGAAACTTTTTGCAATATGAAAACATTGTGAGGAAACCGTCTTAGACCCAAAAAATCGACGACGTTTGTTAGGCACTGTAAGATGATCACCTACTTGCCTGTTAGATTTAAAAATGATCATGAAACAGATTCAGAAATTTGGGGCCAAGACCTAAAGAGGTTGTAGCGCCACTGATTTTATATTTTTTTTTATTATAAGAGTAAAACTAGGGGATGGGATGTGTGAGTACTGTAGCAAGTGGAGGTCAGTGGTCTCTGCCTACCTCTTTACCAGATACAATAAATTTAGCTCAATCATATGCTGTCTGTGTTATTAAATTATAATAAGACCGATGAGCCATTGATTTAAACTAGAGGAAAGAGGCTTATTTAGCTTCTGCATAACGAATAAATTTCAGTACAATATAGATAATTAGACGACGGCGTACCATCCTCCCTCAAATTAAATTCGACGCCAAATTCAACGAAACATGACCTATTTAATTTCTTACTGTGTATTAGATTAAAATAAAGTAAATCAATGAATGGCGCTACAGCCTTTTTAGATCTGGAACTCAGGTTTCTGTATCCGTTTCTTGACCATTAATCTAATCCATTTGTTGATCATACACAAAATTGTTCCGTGTGCCTCGTACAAAGTCGAATTACCTGCATAATTCGCAATGTTTCATTGGTTTTATCGAATCCAACATCCATTAGGATATTGAACTTTTCCACCTCAAAAAAAAAGATGTCAGAGGACATCAAAGACTGATTTTGTTTAAGTAGTAGTTTTAAATTCTAAGTATTATTTGTTGTTTTTAAATTTTAAATTTCAGTTCACTTTAGTTTTTATTAAATGCATCTTTGTCTATGCACTTGCTTGTTTTCTGTTTGGCTTTCTGTATTGTCTTATAATATTATTTATAAGTATAAGCTATTAGATTACTTATAATTAAATAAATAAATCAGCCCCCTGTGCCTGACGCACGCATTCGACCTTTTGGGTCTAAAGCAAGCCAAACCCTCAAGATCTTTTCCTTTATAATTCGACCTTATGTTAAATGTGTACATGTAAAGAAAGTCCATTGGATATTTTGGATAAAATTAACTTTGTTAAACAGATCTGACACAGTGCCATGTAATTTAAATGACGACAAACCATAAACTCAAATAAATTTAATTATTTAAGCTGAAATTTACTAAAGTATACGCTAACGTACCGCTAAGTAATATTAAGCTTAGATAATATATTAATTCGGTACAAATTAGACTTTAATTTCTTGAGTAAACCCTTAAATTGCATTTTCGAAGTTACACGTCAAGTTTAATTAACTAATGTTTGTGATAAATATTTGTTGATTTTCACGTATATTACCGTAATAATGACATTACTGAGAATCTGTTTTTTGATGTTTTTCTCCTGAAATATCTGCTTATTTATTCCTTTGTAAAAATGTATGCATCCATAATTTTATTTGACCTATATTTGTAATTCAATTACACATATACTTTGATTCTTTGTAAGCAAAACAAACTGAACCGATTTGAAAATAAATCCTCTCAGATTTATTTTTACTTCTGTACAACTTTTTTCCTGTCGGAAATAATTTCTTTCTTTAAGCTTGACAAATGACAACTGACAATAACAACAGTATCACAGACTAAAATGTTTCCATTTTTTATAGACAAGATTCTGTGAAGCCAACTTGAATGTCGGTAACTAGGATCATTTGACGGCTCTCTTGACTTATTATGCTTCAACCATCTGAATATTTCCGAACCCATTCGCCTAAGGGTCCTTCCAGAACAGGACGTACCAATTCAAAAGAGGCCGGCAACGCACTCACGAACTCTCTGGTATTTAGAGCATCCATGGACGGTATCACTTAACATCTGATGATCCTCCCTATATAAAAAATCATTGGTTTGTTTAAAGTTAATTACTAATTGCTTGCCTTTATTTTCAGAGGCAGATATAATGTCGGCTACGGTTTTGATCACATTTGGTGCCGTTCTTGGTGTCGCCAGTGGACTTCAGCTGCTTTTCATAGCTATTATTGAAACGGCCGTCGGTTGTTTCAACTTCTGGCTGGTTGCGGACGTCTTTAAAGTAATTAAGTTGATTAAATATATATAGAGAATTCATTTGTATTCGTAAGCTATATGTTTAAATTTATTAACATGTCACTATCCAGGGTGGATCTCTTCGCTCGCTCGATCGCTGTGTACTAAATTATTTAATTTTATCAGATTGAGACAGTTTTTTTTTATGGAGCTGCGAACCCACCACTGACTTTTGCTTATCAGGGACCTTGTTTTGCTGTATTTATTTTTTACAATTTTTTTTTTGTTTCCTTTGGTAAGCTTAAATGCTTATTTTAAATCATATTTCAAATTCAAATTGAAAAATCATTTATTCATGTCAGTAACATAATGTACACTTATGAAAGAAGTATACATTAAATGCTTCTAATTTTACATTTACTGCCAGTTCTCAAGGGCGTAGAACGGAAGAGAAGAACTGGCAGTAAACTCTCCGCCGCTCTTTTTAATTGCCAAGTTTTTTCTTTTACACAACGTTTGTAAGGAGCTGCAACCATTACACCATATTCCATATCACATTCAAGATGTCATAAAGAATAATAAAATATATTAAATACGAGGATTTGTCCTCTATAAGCAGGGGCATGGTGAAATAGGAGCACCACGCACTTACATTCTCGTGGGAACAAAATTTATCACAATACATAGCATCAGTCAATAGAGATCAAGCATTGGAGGATCAGAATGTTTTATTGTTTATTCTGCGTTATTAATAAAATATATGTATGACGTAAAACACAGGTCAATAAAAATATTTTATTTATTTCAGACATACACACATCGTTACAGCCTATGCCAATACGACAATGTGGAGAAACATTTAATAAAAATATAATAATGTACATAAAAATATAAAATTATATCTATTTCGCGTTTTAAATATTCGTTAAAAACAAGTTAATGTTCACTACGATGAGGCAATATTCTAAACGTTTTAAAATTTAAATTTAAAATGCTTGATAAACGGTTCAAAAACATACCTCAAAATTCTTGCAAAAACTGGAAACGACACGGCTTAACGAACGCAAACGTACACGAACATGTATACTGTATACACAAGAGCATAATATTTTTCTTTCATTGGTATACCACGGAACAAAGGAAAGCGTATGGTAAAAATGATATTTGATTTTAAAAATATATCCTCAAAAATTCCCTATGAAGCTGTATTGTTTGTTAAAACATTTTTATATGGAACTCTTTGTTAAATTGGCATAACTATAGTAACAGATCGTGTATTTAGATATAGAATATACTCTTATAACCTACTCAAAGACTGTCCTAACGTCTGATTAGTTAATAGCTGAATTGATTAATTATAAGGCAGAGAATATCGTCTTTGGTTTCAACCTATTGAGAACATATTTAATGAAGATTAATTGCATAAATTATTATTCGGCTCTCCGACAACTTCTTACAGTATCTAGTTATTTAACTAAAACATAATTGCATATAATTATTTATTTTTTATATAATATTACTAGTGACCCGCCCCAGCTTCGCAAGGGTGCAATGCTGATGAAAAGCAGGTTTTTATTATGTATTGTTATTTCCGTCGCTGGAAAGCTCCGATAATATACGCGTTCGATCGCTGCTAAATAAGCTGTAATGGGCTGTATAGATCTATATTAAATGAACAATGTATTCAAGGTAATTAATTGGTTAAGGAATAATGCTGTATTGGTTAAAATAGCTTCGAAAAAAAGCCATTATTTGTCGTAAAAAGTAAATGACAAAAAAAAGTTATTGTGGGTTATCCATAAGAGATAGACATATACCATCACGGACTTTTCTGTAGACCTTTTCAATGTGTACAATACTTAGATAAAACTCGTAGGGTTCAGCCTGCGTTTGCAATGTAAGCGGAAAAAATGTAATTATTTACGACATCACATTAGAAACCTCAAAAATAACAGTACTTCTCCACTATTTAATGGATGTTATTATACATATAAATCTTCCTCTTGAATCACTCTATCTATTAAAAAAACGCATCAAAATCCGTTGCGTAGTTTCAAAGATTTAAGCATACAAAGGGACATAGGGACATACTGCAACTATGTTCCACCTTATGGAACCAGCTGCCCACTGAAGTATTTTCGAACCAATTCGACTTAGGGTCCTTCAAGAAAATAAATAATTACTGTGTCGTATTGTACAAACTTTATAATATTTTTTAAACCTCCTACTACTTAACATTTTTTTTAGTTTGATGGCTAAATGATATTCACAACAATTTTCTCTAAAGGCAGCTGACGTCGGTGGATCAATTGCAATTCATGCGTTTGGGGCTTATTTTGGCCTCGGTGTGAGCTTGGCTTTGAAAGGGAAGAAAACAAAATCTGAAGCTGCGGAAAATGTGGTCGACCTGAATGGCCCGAGCTATAATTCGGATGTAACGGCTATGATTGGTAAGTTTTTAGGCTTATTGAGAACGTTTCGAATAAAAGATGACTGGGATTAACGTACGGAAAGGATTTAAAATTTATATTATGTAGAATACTTATGATGACAGTGTTTTAAAGTATACAAAAAGAAATTATAAACCACCTTACTAAATACAACTCACATAAAATAATGTAAAATCATGGCCAAATACTTCACCTTACGCCAAGATTTTCTTTCCTTGACGGCTATTGTTTTTTCGTAATTGCTTGCTTCGTCATGTAGAACACATCATAAAGGATTGTAAAGCATGTTTATCTTATGATAAAGAGTAGCAATATTACGTGCAATTTTTTTCTTTATACGTTACGGACGTACGTTATAAAGATTGGCAACGGGCAGGCATACAATATGAAATTAAAAAACAACAATATTAAGATATTATAAGCTAAGTTTTGTTTATAAATTATTAGAAAAACTTCGTCGAGGCGTTTTTGTGTGTACACATTCCCAATATGAAATTGATTTCAAATAAGCAAAATACGAGCGAACCTTCAAATATTTTTCTTCTAAGGGTCGCATTTATATTGGCACGTACAGTATAGAATATCGTTGCTTTGTTTTTTATCTATTCAACTAAGTTTGCTAAACAATGTGGCTATAATATTTGGTCTTTTTCGGTATCTGTTTTGTGATGTTTTCCTCTGTTCGACGAAGGTCAACTTTCTTTAATGCAACGCATCCGACTATTTGATTCTAAGGCTTCTTCCTATTAATAAGAATCCGAATGCCTCTGAATAGTCTTGTGTCTAATATATTTTAGCCGTTATATTTACATTTAACAGTACTTGCGGTGTCAAAAAAATCAACCACAAAACCATTACTTAGTCTTTTTATTAATAAATATAATTTAATAAAAATATCTGCGTATTAGTAAGTGGACTAAAATGTGGGTAGGCATTATGTACCCTCAAATATTAATCAAGTCGAAGTTATTGTTAAATATTGTTGTGAAATTTGGTGTTGTATCGCATATTTGTTTTCAATGAAGAGTGCAACTTTAAATTCAATGACGTATCACAGAAGAAGTCTCATCCTCCCGGGGAGATGTAGGCTGACAGGCTTTGATCATCCATCCATCATGTGTGTGTTAGAGGAGTTTATTGGGTGTTACGGTGTTAGCGACAGCATGTCCTTTATATTATATTAAAAGGAGTCCTCCGCTGCGTCTATCAATCTTTGATCACGACAATTGTAGTTTACGAAATTTGTAGTGGTCAACAATATTAGATTAATTCATGAGGAAGGTTGCTCGTAAGAAACAGGGCGGTTCGTTAGTAATTTATAACCTTTTCGATACGCTTTATACATTCATTACCTTTCCTTATTTATATATAATACCGTAAGAAGTCACACCCAACAACTTGTATGGATAATACATGAGCAAGAGTATAAAATATCTTCTTTATCTCTGTTCGTGGGTCTTTCCACACATTACACAAGTTATTACTAATAGAAAGGAAATTTTATCCGTCGCAACTTTGTATGAAATACGAAGATTGCGTGGCTAGGGTGATAATAACTGTAATGTTGCTGTATTTATGGCATCATTTAAAAAGACCAGATTGCGGTCTATTTCTTAAGATTAAAGAATAAAGTTTTGTATTGTATGTCTCATAAATGGAAGATGTGTTAGTCTGTACCCAGCTGCACCAAGTTGTAAATATGTTTCCCTTCCAAACGTAAAACTTAACACGAACAGTGAAACAGTTTGTATATAGAGAAAAAAAGTGTAGCACTCGGAGACTGCCGCGGTAAAGCTATTGCATAGCATTTTTATCAAGTTATGCATATAAAAATATGTATATAAATTAAATTTATATATTTTTTTATATGCAGTTTTTTTTTCTTTGATATTAATTCAATCTACCACTCAAACACTACCAGTCTCAAACTAAAACGCCTATATAGTCCCTAACTAACGCGTATTGGCTGCACCTATATTACGTCATCGTGTGTTAGGTTTTTCGTTACGGAATTTCTTGGTTCGGTCCCCGCACTAAAGCCCACCATAAAATCTATGCAATAGCTTTAAAATTACAATGCGCATCTTTCGCCAAACCCTCATAGGGATCCTAGCAGATATTAAAATGATAGACTCTTCTTGAAGTTTTCAATTAAAAAACGCAAATCAGATAGATATGGTTAGATTTTATATTTAGTAATTGGCAGGTGAGTGTTTTCCCTGTAGATTATCAGATATACAAATATACTTTCTTACGGATTGGAAACTCCTTTATTTCATAATTTATTCATAAACTTGTTAACACTTACGTGACCATGTCGAATTCTCTTGATAATGTAATGTCGGTCAATACAAACAAAAAGTTTTTTTTTGTTTAAGTGCAGTTTGGTGTTGTATTTTTTGGGATATTATTCGTTCACAACACACCACATCTCATACTTCTATATTTTTAATATCTGAATAGAAAATTGGGTTTAGCTGTGACCTTTATAATCACGACTGATTATACAATTCATAGAAAAACATAAAACAAAAAGTCATTGAAATTCTTAAAAGTTAAATTCAAAAACATTTGTAAAATAAAACTTGAATAATGTTGTTTTTTATTTTGTTCAGTGCTATATTCAGTTTTATGGTTGTATTGTTTGACACTAAATATTTTTGGCCACCGTTATGTATGGCACTGAACCTAATTCAGGCTGAATAGGAGGAATTATCTTGATGATACTTTTTTTACTGTTAATATTTATTTCACATGTGTTAATAAAATCGAATTCTTTTATCTTTTAAAGGATCAATATTTCTCTGGATCTATTGGCCATCTTTCAACTCGGCACTCACCAATTCTAACAGCGAGTACCAGCGGGCCGTCGTCAATACATATTTGTCTCTTGCAGCTGCTACAGTAAGTCATATCTGCTTTAATTGGTTCCCGAGAACATGTATAACATTCTTATAGTAAGTCAGTATAGTAAATTTATGTATAACATTCTTCCAAAATTTAATTTAGTAAATTATCTAAACCTATTCGAATTCTATTACTGTAATTTATTATTATTTTTGATGTGAAACATCTATAGCCGCACGTAAAACCGATTTCTGGCGTGGCGACGCATCGCCACGCTATATGATGGTATATAATACAATCTATATGCAGTTGTAAATTTTTGTATTTAATGAAAATAAATGTTTATTTAATAAATAGTCATCGTTATCTGGAAAACAAAATCGTAAAATTTTATTTTATCATTTTGACATATTTAGTTCCTATCACAATCTGTTCTTTTCTGCATATTACTTCACAAAATAATTTCGATGTTTCACATCTGCCAGGCGTCCCGTGACGGCTCACATTTTTTTTTTAGAAAATAGCTCTAGCTATACACAACGCAAGGACGTTTAAAAATCCCAACTTTTAAATGTTTGGTACGCATTTAAAATCCTTAAATCAATCGGTTAACTGGAGGGTACATTAATAAAGTAGTTATTCGCGAATTTGATTAACTTAGTCTCATTAGTCGTATACATATCTCTCATACGTCATACGGTTATTTAGGCTTATGCTGAGAGTTTTAATAATTTCATCACAGATTCAGTTTGCAGCACAAAAAGCCAGCGCTAAGTTTCTCTAAGTTTTTAAAACTCGACACGACTTCCGTATGCAAAAAAGTATTGGATTTTGATATACGGTATTCATGTTTCTGAATTATGGCGGCGTGAAAATACGCAAGCCACAAAGTAAGGGGATAAATGTTACATTTAATAAATACAAAATGGAAGAGCATAAAAACGGTTTATATGTTCACAGCCTAGCGAATTTTCTCATTGTGTGTTATCGTAAATAAAAAGTTATAGTTATGTCAACCAAAATTAGTAGTTTTATACCTAATCAACAATGTTAAAATATTATAAAAATGGTTGGGATAATTCAATATATTGAGCTATATCCATAACGAAAAAACACCTGCATCATGAACTCACCCCACATACACACCATCACGTACAAACCCACATCACCATCACACGACACAGCCAAATTAGGCTTAGTTAAATAAGTTGAATCACAATTAGTTAAATGTATTGAATACTTTTTGTTTGTTTGTTCCCTTTTGTTAATCTATGAAACTTCTTGTTGTAAAATGTATGATGTATTCCATTGGATATATTTTCAGTGTATTTGTTTGTATATGTTATATATAATTTATGTTAGCTGTAGGATTACGAAATAAATAAATAAATATATCAAAAGATACCTACCTGTGGCCTTACAACCTTTGATCTTGGAACTGTTTCGTGATCAATTTTGCACGTAACAGGTTAGCTGTGGTTGTTACACGCCGCCACGTATTTTTGCATAAAGCGGGAGCGATAATTAAATGTTTAAAAATAAATATTTGTGAACTGCCAGGGTTTGTGAAATGCGAAGATTGACATATCCGGTTCCTATAACTTTTAATAATAATGCTTAGGCAATGACTATACGTAGTGTAGGAGATGAATTAATTGAGAAATATAATAGTAATTAAATATTAAGGTTGGGGGAAGATAGTACCGGTGACCCCGGTGGCACTTTCCTGGCTGAACGAATAAGTATCGCAATACAGAGAGGAAATGCTGCCAGTGTTAAAGGTACACTGCCATAGGGACCAAACCTTTAAAATTTGTTTTAATATCCTATTTATCAAATGTTTATTATTATTTATCGTATGTTAAGAATATTGTAAATACTATGGGTTGAAAATGAATTTGTTACAATAATATATTATAGAAAGAAGCCTCGAAATGTACTCAAACTACACTGCACTATATATAGTGATATCAGTTCTATATTCATAGATAACGACAATGCACGGTCATTCTCATTACAAAGCCATTTCTTACAGACAATAATTATATATTGGAAAATTACATATTGCGTAATTACTACGCTATTAAAAGTGTTTCATTCGAAACTTACTCATTAATTATTATCCTGAAATACGGTTTGCTTATTAAATTATACACGACTACATGTTTAACAATGCAAAAACATCAACATTCTTTTCTAAAAAAACTTATTAATTAAACTACATTTTATTATCCTTTTAAGTAAGAAAGAAGCGAGTTACATTTTCATTCGTTCTTTGTAGAATGTTTTTTAGTTTTTATTTAGCTGTTATCCCGAGTAATTCATTAATTAGATCCATTAATTAGATTTAGTATAACAATTGTTTTATCTAAAAGTATATGAACTATTTACTAGAGTGTATCTTAATTATAATTTATAAATACAATTTGAATATATTTCTTGTTAAAAAATTTTTTGGTTCATTAGCATTAGTTTAATGCTGTGGTCATAGGAATCCAGCTGTTCCTCGAATTTGAGACTCTCCTTGCTCATTATGCGCGTGTGGTATCCGAATGCTGTTTCGTCGACTTTTTATGTCACATTTTTGTTCATTTTAAGCTCATCCGTCCAAGGACGGACTATGCAAAGACGGCTAGTCAAAATGTTTAATTATTCGCATTTGTATATATATTGTAGATAATGTTCAGGATATTAACTGTTTAATATTGCTAGTGCATTTCGATCGGTAATATTATTTAAAATATTATAATTGATGCAGTAATGTAATTTCGGTGTGATTGTGAAGAAAATTCCGTGGTTTGTTATATTGTAAATAGTTAAACGTTTCGTTCACTCACTTGTCTGACGGAACTTTAGCGACTTGATTGAATGTCGATCTTTAATTAACTGTCTAGATATTCAATTGACACTCTGATTTAACAACTTTACTGCAACAGTAATATAACAATGTTTTATAATTCCACTTGTCGCCATATGTTTATCACAAGTTAAGTAAATTGGTTGGTATCGTTCTAGGTGACAACTTTCGTCATGTCTTCAGCATTGAGCAAGCATCATGGTAAACTGGACATGGTACACATACAAAACTCAACACTGGCCGGAGGAGTAGCTGTAGGATCAGTATGCAATATGTTTATCGGGGCAGGCAGTGCTGTTGCTATCGGAATCGGTGCTGGTTTGCTCAGCGTGCTTGGGTACCAATACTTAACAGTAAGTACAAATATATATTTGATTACTGAAATCTCGGGTCCTAGGGACTTCGTTTGTGTTTATTCACAAAACATTACTTTTGTGAATAAAACATTAGTTTAATATTAAGACTGAGTTTAATTAACATTTTATTCATTTAAATTCTTTCTATAAAGCAGTTGTGGTTAAGTGTTACATTAAAATGATATAATATAACATATTATTATATAAACGCCATCTATGTATTGGTACCATATTATTACAAATACATTACTAATATTATGCAATATTTTTATCAATACGTTGGATTTTAACAACACTTATTGTAGCCGATTACTTTGTGTACTTGTGTAAATGGTCATCAATATTTGTAAGCTATTCTTAAAAGCCGGCAACGCACTTGCGAGCCCAAGTGTCCATGGGCATATCGCGTTACATCAGGTAATCCTCCGGTCCGTTTGCCCCCATTTATTGACATTGAACTTGACATGCTAACATTTTGTTTAAATCATTTATCGTCGTTTCATTCGCACCTCTAGGTGACACCATTGGTGCAATGTTTACGAAATACAGATTTTCTATTTTCTCAGCCACTACTCACTCGGCTTGGAATTGGTGATACATGTGGAGTGCACAACCTTCACGGAATGCCTGGCGTCTTCTCTGGTATACTGACTGCAGTTTTTGCCGGTCTAGCGACTAAAGAAGAGTACGGCACTGATCTAACCGGCGTTTTTGAGGCTATGAAAGAGGTACAGTTAATACCTAAATAAACTAGCTGATATGGCAAATATTTTTTTGTCTTATAAAATGGCAAACTAGGAGGTTAATGGAAGATTGGTAAGTTTATTCGCAGCTTTATGGATGTTGCACACTGTGACACGGGTTTTTAAGTATAAAGAATACTGACAAAATACAAACTTTTTAGTCTTGTTTGGGTCCTTATAAAAAAGAACTTTTCTTTTTTTTATACCCATAAATAATAATAATAGTAAGTGTAAACAAATTCGTATCTATATATATCATGAATAAAGCAGGAACAAGTCGAGTAAATGTTTTTAAATTTATTTCGAACTCTGGAAAAAGGTTTTTATAGAGTAAAATATACAAAATACAAATATTTAGTTTTATTTAGGTCCTTAGGTTTATGTTCTAGATAAGTGAACCGTATCTATGGTACCACAAAGTTGGTGTGTAGGTACTAAACAGGTAGACTAAGTAAAAAAACATATTGAATGAAAACCAAAATCTTGTGAAGAACTAAGCTTAGTAGTCTTGGATGTAACCTTACATAAGTTAATTACATGTTTTATTTAATAGATTAATTAATATATAATTATAATTAGAAGTGCAAACTAAATACTAAGCAATATCTTACAATTCTATCCAATGAATAGTAAAAAGTGATAAATGAGCCCTTTAGTATTTCATACACTCAGTATAATACAACTTTTTCGTCACCGATACTGTCCAACAGGTCGACTTTGGTTAATATATTCTTTGCTAGCGGACCCGACAGATTTCTTTCTGTCAAAAAGATTTGGGATGTGGGAGTTTTTTGTTCCAACCTATTTCATAGTCGGCGCAAAAAATTCTCCAGAACATGATCGTCACCCTGATGATAGGGTGGTGTGTGAGGTTCAGCTCGGGTGACCAAAGTATCTTCCACAAATTTTGGCCACCCTTCTGTGACCCACTAAAACCCCAACTGAGATGTCTACTAGATAGCTTCAAACTAAAAAGCCAACTTAGGGTTCAAACCCGATTGGACAATAATCTAAAGGGACAGTGGGAAACTAAATATGACAAATATAAAAAATTGTGTGCCTCAATGACATAACATAGAGAGAGACGGGTCTCTTTGACGTTAAAATCACACCTACATTGCTTTGACAATAATGAGTGCTTGTAATTCAATATGAACTTTATTGAGTAGCAATGAAGTTCGAATTTACTCTAAATTGTATTTAGAAAACGTTTGTATGGGAAAAAGAAAAGGGTTTCAGGGTTTTCCCGGAAATTATTAGGGGCTTTCTCGCCATAACCATCCTTGGACATCAAAGAACATTTAAAAAAAGAATTGGTTAAATTGGTCCAGGCGCTGTTGAGTTATGCGATTACCAACACCATTTGCAATTCATTTTTATAATATAAATAGTAAGACAAGATTATTTTTTATTTTTTCGTCGCAGCCACAATACTCCTAATTATATATTGGTTATAGGCTCATGTTTTAAACGATTAAAGACATTTGACACTTAGCTTCAAACAAAGAGTTTAATCATTCAATTCAAAATCTTATATCTTTAAACGAGCAATTCTGGTATATATATAATTGGAATCTCGGAATCGGCTCCAACGATTTTCGTGAAATTTAGTTTTTCGGGGGATTTCGGGGGCGACAAAGCGATAGATCGAGTAATAATTTCTAGAAAATGTCATTTTATTCGTGTTTTATCAACTTAAACATAAATTTCCTTTTTTTGGAAGAAAAATAGGTGGCAGTCATGATTTTTTTCTTTAAATAACCAGTTCATATTTTTTTTCTATTTTGTCGGTAAGATCAAATAATAGCATTCATATTTCATCATTTCGTACTTACATAATATAATTTCCAAAAAACACGATTTTTAAAAATAAAACAAAATACCGAGTGAAGCTCGGTCATCCAGGTACTAATTTATTCATGTAGGTAACTTAAAGTGCACTTATGAACTTTAAAAAAATACATTAAATGCTTCTAATTTTAAATTTAATGCCAGTTCTCAAATCTAGGGCGTAGAACGGAAAAGAAGAACTGGCAATAAACTTTCCACCACTTTTTTGCCAAGTTTTTTCTTTTACACAACGTTGGAGCTTAAACATCCTTCCAACAACCGCCGAACTAACACACGCGTACGTAATTTTTCAGGACGGCATCGCAAGGAGTGCAGGCGACCAAGCTCTCAACCAATTCTTGTCTTTGATAGTGACTCTTGCAGTGTCTTTTATCGCTGGAACTATCACCGGTAAGTTAATTGACAAAAACATAAACAGAATAATGATATGACAATATAAAAGAATTTAGAACCTTATAAATAATCCCTTATCGCTGTACTATTAATACCACTGATCAGCTTGTCTTTCGATAAAGGCCTCCTTCTAATGTTGCTATCTTGCTCTGTGCGTCGCTATTCTGTACCACTATGTTACTTCCTACATTACCCATTATACACATATCCTCCATTGCCGTTTTCGCCTTTTACGTGTTGTGTTTACATAGTTAAAATTAGTTTTACTTTTTATTCACTTAACCTGAAACTTAATAAATACAAATCCACGTTCAGTTTTTTAAGCGATAGACACTCACATTGCCAGAAGGCTTACAAGTGCGTTATCCCTATAAGCACTCATTCGTCTCTTTCCGCACAATCTTGTCTATGCTGTGATTCAATAAAATTAGGTTTAAAAATGTATTCTTGCAGTATGTAACTTATATAAGATTTTTTGTGTTAAAAACATTAAAAGTCAAATGTATCACGTCGTACGCTGTTATTGCATTAGGGTCCATCTATCAAAAACCTTCGCAGGGGTGTTCGGAACGGGTCTACTGCCATTTCCCGTATTTCACCAAAAAATACGAGACATTCATATAATTATTAATAATTCTTATACTCCATGGAATTCTTGAGAAGCGTATTTGATACTAAACATAATCACGAATATGAATATTCGTTTAAATATTCTGTAGCTAGTAAACGGATATATGATGTATGTGCTATCAAACGTATATCACATATATGCAGGTATTGGTCTGTTAAAGATAAACTGATAAAAGGTTAGCTTACTCCCTGAATTCGCTGAATGCTTTTATTCTTCTTGATTAAACGCTTTACAGATATATGTCGCAGATTCAACGCGATTAATAATTGCAAAATAGTAGTGACACGCACTACCGTCGTCCGACATTTTACTTCAAACAAACAAACAAACAAAATATATTTATTCATTTAGGTAAACAAGTACACTTATGAACGTCAAAAAACTAATGATTAATGACAGTGACAGACATGATTAGTAGGCGTAGGCGCCGATCAAAGAGCAACTCTACCCAAGTACTCAACGATCCATTCTACGCACTAATAACACATTGAGATTTTACAAATTGTAAGATGTCTATGATATTACTTAGTTTCAAATAAATTACATCGTGTTATTATATAACATAGTCTTTGACTTTTAAATTTTTATATTAAACACCTGAAATAAAATTTACAGAGGTGACCTCTAAAAGAGCAAATATTTATTTTAAATGAAACTTTTGAGTAGCATTAATGAAGTCCATAGTCGTGACTCGACTCCATATAATTTTAACCAAAGTTTCCCGCTCGGTCAGCCTTCGCTGGCCGGCGGTTGTTCTGCGGGCGACTTCATTACAGCTGCGTGTTCAACGTTGTATTGTGATTTGAGAAGGCTTTGCAATTTTATTGTGGTTCTAGGTAATAAGCCCGTCCAATATATAATATTACTACTATATAATGACTCTCAATACTTAGTGGTAGAGATATACTTTAATTTGTACTGTACACAATACATATATTTTTATTTGGTTTAGTATAGTAGATAATTGTGTGATCAGTTTGTACGGATAACTAATAGTTGTTTATTAATTGCATTTTTTTTTTGCACTAAGATTTTCCATGAAGCACTTTTAGCACTTATACGTCACAGTTTTACAAAAATTCAACAGTATTATGAGTCATTTTGATTGTTGTACGTCACTTGGAATCTCGTTAACAAAATCTTAAAATTTTGATGCGTTTCGTTGTTTTGAGCACAGACTTTACATTTAACTATTTCTTAGTAGTATTATTTGATATTTTAACTGTTTTTAAAGTCGCATTGATCACAAATAGTATTTTTTTAAAGCACTTCAAACTTTGTTTATTTTTGTCTCGTAATTTTAACTGTGTCCCGCCCGCTATTTTAGCAGCGTTCATATGCCACCTGCTTTGAACACTTTGTTTCAGGAATTTTAAGGATAAATAACAAAGGTAACTATGAAAATACTTGTTAGGGATAACGTATTAATTTGTGTACAATAGGGAGCTTGCAAGTATTACGTAACGAATTTTAGGGGTATCGGAATAAACGTTACGATGCGGGGCGGGGATTGAATTATGCGTTATTGTTATTTTTTTTTATATAATAGGGGGGGGGGCACGAGCACGAGAGCAAACGGGCAGGAGGCTCACGTGATGTTAAGTGATACCGCTGCCCATGGACACTCTCGATGCTAGAGGGCTCGCGAGTGCGTTGCCGGCCTTTTAAGAATTTGTACGCTCTTTTCTTGAAGGACCCTAAGTCGAATTGGTTCGGAAATACTTCAGTGGGCAGCTGGTTCCACAAAGTGGTGGTGCGCGGCAAAAACTGCCTTGAAAACCGCGCAGATGTGGAACGGCGGACGTCGAGGTGATATGGGTGAAATTTCGTATTCTGCCTCGACGTCCGATGATGAAACTCAGCTGCAGGTATTAATCCGAACAACTTCTCTGAACACTCTCCATGGTTAATATTATTTTCGACTTTCCGATACTTAACACCACATATATGGTAATTTAAGGAGTAATAAGTACCTGGGTGGTTACAAACGGTTTACTATTTGCATGGGGGGGGTCAAGAATCTCCAAAAATTGCGTGACGTAATACTTGTTGCAAAAATAAAATTATTTTAGAACAAATGGGATTTTTACTAGGGTTGCCTGGAAGAGATCGCTTGTAATTTTTATGTATTGTGTTATTTGTGTTTCTTTGCAACGAAGTGTGAATAAATAAATGAATAAATAGATTTCTATACAAATTACATACACAGGACTATTTTGTGAAGTCAGCTTTACGTCACGAGTTTATTAAATTTCAAACAGCTTTAGCTAATAATTTCACGGCAAAAACCAGCTAATATCCTATTATCCGCTTATATATTCGATAAATCAAAATCAGTTTCATGTTACAACGTGCCTGCAGCTATATTGTAAACTAGTTCGTTACCAATGCTTTGTTCGTGTGAAAATATATTATTAACCCTTTGCGGGATAAATTAATTATGTTACTTACTAAATTTTATCATGATCCTTTCAACTGCCTGTTTCGTGACCTGGCATAAGGGCTTCTTTATTTCGTCGCTATAGTACTATAAGAATTGCTTTATTTAGTAATAGGTGGTCGGAGTATTAGGCTGTGGTTCGATGAAATCGAGAATGAATATTAATTTTAAATAATCTTTATTCAAGTTGAATAAGTTAAAAATTCAAGTTGGCATTAGTATGAGTGAAAGCCTTCTCTACATTCTTCCTCCTTCTTGTATTTTTGCTGCTTTTTTTCAATTTCCCTCGATTTTTCGTAGCGGTGCTATTCATGATTTTTAATTTGAATTTAGATTAAGTTACGCCATGTGCGTACACCATAAACTAATAGGTCTATCTGTACAGAGAAAAATAAATCAGTGGCGCTACAACCCTTAGTTTTGGCCTTCGATATCGTATTCTGCTAATCTATTTCATAATTCTTGTGGCGGGCTTTGAGCTAGGCGACCGAACAAGAAATTCCGTAACGAAAATAAAACCTAACACTACGTAATCAATACGCGTTAGATCGGGACGGAACGCATACTACGTCTCACATCAGTCTGGCGTGATCGGTGACGTAGCGCAGGTGCGTTTGAGTGGGACAGAACACACACTGCGTATTCACATCTCTCTGACGAGATCGGTGACGTAGCGTAAGCGGCACGCCATGCGTTACAGTGAGACAGATTATATAGGCGTGTTTGACTGAGTCTGGTAGAGGGGTAGATGGAATTAATATAAAAAAATACTTCATAAATTAAAAAAAACTATAACAGCATAAGTTGATTAAAAATGCTATTCAATAGCTTTGCCGCGACAAAATATAAATATAAAAGGAAAGTGCCTTTTTTTCTTCACATTGTCATTTGCGCGCGTGGAAGTTAAGTATTTAGTTTTATTATTAGCACACATGAGATAATAGTCTTACGCTCCAAGGCCATCACATCTCCCTATTTTATCGTGTACATATACAAAAAATACCGTTAGTTAAAACAAAGAATAATATATTAAACTCGCGTAAAAAGCCGTCTAGTAGCATAAATCACCCAATAGGTAACTAGTTTTGTATCGACAAATCACTCGCTCAAAAAAATCGCTTATTCGGTTTCTGATACTGAAACTCGGACCGATATTTCATTCTAATCGAACTGAAACGAGATAAAAGCGCGAAAGTTGTCGGCTTCAGTGGGAAATATATAAATGCTTGCAAAATTTACATGTAACTTGAGCCAGTTACTTGCCTGGGATCAAAGTCAATAAATAGTAGCTGTGAATTTTTATTTGAATTGTTCCAAATGGAATGTGTTGATACATATTTGTTCTAATTCATTTAACTTTATTCCCCAGTTATAAACGTTAACTATTTAACCATGCTGCAAAAGTCGAGTAGTATGCGTACCTTACACATTAGATTGCACCTGTATTTTACATGTGTTTAAATCAAAATACTTCTTATAAAGATTAATTTAAATTTAAACTAATTATTACAAAGGCACACCTATATCCTACCTAATCTTTTATTTCAGTTTCAATATCCTCGATAATTGTTCTTTCTTTTAGGAACCAAAAGCGGTGCATAAATAAATAATAAAATAATAATAAAATAAATAAATAAAAATAAAAAACGGTGGCGTTTTTTTCTGCTGTCTGTAGAAAAATCTAGTAAATTTCGACTGGTATCTTAAAAATAAAACCGAATGTAAACACACATTTAAACACATTCAAGTTTTGAATACAACTCGGTCCAGTAGCTATTCAAATGTAAATCAACGATTGCCTTATCTGACACCATTTTGTTATTGACCTTTGAGGATCAATTTACTTCGTTAGGGCTGATACGCACTGGGGGCGCCGAAACAAAAGCCTCTGAGTAGACCATCTATCTTCACCCTCTTTTATTATTTAAACCGCTTTTAGCCGCTCACTTGTGTGAAGTTGCGGGAATTACACCCAGATATGATTATTCAGAAAAATTCAGGAAAAATTAAATTGTGAAATGTTTCTTGGTCAGGTAATGAAAATTTATTATTTATTTTTTACTTGTTTATTTTTATATTACACAAATATAATGTATAAATATGAGTACGATGCGTATATAATATACTATTACTATCACAGAATTATCTTAAAAAAACTTTTTCTTATATTGCGGTTTATCGATTTTTTAAGTATCAGATTACCAACGATTTACCACATGTAAAGATTTTTTTTTTAAGATTACATTAATCTATTGTTGATTATTCCCATTTGGTAATAATTGCTAAGTATTTTAAAACCAGTTGTGGCCGAACTTTTAATTTATTACATTTATATAAAAATATTTTCAAACATTCATGAGAATAACACCGCAAAAGGAAGTATTTTCTCACTTTATTTCGGTGAAATATCATGTCGTTTTATTTAACAATATATTTCTCTATTGTTGAACAAGTGCGGTATTTATTGTGCTTTTTCGCTCAACATTTTTGAACGAATTTTCATTGAGTCTTATTAAATTCTTTAATTAATTACATGATCGGGCAGTGTTGGCTTCAGCGTGCGAATCTCATACCTGAGGTCGTAGGTTCAATCCCGGGCTGTGCACCAATGGACTTTCTTTCTATGTGCGCATTTAACAGTTGCTCGAACGGTGATGGAAAACATCGTGAGAAAACCGACATGTCTTAGACCCAAAAAATCGACGACGTATGTCAGGAACTGGAGGCTGCTCACCTACTTGCCTATTAAATTTAAAAATGATCATGAAACAGATTCAGAAGCCTGAGGCCAAGACCTAAAGAGGTTGTAGCGCCATTGATTTATTTTATTATTGAATGACATGATACAATATTATAATACACAAACATAAAACGTTAACAATTATTATGACTATTTAGTCATGATATACATTACAATAATATTTTTTTTAGTAATAAGATTTATGGCTAGTATTTTTATAAATTCGTAATGATAAACAAAACAGTATAATATGTGTTTATCAGAATTTATAATTGAAACACAAAGTAACTATCTGTCTTACTTATTCCAGAATTCAATTTGTAATTATTTCCCTTTAAGCTTTCATTCCGGGCAACTTGAGCTCAATGAAGCAATTGCTTTTGTTCGCGGATTTGATAGTTTTAATAGTGATTTTCAGTTCATTGAACTTATTAATCTTCTATTAAAAGAATGATAAAATTTTACAACATTTTTTAATTCATAAAAAGTAAAGTTCGTTGTTGATAAGTCGTTTTTCTATGGATATGGTTTGTTTTCGGCTGTTTATTTCAGTTAAATAATTTGTCATGTCGTTCTTTATTTATATCTCTATCTATACTCTTTAGAGGAATTTTATACAAACATTTACAACCTTCTGAAAGCTTAATTTAGCTTTATTTTAAATATCGTCAATCTTAATTTTATAGCCGCAATAAATACAAATTTGAATAAAACGGTCTTTTTTATTTTAAGAAAAGGCAAATGGGTAGTAAACTTATATTATATTAAGTTAAACTGCTGCCCATGGACACTTACATTGCCAAAAGGCAATATAGCTCGTATGTACGGTCTTTTTTTGATGGGGCCCATCAAGAAAAGGCGAGTAAGTCGATTTTTTTATTACTAAAGTAAATAAAAAAAAAAAAAAAAAAAGGAGATTTTTTTTATTATTTAAGTGACCATGGCATACATAAGGCACCAGGAGCTCAGAGAATCTCTCTAACTGCATGAAACGTGGGTGCATAAGTCAAATTTCTGTCTGATTTTTTAAGAGACTGCCCCGTAACCCGCAGTGGTACGGCCCCGTACCCCGCAGTTGTACTGCCTCGTTCATGCCTGGCCATGAAGGCTATGTCTTCAAGCTTCAGCCAAATAGGCACTCCTGCTAGTAGACAATCTAATCTGAAAATAATCTAACTCGAGTTTTATTTATTGCAAGTTTCTAGCAGTCATTATCTGATTTTTTTATCGCGATTTTATATTTTTTATTGAAAACTATAGGTTTATTGCCATACATCCAGGTATTTTATTCAAAAAATATCGCACGTCGTTACAAAAATTGTGCCTTAAACTGTATAGAGAAATGTGTCACCGGTGACTTATTCCAAAATGTTCCTCTCCTTAGATGACTCATCGGACAGGGAAGTTGTTAATTAGTCTAAAATTGTTTATAGGCGAATTGAGCCTCTAGCCATCGATATATAACTGAGTATAATAGTGCCTAGGTTTACGCTGGCACTACAAATTACACCTGAATTAGAACATTCGAATCAGTCAGTCTTTATCTATAAGCACTTAAACGTCATGCATATAATGTAATAGATGGCATACGATGACAAATGAATTCAGAAATCTGACGCCAAGAGCGTAAATTTACTGGTTTTAATTTATGATATAACTATCGTATAATATATATCATGATTTAAAATAAAGAAATCTCAGTGAACATATATAAAATAACAATAATTTATTTAAAAGAATATGGTTCAAATATAATTGGTGGTACAATCTCAGTTTCATGGAATGAAAACTTGTTGTAATAGGTAGAATTTTACATAGAAGCTACATATTACATTTCATTATTAATATCATTATTACTGTTTAGTCACAACGTGTTCACATTAAATTATATTATTACTCAAATAATCATTAATGGAATGTTATTTTTCCATAAATCTCTTACACTGAGTAGAAAGGTCTTTGAATATTTTTAGATAATTATTATAAACCTTGATTGCCATACAAATACGGATAACACATCCTTCCAGAATGATAAATCATCTTTACGTCATGACAATTGACAAGGTCAAAAACCATAAAATCACAAAACAAACTGATTTTTTTTAATAAGGTTCACTCCAATAATCATTCATATAATGTTTTATTTCATTAGCAAAAACTCTTTAATTTTAACAACTCTTACACTGTGTAGAAAGTTCTTTGAATGTTTTCAGATAATTATTATAAACCTTGATTGCCATACAAATACGGATAACACATCCTTCTAGAATCATAAATCATCTTTACCTCATGACAATTGACAAGGTCAAAAACCATAGAATCACAAAACAAACTGATTTTTTTTAATAAGGTTCACTCAAATAATCATTCATATAATGTTTTACTTCATAAGTAACAACTCTTTAATTTTAACAACTCTTACACAGAGTAGAAAGGTCTTTGAATGTTTTTAGATAATTATTTTAAACCTTGATTGCCATACAAATACGGATAAAACATCCTACCTGATTGACAAATCATTACGTCACGACAATTGACAAGGTCAAAAAACATAGAATATAACAAACTGGACCATTTCATCGTACAAAAGTTTTTACGCACTCTTCTAATCCGAACATTTTATCTAAAGGAATTCGGCGCCTGCCATTTATACGAACATCAATATCATTCAATCCGATTGAGGAGCTCTTACTTGATGATAATACTAAATGAAGGGATCGAATCGAAAATCGATGTTGGTAAAGTTGCGTAATAAATCTTGTAGAACATTCGATGCAGGCTTTGCACGGAAAAAGTTGCACGCCATCAAGTTGGAATCGGATATCTGTTTGAATACGTTTTATCTGGAACAAAGCTGAATAGATTTTCTTTTAATATTTATTTATAAAGAAGTAGCCGTCCCGGCTCCGAAGGGATGGAAATTATTTTTTAAAATATTTTGGAGATTAATAAAGCCCGTTACTCATGGATAATGTTAGCGTTTCAAAGGAACTTTGGCAAACAGATTTCTTTCATTTTTCATTAACATTTTGGCTCATTTATTATTTTTAAAAGTAATCAGGCTTCAGTGCCAAATACATGAAGCAATTATTGTTAGAAACAAATCGAATTACACGCCATATATAAAATTAAACTTTTAGCTTATTAATACAATCTGAAAATACCTTACCAAAATATTAATCTAAAATACTATGCAGTTTTAAAAGATATTTTAAACTGTGAACTTTTATTTAGTGAAATCGGTACATTCATTAAAAGCTTAACATAAAAATACATTCATACTTTATTTTAACCGATTGAATTTGTGAAAGCCATTTTAAAAGAGTTTTTAATTCATAAACATTATCATAAAACTAGGTACAGAAGATTAATTGCGACGTTGAATTAAATTTTATTATTAAAATGTAGTAATGAAACTCAGTCTCACTAAATCGTGTCACAAGCCTAGGCTGGAAGATTTTAAAAATATCAATTAATTGTATTAAGCCCTTTAGTTTAAATTGAGTCACTAAACTCCTTATATCTATTGGATAAATATTTGTGAATTCGGCAAGGAAATGTACGGAGAAATATCAGGTATTTAAATGTTCTAAAGATTTAATATAAACAGGGTAGTTTCAAGTATCGCATTTCATAAATCCGCCAATTATGGGCAGTAACAAATCCGCGTATGTTTCGATATTTAATTATATGTATTATGTAATAGTATATATTTATATTTGTGGCCATAGGTCAGAATATGATAAATGTAATTTCAATACTTTACAGGACTGTTAAAATATGAAACACTCGTTATATTAATTAGTTATCCTGAGCAAAAATGTACTTATTATTCTCTGGACTTAACCACAGATATTATCAAAAATGACAATTATCATACCGATTTATATATATATTTATTTACTGTTCAAGAATTTAATTTTTTATACACAAAAATTGTTTAAAAGCGATGTAAGTTATCAATACAAGCGTGGGATTTATTCCAATCCGGCTTATTCACACGAATAGCCTTACCAAAATTCAGCACTCTGTACGATGTATAGTTTCAATTTATCATATAGAAAACACAAATTCCATATAATTCCTATGAGTGAGCCGTACCTAGTACATACCTGTTCCTAACGCGAAATCTTTTGATTTAAAAATCGAATATCGTTCACCTTGTTCGCTTCATTAACAGCGAAGGCATTATTAAGCATATTAAATTATTTAAATACATTGAATAATTCCCTTTGTTCCAGGATTTCTCGCCCGAGCGCCGTTCTTGGAGCCATTAAAGGATAACGAAGAATACAATGACGAAATCAACTGGGAATTGCCATAATCAAACAAAATTTTTGCTGAGAAAGCTATGTTATAATGATTTTTTTTTGTAACGACCTCGATTTTGGCAGTATTTTTTTAGTTAAGTTATTTTGTATTGTGAGAATAAAGACAAGCTAAATATTATATAATGACTATTGATATTGTTGTTGTGTGTCATTAAATAATAATACTCTTTAATTTATTTGGTCACATAATCGATGTCACTATGCAATTGATTGTAAGTGTAGCTGGTGCTAACTAAATTAGTAATACATTCATTAAACATAAGCTTTAATTAAATCTCTCGGCTTTGTGATGCGTATAAGTGTGTTTTTTATTATGTATACTTTTAAATAAATTGCACAAGTTTAACGATGTTTTTTTTATAACCCACAAAACGGTTTATAGGTGATTAAATTAGTTATCGTTATATAGTTGATACAAGAATAATATGTTCTGAAAAGAACAGTTATATACGTTTTCGTTAAGATACGAGTGTGTTCTGAAAAGAACTGTTTTGTCAGCGTTAGCGCAAGGGTACGATATCGAAGTGTTCTAAGAAGAACACGTTTAGGCTAAGTTTTCTATTTAAATATACATATATTAGAAGAATAAAAAATATTCCACTTCCATCTTCAACTCATCTCTACAAATAATTAGGGAGTTTTATTTTACGCAACCAAACATCCATAAACATATTATGCAATCTTCGCATGTCAACAATTAAAAAAAAACAATATTTGGGAATATAAGATACAGGTATCACTTATTCCACGTCATTAAATTTGAACGGGCATCTCATCGGCTAAAAATATGGAGGGCGTAAGCCGAGACAAAAAAACCCGCGTAAAAATCTCACTGTACTCTTTTAAAACAGCAAATCATCAAACAACACTTATTTTAAAACAAATATCGCAAATTCATTAAAAGTAGCCTGCAGCCTGCCTAGCACTAATGCCAGGCTATTTTATCAACTAGATAAAAAAATAGCGTACCAATTCTTAAAAGGCTGGCAACGCACTCGCGAGTCATCTGACATTGAGAGTGTCCATGGGCGGCGGTATCACTTAACATCAGGTGAGCCTCCTACCCGTTTGCCCTCTGTTCTATATAAAAAAAGATAATCGTTAACTTTATAGTAAGCCTTTTAACAAAGCAGGGATAAAAGAGCCTCTGGGATTTTATTAAAGAAAAGTATCTGCTGTCCCAAAAAAGAATTACTAACTTAAGATAGTCTAGTACGAGAAAATTGCAGTCTGCGTTTAAATTTTATTACATATATAAACTTATTTTATGCGTATGTCTATACTAAAACAACATGGCACTTAACGATCTTACTTTTAATTTAAGGGTAACCTAAATTCCTAATAAGGAAATATAAATGTCTGTATAAAAAGATACTTTCTTCTTGTCTTCTAACACACACAGTATTTCCGAACCAATTCGACTTAAGGTCCTTCAAGAAAAGAACGAACCGATTCTTAAAAGGCCGACAACGCACTCGCGAGCCCTCTGGCATTGAGAGACTTAGGGTCCTTAAAGAAAAGAGCGTACGTTCATAAAAGGCCGACAACGCATTTGCGAGCCCTCTGACATTAAGAGTGTTCATGGGCGGCGGTATCACGTAACATAAGGTGACCTTCCTGCCCGTTTGCCCACTGTTCTATAAAAAAACCACAAATTCACTAGTTCAAATAGTTTGGTCCTTTTCAGTCTTCTCATTAGTCCATGGTGTCAAGGAGTTTAATAACCGACTATGAATAAAAACTTAATACATTTAAGAAAATGTATTACATAAGAATGTACCTTTGATGTGTTTTGATAAAACATTTAATAGCTATTTAAGGCTAAAGGTGGGTACAGACTGGTGAAACGTAACATGAAATGTATAAATCTGCCTTTCATTGCATGACACATTGCATGTTTCGTTTCAACAGTCTGTACCCACCTTTATATTTTGTAAATAAAATAATAATACATTAACTAAAATCAAAACCTCAAATATTCAAAATGAATTCGAATACATTTGAAATTTCTTCTAGTTTCAACCGATATTCGAACAGTCCAAAACTACTTTGTATGTTCTCAACGGTTCACTTAGATTTATCGACGCGAACATTTATATCCAATTTTAAATCGCTTTGCGAATATAACGTAATTTGCTTGTAAATAGTATAAGCTTTAAAAAGTTAGGAGACTTTTTATTAGTTAAAATCTTGGTGTTGGGGTGATATTTAGTTATTTAAAACAAATAAGGGTTATTAATAATCTTATTATTATTATGTTCTTATAGATTGAGTTCAAACTCTTCATGGGTTCATATTTCATAATATGAGTTCATATTATGAAAGGGCATCTATGATCTAAGCTAACGAGGCATTTAAGATTTTTTTGTCTTTTCAATGAATAGGTTAGGTTACATTGAAAAATTACAAACAGCGCGATTAGCGTTTTTTGAGTGAAAATAATTTAAAATTTTAATTCAAACATTGAGTTTGTTTAGCTTATATTATTGAATAAATATGTTGTATCTTATCCAACGCATCGAGTTAATGACCAGAACCAAAAGAAGCTCATCAGTGATTGGCAACACCGAAGGCAAAATATCGCTTGGCCTTTTGCCAAAGAGATGGACTAATCAAGAATCAGAGACTCGTCGTCCTTACAACTATACAGAGTTGCTAGAACCACTGGCAACTCTGTTACACGCTGGCCTGATACTGAGAATTTTTATTTAAAAAAAAATAACAGTAACTAGTCTTTTTATACACATTATTGCATATAATTATAATAAATTAACCTTGTCACTTGCTATATTCGCAAGGTAAAAGCTATTCGTAGTACGGTGTAGCATAATTGTTATAACAATGGCGCTATGGAAGCTGCAGTGCCCGCCTTCCTTTAAATTTTCAGTTACACTATTTTATTAGAAACATTAAATTTCCTTACACCATGCAAATAGTAAATCTTTCCGAAACATTTTTCACTTTTGTCTCCACAAAGCGAAAGAGAACAACAATAATTAAGCGAACAGCACAGTAACGCATAAGTCACGGCCACTGTAGTTTTAAAAATGAACGAATACCGAATTTGAATTTGAATTTGGAACTCGGAATATTACACTTCAATTTTTGCTCAGGGCAACACCTGGGACCTTGACATAAGAACTTGAAAATCCATATAGACCTTGTGTTGTTTGCATAGGGTTTAAAATCGTACGATCAATTTTAAGGGCATTTCTCACTACCTGTCATGAAGACTAAAAATAATGGCATACAGAGGGAAATATATCGATAACATTGTTTGCGCATGGAAATAAGATTATAGGTAAACATTAGATGCTTTCTCTAATATGAATTCTGTGAGCAAATATTTTGTGCCATAATATCGTAAATTGAGTGAGCGCTTTGTGTTGTCATCGGCTCTTTTATCAATTTTCCGCAACAAATGTTACTTCTAATAAAGGCTATTCAATTTCCGCTATTCAGTTGGGGTAAAAATAACTTTATTGTTCGCGTGTTTTTTCAATAAATTGAAATTATTGTATTTTATTCATACGAGTATCACACATTTCATAGAAAATCGCAAACATCGAAATCAAATAAAATTTTGAAAATATAAATTTTATGGGCTTTAACCTAATTTCAAAGAATAAAAAATATTAATTATAACAATTGTCGTTTGTTTAATGTATAGGGGTCGAGCATTATGCGGGGGGGGGAGATAAGATAAAATAAATAAACTAATTAAACCACTGACTGTAGGGAAATATGTTTTATTAAATCCGGATAAAAAAGTAGAAAGTAATCAAGTTTTTCCTTCGCTGTTCGAATTATCGAATTATTATATTTGAACATTAATTGTTCAATAAATAGAAAGAAAGATAATTTATTAAAGCAGGAGTTGAACTTATGGACCGCAACTCAGGTTAAGACATTATTACCAATACGATCAAGTTGATTATAATGATTTATATATAGTGGCAATAATTATAGACAAATGACAAATTTAACTGACTTGACTTAAAATGTTTTTGGTAAAATATAAAGATCGTTAAATTAATATTAGATTTCTACTAATATCTAAATTATAAGAAGCTTTTGCTTTTTCATGAATAAGTAATACTCATTCTGTTTCACTTTTCAATTTAAATTATAGAACGTAATCTATGAACTTTTAAAGTTGCAACATTAGAATGTTTAATTTATTTATTGAGTAAAGTACAAACAACAAATTTCATTTTAATGGTAAAGTTCACTGTATGTTTTGCTTAACTTTTGAATTTGATTAATAATCTGTTAAGTTTAAATTATGTGTGTTAATTAATTGAAGCTTATTCTAAGCTAAAACACTTATTTTCACTCGTATTCTTCATTGCTGAAAATTGTGTCACTGTTACTGACTAGCTCTCCACTTTGTTTAGTTTATAGATTCTCTTAGTGCAGCTTAGGCGACCCGTGAGAATCGTGACTTGGTCACACGAGCGGGTTGCTGATCTGCCCCGCGGCCTATTACGTCCATCTTGTCGATAACTATCAGTTCCAGGTTAGCTGGTTTCGTCGGGCGATCTGACGAAAGTCAGTAAGAGCTCTTCTGTAGCAGGCTGTTGAGTCTCGTGTGAACTCACATTGTACACTTAGGAACGTCTTGAAATTAAATGACTGTATTAAACATTTTATTTATACAGTTATGAAAACTAGGATCCCCTTAAATTTAATTCTTACAGAATCTTCTATAAAAGCATACAAATAAGAAATATATAAGAATCGGAAGCATGCCACATGATAAAATTATCGTACTTGGTACATTGCGCAGTGTTGGCCTAGTGGCTCCAGCGTGCGACACTCATACCTGAGATCGTAGGTTCGATCCCCGGCTGTGCACCAATGGATTTTCTTTCTATGTGCGCATTTAACATTTGCCCGATCGGTGAAGGAAAACATCGTGAGGAAACCGACATGTCTTAGACCCAAAAAATCGACGACGTGTGTCAGGCACTGGAGGCTGATCACCTACTTGCCTATTAGATTTAAAAATTGATCATGAAATAGATTCAAAAATCTGAGGCCAAGACCTAAAGAGGTTGTAGTGCCACTGATTTATTTATTTTATTTAGTACATTGTATTGTGTCAATAAATGCAGCGATGGTCTTTACTAGCTGGCCATGACTCATACTCGTGACTGGTTGCTGCTTCTAGTGTCTGGTCGGGATTTAATTTTTGTATGCGTTGATGTTAGTTACTTCGAGTTTATATTTTCGTGTTGTTCCCACGAGACTCGTGCAGCTCCTACTGTTGATAGAGGACAAATCTTTGTTTTTATATTTTTTGTTTTCGTTTATATATATATTTGTTTATTATTATTATTATAGTTAATTACATATACATAACATGTGGAACATGATGCAATGGTTGCAGCTGTTAACAAACATTTTGTAACGTACGCCCTTTATTTGAGAACAGTTAATGTAAAATTAGAAGCAGTTAATATATATTCTTTGTTGAAGTTCATAAGTGTCTATTGTGTGATCTAAATTAATAAATGATTTTGAATTGGATTGAACTTTAATATTAAACATCAGCTTCAACCACATTATAAACGCGAGTCACTACAATATTATATGGATCTTTGCCTGAATTACTGTTTGACATATACTATTAATGATACTTGCTAATTTTCCCTTGTTAAACTACTCTATACTACAATTATATATTACATACACGGAGAAAAGTCTAATTCTAGACAGTTGCGATCTATTTGATGATGCTGATCTATATGTACGGAAACAATATAGTGTCTTATCTCTTCGAAGGAGACAAACAATAGCTCCAAACAGGTTCTTAGCTTGACTCTCCAAGAAAATATGGACGATCCTGCTGCTGGCTGGGTTGTGGGTTAGTGTGACGGGACGTATCTTTGAAGCTGAAATAGAACACGATGTCGAACGTGACGCCCATTTCTAGAGGATATAGAACAATAAGTCAAGTTAGTCATGTAATTTGTCGAATACAAACCAGCTTAAAATAAAATACGGAAGGAAAACGTGTCTCAAAAGGATGTTGGTTCGTTAAATCTCTTTCTTTGGATCAACAATATGTCCCTTGCTGTTTCGTTTCACTGAATTATATCAACGTTCCATTCCGCATTGTCACCTTTGAATAGGTGTAATGAGTTCAGGTAAGTAAAATTGTGTTTCGTGAACTCTTCCGATAAAATTTCGAATTTTTGATAGTTAAGTTTGCATGAGAAGTTTATTGATTTTTGTCTGTATAAGACTTTTGAGTCATTCCAAGAAAACTTCTTGATGAAATAAATTAATTCAATTAGATCTGAACAATGCATTGAGAAAAATCTTATTAAGTAAATGGAGAAATGGAAAAATATGGAGAAGGCTTACCTTAGGCCCATACAATACTAGACCACTAAAAAACTAACTTACTTTTTTACAACCAATGCAAAACAACTAATATTTTAAGACATGTTAATTAACCAAGCTTTATATGGATTCATTAATAAAGCTCATCTCATATTTATCGTCAGCATGACCTTATTCAGAAAAAACTAAATTATTCTCATGAAATACATATCGTAGAAAGAAAGAGAGAGGTCGTACTTGCAAGCTTTCTAGCAATGTGAGTGAGGGCGGATCACTTAACATCAGGAAAATTATCCTGCTGTCGCACGCCTAGTCAACACTTCTCTTCGTCGGATAAAGATGTTAAATGTCTCCCATCTTTATTAAACTTAATTCACTGCAACGAGACGAATTATAATTGAAAATTGGTAATGTTCAAGTGGGTATAGTTTCTTTAGAATAAGTTTTCAAGTGAAGAACGAAATCATCCACAGATTCAATTCATTAAATTTGATTATTCATGCAGGTAACACAATGTACACTAATAAACTTTTTTTTGTCGAATTTTAAGTAAATATGAATGTTTGAAATTATGTATGAATCTATTTTTATTTTTTTTTATATTTTTCGGTTCCGAGTGGTCAGCATACAGCACATTAGGTGCTAAATACTCCGATCGGATCCGAATAGGGATGACAATGGTTTAAAAAATGTACGGGACGTTCGCACGGATCCGAGTGGGTAGCATCGCTACTATGCTACACCCGCTCCTCTCGGATCCGAGAAAAGATAATTTATTGTCTTAACAAAAGGAAGCTTAAATTATATAGTTAGCCTAATAAATTCTATAGTTGTACATTTAATTATTTTATACAATACCAATCAATATAAATAAGAAATATTATTATCGTTAGATACATGTTGGTGTCGGTTTACTTAATTCACTGCAACGAGACGAATTATATTTTAAAATTGGTAATGTTCAAGTTTGTGTAGTTTCTTTAGAATAAGTTTTCAAGTGAAGAACGAAATCATCCACAGATTCAATTCATTAAATTTGATTATTCATACAGGTAACACAATGTACACTAATAAACGCTAACAAAGAAATATATATGAAATGTTTCTAATTTTACATTTGCTGTCACTTCTCAAATAAAGAGTAGAACGGATGAGAAGAACTGGCAATAAACTCTCCGGCACCCTTTTGAATAGCCAAGTTTTACACAACATTTGTAAGGAGCTGCTATCATCACACCATGTTTCACATGACATCTTATGGAATTAGTAATAATAAAATTAATTAAAAACAAAGATTTGTCCTCTATCAGCACGAGGCATGGTGAAATAGAGCGTACAAATTCTTAAAAGGTCGGCAACGCACTTGCGAGCCCTCCAGCATCGAGAGTGTCCAAGGGCGGCGGTATCACTTAGCATCAGATGAGCCGCCTGCCCGTTTGCCCCCTGTTCTAAAAAAAAAAAACGCACTTACATTCTCGTGGAACCAACACGCATATGCGTTGTTGCATAAAGAATTGATTCCACACTACTCGGACATTTCAACCCAATATTTCTCAACAAAATCTAAAGAATTAGTTATATGAAGAACGCCCGCATTACAAGCGATACCCTAAATGCTAATAAAACCGATCGGGAGCTCTCTGAAACATTCGTTATGAATATTTCATATTCTACCCGACCAGTTAACAAGAGCCGTCAAATGAAACTGGTCTTACAAAGTTAAGATTATAAAGAATATAAGTTTTCTTTATCTCAACGGGTTACGAAAATTGTATGCCAGAGAGCTTTTTGTTTTGATTTATCACTTTTTAGAATTTTTAAATCCTGAGTATACTGACGCCAAAAACGCAAATCTTTAAAAATTGTCTCTCTTAGTATACGTAAAAAATTCATTGTATTTGAACATCGAATTGGAGATTGATAAGTTTACGTCATTTCATGTTTCCGAATATGTCCCTTATTCTACTCAAAAGACAATAGAAAAAAAAATCGTATCACTATCGAGCGTAGTTTTTTTTTTATAGAACAGAGGGCAAACGGGCAGGAGGCTCACCTTAAGTGATACCGCCGCCCATGGACACTCAATGCCAGAGGGCTCGCGAATGCGTTGCCGGCCTTTTAAGAATTGGTGCGCTCTTTTCTTGAAGGATCCGAAGTCGAATTGGTACGGAAATACTTCGCGCGTGCGCGTCAAATACTGTAGTTTAGCCACAACACCAATCTGTCAGAACAGAAGTCTGGTGATGATTTTTTAATATGCCTGCACAAGACAAAGATCCTTGAGTACTAAGTATGACTCCCGCACGTCAAAATTATACATATTAAATTTTCTGTCATAAAATGAATTCAAAGTGTCAAAAAATAGACTACTCAACTCCGCTAGATGCCGAAAAATGGAAAGAAACTATGTACCTTTTTGGAATTTTGCGACCATATCGGTGGTCACACATGAGTAGTTCGCGGTTAGTCTATGTGTCTTACTGTTTCCGTTTCGAAAACCGGTATTGCATATGAAATTGAAACATATTGAATGCATAGAGGAAGGAAACCAAGACTTTTTTTGTCGAATTTAAAGTAAATATGAACGTTTGAAATTATGTATGAATGAATATTACTATTTTTATTTTTTTTTATATTTTTCGTTTCCGAGTGGTCAGCATACAGCACATTGGGTGCTAAATACTCCGATCGGATCCGAATACGGATGACAATGGTTTAAAAAAATGAACGGGATGCTCGCACGGATCCGAGTGGGTAGCATCGCTACTATGTCCCGCTCCAATCGAATCCGAGTAAAGAGCATTTAGTGGGTTAACCAAAGGAAGCAATAATTTATATAGTTAGCTTAATAAAATCTATAGTTTTACATTTAATTATTTTATACAATACCAATCAATATAAATAAGAAATATTATTATCGTTAGATACATGTTGGTGTCGGTTTAAGTTTCTTTAACGCGTTTATTACTGTAGTTAACTACATTCCACTTGCTGAACGATGCTGAAAAAAATTGTACCGCCCACATAGTTAATAGATAACTAATTTTCTTTCCTTTTTTTAGAGTTCAAAATTTAACAAACAGCTTCTTTGGTGCCTCCAAAGTCTTAATACTTTATACCGTTCCAACGTTAGTCAGCTAAAGGAACCTCATGCGTCGTTGTACACTAAGCAAAATTTAATTTACTTCGTTGAATTGGCAGAAGCCGTCAATCAATTATCCAGTCATCAATCAGTCTTCAAGCTCGCTTTTGCAAAGGGACTGAATATGTTTTTGCCACCCCATCCATAGTCACTTAACATCACTTCTCTTCCTCCCTTTATTTCTTAAAAAATCGGCAATAGACCCCTCCAGCTATGTCCTAATTTGGAAATTTATAAGCTTCCATCTTTCTTTCGGACTCAGCCTAAGATTAAATTAACTGTATAATTATTACACAACAAAGGGTCTTGATAAATTGTCGACAAAAAGAACTCGAAGGGAGCATTTTTTATTCAAAATAATTAAAAGGCGAGTTTTATTCCTGTAAATAAAAGACCTATAACCATGGTACGGACAACTCTGCGTATATTTCATTTTCAATTGAGGCCTTTTAATTAGTTAATTCACGAGGAACTTAATCCATCGCCTCCATGTTCTACGTCGATAGGATTTACATTAAAATACATATTCAAAGTCGACGTCAATATAATTTCATTAATATAGGTAATCTAGTAAACTTATGGATGGATCATAATACATTCCTAATTTACATTTACTACCAGTTCTCAAGTCAAGGGCGTCAGGAAGAACTGGCAAGAAACGCCCTGCCACTCTTTTTAATCTCTAAGTTTTGAATCATACAAATTGTTTGTACTGGACCAAATCAATCCCAAGGATATAGATCATTCAAATATTCGAATAATTTATAAAAAGATTTATTGATTAATTTACGTTTAACGAGAGCTTTGAATGTAATTGGTGATAATTCTCTAATTTCGCTTGGGAATTTGTTGTAAACGGAATTGAATTTTCCTATCTATGGAGTGGTTTATCTTCTGAAATCTGGTTTGTCCAAAGCATGGATAAGTTCTGTTCCCAGTAGTATACTGGTGAAAGTCACTATTTGTTTTAAAATCATTTATTACTTTTTAACTAAACTTAACGTTTTTACTAAACTATTAACTTACATACCTTTGTACGGTCAACATAAATCGGAGTCTAAAAGCTTTCTCCTACTAAACAGTGTTTGTTTTAAACCATTTTGTTTAACGTTATTAAACGTAATTACGTAGTTTTAAATATCCAACTATTAAAGAAGAGAGACAAAAAGATACATCGAACCTTTTGAGATGAGGCTACCGTCAGCTGTATCCAAAGCGTGACAAATTAAAGATTCACCGAACTGTAACGACACGAAAGTTTATACGAAAAGTCGCATATCTAGGACACATTTTGCGTCATCAATGCGACTTGATGGAGATTATAATGATGGGGAAAATTTAGGGCACGTTACGGGTTGGTAGAAGGAAGAAGATGTGGTTGTGGACTGGCCTTATATCTGCCGAAGAGCTTTTAAGACTGGCGCAAGAAATCCGGAAATTTTAACTGTTAAGAGCTAACCTTTAGTTATAAAGTAGCGCTTCAAGAAGAAGTGATAAGATCCAAGTATTTAAGACGAAAATGTCCGGATTTTTGTGATGGTGTGCGAGCGCAATGTAATAATTTACTCTCATCATTTTTCCTTAACGCGCCAAAAGAAGTGTAACTTCAAAAATAATTGGTATACTCAATACAGATACTGAACATATGCTACTCAAAAGTTCAAGCATGAACTAGTCATAAATAGTCATCAATGTATAAAGTGATTAACTAACGAAAGTCATTTATTACAAAATGTTTAATTATTCGTAAGTTTACGTTGATACAATACGTTTCAATTAATCATAGCCGGTTTGCTTGTCTCTAACAGAATACACAACAATACAGACAGACTTACGACGTGATTGCTTCATACATAAACTACGTAAAATCGACCGTCACAGCACATTTAAATTTATAACGGCTTGTATGTGAACTTGTGCACGTTTGTAATACCGCTTTTAAAACGAATGATTTACATATTGTATTATTTTTACATACTATAATTATGTAAATATAATGATTATACAAATAGTATAATAATAATTACTCAGTTGTTTAAGTGCCACGGAATATAAAATGATAAAAATATTATTCAGATACCCTTTGCAAACCTGTCTTACAAAACTTACTAGTACCATGTAAATCACTTTATCTTTTAAGAATATATTAATAATAAAAATATTTTTTGTGCTGTGATTGCCTCGCAGAATTCTTATTCGCTAAAGTACCAGATTTGGCGTTACCAGTAAAACTAAAAATTAAAATCTTTTAGCTGACGGAGAGAGTCTCTAACTATATATTTACATTTTTAATAGAATGTTAGAAGAAAATCGGACTACCGACAGCGGCATGTGCTTTGACGAATTCGGTAAAATTTCACATAAACCGATTCAAAAGACATTTGTTACAATGACATTTCATCAAAATTCGCTTAAGGGTTTTACTGACACGTACGAGGTTAGGTGAATGACAGATAATGGATGGGCCTCCCGTACGAACATTGAATTTTTAGTTTACCGTTTCAGGTTTAAGGGCCAACTCTTAGATTGCTTTAACTCCTAGTCTGGTTGTTGTGTTAAATCTAACCATAATATAAGTCACTCACATAAGTTTGGAAATATTAATTACATAATTTTGTATTGATTTAAAGTTCAAATTAGGTACATAAATTTATGAATGTTTAAAACTTGGCGATAATAAAGTGCCGGAGAGTTTATTGCCAGTTCTTCTCTTCCGTTCTACGCCCTTTATTTGAGCACTGGCAGTAAATGTAAATTTCGAAGCGTTTACAAGTGTACACTGTGTTACCCATATGAACAAATAATTTTAAATTTGAATTAGTTAAGACTGGCACCCAAATTTGCTGGCAAACCCACCATAGTAGAATTGGTTGAGTAGATGCTTCCAATAGGAAGCCACTACAAATAACAGCACCACAAAACCGATACCCTACAACCCTTGGGCTGATTGCAAATACGCGCAGTAAAAAACCTCTTGTGAATAGCGAATGCAAGATTTTCAACAATAATTTGATATGATTAGCTTTTTTGGAGTACCGTCACTTACAAGAAAGTATGCGGCGGTACCTATGCGAACTCAGATGTTTAATGTTCTATTTTAAGACAACAATAAAAGTAAAGAAGAACGGAGTATTATAAAATTTAAAAAACATTATAAAAGTTAAATTACTACTAATTCACATTTTAAAGTTCCACAATTGTTGGAGATGGAACTGCATCATGCATTACTGCATCAACATTTATGATATTTAGCCGGCCTCATACGTTAAATTCCGGTTCCCTCACGTAAGCAAACAATAGAAGAATTTGTGCTCCACCGGGATTCAAATGGAAGAATGCACTGATGAGATTGTTCAATAATATTTTGTTTAATAACTATTATTTATTTTTTATTAATAATAGCTCAAGTATGCTTAAGAGCCTTTACAAAACAAATTATGTAGGATTTCAGGATGTTTCTTTGCGTCAAGTTGTTAACGATTGTATTATAATTTAAGTACTGGTTCTTAACTTTATGATATTATACTTTCTGCCACCGAGGAATAAATGTATTATTTATGTCTTTTTCAATTAATTCATAATAGTATAATTAATGTGGATGTTAGTCGACATCACAGGAGACCGAAGAGCTGGCAGCTACCTCGGCCAAAGAATGAGTCTAGCTATTCAAAGGGGGAAGGCTGCCAGTATCTTCGGAACCTTGCCTAAAGGGACTCCTTTCAATAATATATTTTAGTAATTACAGTATTAGGCCAGTTATTTTAGTTACTATATTATTAATGTTTAATAGTAAAAAGCTTACTATATGTCCAAACAAACTGCTGCAGTAATAAAGAGAAAGAACCACACTATCTCATAATTATGTCTTAACTCTAAGTTATTGAGGAATTTCCTCAAATGAATAAACTAAACAGTTCTTGCTCGGATTAAAATTCTACATTTATTTCAATTACTCCGAAAAGCGTTGGCCGAAATTAGGCCCGTTACGCTTAATTAATGCCTCGAATAAGGTCGGTAAAGTTTTTTAAACGCACCCGCGGGTTTCCGAGTTGGTTTAATTTTTTTCAGGTGTAAATTGTGTTTATTGTCTCTTGGAATCTTGAATTTTGAACGTCGATTGTTTGCATCGAGATAACTTTGTTGAAAGTTTTATGGGATATCGTAGACGGACGGATAAGTTTACGACGTCAGGATTCAATGTCTCATTTGGATGTTAATTAATTGGGTTAGAGTTCAAAAAGTAAAATATTTAAATAAAGACTTATTAAATGATTTAAACCAAAATCAATACTCAAATTATAAGGCTTTTTGTTCGGTTGAATGTACTACCTCTTTTCTATCAATCTATAATATTTGTCCGCAATTACAGAACAGGTAAGAAGTGGCATGAAATCCCCATTTATATATTTATAATCTTCGTAACCATTAATAAAACATCATTAAAAAACAGAAAAGAATCTGTATCGAGAGCATCCATTGCATCTGTAATAAACAAAAATGTTTAAATTAGCTCGAAATAATAGTTAATTGTCTATTATATGCATCACAGCTAGAACCTCAGAGAACAGTTCTTTTTGATTAACCGATACAAGACTGTAATTGTTTTACAGAAGCACCTACTGAAAATAAAATTTAGATTTTTCTCTGACGGAATTTTTTTTTTCATATATCCTTAAAACGTAGCGAAAGTATGTTTTTAATAATTACCGTGAAACTAAGTTTAAAAAAATTCAAATTTTTCAAACATAATTTAATTACTAGCTTTTCATCAGAAGATATGAAATAACATCGCTGAAGAATGAAATGATTAACTTGACGTAATTTTTCACAACAAGGGAACGACTCTCTAACCCCACACTTGATAAGCTAAAACTTTTAAATGCTGAGTGTTTTTCTTGTCACATAAATAACCTAGAATATAAAGGGACGAATAGTACGGGCATTCGTTTGATAAAAAATGGATGCTTCTCAAGACACTTACTTTTGCGAACTATCGAACTGTGGAATCGACTTCTGGTGGGATCCCCAATTGTTTTAAGAAAGAGTTACTCCTTCCGCAAACGCTGGCAACTTAACCATTAAAAATGAGTGTCAATGGCCTGCGAAGACCCTTAGAAGAAAATTTGGATATTCTCTCTGGGTATCCGTAGGCTCGTTTGCCCCCTTATATAGATATGTTTGCACATTTTATATACTGTTCCTCACTCACTCACACACGCGTACATATCCTCTCCTACTAGCACACACAGATTCACACACATACTTTATTCTTTCTATCCTGTTTACTTTGTACGACTATCACGGTATAGTTTGCATTTCTACAATTTATGGTATATAAATCACGTTAAAAACTGTGTGACATATTTTTTTAACGGCCTTAAGTAATGCCGCCTTTAAAACCTGCCATCTGTAACGTGGTTAGTCAGATTTTTATTCAACATTATTTGGGAGCGAGGTTAGATTTATTTAGTAAATTGAGGGTATTAGTATGACCATCAAATCATGAGTTATAGTTTTTCATGTTTCTTTGATTTTATTATTTGGTAAATACTTTTACAGAAATTATTATAACATGTAACAGCATTTTCGAGAATTCCTACAATAAATAATTACGGTGCTATCATTTTTGAGAGATTTCCTTACTTTTTCTGAAGAGGAAGGGGGGGGGGATAAATCCTTAAATAATACTTGAACGGCCGCAATATAAACATGAGATATTAAAAAACTAAACAAAATCTTGTAAAAACTTCCGAACCAGTCTGCGATCTTTCATCTAAAATTTTATATACCGTTAAGTCATCATTCATTATTCTTCCTTGGTATTGGGAAAGCAGCTGTTTAACTACGAACGTGATACCTTTACCATTCGTTGGAGGATTATCCGCAGTAGTCTCAGCTACATCATGATCTTTGACTGTGATGGGTAATATCCTAGCTTTACCGTGTCGAAGAAATGGTAGGCAGTGACGAGGTATGAAAGAAGATAGCAGAACGAGAGAGGGAGTACTTTAGGAAGAATCCTAGGGGTAGAAGACGGGGATTAAGGATAGGATAAGCCCATCAGCTACTACTACTACCTATATAATGTATACTGCACCGGAGGTTTTTGAGTATAGCATGCCGTCGAGGTCCTGGGACAATGCTACCCCTCTGTAACGCGGCTTTGTGGTAACTACAGGATGTAGTTACCACAAAGCCGTGTCCTTGATCCTGGTATGGGTCAAGGAACTTTTGGGGGTAGGGGATATGCAAATGCATGTTCATCTCAGATATCAAAAAAGGGACGCGATACCCAACATTGTACCTACAATATCTTTAGCATTCATTAAAAGGTCAACATATTAACAGCGAATTTTCTCTGAAAATGTCGAGAAGAAAAACCAAAACTGAATAATCAGCTTGGACATCCCAATCTTTAATGGAATAGCTAACATTTACCTTTTATCGTTCGAAAGTTTTATCAGATCCGAAACTTTTACGTTTCTGATTATAACTTCTTATAACTTAAAAGAAATGTTTTACTGATTTTAGATTGGGATTTTTTTCACTAACGTCCAATAACGCTATTTGTTTAGCCCAGCGATTATGATTACGTGCGTTGAAAAGTATAATTTTATACGTGTGATGAATTCTACATCAATGAGATGTGCTGAAAAGCTGGAGCCGTTTAAAATTCAGAACTAAAACGTAATGGCACAGATCTATAAAATTAATATGAAGTCAAAACCTAGACCGTCTTAAATAAATGTGGACACACATGTACATGCGTTGGAGATAAAAAAATGTGGCTACAAAGTACACAATATGTCAGAAGTGAACCTTCTTTGTAAAATTATTATTCCTTAATCCCAATAGATGATCATGTGCCAATATATAATCACTCCAAGTACTTGTATATCGATATTCACACTGTTTACACAGTGCATACATACTAATGATAATTATGCTAACACAAGACATTATGCGACAGCATTGCAATTTAAAGTTCTAATATGTAACTATTAAACGAATACATCAACCAATAGCGTGTATTTTTTTCGATCTATCTCTCTCTAAATCGGTCTCAATCGCTGTCTCCCGTTCTTAGACAAAAACGCTGCACATCTTCGTGACGATCCGTAAAAAATAAACCTTCATGCGCCTAAAGAAGTTTCACTTCAAAAATATATGGTTGTCAATTGCGCTGCTTGTTTCACATACCTGCATCATTATTATTATTTTCTATTTATACGCAGCCGGTCACTTCTGTGACATGGTAAACGTTGTAAATTATTTGGGAAAAATTTCTTAGGAATACTAGTAGTACATACAACACTAACACAGTAAAATAATTTATTTTATACACTGCACAACAAAAATGTCACTGGCAATTTGATAAGCCAAATCCCTAAACATTGTATGCAAATCATCCAAATCCGAACGGATTTATAATGACAATATTGAATCTGCATAATTTAGCTTTAATTTATCCATTTCTATATTACTAAATCAGTATATCACTTGATATAGGTGAAATAGGAATTGTAATTTTTCCAAAAATAGGCATAATTCAACCAAAAAGTTGTACTTGACCAAAAACATGAAAAAAAAATGTGAGCCGTCACGGGACGCCTGGCAGATGTGAAACATCGAAATTATTTTGTGAAGTAATATGTAGAAAAGAACAGATTGTGATAGGAACTAAATATGTCATAATGATAAAATAAAATTTTACGATTTTGTTTTCCAGATAACGATGACTATTTATTGAACAAACATTTATTTTCATTAAATACAAAAATTTACTACTGCATATAGATTGTATGTATATACCATCATATAGCGTGGCGATGCGTCGCTACGCCAGAAATAATTTTTACGTGCGGCTATAGATGTTTCACATCAAAAAAATTAAAATTTTTACTCATGTACAAATGAGAGTGCCTCTTAAAGTACTAACGATGTACCAGTCATTAACCGTACAGATTTATTTGCAGATAATCGAGTATCAATTATTAAAATGGTATGCCCCTGTACAGTAGTGGGTCAGAATAAAACATTGTATAAAAAACCTTGGTTTCTAAAAAACTCAAACAAATTTAAATTATTTAATTAAGCAAGCTTATCGCGTAGATCTTCATCGCACCCGTGGCGATGAAGATCGTTTCTATCGATCTGTATTACAAGTTACATATATTTAAGTTGCTTATATTTGTGAGCAACTATCACTATCCATATATATAGTGTTAATTGGCACTTCTTTTTTTAAGTTCACTGTTTTGTTAACAGCGTACACCTCAAAAAAGCTGCAGACCTCTACTAAATTTACAAAAACTACGAACTAAGAACCGACGCACCGAGTTAAGGTCACAGCACACATATCAACTCGGAAAGCTATCGTCACCGCATCACCTCAACCCGTTCAGTATTGTATGTAACTCCCTACTGCAACGCACACTAATCGGAATCGTAACTTAATCGCCTCGCCTCGGAACAGGCGCCGAACCGCGATGCGGTGCGTGGTCAACTTGCAGTTCCCGCGCTTACACTCGTCATCGCCGCGCTTTCGGCTCTCCGTAGCCAAACTTACGTCTCTTCGTCCATCTTTACCCCTGCCCCCTCCCGCGATTCCTGCCAAAACGGAGCCGTAAGCTTGGCGTTGCCTAGCTGTAGCCGAGTTGACTTACAGGACCTACTGATGCACTTTGGTTACGTGCAGACGATAGGTTGACGACTGTTTAACGGCGAGGCGAACGGCGATACGTGTGATACGTCACAAAGGCACAAAGCTAAGCTACGCCTATGATCGACCTTTGTGCCTTTCACGTTGACCTTTGACTCAACCCATTGGGTCACATATATGCTGGTTTTTGATACTTTATTTCTGTGTAACCCAGTAATTGCATTATGAGACTACAAGTTCCGGACAATTATCACCGCTGCCAGAAACATTACCTTTTTGCTGTGAATTAGCATTTTCCAGTGTCAAGCTTCCATTCCGCGGTTAATAGTTTTTCACTAACTATCTGAAGAGCGACCTATTTGTGAAGCGTGTAATGATTCAAAGGCATACTTAGAGAGGATTAATAGATAAAGACTTTGTAAAGGTGGCTATATGATAGTATTTGTTGTAATTTGACTATAAATAATCATGTATGTAAAAAAATAAATAAATTAATAGTAAAATATATTGAACGTACAGGCTCGGGAGAAACACAAAAGCATTGAGGGAATATGCATATTCACTGAAATAAATAATAGTTCCTCATTTAGATTTCAGCCCAATTTCACGGGTTCCTATGAGTTGAGGGTCACATTAGCGACAAAGAACGTCTATTAAGGCTGGGATCCTTCTAACGACACCCATAGTTTATACTTGGATTACACATTGCGGCCTTTCCTTTACGATAGGTATTATCTTAACCTACATACGTTTCCCTTTGAATTGGCTAAAGGAGAATGATTGTGGAATTGAAAATTAATATGATTAGTAGTAATTAACAATGTCTTTATATAGCAGAGAAAGAATATGTTTTGTTAGAAGTTTGGTTTTGTTTTTACAATAAATTTAATTTTTTTAAATTATTTTGTTAAATATAATATAGTTTTATTTAAATTTTTAACACTTGCTTACCGTTTAATATCTAATTACCATCCAGTGTAAAATATTACAAAATTTACCTAGGAATAACACTTCGATGAAAGGCCCAGGTTAAAAGAAGCGCGAAGAGGTCTTATACGTAGAAAATAAATTATTGATCTACAAACAAGTTCTGACACCTGTATAGAGTTATGGATGCCAGCTGTGCGCCTGTACCAGTAATATCCACGCCCAAATAATACAATGGTTCCAAAACAAAGTACTCTGGGGTACTCCCTGGTACATCTGTAATAATAATGATACTGCTGGAGCCCACACATAGGCTCATCATGGCACGAGCCTAGTGAGAAAGACTAAAATGGAGAAATCCCTTTGCAACCAGTGTAAGTGCACGTTTTTGCTGAACTGGGAGTTAAAAAAATAGAACACAAGAACAGACTGTCTTCCCTTTAATAAAAACTGTGTAGTGTTATAGGATACCTTCGTATGTTAAATATCCTTTTTTTGTTAATTAGGTTAGACTTAAATTACTTATTACTCTTAAGTAAGCTAGATCGTAATGTTCCATGTCTTAGTAAAAGCACCTGTATTAAATAAATTACGTAAACCAAAGTAGATTTGGATTTTTGGTAAAAATTGCTGTACGTCTCTAAAGTGTGTAGAAAAATCACTCTAACGACATTGGTATCAAAGAAAAGCACAGACTACACCATCGATTATCATACAATATTTAATTTAGATTGATTCTTAACACTAAAATAACACTTCAACTTAATATACTCCGATCTCGATTTTAATCCCAATAAAAATCATCTACTAGACCCAACTCGGTCCAACGTCTTACTCAATTTACCAATCAGAACTTTTTTGCCTTCACACTGTAAAAGTCAGTTTGTTCTGCTCTGAGTTGTTACAATATTAGATTTTTTTCGTTATGTAATGATTTCAAAACTACGACACAATTAATGTATAACAAAAAAAATCGTATCAATGATTTAATTCATTCTGAAATAATTGAGATTCTTTTATATTTCTGGTCAGTTGAATTAACATTTCTTGATAATAATAATAACTATCTAATAAATTTAGCATTCCTTAACATATATGTTAATATTTAAAGTTTGTATTAATTGTGAACGAATTTATCTAGAATTTATATTCTATTGTATGCCTACATCATCCTTATCTTGTTATTTCACGAACACCTCTTGTAACAGAGTTCCTCTTACAGTCGGGACAAATGAGATAACTCTGATATTTACATTTTCAGGGTACAATAGATAATATCAAAATAGACAGGTGGTTTTTAAAAATAATACAGCGCTACGCTAACTCTTGTACTCTATTTTTAATATTTCGTATGTACTTTTGCATTTGTTCTTAAGTTCTTAATAAGCCAATAGATGATAAGCGTTCTGCGTACTTGTCAGTCTCGATTGTTAGATCTTATACGTGCTAGTATCGTCACGATTAGGGATTAGGGATTAGCTACTAGATCTCGTAAGAGACACGAGAGTGTTAGTATGGCACTAGTATTAGAAAAGTGAATCTCTACGATCGACAAGCGTATCTATGAACGTCGAATATATGCAACTGCAGCGTTGTTATGTATGGACCTTGTAATTATAAAGAGGACTTGGTCCAGTTCAACGGCGGCGAAATTTTCGATAAGCCGTGAAAATATCTATCATATGAAAACGAAAGAAAATATAATTAAATTATTGTATCGTCAGATACCCTTTATACGTTAATGTGATTAACACTGCAACAGAAAACTAAGAATGAAATATCAGTATTACGTAAATATTGCTAACGTATTTCTTTAATAAAAACCAATAAAACTCGTCAAGTGGAATAAGAAGAGAAAAAACACGAGGGACTTTTAGCTGAGTGTAGTCATAATGAAATGAACCTATTTCGAGGGAGCGACGGGGAACTCAATCATGATGGTGCCAACCGGTGTTGCGCCTGAGAAGGCATTTGCATCTTCTGGGTACATAGTGACTGACATGAGATGCCGCTTACTAGAGAGCACTTCCGATCCTCTTAGCTTCTAAAGAAGTTATTCCAAAATCACTCCTAATTATAGGATAGGATTGCGAGACCTTGAAAATACCGAAATCTCGCAAGATTTCTCTTTTGCTCCTTTTCAACCCCACGAGATCTCGAATTAATGATCTCGACTCGAGATTGCATTCCCGAGTCACGAGGTCCAGTCCCAGTATTAAATACAATTGCGATCCTGACTTCATAACACACACACACACACACATTTTTTTACAGCGCGATATAGTTAATAACCCATTACGCGTAGACGAGTGTGACAGTTCGACTGTGCCAATATCCTATCTTAAGATTTTAAATTACAACAGTTTTAAAAATAATTAAAAAGCTATTTGATATGTTTTAAACATAGACGTATATATTAATATGATTTATATGGTTTATATTGATTATCAAACATAGGTGTAAAGAGCGAAGAGATTGCATTATATCCCTCACCAAAAATAGATTGTCTTCGTAGGGTTTGGTTATTGGGATGCAGATAGGACATCAATCTACTGTCACGGTTTAATCTCAGATTGTTTGCAATCTGAGATTGTGGATTAATTATTGGGTTCGGGTGTAACTAATTATATCAAAAGGATGATTCGGCCTGATTAATGCTCGACTCGACCCAAGATATAGTAACATTTATAGAAAGATAACCAAATAACTAAAGTTCATAATCGGAATCGCCACTGTAGGTTACAAACTGCGAATTATGATATTATTTATGTTTCGCATACTTGCGCATTCAGGGAAAGACAGGAAAGCATTTGTGTTTAATAAATAATCGCTTATATAAGTGTTAATAAAGTTAAATAAAAATGTGTTTATATGTTTTTTCGCCTAATTTAAACAATTTGTACATAATATAGTAATTCTAATATACCTAATAACTAACCTTAAAATTTAATAATTAAAAATATTATTAAAAGGAGTCCCTTCAGGCAAGGTTCCGAAGATACTGGCAGGGTTCGCCCTTTGAATAGCTAGACTAATTCTTTGTGCGAGGTAGCTGCCAGCTCTTCGGTCTCCTGGGTCTCGACACCGAATGGGACAAAATAATATTCAGAGCCTAGACCCCTGTATTTGCAGGCTTTAGCTTTTTCGCCTTACATTTTTCTTTAAATGATAATGTCTCTGTCGTAAATTTATTACAGTTTTCAGAGTCACAAAAAGTAACTAATGATATAAGGTTCTTTTTCAAATATATTGTAAGCCTATTACGCTTAATTGAACGATGAGAGTCAACGGTGTGTAGCAAGCGGAAAAATTTCTTAGACAAGTACAGTATTGATTTACGTGTTCTGACATTAAACGTTCAATTTGGATCTTGAAAATTGTTATTTAGTGGATTACAATAATGTTTCTTAAGAATGGCACTAAATTCTAGAAAATCTAAAGGTAAAAATAATTTATTCGTGTAAGTGCACTTATAAAAAATATAAGTGCACATTAAATTAGCTACTCTCTCTCTCTCTGTCACACGTTTTAATTGCAAAGGTTTTTTTCATGTTTTGTAAGCAATCAAGCAATGTTAAATCAGTTATTTATTTTAGTTATATAAACAATTAATTAATTAAAAAAACCTAACCTAACCTAACTTTTCAACTCATTAGGCGCGGATAAATAGAACAATTCATTTCAAGGTTGTAAATAATAAATACATATATGTATCCAATTCAAATCAGTCACCATATGTTCACGAGTATGACGCAGCAAGCAAAGGCTCCAGGCCACCACGATCAATATCTTTTTAGTGAGAATAACAAGCACAATTTTTAAATTGTCACGTTATTTTAAAATATAAAAAATAATTATTACTCTATGGATCACGGTTTGCTTCCACTTTACATAGATGTGGATGTTGACGATCGCCCTGGAGTCCGGAAAAACCAAGCCCACATCAGCCCACCTGCCGATATCATCTGATATGATCGTAATACATATATACTGAGATAACGATATGATATACCTCGTTCAGTTGTCAGGACTCTGGACCAGTGATTGGTCTGTAACACGACACGTTTTGTAATTTACAACCTCATCTAATTTCTCTAGCGATTAATGGAAAGGATGGCGATACAAGATTACTTCATGGACCGGCTATCGGAAGCACAATGCCGTGGAGGTCCAGGTTTTTTTTTTTTTTTATTTATTTGATTTTAAATTTTCTTGGATTGTTTATTTATTGGGTAGTATTAATTATTATGAATGAAATATTATGGTTTCCAAATAGCTATTTAATCAATTTACAATACGCAAGAGTTTCAAATGACCGCGGGTCAAACTTCAAAAAACTATGATATGAAATGCTTACATACGAAATCTGTATTCGTTATGAATTCAGTGTTAGGGTATCATATTTTTGACATTAAAAAGAAGGATTTCAATGGATATTGGGGACCCATATTTAGGTCACGTTATATCGAAAGTGTTATTTTGGGAAACTATTTTTAAATAGCCATTACTGAAGAACTATTTTAAAATCATTTTGCACGAACCTCAAGCCTTAGGAGTCTTGAGTCTTAATCAAGCCTCAAAACACAAATGGAGTTTTTATTTCTATGCTTACTTAAATATCCACCTTAAGTACTTTTATGTACTAACAGATCACCTAAGAATATTATTCTTCCCTTTACAAAATATGTATAGTTGATATTATTATTATTAATTAAAATCTAATCGTACGGCAAAGGTAATCATGAGAAAACTGGTACATCTAGGCACTAAAGGATGTCGAAATCCAATCAAATGATTAGAACACAAAATTTCAGATATCTAAAGATGTTTCTCGGGTATTTTTATTTATTTCCACACTTAGATGTCGTTGAGCGTTGGTAAGATGCTACTTGTGTTGCACGTTTGCCCCGTTTCACCTCCCTCACACAAGCAAAAAATCTGGGGCGGTTGTACAGCAGATTCTGGCTGAGATGTACGGCTCAAATCTTATATATTATTAGATATTCCTCCAACTGCGACTTAGTTCCCTTAGGGGTAGAGACTCTTAGGCCGTAGGGTTCAAGTGCACAGACGCTAATTAAAGGGTCACCAGCTCTATAAGGTACCCCAGAGCTGGTACTATCCTTGCTTCACAAATAAGTATGGCAATACAGCGAATAAATACTGCCAGCGTTAAAGGTACACTGCGACAGGGAACAAAATTTAAAATTGGTTTAAATATTCTTTTTTTATTAAATTTTTAATATTTTTATTATTACTACGTAGGTTAAGGAAATTGTAAATAGTTATTTGATTGTTATGAATACTTATAAACACTTATTAAAAGTAACTAATATAAAACAAAATACATGCGCGTTTTTCTAGGCAGTTTTTGCCGCGCACCACCACTTTGTGGAACCAGTTGCCGACTGAAGTATTTCCGAACCAATTCGACTTAGGGTCCTTCAAGAAAAGAGCGTACCAATTCTTAAAAGGCCGGCAACGCACTCGCGAGCCCTCTGGCATTGAGAGTGTCCATGGGCGGCGGTATCACTTAACATCAGGTGAGCCTCCTGCCCGTTTGCCCCCTGTTATATAAAAAAAACATGAATAAAATATTCTTGAATTCTAGAATTCTCCTTGGGTAAACCTTTGTAAAAATTGAACTTTACATATTTGTTTCTTTTATCATCTTACATTACGAGGTACCAGAGTTCCACCGGGATCGCTATTGAAAGTCCTGACGCATGACTTATAATCTTTAATTATATCACGTCTACGACCTTGTATTTTGAAACATATCCTTTCAATACAGAAAAATATGAATTCTAAATACATTCGAAATCTACATTTAAATTGTTTCTAAATAAACGTATAAAAGTTACAGTTTCAGGAAATGTATGTTATTCATATTACGTAAAGCAAAACCTAGAAAATTACAACTTCTTTAAGGAAACAGTAATGTTTCCTTAAAGAAGTTGATTTTTACTTATTATAATAGTTTTTCGCAAAACTAAACTTTATAATGGCTGAATCGGCCGAATCAGAATCATGACACTAACGGACTACAGTCAGTTTCATGAATCTAATTCCTGTTACTAAACAGCACTGACCAATTTACGAGCTTATCTAAGACAAGGCGGTGCGTTATAACTAGTTTTTGCCACACAGCACCAGTGTGGAGTATTTCCGATCAATTCGACTTCTTCAATTCTTCTCTGGTACTGAGTGCCTGTGGGCGGTGGTATCACTTAACATCAGACAAGCTATTCTGTATAAAACCGTGCATTAAAAATTATTTCAAATGATTTTGTAGATTTGGCTTCTGTGTTTTAAGTCGAATATCCCATACATTTTCACTCAATACAAATTGAGATAACCAACATTTCGGTCAAAACTATTCAGATCCTCTTTCACCCTAAAATCTAAATGATGCAGAGGCTAGTGGCTTATTTCTCCGTGTTGAGGATTAGTTCGCAGGAACTGAAGCGAAACTACAGCTTTAACTTTGATGTTCATCATCCCTAACAGATAAAATCCTGAACCTGAAAATAGAAAGAGATGTGCAATCAAAAAGCCGATTTAACGGTATTGCAATATTTTTAAGAACTGAAAAAAAATGGACAAATCGATGACCTAAGTCTAGTTGATGAGACCTTTGTCCAAGTGATTTCCATGTTTGACTAGACTTTATCAACTCGTTATCAATTCCCCGGTAACACAATTATTCTAAGAACAATTCCAACGTAGATTGCATCTTTGTATAATATTTAAAAGTTTCGATCGGGCAATAAATAAACTGACATCGTAGAAATTTTAAATTAAAAATTAAAATTAAAATTACGGTACGAAATATATTTTTTAACAGGTATAAATACTAAGTGTATTTATAGAAGGCTTAAAGCAGATTATATTTATAAAAAGAGAGGCACCTCAGATGTCTGTATCGGTTTTGTGGTCATTTGTTTTGTCCAAAAATGAAAGATGCTGTTTAGACAAATCAAATGACACACGCCGTCAACTTTTGCAGTCGAAGGCAGTCCGGTTTCACAAGTGTTGCATCAGCAGTCCATTCGTACCTACGACCTCAAGGATATGAGAAACACTAACGCCAATAGACAAACAGAGCTATCTCTCACAAAAAATACAATTTTAAAATCATTTTGAATGTTGAGTTTGAAAGTTTTGTGACGGTGCAAATGCAAATGACAGGTCTTTCAGTCTCAGACTAACTAGGATCTGTTAATGCACTTCGACCTTTTCCTACGGCGATTTTTAATTACTATTTAATATAACTTTCAGTTGTTCTAAGGACCGTTCCGTAAACTATTACTTTTATCGTTTCATTTTAATTAGTATTAATACATATTTTAGCGAAATCGCGAAAATAATGGGATCATTCTATTATTGCAATGTTCCATACACAGAGCAATATTTCTATAAAATGTAAGATTTTGTTTCGCGGCCACGTCATGATATTTTTTTGAGTCACAAAAGTCACATTTACTTACTATGCTTTATCACACTCACGCTCCCAAAACTTATATAATTTATATGTACATCATATTATATTTAGTTGTTATTTGTTTTTTATTTTGTTGTTGCCTGTTAATTTTTTCCACTGCTCGTTCTAATATGTGTTATAATTGTATGCATACACATTGTTTTCGAACTTATACAGTGAAAACAGAAACAAATAGTTATGACATATGTCAAACAAAATAACCTGACGTTGACATAGGAACAGCTAGTTATTCGACCTAACGAAGCCATCCACCTTCCTCACCTATCCACCAACCGCAAATCAACTTTTTGTTACCAGCCTATAATTAACAGTAGACATTTATAAATTAGTGTATATTCCTAAAACACGGGGAAACGACAGGGAGTAAAATCAAATTAAAGTCAAAAATCAATTTAACTCATAACTCGAGATGAATCATAAAATATTAGAATAAAATATTTTTGCTTCTAACTTGTAGAGTTTTTATAGTAAATATAAGAGTTAAGAATAATACCAAAAACCTCACCAACGAAGCGCCACAGCGATTCTTCCCTTTAACCCTTATTCTTTCTTAATCAGAAGTAATCTACTTTCTTATAATAATAAAGTTTTGTTACCGCCATGTTTCAATCAGCTATAAAATAAATCAATAGCGCTGCAACCTCTTTAGATCTTGGCCTCAGATTTTTTTTAATTCGGTGACATGATCATTTTTTAAATCTAATAGGCAAGTGGGTGATCAGCCTCCAGTGCCTGACACACGTCGTCGACTTTATGGGTCTAAGAGATGTCGGTTTCCTCACGATGATTTCTTTTCATCGTTCGAGCAAATGTTAAATACGCACATAGAAAGAAAGCCCATTGGTGCTCAGACGGGGATCGAACCTACGACCATAGGTAAGAGAGTCGCACGCTGAAACCACTAGGCCATCACTGCTCACTTAGCTAAACATTATTAAAATAATAACACCTACGATTTTCATATAGTTAAATAAATTTCAACTCAGATGCAATAGACATTTTATTACATCTTTATTCATCGGAAAAATAAATTTACAGCGTTTTCAACTGAAATATAGGTACTCGTCAAGCGAGCCATAAATGTCGAAGTGGTACAATGAAAATGCACTGCTCATAAAATAGCCATAAATTTATTACGTCGCGAATTTATTGCCGAAAATTTAAACCATAAAATACAGGAATAGGCTTCTTTACAGAAAGTCGTTTACACCTCATAAACCGAGTGTAAAGTCAAATTATCCGGTTCTGTCCGCAATGGTGTCTATTGCGATATGTATTCATTTATTTATTCACATTTCGTTGCATTAAAAAAAATTATAAGGGATGCGACGGACGGCCTTATCTCTAACAAGCGATCTGATCCAGGCAACCCAAGTAAGAGATAAAAATATATATATATTTAGTTTAGTAGTTATCTTATCTTATATATTTAATCTTAAGATAAGACTTATACTTATATATATATATATATATATATATATATATATAGAACCTAAGATAAGATACTCCTCCGAAACGGCTTTCCCAATTCTCATGAAATTTTGTGTGCATATTGGGTAGCTCTGAGAACCGGACAACAATTTTTTATTTTTATTTTGTGATGACAATAATAAAAATTCGTGTCTCTCTCAATTTTCTCTCTTATACGATCAACCCCTATTTTTACATCGCAATTTTTGTATTTTTTTTAATCTATTCATAGATACAAGTGCAAGACGGGAATCAAATATTATAATTGTAGTAGAATTAAAAATATGTTTCCTAGAAATAACATATATGGCAAAACAACATTTGCCGGGTCAGCTAGTATATATATAGTATTTAGTGAAAACTTTTTGAATTTAAATTTTAGAACTCTTTGGTAACCTAATGATGTATATTGCATTCGTTTGAGAAAATTTTCGGTCAATGAGTTATTATGACATTCGTTGTACGCTTACTCAACAACAAAGCTATGATAGACTGCGGTTAGCATTTCTTAATGAAGCCCATCTCGTGCCACTATTTACAATTGGTTGAACGAGTTTAAGCGTGGATGTAGCTATCTCAATGATGATCCGCGTGAGGGACGTCCTTTAACAGACTACTGAAGATAACATCAATGCTGTGCGACGCATGATAAGGGAAGTAGTAGGGTAAGAGAGTGACCTATCAGTAGATACGCCAAGCCTAGGCATTGGTATGAGTCAAGCTAAAAAAATATAACAAGAACATTTAGGTGTCAGGAAGCTTTATACCAGATGGATTCCCCCTTAACCGACGACCAGAAACACCTTCGCATTGACTAGTGTCGCTAAATGTTCGATAAGTTCAATGGCGATGACTCAAATGTTGTATTTGACTTCGTCACAGGTGATGAAAGCTGGATATATGGCTACGAACCCGAAACCAAAGACAATCAGCTAATTGATATTGATTGCCCTATTCTTTGGTTAGAAAGGTCATTTCGGTTGGACTAGAAGATGGAAGGACTGTTACTGCAGACTGGTATATCAATCGCTGTTTACCTGTTGTCTTAATTATAAAATCGACAGCAGCGCCCTCGAAGCAGTATCCTCCTTCACCACGACAATGCTTCAGCGCACTTCGCAAAAGGGACTTTTGAATATTTGACAATGGTAGGTTTCGAGATAATGATTCATCCGCAATAAATGAATTCCAGGGTGCCAGGTCAGCACTGTATACCTGACCTGGCATTTGTGACTTTCATTTATGTCCAGGAACTAAAGATAACATTCGAGGTTTACGAGCCCTGAAGATGCGGTGAAAGGAAGAAGGGCCCACTGCTTTTCTCAGTGATTCCATCGAATGCGACGATGTGTAGAGAGGAACGGAGATTACTTCGAAAAACAATAAAAGTATTAGCAACTTCCAACACTAAGCCGTTTTTCATTTTCTAAACATTTTCAGTGTTACCTAGGTATTTTTCCAAGGTTTTTTCTCTCAACTGTTTTTTTTAAATTCAGTATTGTCCTCCATGCACGGTTTGAGTACTGGCCGCAGCATCTAACCTTCCCAAAGGATAACAACAAATTTAAATTTTCATAAATACATTTGCGCTCCAAACGGGAATCAAACCATCACGTAGTGGACACCTAATTATATCGCAATGCTAAGAGGCCCCTTTCCTTTAACTAGTTTACCCTAATAAACTCAATTTGATCAAAGATATCTAATTAAAATATCTTCAAAGCTTTGTTAATGCCGTAAATTATCAAACCTTCCAAATTATATTGTTCTTATCTCTAACATATAACCACATTCACTGGGAAATCCGTTTGTGACAGGTCCTGTTAAATCCATTCCAATCTCAAGGGCAGAATTAATAATTAGTTAACTACTCTTGCCCGCTCTACGCCCTTGATTTGCGAACTGGTAGGAAATTTAAATTTACACTTTTTTGACGTTCATAAGTGTACTTGTTTACCTAGATGAATAAAGATATTTTGTTGTTGTTGTTGTATTCAGGACGAGTAAGTAAAACCCTAGTATTGTCTTTTATTAACATAACTTTTACACATTTAAAGAAAAACACTTTTTTACGGATTATAGTTATGTATTATTGTATTTAAACTTACAAAATTTTTGGACATAATTTTAATTTTAACCGACGTTTCGCATGCTTTACAGCGTGCGTGGTCACGGTGACTGAAGACAAAGGTGTTAAATATCAAAAAATATCACAGCTGTAGAAAATGTTGTATTATCTGTATTTATTTCCCCGGAGTTGGTATCGACTAAAAGATGTAGGGTTTCTGCAGAAATTGCTCACGGTGTCCTCCATTTTCGCGGATTGTTTTTGTTGTGATTTTAATTTGGATATTATTGGATCCCAGGTGTTTGATAATTTTAGGCCGTCCTCTCTATTGAAATTGGTGTGTTTTTTGATTTCAATGGCTTCGCGTACCAATCTTGGGAAGAATCTCTCGTTTTTCTTTAAAAGTAAAACCCTACTACTAAAATCACTAATTGCATAGTTACAGTTTTCACAACCCTATTGACTGTAACATGTAGTTGAACAGTAAAATGTTAAATTATTATCTATAATTTGGTTACCTATAGGGTAAATAGGGGTTAACGCAGACAGGTTAATACAAAGTCTTAACATGTGATACGTTGTTCCAATAAGACTCGGATTAGGCTGAGTTTAGACACCTTCAGACAAACTCAATCGAAGTTTTCCTTTCACCACATTGTCGCAGTAATCTCATACATGTTTGATGTGGAACCTTCGACACGGGGCTTTTAACTTTTTAATGCATTAAATAATATATTTTGTAACTTCCGTATTGGGTTTTTTGTAAAACCAATTGAAGGCGTGAGCAGTGTTTATTTATTTGCAAATATCCCCTGTACGGTTCCTGGGTCATCAGGTGGTAGAAATAATAGAAGATTTGTAGATTACCGTATATTCACCACTTCCGTATAACAATAGACTATGAGCGATATAATAGAATTATTATAATTAAACAATCGAAGAGAGTGCCGACGTCTGGCTATGCTCTCGGGGTGTAACTCCCATGACTTAGTAAATGCAGATGAAGAGAGTGCCTGCGGTCGGCTATCCTCTCGGGGCGTGACTCCGACGATTTAGGAAATCGTCATGCTTATAACTGATCCAAATGCACAACCATGGCACGTATATACATTGGAATTCTTCACGTTTGTAAGTAATCATGATGTATGAGCCTTGGCACGTATATAGCGAAACATCACGCTTATAAAACTAAGAAAACCTAAGTGAGCAAAATGTACAGCCTTGGCTCGTACATCCCTAACGCTCGGTACACATTTGTACAAAAAAAATGTGGCAAGCATAGTCAAATAATAATCACGAAGAGGAAAAAAATATGGATTCGAAAATTGTCAGCCTACGTTGGGCTTATGTATTTGTCTATTAAAGTTTAGCACATCATCCAGAGTAGGTAACTAAATCTACGGCATATTTTTATCTTCCATTTAAAATGAAATTGAAGTAAACATTAGTATCACAAAATAAAAAATAAAATTAAAAATACTATTAAAACATATATAAGATAAAATTACCAGAAATTTTTGCTGAAAAAAAATCATCAGCAAAACAGCAATCTAGGCTCGAGATAGGCACCCAACAATGCTTTCTCTGAAACTAACTAACGATAATGGGCACTGTTCAATCCGTTGAAATTGCGAAGACTTCGAAAGAGACGTGCCTGGATTTCTAGGTTGGCCTTGCAGAAGTGCGAGTGACTCTTATCACTGAGGTCGTAGGTACGAACCCCGGCTGGGATCCAATGGACTTTCAACCACTCATACGGTGGAACGAACCAAAGTCAACTGGGTGTGTCAGGCACAGAAGATAAGCGTCAAGCGTCTTAGTAAGTACGAGTATTCTATGTCAAATCCGACAGGATTTTGACTTACGTGACAACAATAATGGATGATCCTTAGTTACTAATAGCCAACCACTGACTCCGATAATGTATCGGTAAAAGGCCAAAACATCTATGCGAGAGAGTTCTTATAATATTTGTAAAACATAAAACCTATGTTGGTTTCATTTGCAGTGGCTTAACTAAAGCTTTCATGTTTATCAAAGTCAGAAAATCGTTTTGACCCAATTTCCATAAAAAGAACAAGGTCAGCGATTTCAACCCATTGAAGATGCAAATAAGTTAAATTGCCAGGCAAAAATGATTTTAAATGAAGTTTTATTTTTTATTGAAGCTTTTAAAATAACATCAGCCAATAATTCTGTTTTCAAATATTTTAAGATTATTTAAATGCCGCTATGAGCTTGATACTTTAGTATATAACGACAAAAAGCCCAATGAAGACGAGAATTTTACGTGTAAGTTTTGGTCGTATCTTCAGATTAGTATAATAGTCAAATCAAATCAAATCAAATCAAAACATCTTTATTCATTTAGGTAAACATGTACACTTATGAACGTCAAGAAAAACTAATTAAATTAATCGTAAATTTACATTTACCACCAGTTCGCAAGTCAAGGGCGTAGAGCGGGTAAGAAGACAGTCAGTCACACACCTTGTATATATCTTCTTGTAGTGCTTCTCCACTACTGGAGTTAGGCGGTCAACCCGTATTACTTCTTAATCTTCGCCAAGCGCATCAGCTGTTACCACTTCCGTGTATTCTCTGATATTCTGTTAGTCTGATAGTCTGTGCACCAATGGACTTTCTTTCTATGTGTGCATTTAACGGTGAAGAAAACATCGTGTAGAATCCGGCTTACTTTAGACTCAAAAAAGTTGATGGCGTGTGTCAGGCAAAAGAGACTCATCACTTGCCTTGCTTATTATATTGGCAATTGATTATGATACCAGTACAGAAATCATAGGATACATTTTGCCGCGAACTATGTTGAACCAGCTGCAGCAGCTATTTCCAAACCAATTCGACCTTAGGTCCTTCAAGAAAACAGTGTACCAATTCTTAAAAGCCTGGCAGCGCGCTTGCGAACCTTCTAGCAGTGCGAGAGTCCATGGTAGCGGTATCACTTAATAAGAGATATTCCAATTCCTGATGTGAATTAGAATATCTCTTATATAATCATCTATTAAACATATCCAGGAATTTAAGGCTAACAAAGTGAACCTACTAACGACGGTGATCCCCTAACCTCAAGTTCAAAGAGCTTTTGCACCTGCGTAGCTATTAAGATTGTACGGATCAAATAACATCTTAGTAATAAATAACAGTATGGTACGGTATTTATACAAATTATTTTCCCAACGTAACATTTAAAAAAACCGTTTGTCTCTTTCTTGCAAATATTGCGACACATTATAATGAGATCACAGATGATGCGAGATGGAGATATTATGGTTGGACGTCATGCTGTAGACCATTTTTTTTGTTGTTAAAGTTTACCTCATCATACATAGTACTAAATTTAGGAGATATGATACAATAACTCTCAAGTCTTTATCTAAAATACGCTCACCCGGCGAACTTCGCTTCACCGTACAGTCTAATAATATCGTGATTTTTACAGAAATGTTTTATTGCATTGCATTCTTCTCTTTCTCGTTCGCAACGGTAAATGCGAAAGAGAAAGAGAAGAACGGCAGTATTACACATAACGCCTTATAATATACTCACAGTGGTTTTTTCCTTTACTCACATTGGTTGTCTGGAAGAAATCGCTCTAAAGCGATAAGGCCGCCAGTTGCTTTTCATTAAATTATATTTAATATATTTTTTTACCTTTTATGTAATGCAACGAAGTGTTAATAAATAAATAAATAACGCCTCTTCTCTCTAGCGCCCTCATTGCTTGATACTGCATGTTAAAGCACTTTCCGATGTACAACATTTTATGATGAGGTAATACACGTCTTCGATAAAGGTCAAAACCTGGTTATGCATCTCATTCACTTTAAGATCGGAATTCCTTTAACTGATACGTTTTATCAACATATGGCACCATATGCTGTTTACATTCGTAAAACTAATTAATAAATTTATTGTTTAAAAAGAGATAAATAACATCGGTCCAGCTGATCTTGAGATAGATTAGTGTAACTAACATGACTTAGTTACATATATTTTTAGCTGTATGATAATTTATTAACTCTGTATTTTGACTGTAATTATAGTTTATATATCTTGAACAAGAACTGTAAATAGCATCCAAAATATCGATATATACCGAGGGATCTAACACGGCTGTAGGTGCCTGCATGATGCATCGCGGTGTATTCAAATAATTGTTAAGTCATGGCTATCAATTCTTTAATCACTTGCCTAGAAGTGCCTAGTCATGCCCTATTACTTCTAGCACTGCGCTGCAATGCTTTCAGGGGAATGTGATGAAATTTTTAAAAGCAATGTGCCTTTATAGTGAGTATTTGGACCACCTATTATTATATCTCAACTAGCAGACTCGGCCAAGCGTTGCTGTGGCTAAGGTTTTTGTAATATTACATAGTAGTAAACTATTCAAGGAAAACGGTAGGAGAACTTAAGTGAAAGGTAGATAGCTTATGTTAAACGTTAGTACTTTTAACACAACGCCATCTGTTAGAATTGTATAAAATAATTTGCAATAAAATAAAATTGCGAGTATAATTAAAGATCTAAGCTATCCTATTCCAAGCTGAACCAGACTTCTCACGGTGTGCCAATTTAATTTAAAATCGGTTAAGTAGTTTAGGAGTCCATCGCGGACAGAAATCGTGACAGGAGATTTATATATTATATTAAGATGTACCACTATCTTGCAAATAAATGTTTTATTATTATCATACCATGTGTGTTTATTCATAGTAAATATTGATATAAAAAAATCGATTTTAGAAGTCTGAAAGCCAAGAGCTATCAACGTACATCACCCGTGCCCAAAAGTTTGATGTCACGCTTGAAGTTCTTGAAATATTTGAAAGTCGATGTAACGAATTTATAGACATCATTCGCCTGCGACGAAAGTTTAATCCGGCGAATTTCAACGCCATTTTTTCTGTGACTGAAACAGGGGAAATGTGCTCAAAGCTTTATTCTATGGGAATTTGATTTTATATTTCGGATGCAGAATCTCTGGGAGACAAGAAAAAACGACGGGGATTATTTGATTGTTATTGGTGATATCAAATCATCCCATCAAAACACCAGACATGACCTGTCGTTTTGATCCAATACGAAACGAAAACACACACAATCGTTTATCTCTCTCGTATCATTCTCAAACCCTCAGCCGATTCAATACATCAATACTGTCAGCGTAAGATTAATCTTAAAAAAGTTCTATTTAATAAAAAAGTTAATAAATTAAAAAATAAATAAACTGTTGATTATAAAAATCCATATTTTTAAACAGTTTTTACTAATTTTTTGATTAAATAATCATATGTGAAAATCGTAGAACCGAAAAACTACTAAATTAAATAAAATTCGATGAAAACCTATCATATAAAACCTTAACAATAATGGCTTTTATGAAAAAGGCATTTTGTAATAAATAGGCTTTTTAGAAACTATACTTTCCGTCATATTAACATCAGGTGAGATTGAGGTCATATGTCTAGCTAGTTGTTAGAGGTAAAAGTGCGAAAATATACGAAAAGATAAATCTGACATAGTCACAAAGTCACGGAAATTCGCTTCAAAGATTAATTATAGCAAGACTTGCTCTATTACGGGGTGCCGAAATTAATTAAGATCTTTTTGCGTCATGTAAGGAACACGATATTAATTAAGAAATTGTAACATTAGTGATATTGATTAGTTGCTAATTAATTTTGCAAGTTATAGATACCTGATTTTGTATGGTACGAATGTGATAGTCATGTTTTCTCCCCACAATAGTAATGGGTTATATAGGAACGAGACTCAAGACGTACGTATCTGTATATGTGTTACATTACACCCACAAACTCATGCACGTGCATGAAACACAATGACAAAACGTTGTATAACCTGGTACAGGTATTTTTTTAATTAAAAGACTTCTCAAATTTTACACATAATAAGACATTGTTTATAATGAATAAATACATTTTTATTATTTATTTATGTTTATTATTATTTAATGCTTTCAGTGAAGGCCAGCGGTGCCAAAAAAACAGAATGTATTTAAACACTTTAATTATATTTCTACAATAATTAATTACTTAATACTTAACTATCTCAACATATTTAGATTTGACAATTGCTCGCCAACTCACCATTAGACAGTATGTGAGTCGACTAAAACGTCACCATATTCTAGAGCTAGAAGACTGGCAGTAGCTCTAGCAGAAGATGAATAGATGCTTCCAATGGGAAGTCAGTCCACATGACAGCACCACAGAACAAATTCGCTCATAGCCTTAGGGCTGATTGCAAATTACCGCAGAGAAAAAAAAAGTTTAGACAATTGAGTCGGCCCGATATTAAGTGCACGACAAATATCTATATTATATACTTAATACTACTTAAGAATTGAGCGGCCACATGTGAGGTGTCCGGTCAAAGCTACTGGTATATGCTGTCCATCTCCTTTTATAACGGTGTTGCGTGAGAGAGTAATAGTTATGTGGGGCCAAGGGAGAGCAATGGATATGTAACAAATGATACATTAAAATAAGTGTCGGAGAGTCTCCTGTTGATCCTAGTCAGCTCTAGGCTATGGATTAGGGATCTAAATATTAATTAATTAATTTTGATTTGATTTAAAGCGTAACTTATCCAATATGTTTATGATATATAAACCTTATTAATTAAGACATTGACGTATTTTGACGTTCATAAGTGTACATTATCTTACCTATATGAATAAATGATTTTTTTTATTTGATTTTGACTTACCGTGAATATGTAATAAATTTCCTATTACGTATGGGCTATCAAGTGTTTGCAGGAAGGGTATTGCTACAAGTTCATTGTAAATAGCCGACATACCTGTATTTGTCTAAGCATACCGCAATATTGACAAACTTCTTATCAGTTCCGGCTTCCTATATATCAAATAACCTAATGCTGTTAACATATTAGAACCGAAAACGCATTAGATGTTTTGTCAATGATGATTAAATCACAAAAATCAATTTATATTAATAAAAAACAATTGCCATGGTCGCATACCGGCCAAATGCCGTACGGTCGTTATTTTGAATTTAAATATACGAGTAGTGCGCAGACTAAACATACGGGGTACGCATGCGCTGTCGTCCGCTGCACAACAGTGGCATATGCACTGAAGCCTCACGACATTATTTTACGGATGTCAATACCTGATGGCTGTGATTTGAACGCTCGTATGTTTTATTTTACTACCCCACACGGCAGCGAAAGCTAGGTAGGTAAATTGGTTCCCCAAGAGGCGGAAATTATATCACGAAATATATATTAACAATTAAATGTTTCTATAGCCATTACTATTTTCTAAAAACACGCTATCACTCACACTTACAATTTTTAAGTTAATGCATGAAGTACCTATTTTCTTGAGGGTCTTAATATATATAAATAATAACAGTATTTATGGACCGTAATTTCTGTTCTAACATAACCGTAATATCTTGTATCTCGCGTGCATCTAATAATTATTAACAAATAAACCTCTCCTAGAGGTTTCGATTATTTCAATACCATAGAGAATTAACTTCAGGAGTACGAAATTCACGGGAATTTCGTTAATATAGTTCATATTAAATTCGAATGATGCATGTATGTATTTTAGTTAGGTTTCCACCCGCAGATTTTTTCTTATGGTCTCCGTGCAAAAAAAAATCCCTTTTCAAAATATGTATATGCTAAACTAATTATTTTTACATTTCGAGTCTACAATATATTTCGCATATGTCGTGATCCTGGGTTGGGCAACAAAACAACAGTTGTTTGGCGGTTTAACTAGACGTCACAAAGACAAAAACTTGGTTATTAACAAAATTATATCTAATATAATACGTATATTTAGCATATATAAAACATTGCTAAAACGGCTGGTCCGAGCTGGATTCTGATCTGGATCTTGATATCCCAGAAGAGGCTTTGACCGGCGAAAGGATTCTTATAAAATAATTGAGAAATAGATATAAAAATAGGAAAAAAAGGTGTGTTTTTTTTATATATAATATGTAATAAATAGCATTAAGTTAACTTTTTTTGCAAGAAATAAAAATCCATATTATTTTTATTTGATTTTATAATACGTATAAATTTTCTTTATTCTCGAGGTGACCTTGTTCATCGCATTATCGGCTTATTATAATCCGGCCAGGCAGCGCTCCGGGTACTGCGAATGGCCTTCTTTGCCATCGGTATATAGTATAGAAAGTGTCGAAAATATTTATTTGAATTATACCGAGGGTCTTTTGGGTATGTAAATTTTCGTACGAAAATATAAGGCACTGCTTTAATGGAGATGTGGGGCAATGGCGCTTGTATCGGCTGCCATTATCATTACTTAATAAAAAAAAATTACACGGACAGGAGGCTCACCGGATGGTAAGTGATTTCACCGCCATGGACACTCTCGATGCTAGAAGGCTCGCGAGTGCGTTGCCGGCCTTTTAAGATTTTGTACGCTCTTTTCTTGAAGGACCCTAAGTCGGAATTGGTTCGATTCAGTTAATATCTACGTACAACTATTTGTTAGTCTGTAGTAATTTAATAGTCTTTATTATTATAGTTAAAGCAATGGTGTCCGTGTCAGCTGCCATTGTCATTATCATTTTATAAAGATTGTTTGTTTGTTGATCTATTAAATGGCTGATGCCAATAAACCAATCTATGACGACGGTCCCTATCTCTTCTCTCTCCTATCCTCATCATCTTCCTGAACCGTTACTTGTGTGTACCTTCGTTCATCATTCCCCGCCACTTATCTCTCCGTAAGATATAATGAAAATTACATAACGATTCGAGTGCCTTGGACGGCCAGTGACTACTAAAGGCTCGTGGTGTATACATGAATCTGTCATCAATCAATCAACCATAAGTTCTATAACAAATAAAAATTGATTTTTTTAATAGAGTAATGTAATATACGTATTATTAAAATGTATATGTACATATAAAGTCTCAGCAAAAAAATAATATTATTATATTCGAAATAGCCACCTTTAGCTTTTAATGTGTTTGTTACGCACTGTATTAAGGGAAATTTTGCCGTTACTCGGTCCAAAGATTCTTTGAGACACTCGATATATGAAGTGTTGTTGTATCTGTTGATAGTCTTGAATATCCGGAATATGACAAACGGCTCCATTCCCACTGCAAGGCGATCACTGTTACACCCTAATCCTAATTACTAATAGCAATATGATGTTTAACACGAAAAAATATGTGATCGCAAAATCGAAAGAAGTTTTTAAATAATATTCGTGTTCCAAATTCAAAATAAAATAAAGTTGAAAAATATGCATTTTCATTTGTAACAGAATTTATGGCTAGACTAGTTCTATATTCAGAACTTGAGAATTATAGCCACCCTTTTGAAAGCAAAATTTTATCCCATAAAGGCAGTCAAATCGAGCATGTTTATTTAAAAAAACTGTGATCATTCGGCTGTAGAGACATGCTATATAGACTTTCATATTGAGAAGATTTTTCGAAATTTCGATTATCTGTCACAGAAGTAGGCCGTCGGGCTCTTGGGAACCCCGTGAGAACAAACATTCTATCCTTGTGTTTTGAATAAAACACGATTCAACTTTTTAACAAATTATACACATCATATCTTTTTTTTAACCTTTCTTTTGAGTCAAAAAACATTTTGAAGTCATAAAGCCAGGCGATATTATCTCATTTTCGTCGGTTGACAACTTGCGGCAATAGGTAGCGTCAGTGTCTCATAATTTTTAGGTTCTACTCTTAATATCAAGACAGTCAATTCCATATAGCAGAATGGACTTTCGCATTGATCTAAAATTAATTGACTATGACTATGATTTATTATAACGAATATGACTTTTATTATTAAAAAACTAAATTATAAATTTTTTATTACTGGATATACGTAACACAAAGGACTTGGCGGAAGAAAGATAGAGAAGAGAAGAAAAATTTGAAAATAAACAGGCTTAATTATTATTAATTATAAACTCCTATATTGACTGAGATTAAAACTTCTAATGTCTTGTGCTATTTTAAGTAAGATTATTTTTAAAAAAATTAAAAGATCGTTTGTTATTGGTACATACCTTTATAAACAAAATAAATAAATTGCCCGTTAATCTATTTACTCAATAACTTGACGATATAGCTTTTTATTATAAATTAAGTAAGTACTCAGTATCGTTGGATGAAAAAAAACATTTAACATTTAACTTCCTGCAAACTTTTTTTTCAACTTTAATGAACATCTCCCTATCTTACTTTGCACTTTGTTATCTAGTAAGGGATGTCAAAATACATTAATTTATAATAAACAAAAATCAACTTTTAATCCAGCTTATATTTATTTAAAGTTATAAGATGGGTATTTCTATTAAAAAAATCTCGCTTTGCGGATCAGTAGGTATTGTGTAGTCTGTTTTGTGGTGTATTAAATACAATTTATTTACCAATATATATATATATATATATAGATATATAAATATATATTTTAATATTTTTTTGTTGCCCTTAAACTTTAAAATGAACTGGATACATGTCCTAACATTCCCGATAGACCGCGATGACAGTCTCTGGAGAACTCTAAAAGTATTATAATATATGTTATTCCATATTATAGTATTTAATTTTTATATCGGACCAAATACATGCTCATACTATAATTGAAACCAAAAATCTAAATTGGCTTGTACAAATCCCTGTAGTAAGTCACACCTTCCATCCTCGGGGAAGACCTAAAATCCTTTACCCACTTCGCAATTCAACTTTAAGAGTAATCGCAAATATGACATCCCTAATATTCCCAGGTGGTACCAACTTTCAGACAGTTGGGTAGTGGCCATACTCGCGATCTTTCAGAAGTTCCTCGCCGTTATTTGATATGTCAGCTGTCGTAGTTTATCTCGCGAGGGCGGTGGAATATTTAAACGTGACTTGAATTTTATATACTTTTACAATGTTTGACCTCTTTTAATTGTCAAGTCATGTACTGTTTTGTTCTGTTGAATTATAACTAACTTCGTTGTTTTATGTTAAATACATTTATTCTTTAATCGAGTTTACAGTACCTAGTTAGTCAGTTACAAGTGATTGAAATGGTGATGTTGTTTCTATGTAACACTGGCCGAGTTCACAAGAGTTTCTTGCTATATTGTTAGTTATAAGATTTAGGTATATAAGTATAATTTTTAATGTGATTAAGTAGGATAATTGGTGTAGGTATTATTTTGGCGTTCTATCGAATTAGTAGTTACTGTTAAGGTAGAATAATGTAGTAGAATAAATAAATAAAACACATTAAAAAAAATTTATGACAGAAGGCAAACAAGAGGCTGACCAGTGTTAAGTGAAAGCGCCTATAAGCACTCGCAATACCTCGAAATGGGCATTTATTCTCTTCTCTTAAAGACGCTTCGAAATCAAAAAAACAGCTGGTTCCAACTGGATTCAAGAAGCCCAATCGAGAGAGGACTAGCTGTCTTTGGAAGAGGCCTTCACTTATAGAGGAGTTTTTACAAAAGAATAATAGTTTAAACGTAGTAAAAACTAACACAACTAAATTTAGGATACAAATTTAGTTACTAACACAACTAACACTAGTATGTAAATAAACTTACTTCATCCAACTTCTTGTTCTGCTGTAAGAATTAAAAGGCTTTTTGATGTGAAACATCTATAGCCGCACGTTAAACCGATTTCTGGCGTGGCGACGCATGCCGTGGCGACGCATCGCCACGCTATATGATGGTATATATATACATACAATCTATATGCAGTAGTAAATTTTTGTATTTAATGAAAATAAATGTTTGTTCAATAAATAGTCATCGTTATCTGGAAAACAAAATCGTTATATTTTATTTTATCATTATGACATATTTAGTTCCTATCACAATCTGTTATTTTCTGCATATTACTTCACAGAATAATTTCGATGTTTCACATCTGCCAGGCGTCCCGTGACGGCTCACATTTTTTTATTATTAAAGGAGCTTCAGTCGAATTGGTTCGGAAATACATCACTTGGTAGGCTCCACTTACTGATGGTGACAAAATCGCCAAAAAAAACAACAAACAAAAAGCCTTAAAAGACGCTTTTTCCTTGACGATGAATGATGATAGCTGCAGATAATAATCCGAACCCACTGAACACTCTTCATGGTAAATGCGGTTAAAGATGCAAAGAGACAACCCACATCTCTATGCAACGCCAAGCGATTAAACCGCTGAGAAAGTGACAGGTCTCCGACGATTATGATCTTTGGGTTACCGCGCTTTGAACAGTTGGAAGTGGTAGCCCGGAGTGAAGTACCTCGCCTCTTTGAAGACAGGAGTGACAAATCGTGTTTTTTATAACTTGTGTCTCCTTGGGGTGAAATTCACCTAGATGTGGTCGACCCCAATTTGAGACTCGTTTTCAGTTTCGAAAATTTCACTTCAGACATAACCCTATTGTCCATTGCTAACCAGATGGTGGCCCCCTTGATATCTCAGAAAGTACATGTTAATAATGGTTGCTATTATTTTGAAAAACAAGAAGGTAGTTGGATGACGATGGATCAGACCGATCTCTTCTTTTAGGGCATGATTTTTGATGTAATTAAACGGTCTTCCAGAGCTTCAGGAGAGTGCTAAGGGAGTACAGGCCCGATCGACTTATGAATGCCCAAGGTAGATAGACCTTTGTGGATAGCGCGCTGCCGAAATATAATTTCAGGCAACTTGGAGGCAAGGTGGTTCTTTCCTTTGATGAAGTTGAATTCGATCGACGCAAAGGCACAGCCCAAATCATTAGCCTTCTCCTCCACGTTGTGGGCCAGCAAATCATACTCCCTATAAATTTATGGAATATAGGGATAACAGATTTTCCCTTGGACAGTTTTGTCAAGAGACCAGAAGGAATTTCTCACCAAATCTGAAAATGTGCTCTTAGCCCTAGCGATTTCCCCTTTCACCTGGGACCTGGAGTAATATATTTCTATATTATATGTATTAGTTCTAAGTTAACATACAATTATTGGCCACATTGTCTCCAACCTAGTCTTCAATACGTACAAGACTACTGTTTTTTACTGTTTTTTTTTGTTTTTTTTGTTACTGTTTTGTGTTGTTTTGTGTTTGTTTTTTTTTTACAATGTACATGACAAATCAGTTATTATAGCTAAAGTTGAAAGTAAGTTTTTTAGCGGTCTATGAATGGCTCCTTTTAGCTTCCCTCCTCAAAAAAATTATATTTCGTTTAGATCTAATTGTCGTGTTTTGATGATCTTACGTTGAAAGTTCATAATTGTAATTATTGTGACGTTTTTTACTGGCCTGTTCTTTGCTTTTCACATGTAATGGATACTGAGGGTGGGTCACATTATAACACAATTGAAATCGCGTACTTGATACTCAAATAGAGAGCTCTGGTCATTGCATCTTCCCAGCTACTGCATATTAATCTTAATATATATAAATCTCCTTTCACGATGTTTGTCCGCGATGGACTCCTAAAGTACTTAACTGATGGTATAAACCAATAATTTGCAATTATAATGACACAACTCCAACAGATGGCGCTGTGTTAAAAGTACCAACGTTTCACATAAGTTCTCCTACCACGCCAAAATGTGTATCTAAGTCACGGCAACGCTGGGCCGAACCTGCTAGTCCTATATGAAATAAGTTGATAGTAGAAATAGCTGGAAATTTTCTACAATACGAAATGAAAGTGCGAAATTATTTGTATTTTAGTACTGAATAACGCTCAATTAAATTGAATAACAGCTACAAAGAGATTTAAATTAAAAATGTATCGTCAAAGGCATTCGTTGAATTATGTTGACGCACATTAAGCAATGTCTGATTTCTGATTTTAAATGAAAACATTTCGTAAATACGCAATGAATATTCCATTTCACTTGTGCTGTGGACAAGCGCAATGTAAAACATGCATAAACATGCAAAATAAATCCAATGCCTACGCGTACAGAGATTACGGGGCCTCTGAATTTTGTGGCTTTGGCGTGAGGGCGCGATTTTGTATGGTATTTTAAGCGTAACCATAAATTGACTCTGTATTGCTACTTCAAGTAAAGGTAGTGAATACCCAGTAGATTTTTAACCACTGATTTTTAATAATACCAAAAAGAACCAGAAAAAAAATATTTATTCACTATAATAAATAAGTAAATACTTGTGCCAGTTTAGCACTTCCCTAACATACTTATTTGTAAATTTCTTAAACTCCGTATTTATAATTTAATTTCAGATTTAATTCCTAATTAATTGATCGCTTATGTCATATACAGAATATAATATATAAATAGAGAGACAATACAAATTTTGACATTTACAACAATATTTGGAGTCAACCATTAACCAATTGGGGCCTCGTTGCATCAAAGGGCAGCTCTGTAAATAGTAATCAGACGATTCGGAATTTCACATTGGTTCAGCTTGTTTTCGATTCAGTGGCACAGAGGATGCGGGGTTCAACAAATTCGATAGTGAATACTGAATGTGGCGACATGGCCGTTTGAACTCTCTACGATTTACATTAAAACTTCCAAGTGCAACTACATAGTTATAAAAGTGCTGTGTAATTTTGTAATATTTGTAAATATGTGATTAACATGTATACTAACAATACAATAATAGACCCGTACATTTTATTTTGGGAGTACATGTCTTCACATATAATTATTTAACTAATGTATACAAATATTGTAAATTCTATATTAAAAGAGTAAGTGTGGAGTTTCTTGCCCATTCTTCTCCTCACGAAACTACCTTTTGGAAGGGGAAACTAGAATCATCTTTATATATATAAGTTCTAAGTAATATTTATATTTAAGGTTCAAAAGTGCCATTTTAAGTAATCTAATTGGAATACATGATTTGATTGATTGATTGTGGTCGCACATTGTGTCTTAGCTTTAGTAAATTAGACGACGTAATGTTTCAGAAATTAAAAAGAGTATAAAAAATCTTCAATGAAGTCAGCTTTCTGTAGTCGATAATTTAAATAAAAAGCAGCAATGAAAGGCTACAAACAGATTTCATCTTAAAATCACTTTGTTCTGCACACCGAAGATTGTAAACAAACCCACAAATTAGGTTACACGTCCACTTGTAATGGATACAGACAGTAATGATAGCACACGGGAGGCATGTCAATATTCTTTTATTATTATTTCTTCGTTTTTCATTCCCAAATTTCAGCTTCTTTCTTTTGATCAAATTCGACAAAGGGCTTTTCGGATTGTCGGATGTATTACTGATGGGCTTGAATATCTCTCTCTACGCAGAGAAATTGCGTTTCCTATGAAGTGTACTACGGTGAGTGTTTTGAAGAATTATATGGGTTGATCCCTGCCTCGTTTCAATACAGTACGAGCCGTATAATTCAAAATTTCATCAACATCACCTTGATGGCTGGAAGTCTTTCACAGTCCGTTTCACATGACACTTCTTTGGCGAACTAGCGAACTATGGTAGAAACTCCAGATGGAGGTCTTTCCTGATAGGTACGACCTCCAAGATTTAAAAGTTAGAGTGTACTCCTCCCCCAAAGGTCTGCAACACACCCTCTAATAATCGGTGAAGGTTGCGATGACTGCCCTTTTACGGCGTTCCGTAACCCTTTATTATATTTAAAAAAATATATATCTGGAACGATAAGTATTTAACTTAATTTATTTCTCATAGTAAGTATTTATATTTTGGTAATTATTTTTTGTAATTTAAACCAAGATAATTGAGTTAAAATTATCAGTATTACGCAAAGTGGATTATTAATATCAGTTTAATTGACCTCGTAACAACGGTTTTGATTGACCGCGCTAATGAAACGGTAATTGGACTATAATTAAATGTCCGGATAATGGTCCAGACTGAAGGAGTTGTAATCGCGTCGTTGAACTGACATGAAAATGGTTGCTTAATTTTAAATTTCGTTATAAATGAAACGTAACCGGGGGTATTGAAAACCTTGCAACTCTCTTACAACACTTAAACTATTGCTAACATAACGATCGTGAGTTCCGTTCCGTTTTATTATATTATTTAAACGTAGTATTCATTCTTAAGAAAAACTTTTTTTACAAAGCGAGTAATTTAAATCAAATTATAATAATTGGATTATTCGCTTAAGACCACTTTGAAGTGCATCGATAATACATCGATTCTGTTTGCTTTATTATTCACCACTCCGTAGCACGCTTTTAACGCGATAACGAATTATCTTTATATATATAATTCTTCTGTGAGTGTGTATGTCACTGAACTTCTCTCAAACGACTGGACCGATTTTGACGAAATTTTTTGTGTGTGTTCAAGGGGATCTGGGAATGGTTTAGATTCACAATTTTGTCTGCTAGTCAATGTTTTTTTAATTAATTTTTATTTTATTAGTAGTTGTTGATTTTGGAATGTTTTACATTGGATGCGACAGACGGCGCTACCATCGCAGTGTCAAATTTTAAATAATATTCGAATTTTAATTTTAGTCTATCCCGACAGTTAGCGCTGCGATCAAATTTAAATAAAGTTTTGTTATCATTGTGTTATTGTAGACCATGTGCTGGATCGTTAGATATTGTCATAACATTTGAATAATAATTTTCATCAAAATGGTCCAGAATGTTTTAGCTTATTAAAAAAAGTTTTAAATTTTCAAATTAAAGACGTGTAGACAGGACAACGTCTGTCGGGTCCGCTAGTATCATATATACTTGCGGCAACGCACTCGCGAGCCTTCGGACAATTCGAGAGTCCATGGGCCACGCCCGTTTGCCTCCTTTACATAAAAAAAATATCATGAGATGATAACTTGGAGAAAGATTACATTGCCCTTAACCAATCGGATGGATGGATCAAGTGAAAAACTCATCATCCTCAAAACTATACGTAGAGACGCTTGACAGAAACCTTTTCCTTACTGACCGCGACGCTCAGACATCAGCTGACTGAAGAGAGAGAGAGAGAGACTCCTTTGTACAGTTTAACAGCAGTGACTGTCACTGTAATTGTTAGGGTTTCTAAAATTGTATAATGAATACGTTGCTACTTTTACCATCAATAATAATATGTTTATTTATGGTTGGTTTATATCGAAGTAGTTGATTTATACTTATTGCATTGAATAATTAGAATATAAATAACACTTCTATTGTATGCCACATAATGCCCCTTTTTAGGAATTGGAGACACTCTGCTGCTTAGCCACTTAGTCACATCTGCCTGATCGCGTGCCTGATAGTCTTGGATGTAGAAAAAATATTTTTAAAAAATATAATTTTATAAAAAATATAACACCAGTAAGTACACTATATTTTTGTTAGCTATCAAATGTATTATTAGTATTGAGTTCTACGAAGTATTGCCGGTTTTCATTTTAGAGCACTGTGTTGAACAATCAGTTTGATATGTACAGAGAAGTACTAGGTAAGGGATATCGGAGTTTATACGTTCTTCTTCTGGTGCCCCTCCATTGCATCGTCTTCCGCAGTCGTAATACCCATCCACTCCCTAAAGTTGTGAAGCCATGAGTTTTTGAAGTTATATTTTTAGCGCGTTAGAGATAAATGATGAGAGTAAATTTTTAGGATGCGCGCGCGCACCGTCACAAAAACCGACACCCTAAAGTTAGCATAATCAATATAATGCGTTGTATGTATTTCAATAAATAAAAACCTTTTTGTTGTACATGTTTTTCTTCTTGAGCCATTTACCGCGTATTTTAACCATTATATTAAAGGAGGTGAAAGCAGTCAGGGCGCAACACGTGGCCCAATTTTACGATATGTAATCGATAAGTTTATACATTTCCCAACACATAAGTTGCACACACAAACTCTTACCAAACTTTCACTACAATAATAAAAATAACCACGAGAGAATTAACATTGTACGCTTGATTAACGATAAATTATTCATGAGCATAAATTATCATCAGTAAAATAGCGCCTGATCGAAAATAGCATGCAACAACAATAAACGACTTTGCTCTCAGAAAGTTTTCTCATTATTCAAAGAGAGGTCTTTGGAAACAAAACAGACGAGTGTCCACGCCGCGGCTTTTAGCTGGGAAATCAAGTTAAACAAATGAAATATTTTAAAACTTAAATCTCTTTTTGTAGTACGGTTTTAAGTTAATTGTCGGCATCTCCAAGTTACTGATTAAAAACTCTTTTAATTTTTCTTGTATTGGTATAAGAAACTACTACGTCTTACACAAATTAAATAAACTAGTGTATTGAAATGCTATTTCTAAGAATAGGAATTGTATATTAATTAACAATTTTATAAACTTATTTTTTTTTATTAAACAAATGAGTCTAAAAGGACAATCTTCGCAGCCCGTGGAGACCCCTTTTTAGTGGGTGCGTTGCTTGAAGGAGGTTGAATGACAGCTCGCTAGTTCTCTACTAGAAATAGATATTGAATGGATGCGGCTCGTACGAAACGAGGCAGGAGAGATCAACCAAAACAAACACACAACTATAATATTATTACCTACCTAATTAAATCATTGATTAGATACAGGCCCATTCTTTCTTTAGTTCATTACTATTATTGCATGCAATGATATATTGAAATTGTTAAATAATTACAAAATTTTAAATTCCCAATTCGCAGGTGACTTCAATTGTTGAAAACGCTGAATCTGTGGGACGTGGGAAATATACTTTGAATTTACCTAATGTAGGTGTTAGCAGCTATTTAATTATAATTTAAAGACCGAGGTCGTTAGTGTGATCTATATATAAAGAACTAATGTTTTGAAGGAACTTAAATTTCAAAATCAAACATTCAAATGAAACGTGCACTGGACGGCTATGTGATACTTATCTAAGCAGATATTCATACAGTAAGCTGTTAAGCTGGACTCGGGATTCGAGTATCTAATTGAACACTGGCTCAAGCTAGCCAAATACCGACACTGGCTCATTCTAGCCAGACACCGACACTGGCTCATTCTAGCCAGACACTGACACTGGCTCAAGCTAGCCAGACACCGACACTGGCTCGTTCTGTGTCGGTGGGGGTACCTTAATTCATAAAGCCCAATTTGATTTTAATTTCATTGATTTTAATATTGAGGTATGTAAATAATTTAATAGAATCTCATTTAGTATTATAATACTAATACTTACCGTTAAAAACAACAACATCTGATCTCGAATATTTCGATAACAAACTAAAACTATAATTTTCAGTATACTTTAGCGTATATTTGGACACCTGGATGTGTATGTAATGGCGAGTGTGGTAAATCACAGAACAGAGTTTTATTTCATTTTGTACTTATGTAACTTAAATGACGTTGTGGTTTATGACATTTTTCTTTCAATTATTGTTATGTAGAGGGAGGGTAAAACTTGCTGAGTTTCTTGCCCGTTCTTCTCAGAACAAAGCCTCCTGGTAGTTTTGCGAACGGATGGCGTAGTTTTGCTCTTTCGCGAATGTAAACATTTTTGACATTCATAAGCATGCCCTAAGACGCATCTAAATTGAATAAATTAATTTTGATTTGATTAAGAAAAACCAATATATATCCCAATATAGTTATTATAGTTATTTTCCAAATGAAGTAGTCACGAAATGTGAATGCTAAAAACATCGAAGAAAAAAAATATAAATGTAAAGAATACTCATATCATTTTCTATCTAGTTTAAGTTAAGTACTTACAAGTATTAGCTAGCTTGGTGGTTGCAATAAAATAGACAATTTCATAAAGGCTTTGTTTGTAAAGATCTCTTGCGGTCGCGCTGTAGTGAATATCAAATCAAGTTCAATGGGGGAATTACGTTTAGACACGGCGATACGACGAAGAATTTATGACATACAAATTATAGACACCATTATCACCCGACGAGGCTCTGACCATTAAAACTCAGATGATTTCCATTTTTTGAAGTTACATAGTTCCCAGACAGAAATCGTCACAATCTTAGATTTCTTTTAACTAGTTGGACACTTGTATTTATTAATACCCACATAATCGAACTCAGAATCATAAAATTTAATTTTATACAGTTTCGATCCTTTTTGATTCATTGGAGTAAAAGTCATTCCGCAAAATGGTATTTTCAATAGTAATTATTGAATATACTATAAAACGCCCTATGCAGAGTTAGAGCTGCTTCTGAGACCTAATATGTAAGTACACACTTTACTCATTCACTCACTGACTCAGTCACACATTTGCACCCACACACTCATGCACTCAGGCGTGTTGATAGCGGTTGAAAAAATATAAATAAAATAAGGTTAAATAATGTTATTATTTTAAGTAATTAAGAATAATATTTTTTACTTAAAAGGGTTTCCAAATCTTACACCTAGGAATGAAAATGTATCTACTTAAAATGAATAAACACTTTTTTATTTTTTACAAGCTGCCCGCGCGAACTTCGTTTTTCTTTAATGCCTAGTCTGGCTATCGGTACACACCAACATGAACATTTTGCTACGCTACCCTTGTGACATACTTCAAAGTCTACTATAAAATAAAATATAGGGGTTAATTGTAGAGGGGGAAATTAAGTGTTCTATGTATTTTTATATGTTGTATCATAAAAAAAATAAAAACAAAAAATTTCGTCAAAAATATAAAAAAAAAACTGTATGCAATGGTATGCAAAATAGATAGTAACCGATTCTCAGAACTATTAAATATGCATACAAAATTTGATAAAAATCGGTCAATCCGTTACGTACGTGACACGAGAATTTTATAAATAAGATTATATATTGAAGTCTCATACAATTTGCGGATATTTGGCCCCTAATGACAGCCGTCGTGTTACTGTGTAATACACAGTTGGTATCGTACGATATAAATGTCGCTTTTCAGTCAACTTTGAGGCGAGACGTACGACCACAACATAAAGGTTATTTTCCTATACAACTAATTCCATTACCAACTTCTGATCGAAGGGCTACAGAGGAGTTTGCCTCTTGTTACACAAGACTTCAATAGGTGCTTAAAAATGTTATCCATTAAAACTGAATTGAGAGTGCCTGACCTGTCCCAGAGGGATTTACTTGTAAAAACTTAAGTGAATGTTCAAGTAACCGTTGCTCGCGAAATTGAAAGGTTCCGTATTTTAACTAAAACCGGATTTTACTTTGAAATAGTTTACGTTTCAAATTATAAATTAAACGACGAAATTTAATGAATGCAGCTTTGCAGTGGTGCACTTATTACAATTTTTGAAATACTGTAAAACTACTACTACTTTTTGCCATATTAAGAATGGAGGTTGATCGTAGAGAGGTGAAAATTAAGGGTTGTATGTATTTTTGAAAAAAATAACATTTATGGACCACCAATTAATTAACAATTAACAGTTTATGGGATGAAAATAATTATTGTCTGATTCGCAGACCTAACCGATAGGTACACAAAGGGAGCCATTAGAAGCCATTTTGGAGGAGTTTAATTCGTACATCGTGACACTGGAATTTATACGTTAGATACTTAAATTTCTCCACGTCTCACATATAGTAAATGTTACTAGCTAACTTTCTAAAATATATGACAATAATGGTAAACATAAATTTTACCAACAATTAAAATAAATACAATACAAAATACTAACAAAACAGCGGATTAGGTGTCATTTAACAACGCTTTTTTTAATTGTACAGGCCACTACCGAATAACTCAAGCTTAATTTTAATCTATTTCTATTACTACTACCTAAAATTATTCGAACTCCTAGATTGGACTTTGCAGACGGAATTTGGAAACTTCTGCTGATTTTGAAACTTAAGAATAAATTAAGGACAGTGTTTATATTATAAAAAAGATAACTATCTGTATTTGAGCATTAAACAATTTGTATAAGAACGTAACACCGTCTAGAGATCTCCGAACCTACAGTGACATAATTTTAAATTTCTGAAACAGATTTCTGAATCCGTTTCATGATAATTTTTAAATCTAATACTAGTAGGTGCCGACGTATGCCGTCGACTTTTTGTATCTAAGACATCGGTTTCCTGACGATGTTTTCCTTCACCGTACGAACGAATGTTTTTTTTTTATAAATAATAGGGGGGCAAACGAGCCTGCGGGACGCCCAAAAAGACAGTCATTCTTAGAGGGTTAAATGCGCACATATAATGAAAGTCCATTTGTGCACAGGATCGAACCTACGACCTCAGGGATCATAGTAGCACGCTGAAACCGGGACAACATTGCTCATGAATCATAAACAAAGTAGTTTTAAAAAGCAACAGTCCGGTGTCTCACTTTACTGCCTTTGCAAGTGATATTTGATAAGCCACTTGACCAACACTATCTGAAATGTTTTTATGAGTAGTATAACTTTGAGGTGGATTCACAGCAATTTGTATACCACATAATAATAATGTATGAATGGAAATTATAATACCATTTGAAATCAACTTTGAAATTCGTTTAAAAATCATATGTCATTATCCACGCCCTTTGAGTTTTGGTTATGAAGCAATAGCTGAGTTCATCTCTTTCTCCAAGGAAAAGGTAAAGTTGATTGTTCATACGTTCATTTATGTTCCAGATTTATTAGTAACACGTGCTTCTATTTCGCAATACTCTCTCCCAATATTTGTTTATTTTATAGCATTATATGAAGACAATTATTGCAGCTCCACAACCAACTTGTATAACAAAATACTTGAAGATTAACGACGAGCGATTTTTTTTTCTTTTTTTATATTCCTTTAATTAAGAACTAAATTAAAAAACATTTGTAGTAACCAACTTGTATAAATTATGTTTGGAAAAAAAAAGGTTTAGATTATCTTTTTAGAAATCTGTGGAAACAGACTTTAAAAATATGATTTTCAAAACATAATTTAGTTAAAATTTAAAACTAAGATTTTCACTGTTGGTTTACGGGACTTTAATAAATAAAGCATTTTGGAAGCCAGAACAAGTGGGCTTTATTATTATTATTATTTATTGCGGGCTACTCGACTGTGAGAAGTTGTAATGGTTAGATTAATGGTTCAAGTTCTGATGTAATTTCTAAACATGTATCTCCTTTCTATAACATATTACCATAAATATATGTTTGTCCTCATTTTAAGATTTTGATTGAAAGTAAAAAAAAAATTTTAAAAATTGGAGTACTTTGTTGGAGTAATTGTAATAAATGTTTGTTACATGTAAAAGACCTTCGAAGGAGTGAAGGAATTTATGATATTCTTCTGCTTGTCTTCTAATATTAATATAGTAATTATTCCTAAGGAGAAATATCTCAGTCAGAAGACAGATGCACTATGAAAAAAAATATTCTGATGTATTTCCCGTGGGGTCACCTTTTCCTGAGCCATTCCAAGTAAGGAAGTTTTTGACCCACCTGCCACAACCGCCAAAAACGCGGACAGTATGACCGGCCCATTTCCACTTTAACAATCTTTATACACATGCAAATAATAAACGATGCGATAATACTATGTATTTCGTATAAAATTAAAATACATAAAGCATCTGCAATACTACCCAGTTCTTAGTATATACACGCCACCGTCCTTTGGGAATGTCGTGTTCTGAATTGATAACTAGATGTTATGATTACAGGACATCCGAAATTATAAGTCTTGGTTGTATTGCCTTGATAATAATATTAGGGGTTTAAAGCAGCAGTAAAACTTACTTACAAGTGTATTTTTGTAATCGAGCTGTGTCTAGTGGCGTTGCGTTAAAAACCTGGATGTGCAATGGTAAATAGTAGAGAAGTTAGCATGAGTTTGGTATTTATGATATCTAAACATATAATATAGAATATAATAGTCTCATATCTGGATATAATGGAGAGACTGGGTCTACAAGTAAAAACCTGAGACGCACGTCTAAACTTTTGGATGTACCGCGCGCACATTTCAACTTGATTAGCAAAGCGCCACTCACGCGAGCGATACAAATAATGAACGAAATTTCTGTTAAAGTAGACATATTTGTTTGTACACTGGCTGAGTTCACAAGAGTTGCTTGCTATATTATTAGTTATTTAGGCATAAAAGTATAATTTTTAATGATTTTATGTAGGATAATTGGTGTGGGTATTATTTTGGCGTTCTATCGAATTAGTAGTAACTGTTAAGGTGGAATAATGTAGTGGATAAATAAATCAATAGAATCAATAAAAAATCTGATATAAATCATCTGTTTATAATTAATCTTTAGAAGAATTTCCTTCACAGTATGAAGTCATTAGAATTGAAATAGTTTAGAAATACATATAACGTCTGTCGACATACTTATTTGTAGTAATTCTAGTAACGGAGCTCTGAAGAAATTATTATTGATTTGTAAAAATCCACTTCGACAGCCGAATGACGGTGGTACAGACAGAAAGACAGGCAGATATAACAATTTATTATTAACGAAACACACAAAATGATGATAATAATCAAAAAAGGAAAAATAACAATAAATTATATAAAGAAAAAGGAGTAAGGTACATTTTAAGTGTGTAATGTATGTGTGTGTTGTGGTTGTATCTGGTTCAGCATTATACTGTGAAGCAGGCGTGTTCCACAGCGCTGGTGTTTAATGTATAATTAGATCAGTTACTTTAATTTGGCTTTGGTACAATGAGACTAAAAAGCCACATGATAATATAGTACAAAGATTAAATATAAAATCTATATATTACTACATTTCATTCTTACATTCTTTGTAAACCTTTTTCTAAAGCTATTTTTTTTTTAATTTTAACTGTTTCCTGTTTAAACATCGCAGTTAACTTAACAGTACCGGGGCGACTACGGCTGTTAAGTTAACCGCGGAAATAGGTAACTGTGATCTAGATCCGGCGATGGAGGACGTTTTATCAGTTACAAGCCAGCTCTTTGAATGCTATCGGACTTGTGCGCGGCGTCGTAATCTTGGTGAAACAAAGCTACCTGTTTGCTTGCGTATTCCCTCACAAAACCTTGTTATTTGTCCTACGTACAACGTCCCTGTTATAATAGTAATTGGTTGCTAGAGAAAATAGACATTATCTTAACGGCGGTAAAAGTTCATTCGGAGTGGGCGATGGTGATCTTTTCCATGTATGACTGTATCGTTTTCGGTTCGGTGAAGCCATATTTCATTCATAGTTATGACATAATGTAAAATGGTTAATGACAGATCGCTTAACTCCAAAAAAAACATTGTTTCTTTCCATTTTTCTTCATCATTTCATGAAGTAGGGAGAATAAAAAAAAATATGGGGAAATTAGTAGTTTATGTATGTATCGAAGATCCAAACACGATTTAAATAATTTCGCTTTATAGAAAAAAAATCCAAAGACACCCAATGTTTGACACTTTGCATTCATTTTATGACGAAAATTTATATAGAATGTGACTTTGAAACTTACACGATATGTTTTATCGCAAGATAGTTTTAGATAACTATTTGTCACTAGGGATGTTTTTGTAACACACCCACAGAGCTATGTGAAATTCTTAGTCTGGTTTGTTACTGCGCATCAGAAAGGGAACACGGAACACGGAACTCCTTTCTACGATAGCACAAAAGCCTTATTTTATATAAAGATTATGAGCAGTAATTGGTAGCGGTAATGTTACGCAAGGCAGAGGTTATTGTTACACAATATTACGTCACTTCCTGCTCACTGACATTGGCAACTTTCACTATCCAAGTGGGACAGACACACGCATTGCATGTGACCTTGAAAAATCTTCTAAAAAATATATTCTTTATCTGTAAAATATAAAGTTCCCATGAAATCTAGACGTGAAGTGAACCATCAAGTATTGGATAGACAGGGGATATAATTAAATTTGAGGGGGGTGGGGGGGTATTGGGGAAAATAAAATGTTTTTATTTTCATTTATCGTTAATTATAATCCATAATTATTTATTATTTTTCCATAATTTATTTTTGTAAACTTTTACCCATTTATCATTACAAATTAAGTGACGGAAACCGTAAATAAAAAAATATGTCAAAGGAAAAATATGAATAACATATAATAAAACACACATCGAATTGATAACCTTTGCTTTTTTAAGTCAATTAGAAAAGCCTAGATTGGTGAACAAGAAAACAAATAAACTGTATAGATTTAACATCTAAATAAAATAAAAATTAAATAAAATATAGATATAATGTTTAACCACAACCAATCGTAATGATAAATGATCCTTTAAAACTTTCCGTTCAGAGTGTGATGCTGTGCGAGTAAAGCGAAGAAACTAGGGTTCAGCGCATATACTAGAAATACTATAAAAGAGCGTACCAATTCTTAAAAGGCCGGCAACGCACTTGTGAGCCCTCATTAAGAATGTCCATAGGCGGCGGTATCACTTAACATCAGGTGAGCCTCCTGCCCGTTTGCCCCCCGTTCTATGAAAAAAAAAACTCTTCTTCCCCATGGTACCACCACCAAATCAAATCGTAGAAGCAGTTCGGTCTTTAACAAATATTGAATAATGTACATTATTCACATTTTCTTTAACCTTACTAAAACTTATTATGAACTTAGATTTTTCTTCATAATATTAATCATACGAGCTTTTGTTAATTTGAACATGAATTGTACAATTTCAAAGAATGATTTCTGTGCAGGTTTACCTAAGAGCGCTCGTTGCATCACCTATTTATTCCTTGTATATTGCAATTGCATATAACTATTGGCATAACTAACCTACACATTGTATATGAGGCTAATTAAATTGTAATTTTGCTATTTCACCTAATTAATATTGCTATGCCTACCAAGCAAAGTAAATATCGCACATGTTGTTTCTATTAAAGAAACCTTTATCTTATTGTATTTAAATTCTCGTGTCGCGGTGTTTGTGGTTAAACTCCTCCAAAACGGCTTTCCCGATTCCCATGAAATGTTGTGTGCTTGTTGGGTAGGTCTGAGAATCGGAAACTATTTTTCATCCCCCTAAATGTTAAGGGTAATCCACCCCAAAATAATTTTTTTCAATTTTAGATTTAAAAAAAAAAAATTTTTAATGATACAGCATTAGTAAATACATGTAACCCTGAATTTTCAACACTTTACAATCAACCCCTATTTTTTATTTCATTATTAAAAACTTATGTTGTGAACTCTGAGGTTTATACAGAGAAAAATTCACAGAAAAACCTAAAAATATTTCATTCCGGAAAACCGAACAGTCTCTGGGATAGCATAGGAAAATGATCCATGTTGGTATGTACTAAACAGGTAGGCTCAGTAAAATCTCATTAAGAATAAGCTAAGTTCGCGGGGGCAGCTAGTAATATATATTTGTGTACTGCGTATATTGCGAACTGCTGAACAGTTCGCAAGATAGAACTCATTATACTCAGAGGTTGAACATATAAGTCCTTCACGATGTATTTACTTTGCGAGCAACTTCCAGCCACGCAGGGTTCACGCACCTAACCAAAAAATCTAAGAATAGAAATAGGATGCTTATAAATGCAGCATCATTTAATTGCCATGTCCTTACAAACTTAATTGTCTGGTATATTATTAGATCAGTGATTTAAAACTTAAAGCATCAAATAAATGTCAGACTAATCAAATTAAATAAGTATAGACATTACAAAATTTAATATGAAAATTGTATTTCAAAGAATTCGTAAATTAAATATTTACGAGCGCCTACATGTAATATTATTTTTTTAACAACTTTAGCTGCGTTTAACCTTTGCTGTATGGCACAGCTACTACAGTAACTATGTCATGGACTACTAGGTATAACTGTACATAGAAAACCTTTCGCATGGATATCTTTAATTTTATAGACGATATCCCATACTCCGGTTTGAAAAAGTATATTAGATAAAATTTAAGTAAACTCAAACACAAAATCACTGTATTCATATAGGTATACATCTCCACATGAATAACAGAATATATGTTAAATGCATTCGAAATTTACATATATATATAGTCAAGGTGTATAGCGGGCAAAAAACTCTCCGCTACTCTTTTAATCGTCCAGTTTTGTGATGTGCAAATTATTTGTTAGGCCATATTTGAACAAGTGAATCCCATGGATTTGGATCATTTAAATAATCGTCAAATTTATTAAAAGCTTTATTTATTCATTTACGTTAAAAAAGAGTTTTGAATTTATTTTTTGAAAACTCTCTCATTTCGCTTGTTGTAAAATGCGAATACAGTTTCCTTTTTTAGGACTAGTTTCTCTTCATTAGCCTGGTTGATCGTACGCTTACATTTGTTCTGTTTCGAGTTCATATTAAACTGGTGAAAGGTCACAATTTGGTTTAAAATTGTTTTTATATTTTTATACATACAACAAGGCTTCAAGAATATATTGACTAAATAGTTTTTATAATATGTAACTGCTTAAATTCAATCCTTACGGACTCCCTAGGGGAACACAACAAATCCCCCGAACAGCCTTCTGCAGCACAAACATGGATTGAACCTCTGCAGCACCCCACCGTGGAATACTGTAGGACAGAACGCTGTGAAAGTAGCTATTATTTATAGGGACCGTTCTCTATTTTATTTATTTATTAACACTTCGTTGCATAAAAGGTAAAAAAAATATATATTAAACATAATTTAATGAAAAGCAACTGGCGGCCTTATCGCTTTAGAGCGATTTCTTCCAGACAACCACTTTTACATTATAATGAGATATTTTGTGATAATGCTTGATTTAAATCAGGTAAATTCCTACATGAAAATCTGTTCAATAATTTTTGAGACGTAGATATCCACGCGTTGCAGTACATGATAATACAGGTTGACAGATATTTGAGGCAGTTAATTTTTCTAAAATAATCCTCTTTCTATAAATGACTGATTCTGCAGAAGTTAACAGAAAGCTATATTTATAACATCAAACGATATTAATGTTGTATTTACGTGACCTAATTAATTAGTATGTTAATAATATTAATATACTAACGAAGTAAAGCATTAATTAATTATTATTCCTCAGTAATTGGATCTATGAATGACTCACAGTTAGATAATTAATTTGTCTCATTCAAGAGATAAATAGATCCTAATAAAGTGAAGGTAATTTAGTATAAATGCCTTTAATTTACCTTAACACGGCTGCTTGCATATATTTTTTTTTAATCTTAAAACGACGTTGTCAAGTGACCATTTTTAAATTTTTCAGTGCTCAAGAACTGTAAATAATTTCTCCAAGGTGTTTTTTAATCGACAGATTTTTTTATTTACAAAGATTTTTTAATTTTTGTAAGAAGCTGCAACTACATTTGGTCCTTAATACTTGTAACTGCATTCAGCGTTAAAGGTTAAAATTGTTTCCTAGAATGGCGAATTGCTTAAATCGATGAGCAATATGTACTCAATTTAGTGACAGTGGTCGGTGAAGTAACAAGTGTTGGTGGCGACCAGTCGTGAAACAGAGGTGTTGTGAAGTGGATTGCAAGTGAACCGGTAGGTTATATCATATAGTGTTTATTTATGTGTTTAATTTGAAATCATGTGTACGTTAATACACTAACTTAAATTAACTTTTAAATATATTTTTTAAAGATAAAAATGCCCCCCTATTGAGCCGAGCTGTAACCTTTTATATCAATCTATTAAAATTAAGTTTTAATACAAAAGCGAGTTATTTAATTTAGCAAAATAAAATAAACTAGTACTTATCAATTAGGGTAAGTGTAGGGTTTTACCGTAAGGTAAAACGATTTAACAGGACCCAAGTGATTATAAAGTTTAATAAAAAAACAAACAAGCGCGGGTTCGTATTACTTTCGTTCTTGTTCTCTCTTCTTTTCGTTCGTAATACTTGTGATTTAGAATTAATATAAATTAATAAACAGTATTAAGTGACAAAAGTAGGAAATAAGAAATCATTATTGATAGTGAAGAACACCTTATCGCTTACGAAAGATATATTTTGTCTTCATAAAAAATATACATACGAATAAAATTTAAAATAATCATTAAATTAAATCAACAAAGTCCGTTCCGTTTTCGGGGAAACATCAATTGTGGAAGATACAGATATGTATTTATATCATTGCTTATCCAGAGTTTGGACTAACCAGGAAGTAAGACTCCTTTATGTATTATTATTTTTTTTACTCTACTGCCCTCCCCCCGCCATCGTTTCCAGAGACTTTATCTATCTCACAATCTTTTTCAACAAACAAGAAATACATTTCACTGCTCCTTTATGTCGTATATTATATAAGCTAAGTATCATCATGGCATTATAAACGTCTACCTTAATATAATGTATTAAAATACGCATTCGTATCCGTTAAGATAAATTTCCGTTAAAAATTAATCATTCATCACGATAAATGAGAGAACAATTCAATCATTTGTATTTTCAAAAGTATTCAAATGTCTTCCGAGTCTTACCTGGCAAATTGAATCGCTTTCAATAACAAAGACCTATCCTAATTGGCAATTCTGTAATGCGATTTTTATTTTCTTTAATTATACATTTTGCCATTGTATTTCCAAGTTTCCGGATCTCAATACTCTTGCAAATTAACGGGTCTTGCGCTTGCGGAATTATGTCGTAATGTACTTTCGAAGGCTGTTATATTAAGTTATGCAAGGAACTACAGATTTCCGGGAATTTATTTCGAATAATTTAGAACATTTAGACATTTCTTTGTATTACTCGGAAAATTGAACAGGGTAAAGAAAAAAACATTTTTTTTTTCTTTACCCTGTTCAATTTTCCGTATTAATATTTTATATTATTAACATAAAAATGTTATTTTCTTTACCCTGCGGTTTTGACAAAAATTATTCAGTGGTGGCGTATAGCATATGTATAACGATACATACAGTGCTTTTTAATATATGTATTTTAATTCAAACTTTGTGATGAGCTTGTTATTTATTAATTCAATGTAATAATGAATTTTACAAATAATGCAATATCGTAAAAAACATTATTTATGTAAGCAAAAACTGGCAAAGGTCCTATCCTTGACTTAAGTTAGGAAGGCTTATTAAGCAATTAAATAGTTAATTATTATTTAAATTATAAGATTTAAACTTGCATATTTATTTAATATAAAAAAATGAGTTGCGATGGGTCAATCGTTTGAATCGTTATCTAATTTATTAAAAAAAGTGTTTGATAATGAAGTTTCTTTATTAAAATAATTTTTCTAATGCAATTTTGTTATGTTTAGTTTAGAAGCATTCTAAGAGTACTTTAGACACATGTTTAATGACTATACATGCCTATTTTATTGACAAAACACAACTTCCAAAATGTAACAGACATCTGAAACATCTTACGATATAAAAGCAAGTAAATTCACGTACGAACATATTGTCAACGACATTATCCTCTTCTTCTAAGGATAAGAGAATCTAAGCGATATTAGATTTCTTATACCCACTTCGTTATTGTTTATTGTGAATGGGGCATTCACCTTTAACAATGGTGAACAAAAGCGATTGTAATTGAAACTGTAAGTGACTATGAAGTACACATACAGTGCACCATAAAAGTGAAAGGATACGATTATAAGCTGTGACATAACTTGTATATAGTCAAACTACTATTTAAATATATGTTACGTAAAACAGAAGGCACGATTAAATATGTGCTAAGAATTTATCGAATAACAATTGAACAGCGAATCAAAGTTTTCTTTTGTTTCTGTATCATTTTTTAATACTAGATCCTAAATAGGGCGAAAGTTATTATGCTCTGTGTATTTATTAATCAAACTAATGAAATATTGTTTGTGTACGACTATGTCCTTAGAATATCTAAAATTAATTTTCAAAAAAAGTACAATTATGAACGTCAAAAAAATTTAATTAATTGTAAATTAACATTTACTATCAGTTCGCAAGTCAAGGGCTTAAAGCGGGCAAGCGCATTTAATAGAAAATATAGCAAGAATGAGGTAAATTTTAATATGTGCATTAAGTTAAAATTACGAACGTAATATGTTAGGTCAACAGGTGGGTCTTATTATGTAACGCCGTCTAGGACAAGATTATGCACAACTGTGTGCAGGTTTTAAAGGTTTATCTTCTGCCCAAATAAAAAAAATTACTGAACAAATTTAATTTATTTTTACATACTAAGCGTAATATAAACTATTATTAATTAGGCTTAACTTCAATTCTACAACCTTTCTTCTTTTCATTCTTAAAGTAGTAAATTTGTTTAAATACCTAAGCCCAATAAATAATATCTTCAGGCCAAATAAAAAAAAATAAACAAAACTAATAAATATTTACATACTAAGCGTAACAAATACTATTATAAATTATGCTTAACTTCAATTATACAACCTCTATCTACATAAACATATTTTAAAGTAGTAAATTTGTTTAAATACATAAACGCTATGATTCAACTTTAGATATTCGTGTCAAAGACACGTCGTGAGAGAGGCATGGTTGCGTGACGAAAATCTGTGTAACTGAACGTAATCATTATTTAAAGGTAATAAAAAAATTATGTTGAGAAACAAATAAGTAATTGTATGTTTATATATTTCAGAAAATGAAACTGTTGTGGTGCTGTGTTGTAGCAGCGTTCCTATCAACAATCAACGCAGCAATCGATGTTGAGAAGACAGTAAAACAAGTACAAAGTATCCTAACATCGAATGATCTATTACCAAAATTGAGTAGAGACGAAATATTACAATTATTAAATGACATACGAGCTGAAGATGCAAAGGCAACCACGCCAAAAGTACGGCTAACATCGAGAGAACTAAAAACTACAACGCCTTATAGAATTGATGATGAAAATGAAATTAACCCAGTCACGCAGTCACCAGAAAAAATCAAAGAAAAAAAAGTACAGTTTTCATCGATGACTGGAACAAAAATAGAGAGTACTACAAAATCTAGCGCCCAAACTTTAACTGTCGTGTTTCCTTATACGCCACGAGACGGGTCATCTCTACAAGAGCTGTACACTCGTCCTCCACGAATTGAAGTCGTTCAAGAAAACCTGACACCTAAACCTTTAAGAAAATCCAATTCAGCAAGAAGTCTGAAAGAAACATTAACAAACAATGCAAAAGTAGCAACTGAACCAAAATCAGACTTCCCAGCTGAATTACAAGCATTTTTAGACGCACATGGTTTAAAAGGAAACCCAGAGAAAGATCACTTTTTATTACCACTCGATGGTTTTAAGCCCCTACCCCCAGCTAAAATTGTAGACGGTAATGTAGATCTACCAGAAAATATTCTACTTACTTACGATTTGATTTCCCCTGCTGATTTAAAAGCTGCCACCGCAAATAAAAAGTCAGAAAGTAGCTTCCTGTATGAACCATTGCAACCAGAATTTCCATTTGAGCTGGATACAGCTGCATCAAACTCCAAAGAAACAGTGTTGCCTCTTGATTTACCGGTTAGAAAACCAAAATCCATTCCACAACCCAACTATGAACCAATTGACTATGATTCAGTCAAAGTAATTCCTTTAAATGAAGGGCTTGATCCAATAGAACAAGAAAAAGCAGTATTGCAAAGTGATTCTGCAAAGAGGCAAACTAATGAAACAGACACAACTGATGGTAAAAGTATAGAGGAAACGACAACGGTGACATCAGATAGTAAAAGCGATGCATCGGACTCAGCATCTGTAGGATCAGACGCTGGTGCATCTATATCAGACCTTGAAGCTTCATTTGGAGGTCCAGCACCCGAAACTCCTGGAGACTCAGAAATACCACCACCAAAGAAAAACGGCTTCTATTGGATGCTAGATTGGAATAGCTTTTTAGAAGTAGGAGACGGTGATACCAAAGTTAACATTCGTTTTGAACCAAAATTAGGCGATCCTCAAATGTTTTTGCCTATAACTGTGCCGTAAATGTTGTTTAAGTATTGTAGTTGTTGTATATCTAGTCTTACGGGTAAGGGTGAGGAAGTAACGTATATTTTAATTGCGCGAAAAAGCGTCTCGTTTTAGTACTGTGTACTATGCAAAACAGCATATTAGCTTCACAAAGATTTCTTTATTTTTATACTTATAAATTATTCGTTAGCTTAAGCGAAGGCTCCTTCGCTTGCCCCGGGTAGCAAAGTCTTAAAAGCAACATTTATTAATTTTTTTCAGGAAAAATAAAAGAAGTCTAAGTACATTACATATAGATATACATATATGCATTTTTTTTTCAATAATTTTTACAAATGTCTAGAACGTAATAATTGATTAAATCGTAAAATGCTGAAAAAATACAATTATTATTATTATATTATTAGTAGATCACGCAAGAATATTGACTACAGTGACAAAAGATTCAGAATCGTAATACTGATTTACGACATGTTCCACAGGGCAAGCGATTTATTAACTAATAAACTTTTAATAGATTGCAAAGTACGATTAAGAGTGAAATCGATGGAATGCAGTGTCTGCTAGACCAGCAAGTTAATGAAAGTGAATTAGCATCGCGTGCACCGTGCAACGATACACTAAATGATATGCCATTTGTATATAGTTATCTACGTAGTGTATTAAACTTTTATTACTTAAATCTCTTTCATTTACATAATATATATAACTAACTAAAGCATAGGAAATCGTTTTTAATATTTAAGCGTGTGAATCAGTGCTTGCTCGTGCAATGAAGGAAATCATACTGTAAAACAGTGAAAAACAGTATATCTAAGAGCCAAAAATACTGAAATAAATAGAAATTATATTTTAATTGTAGTTCCGATTAGTTTCATTAAAATTTTATTATTAACTACAAACTCAGTATAAACATAAAGATATTTGATATTATCTGTGACATTCAATATACAATTTAAAACAATTCCTTATACATAATATAATTTGTTATAAAGTAATTATTATGCTATCCGAAGCTGTTTCCATAAGGATGTTTGAAGTATTTATGATTTCAATTAAAACCTTTTAGGTTAAACGAGAGTATATAAGTTTTAAACCAATGTGAATTATATACATAAACTTTAACAGCGTATGTTTACTTTATATCTAAATGCTAGTCATAAATTACTGTTATTAGTAAATATTAATTTTAGATCTAAATTATAATTAAAAATACTCAACTTATTGCTAAAATATTAACTATATCTTAGCAATAAATTTAATACTAAGAAACTCTAAACTACCAACAAACTTAAATTAATAGTCATGAATATTCTATTTTCAATAATAATTTACATTTGACCTCGTCTCGCAGCTAAGGTTCTATAATATTGTAATCATTTTTATATCTTCTTCATCAAATTTAAAGCAAATTTCATTTATATGTGACTTATTTAAATATTTTGTTGTTTATAACAAATCATTACACTAACATATATAGATGATATTTTTTAAAGAAAATACTTTTACGTTAAACCAAATTTTATGGTCTTAATATACAAATATTATTACTATTTTCTTGTGTAGCCAAGTACATATTTTAAGTATCATCATGCTCACTTAAATGTAATTGCTTGTGGCGGCGTCCATGCGTCGGGTTGTCTCTCTCCTTAAAATATGGCGAGGGGGCCGATGGCTGGCCATGCGTCATACTCGTGAACGGGTGCTACTTGTGGTGACTGGTCGTACTTGAATTCGTGTATGCAGTGATATTAGTTGTTTATACTACGTATTTGCGTGTTGTTCTCACGAGTATGTAAGTGCGTGCTCCTATTTCACCATGCCTCCTGCTAATAGAGGACAAATCTTTGTTTTAATTTATTTTATTATTTTTTATTACTCAAGATGTCATATGGAACATGGTGTAATGGTTGCAGCTCCTTACAAACATTGAGACAAAAACTTGGCGATTAAAAAGAGTGGCGGAGAGTTATTGCCAGTTCTTCTCTTCCGTTCTACGCCCTTGATTTAAGAACTGGCAGCAAATGTAAAATTAGAATCACTTAATGTATATTTATTTTTTTTGACGTTCATAAGTCTCCAGTACATTATGTTACTCATATGAATAAATGATTTATTATTTGAATTGAATTGAAAGACTAGTTAGGTTATAGTCATCTCAGAACGAAAACAGTGCAATACCAACAATGTGTTCACTTTAAGCCAAAAGTATTTAGAGACAGTCGTTCAGAACAAACTATAGGATTAGGTTCAGTGATAAAGCGAGTAAATCACTTACTGGTCTAATTTTATGTCTCGGGTTAGCACCTGGCAAACAGCCAGGGTCAACTTTGACCTACATAGTAGTTTAAGAGTTGAGTCGTTGGGATCCGACGTAAAATTTCAACCGTCTGTACGTTTCTCAACGTTATGGATTATCGTTATTGCTCAGATATAGTCGCTTTGCTTTTAGTATTCCATCGCTATGAGATTTATACGTTTATATAAAAATGGTACGTCTGACATAGATAGCACCCTCATGGTGAAACATTTTTTGAAATCTTTGTCGGTCGGAGGCAAAGGGACAGACCTACCAGACGTACCTGATGTTATTTGATATCACCGCCCATGGACAATCACGTTGGCAGAAGGGTCGCAAGTGCGTTGCCGGCCTTTTATTCATTTGTATGATCTTTTCTTGATTGACCTTTGAAGGTAATATTCAGATAGTATGGAGACGTTTTCAATTAAAGACTTTAGCCAATGCATATCCTATAATTAATTTAATTGAAAAGATTAAGTTCTTGATAAAATCATTTACTCATTATTATATAAAACTTATAACTATACAATGTATACTTGGTACCCATCAGTGTTAAATTAAATCTTAAATATTTAGAAGCCGGCGACTTCTGTATCAAAAAAATATTATATTCTTTGACGTATAAGATTCGAATATGCACTTCAGTAAAATTGCTTTGCAATTATTAAAAGGCGTTAACAAATTTAGATTAAAAACCCTAATATTGTTTCGAGCTAAGCCTAATATGCTAGTATGTATTGGAGTTGAAAACAAACAACGAAAAAAATATTTTAATAAACATTATAAAAAATATCCAGAACGAAACCTGACATCTTAATAGGGCTTTATTTTCCCAGAACTATTGCAATTTATATTTATTGGCTTCACATAGAATTCAAACGCGAGAACTAATAAATTTCATCGTCCTAATAGACCAATGTGTCAATACAAAATACATGAATGATTAAAAAACGATCAATGAAGCTCGTGTTAAATTGAAACAAGTATTAAAAAATTTATAACAAAAAGTTTTTCTTAAGATTTGATGAAAAAGTCGTCTGAAAGTAGAGCAAAGTTATAGAGCCTTCATTAATCAAAGGAGCACTTAAGTATCGGACGTCATCTTAAAGCAGTTTCCAAGTGGTTTTTATTTTTTAATCTAAATATAATCTTATATATAAAATTCTCGTGTCGCGGTGTTTGTGGTTAAACTCCTCCGAAACGGCTTTCCCGATTCTCATGAAATTTTCTGTGCATATTGGGTAGATCTGAGAATCGGACAACATCTATTTATCATCCCCTAAATGTTAAGGGTAATCCACCCCTAATTTTTTCTTTTTCAATTTTACATAAAACAATTTTTTTATGATTTAGCATTAGTAAATACATATAACCCCTAATATGCATCCCTCTACGATCAACCCCTATTTTATGATATAAAAAATAAAAAACTAAATAATTTCAAGTAAAATTTTGTATGAGATTATTATCAGTCGTATTCGGTCGGTAGTCATTTCTCGGCGTCCTGGTTAGGTAATACTTCTCTTATTACAGTGTATAGTTTGAGGAAGAAGAGTTTTTATTTTGTAAGCAGCCGCACTGTGTGTGCGACCGTAAACACGTCTTATCACCTCGACGTCCATCGTTCCACATCTCAACGTTTTTAAGGCAGTTTTCGCCACGCACCGCCGCTATGTGAAACCAGCTGCCCACTAAAGTATTTCTGAACCAATTCACCTTAGGGTCCTTCAAAAAAATACCCAATCCTTTAATGGCCAGCAACGTAACCGCGTAATCTGGCATTGATAGTCCTAGGTACTTGACATAAGAAGGAGAGATTTTTGCTTGTCCATACGTCTCTCTCCCTGCAGTATACGCAAATGGGACATGCGATACGTGGTATTTCTGGTGATTGTTTATAATTTCAACCAGTCAACTTTACAAGTTTTAACATTTATTTTTATTTATTAAAGTTTACGACAACATAGTACCAAATCTATGGCATATTTACAAACTCTTTCGTCTGAAATGTATGAATATATGTAAACATAAGTGTTACAAAAAAAATATATAAAAAAATACAATAAAATAAGCATACAATACCAGACATTTTTGGTAAAGCAGAAATAAAATATCAGCAAAACAGCGAATTTAGTTCGAGATAGGGCAACAATGCTTTCTCTAAAACCGATCAGCCCAATACCAAATATATCCAGCTCCGGATAAGCTGTGTTCAATCCGTTAAAATCGCAAAGAAATTATGAACACAGACATGTAGTCAATTCTCATTATTATGAAAGATCCATTTCGCCAAGCTACAAAATTATTCGTCTCCATTGCCTGAAATTGTATTTAAGCGGTGCTGAAAGAAATAAATGCCTCGGTTCAAATAAGGGGACAAGAGAAGAAAGAGAAGACAAAAAAATTTTTTTGTCTTTAAAATTTTTTTGTACTAAGCAAACAAGTGCAATGAATGATTAAGTTTTTTACTTGTTGGCCCTAGAATTACACGAACTTTATAGTAGAGAGATCCCAAGAGGGGATTTCCGGATTTACTACAGAGGGCAGATTAATATACAGGGGGATACCTTGTACTTAAGTCCCTCTACCAAATATGAGTCGCATATATTTGGCCGCCCGTCAAGAATAAAGGATCAGAGTAAAAAAATCGGTTGTCAGTAAAGTCGATTTATTGACGATAGTTAAACGTTATAAGAAAATACTGATGGAATAGTTGCATTTTTTAGAAGAAGTTTTTATTTCATTTGTTTGATAGATATTTTGTATAAATATAGAGAAGTAATATAGGTAAGTGGAAATCACAATTGAATTGATCAAGTTACATTGATTTGTACGCATAAATACAATGATGTCAATTTTTTAACGAACAATTACAATAATAACACGCATATTTTGTTCGACAAAGTTTAGAATTGTAAACGTCCCCAAATGACCAAGGAAAGTTTTCGTAAATTCGTTATAAGTTTTCACATACCACAAATCTTTTGGCAATAAAATGCGAAGTAGTGATATTTTTGTATTAAGCCCGAAAGTTTTCTCTCTTCATAAAAAATATTTTCCGCTTTTCTCTAACGGTGGAAATATAAGTTTACAACATTGATGTTGTTTAGACTTCTTTATCGGCGTTGGAAAAAAAAATTACCGTCACATGTTTTCGTTACGCGCCGTCTTATTCTTGTCCATACCATGGTTGAATCGAAGAGATTCGAAGCCATTAATAACAAAAGTATATAATAACGATAGCAATGATAGTAATAATTATATTACAATTAATGAAATTCTGCAATAATTTTAGTAGTAATAAGGTAAAACCAAATAATTGTATTATTGTATCTTATTTAAATTTGTTTAACCAATTCTTAAAAGGCCGGCAACGGACACGCGAGCCCTCTGGCATTGAGAGTGTCCATAGGCAGCGATCTCACTTAACATCAGGTGAGCCCCCTGTTCTATAAAAAAACAATTTCAGTAAAGTTGCAAATAGTAGATAATTTTTTATTTCCGGCTTTTTCAAATTTAGTACGCTCGTTTCTTAAAGTACCCTTGAATTGTTTCGGAAAAACTTTAATGGGCAGCTGGTTCAACATAGTGGTGGTGCACGGAAAAAACTGCTTCCCTCCTTCTGTTGTGGATCGACGGACGTCGAGATGATACGTATGGTATTCCACCTTACTATATCACGCTTGGGCCGTGGGGTTCAAGTGCAGAGGCCCAATAGATATTTCAGTTGTCGCCTGATAGATCGGGTCGATGACCCTAGAGCTGGTAATTCCATCGCAACGTAGAAACCAGCCAAAAACTAAACTTTTCAGTTTAATTTTAGTTTAGTATTTATCCATTTTTAATTAATATATGAGTTACAGGAGGCAGATGCGCAGGAGGCTCACCTGATGTAAAGTGACACCGTCGCCCAAGGACACTCGCACTGCCAGAAGGCTCGCAAGCGCGCTGCCGGCCTTTAAAGAATCGGTATGCTCTTTTCTTGAAGGACCCTAAGACGAATTGGTTCGGAAATACTTCAGAGGGGTTGGTTCCACAAAGTGGTGGTGCGTGGCTGAAATTGCCTTCATTACTAAGAAGGTTAAGATTGTGTAGTAAATACTTGATGCTAACTAAATTAAAAAAAAAATATTTTTATTCGCCGCAAATAACGAATATCCATTCACCTAAGATTTGATGAAGTTCTGCTGAATTTCATCATTCGACATCCACTGTGAAATTTCAATCGCATCACCCAATTCACACTTGAGAGCTTAATAAGACTTTGCCGCAAACTACCGCTAAAAGCTCGAAGATTTTACGTACAAATTCGAGTTACCTTTCGATTATAAAAGGGGATTTCCAGGCCATTTGATGTTTTAAATATGACAAAATACAGACGCGTAAAATGAGCTTTGTTCAAGTGAAAGCACAAACTGAAATGAATAGGCTAAACCCGTATTGATGTTTGTTATTTGAGATCCCTTAAAGGCACAATGAAGCCATGCATCGGGTTTGTCAGAAACCGATGACTCTACATATAATCTATATTCCAGAATCAAGCAAGATCCAAATATTAGAATAGTTTTTTTCCAACCTTCTAATATCTAATTTAATATAAATTATTATATTAAATTAGATATTATAATTTAATATCTTTGTTTATGTATGTACCTAAGTCGATCTTAATAAAAGGCTATATTATTATTATATTCCACAAATCATACTAAAAAGCGTATTGTAGGGATGTGATAATTAAAATCTAATTAAACAGTACCTATAGAAAATTCAAAATGATACAGAAATGTTATTAATTGATGTGCACTAGACAAATAGTAGGCACAATTACTTAGATTCTAGACCTTGGCTTACTTAAGTACCTTGGGCTATCTGAACTCTTACTGTGGACCTTCCAGTAGTGATTACGAAAGCGATCCAACTGATGTGAAACTAATCGATAATTATAGTGATTCATACCTTTTCTTTATCATGTGTTCTTTTTAAGTTTAATTTTTCTTTCCTGTTTTATTTTTGTCTAAATAAATATGTTTTATGTTCTAGCTTACAATTTAGTAGTTTAACCTGCGATATTGACGTATTCGCCTCAAGTGTGGGGTCAGCAAGGAGAGCTATAACATCTGAGCTCCTTAATGAAAAAAATAGTGAGTAGATAGAATAAATACTAACTAGACTACTATATAGAATAAGACTTATGGCATAAATATAATATTATATTCAGTAAGGACGTTAGTAATAGCTGTACATCTTTCGAAATAAATAAAATAAAAATAAAAAATATCTTAAAAGTTTTTGCTCAAATATGCAAATCACCGTTCGAGCGAATGTTAAATGCGCATGCATATGTGAATTTTATAAAAGTTCATTGATACAGCCGGGAATTGAACCAACGACCTCAGAGATGAGAGTCGCACACAGGAGCCTAGGCCTAGGCTGCTCTTAACTATGAACATAACATATTATTCCCATATAACATATTTCGAAAGTTGTATTTACTTATATTTAAATATAATATATACTCTATCTAATATTTGCAAGCACGATGCACGTACGATGTATCAAATGTAGTATAACTTCAATCAATACCGCAGACTTATTGAAGTCGATTCCGGTAATTTAGCAGATAAACCGCTTTCATATGTATGGTTATTATTTACTAGAGTTCCCGGAAAATTTCAGCTGCGTCGGAAATATGATATTTTTTAATAATAATAATGCATTTACAAGATTTCGTAAATTATGCGACACATAATGGCTTACAAATTTGTCTTAAAGGGAGAATAGAAGTTATTATAAATATACTTATTTATGTTACTAAGCATAACAATAAAATATACAGTATTTACGATTTTCTTAACCAACATGAAAAAAAAAATTAAAAAGCTGGCAGCATTTCCTCAATGTATTGTGAAACTTATTTGTTGAGGAAGGATAGGATCAGCTCTGGGGTCACCGGTACTATCTATCAGGCCCCAATCTTGATCCTTATTTAGCGCCTGTACACTTGAACCCCATGGCCCAAGAATCTCTACTCCAAAGTTTATTATTTTTCACTTGCTCTGCGGCTGAGACGGCCGAGACTGGACTTACGTGTACAAGTAGCATCCTATACCAAAGCCAATCAATCTTCCAAGGGATCAACGATATCCTATCCATTACAATTATATTATGAGGCATATCACATTATTTGTAAGCTATGTTACATAAAAATCTATTTCCGACCAAACAATTTTTTCGGCTCCTAAAATATTGTAATAGTGTACGACGTACACAAAGACGTCTTGATGTAAAATGTCACTTTTGTTGACATGAATATCTGATATTACAAAAACCTGACTCTCATAAACTCTGCGTGAATGACACGTGAAATAACTTAACGACTTTGTCCATGTAATTAACTCATCTTTAATCTTAAAACAAAAGAAAGTTTTTTAGTGAAAATCTTGGAAAATCGAAAAAACGGCCGCCTACCTTTACATCAATATCATGTTAACGATATCTAAATCCGAAAAGTTAATTGGACTTCTTTTTACATAAGATTACTTAAGACTAGTGTAGTGTAGTGTTACTTAGTCTTGTAGGGTCGTCTCAGTAAATTTTAATCCAAATACGTTTTTTTATCAAAATAATTGAATTTATAAAAAAAATCCTTTGACATAATTTCATTGCAACATCTAAAGAGATAATAACTCCGCAAATAATATACCAGGATTTTTCATATTTACCAGTCCGGTCTCAAACGAATGCGATTGCCAATGCTGGCTACAAATTTCATGATTAATTCCGAAATGACTTTAAAAGATCCTTATGTCGAACAAGAATATCATCTAGCTACATCGTATACCAGGAGATTGTTATGGTTGTGCACACTATACTCCGTTGCCAAACATTTGCAGCTAACCCATTACGGCAACCATCGTTGGACCGTGTCCAAATTTGCCGCCTTGCCTTATTTGAGAACATTAATAGTGTCTTTAAGCTATTATGTGCAGAAAATTAAGGGCAGATTGTCATTATTATAACGCTTTCTAAATGGCCATTGACGATGGGCATAATTTTTTACAGTAGTCTCTCCTTATGTTTATATCTAAGATTAAGATGTGTCCAGACACCGTTATTTAGATGGAAATATTAGATACCTATGAATGTTTGACAAAGCGGTAACACTTTTGCTAAATTAATACCTTATACCTACCTGCTTCTAGTGATGTACTATAGTATGAAGGATCATAAAAAATATTCGCTTTGCAGAGGACACTGTATTAATAGCCTTGTTAAAGGACGATCAAATGCTTGATATGAAACAAGTGAAAAAGACTGTCTGGCTTAACAGCCATTCATCTCATTTCAGGTCATTTCTCGAAATGACTGAATCAATGTTAAAATCTGGAGCTGGAAGGAAGTTGGAACAAATGAAGAAACACAACTGTTTGGGAACTTGAGTTACAAAGGAATTGAATCCTGATCAGGAAATTAGGTCTCAAATTGAATTTGCCCAAGATTCTTTCTACAAAATGAAGGAATTTTAGCGCTGTTGTCACTTCACCATTAAACTCCGAGTTAGAGTTCTCCTTTGTTACATATGATCAAATTTTCTGTACGGCTGTGAAGCTTGGACAATAAAAGAAGATACCCGCCGGCGCTTAGAATAATTTTAGATGTGTCGCATTCTTTGTATATCAAGAGATGAAGAAGAAGGTTCATAAACGAGTTGGAATGTCGAAAAAACTTATGCAGAACATTAAACAACGGAAAGTTACGTACCTGGGCCACATGTTGCACCATGTTTACCCTGGGTTTTACCCAGACGTGATAATAGAAGAAGGAAATGATAGCTTCGTAACGTTAGCGAGTGGACGGGTATTGTGACTGGAAGAATTGCTGCATCTGGCCCAGGATGAGACACGCTTCAAGAGACTGACAGCAAACCTCCACTTGGACTTCCCAACTACATTTACTATGTTACTTGCTAAGCTTGTTTGTATTGCGATTGCCACACATAGTGGTTGTCATTTATATATTGTTTAATCCTGAATTAGGAGCGAATATTTTAATAACATTATTGATAACTTTTGGTCGGAAGCGTAATCTAAGACATGACTAGTGGCACACAAAGTATAGTAAAGTATCTCTCTGTTTGTTTCTAAAATCGTTTCTTTTTCTGTATAATTGTTTTTATATGAAAAGGAATTTTAATTTTGTATTTTGGCGTAGCCCTTCAGGCCCCCTTTTTTAGTTTTTGGTGTTTTCTGTACTTTTATTTTATACATACATACAATACTAAATGTTTTTATAATAATATATGATAGTACATTTATAAATAATTGAATCCTTGGGAGCTGTTCGGACCCGTGTCGCCTTGTAAACCGTCGTTAAAGATACAACAATTAAAAGACTCGTAGGTTGCGGCCATTGATTCACAGCGAACAAAATACAATATATAATGACTATGATAGCGTGATAAGTCGTCTATTTCACAACTTTGATTACAGCGCGATGTCTTACGTCAACTCGGGCAGAACCTCGAGAGACGAGACTTATATGATTAGCTTTCAAACTTTGCATGTAACTTGTAAATTTATGCTCCTAACAAACTAGTTTAATTTAATAAGACAATGGCAATATTACGTCAACTAACATATGCCTTAAAACACATCAAACAATTTCACATAAAGTACTTATGTTATAAATTCATTTTATTTATTGTTTCAGTTTCTACAAACTTTTTATAACATGTTATAACGACGACCCTTTAACACATTACAAAGGCGTAACATGTATTTTGCTGAATTGGTATACATTAAATGGTATCATTAATTGCTCTATCTTTACCTATTAGCTTTATTTAGATATATAAATAAAATCTGACAAATACCGTAACTGAAACAACATTAGTGGAGCGGGCGGCAAACCCATAAAAGACACGAATAAATACCGTAGAATATTTAATTTAGATTGATACGAACAAATTTAAATTATTATCAAACTTTCCCTCGAACCGGAAAAACCCGTTATAGATAGTGCAATTCACGAAGACGCGCCCCACCAATTTTGGTTGAGAGGATCGCGGAGTGCGGGGAGTTTGCTACGAGTGTCAGTTGCGAACCGTAAGCGGTTCATTATAGTGTGCGTGTGTACCGATAACACACATTGACGGAATCTTGCTTATACTATAAACAGTTAAGAGGAATAATTGTGCGCGTCTTCGTTGATTGCACTATCTACAGCCCTCACCTAGCTACCACTTAATAAGACCTATATACTAAAACCAACTCACTCCAGTCTCAGTCAATACTCTCATCATCACAATGCTCCCCTGAATGCTCAATCAGAACTGTCCTGTGTCAAAATGGCGCTTCGACCCCACTCGAGGTATTTGCCCTGCTCTGATTGGTGTTAACAATATTCGATCTTTTTTTGAAATATTGCTGCCCACTTAAGTATTTCCGAACCAATTCGACTTCGAATTCGATTCAAGAAAACAGCGTACCAATTTTTAAAAGGCCGGCAACGCACTGGTGAGCCCTCTGGCATTGAGAGTGCTCATGGGCGGCGGTATCACTTAACATCAGGTGAGCCTCCTGCCCATTTACCCCTGTTCTATAAAAAAAATAAAGAGACAAGAAATAATAGGAATAATACCTGATTCTTAAAAGTAATATAAGAAATCTCAATTATTAATCACTTCGATTAGTTATCGAACAATCTATATTTGACTTTGGACCAAAATAAGTATAAAAACAAAATCTATCACTAAAAACTAACAACGACATAAATAAATAGGTTAAAAATTTCAAGAGATTAACCTAAATCTATTTGACGGCCTATTGACGCCACAAAATATTACTTCTTAATAGCGACATTTGCTTAAATATATTCACAAATAATAAAGCTAAAAATAAGAGACTTGTGAGGGCGGCAGGAGCACTTGGCAGGCTTCTGTCTAACTTCGAAGGCGAACGTCACGCCGCACCGGCTGTACTGCAAAATCATTCAAAGTATGGCCTTATACGGTGCCCCCATTTGGGCTCATTCGCTGAGCAGGCGGACGAATTCTCATACGAACGCCGCAGCGAGTGATTGCGTTACATCCTGCTCGCTGCTACCGGACCGTATATTTTCAGGTGGCCAGGTGGTGGGTGTTTTAGCTGGCACTCCGCCCAAGGAACGGGATGCGGAACTCCTCGCTGCCTTATACCGCTTCAAAGGTAGCTGGAGTCTTGCTCCTGAGCAGCATCATGTTGGATATAACCCTTGGGTAGACCGTCCCTTTTTAGATCCTACCCTTGGGTTTGTTTCTTTCTGTCAAATGGTATTTACGCCTTGTTGAAAAAGGACGAAATTTTAACTTAAATTACACAAATATTCCATTCAAACTCAGTCTCTGACGACATTTAAACCCAAGACAATATTGTAGGCGACATAACTATTACATGCTATCTTATACAATATATAATATATATTTCATGAAAAATATGATGATGTTTTTTTAGAAATACACTAGATGATGCGCCAAACGTTGTTTTGCCAATTATTTTTTTTAATTTTATTAGAAGTCAATGTATTTTTGTATGTTGTATCTTAAAAAAATTTAAAAAAAAATGTTTGGGATGGCCACCCCTTATCGCTTAAGGGTTTGAAAGATAGATACAGAATATGCAAAAAAAAATTTCATATGAATCGGTCAATCTGTTTCCAATGAGTATGCTAACGAGCATACTCCTTCGAAATATAATATCAAGTTTTATACATCACTTTATATTCCGTACTGTACGTGTAGTAATGGCTAGGATGCTGAGTTTCTTGCCCGTTCTTCTCAGAACGAGGCCACCTGGTAGTTTTGCGAACCGATGGCGTAGTCTTGCTCTTTCGCCAATTTTGTAAACGTTGTTGATATTCATAAGCGTGCCCTTAGACGCATCTAAACTGATTAAAAGAAAATTGATTTTGATTTAGATGGACGTTTTATCAATTTGTAAACATTTCTAAGGAGATCTTGTTACACATAGGTGGTAAGATTACGTTGACCGCTAACCATCTGTCAATCAACAATCATTCGTAATTGACATCCAAAATGTCAACAGTTTGTAAATAAATTTCAAGTAAGAATTGTAAAATGAAAAATGATAGTTTGCGCCGATTTAAGGCCAGCAGCAGATCTAGACGAACTCTCGTTCAGACGACGAGCGCTCCGAGATGCTGTTATATGTATAGGATGGATAAAACTTGTAAGCAACTTAATAAGCTTTTATTAGTATAGGCCTAAGCGTAATAAGAAAAAAACACATCTTTACACCCATAATTTAAAAAAAAAAACTTCTTATAATCTCGTGCAAGTGCTGATTACGGACATAAAAAGTAAGTCTGGGGTCTCAGGATTCTGATTTCGCAGTTCTCAATTAGTTATATTGTATACTGATTTAAATTCAGCGCGCGTGACGTTAGATTAACGTGTAATTAACCATTATGTGATTATCTAGTACACCTGTGTTTACGTAAATCATTCCAAATTGCTTTATAAATAAATTAAATTTGTATTTCCACATTTAGTCAGCTAAAAATACGTTCGATTGCAATTATTTATCTTAACGTTTAGACGATTTATTTTTATATAATTTTAACGCAAAATTATGACCTCTTATCCTTGTTGACTACGGTATGCAACAAGAAATTACATTAAATTAAAGAGAGAAGAAGAAGAGAGAAGATAGAGAAGTTATAATTTTGATGAAAAAAAAAACATGAAATATTTCGATATTAAATATAAGAGTCGACTTGATGTTCTTGTATGTATTTTATTTATGTGGATATTTAAATAATGTTCCATTGCCGTCGTTTCGGCCATTATAACTACTTATGGAGGAGAAATTTTTGAGTGAAATCGGCCTAGTATTTTCTTACTTTGTTTTTGAAAATGTACTATCAAATAATAATAACTATTTCTACAATATAACATTATCATTAAAAAATCACTTGAACCCATATGTACAAGGTATCATAAATATATCCTAAGCTAAAATAAACAGTTAGCAAACATAATATTATAAATATTTTTTTTTTATATAATGCATGATAAAAACGTTTTTTAACAGTCCTAGTAGTCCAGTCATTACGTACCTTCAAAAAAGAAAATGAATTTGCGCTTCTAATTTTTTAATATGTTGTACCTAGAAAAGCTTAACTTGAGATTGTCGACCAAGCTTTCCTAGGAGCTTTCGCCGCCATCTTGGAAAACGCTTAAAATTTGTTTTTCGGCAATAACTCGGCTATCCGATGAGATTCGAAAATTTTTGTAGGATACTTTTTGTAGCTTTCTTTGTGCTCTACAATAACGCCCGAACCATTTTTAGCGTATCATGCATCGTTATCGAGATATCGATCGATAAAGTCAAAAATTTAGGACACAATTTTTGTTTTTTGCTTTTTTTTCTTTGGGTCTTAATAAATATGAAAAATTGTGGAATTCAAACTTGTAGAGCATATTCAGACCTACAATTTCCTTCTAGGATTTTTTTATGTTGGACAAAAGTTATGATCTCCAGCGCGCCGCAAAGTCGGTGAATCCACACTCAGCGTCGAGCGAGCTGCTCGCTCGGTTGTGTCTGGATGTCGAATCGAATGGGAAATTGTTCAGGAAATTGATGGGATAAAAAATAAGTACATAAAGCAACAAATTAAGGATCACACAATAGTAATTTATTAAACAAATAATTTGTTTGTGCAGTAAAAAAAAATATTTTTTTACAATACAAAATAAACAAAACAAAATAAACGGAAAGAAAAATATTTTTTTCTGCACTCGAGACACGAACGATGGACTTTTATCATGTCTTTTTTCGCTTGGATGGTCCAGGCTGAAGATCTTCGTCCACCGTAAACTCTTCGAGTTGTTGTGTCTGTTGAAACGTTGGAAATGATGCTGATTCGATGAGAGCATCGTCATCATCATCGTTACAGACATCGTCGTCGTCGTCAAGCAAATTGTCGACTCTGGCGACGTTTCTGCATGTTTGCCCACTGCAGTGCATGCAAATAACGGAGCAACTGATTCCCGCTTTTCTGCACTCACAGGCGGCCTCACAATTTCCTTTACACTTACAGGAAATGAGCTTTAATAGTTCAGGCGGAGCGGGTTCGGCGGTGCTGGTGATTGGTTCGAGCCCTCGATTGGTCTGACGCCAACCCCATCCTTGTGGATCCTTGAAAAACCCGAGCCAGGTTTGAACTTGGAGATACGTCCGGAAAATATGTATACGCACAGCGCTTTTGGTTGGCGGGAGTAGTGAGAGGTGATTTACTTTATTCGCTGTCATTGATTTTGCGAAGCGATGGAATCGCAAAATATTTATGGATTTCTCGTGCTTATCACCACCATATAGGGCGATAAGGAATTGCTCTCCCGCGCAAGTGAGAACCTCCGGATCGACCTTTTCTTGTTTGAATAATTCCACCGATGACCGTAGCTCTGGATTTGTCTCGAGAGTGTTAATGAACTTCGACTTGCCGATGTTATACAAAGATGATGTCGTGTCGCAACCGCTAAAAGCGTGAATGAAAAGAATGTGCTCCAGAACTGACTTGTGTTTGAAACTGTGCGGCGAGTACAACTTTTCCGGCGTATTTCCTTTTGCTGGTTTGCGGAAAAATATATTATTTTTATCCGGAGCAAGCCCGGCGAGTAAAACCAGAAGATCGATCTTCGCCGACATTTTTGCCCAGAATATCGGAACCCTCGATTTACACTACGCACAGCAAAAACTCAACACGATACGATATACTAACTTGAGCGCGCTCGATGCTGAGCGTGGATTCACCGACTTTGCGGCGCGCTGGAGATCATAATTTTTGTCCAACATAAAAAAATCCAAGAAGGAAATTGTAGGTCTGAATATGCTCTACAAGTTTGAATTCCACAATTTTTCATATTTATTAAGACCCAAAGAAAAAAAAGCAAAAAACAAAAATTGTGTCCTAAATTTTTGACTTTATCGATCGATATCTCGATAACGATGCATGATACGCTAAAAATGGTTCGGGCGTTATTGTAGAGCACAAAGAAAGCTACAAAAATTTTCGAATCTCATCGGATAGCCGAGTTATTGCCGAAAAACAAATTTTAAGCGTTTTCCAAGATGGCGGCGAAAGCTCCTAGGAAAGCTTGGTCGACAATCTCAAGTTAAGCTTTTCTAGGTATACCTACAACATATTAAAAAATTAGAAGCGCAAATTCATTTTCTTTTATTTGCCTTTTTTTCGGACGAAATGACTGGACTATAGTGTTACTCACAGTCATCGTGTAAGATCTTAAGTATGTGTGAATATATGAGTATGAGAATGGGAGTGTGTGCGTAATACACTTTGGATTTTAAAGCGTGGCTGAGAGTTGTTATAATCGTGCATACTATCGTTTTTTGAATGTCGCAGAATCAAAAGCCAATTTGGCTATATTTTTATGCATTTTGTGACTTTATCTGGAATATAAGTGAAACATTAGTATAAAAATCAAACTTATACGCCTCGGAGATTGCTAACCATTATTTAAGAGAAACTAACCAAATGTAGCCCGGTAATATTATTTTTCTCAGGTTTCCACAATTTGCTATATAATACTATATTTCCTGGTGACGGCGAACAGTAAGGGGTCCATGTCAGACATAATACAAATTATGATACTGGCAATTATACCACCGCTGATATTAAATGGCGTTTTGTTATTTCTAGGAGCGTTGGAGGTGAGTATATCTATTTTAGAAAGCTTATTTCAGAAACTGTGTAGATTTAGTAGTGCCTAGATGACTAAGAATATAATATTTTAATGTATTATTACTGAACTAAGAAAAAAGATTATTAATATTTTTGTATAAGAACAGGGGGCAATCGGGCAGGAGGCTGATGTTAAGTGATACCGCCGCCCATGGACACTCAATGCTCGAGGGCTCGCGAGTGTCAGACCGGCCTTTTAAGAATTACTCTTGGTTGGTATATAAAACTAGCTTTGAGCAATTTTGGCCGAGTGGCTTAAGCGTGCGACTCTCCCATTCTCCCTGAGGTCTGATCCCCAATGTTGCAACATTGGATTTCTGTCTATATACTCATTTAACATTCGCTCGTGAAGGAAACCTAAGACCTAAAAAGTTGACAGTGTGTGTGCCAGGAGGCTGAGCACCAACTTGCCTATTAGATTACCAAATTATCATGATACAGAAATCTGAGGCCTAGACCTAAAAAGGTTGTTGTTGGTTGACACGACACTGATTTTATTATATTATCAGCTAAGGCTGAAACAATATGTTCGAAGAAATGCCCATGGTCACCCATAGGCTATTATAAATTAATAAAAACAGCGTGAATAGTAAAAAGTATTGATAATTAAATATAGCTTTTATTTTAATGAACTCTGGTAATCCTTTCAAAGCTTTACCGCAATTACATATGGTTAAATAAATAATTCACGGTATATATTAAAACAAATAAAGCAAAATTTAATACATTTGCATTCGAGGAATTAACAGATTAAATTTTCCAAGTTCATAGAATACCTGAACACTACTTACTAGTTATATGTTTATATTATATAAATCTGCTGTACGAGTGTATATTACTGAACACCTTTTAAACGGCTGGACAGATTTGAGTAAATTTTTATCCATACGTTTTGCGCCCTCGATGGTTTAGATTCAAATCAACCCGGCAGATGGCGCTGCAGCCGGTATCTAGGTCATTTATCTATACAACAAATAAACAGCTGGTATATATCTCTTGTACATGTGTTCATAATTGAACTCCTAACGGCTGACACACGGCGGCACATAAATTTTCTTGTGTATTCAAGTGGAGTCGAGAAAAATTTAATCAATAAGTCCTTCAATAAAACCAGCAGCGAACCAATTCTTAAAAAGCCGGCAACGCACTCGCGAGCACTCTGGCATTGAGGGTGTCCATGGGCGGCAGTATCACTTAACATCAAGTGAGCCTCCTGTCCGTTTGCCCCCAGTTCTATAAAAAAACTACAGGACAACGTCGGATCCGCTGAATATATATATATTTTTTTATCTTTTGCAGGAGAAAGCGTGGGCGCTCGAAGTGGCTTTATGGCTTTGCCTTCTCCTGGCGTCTTATAACACAGTTTTGGGCATCACAGGGGGAATTTATTTCATACGCACTGGTCACTATACTGCACACTTTATGCTCGCTGTTATATTTGGATTATTGGCTATATCTTTGTGTAGTAAGTAACTCATGTATTACAAGACACACATTTAGTATGGTGATCATCAAATATTTTTAATTTAAGTTGTAGCCACGTACGCCTTCGTTCAAACGATCCCTACACAAGACATAACTATCATTAGCTGTGGGACATTATATATTACAACGTAGCTAATAACCAGAAATCATATTTCTTCGCACACTCTTTTACTACTGGTAAAAGGTTCGTTACGGCATTAACACAACGAATCGTGGCGTTACGATATCGTGTGGTGCAAATAAATTGTGCTATGATGATTATTGGAGTATTAATAATACATAGAACTGGCAGTATCTTAATTCAAGTCGGTATGGCTTTGGGCGTTGCTCTCAGGTGGTCTGAGGTTATGATCAAATCCAATTGTCTTTTAAGCACTCGCTTGTACGGTATAGGGAAACATCGTGAGGAAAACGCATGTAGTCTAAAGCCAAGACGTATAGATCGTCTGAATTATTAATATTTTAATAATTTAATCTGGCTTTTCGACGTCAATATGGTTTAAATTTTGTATGATCCTGTCGCTTCTTTGACTTAATTCTACCATCCACCATTATAATTCACATTTACACAGCGCATGACCGGAGATGTTCGATAATCCACAATCGAAACAAAAACAGTGGCGCTACAAGATTTAAGTTCCGTATCTGATTCGTGATCATTTGTTTTTTCTAAAAAGCAAGTAGGTTTCGTGCAGACACGCCGTCGACTTTGGATATAAAAGTGGCGACTGGCATTGACTATTCGCTCGATGTGAGCACGTTACAAGTCGAATATTCAGCATGTCAGTACATCGAGCCGAGCAGCTCGCTACGAGCGCCGAGCGCCCGAACGCCACTCGGCTGTCGGTTTTTTGGCGAATGCCTTTTAATGTTACAAGTCAGTCGAAACCACCTCTACGGCCGCCATTTTGGTTGCAACTGTGGACGGAATGGAGCACAGGTGAAACGCGAATATTCAGGTGTTGTGAGCATGCTGACAACGAACAAATGTTCATATCGAGCTAAAATTCAATGTCATTCGCCAGCCGGTTTCTACACATGCTGTTCCTGTACCGTACGAGTGTTAACTGCACATATCCATTGATGCGATGATCGTAAGGACGACCTCAAGATGAGAGAGAGACACCCCTGATTAGAGCATAGTAGTACATAGAAATAGTAATTTCTTCGAGTTTATTTAACGCCTAAACGATTTTTTTTCAGCCGTCATTTGCCACGACGTGTTAATAATTTTCTCTTACAAAAAGCTTTTGCAATCTTCATGACATATTTGTGAAATGTATTTGAAATCTTTTCATCTTATGTGAATAAACATTTTCTGTATGAGGCTTTTTATTTAAATATTTGATTCTGTCGTTAAATTTGCTGTGTTTAAAAACTACTTGGTGTCCTGTAGATACAAAACTGTAATAATAACGTGAAACGAAATAGACAACCTAACAAATATATAAAAATATAGTTAAAAAAAAAATGTGAGCCGTCACGGGACGCCTGGTAGATGTAAAACATCGAAATTATTTTGTGAAGTAATATGCAGAAAAGAACAGATTGTGATAGGAACTAAATTTGTCATAATGATAAAATAAAATATTACGATTTTGTTTTCCAGACAACGATGTCTATTTATTGAATAAGCATTTATTTTCATTAAATACAAAAATTTACTACTGCATATAAATTGTATGTATATACCATCATATAGCGTGGCGATGCGTCGCCACGGCATGCGTCGCCACGCCAGAAATCGGTTTTACGTGCGGCTATAGATGTTTCACATCAAAAATATAATTTAATAATCCGGTAAACTCAATTAATATTCATAAACTAAAAACATAAACATGCTTGAAAATAATTTAAAAAATAAATGAATAGTAAAAACATTTCACATATTTTGTATTCGAACAAAGAAATAAAAACTTTAATTAAAATAAAGTTATTTTAATAAAGCATTCTCAACGTTTGGAATTTTGCATTCATAAAATTGTTACGACCTCTCCAGGAATCTCATTCAGTCTTGGACTCACCTTATCAAGGAAAATATTTTTAAATCGTGCCGCCAAGGACCTATTTATCACGTTGTTATTTAACATATACTATTATTTTCAACATTTCCTTCTTGGCGTATTAATAGAGTATACATTTATAAGTAATGCCTGTAATGAGTCTTATAATTGCACAAACAATAAAAAGGTGGTACAAATAACCTTGCTAAAAAGTTAGTTGTTAAAATAGGACATAAAATTTGTGCTCCCACTTTTAGATTAGTGACAACTTAATAATTAATAATTTAAAAAATACGTTCCTATCCTGCCATTCTTTGCTAACAACCTCACGAATTCGTCTACAATAGAAGGCCTAAAGAAATTGTATAATAAATATAAAATATTTAGTTAAGTTGCGATGCAGTTTCAAACTAGACCTTAGTGTTTAGACACTTAAGAATATATTTAAATGAAATAGGCCTCATCTATTTGTTGAAAATAGGAGACAGTGATTTGGAATTCCCAAACAAATCAAAATTCTCAGCGTTGTCTGTCTACTCATAGTTTTTCTATAGGCCTTTGCCTACGCGTTCGCGTTGACTTAAAAACGTAATTAAGATGAAGGCGGGCAGACAACTCCTACGGACTATACTATTTGTAAGTCTTCTAAATCCTTTTCACTTTTTAATTGCTTTGCCTCATTGAGATTTGAGAATTTAAAAGCGTTATTATTTATTTTATGCTTTAATAAAACAAATTTAGTAGTTAAATCGCAAAAATTGTTTGTAGTATGTCCACTTGCCTTTAAATGAAAATGATGTAGAAATTTTAACTAATTTATTTTTATTATTATAATTAATAACCTACAGGATGTCAAGTAAACCAGTAATGACAGCTCCTTATAAAACAAATAGTTCGCGTTTACAAAGGTGGTGGAAAGACTATGGCTAGGTCTTCAGCTCTTTTAAGCCCTTGAAAATTGACAGTAAATAAAAATCTAGAAGCAATTATTGTCATTCATAAATGTATAATTGTGATGAATTTTGATTACAGTTAAACAGGCCATTGAAATAACACAGCAAGTGTTAATTAAATGTTTTTCTAGGCAGTTTTGCCGCGCACCACCACTTTGTGGAACCAGCTGCCCACTGAAGTATTTCCGAACCAATTCGACTTAGGGTCCTTCAAGAAAAGAGCGTACCAATTCTTACAAGGCCGGCAACGCACTCGCGAGCCCTCTGGCATTGAGATGGGTGGCGGTATCACTTAACATCAGGTGAGCCTCCTGCCCGTTTGCCCCCTGTTCGATAAAAAAAGTAAGTCTGTCTGTTAAATTGAAACCCTTATATTTGCAAATATTCCCAATTAAGACTATCTCAATAATGCAGGCTTATATCCTCATTGTGCGAATCATAATTTGTTCCCTGCGCAACGCTAAGTTAGACTATGTCGGGATGATTAATTACCTGAGGGATCAGCCAATTGGGAATTTAATTCCACTATCAGGTACGGGATACTAAATCAAATTCGCACAACTTTTGGCTTGAACTCGGTAGTGATACTGCGTAGGCTAATATTCATTACAATTCCCTCATATAGTTCTAATTAATAAACGCATTTAATATACTTTCCTTTTAAAAAAACTCCGGAATAACAAACTTTTTAGGTCTGGGCCTCAGATTTCTGTATCTGTTTTATGATCTTTTGTCAATCTAATACGTAAGTAGGCGATCAGCCTCTTGTGCCTGACACACGCCGTCGACTTCTTGGGTCTAATTCAAAGCTTTTACCTTCAACGTTCGTGCGTATTTTAAATGCTCTAAAATATACCTTTTTGGACCCAGCTGAGAATTAAAATGAAATTCTTATATATGAACGAAAAGTTCCAGACCACTGTTATACAAAAATAATCATAAAATCGCATCTATAATGTGAAAAAGTATTCACTTTGGTAAATCAAAGTCCAAGAAGATCATTAACAGTTAATGTTTATCGACATTCCAATCTAAAACTATTTACAACCATCAGTATATAAAACCAAAACATAGTATATGCTGCTGTCATCACCAGTAACACAACAACCATTCCCGAAACAGAGGTTTGAAAGCATGATTGCTTCGTTAAGCATAAAGCACACATTCCAAAATTAATAGAACAGTTCAACACCAGATGAATCAAGGTGAACCAGAGAAATATTTTCACTAACACTTCAAACTCTCTCAAACTTCCAATGAGGAGTATGAAACTTGTAAATAGAAACATTGAAATGGTTAAACCTACAAGGATAAGGTAAAGCAATAAATCTTGTTTCTTCTCATATAAGGCTTTCCATTCTGTATAATTTATAACGATGGACAAAACTAGTACCAGTCCGGCTAAGCCGTAGATCATTCCGAAGATTGCTATTATTAAAGATCCATCTTTTACCTCTATGCATAGTAGAAATTCCTCTGTCGTTGGGAAATAGTCCCAGATTTCGGTGCTTGCGTATATTATGTTACGAATCGAAGTTTGTAATCGCGGACACAATTCCATAATTTCATGACATCTTTGTAACGATGTGTCATTTAAGATAAAGATTATATATATTATGGATATCCAAAGTTTTATATCAGCTGTTGTCAACTGAGTAGGAGTCATATAGAATATGTCAACAAATATGAAAACCTTTTTTATTTCTTGCAACAAAAATAAAAGCAAAACAAAATACTAAATCTAATTATAATATTTTATTTTACAAAAAGAATTCTTGAAGTGAAACTTCTTTATGGGCGATGGAAAAAAATTTACCGTCACATTTTTCCGTTCCGTAAAAGAAAAAAAAATCAGTGGCGCTACAACCTCTTAAGGTCTTGGCCTCAGATTTCTGAATCTGTTTCATGATCATTTTTAAATGTAATAGGCAAGTAGGTGATCAGCCTCCAGTGCCTGACACACGCCGTCGACTTTTTTGATCTAAGACATATCGGTTTCCTCTTGATGTTTTCCTTCACCGTTCGAGCAAATGTTAAATGCGTACATAGAAAGAAAATCCATTGGTGCACAGCTGGGGATGGACCCTACGACCTCAGGTATGAGAGTCGCAGGCTGAAGCCACTAGGCCAACACTACTCTTTTCCGTTACGTACTTACATAAAAAATTACGGGTTCTCAGCACCAAGAGACCTAAGACATATAGTAACAGACGGAACCCTACGGTTCGGATCAATGGTTCAAAGTGGTGGGATTATCACAAGGTATCGGGCAGGCTCACCACGATAATTAAGGGTTGGAAGTAATCTTCACCACTTTGAGAGGAATCGAGAAATGTATAACAATAGAATTAATATACAAATAACAGAGCAATATTCAAATCTGATTTATTGTTATAAAACAACATCTTAAATACTACTTACACCTGTACACACATACATCATATTATTCGCACCTTCAGCTGACATAAATTTAGAGCAGCCACGTGAGCCGTTACAGCAGTTGGTCAATTGAAATTTGAACACATATGTAAAACCAAAGAACACAATCACAGGAGAGCTGGCGGCTATCTCGGACAAAAATTAGTCTAGCCTTTCAAAGGGGAATGCTGCCAGTATCTTTGGAACCTTGCCTAAACGGACTCCTTTAGACAAGGCAAATAATATACTTATGTTAAAATAGTTACAATCATTTGTTAAAATTAAACCAAAGTTGAATGTGTAAGCTCTACAAAGAATTTCATTCAACAATGCTCAAAAATCAAAACGATTATTGTTATATAATATGAAACACATTATATTTAAAAAAGGTTCAAACATTTACAAAAGAGAAAACACAAGAAAAATTAATCATTTAAAAATAAAACTTTCAAATAAGTCATCTTATTTATATTAAAATCTTAGTAATTAGCCTAATGTGGATGTGTGTGATGCTGTTAAACTGAGGGTATTTATGTGGGGTATGCTCATGATGCAGGTGATTTTGCGCTATGGATATTCGTAATCCTCTTTTTATCCATATTCCGGTAGCTCCAAGAAGTCACCGCTTAAATATTGGTCGTTGTTTGTGAAGGCTGCGTGATTCAAAACCGAGTTCATGGCATAGTTAGTGGTGAAGTGCGGAACATGAAACAACATGATTGAATATATATTAATAATGAATGATAAATTTATATAACCGACACTGAATTGCAACAAAAAGTTAAATTACAATAAATTTTACCATCACAAATCAAAGCAAGGCTAGAGCCGAGTTATAAACTTCACATTTTGAATTTTGTACATTTCATCTATTCGCTAAAGGGATTTTAGTTGTATAATTTGTAGCATATTTTTTGTATGGCATCTCAGTAACATGCATACCATATGTTTTTGATTTTATCTATTTTAAATATTTTTTACCAACTAACATAACATTTAAATAAATAATAATAATAATAAGCCACATCCTATTTACATTAACTAAATAAAATAGATATGAATGCAATTTTAACTAAGATGCGGCCCCTGTCCGGGAGAAGTCATACTCCAACTTTTTCCACCCTAATTTATTTTGTGCCATCGTCATCCAATTTCTTCCAGCTACCCTCTCGATCCCGTCAGCCCATCGCTCTATTGGTCTTCCTTTGTTTCTTGTTCCTTTTGGACCAGTCCATTCGGTTACTGCTTTAAACCATCTGTCATCTGTATAACGCGCTACGTGGCCTGCCTATCTCCATTTAAGTTTTAGGGCATATTGCTCAGCGTCAATAATTTTGGTTTTTCTGTGAATATATCACTTTTACGTTTGTCGCATAATTTAATTCCGAGAATACGCCTTTTTATTGCACGCTGACACGAACGTATATTGGTTTCTGGTTTGTTTTTGAAAATCCAAGTTTGTGCTCCATATGTAAGGCAAGGCAGGAAGCAGGAATACACCACCTTTTTCTTGGAGAAAGAACTGAAGCGCGCAATCCCCACAGCTTGGAAGAAGTTAAGGAGCTTAAAAGAAAGCCTCAAATCCTCAAAAGTAAGCTCCCACTTAAACATTTAAATACTTGATCAAAAATAAGAAATCTAAGGGACAATATTAATAAGGTAAACAATTAATAAAGCAATGAAATCGAAATTTGTCTGCCACGAGAAAGCAACCTTTTGTTCTTTATCTTAATTCATCGTCATCCTCTAGATCGGTTAAGAAGCTTTAAAAATTAATTATTCAATAATGTGCACGTCCATACTAAATTATTCAATAGATAACTTATATATTACCTGTACCTGCCAATGCGGGTAGATAGACTAATACAGTGCCAGTGAATATCGCATTGAATGTATTCTAAACAAATGTGTATTGAAATTCTGCGGCACGAAATCAAAATTAATGACCTCATTTCACTAATAAATCACTCAGCGGTTGTGACACGCATAGTGAGGATTAATCAGTTTTATTAGTTATTATAAGTATAGTACAGTAAATTATAAGTACAGTATAGTAAATTATAAGTACAGTTGTACCTTGATATGCGAGTTTCTGAGATAAGAGCAGCCGAGCGGGCGATATTTGGCCTTATTCTAGAGCTAGAAGACAGGCAGTAGATGAGTAGAGAAGGGGTAGCAACTCCACATGACAGCACCACAGAAGAGATATATCATAGCCTTCGTGTGCTTATTGCAAATACTGCAGAAGAAAAAATATTAACGACACAAAAATATACCTAGGTAACACTGAAAATGTTTAGAAAATGAAAATCGGCTTAGTGTTGGAAGTTGCTAATACTTTTATTGTTTTACAAAGTAATCTCCGTTCCTCTCTACACATCGTCACCACCACTCGGCCACCACACCACACATCGGAACCACTGAGAAAAGCAGTGGGCCCATTCTTCCATAGGCATTTTCTTCTAAGGCATTTTCATACGCTTTCACCGCATCTTCAGGGCTCGTAAAGCGAATACTTCGATTTTTATCTTTAGTCCTTGGGAATAAATGGAAGTCGCAGGGCACCAGGTCAAGACTGTATAGCGGATGAACCATTATCTTGACACCTGCCATAGTCAAATATTCAACAGTACGTTTTGCGGAGTCCGCTGAAGCATTGTCGTGGTTAAGGAGGATTCTGCTTCGAGGGTTCTGCTGTGGATTTTTCCTTTATTCCAAGGCAACAGGCAAACAGCGATTGACATACCAGTCCGCAGTAACTGTCCTTCCATTTTCAAGACGCACACAACTGTCACATATAGCAATATATCCAGTTTTCATCACCTGTGACATGTCCAATCATAATAAATCATTGAACGAAAATTTTCTCACGTTAGGTTTCTCACGTGTAACAAGAGTTTTAGATTGCCGCCAACAAAAACAAATGACAAATGAATACAATATATTTATTTATTTATTTATTCACACTTCGTTGCTAGAAAGAAACACAAATAACACAATACATAAAAAAAATAATTTATAAATTACAAGGGATGTAACGGGCGGCCTTATCGCTAACAAGCGATCTCTTTCAGGCAACCCTAGTAAGAAAAGAAAACAATAAATAAAAAAAAAATATACTGCATTAGTTCTAAAATTGAAATACAAAAAAGTTTTTATTAGCAAAGTTTCTAAGGCCACTTCTAAACATTTTCAGTGTGAACATGAACCACAGATAATATTATTTCAGGTAAGGGTAAAGATAATATTCTCTAAGGTACTAATAAAACAATTAACACAAGCAAATATTTCATTCGTGGAATAGTAGTAAGCACAAAGCCTCCGTATTAAATTTTAAACAGTTATGGTTGTTTCACCTATGAAGAGAGCGTACCAATTCTTAACAGACTGGCATCGCACTTGCGAGCCTTGTGGAAATTTGATTGGTGACCGGCGGCGGTATCGCTTAAGAATATGAGAGCCTCAATACAGTTTGAATATCACTACATAGTATAAAAGTCGCTTTCTCTGTCCCTATGTCCCTTTGTATGCTTAAATCTTTGAAACTACGCAACGGATTTTGTTGCGGTCTTTTTTAATAGATAGAGTGATTCAAGAGGAAGGTTTATATGTAACACATCCATTAAATATTGGAGAAGTACTTTTATTTTTGAGGTTTCTAATGTGATGTCGTAAATAATTACATTTTTTCCGCTTACATTGCAAACGCAGGCTGAACCCTACGAGTTTTATCAAAATAATGTACTAAGTATTATACACATTGAAAAGGTCTACAGAAAAGTCCCAGATGGTATATGTCTATCTCTTATGGATAACCCACAATAACTTTTTTTTGTCATTATAGAAGCGATTTTAACCAATACAGCATTAATCCTTAACCAATTAAATACCTTGAATACATTGTTCATTTAATATAGATCTATACAGCCCATTACAGCTTATTTAGCAGCGATCGAACGCGTATATTATCAGACCTTCCAGCGACGGAGATAACAATACATAATAAAAACCTGCTTTTCATCAGCATTGCACCCGTGCGAAGCTGGGACGGGTCACTAGTTTAATATATTTACGTAATTCGTTTTCGTTTCTTCACCCACTATTTCAACGACCATATTATAAAACCTTAGGACTAGGTGTGTGCTGTAGTTTAAGCTAATCAATAACTATCGTTTGTCAAAACATATTGAAGTTATACTTCTTTAAAAGTTATACTTTCGTTTAAGGCGCGTTATGAAAAATTGATGAGAGTTAAAATCTAGGTGGCATGAAAATCGATATGTTCAAGTTGTATATTCTAGTATTTTTATATTTAGAATATGTGTTTCGTAACAGTACAATTAAACAGTGTGAATAAATAAATATTATTTTGGTGTTTTTAAATCAATTTCATAAAGGACGGTGATAGTATATTATACTAATAAAATCTTTTTGATTAATTTTATTATCACTATACTGCATTTTAGTTTTTTTTTTCGATGCGCAAATGAAGTATAACTTCTAACGCATTTACATAAGTACACACACTGTTTTTCTTTTACTAATGGCTTACTTATAGACCACGAACCCTCACGTGGCCGTTCACCTATCAGATGGACAGATCAAGTGACTGAAAACTGTACATTGTCATAAGAGTCTTGCTGGACAGAAACCCGTGGAAATAGATAGTCCGCTCCAGAGCTTCCTTGCTGACGATACCGCTCAGACCACCTGCTGATTAAAGAGATACTTGGAGTCTCTACCTCTAACTACGGTAGAGATTATTAGTGTATAAAGTACACAAATCCAGGGGGATCCAGATAACGACGTACTTTATAACGCGTTTTCCTATAGGTGTATAAAATGGTGAAACGTATTGTGATTAGTTAAGCCCATAATTAGTTTTTCGTAACTTTCCTTCCACCTGTTTCAATTGTGTTCTTATAAATATTTCTAGAAACCCGTATATAATGTTGTTTAAGCGAAATCTCCTATAACGCGAACCTCATATTTTGTGTAACACATGTCCGGGTCTACCGCGTTATAGGAGAGATTACTGCTTCTTCTCAGACGACTTTTTACCTTTCAAGGTCTTTAGAGTCGTCTCACACTTTCCTTTATTTCCCCATAAGCGAGCTTGAGCGCCCGGGTTATACTTATAATAATCCTGGGAATAAGGTAATATCTTCCAGGTTTTGTGACTTCCATGTGGAAGGCCAATTGGCCATTGATCTGGGCCTGTTTAGTGTGGTCTGTAATCATATCTGTAATAGGAAAGATTCTCAGCCCTCTGTGCCTGAGTTCACATGAGTCGAGTTAAAATTTGAATATATTTTTTGTTTTGTTTTAAAGCAATATGCCTCACGATTCAATATTAAATTATAATCTTCTGGAGGAAATTATTCTGATACCATACGTTACTGACATATACAATAAAAAACTAATATGAGCGCTTTTAGCCCCTTCACAATATTAGTAAACCCTTTTCAAAAAGGATAAGTGGAATGTTCCAGACCTTTTAACTTTCCCCAACTATTAATGGCCTATTATGTTAACTATTTTGTAGATTAACAACCTAATACAACGATTATATCTGTGTATCATTTTTGATAGAAAAATATACATGTTAAATGTTATAGGAAAAAATATATTAAATCGTATAAAAAACAAACCAAATATAGTAAATTTTTATTGAAGCTTTATTTAAAGTATTGAGAATGAAAATATTATTCTGAAATAAAATAGCATAAGTGGTGTATGGGGCCATGTAAAATATTTGAATCATATAAGACTATCATCTTTTTTATCTTTATTGCTTCTTTCTTTCTTTACCTTAGTTGCCTATCCTCGAAAGGACCCACCCACTGAGCTGATTGTCTTTTGGTTCCGGGTTCGTAGCCATCCAGCTTTCATCACCTGTGACGATGTCAAATACAACATTTGAGTCACCGTCGTTCAACTCATCGAACATGACAACAGCCATGCAAAGATGTTTCTGGTCGTCTGAATCCATTTGATACAAAGCTCCTGAGGCCTAAATGTTCGTGTAATATTTTTTGAACCTGACTCATAGTAATGCCTAGGCTTGCCCGTATCTGCTGATATGGCACTTTCTTATCATCCTCTATCATGTGTTCGTTGTGTACGTATGTTCGTGTAATATTTTTTAGACCTGAAATGTACGTAAAATTTTCGTAATACACTGTTATAGATGTTTTGTAAACTTTATATTGTTGTACAAACATCCTAAAAAATCTCGCTTAAAAGTAATTTTACCTAAAAAATGACGCACATTTATGATACAATTATGATAATGAAGACATAACTGAATCATGGAAATCAAAGTCAAACGAGCCCTTTTCAATCTTTCCAAATAAAACGTGGGACAGACCCTATGCGTAATCAGAATATTGTTCATATACATTTAAATAATGAAATTCAAATTATGATCACAAATTATTCAATACGATATTCAAATTGACAGTAATTCATTGTTATCAGATTTATAATATTTGATATTTACTTAAAATTAAATAATGTTTTTTATATAAAAAATGTTAGTAAATTCAAGTTTCACTTAGTTCAGTTTATACCTAGATTTTATTAATTAAAATAAAGCACATTAAATGTGTTATAATATATTTTATATGGTGTTTCATGCTATTTTCATTTCATTCTTTAACAAAAACTACTAATACTAATTACTTGAGTTATAAATTTAACAGTAGTGACCAGTGTTGACTTCAGCGTGCGACTCTCATACCTGAGGTCGTAGGTTCGGTCCCCGGCTGTGCACCAATGGAATTTCTTTCTATGTGCGCATTTAACATTTGCTTGAATGGCGAAGGAAATCATCGTGAGGAAACCGACATGTCTTAGACCCAAAAAGTCGACGGCGTGTGTCAGGCACTGGAGGCTGATCACTGAGGCCAAGACCTATAGAGGTTGTAGCGCCACTGATTTTTTTTTTATTTTTTTTTAGGGCTTAACATAGCTATATTTTGTTTCTAAAAATGCTTAACTAACGAAATTGAAGCCGTATCATCACGACGTCTCTCAATCCACATACTATGTGGAACCCGCTGTTCGTCAAACTTTTTCAAACCAAGTTCACTTGGGGTCCATTATAAAATGAGTGTAGCGTTCGTTAAAGGCTAGCAACGCGTATGCGACTCTACTCGCTGTCTACTCAGTGTGTTACGTGAGCCTACAGTTATAAAAAAAATCCGTTCACATATAAACTACAAACATAAATTCACATGGCCAATCGATACTACCTTAATTTTTAAAATAGGTTAATTTAAGAACTATTGGAAGAATTAAAAATAAATCCTGTGTGATAATATGTATGTCAAAAGTGGTGTTGAAACATGAATTTATTTGAACTTTGCCTAATTTAGATTTAGATATGAAAATTCCTTATCATAATAATTTATTTGCAAGAATATGGTACCAAAATGTTATGGTGGTGCATATTCGCATATACGTAAATATGTCTTAAAAGAAATGGACATATCTTATGAGTCATATAATTATCGTTAATGACTATATTATTTTAGTGATAAAAATGACGTTATTAAAGTATATAATTACGTTATCAAATTAAGATTAACTACAATGTTTCATGAATAGGTAGCAAAATATTTATAGAATTGTATTTTTTTCTATGGGTTGTACTGTGAGTCGATTTATATTATTATTAGGTATATTTAAAAACACCAGTAGGGAGATTGTTTCGTATTTTTGGTAAATCATTAAAAACCTTGATTTCCATAAAAATGATAGTTTCTCTATACAATTTCGGATTGTATACGAGATAGTGATATAAAAGATAAAAATGTAATAGATTACACAGATTATTTCATCGGCAACTTTTTTAACGAATCGATTTCCACTATTTCATGAATTGAATCGAACGAAGCAATCGAGACTCGCATCGCTCTTCAAAAACTCGTGCTCAAACACGATTATGAATTTTTATTTCCCCTTCGAAAGCATCGTGATTTTTCATTTATGTAATATTTTTCACTCCGTGTGGTATTGAAGCGTGGATATGAAAAAGTTCGTGTTAAATTTATTAGTGTATAACTGTTAAAACTCCATAATAAAATATATTGAATGTTAATCGTCACATTTAATATATTTTATTAGCTGTCGAGCTAAGAACAAGGTTTCGGAAAATCCCGTAGACAAAGAACCTTATAATTTTTCGTTGATATCTGATGACGAATCCAGTTTTAACCTAAAGCGAAAAGACATTATAATTTTATTGGGAATGTAATGAAAATGTAAACTATATAAAAAAATCCCAAATCCCAAATCCAAATTAAAATCCCATCTCATAACTCCTCCTTTCTTGGCGATTCCTTTAAGGTTTCAGCAGTTAGGCTATGGAATTCACTTCCCGTCACTATTCGCTTAGCTCCTTCTCTATCTTCCTTTAAATTTCTGCTGTATAAACATTACCTGTCCACGTCATATCTCTAACTACTAACTGACGTGAGACCGATCTTGAATAGGATTATTGTTTTTTTTTATGTAACCTATATCAGTTTAGTTTATTTTTATTTCTTTTTGTTTCTGTTAAGTATGTTTTTTTCCTATTTTTATTATTTGTAATATGTATTTTTGCACTTCTTGCCTACCTTAGTTAATATACTCACAGTGGTTTTTTTCCTTTACTCACAGTGGTTGTCTGGAAGAAATCGCTCTAAAGCGATAAGGCCGCCAGTTGCTTTTCATTCATTTATGTTTAATATATTTTTTTTACCTTTTATGTAATGCAACGAAGTGTTAATAAATTATAAATAAAGCACCAGTTTATATATGAAACGAGTTGACGCTATTATAAACATAAAAACTTTAAATTAATAATATTTATTATTTAGTTGAATACTTATAAGAATACCTAATTTATTGTTTGAAGTCGGCTTAAAATAATTCCATGTATGACTACAATGTTATCTGTTGTGTAGAAAGCATTCCTTGCATAACATAGAATACTCTTAAGTCTGGCCTTGCATCTCCTCAAACCTCTATAAGTACATCTGCGTAAATAACCTCCCTCAATAGAGACAGTCTTTGTCGTTTTGGTTAGGAGACATTTTGTTTTTTTTTAATAATAATAATAATAATTTATTCATTGCACGAATATGGTACAAAATGTCAAGGTGGTACAATTGTCAGTCGTTCGCATATTCTGCCACACACAGTGGCGCGCAAATTTATCTTAGTTTAGATTTTACATTATTAGTCAGATTCATATCAATTAAGTCAATTATCATACATAATTAAATTTGTATAAATTACCATGTCTCACACAAATAATCGTTTATTGAGTAGTACGTTTTTTCTAAAAGTAATGCACTAAGTCGCTTTTTAAAGATTCTTGTCGGAAGATCTTTAAGTTCTTTCGGTAATCTATTGTAAATTTTAATTGCCATACAGAAGGCGTTTTTCCGAAATAATTCTAAATTTATTTTTGGCACAGCCAATTTCTCCCCATGTCTACTACTTACTACATTCGATTTAAAAATATGTATATTTCTGTGTACGAACAGGGACATTTCTAATATATAAATACATGGAAGAGATAACACTTTTAGTCTCTTAAATAGAGGCAATCATCAAAAAATCGCAACTATCAATGCAATTTGCTCCACAAATTGCTCTAATACATTTTTTTTGGGCCTTAAATACCCTATTCACTTCGACTGAATTTCCCCAAATTATAATTCCATATCTAATTAAAGATGCAATATATGCATGATAAGCAGCTAATACCGCAGCATGGTTAACAGTTTCCCTTAGTCGTTTTAACACAAAAACAAAACGGTCTATTTTGTTCTGTAATTTTCCAATATGTGATTTCCAATTACAAAATTTATCTATCGTTATACCTAAAAATACACACTCGTTCATTATGTCCAGTTTATTGTGTTTATATTGTAAGTCTATTAGTGTTTTAGAGTTATATGTCTGAAAATGAATTATGTTAGTTTTGGTCATGTTTATTTGTAGGTTATTTGAATTCATCCAATTGATGGCGTCGTCTAGAGATTTAATTAAGTTGTTTTTTAAATCTTGGTCGTTTTTGCCTTTTATTATAAGTGTAGTGTCATCAGCAAATAGTATACAGTTCTGGTGTATAGCATCTGGGAGGTCATTTATGTATGTTAGAAAAAGTAGTGGGGCCAAAATACTGCCCTGAGGTGTTCCGTACTCATTTTTCTTATAGTTGGATCTATAGGTTTTTTGTTTTAGTTTACAAATCTTTGTTATTTCCACATATTGCATTCTATTTTCAAGGTAACTTTTCACCCAGTTATAGGCATTACCTCTTATTCCGTAGCATTCTAATTTTTTTAAAAGTCTTTCATGACATACAAAGTCAAAAGCCTTTGTCATGTCTAAAAAGATGCAACCTATAAGCATTTTATGATTTAAGCATTCAGTAATTTGTTTAACTAGGGTAAAGCACGCAAGGGTAGTGGAACGATTTTTCCTGAAGCCAAATTGTTCTTTTTTTAGAATATCGTATGATAAAAAGAAATTCTCTATTTTATTATACATTACTTTTTCGAAAATTTTAGATAATATGGGAATTAAAGTTATTGGTCTATAATTAGTCATTTGTGTTTTTGCTCCTTTTTTATGTAATGGTTTGATAATTGATATTTTTAGTTTTTCAGGAAAGATCCCTTCCACTATCGATAGATTAATTATGTATGTCAGTGGATCAAGTAGGTATAATGCGCATGATTTAATTGTTTTGGTATCTAAATTGTCGTATCCTGTAGATTTGGTATTTTTCAACGATGTAATAATTTTTAATATATCCGTGTTATTTATGGGGGAAAGAAAAATACTTTTATGGTTTAGAGGGATTTTAGCTTCTGGCAAATTGTTTGTTTTATTTTTAGTAGGCAGTGAGGTAAAATAGTCATTAAAAAAGTTGCATATTTCATGCGGTGATTCATATGTTTTGTTATCGATATTAATTGCTTCTATTCCTGAATTAAATGTCATGTCTCGTGTATTAGTTTTAATTACATTCCAGGCTGCTCTAGTTTTGTTTTTTGCGAAATTTATGTATTCTGCATTATTAAGTTGATGGGATTTATGTATACATTTTTTTAAGATAGATGAGTATTTATTATATGCAGATTTATTTTGTTTTTTATTGTGCTTATTTAAATGATATTTTAGGTATAACGTTCTTTTTCTTATACAACATTTTTTTAGCGCTTTAGTAAAGAATCTATTTTTGTAGGCTTGAATGTATTTTTAATTTTTAAGATCGGAAAGCACAAATTGTAAAATAATGTTATAGTGTCATGGAAGTTGTCGAATGCTTCATTTGTTGTTGTGGAGCTGTATACGTCCGAGAAGGTAAGGCTTGATATACACCTCATAAATGTATTAGTGTTTTCTCTATTGAGTTCTCGTCTGTATATATACCAGTACTTTGGGATATCTTTAAAGTTTTCGTTTTCTTCGAGTGTAAAAGTCAGCGATTGTGCGGTCTCATGGTCTGAAAGTGCCAAGTAGTGGAGGCTCGCTTGTGTGTCATTTATGTTACTTGCTATTAAGTCTAAGCAGGCGTTTTTACGTGTTGGGCGCTTTATATGATTTTGTAAATTATTATTTTGAAGAATAGAGATAAGTTCTCGGGAATTTTTATTATTTTTTAAAATATCAATGTTCCAGTCTCCACATAATATTAGTTTTTTGTTGCGTTTCCTGCATAGGTTACTTAAAAGTTGTTCTAAATTATATAAAAAAGGTGTTACATCTAAAGTAGGAGTCCGGTAAATACATATTATTATTAAGTTGTATTTACTTATTTCAACGCCATAAAATTCGAGTTGAAGAGGTATTGCGAGTCTAGGGTAACAAATTTCCTTGTATTTTAAATTGTTTTTTATTAAGACGCACGAACCTCCTCGGCGTTGGTTAGGCCGAGAAAATGAAGAGACTAATCTATAATTATTTATCTTAACGTTGGATTCACTACCTTGTTTAATAAAAGTTTCTGTGAAACATATGATGTCTACATTTCCTAAATTTCTTTGCAGGTCTATGATGGCTATATTAATCAAATCTTGTTTGTTAAGCAACCCTGCTATATTTTGATGGATGAGTCTTAATTTATTTTGCTTATTAGTTGCTTCGAAAAAAATTCTCACCGGAAGGCTGGTTTTTATTTATAATATTGGTACTTGGCATTTTAAAAAAATTTGTTATTTTTAATTGTACAGTGCGAGTTGAGTTTGTGTGACTATGGATGGATTTATTGTTGAGATTTGTCTTACGCTGTGTATAATATCGAATGTACTCGATTTCCGCGTTTATCTTATCACATAAATTAAAGAGGTGTTTTGTATGAGAATAGGGTGTGTTTTTATCGTATTTCGAGTGGCGTATTTTTAAGTAGTGGCAATATTTATAATTAGATATTATAGATTCTAAATGAAAGTTAATTAATTTTACATTTAAGTGAGTATTATACTGTACATTTGTTATAAACACCTTTTGCTGTCGCAGTTGGTATAGCACATTACACAATTGTGAGATGAAGGTATAAGGACGTTTATCGTTTGCACCTATTATTAATATTATAATGTCTTTGGGTTTAATGATGGACTTATTAATTTCACTAATGCAGCTACTAAAAATCTGTGCACTAGTAGCATGGGGCTTTATAAACGAAGTTATTTTGTAATTTTCCTTTTGCATATTTGATCTTGATTTTATTAGTTTATGTGTTAAGCCACAAGCTTGCTGATCCCCAAATATTATTATTTTGGGTTGATTTTCTATTGCTTGACCATTTACCGTCTTGACATTGTCGTTTTGAATATCTGATTTTGTTGTTCTTATAGTGACATCTATTGGCAGCTCCCTAATATTCTGATTGTGGTTTTCAATATTTGGTGGGAATTCTTGTATAATGCGCTTTTTAAGTTCTTTATATTTGGAAGGGCAGTGACTGCAGGCGGATTCCGCATTTTCTTGGTTTTGCTTTTGTAGTAATGTGTTGGCAGTAATATTATTGGAAGGTGAAGAATAATTTTGTTTTAGTTTATTTATAGTTTCCTTCTGTTGTATAATTTCAAGGCTTTTGGTGGAATTTTCAAGTGATAGGTTCTTAATTTTTTGATGTGCTGAATCTAATTCTAATTTTAATTTTTTTATTTGCTCCAGTAATTCGTAATGTTCATCTAAACCTCTCGTAGATATTTCTGGTAAACTTCTTGGATCAGAAAAGTCATAGTTTGATTGAGCAGAACTAGATGAAATGTTAAGTGATTCAATAGATCTTCTTTGCTTTCTTCTTCTGGTAACATAGTCGTTTTCCATTATTAAAAAAAAAAAATGAAAATATGATTAACAAACGTTTGGCTTGAACCGACGTGATTCGAACCAGGACATGTAATAGTAACCTATGTATCTGAGGTAAGTCGATAGCACCATTAGCCAACAGGCCTATTACGTATGCTTCGAAGTTAACTATTATATTTATATTTGTGTAAATTGCGTTGAAAAAACGTTAGAATTCAACTGACGTGAGTCACATCGAAGAACAAAGGATTCACTTAATTTTTAAGTTTCTTCACTTTTATCGCAGTTTACTAGTTTGTAGCACTTCACCGGTAAGGTTGTCACTTTTTTAGTTTGTAAATTGATTGGGAATTGTATTTTTAAGCAAAATATGGTTTTATGTAATAATGTTAAGTTAAATAATGTTAGGGGCCAAACATTTTATTGTTAATATTGTCACTGTTTCATAAAGAAGTACTTGTTTAATATTACCATCACAAAGATAACTTTTACAAACTTCACTGATTAACTTTTTGATTGAAATAATGCAATGAAACTATTTATAAACAATAAAATACACGGAGCTATTGTTTACAGGCCAGCGCCATCTTAATAGTAATTAATAGTATAGTGTTCTTAAATCAAAATGTTACAAGGAGGACAATCAGAGACTTATGAAAATATGTTATTTTTATAACAAATACGTGGGATAGGAATCCAATTTCAATATCAAATTTTCGTAACACACAAATCCAAGTATCTGAGTTGGGACTTATCGCTAGTGATTCGGACATCAGCATCAGCAGACTGTGTGTGTGTATGGTTTTTTAAATTGGAATACTTCCTTATTTGTTGAAGAAAAACATTGGTTTTGAAGTCATACTTCTTTTAGCACGCTAGGGAAAAATGTTGAGAGTAATTTTGTACGTTGTGCACCGTGTGCTGTGACGCAGTCACAAAAAACCGACACCCTAAATTTTGCTGTAGTTATCATTTTAGTTTTTCAATTGTTAGTATCGTTTTCCTTCCAACGTAGAATAACGCGAAAGATAAAATTTTGGGAAAGATTTTTATCTTGTTACACCTACAAGTGAAACAAGTATAAACACGTTTTTTAAACAGTACAGGAGGAAAACGGACTTACCTGAAGTTTAGTACCGCCTCTCATGGACACACTGCCAGTAAGCTCGCAAGTGTTGCATGCCTTTTATTGATTTGGGCAAATCATGCGCAGCAAACAGTGCTTTAAACAGAGCTCAGCTGTGGAACGATAGATGTCGAGGTGACACGGGTGGAAGTTTTTATTCTGCCTTGACGACCGATGTCCGATGATTGTGAGTAATTTCGCTCTTGACCGTTGACCGAATCGTAGACCCAAAAATCAAGCGCGTCAGAGACAGAGTAAATATAGGGTATATTGTAAAGCAGAAAATTTAAAATCCGAAGATCAAGGATTGTAGGGAAACTATTATTAATTTTAACTTAGTATTTCTGGCAGATCATCCGCAATTTTATCCAGCAGCTGCCACTTGTAACCCCAAGGCATATTCCGATCACTTCGGAATATATAAAATATATTATTGCGCGTATTGTTCATAAATTAAAGTCTGTAATTTAATATAATAAAAAATCTAATTAATAAGATCCTCGTATCACGTTTTTGTAATCAAACTCCTTTGAATGACTCGACCGGTTTTCGTGAAATTTTATGTGCATATCGGTTAGATTTTCGAATCAGACATATATTTTTAATCCCTCTTAATGTAAAGAGTTGACTACCCCAGAATGTTTTGTATCAATTTTTTTATGATGCAAAAATACATAGGTTAATTAATATTTGTTTGTTAATTAAAAACTTATGACTTGAACTCTGAGGTTTATATAAAGAAAAGTCATAGAAAAACCTAAAAACTTTTCATTTTGGAAAACCAAACAGTCTCTGGGGTAGCAAGGCATAATATGTTGCTATGTACTAAAAAGGCTAAGTAAAATCACATTATGGAGAAACGAAGTTCGCGGGGGCAGCTAGTAAAATATACAAATACCCCCGGGTCCAGATATAATTATAATTATTACGCTTAATATTCTCAAAACATATTTAGGGGTCTACCCATGTCTTGTTATACATGTCACTCCACGTGAGTTCCTTCAGTAAATGATAGAAGCATAATCAAGAACTACAGCCCTATCGTAATTCTATCAACTTTCCTAAACTTACCCTACGTTCCTAAAGTTCTAGATGGAGATTTAAGGGTATGACTCACGTGAACTTCGTAGGGATTTAGATTGGATCAAATGGAGAGATGGTTTTAACAGCAGGAAATCTTAAAAGGCCGGCAACGCACTCGCGAGCCCTCTGGCATCGAGAGTGCCCATGGGCGGCGGTAAGGCGAAAGACAAAACATAAAAATATTTTAATCTTCTTACGCCAAAGAAATAACTTCAAATGTTTTATTATTAATGTTATGATATTGTCACAAAGGTTTCTATAATTGGCGTTACAAATATATTCACTGCTTTTTATTAAATAACTTTATTAAATCAATCTTCACTAAAAACAGTTCTGATTAAAGAAAAATAGGACCACGTTGTACTGACTACCTGAAAATACAAGCGAAATTATATATTTTTGTTTTATTTTATGGTTATAACTTTATGCCAGCTTCAAGTAAAAGCTAGAGAAACTACACGGGAGAAGAAATCAAAATTAAATGTTGCTTAGATGTTTGCGAAAGTAAAAAAAAAGTTTTCCGCCATTTGTTTCCTTAGGACTCTTGGGTTCAAGTGCACAGGCACTAGTGAACGATTTATGTTAGCACCTGGTAGACAGTACCAGTGACCCCAGACCTGGTGCATTCCTCGCTCAACGAACAAGTATCGCAATCCATCGAGGTAATGCTGCCAGCATTAAAGGTACAATGCCACAGGGACCAAACATTAAATTATTTTTTCTTTTTATTTTAAGTTCGTTTAATTTTCTTTTCAATAATTTTTATTATTACTTTGTTATGAAAATTGTTAATACAAATTATACGTATATTGCTACATATTACATTTAGAGCTCTAAAGAATTTTTATACTAACCCGCGAAAATGTGTTGAGTGTTATCGGGGCATATCCCATAGATGTTAAACAACAAGGTTCTTGAGCCCTGTAAAATATTTACTATATCATAACTAAATATATTTATTTTTAAATAATTGTCAACAAATTAAAAGACATTTATTTTCTGCTTACGTCGACGAAATTGTTCGAAAAAGCTGGTGTGTGTACACTGTACATTCCATCATGATTTCTTAGTATAGATTTGTGAAAGGTATCGCTTTTGTTTAGCTTATTCTAGCAGCATTTGGCTCTTTATAGTTATCACAATAATGCAAATATCGTAAAGGTAATGTGCGACTATGGTACACCTTGATTTATATACTTAAAATATGAGTCGACTTTTTACAATCAGCCAATACGATTGTAATGGCAAGTTCATTATTTTTTTTTATAAAACAGGGACATTCGTGCAGGAGGCTCACCTGATGTTAATTTTTAAACAATGGATATAGACTACTCAAGCGTCACAAAAACGGTTCCACACAAAGCAAATTCTACTTATTAGTACCTTGTAATGACGAAACGTATAATCCTTTTATAGCTTTCGCTGCCTTGGTACCATTTGTTATCATATGCCGCTTCGGCAATACCAACGCACTGGAACAACGATTTTAGCATAGAAGCTAATATTACTAGAAAAATACTGAGCAGTCAACAATGCGTTTTCTTTATCTAGATCAGTGTTTTCAAACATGGTTTGTGCCATCTTAGCTTTCCTAAAGTTCTTATTGTAGTAAAAGTATCATAAATATTAGGTTTAGGAAGAAATTAAGTAGATATTCAAAACATATAATGAAAAACTGAAATTCGAATAATTTTAATAAATATTCGAATAGGCTTAAAAATGTGCAATAGCCGAAGTGTGCCCTACATAAGAAAACGCTGATTTAGACAGTTCTTAATTGCAATTGAGTAAAGTTATTCACAGTATTATTTTGGGGTTATTTGGTGGTTATTTTGTATATTATATATTTTGAATCACCCAAAACAAAATGATAGTATTACTAATTGTAGTAAAATCTATGACTTATCACGGGCCTAGTAACTCTAATGTGACTGGGGAATCGTTCGTCAAGGCCGTCATGTCATCTCGTTGGAGATGCTGTTGATCAATTGGTATCAAATAATACAACTTTCACCTCACATTCAACCTGAGGGAATTCTCGGTAATGTTCACTTAAAAAAACGTTTGTGAATACAAAAACTATTAAAATAAATTAGATTTTTTGAGCGAACCATTTCGCGCTGAAAATGCGCATTGTATATTTCTCTCGTTTTATATTTGTAATGAAAATCGTATCGTATAATCAATGAAACGGGCACATCTCCCCCGAGCGCCATTGGGTAGTGGGCATTGTGTGGCAATATTACCTCTTCTTTTACTTGTTCACTGTAATAGCAAAAGATGAATACAGGGAGTAATAAAGCAATGACGGAGAAGAAATCGTTCACAAGCTCCACAACACCTCCCGCCACCTACAAAGCATTTATATAGTTTATTTTCCTTACACAATGCTGATAGAGGATCTTTGACATACTGAGACAAATCCTTGTTTTTAATTTAGATTATTAGTACCTGGATGACCGACCTTAGCTCGGTTATTTTTCATTTTTTTTTTAATTGTGTTTTTGTGGAAATTATATTTAAGTACGAATTATATACTAATAGAATGATGAAATATGAATATAATTATCGAATAAAGATAATTATATTCATATTTAAGTTTTTATTTGACTGACATTTATCAACGAGCAATTCTATGTTTAAGTTGATAAAACACGAATAAAATGACATTTTCTAGAAATGATTCCTAGCTAGATTAATTTATCGCCCGCGAAACCCCCCGTATACTAAATTTCATGAGAATCGTTGGAGCCGATCCCAAGATTCCAATTATATATATATGCTCGTTTAAAGATATAAGATTATTTAAGATGTCATGTGGAACATGGTGTAATGGTTGCAGCTCCTTAAAAACGTTGTGTAACACAAAAAACAGCGATTAAAAAGAAGCGCGGAGAGTCAATTGCCAATTCATACCTTCCGTTCTAAGCCCTTGATTTGATAAACTGGCAGTAAATTAAAAATAATAAGCATTTCATATACATATATTTATTTTTTCACGTTCATAAGTGTAGATATTGTAAAGTATATGATCAAATTTTTGAATTACAATTAGTATATTTAATAATTTTTAACTAATAATCTTAGATTTACTTACGGTAGCACCAAATCCGAAGAGACACATTATGCCAGTTACAAATAGTAAATCGAAAAATAAAATTTTATTGAAAATTGCATCAAGCAATTGCGTGTACCTGTAAATAATTATTTTATAATCCGCTTACCTATAAACACCGTTTAACTTCAAATTATTGTTTTAATTATATATGACAGATTATTTGCAACAGATGTTTATTACAGTTAAATAATTCAAAAATATGTATGAATGTAGACTTGTTTTTGAAGGACACTAAGTCGGAAATACTTGAGAGGGCTGGTTTCCAATAGTGTGTGTAGTTTTCACCAAAATACACAAGACTAGCTTTGCAGTATAAATACTTACATCAAAAGTTGTTGATGTTTCCGAACAAGATTTTTTAGTGCAGAATTATCTCTTTCTTCTGACTCGGGCTCAATGTGTCTAAAATCATCTCTGAGTAATGCAAATTCAGCACTAAGGAGTGCACATAGAGTGACCATCAGAATTTCAATCCCTATATAGACATATGTAAAGCGAAAAGCTAAAACATATATAAAATACATCGCATATTTGAACTTTCAATTTTTATATCATAAACACATATTAGCAAAAAAGCAAAAACTTCTAAACTGGTGCCCAAAGTAGGTACAACAAACGTAAAAGAGGGAGACCACTTATCAGATAGGCTGAAAAAAACAGCAGGTACATGGCTGAGAGTGGCACAGTGAAGAGAGGAATGGCGAGTTTTGCAGGAGGCCTTTGACAAATAAAGGGCACACTGATCCACTAGAAATGTGATGTGTTTAAATGTAAATGAGAAATGTATCTGAAAAGGCTATTATTATTATTACACATCTTACAAATATGTAAAAGTTTTTTTTATTGCATAACCAGTGGCGGATTCACCAGCAGGCTGAGTAGGTTGGACGGCAGATTTTTGGGAACCCATTTTTTTCTATCCCATAGAAATCTCTTTGATTTCTGCAGGACAGTTTTGTTACTTTTTGCCGATGTCTTTCCCCTCTAACTTGTCACCAAGCATTCGGTGTAGCAACCTCCAATATTACCAGTAATTGGCCTCTTACCACTTGCACTTTGTACGAGTGAATGAAAAGAAGGAAACTGCAGAAACTGAGTTCTCCTATTACCCTACCAACCTATCAGTATCATTCCTACTACTGGTTGGAGGCTGCGAACTGCTGCTTTAGTGCTCAAAAATCAGATCCGAAAATTGTCGTGCAATTTCAACGAAATTTTTGGTTGTTAAAAATAATGTACGACACGACAATTATAGATGTAAAGGCGGCAAAAACTTCACAGCCTTGAAAAAATGTCAAGCCGCCAGTGTTCATGACTCATCCACGCATGAACTCTGCAATACCATATACCATAAACCCAATAACCTATCTCAATCCATTGTTCACTATCTGAGATCTTAATCCAAATATTGATAGAAGTGTGCCAATAACCAATCGACGAATTGCTATCCATGGTAGGTCGGATCGGTGTATTTCCATTCAAAGGTCCACTTTGTATCGAAATGACAGTTCAACCAGTTTTTAAAATAATTAAAAAGCTATTTGATATGATTTAAACATAGACATGTATATTTTAATATTATTTACTTTCTATGGTTTATATCTAATATGAAATATGAGTGTAAAGAGCGAAGAGATTGCATTCTATCCGTCGCCAAAAATGGTTTGTCTTCTGGTTATTGAGATGCAGATGGGAGATCGATCGATTGTCACGGTCTGATCTCAAATTGAAAACAATTTTATGTGGATTAATTATTGGGTTCGGGCGTAAGACAACACGATTCCATAATCGCTACGATACTAACATAACTAAATTAAAAAAGCATACATTACTTCGGTATTGCTCTTGAAAGTATTAAAATTCGTTTGATATGGAAACTTCTCAAATGGATTGTGTGCGTAAATTTAGGATGGTAAAACAAAAGACGAAAGCGCATTTTATATGATTATAATTGCTCACAATTATCTCTTGTACTATAAAGACACGCTTCACGATTAATATTTGCAATTGATTGTATATTTACCTGAGTACATTTCATAAACATAGACCGATATATACGTGATCCAATCTTTTCGTGGATCGAAAGGAAAAGCCACTCCAAACGGTAATAACAGGATTGTGTCTTGCCCCATGGCAAGTTTGACTATCGTCACCAAGCCTGGTGCAAGCTCAATATTCCAGCACGCCAGCATACTACCCCAATAATATACTGGAAAACAAATTTGGTTTTGATTTAATAAATTAGATCAGATTCTTGGGGTCACATTTCAAAGAAATCAAAGAATTATAAATTTAACCACAGAATCAACAGTAATCTGTAACTTCATATCGATAGCGATTTAAGGAACTAAATATTATGACATTATCCGGTCAATATATTCTTGAAGCCTTGTTGTATGTACAAAAAAACTTTAAACGATTTTAAAACAAATGGTGACTTTCACCAGTATAATACGCGTAATAGAACTAATTTGAGTGTGCGACCAACCAGGCTCCAGAAGATAAACCACTCCTTATATGGAAATTGTATTCGTTTTTACAAAGAACTCCCAAGCGAGATTATAGAATTATCACTAAATAAATTCAAAGCCCTCGTTAAAAGAAGATTAATTAATAAAGCCTTTTATAAATGTGACGAATACTTAAATGACCCTAATCCTTGGGATTGATTTGCTCCAGTTCAAACAATTTGTATTAAAAACTTGGCGATTGAAAAGAGTGGCGGAAAGTTTCTTGCCAGTTCTTCTTACCCGCTCTACGCCCTTGACTTGTTGTAAATGTAAATTTACAATTAATTTAATTAGTTTTTTTTTGACGCTTAAGTGTACATGTTTACCTATATGAATGAAGATATTTTTGAGTTTGAGTTGGAGTTTCATTTGTTTTTGTATGCCATTTCGATACAGTTCTTTCATAATCCGTAGGGCTGATGACGAGACCTTGGAATTTGAAACGAGACGTGCCTTCTAGCAATGTGACCAACAGTGCGTGGCTGTATCACTTAACATGAGGTCCCTGCTTGTTTACCTCCTATTACATTGTATAAGAAAAATCTATAATAAGTATAGCTGTATGAGCCCAGTCGACAGGCGAAGTAATGGATAATAATAGAAGTAAGTAAATTATCATAGCGACGAAAGTTGTTAGCGCCAAAATAAGATTAAAATTGTTACCCACTTTTTAGACAAAGATCCATTCGTTTGAATATAAATTTCTTTCTTTGGATTTGTCGTTCGTTTAAATTGCCTTTGGTCCAAGTTGCACCCAGTTTCTCAATAAGTTCAGCAATATTCTTTTTTTTCGGCATGAGTAGGATTCCTTTGATTGTTGCTACAAAATATTATATGAATAGAAATCGTAAGGCTTTATGCTTATTGTAAATTTATAGTAAAGTGTAGCCGTTATATTTTATAGGACTTTAGTAAAAAACCTCCAGTGATGCAACAACCTTTTTAGGTTTAGGCGTCACATTTCTGTAACTGTTTCATGATCATCTAAATCAAATCAAATCAAAAATCATTTATTCATGTTGGTAACATAATGTACACTTATGAACGTCAAAATATACTTTAAATGATTCTAATGTTACATATACTGCCAGTTCTCAAATCGAGGGCGTAGAACGGAAGAGAACAACTGGCAATAAACCCTCCGCCAATCTTTTTAATCGTCAAGTTTTTTTACACAACGTTTGTAAGGAGCTGCAACCATTACATCATGTTCCATATGACATGTTGCGTAATAACTAATACAAAGTAGTCGATCCTGTGCCTGACACACATCTAAATTTGAGGCAAGTCGGTTTCCGCACGTTGCTTTCCTTTAACGTTGAAGCGAATGTTTAATACCCACAAAGACAGACAGTTCATTTTTGTACTGCTGGGCATCGAACCTACGAACTTAGGGGTGACAGACGCACGCTGAAGATACCATCACTGCTCGATTTATGTATACAGATGTAAAAGAAAAAAAAAACAGTGGCTCTTTAGGTCTTTAGCCTCAGATTTCTGAATGTGTTACATGATCATTTTTAAATCTAATAGGCAAGTAGGTGATCAGCCTCCAGTGCCTGACACACGTCGTCGACTTTTTGGGTTTAAGACATGTCGGTTTCCTCACGATGTTTTCCTTCACCGTTCGAGCAAATGTTAAATGCGCACATAGGAAGAAAGTCTATTGGTGCGCAGCCGGGGATCGAACCTACGACCTCAGGTATGAGAGTCGCACGCTGAAGCCACTAGGCCAACACTGCTCAGCCACAGATGTAAAAGCCAAAAGCCAAAACGACGTTGAAATTCCGGTCGTCACATAATCGTTAACAAAGATATAGATGAAATGGACTGAGTAAAAAGTTTGGCGTCGTGCCTAAAGGGCCTCGCTGAAAAAGTTTTCAAAACATATTTTACTCGTGTTCCTTTTTCAAGAAACTTCATACACCGGGGTATGAAGTATTCTTAGTATGAGTTTTATGTACTTTGAAAAGGCCAATTAAGAGCTATTTAAACAGACTTCAAAAACTCTGAAGCTCAAGTGGTCAAGTATGCCATTTCCATTCCTGAGTTCGTAGAATCGAAGCCCAGATGTGCGCCAATTGATTTTATACATGCGAATTCGACCTTGTGATCGTAGATTCAAAAAGTCGACGGCATCTGTCAGGCACAGAAGAATGACTGACTAACCTACTTGCCTACAGAAAACCCAGACTTTATCAAGACAAATGTACCCCCTTTGTTTTAAACCGGAATAATTTTCAAACAATATTCTTATAAGGCCTTCATACACGGGATTTAAAAACTAATGAACACGTGTGCTTAATGTCATAACTAATAGAGGAGAACTAATTATTGTGCTTAAGTGGATGTTGGAGTAGGGTGAATCAAAAAATTATTTTACAATACAAAATTACAGGAAGTAATTTTATTTAGAAATGTATGTGTTTGATAGTACAAATCGAGGAGGGCTAAATTTGTGTGTGAAAATTAAAGACGAGTAGGTGTATAGAAACGGCGGGTAATGTTTAATATTCAGAATTATTTAATCATTGCTTTGTGCCATTTTCTGTTCCTATATGTGGATTACAGTAATTTCCGTTACAAAACTACAAATACATATGGTTTAAAGATGTTTTTCAATACTTTTTTGTCATTAAGTTTATATATGTATACTGTATACCTACTGTAATGGTTAATATTTATTAAACCAGCATTGAAGATACCACTAAAATCCTGGTGCAGATGTAACTGGATTTCAGGTTTTGAAATGTTGTTTAGTTAGTAATAACTGTATGTATTTAATCAATCTGTCAGTTTATGTACCAAAATGATAAAAAAAAATATGACTTATATATTCTATATTGCATATCATACTTACCTTGTATCATAATCAAGAAAATCGAAATCTGGTACGCAATCTCCGATAGTGAAACATGCCTCGAAAACATGTTGATTGTATAAAGAGCGTTGCCTATAAAGAATACTATAATACATGGTATCATGTATAATATATGTATTTTTTTCCAAATGGAATAATCATTCCATATTTGAAAATTGGACCGGCTCAAGACATCAATACTTAGAAAGAGTGGTTTTGACACTTCCGCCGGAAGTCGTTCCATATTGGTGGCTAATAAACAAATTATCAATTGCTTTTATACTAAAGAGTATGAATTATTAATTTTGTTGGGGCATATAATGTAATGTTTCATTTGGAATTCCGTAACACATGGAATGATATCGATAATGAATTGTGTTTGCCACTGATTTTATTTTGTCTGTCTTATTGAATAAAAAAATTTTTTATTTTTTTTATTTTTTATTTTACAAAATAATTTAATATATCAACGTATGTTACATTAGAAAACCGCTGTGGTTTATATTAATGTAACCATAGCAATCTTGTTTAGTAGCGCGACAAATGCATATAAAAGTAGTTACTATATTAACAACTCTCTCTCTCTTCCATCGGCAGCTCATGTCTGAGCGTCGTAGTCAGAAACAAAGTACTAGAGCGGACTATCTGTTTCCACCGGTTTCTTGTCCATCATCGACCACAGTGCCTATAGCTGGTGCTTACCTCGCTCAACGAATAAGTATCGCAATACAGCGATAAAATGCTGCTTTATCATCTTTTAAATATTATTATGTATATAGATAGACACATTACATTTTATACGGAACTAATTCATGCAAATTAGCGAGTGAAATCACACCTGTGTGGTTTAAAATTTTATATGCGTTAGATTTTGTTGCATTTTGTTGCGCGTTAAATTACAAGCCGATAACAATTTTCAGATTACAGAGCTAGACCAATTTATATGCAAACGTTATTGTATATTTTATACTAAGGCTGTGTGTACATTGTGAAGAGTGTTAGAATAATGATGTGGTCGAACCCTGGTTGTGAACTAATGAATTATTCTTTCTATGTGCGCAAATTAAACCTCAAACCCCAATGGGGAGTTTCGGTGTTTCATAAATATTTTTCTTTAGAAAGAAGTGGGTTTTGTGAGACAGTTTGACAGACTCAGCCAATTTTCTATCGCCGGTTTCTCCGCGATATTTTCCTGCACTGTATGAGTGTCAGAAGTCCATACGTGCAGAGTCTTTCAAACAGAATGGCAAGACCCCATGTGTTGATAGTCGCTCGCTAAGCCAAAATCGTTAACTTAAATAGACATAGACATAGATACATACACAGAAACACACAAAATAACAATAATCAAGGGAAAAAAAAAAAAATTGTTATCGAGAGATAATCCAGCTTTTTTAAGCACAAGGTGCGTTTTAAATAAGTTTTAGAATCGATCATTCCGCCATAATGCAACACTGCTTAAGTGAGATCCCAGGTTCAATAAACCTCAATCATAAATAATCATTGGGATCAGACAAGAAACTGATTTGCACAAATTGACAGATCTATCAGGTGTATGTCCGAAGCAGGTAGGCCTGAGAAATGCCAGCGGCACCGTGACATGGGTCTATCGGGTATCCCGACTATTAGATCCCATTAATACATTCCGATATCGTTCCGGAATCTTTCCTGACCAAATTGACCTTTTGTACTCATCGCGGCTCAGTTTGTTACATCTTCCTCTTTAATATCTAATCGATAAAAAGATTTACTAAGTTTATACTAGTGGATTGATTCGATAGTGCGCACGCACGGCAATGATAATATCCTCCATTGTATGGAGACACATGTCAAAGAATCTAAATTTAATATACATTTTCATTAATATAACGTAACAAAAAAACAATTGCTGGCCTTAAATTATAATATTTAAATATATTATTAAAAGGAGTCCCTTTAGGCAAGGTTCCGAAGATACTGGCAGCAAGACTAATTCTTTGTCCGAGCTGCCAGCTCTTCGGTCTTCTCTGATGTCGGCGAATCTTTATCATATTCATCATATTTCCTTAAAAAGCCTTAGAGGGGTCTCGACACCGAATCGGACAAATCATGTTCCAGACATTTCTAAAAAATATTATAACAACCAGTAACAATTACATAATCTAACAAAACCCTTGCCATATCAACCCAATTGCTAGATAACTTTTTGCTTATCAGCTATGTAAGAGTATGCTTAACCCACCAGATAATAAAAATATTCAGTTCAACACTGACATCGCAACGGCCATTTATTGTTATGAAAAATGTTACCATTAACTTAATTTTTGCAACTGAAATTTTCTATCGAATTATAATATCGGATCGGATTCCCTAAGGCGCAGATTATAAAATAATAATCATAAAAAATTATATTATATTTATAATATTAATCATATAATATTATATAATATGGGAAATAAGATTATATAATAAAATTATGGTGGCTATATGTTTCATATATTATAGCCACCAATACAACGACGATAGTATAGGTAAGGGTGTGTATGTGCCTTGTGCTTATGATGCAGGTGATGTTCTAAATACTCCTTTTAAGTATATTCTGCGATTAAACAAGTGAAGGCTTTTAGTCGTTGTCGCCGGGCGGCGCTATTCAAAACTGAGTGTTTTTGCATAGCTTGTGTTGATGCGAGGAACGTGAAACAAACCACGATTACTAGAATGGTAGGAAGGAACACGGCAGCACAAATACATATGATTTATTAACACAGGAAAACCGGTGACTATATCGATAGATATAAAGGTAGATGACAATCTGAAGCACGAACATTATGGCTGATATCCCGTTCTTGCCAACGACTTCCCTTATCTACGATAGGCTTTCTCACAGTAAAGGAAAAATGGCAGCGTTCCAAATATTATTGGGACGCCGATAAATGTGAATTGGTACTTTCATTTTTCTCTTGGAATAACGGATTTTATTTCTACAAATTGATTATACAACTGCACGTCTCTACTTTTATATGTTTGAAGAGTATTACAGATTACTGCTATCAAAATGGGCTAAGAGGAAATGGATAATTTTTATTTATTACTGCTTTGCAATTTTATTTATTTATTTATAGCCTTACTAGTGACCCGCCCCAGCTTCGCACGGGTGCAATGCTGATGCAAAGCAGGTTTTTATTATGTATTGTTATTTCCGTCGCTGGAAAGCTCCGATAATATACGCGTTCGATCGCTGCTAAATAAGCTGTAATGGGCTGTATAGATCTATATTAAATGAACAATGTATTCAAGGTATTTAATTGGTTAAGGATTAATGCTGTATTGGTTAAAATCGCTTCGAAAATTATCCATTATTTGTCGTAAAAAGTAAATGACAAAAAAAAGTTATTGTGGGTTATCCATTAGAGATAGACATATACCATCACGGACTTTTCTGTAGACCTTTTCAATGTGTACAATACTTAGTACATTATTTTGATAAAGCTCGTAGGGTTCAGCTTGCGTTTGCAATGTAAGCGGAAAAAATGTAATTATTTACGACATCACATTAGAAACCTCAAAAATAACAGTACTTTTCCACTATTTAATGGGTGTTATTATACATATAAACCTTCCTCTTGAATCACTCTATCTATTAAAAAATATCCTTTGCGTAGTTTCAAAGATTTAAGCATACAAAGGGACATAAGGACAGAAAAAGCGACTTTATTTTATACTATGTAGTGATATCAGAATACAAGATATATACATAACAGCTATTGTTTTTGTTAATCTACGATAACTGATTCAGTGTACCTACGGGCAAAGGCCTTCCCCATTCCCCCATTTTTCCTTATTGTATATCAATCTCGTCCAGGTCTTTCCAGCCATTTCCAGAATTTCGTCGGTCCACGTTTTAAATTGCCTACCTCAGTTGGTTTTATGGCCTCTTGGTTGCGATGCTGCTTTGCAATTAGTCGGGTATAAATATATTTGGCTGAACAGTTTACTAATACTACCTAATAAAGTAGATGTGTAAGAGAAATTAATACTAACGAACAAAGTTTACAGAACATACATTGGTCTGAGTGAAACGAATTTATCTTAGTAATACGTAAACACATTTATTACGTACTTATTTAGTGCATTAGACTTAGGGCCGGTTTTTTGATCCATAGTTACCGCAACGAATGGCCAAAAAATGCTACTAATGGTTAAATATAAGCAAAACGTGTTTTTGACAAATGGTCAACAAGATCAATAGTTAAATTCGTAACCATTGGTTGAAATATCTAACCAACCGATTCTGAGCGGTTAAACAATATCGCGGATGGTTAGCCACTCAGTCCTGTCAGTAGATATTGCAAATAATTTCATTGTTGTTATAAATTTCAAAATAAATATATAAAAAAATAATAATACCTACAAATTACAATCACACGTCTTTCAATTTCAAGGTGTATGAATGAAAAAATCCCACTGATATTATAAACACCAGAGTTTTTATCGGTGGATGGATGTTTGTAACTCTTTTACATAAAAACAAATTTTAAAAACAATAATATATCTGAACATATGAATCCATAAGTTTGTTTTTTTATTGTTAAGTTTCCATGTTTTTATATTATTTTGCATAGTCATAAGAAATTAAAAACAACGGCAACGCACTTGCGGGCGGCAAAAGTAATCTTCATGAACGACAAAATGAATGTTGAATTACAAAGTAATTTATCTTAAATATTTACACAATCTGAGGAAGGATTTGACAACTGGCAGTAAATAAAAAAGTAAAAATAAGTTTCATGAATATTTCGGCTTTCTTACTATTTTTTATCTTTACAAACATTAACAGTCAATTAAATTTTTTCGTTTTAAAATCTGTTTTAAATTCATATACCACTAATTGTCGTCTAGTAACCCACTAGACAAAGGCTTCCTATAGTGGCTACTAGCGGTATATGAATTTTATACAATATATTAGTCATGAATAAAGTTTTAATTATTATTTAGTTAAAACCGTACAATGACCTGTTCGTGGATTATAACTGTATATGAATAACCAAATCGTATTATGTTTGCAAGAAGCAACCTCGTCTTGCAATGCTTATACAACTGTTAAGTCTAACTTAACATCGCTCGTATGAGATGGCTAAACACATTTAGCACGCTGTGTTGAACTGATCATAGAGTAGCATTTAACAGAGATACTCTTATTTCATGGAGTCTCAAGAAGTTCTTAATAATTACATACAAATTCTTAAAAATCTCTCAAAAAAGGTATTTAAATTAAATTCTGCAATAGTAAGAATAATGTAATTTGGATCATAGGTGGGTTTTGTATTTATAAGTTTAAGTTAAGTTTGAACCACAATCCCCAATATTCTATTCTTATTAGTACGTAACTCTACTTTCGCCACATAAAACCAAACGTGCAAATGGAAATCTGAATCTAAGATAGTTAGATTTAGGTCGGAGGAAGCGCACAACCACTTATAACAACTAAACGAACTATATAAAAAATATAATAGAATTTTACAAAGTATTTATCCTATTATATGAAATCATTGTAAGCCTGAAGCCATGAAATCACGAACATTCAGAGTTTTATATCTATATCAAATTATTTTACATTTGCAGTTTACAAAGCTTTCGCAATTGTGCAGATTTAACAAGCCATCGTTGGTTCGACAGATTTTTCCGATTTGTAACCCAGATCGATTGTACTTGTATCTATAAATATTGTTGAATATAAAAGCAATACTTCATGATTCATTCATAGCAAATAAAAGGCGCATTTTTAATTAGTTCAAACATTTTTAATGAACGGAAAACTTGCCAGCTTTATTACATTTGTGGTTCAGAAATAAAATAGTTTTGAATAAAATCTAGGACATTTATACCATCAATGGGAATTATTTTTTTACTTGTTTCAAAGATTCTGTATTTAAATTATAATAAAATAGGAATATTACTTATGTACTAGTTAATTTCAGAGTATCGTTATCGTGAAAAAATTATCAGATTTAATTGAGTCGTTTCTTCTGCATATAATGTTGGTAGGATTAATTTTAAACATATTTAAGGAAACTGTATTTTAGTATTCTGATACAAGAACTAAGAAGAAATTATTAATGGTACTCTGATCTGGTCTGATCAAAGATTAACCTTTCATAATTGTACTATTTTCATATATAACTTATTTTGTATTATAAAGCGTACATTATTAATTTAAAACCTATTAAAATAAAAACAATTAAACAATTAGGAGGCCAGGCAACCTTGGCTTAAGCAATCTCTTCCAGTCAGCTACGGTAAGCGCAAAAAGTGCAAAGCTAAAACTAACATAGGTATAATTATAAACTCAAAAAAACTAGACACACCGAACAATGAAGCGAATAGCAGAAATGGACCATGATTAATGTCTATAGTTTAAAAAGTATAGTAAAGTGTTGAGCGAGAAATAGTTGACCGGCGGAACGGAGTTTCAAATGACAATAGTTTTTGTCCGCTTTAGTGAAAGCACATGTATGAAAATCATCGTTACGAGTGTAGCGTCCGTAACGGGTAGGTTCCGATCGCAGTGGATGGCTGGCATAAGGCCTCTGTGTCACACCTACTCTATATACCTCAAGCTGTACAAGATTGATTTGTAAAGCGTGTGCAAACCAGTCAGGTGGAATTCAAAATCATATTGTCACGTGTCCCTTATTTGATTGTATAAAGCAATTCTGAGACGAATCTTAAGCAAAATTGAAATTCAAAAAGTCAAAAAGCAATAGCTGAAAACGGCGTCCATTATTGTTCTAAGAAATTTTGAACAAAATTCTGCAATATTGAAACTTCTTAGAAGTCAAGTAAGTGTAGTTAAAGTAAAAACGTACAGTATTTAAATGGAAATGGGCATGACATTTTGCTAGAGCGCGAAAAAGATGAACATCTTCATGGAACTAACAACAGACTCTGGAGATCACTGGAGACCGAAGAGCTGGCAGCTACCTCGGACAAAGAATTAGTCTAGCTATTCAAAGGGGGAACGCTGCCAGTATCTTCGGAACCTTGCCTAAAGGGACTTCTTTTAATACTATATCTTAGTTATTACATCTTAAGGTTACTTTTTGTCTTTTTTCATGTATCCTATATCAGTTTAGTTTATTTTTACTTTTTTTTTTGTTTCTGTTAAGTATGTTTTTTCCTTCTTATTGTATTTCTCAATATGTATTTTTGCACTTCTTGCCTACCTTATGTAATTTAATTCATGTTTTTTTTTCCTTTACTCACAGTGGTTGTCTGGAAGAAATCGCTCGAAAGCAATGAGGCCGCCAGTTGCTTTTCATTAAATTATCTTTAATTCTTTTTTCCTTTTATGTAATGCAACGAAGTGTCAATAAATAAAAATAAATAAATATATTACAATTATCTATAATTATATTTGTCTTATTGTAAAGGTACATTAATCACCAAAGAGATCGATAAAGATGAACACTAGAAATAATGAAACCTACTGGTAAGAGATAGGACGACAAAAGAAAAGATGGACAGATGACATTATAGAACTAGCGAGGAAAATCTGACAAAGAGAAATGGAAAATATTGAGAAGGCTTGTACCATAAGGGCAATAGAAAAACTAGACCACAAAAAAAAATTGTTTAAAACTCATACTAACTTAACTAATACTAATATTACGGAATGTAAGCTAACCAATCGTTGAATGGATTAATAAAGATTTAATAATAAAAATAATTTAGTATTTAGAAGTTTCTCAATGGACAAAGTAATAATAATTATAATTAAAAGTGGATTATGAAAATTAAACGACATGAAAAAGGTTAATCCCTATGGCAGTATACCTCTGACGCTGACAGCATTTCCCCGCTGTGTTGCGATAGTTATTCGTTGAGCCAGGAAAACACCGCTACTATCAAACATATATACTATTTAGTGTAGGTTTTATACATAAAAATTTCAAAAAAAAAAACAAACTTTCTTATTTCTATTCATTAATCAGGTTACTTAAAGTTAATTAATTAAACCATAATTAGTACAAACATCGTTTTAGGAAAATTGTTACCATTAAACAGTAATTAAAATAGTGCCTTTATATGCCTCCGTTCATCCCCAATCTAAAGAATTTCCTTCATTCAAATCAGGACAAGGCGACACGAGTTTAAAATTTTCATGACTCATTTCATTTACTTAGAAAACTATAAATCTCATTACAAAACTTTGAAGCCCTATTCGCTGCCAATTCGAATAAATTAGTCTTCCAGGAGAAAATGTAACCGACTCTTTATTTATTTAGTAGGACAGTATTATTATTACCTATTATTTTTTTTCTCCCCACTATAATAATAAATAAAAAAGTGATTATTCATTTTAAGAAGGTTCATTTTCATTCCTAAGTGTAAGATTTAAAAACTCTTTTAAGTAAAAAATACCTGTGTCAGGGTTCCCAGCTCTTCCATAAACAAACTTAATTCTTAATTACATTATTGAAGCTTATTTTATTTATCTCTTTTCAACCGTTATCAACACGCCTGAGTGCGTGAGTAAGTGTATGGGTGCAAATGTGTGTGTGAATGAGTGAGTCAGTGAGTGAATGAGTAAAGTGTGTATAAACATTATAGATGTAATTCATCTGCACTATGTGGTAAATCAGTGACGGCAAGTAATTGGTTAGGATATTCTTCAGCGGTGCGGCCCAGAATTTCTCACTGTCCTCACCAGTTGCGGTCACCACACTACACCATGTGGAATCAACTGCCGAATCATTTCCAAATCAAGTGGATTCAAAGTTATTCATAAAAACAGCCTACCAATTCCTAAATCACGCTATCAAAGTACTCGAATCTTCCAGCATTGTGAGCGTCAAGTGTGCCTATTGCCCATGTGCTCCCTTTTAAATGCGTGTAATATATAAATGTAATTATTATAACTAATTTAAAAATAAATGCTAGATGTACCTATAAATGACATCATTATTATCTGTTTAATATTTTATACTCGATTGTTAAAACTAATAATTCTAAGCAAACTTATTTTGTCCTACCGTCATTTTGTGAATCACACTTGTTTGTTAACGGGTATAAAAGAGCGGAGCTACAGTGGCTCGTTGACTTTCAAGGTAACATCTAAGGTACGATATTATTTTGATTACTATTTGATGATGATGTATATTGTCCATTTATGTTTTATGATTGGCATATTGTTATATGCGATAGTCTCTGGTTATATACTGCAAGATAAATAAAATGTGATTATGAATATAATCCTTTTATTTATATTTCCCTTTAATACATATTTCCCCTTAATACCTAATAATAAACAAGATTCTAGTTATATATCTACAGCTTTTAAAATAAAATATATAACACGTGCTTTAAATTCATTATTTCAACAGTCTTGAATCACATGTATGTTGAGTGATAAAAAACGTTTAGAAGTGTTGCATTTCTTTTGAATTCCTATTTTATATATAGAAAAATAATCATGACAAAGGTTTGGTCAGTCTTTTGTAGCCGAAGTTTAATTTTTCAGTGCCGTACGTCTGCAGGAAGCTGTAATGAGTAGATGCAGAGAGAAGAAAGTGCACACAATGCCGTCAGACACTGATGAATACGTCGCAAAGCTTGACACTCACTGACTTTATAAAACTACTAGTGGATTTTGTATTGAGCATTTTATATTATTCTACGCATGGGCGGAACGTGAATTTGTGGGCCGATCGAAAACAAGCGTCGGGGATTTCGCCATGCCGTTCGATAGACGCGCATCGCACATAAGTTGATTGATCTTAGGGATTCCAGCTTTATCTAGGATTTATTTAGATGTCAAATATTTAATAATTAAAAATATCGCCTATTGTTTTTAGCGAGGCCCTTTGTATCTATGAGGCCCTGTGCTGCAGCTCAAAATGCCCTTCAGTAGATCCTGATTCTACGCTAGCATGAGATGATCTAGAGATAGGAGCAGGCAGGTATATAAAATCCTATTAATAATTGTGAACCGCGACAGCCACTGCATAATCACCTGTGGTGCCCTCACCTTATCTTGGTGAAATGAAACAACTTTGACGAATTTACCACGCCGTTGGTCACGCAACAGTTTTACTTGTCATGTTGTATTTGTCTCATGATCCCCACAGATAAATGCCATCAGAATTTCAGACAACAGTCTCTTCTAAGTTATGTACTGTCTGGGTCATAATGGTGAAGCCATAGTTATGAATCAAGGCAAAAAACGTCTCAAAAAATCAAAGGTTTGTGGATTTTTCAGTACCGTTTGTTTCTGCATGTCAGAAAGCATTCGGAACTATCAGCGCGCTGTCAATTAGTACACAAATATTTTTGTATGGGCAAATACTCCCTACAGAAAATATAATTTCCTGTGCTATAAAACAAACACTAACTATATTATTGTATAATTTTTGTTTACCTAAATTAGATTTACATAAAATAGTAGTAGTATATATAATGTAAACTTTAATAAATAAATCAACACTTCTCGTATAATATGATACGAATATCTCGCCTTGTGTTGTGTTGTCACCCAGTGTACGCCGACCTTAGCAGATTACATGATGAATAGTGGGCACAGATTACACGATGTTTGTCTCTGCTAAAAGGTCGCGGTTTTCCGTAGATGAACCTATATTTTTCAGTAAAATATAAATGAAATTGTATAAGTAATATTTTTATTTGTGCATTACTATTAATCTTAATCCTATATATTGCTAAACAAATAAAGAATTTTGTTATTTTTTGTTTTTGTTACTAATTTTATTTCACTTGTAGCAGACCCGACAGACGTTGTCCTGCATGATATTTAAAGCGATAGTAAATTGAACAAAGCATGAGAGTACCGACTGCAGCGCCATCTGCCGGCCTCATTTGTGAAAGAAAAAAGAACATTCAAATCGATCTAGCTGTTTAAGTTATAGTTACTAGTTAGTTAGTTAGTTAGTTTATATTTAATAATAAAAAAATAGTGTGTGTGTACTAGCGTACACTCGTAAGAAGTGAAACTTCTTTATTACGCTATTTTTCAAAAAATAATTTACTATATGCAACTTTACAGAAATTGGTTAAATAAAGTTAAATTAGATAAAGTTTAATAAAAGGCTTTTATTATCATAGACATAAATACAAATTCTACGATTATTTCATTTTAGCTTATTACTACAAAGATTATTATTGAATTTCATTAATTATAATAGAATTATTACTATCATTGATGTCGTTATTATATATTTGTGTTATTAATGGCTTATGGTAACTGAAATACGAAATATATTGTTTACATTCCACAAAATTTAATAACCGAGCGAAAACTCCATATATAACTCCATATATATATATATATATACCAATCCCTACTCCGCTGGAAAAAGTATACTTCGAATCACGCGTGGTAGGGATAAGAAAAAGATGGCGCGTAACGGAAGAATGTCACGCGTAACGAAAAAATGTTACACTAAATTTTTTTCCAACCCCGATAAAGAAGTTTCACTTCAATAAAATTCCATTTGCCAAAGGCTTAATATTCCTTGTTTCTCTAATAACCTCTCACGCTTGTTCTCACAATTTAACACTTTGCGGCTTCCCTCGCTTGAAGTTCAAGCTTCAAGTTTGAAGCATTATAAATCATACGATATAGTAGAAATCTACGCACTGACACTTATATATTTCAAAGTAATATATTAAAAATTAACAAATTTAATATGTCTCTGTGGCAGTGTACTTTAATTCTGCCAGCATGCTGTATTGCGATATTATTTGAGTAAAGATAGCACCAGCTCTCACCAGGACACTACCAATCGGGTGCCAACTTTTAAAAGGCTGGCAACGCACTCACGAGCCCTCTGGCATTGATGAGATGGGCGTCACTTTACATTAGCCTCCTGCCTGTTTGCCCCACGTTCTATAAAAAAAACTTAAATCTTCATGAAACGTCTGTGGAAATTCCAGTCTCTTAAAATTACAACGGTTTATGTTTCAATGCGAATAATTGTTTAACTATTGATAAGTTTAATTAATCAGAAAGAAAACTTCACAATAAACTTAATAACGTGCGGCGGTTTAAACTTGCGATCTCGACAAAAATTTTACAAGCGTATAAATGAAACAGAGTATATTTTCGAATACGTATCGTTTAGCAGGCGATAAAACGTATGAGGCTAGAGTGGAGGGCCCTCCAACTGAACGCTAGCGATGGTCAATTGACTTTGAAACTAGAAAACGATCGCTCTTTCAAACTACGAGTACAGCAAATTGGTTTTTCTTCCATCAGATAGGGAATATGTTGGATAACGTTCGTGTAATGAAGAAATAATAAAGCTTATATTGAGCTTGCGTCTACGCTCAGACTCTGTTTCAATTTTTAAATCATATTAACGATATTGTTTGTTGTTAATATATATATTTTTAACTAGTATAATAAATAAATTCAAAATCAATCAATCATCAATTATTAATTCATGTTGGTAACATAATGTACACTTATGAACGTCAAAAAAAGAAATTTAATGTATTTAATTGCTTCTAATTTTACATTTAGTATTTAATTTTACAAATCAAGGACGTAGAACAGAAGAGAAGAACTGGCAATAAACTCTCCGTGACTCTTTTTAATGGCCAAGTCTTTTCTTCAACCAATTAAAAATATAATTGTAGTTATTTCTAATATACCTAATAACTAACCTTAAAATATAATAAATAAAATACATTATTAAAAGGAGCCCCTTTAGGCAAGGTTCCGAAGATACTGGCAGCGTTCCCCCTTTGAATAGCTAGACTAAAGTTTTGTCCGAGCTGCCATCTCTTCGGTCTCCTGTGATGTCGACTAACCTTTTTGATATTTCCCTAAAGAGCCTTATAGCTTTAACTAGTTATATAATCTAACGAACGATTTCAAAGTGAAGTAACTCTGGATATCCTGTATTCTGTAGACCTAGTTGTTTATCAGAATGATCAATCTGGTTATCGGTGAGTTTAGGCCAAAGCTCGTTCTTGAGAAATTTGAAAATGGCACTTTTGAACATAAATAGAGTATAAATGCCCCTTCCAAAATGTAATTTCTCATAAAGGAAGGACACAATTTTATCGAATCAAGTTTTTTTATGTACAATAGCTAATAGTAGTAATTAAAAAGAGTGGTGGAGAGTTTATAGCCAGTTCTTCTCTTCCGTTCTAAGCCCTTGATTTGAGAACTGTCAGTAAATGTAAATTTACAATTAATTTTTTGTTGACGTTCATAAGTGTACTTGTTAACCTATATGAATAAAGATATTTTGATTTTTGAGTACGTGCGTGTCACATTCTCGTGCTAGCAAAATTACAAAATGAAATACATATCATATATTGGAATCACTCGCTCAATGACAGTATTCGCCAATATATAATATCAAATTTTGGCTGAATGACTTCAATATGAGAACGTCAAGAGACGTTACTAAGCCGATTCCGCCGAAAATGGGACAGGAAATTTAATATCAAAATGTACCTTAATAACCTTGTCTTACAAATGAACCTAATTAACTATGTTGATTGAGTATTAAGTCCAATTAATATTTTAGTTAATAAATACATAACAATAATCATAATTTGAAGGCCTTGTATTGTTCCATATTCTTAAATTCAAATTCAAATTTAAAATTCAAAATTTATTTATTCATGTAGGTAACAATGTACACTTATGAACGTCAAAAAAAAGAAATATTAAATTAATTTAATTTTACATTTACTGCCAGTTCTCAAATCAAGGGCGTAGAACGGAAGAGAAGAACTGGCAATAAACTCTCCGCCACTCTTTTTAATCGCCAAGTTTTCTTTTACACAATGCTTGTAAGGAGCAAACAATTTATAATTAATTTATAATAAATTATAAGGCTTAATTTATAATTCAAATGTATAAGCAGTTAAATGTAAGGCGTCTGGGTAAAGCCCTCCACCTTAATTTTGTCTTTTCCACTCTTCTTTCCCCTCAATTGTTGTCTTTAATATCCAGTCTTTTGTATAAGTTGTCCAGGTATCGTGTTACTTAACCATCCCATTGCCATTTTATTATTAGAGCATCGGTTGGTTTAGTTTTTTTGTCTAATATAATAACTGTTTACTGTATTTATCTTTTTATATTTAGTAGATTTATTACCATAGCTCTCTGTGTCGATCAAATCATTAACTTAACTTTTGCTGTACCTAACACCAAGTTTGCGAACTAAGTATTAGAAGTTGTACAAATTGATTGAAGAGTCACCCTTTAATATATCCTTGAAGGGCCAGAAATATTCTATTGTCGGATCCGATAGACGTTGCCCTGCACACGTCCTGCATACTGAAAAAAGTATTTAATAATGTAAATTATTCTTGACCCATTCGAACACACAAAAATCTGTCGAGCTGTTTACGAGCACATGCACTGAATATTTATACATATAGCAGCTGATTATTTGAGAATCCAGATCCCTTTGCAGCGCCATCTGCTGGACTGTTTTGTGAATCTAAACTATTCCACTGAAACGCATACAAAAATTATTCAAATCGGTCCAGCTGTTAAGACAGAGTTCGGTGATATACACACATACAGTAATTATACATATAAGGATTAGTATGTAATTGTTTTATACACAAATAACAAAACATAAATTTGTCTTTTAAAGTTGAGAAGCATTTTTAATATCATTTTATCGCTAGTCATACATACGATTATTCAAAAGATTTTTACTAAAATTCATTCTCATTATTACCTAGTCAAGTTGTAAACACTTGAAACATTGAGATTAGAAATAGTTGCCCGGTGCAAGTGTTCAGTTCCATAATCTTTATAGAAATATGGAACCAAATATAGATTTCATTTTCGAAGTCGCCTATAAATTTTTCATTCCCGTTATAAATGAAACTAGAGATTTTCAGTGCGTGAATATCTTCCTTTATTCAGTTTCAGTGTTGTGTAAAACTATCTATCAAACTGACAATCAAATCTTGTTTAGAATTCCAACTCGTTGCTTTCATTTAAATTTCATTCTGTTATAAAAGGTGTTAAATAGTTTTAGTTGTTCTGTGGCTCTTAAGTAAAATGCACAACGAATTTGCTTCGTTTTGGATTCAAATTCCTTTTATTGAAGTCTTTACTAAGGATATCTTAGAACTTAATTACAATGTATTATAAAATTCAATTTAGTTATTTTAAAAAATGCTAAAGCTAAAATTTAAAAATGCTAAAGAAATATTATTTAGTGGGTTTCTCTACCATATATCAAATACTATCTTATTTAAATAATTATAATAATATATCGTCCTAAAATGGTGGCTATAAATAGTTACATAAGATAGTTGCTGTTATATCTCTCGTTTATATTTTTTATCATATTACGATCTGAATGTTTACAATAGTAACTTAGTTATCATGCCGATCGATAGATGGCAGTTGCTGTGTGTTTTTCTTAGTTATTTAATTGATGTAATTGATATAATAAATCAGTGGCACTACAACCGGTTTAGGTCTTGGCCTCAGATTTCTGAATCTGTTTCATGATCAACTTTTAAGTCTATTAGGCAAGTAAGTGATCAGCTTTCAGTGCCTGACACACGTCGTCGACTTTTTGGGTCTAAGACATGTCGGTTTCCTCACGATGTTTTCCTTCACCGTTCGAGCAAATGTTAAATGCGCACATAGAAAAAAAGTCTATTGGTGCACAGCCGGGGATCGAACCTACGACCTCAGGTATGAGAGTCGCACGCTGAAGCCACTAGGCCACCACTGCTCTATCTATCTCTAATTAAGGTAATTAGTTGTAATAAATAATGCCCATTCAGGCTGAGCTACGCTTTTCAAAAACCCCGAGCTTTTAAGGCCTTTAAGACTAGCGAGACTACAAAAAACTTCTTTGCTCAGTTCATGTACATTTACATACAATTTCGTAGATGGTGTAATTTAGTAATAAGAATGCTATCTTCGACCTAATTTAATCTACAAGTCACAACACAATCTACACACAATCTACACGTCTTAATGTACAAGTCTCCTAGGGACACTTGAATTACTTTCGTCGTATTTTGATTAAGGATAGAAATGGGAATTACTTTTTACGTACTTTGATCCCAGAGTTAGAAAATGTGTTTAAAAATTAGTCGATAACGATTTTTACGATCATTAATGATAGTAGGGTTTTTTCAGGAACAAAAAATATCTCATGCCTACAAAATGACACCAGGCGTTTATAATGTTTAACCTAAGGCAAATTGTACCAGTTATATAAAAATATTATAAATTAATAAATAAAACATTTCTCTATGACTAGGATACTAAAATAACGTCTATGGAAATAAGGTCGGGAAAATCTGAGTAAGTATAAATATAAATAAAAAAGTATAAGTATAAATAAAAAATTTAAAATGGTGTTATACAAAATTTTTTCAAGTGCTCAGGTACTAATTAATAATTGATGCCTTGTAGATGGTACTGATGACCCCAAAGATGGTGCTATCCTCTCTCAACAACTAAGCATACAGCGTGGAAATGCTGCCACCGTTAAAGACCACCATACAGGAATCAAACTTTTTACATTTGTTTTAATTTTCTTTTTATTAATGTTTAATTATCTTTATCATGTAGGTTAGGGAAATTTTAAATACTGTATATGTGATTTACTTTAAAATAATAAATAACCTTACAAAAATCTTGTGAATTCCGTTTCTTAGAATCGAACAAAACATAACTCTCTATATTCTAATATATGTACATGACAGTGATCATAAGTCATAAGTATTAATCATAAATCTTACAAAACATTCAAGAATCATAAATCTTACAAGACATTATAAGAATACAATAAAAATTACTCGAAAAAGCGGTATCATATAATTGACCAGCCCACTACCGAATATGCTGCTGACGCTACTGAGCTAGACAGGTGCCTGAAGCTCCTAGCTTTGTTTTTGCAGACGAAATATGGACAAAGTCAAAGTCAAATAATTTATTTCAATAAGACCAACTAAAATAGCACTTTAAGATAATTAAAATATAAAGATGATTCTAGTTGCCCCTTCCAAAAGGTAGTTTCGTGTGTAGAAGAATGGTAAAGTAACTCCACACCTACTCTTTTAAAATAGGATTTGTAATATTTGTATACATAAATTAATTAATTATACGTGAAATCAATGAAAATAATGAAAATCCTAGGAGATATGGAAATTTCTGCTGATTATAAAGCTTGGAGATGAAGTGATAATGTTAATGTTCTGTGAGAGGTTTCTGTGTGTAACACCGGATAGAGATCTTCAATACAGTGACATAATTTTAATTTTCCTAATTCGTTGGACAGAAGATAGTTGAAAAGTCAACAGTACTCACCAAATGATTTTTTTTTATAGAACAGGGGGCAAACGGGCAGGAGGCTCACCTGATGTTAAGTGATACTGCCGCCCATGGACACTCTCAATGCAGAGGGCTCGCGAGTGCGTTGCCGGCCTTTTAAGAATTGGTACGCTCTTTTCTGGAAGGACCCTAAGTCGAATTGGTTAATAATTGGCTGACTTAATACGTTAAATACAGCATTTAACAGTACATAAAAGTGGCCATATTTTTATTGCTTTGAAGGTAACTTCGCAGCTTAACTTGTGCACTGAAATATAAAAGTTTAAAGAACAAAGCCAGCGATTTAATATTCAGATGAAAATTGCAAAATAAGCCAATGTTTCTTTGTATGTTCGAGTACTAACAGCCGATATTGAAAGTTGTTCTTCTTTTTAATCCGTTGAAAAACTGTAATCGCAGCCGAGGCGACTATAAATCAATACTTGATTTCACAAACTGTTTCGCTTATAATAACTTTCTGATGTACATCTCATCTCTAATTGTAGGTGTAATAATTAACCTTAAAACAATACATATTATGATGCTTTAGCACATTATAGAAAACTGAAATCATGACATATAAATTACTAGCAGATTTGGCCGTTGCTGTGGCTAAGGTTTTTGTTATATTACATAGTAGTAAACAATTCAAGGGAAACGGTAGAACTTATGTGAAAGGTTAGTACTTTTAACACAGCGGCATCTGTTAGAATTTTATCAAATAATAAACAAATATTTGCAATAAAATAAAATTGCGGGTATAAGTTGAGATGTAATCTACCCTATCTGTTAAGTTAGATCACACGGTGTGCAAATTTGATTGATATCGGTTCGGTAGTTTGACAGTCCATCGCGAAAAGTACAACGTGACACGTGATTTATACATATATGTATATATTAAGATAAAAAAATGTGAGCCGTCACGGGACCCCTGGCAGATGTGAAACATCGAAATAATTCTGTGAAGTAATATGCAGAAAAGAACAGATTGTGATAGGAACTAAATATGTCATAATGATAAAATAAAATATTACGATTTTGTTTTCCAGATAACGATGACTATTTATTGAACAAACATTTATTTTCATTAAATACAAAAATTTACTATTGCATATAAATTATATGTATATACCATCATATAGCGTGGCGATGCGTCGCCACGGCATGCGTCGCCACGCCAGAAATCGGTTTTACGTGCGGCTATAGATGTTTCACATCAATAATTTTTGTGTGTTAGGGTTCTAGAACACAGGCGCTAATTAACCATGTAAGTTGAGCCTGGTAGATGGTACCGGTGACCCCAGAGCTGATGCTTTTCTTGCTCAGCGTATAAGTATTGCAATTCAAATGTGTACTTTCAGATGCTGCCAGCTTTAACAGTACATAGAAACCATACTTTTAAAAATTATTTTATTTTACTATTTATCAATTTTTAATTATTATTATTATTGATCCCACAGTAGTCTTTCACAAATCTGTCCGGCATTATCTTGTATCGCTAGTCATATTTTGCGAAATATACGCCGCATGAACAATAAAACTATGTTAAAATCTCCTTTGCTTGAGCTGTTTACTTGATTTTAAATTACTTTTTGTATTTTTATTTGAAACGCTATGTCATTTGATAATCTAGAAGTTCGCTTATTAATAATATATATAATAATAAGGCGAATTGAGTTTCCTGATCTTTTTCAATTACTTAAATAAGTAGATTTTTAAAGATGCTTTTATAAAAGGTTTTTTTTATAGAATAGGGGGCAAACGGGCAGGAGGCTCACCTGATGTTAAGTGATACCACCGCCCATGGACACTCTCAATGCCAGAGGGCTCGCGAGTGCGTTGCGGGCTTTTAAGAATTGGTACGCTCTTTTCTTGAAGGACCCTAAGTGTGTACTTAAACCTTTATTTTTGTATGCGGGAACTTTGCTTGCCTTAAGAATGTTGGAAATTTTTGAAAAGGTGTTCGATTTTTAAACAATGAATTGGGTGTCTTCCTTTTCCGGTAATCTTAGCCAACAGTTCATATGCTTTATTACATTTATATTAAGTACTAATTTCAATATATGTTTTCTAATAAGCGCGACTATCACTTACTGAGACTGCGATTTCATAGTTTCCTGGCAGTGGATTTCGTTCTATTACAGTAAGAAAACGCATTGTTCATACGAAATTGTCAGTCTTTATTATGTTTCGTTGCCTGGAATATATTGTGTGTAACAATATATTTAATACATACAATATTCAGGCAAATCGAAATTTACTTAACAGTATTTCATAATTACAGTGGCCTTAAACTTTGTAAATAGTGGAACAGTTGCTTACATTTCATTACGCTAAGAAAAACAAATAAGTCAAATTCGAGTTTCAAACATGAAAATGTCCAGAAGCGTGTTTTACTTAGTAATTTCTGTGAAATATGAAATCTGAGCGAACAAACACCACAAACCGTCCTAGCATAAGACTCATTCATACAATTTCATGCGTTCAAAACAGTGAAAACAACAATTTCAGTTACATAACTAACACGACAATGTTGCATTCATAACCATCATACTCAGACCCCCATATTAATCTTCACCTGCAGGAAAATCTGCGATGATGTTACTAGATAATAAAACGGGAGAGTTACATTTAAATTGGACACGTTGCCATTCTACGAACGTCGGTCTAGCCAATTAAACTATAGGAAGTTGTAATGAGATCTGCACAAAATTGAACAGTCAAAATGGCTTGTGGATAATGCAAAAAGTTTTTGACATCTTTGTTTGTGTTTAATGGAGTCCTCAGCTGGATAATTCGTCTGTAAGTTTTAGACATTTTAAAAAAATATGTGTTTTAAAAGTTGGACAATCTATCTATCTAGATGAAATGCTGATCAGTGTCCAGATTTAACGCTTAGAAAATAATAAACAGTTTCCTATATGTTTTTGACATAAGTCATGTTTCGCCTCTGAATCTTATCGTTTGATATTTGTTGTACCATCTGTTTCTAAGACAACTTTTTTTCAATAAAGGAAGTAGGTAGCCATTGATTGTAATATCTTCTATACGTGTTCGTGTGTTAAGCATGTGTATTTGCGTTTTAACGCAAGATTGGGAGTTCAAAAATACATATATTATACTAGACTTGTGTAATACAATGTAGCTATTATTTTAAAATAATAAATTTTACCCAATTTTAAAATGTTTTTTTAATGATTTAGCCAAACCCAGACGAGTCCACCATCGGAACATTAATTATACGGTAGAAAACGCACAGGCTTTCATATTCAAATAGAAAAAAGTACTCATACACAGTCGCGAGCGCTCTAGGAACGTGAGTGTCCATGAGCAGCGACAACATTTACGTTCCGGTAATAGGCAAGTCGGTTGCCGCACCTTTATAAAAAAACTAGCTGACCTGGCAAACGTCGTTTTGCCATGTATATCATTTATAATAAAAAATAATTATCTAAAAATTAATAAAATAATACTTTAGGGGTGGACTTCCCTTAACATTTAGGAGGATGTAAAATAGATGCTGTCCGATTCTCAGACATACCCAATCAATCATTCATGAGAATCGGTCAAGCCGTTTCTGAGGAGTTTTACTACAAAAACCGCGACACGAGAATTTTTGTATTAGATACTTTCCCAATTCATAACAAGAAAATGAAAACGTGATTAAATAATCGTTAAGCCTTTATTTACAAATGCCCAATAAAAAAATCATAAAGTTGTTTGAGTAAAAACTTAAGGCACTATAATTCAAATTGTGAACTGCACTTTCACAATACAAACGAGCCTAATTTACATTTACAAAGAGAAATAACTTTAAAAATCTGTTGATCCTACCCAATAAATGAAAGGGTTACACAAGCGATAACGTTTAAGTGTTCGTATTCAGAGACGCTGGCATACACCCAAGAAACTACTGGAAGGCTGCGTTGGCAAAAACTTTCAAATACTGGCAGGTACGATTCGAGTTTGTGATGTGGTTTATAAGTTAAATTGATTTCGGCTATTTGATGTAATAAGCCAGCATTGCCGGGTAAGCAGTAATACGTTTCAGTTCTAATGCCAAGTTACTAAATTGTGCCTTTTTATAATTCTCTATATGTATATTATGAGCGGCTCGTCTAGGCTTGGCAGGGGTGGACATTTACTTTTTAGACATTTTTAGTAGATATGTTAAAAGGCCGGCAACGCACTCGCGAGCCCTCTGGCATTGAGAGTGTCCATGGGCGGCGGTATCACTTAAGATCAGCTGAGCCCGTTTGCCCCCTGTTCTATAAAAAAAAATGTTCTTTCATATTGTGGAACACTTTTGTCTATCATCAATAGTTTATAGCAGCGCATGCGATTACAGATATTTTATAGGTATTTTTTACACCTTTATTGGAGCTTCAATTGGATTTTTTTTTTCTAGCAGTTAAAATAGCCCTTATTACTCGGTGATAATGTAGCATTCAAAAGTGAAAGAATTTTTTAAATCGGTCCAGTACTTTTAGAGCCATACATACATACAAATGTTTCTTCTTTATAATATCAGTATAGGTGAAACGACTATTCACTGGTTATGCAAAACCTTGTGGACCTTAGCTTCCTCAAGTACACTTCGCCATCGCAATATATCGATTGCTTCCCGCCAATTCCAATTTCGAACCCCTATCGTTTTGAGGTCCTTGACAACGCCATCCCACCAACGCAGCCCCGGTCAACTGGGTTTTCTCTTACCACCGGATTGTGAGTTCAGTAAGGACCTCGGGGTTCTGCCATTCGCCATTCGGAGCACATGATGCAGCCAATTGAGCTGTATGAATAAGACGATGTTGGCGTCATCTAGTATTTTATAAAGTTCTTTATTGTAGCGAATACGCCAAACAACGTCGTCGCAAAAAGGGGATTGTGACTAACAATCTTTCTCTAGGTTGGAGGAATTGCACAATGTTTTCCACAAATTTGTGACAGAATTATCAATATTTTGCGATATTTCTGTACAAAACGAGATATTTATTGTAGTGGCTGTGTTTTTGACGTTTTATTAAAATAACTTTTTACTTATATCTTTTAATTTCAGTGTAAGCTTAGTACAACGTTATCAAATCTTGTCTTGTATACAAATGTACATAAATAGGTATTTATACCACGAATAAAATCTCATATGTATGTATAAAAATACCTTTTAGAAATTTGGAGTATTTAAATAGTTTTAAAAAAGGATTTCTAAATTCTATTATTTTATCCTTTAAATCTGAATCTAATACGTATAATCGCTGATCGTCTCTGCCAACTAAAAATTTTTCGTCAAGTGTAGACAAAAGTATGAATTTACAGCAAATATCTCTTCCAAACTTAAATATGTTTCCCGGAGTCCCATACGAACTTTATTGGCGTACTTTCAACTTGAAGACAAATACTTTAATACATCTGTTTGGCGCAGAACATATGAGTTACGGTCAAGGATAAAAATATTTAAGATAATATATAGCAGTATTGACCCAGTGGTGTGAGCGTGTGCTTCTCATAGGTTTGTAGGTTCGTGGTTCTGTGCACCAATATACTTTCTATGTGCACATATAAAATTCGCTTGAACGGTGAAGGAAAACATCGTGAGGGAACCGGTTTGTAGTAAACGCAAACAGACGACGGCGTGTGTCAGGCACCGAAGGCTAATCACCTACTTGCCTTAGATCACATTACATATAGTCTGAAGCCTAGACCTAAAAAAGTTCGTAGCGACATTGAACATTTAACATACAGTTGAATTATCTTGTGGTACAGCATATGCATTTGATATTTTTGTCAAAATTTGTTCTTTGTATAATATTTTTTTTTATATACTAGGGGGGCAAACGAGCCAGGGGGACGCCCACAAAGGCAGTCAACGCAGCCCATAGACACCCATGTTTAGTGGGTGCGTTACCGGCCTTTAAGGGAGGAGTACGCTCGAATTTTGAATTGGTGGAGGTTGGAGTTTTATCTCTCAAGGAAGACCCCCGCCGGTAGTCGATTCCACAGTTCGCTAGTTAGATGTCTCTATCTTCAGATTTCTTGTCAAAATGAAAAATAAATTAATACAAAATAATAATTTTAGGCACTGTAATTACAAAAAATGAGCCTACTGATCGAGTTTATATTACATTATATTTGTTAATAATAACTTTAAAAAAACATTATTACAATTCCTTCACTAATTAATCGACAGGAACTTCGTTGCATCCGGGTGTCCCTTGACACCTCTCAAGTTTTTTTATTACATTGAGGCAGGGGAGTAATTATGCTTAAATATCTATCTACTAGGCTTTGATACCAAAAAGGTTTTAGTGATTCTCATTTTATGTGATTAAGTCCACAAAAATCATGTGCTTTTACGTTGAATGAAAGGGGCATGTTTACATATTGACGACTTAGACTAGTCTATAGATAATCACGGAAATATATAGAAAACTGAAGCCAAGACTCATAAAATTTTTACTTTGTATAGCCTACAGGCATACCTAGATAATAAATTATCCCTTCACTATTTACTTCGGAAACGCTTCAAGGCTTGATTCGAGATCTTTGGAGTTGAGATAAACACTGATTTTATTGTTGGCTTTAATCGGACGAAAAACTTTCTAACAATTGTAATCTTGACTTATTGTGTAGCCAAGCCTTGTGTAGCCAAGTCCACATTTCAAAGATCGTCATGCTCACTTAAATGTCATTGCTTGTGGCGGCGTCCATGCGTCGGGTTGTCTCTCTTCCTAAAATATCGCGAGCGGGCCGATGGCTGGCCATGCGTCATACTCGTGAAGTGTGGTGGTGACTGGTCGAACTTGAATTCGTGTATGCGGTGATATTAGTTGCGTGTTGTTCTCACGAGTATGTAAGTGCGTGCTCCTATTCTCTTCCGTTCTACGCCCTTGATTTGAGAACTGGTAGTAAATGTATAATTAGAATCATTTAAAGTATATTTTGACGTTCATAAGTGTAAATTATGTTACCTATATGAATAAATGATTTTTGATTTGATTTGAGTTAAGAAAAGTTATTTGATTTAAACTGAGTATGAAAACTTTTGAAAAATGGATATTACTTCATGAGCTTCTTGACTCTGGCTTCCTGATTGAGACCTCAGTGACTAAGTGGTTACACTGTATATGTATTAGATCAGAGGGTCCTACGGGAAATCATCCCGAGAATTGTTTAGACTTGGTAGGTGCAAACTGCTTATTAATTTTAAAATCGGTTACTGTGTCAAAATAAAAAGTATGCTTAACATAATAATTATACATTTAAAGTATTAGTAAATAACCAAAAAGTGTTGCTAAACAGAAAAAATCTCACATACACTTCACAAAAAGATCATTTTCCCGGGAAAATTCTAAGAACTAGTAAGGGAGAGCAAGCGGGGTATTAGAGCCTGACTGACGCCGAACTGTGTGAGTAGAGTATACGACAAACAGGTTATGTTGGCAGAGGTGATAATGGTCCGAAACGTCAAAATGCTGTCATTGTCATTTAACTTTCCATCTCGTTAATTATCTGTAATAGATATAACATTGAAGCCGAATTAAGGAGTTAATAATTAATGTCTTAAAATAAAAATGCTGTATTTTTTTATTTTCTTTTTTAACCCGCATTAAAATTATCTAATCCTACCAATCCTATTACAAAACCAACATGCAGCTTGTAATAGGTAAAATACCGACAAGTGAACAGAAATCAGATTTGAGGAAGGAAGTGACCTAAGACTTAGAATCTTGAAAGTTGTATACTTCCTTTTAGCGCGTTTGAGGGTAGAAACGCCATCGTACTGACTATATATACGTACTGTTATATGTTTTGCTTTTCACTATTCCAATTTCAAAATTTCAAAGCTAATCAGTTCGAAATTTAAACAATAAAATGTCTATATTTGACATTGATGCATTTTCTAATGGAATTGATATTGCGAATACAATTTAGCTGTACGCTCGATTTAAATAACGGAGGCACAAAAAATATTATAGCTGAAGCGTTCTCTTTGATATTTTTAGACTGTTAAATGTTTATTTACCGGCTGACCTAGTAATAGCGGCATCTAATATTCATCAAACAGAATATAGCTGTTATATACTCGTATCATAAAACGATTTTACGCGAACCTGTAGAGTAGTATAAAGCGAAAATGCTTTAGATAGTGAGTGCTTGGAAACTGCATAAAGTCTTATCACTAAGGCAATTTGAGACATGAAAATTGTGGATGTCTTTGCTAGTGTATTACTTGCGGTATTATTCGCCTTTAGTTTTCAGAATATTTTATACCGAGTGACGTGAGTATAATAGCTTTGTGATATATTCGTTCATATAATTTTGTATGTTTATATTTTAAAGGAGTACCGAGAGCTTTTTACGCCAGCTTTTTCTTCCGGCCTACAGTCTACAACCTCTGTCTTCTTTGCCGATGAGTAGAGATGACTACTGAGACAAATTTAATGACGGAATAAGTGATATATGTATCTGATTTTCCATACATAATAATAATATTTAATGTATATTTAGTAGACACTTTGAATAGTGCTGGGACTATGGTAAAACGTACGCCTTTGAACGCTGAGCACGAAAATATTTATTTATTTATTTCGTAATCCTACAGCTAATATAAATTATATAATTGCAAACAAATACACTAAAAATATAGCCAAAGATTGAATACATCATACATCTAACTACAAAAAGGTTTAAATATTTACAAAAGGGAACACACAAACAAAATTTCAATACATTTAACTAAGTGGTACCTAATTTGGCTGTGTTGTGTGATTGTGTAAAAGTGTGGGTATGTACGTGATGGTGTGTATGTGGGGTGTGCTCATGATGCACTTTTTAACCACATTCCGCGATAGCCTAAACAATTCAAGGCTTAGTCATATACTGTAAAGGACAATACCGGCATGCCTTTAACCCAAAAATGGACATAATATGTTACAAAAGGTTAATAAATACTTGCGTATTAAGGGAAAATAATGATCAGGAAATCGATATTAATGATATTAATGATTTAAAATAAAAATTTTTTTTTCTTTTTTAACCTCCATTAAAATTATCAAATCCAACCAAACCAATTACAAAACTAACATGCAGTTTGTTATAGGTAAAATATCGACACATGTACAGAGATCAGAGTTGACAAAGGAACTGACCGAAGACTTCTTCCTGAAGGTTGTATACGTCATGTCAGCGCGTTTGAGGGTAGAAACGCCTTCGTACTGACTGGACTGACTGCTGACGAAAATACTTGCGAATCAAGGGAAAATAATGATCAGAAAATAGACAGCGCCACTGGTTTTTCTAGGCATTTCTTTTATTCCTATATTATAAATAAAACTAAACACTACGACAGAAATTTAACGAACAGGGCTAGTACATGGTGCTTTTTATTTAGGCAAAATCATCCAATGATGATCATCTCTTAATTGTTCCATCGCAATTGAAACTCTTGATTTTACATCCATTTACGGGAATTACAAACTTCTAAACTGCAGAGTTACTAAATTAAAAAAGCTTTATTAAAATTTCATTACGTTCTGTGTTTACTTTCCTATGAATTTTATATTCAATAAAAGCATTCAATTTCCTTAATGAAAAATTGGGTAATAAACAAGTAATGGGAAACAAAAAGGATTCGCTTGAGTGGACAATCCAGCTTCATCTCATCTAATGGATGGAAAAGCAAATATTTTCCAAAGTATCTTTGCCATAACTTATTACTCTCATAATTAAAAGTGGGCGCGAGTTTGTTAATAATGTTTCAAGTTTTGCAGAGGTATCCTAAGTGTTTTGAGAGTTAAACAACGATAATGCTGTTTGGTATTTATACTTGTAATTAAAAAGTAATTTAAGCATAATAGAACATTTTAACCTGTGTTAGCGAACAACTGAAACTTTAATTAAGTCTTATAAAACTTAAATAAAACCTTGGCGGGTGGCTCTGATCACAAGTGATGTTACCTTTGATGTGTCGACTGTCTGTTTATCAAATATGTAATGAATTTTATCACGTTTTTTTGAGTGAGAATTTACTTATATTTAAAACAAATCTTCTCAATAATATAACACTCTAGTACAGTGTTACACAATGGCCCACGCCACACAGAGGAGCCCATTTAGTTTTTAAGGGGCCATTTTTTTTATTCGAAAAAATTGTGAAAATTATTTGTAATATCGATTTCAATTTTACTGGTCTCGTTTGCAATTTAAGGGAAGTTTGTAAACTTTATATTAATTTTCAGTAAAAGACAATTTGATCTATTTAAAACAGTTCATGTTTATTTAAAACGCCTTAATATATAACATACAAAACACTATGACTACCGTACTTTACAATAATATCACAAAAGTATTAGAAAAGTTTTCGTAGGATGCACATATTTTTATGCATTCGACATGATTCTGAAATAAGCCATCAGAATAGGTTTTATCTAAAATATTATTACATCGTTCATACTTTATTTGTTTCTTTATGGCATAAGGTAATTTATAAATGTGTATCTCTAATTGGTATGCTATAGATTGGCGCAAAATCAGACATCATCACAGCTGGCGGTTCACTTTCACTACGGTACATAGATGTTGCGTCTACTAAAGGAATATCATCGTGTATATCACGTATCCTATACTTCCACCCTACCATACACGATGTTACACTTAAAAACATTCCAAAAATGGCTCCAGACAACCACACATTAGAGTACACCTCAGTCGAAACTAAAACTTTAGTTTTAACACCGCAAGAATAACTGGAAGCGAGAGTTTTCGTACACAATCTCACTATATATTTAGTAGCAATTTGTGTCTTAATTATCCAACTTGTTATATTCCCAGATACACAAACAGTATGGGGTAAAAGCAAACTATAGTCATTAAATTTAATTACAGGTGTTACTTCAACTGTGTAAGACAATACAGCCCCGTTTATAGTTTTAGGAGGATCCCATTTCACAGAAACGTCACCCTTTTCGCTAGCAGTAACAAATGTTATTGTTGGTATATCAGCATTGATAGCTCTTAATGTTTTAACCATATTTCGAGCCGAGATACTGCATTCTTCAGCAGTACAGGCTCGTAACTGAAATTTGTAATTTTGATACGGTGCTAAACCACCTACTTGGAAGTTTTTTCTCTTACCAATTATGTCTAAAGCTATGTTATGTACATAATTACCAACAGTCTTATTATTTGGCCTCTCAGGTTTGTGGTGACAGTCTTTTATTATATTACAAACATCAAAATATTCGTCTACCATTGCACCAGCGGTTGCCGTTGATAGGACACCGCACATTGACTCACAACTTCTGTCATATTTCTTTGGTGGTCTCATAACTTTGGCATGGACTGAAAAATCTTCTTGCCAGTCAAAATAATCACAATCCATACAATGATTATAATGAATGTTATTTAAATTATGTAAATCTACAAGCGTTACATCTAATTCATACCTTACGATATAAGGAAGGTAATCTAGATGATCAACCCATCGAATGACAATGACTTCGGAAGATGATGCAGTTAATTCGACTATAAACGGTGGTTCCGGTTTACCTACCAATGTTGAAAAGTTTTTTACTGAACTCCGAGCAAGACGTCCAGTTTTCGGGTCAAATTTTTCTATACATATTGCATACTTTGTAGCAGGGCTTAACGAGGTCAGTTGTACTTCTATTGATTTTTCTACTGTAGATTGAATACTAATCGCGTGCCAATCTGAATCACTACAAACTTCTGGAACTATCGCATTGCTTAATCCTAGTGGCACTTTAACATACAAAACTGTGTGCTCACTTGTATTTGATTCTGGATTAAATCTAGCTACAACGTTAGTTTCATTTTTAACATGTATAGTTAAGTTGAAAAAACCTTCATCGCAGCTACCACTGTATCCATTTAGGCCCTGAGGAATTTCTAACTCGGTAGGTGGTACGGGGAATGCAGGCACAAGTTTGTCAATTTCACTAACACAAAGCACTTGATTTCTATAGAATGAAACAGATCCTCTATCGACTTTCAAATGGTGCGTTACATTTTCTGTAAATAATGTCTGTAGGCTATGCATATCATGGATTACTAAGCTGTATTTATCACTAAAAAGATTCTCCCCTCTGATTCGTTTTAATGCGGGAAGGAAATCTAAAGACGTGATGACGAGGGAGCCCCTTATTTCAATGTAATCCGTAACCTCTTGAATACTCGTAAGATAATATCTCAGCTCGTTCATAGTTTCAGGAGGTGCTCTGACGTGAATACTTAAATGGCCTTTGATGTAGACGCATCTTGCAGCTTCCTGAATCGAAGATAATGTTTGTATAGTTACGTTGTTGCAAGTCTGAAATAGAAAATTTATTATGGAAAATGTATATTAAAGCCTTGTTGTGTTATACAAGAGGTTCATTAAAGATATTGTAATATTTCTTTATAAAATTCTTCGGGGATATGTAGAAAATGCATAGACTTACTCACCTTTCCCGCAAAGGTTTTGGCTAAATAAATTTCTATAATCCCCAGTCAGATTTCACTTTGACATTTCTCTGTATAAATATATGTTTAATCCGGATTTTATTCATGGAACTAATGCCACATGGACTAAGCGGCTCATTTCAAAGAGAAATAATCAACAAAATATGAAATATAATTATATAGGGTATTTTCCATAGGCATAACGGGCACCAGGCGCACTTGATGTTAAGTGATACCGCAGCCCATGGACAAGCAAGTGCGTTGCGGCCTTTAAAAAAATTTTAGGATATTAAAGTTAATTTACATTTTTAGCTTTATTTTATGATTTCATAAAATGTTTATCCCTTTCTCTTTTATTATGTGTAAGTACGCTGTGATAAAAAGACAGATAAGTACTTAAACTTTAATTTTAAAGTGTTCTTAGAATGTTGTGTAGTAATAGTTCTGTCAATAAGGCCTATAATAAATAGAAACGAGAACCAGATAAAGACATACCAAATTACAATCCTCGCAGGGCACACAGGTTGTCGTCCCGTTAGTTTGTTTGACGTGGTTTTGTGGACACTCTGCGACGCACGTATTGTTCCACGGCCAGCGTTCCAAATGTGTACATTCATCTATTGTTACACAGTAATTAGTGTCAGTTAGGGGTATTCTGTTGGAGAAAAGAAAAGGTAACAATACAATACTGAACCGAGCTTTGTAAGAAGTGAATTGGATTAGTACTGTTGATTGGACTTTTAATAACGAGTGATTATTTAGCTATTACTGACGGACTTTGTTTAGAAGAAATTGTATAAGTGAAGATGTATAAAACTCCGCTTCCATAAAAAAAATCAGTGGCGCTACAACCTCTTTAGGTGCTAGCCTCAGATTTCTGTATCTGTTTCATGATCATTTAAATCTAATAGGCAATTAGGTAATCCAGGGCATGACACACGTCGTCGACTTTTTGGGTCTAAGACATGTCGGTTTCCTCATGATGTTATCCTTCACAGTTCGAGCAAAAGTTAAATGCGCACATAAAAGAAAGTTCATTGGTGCATAGCCGATGATCGAACCTACGATCTCAGGTATGAGAGTTGCACGTTGAAGCCACTAGGCTAACACTACTTTGCCGCTTCCATAAACGAAAATATAAAAAGTTCTATTCTTTATGAAAAGTAGTTTACGCTTGACTAAATGTAAAGTAAACATTACATAGACAAGATTTTTTATCATAAATTAATACAGACATAATCTATAATAACGACATCGAAAGGACTACTGAATGTTCGTAAAAAAGAACTTATACAAATTTAATATTGAATGTGTGATTAATATGAGTATATTAGATAAAATTACAATACAATACGTACATATAATTATCATTTTTCTACATTAACAAAATCTGTATTATTTTTAAAAGGCGGTCTAAAAGAATGCAGCCGGGAATTTTTGTTTTGTTTAATGTTATGTTGTTCTAAACGATGTCATCGTAAACGGTTCTGACTGTAAATTATAAATAAATAAAAATAAATATAGGCTTTATTGACAATCTTGTAAATTACATTTTATCTTATTTCTACTTTATATACTACTTATACTTATTAACGAAATTTAGTTAAGGTAAATGTAAATATTATCATAGTATTTCCTATTGGACACCGGTTTCTTGATTTTCTTGCTTTGCATAGGCCTCCCCTCTCTATGGAGAACACTTGGGGAGGCCTATGCTATGCCGACTGAAAATTTATTATTCACTTTAAAAAGAGTCAGAATATTCTTTCAATCTCATATTGCCTTTTAGAAGCTAGTCTTTAGTATTAAGAATCACGAAACTCAATACACGTAATTACACAAAAGAAAACAAAGACACCGAAAACAAGCAATACTAAGTACCTCATTTAGAATCGATAGAGGCCCATTACTCAGGATTTGACTTGGATATCCGATGTCGACTCGAATCTACGAATTTCTATAATCTTTATTTTATTTCGTAAACAAAAGAGTTGACGTACGAATATAGATAAAATATATGCAGTTCTAACTCAATACGTTGGAAATGGCTGGGTTTATTAATTAGTTTTTTTTTTTTAAATATAGTTTTATTTTAAACATTGTGGTTATACCTCATTTATTATCAGATTGTATTGTAGAATGTGTTGCTCTGTATTGTTGAATGAAGAATAAAAATGTACTATAATAATTTGAGCAGCACAAACGTGTTCTGGATCTGGTTTTTAAGGACTGGCAATACCAATCCGTGTCATTAGTGTTTAGCTTATTCAGTGTCATTTAACGTATTGTAAGCACACTGGAAGATAGATAATTTTAAAAATCGAACAGAGCAACTGATTCGATTTCTAAAATTGACGATCTGGTGAAGCTTGATAGTAATTAGTAAAATTTCACACTCTGAGGCCGATATTGGTGAAATGCGCAGTGGTGGCGCCTTTTGTGGCTGGCCTGCTCGTTAACCGTATTAATAAAAAAATCAACAAAAGTAATGGCAAGCAAAGAAATCACCAGTACTAAGGTAGTCTGTCAATCGTTTGCCAACTAAAATCGTTGATTAGCGTTTGTGTACTCATACCACGGCCTCTCTACTCCAAAATCAAAGTTTGAAGACACGTATATGAAAACCGTATTCTATAATAAAGCATCACTTTGTCAAATTTATTTCGGTATACTCACGTCCCGTTCGGACACGTGTTGAGGCACTTATTTCGATACGTATAATATCGGCATAGCGAACAAATAGATCCATCTCTTTTGAGACATCCGACACACTCCGGGTTACATCTTTCCGCCTCCGGACCTTCGAGGAAGCGTTGACATTTCCTGAAAAATATCTTCTATTATGTAATACTGAGTAGATAACATTTGGTTGAGAAAGTCATCAAAATATCGAAGGCATCGCATGAATGCACGAAACAACAGAGCAGTGTGGTAGCTTTTTCTTTGGTTGTTAATTAGTAAGTCCACAGCACCTACATGCTTATAAAAAATAATCAAGACAGAAATCTTATCTCAATATGAAAGCACTTCACATTAGGCTGCTTCGGAATAGAATAAACCTTAGAAATAGACATCAATGATTATGTCAATTGTCAATATAAACCAATGTCACGAAAAACCCTTTATTTTTTTATTATGCTTACATGCGTAGGTTCGAAAGTTGTTAGGGTGGCGAGAAACCTTATATTTTCTATACTCGGAAAATTCCTAATAATCACTCTTCATGAGGTTTCCTTGTCGGGAAATTACACGTTAGTTGTTATCAAGTAAGAAAGAAGAGTAGTTTTTGCTTACCTATTATTCCAACAGAAGTTAGTAGTGGAATTATCTGTACACGAACACGGTAAAGTCTTGCATGGATTGTATACGTCAATTCCACTCAGTACGTGTCTTGCATTCGGTGCGATCGCCCTCCAATCTACAGAATGTACGTAACAGGTGAGAGGACCTGGCCAGATTATAACTCCACCTCTGTCTACTTTTAGGAGATTTGCGAGGCCTATCTGAAAAAAGAAATATTCGAGAAATATTTTTCCAACAGTGTTTCTTTTGTGGCATATTACGAAAGTATGAAAAAATTTATCATGTTTTGTTTGTTTATTATAACTAAGATAGAGGATGGTTGGTGGTTCCTATTGAGAGGATTCTCGACGATTCTTACCAGTAGCCGACAAGTGTATTTATATATTTATTCAAGTTCACCACATCATACATAATACTATTTATACTAAATAAATTGAAAAGTACCCTGTGCTGTATCTGTAATCTGCGTCTTTAATGCTGTCAGTATTTCCTCGCTATATTGCGTCTACGGTAAGGAAAGAAATCCCCAGTTCTAAGGTAGTCTGTCAATCGATTGCCAACACAAATCGTTGATTGGCGTTTGTGCCCTCACTCGTACCACGTCCTCTCTACTCCAAAATCAAAGTTCTGAGACAGACACTCGTATGAAGAAACTTTTATAACTAAAAGCCAATAAGCTTAGCGCTAATTAGATAACTTTTCAACCGCGGTGATGTTACGAGGGTTTACACGAACTTTTAAATCTCTAGCTGTTAATTGGACCAACTATATCAATCCTTCAAGAAAAGAGCGTACAAAATCCGTAAAACCGTATCGTTAAATGCCGGCGACGCACTTGCATGCTCGCAGGCATGAGAGGGTACACGTGCGGCTTTACTTAACATCAGATGATCTTCAAGCTTATTTGCCCTCTGTCAAATTCGAATACTACTCAAGGATATATTTTAAAAGAGCGAACTAAATTTTATACCATCCCGCTATTCTGAGTTTAGACGGCACTATCAACGTATGTTAAAATGTATAAACCTTACTTCAATCATAAAATATAACGATAAAAAATATCTGTATATAGGTCAGAATATGATAAATGGAATTTCATTACTTAACAGAGCAAGCATTTAAATTATAAAGACATCTTGCACTAAAATATGAAACACTCGATATATAAGTAAAACTGAGCAGAAATATACTTATCATTGTCTGATCTATGACCACATATATATAATCATATTAATGTTATAACTACAGTCTCAAATGTAAATAATATTCAGAATCTTCATGACGCTGACATACATACTTTGACCTTAAAGACTAGTGTAAATAATACCTCTCTAAGTCTTGGCATATTACTGATGATAAGCGCGTAGTTATTAATCAGTGTATTCCCACGCACCCTCATTAGGTTTGGGAAGAGCCCGCCCACAGACTCCAAACCTGACGCCCCATAAATAGCAACACATCCTGTCACCTGAAACAAGGAATATTAAAAAAATCGGTTGTCTGTAAAGTCGGTTTACTGACGATATTTAATCGTCACAGCGACATAAGAAAATTTTAATTTGATTTGTTTGATAGGTATTTTGTATAGAGAAGGTGGTAAAATCACAATGGAATTGATCAAGTTATATTGATTTATACGCATAAATACAATTATGTCAATTTTTAACGAACGAACGCTGCCCAACGCGGAATTTTCGCGGATAAGGCAGATTTAGGGCCAAGAAACTAGGTAGCAAGTGAGTGTCAAATCTCAGCTTTCCTAAAAAGGGGCTTTGTTTGCTTAAACTTTGGGATTTGGGTACGTAAATTTAGATCTTCTTTTTTTTAATCTTGACGTTTGCAAGTGTACGGAGTTACTAATACGATTGAATAAACTTAGATTTGATTTACTTAAGTACTCTTTCGTGCGTCTCTTGTATATGTGTTTCTGATAAATAGTCTAACCACTGTTTCAGTTACAATATAGGCTTTGTCTACTCGACTTGTCAATTTATCCAATATCCGAACTACCTCAAGGCCTTTCGTATTAATATTACTAAAACCTCTGCAATTTCACAGCGTTCTACTGTCTGGAGCACAACAGTCTTTGAATTTCATTAAATCGCTTTAAGATTGAGTACACAGACTAGACTTAGCCCAATTTCCGCCATGTTCCGATTCAATGGACCCTTAGTATTTTCAGTCTCTCAAATCCGACAATAAACCTATCAGGAAATCTAGAAGCTAACTTTAACATTTCCAATGCACATTTCGTCTGGATTGGAAACGATTTATAAAACTAAATGGATCAACGTTTTAAACGCTTTGAAAAATCGTTCACCTTTATCGAAGTATCAAGATCAAACGGTTGCTCCTTTCACGATTAATCGTACGAACAAAATCAGTTTTAATTTTTTCATATGAACGGGCTTTGGATTTATGTGATACCGAAAATATATTAATAAAAGAATCAATAGCGAAATTTTACAATCGTTTTTAGATCTGGCCTCAGATTTCTGTTACTATTTCGTGATCATTTGTTTTAAATGTAAGTGAGTAATTAATTCTGTGCGTGGCTTCTGTGCGTGACGCAAGCGACTTTTCCATGCCCGTTTCCTCACGATGTTTTTTTTCATCCGCGCAGTATAAATTTCGGACATGTACAGAACCTTCATTGTGCGTGGTCGGTTCCCACATCTTCAAGTATGAAATTCTATAAGATGTAGTTCATCTAAAACCCTACATTCCTAAGAAATTTTACTCTAAACTCAATGATATTGATATCCTATACTGAAGAAATAAAAATCAAACAATAATATTTATTTTATTTATTTATTATTTTTCCAGTAAAATATATATATATAACTTACAATGAACCTTAAAATGTAATAACTAAAATATATTATTAAAAGAAGTCACTTTAGGCAAGGTCCGAAGATACTGGCAGCGTTCCCCCTTTGAATAGCTAGACTAATTCTTTGTCCAAGGTAGCTGCCAGCTCTTCGGTCTCCAGTGACGTCGACTAACATTTTTAATATTTTCTATAAGATTAATTCAAGTATTCTATATAAATACAATTAATTATATAGGTTAATTTGTAATGAAGTGGTCTGGAATGATGTTACTTACATAGTCTCCGTAATTAGAAAATGTAGAGATTAGTACTTACTAACAATTGGGATTACGTCTTTTCAAAACTTGGTAACCATGGCAACGCGTTATTTGTTGTCCATGTTTTATAATAGGCCGACTATGTTTAATATACTTAGGTTTTTCTTTCTCTTGTATTCTAGTAGTAAGCTATTTTAATACGATCCATTTTTTGAGCGTGTGTTTTGAAGTTTCAACGTGTGATTCTTAAACCAGAGGTCGTAGGTTCGATGCCCAGTGCACCAATGGATTTTCTATGTGCGTATTGAACATTCCCTCGAACGGCGAAGGAAAATATTCTCCGAAAATTTCTGCTTTAGACCTTCTAACTTAGATCAACTACTTGCCTATTAGATTGGTAATCATGAAACAGACACAGAAATCTTAGGTCTTGACCTAAAAAGGTTGTAGTGACACCGATGTATCTATTTTAGAAACTTTATTAGTTTTATATGTCAGTATGGAAAATGATTCATGATGATACTTTTAGTACGTAAGCCTAAGGATTTTAAAGGGCGAACTTTGTACCAGTCTACTTTCTCCATCGTCTAGAACACATTTTTTTTTAAATACTAGCTAATGTTAAACCCCCGATATATGTTTATAATATTAATATATACCCCTAGTTCACAAGCAGAGCATAATATTCATATTATGGGCCCGCCGAATCTCATAACTTCGCAATAAAGTAATATTACTGCCAATTCTATAACCGCAATACATTCTTGGGACGGAACTTATATCGAAATTTATTTACCTCCGGCGCGTATAACTTTGAATATAAAGAAATAAAAATTTCTGTTTAGCTGCTAATTATTAATACAGTCGATTGATAAATCATGTATATAATAGCTACATATTTTATGAAGCATTTCATATTTTATCAATATAAAAAACATTATATTTAAAATATTGAATCCCTGGGAAGCTTAGTTTGATTGAACGTTATAACGTTTATTTACGTTTTTTAAGTCGGGATGATTTATCTTGAGTTAAGACATGAGAGATTAAGTCTTGTAAGGGATTGTTAATCGTATCTCCGTACGCTCTACCCCAACTGCTAACTCCTTCTATATGGATTTTGAGGCTAGTAAATTCCACTGAAGATCTTGAGGTTTCGGTTTCAAAAACTTAAACTATGTTTTTGTAATAAAAATTTTGAGTTATAAAAAATGAGTGCATTTTTGTCCTTTACACTTGTGCTCTAGAGGTGTCTATTTTAAGATCTAAAATGGACGACCATTCCCGTTTCCTCACGATGTTTTCCTTTCCATTACAAGCTCATGCTCGATACATTGATGCACGAGAATTGCACGCTAATGCCAACAATGCGCCCTCTAGCGTGGTAATTAGGAACTAGAAACAATTGAATAGACTCACCTCTTTTAATTTAGGAAAAGTGATGTTCACAAAATCACGTGGCCTCGTTCTTTGCAATTGTAACTTAAGGTCCCCTAAAATCACCGTACAATTGTCCAACTTTTGTAGTGCAGTCATTTGATTGATTAACACGTCTAAACAGAAACCATGGTATTGGTAGACTTCGTTAACATGCATGGTGCAGCCGAGCTGGAGTACGGTTAGAATTATCCTGAAAATTTATTTGTTTTAACATAGGCAAAGACATAGATATAACATTTATTACTAACAAAACACGCACACAAAAACAAAAATGTAACAGTAATCAAAGAGAAAACAAGAATTAAAAAAATTATGAGAGACAACAATTCTTTTTATAAAGAACAAGGTTTTAAGTATACAGTAATGCGCGTGTACTGTGGTTGTAATTGCACCTGCAGAATTGAATTTTTATTCCATATCCCAGTTACAATAGAACAACACATAATAGCTATTATAGTTATGAAGGACACGTTAGTTAAGATTATTAAAATAACTTATTTATACACTACCACTACCCAATACCAACAACCAAATCATTCTTAGAAACTAAAGCGGTAAGGATATGGATCGTTTCTTTATTCCCAATAGCGACAGTGATTATAATCCAGATATTATTACTTTATTAAAATAAAAATACGTTTATTTTGGAACATAAGATCATCTAGGTATCACTATTATTATATCGTAAATAATATTTCGATGTATAATAAAATAATAATATGCATGTACAGATTTTTTCCCTGTCCTATGTGCCTTGAGTTTATAAATAACATTATATTTATGTATATTGATCAGCTAACAGGATTAACTTAAAACATATGTAAAAGTCTTGCTTAAATTTTTTTAAAAGTAATAAAGCATGTCTTAAACAAGCAAGAGATAAAAAACAAAAATAATATAAAACTATATAATAGTATAATTTTGTAATCTAAGAATATGGTTACACAGCGGCAGCGAAAGAGGACAGGATAAATATATCGCCAACTTGAGTGCGATTACAAATCTCCATAAGTGCGGATTAAAACTGGCATTCGTTTTATAGCAGTGTTGGCCTACGCCCGAACCCAATAATTAACCACAATCTCAGATTGTTTTCAGAATTGTGAATTGTCAGACTGTGACATTAGATCGATCTCCTATCTGTATCCCAATAACCAAACCCTACGAAGACAATACATTTTTGGCAACAAATAGAATGCAATCTTTTCACACTTTACACACATATTTGATAATAATTAATGTAAAACATATTATTGGGATAGGATATTGGCACAGTTGAACTGTCATTTTCATACAAAGCTCTAAGGATGACTTTCTTACGTCATACTATGAATCAGCCTAAAATTTACTGTGTACCTATACGAGCTTTTTAACATTAACGTAAAAACCTCGTTTTCACACTCCGTAGCTTAGTTTTGACTTGTTTAAGCTGTATTGCATGGTTTGCATCTGCTCGTAAGTCCATTTTTTAAGTTGTATTGCAGTTCATAACACAAAAATAGCAAGTGGAACCAAGACAGGCTCAGTGTTAACTCAACCTAGAGTTGACATGCAACAAGCTGAACCAGAACCCTCACAAAATAAATTCAAGTCTAATGCGTGATATGTGTTTTTTTTTATTGAGGTACACCTCTTTTTCTGGAATCGCTGGCCGAACTAAAAAAACTGTTACATTGCGGTATAACGTGGAAAACAGACGCTGAAACATTCTTGAGGTGTGGCTTGGAACAGATATTTCGTTCCAATGAAAATACATACTAAACGCCAGAAATCCGCAACAGTGCGTTCTCGCCATCAATACTTCGAAATATTCATAAGCGGCATCACGATCCTTTATGTTTGAATAAATCGATTTCTGAGCATATTCAAAACAGCTCCCATTTGACACTAGAGACCTCTGCCCTAAACAAATTGGATTTAAGAAATTCAATTGCCCGAATATAAGATATTTGGAGCTCATTAGGTCCCGTCTTGCGGTCAATAGGGGTTGACCCCATTGGGAATCTAATTTCGTTATTATTATGTACTAACCGACTTTAAATTAGTTGTTTGCATTTGTAAGGCTTTTAAGAATTGCTTTTTTATAGAACAGGACAATATATTTACAGTTATAAAACAAACAAAGTATCTGTCTTCAAATTTCTAGGAAATAAAGACATATCTACATATGTCCAATTTTAGGAGCAATTACATTTCTAGGCTCAATTTTTTAGATATATTACATACCACTTATTCGATGATAGAAGCAGTGTTGGCCTAGTGGCTTCAGCGTGTGACTCTCATACCTGAGGTCGTAGGTTCGATCCCCGGCTATGCACCACTGGAATTTCTATGTTAACATTTGCTCGAACGGTGAAGGAAAACGCCTTGAGGAAACCGACATGTTTTAGACCCAAAAGTCGACGAAGTGTGTCAGACACTGGAGGATGATCACCTACTTGCCTATTAGATTTAAAAAAATGATCTCGAAACAGATTCAGAAATCTGAGGCGAAGACCTAAAGAGGTTGTAGCGCCCCTGATTTTCTTTTATTCGTTGATAGGAATTGTACAGAAAGTTTTTTTTAATATACTAGTAATTGTTCATAACACTAACTTCAATAGAACTTAATTTTAATAAAAAAGTGTAGGAAGTAGTAGAAATAGCAGATAAGCTTTTCAACCTAAAAATAGAAAATTCGCAACAAATTTAATACTAAGGATTCCGTTAATTGTGTATTGATAATGAATAGTAATTATATGTTTTTATTAATTAAAACGTTAATTAGTTCAATGACTTTCATGTATCCGGTATGTGAAGTTAGGTATGTCGACAATATATATAATATATATTGATTAGATAAATTAGGTACCTAATTAATATATAATAATAGTTTAGCCTGTTATTTTCCTAAGTTAAGTATGAGTTCATTTTATGCTATTAAAGATCAAATTTTATAAAACTTTACGATTTAGCTTCCATTAAAAAGAGAGCGTAATTCATAAACGGTGGGCAACGCACTTGCGAACCCACCAGCTCTCATTACTTATGAACTGTAACAATCAACTCTAAGTATCGGCTCTCGTATGTCAAAAACTTATGAGATTTTAATTAGAGAGTCATAGTCGTGTTGAGTCCGTCCCACTAACAATCTCGGCCTTTTAGACTTATGGCTTAAACTAAAACCATGGCCAATAGGCCATTAGGCCAAGTAGGCCTAGAAAACGCGTTCGCACACAGTGTGAGTGAGAATATTAAACGACAATCTTAATTGGACCAGTATTGGCCTAGTTGTTTCAGCATTCAACTATCATCCCTCAAGTCGTTGGTTCGTTCCCGGCTGTGCACCAATGGACTTTCTTTCTATGTGCGCATTTAACATTCGCTCGAACGGTGAAGAAAAACATCGCGTGGAAACCAACTTGTCTTAGACCCAAAAAGTTGGCGTGTGTCAGGCGCAGAAGGCAGATCACCTACTTGTCTATTAGATTGACAAATGATTGGAAGCAGATACAGAATTCTGATGCCGACACTTAAAAATATTTGTTTTTTAATATGATTTACTTAATCTTGATTGGAAGCAGATAATATAACTTATGTTAACGGGGCAAAAAATATGATAAATAAACAGTGGAGCTACAACCTCTAAGCCCGTGTTACTCAACGTGGGGCCCACGCCCCACAAGGGGCAATTCGAAAATGAACTCGACGTTTTTAATTATATGTTTTGACAATTTACTTACTGTGTCTCGTTAACAATTTCCTATAGCTTCCTTTATAAACCCTATTATTCAAGTTTCTCAAGTGAATTAAATTGTTAATATTCAAAATATGTTTCTTACATAGGGCATAAGAATTATAGAAAGCCTAACATAAGGCTCACATGGGTCATGGCTGTTCTGCGCCTTTGATTTCTGTATCTGTTATCGTCAACATTTTAGCAGCGTTTTGTGCCTTACACACGCTTTCATACTGGTTCTCTAATGATATACACAATGGTGATATGAACGCACCGCAGGTTTTAGAGACGAAAGTCCAAGGCACATAGGCATACACTGCTTAGTGAGAAAATATGTCGTTTGTCCTCATAAACTACTCCATTACCGTGAGAATGAAAGGATTGGTTGTATACTTTACAATTCCATATATTTTTTGGTTGTCTTTTAGCTAAAAGTATAACGAACAAGGAACTGTATATCATCGATACAATTATGAAGATAACAAGAAATTTCTATTTATTGAGTAATCGGAATGACTCACGACATAAATGTTCAGTATGCGAGGACATATCGCGATTACGTATATAGTGTATTAATTACATAATATACTTAATAATAAAATAATAATATTTAGCTATAAAAATTGGTTCAGACGGAAGCGATCTTTTCCAGGGAACAAATTTTGAATGAAAGTTTGGGAAACAAAGAAACCAATTGAATTTTAGCTGACTTGGCAACCGTTTTAGTAAATATTTTGAAAAAATATGGTGGTTGGTTTTAGAAAGGTAAAAAATATCAAAGGATTTAAAAAATATATTTTTGAAGTGAAGCTTTAGGCGCATGAGGGTAAATATTTTACGGAGCGTCACGAAGATGTGCAGCGTTTTTGTCCAAGAAAAGGGAGATAGTGATTAATATCGATTGAGAGAGAGTGAGATCGAAAAGAAATACACGTTAATGGTTCTTGTATTCGTTTAGTAGTAACATATTAGAACTTTAGATGGAAATTATGTCGCATAACGTCTTGTGCAGTAAACGCAGTTTTTTCAGTGTGAATATAGATATACAACAGAGCAGTGTTGGCCTAGTGGCTTCAGCGTGCGACTCTCATACCTGAGGTCGTAGGTTCGATCCCCGGCTGTACACCAATGGAGTTTCTTTCTATGTGCGCATTTAACATTTGCTCGAACGGTGAAGAAAAACATCGTAAGGAAACCGACATGTCTTAGACCCAAAAAGTCGACGGCGTGTGTCAGACACTGGAGGCTGATCACCTACTTGCCTATTAGATGTAAAAATTATCATGAAACAGATTCAGAAATCTGAGGCCCAGACCTAAAGAGGGTGTAGCGCCACTGATTTATTTTTTTAAGTGATCATATACTGATACATTCTCTTTTCATCCTTATTTATCGGGTCTTTTACCTTAATTATAATTTATTAACAAAGAAAATTCACTTCTGACAGTGTACTGACGCACGCACATTTTTTTGTTTTTTTTTTTTTGGAATGGGCAAGATATCACTTAGTGGAATAAAAAATAACGACCTATTCTCGGACTCATTGCAATCGGCCAAATCGTTTCGGAGAAATTTGGTTACAAAAACTGGAATAATAAATATATTCAATTCCAGTAGTATACGACTCATGCCTGCGTCTGGATACACACGTCTGTACACGCTTCAGCGAAACAACTAAAACTCACTTTAATTAGTAATAATATGTATGATAAGTATTCACTTGGCTTAAATTTAAAATGAGCCAGACACACACACGCGCCTAATATATAAGAAATCGCCTGACAGAAAAGCATGCTTTGCTTTAGCCCACTCAGGACTCAACATATTAGTGAATTAAAGTTAGCTAACTTAAAGAAAATTATACTAAGCCCATCGACAACGTTGGCTGGGGCACTCTGAGCGCATGTACCACGATTGGGCAAGGCAGCAAGAGGAGAATCAGCTGCACCTGAAAGCCAGTTTAGGAGAAGTTGCATAACATGAAGCGCTGGAAGTTTATCGTTTCGGACGCCCATTTTGGGTGCCAAGCTGAGTCAGTGCAACGCAGAATTATTTAGACGTAGTGAGTTAAGAAAAAACTTGGTCATTAAAAGAGTGGCTGAGAGTTTATTGCCAGTTCTCTTCAGTTTTACGCCCTTGATTTGACAACTGGCAGTAAATGTAAAATTAGAAGCATTCGATGTATATTTCATTTTTGACGTTCATAAGTGTACATTATGTTACCTAAATGAATAAACTATTTTTGAATTCAAATTAAACAAAAATCTTAATTAAAAACAAACAAATCGTTAAACACAAACAGCCGCCATTTTGTCTCTAAGGAGGTTAATACAAGGATCCGAGTTTATTTAAGTTTGGAGATTTGTTTATGAGATATAGATATAGACTCGTTTTCTCCGTCAACAGCGTAATTAAGACTTGCCCTATGTCACTAACGTCCGAACCCAATAATTAATCCACAATCTCAGATTGAAAACAATCTAAGATCAGACAGTCGATCGATATCCGATCTAGAATCAATCTGTCGATTAGTTATTGGCACACTTATATTTGGATTAAGATCTCTATCTCAGATGGTCAAAAATGGATTGAGATAGGTTATTGGGATTGGGCGTAAAACGTAACGAAGCAATATTGCATTCCTATAAAATAGTATTCCACGTTCTAAAAAAAATAATTTAAATTGAACCTTATGTATACTATAGTTAGATATCAGAATATTATAATAACTAACCTTAAAATGTAATAACAAAAATATTAAAATGGTTCCGAAGATACTGGCAGCTTGGCTAGTCTAATTCTTTGTCCGAGGTAGCTGCCAGCTCTTCGGTCTCCTGTAAAAAGGACTAAAAAGCCGTATAGCGCTTGGACCCCACGGACCAAGGATCTCAACACCGAATGGGACAAAATCATATTCGGAGCCTAGACCCCTGTATCTGCAGGCTTTAGCTTTTTTAACCGTATCACTGAACCTATTTCGTATCATGAGTTGACTTCACGAGCCATTTTATTGTTAAAAAAAAAGCTTGCCAACGCTTGGCACACTGTTACATCGCTAAAAAAAGAAAATCACTAAATACAATTTTAAATGTGACAAACACTTATAGGCAAACATGACAAACACGAAGAGATCCAACATTAAACAAAACAAAACAACTATTTGACAATACAAAAAAACACTAGTAAAAAAATAAACTTAAGAAACGAAACAAAAATTATGAGCCATTGGTAAGTGAACTATCTATCTTTCATATTCTATATTATTTTCTTATACAACCACAGCGAGCCCTCTGGCATTGAGAGAGTCCATGGGCGGCGGTATCACTTAACATCAGGTGAGCCTCCTGCCTGTTTGCCCCCTGTTCTATTTAAAAAAAAAAAAACACAGATTTGCAAACTCAAAAGCGATGGCTATTTTTGTACTCTTTTCGATCTTCTTTCACTTGTTAAATTAATCTGTCTACCGTACATCTCTGATACAGAAGAGCCGCATAGAACTACATTATTGGAATATACGAGTATATTTACAATTATAAATATACATATAACTATCCATTATATAGTGTGTTCATATAAATAATAATTTCCCGAATTTTACACATTGTTATCCATATGTACTTATAATGAATAACACGTTTTTTTTTAACTATGTTAGTAGGTTTAGTCAAAAAAAGTAAGAAAACATAAGAAATATTTCTACATTTTGTTTATCATTCTCGGAAAAGACTGCAAAATTATTTTTTTATTTTATTTCTGCTTATACAATTATAATAAATCAATGGCGCTACAACCTTTTTAGGCCTAGGCCTCAGATTTTTGTATCATCGTTTCATAATCATTTGTTATATATATACTAGGATACTCTTATTATAAATTAGTACTCACCATATCAACGTTGTCGACGCCATCTCACTTTAAGTTTCTCTTTTCCACCAAAGCTTTTATACTTCTTCTGGGAACGGACTTTCGACTTCTGTTTAACAAATAGCCTTAGAAGCTTGAATGACGTGCTAGATCCAAACGGGAAGCACATTGTTTATATTTCCATTATTAAATACCGCCTCGATTTAATCATTTACTTCCTACAAAATCACTAATTAGTTCAATATTGACGCATGATAAGTATGACCGCACAGTATCTAAAACTTGACTACCAAAAGGTAGGCGTAATTTGTAAGTTGCATTTCCTATCGATGCTTTGTAATTCCTAAAACAATTGCGATTTCAATGTTGAGTTTTTGTACATAGAAGTTCCAGAACTTCTAATATCGAAAGAGATATATCGAAATTGCATAGAATGTCACTATCACTCTTAAAAGTTACAATGTAGAGGCCTTGGAAGAAAAAGTTGTCTGGAACTGGACGTCTGGGATAGGTTGCGACGCCAGAAATATGACAAAGTTAAATATCGAACAGCTGCTATTTATACATCTGCTTAAAAGGAATATTTTCATAGAACAACATAAATATTATGGCTTTACTTTTTAGCAGAATTCTTTCCATAACACATTAACAAAATATTATACGGTTTATGGAATTGCTACTTTATTTATATATGCAAGTCCTTCGGTAAATGCGGATTAAAGGAACTGAACGTTCGAGATTTTTACCTTTCATCATTCATACATACGCATATAAATTGTACCTACATTTAAAATGGACGAAGATATATGGGACATCAAAGAATTAAACTGGTGCCCAGTAAACAGCCGAAGAGGCAGACAATTTCAAAGGATAGACCAGATTAAAGAAACAGCGGAAGGCACATGTCTACAGTGCAGGCTTTTGTCACAAAAACACAGGAATAAACAGCGTTACTAAATCTAGAAAATCTAGAAAACTAAGAGAAGACGTAGATATTCTATTGTTCTAATCCTAGGTCTGTCATCCGTATACATTATCTACATAGCTTACTTTTTTTAAATAAACAAATGCGCGATTACGATCTTATGAAATTCAAAAGTCAATGAAGGTTTAAATTTCAAACTAAGCAAAAACTTGTTCGAATTTCAAGTTCAGAAACTGATACCTGTATGCAATCAGAGATAAATGACGTCATTAAGTTTAACCAGACAAGTTGTGGGACAAGTATGCATTGTGAATTTTTGCCATAACATCTTCGAAATCGACTTCAAAACAAGTAATACGTGCTATTTACTCACCAACCACTCAGATTCAGGTCAAACTCGCATAAAACGTTATCGCAATTAAAATTTTTGAACAAAAGAGCGAAACGTAAGTTAAAACGAGAAAGATTACTGACGTTTCAACACAAAAAATATAAAACAAGATGGCGCCGAAATAACGAAAAATTTCGTATACAGGCTGTTCGCTGCTTCGGAATGTGCAATGATAGTTAGAGTAATTATAATTAATCTAATCTATAAGGAAAATAACGTGAAGTTAATTATATTAAATGCGCCCGAACGAATTAGTGTTGCGATCGAGACTGACGTTACATCGAGTTAGTGCAAATTATTTAATTACTCATGAAGATTCGATAGGCTCTTAATTTAGGCCCGTGACCTCAAAAGGTCACTTAGTTCACAGGATGTTTATTTCCTGGATATGTAAAAATGTTAGTAACATTGAATATTTATTGAATGTAATTAACGAAAATTACGGGTTTCCATTTAATTTCTATATCAAATCTTCAAGTTTCTTTCGGTTTAGGGCTTTAACACACTGGCGATTTGCGAGCGATTTCAAAGCGCCGCGATTGCACTTTACAGCGTGCACGTCGCTGTGCTTGCGAGCACTCCAGCTCGCGGCGTACCTTTCGCCTTTGTACACTCAGCAGCAGAATGGATTCTGACGAGGAAACACGAGACTTTGTTACTTCGATGACGCAAGCTGCGCAATAGCTTCGTTTTTAAATCGTTCGCCAATCGTCAGAGTGATAGCCCTTAGGCTTGCTAAACAGCTTATTTATTTAAAACATAATTACAGATTTAGAAATCGGATTAATTAAATAGGATTTCCGGTCCGACAATTTCATGTCCTCTATAAATAATCTGCGTCAATTTTTCAAAACAATAGTGTCTCTTATCAGTTGCGGTACACTGCACATTTAGAAAAGGTAATATAACTGTTACATTAAAAATAAATTTAAAAAATATATAAGTTATTAGTCATCACGACATACAATAATGCCCAAATTGGCGCCTCTCGGGGTTCGTATATTCGAATATTCCTCTCTCTACGAAGTATACAAGCTGGGACTAATTGCCCCATCTGCCAACTAGATTTAGGCCAAAGCACCTTTTACCCGAAAATAATATTTAAAGCAAATTTTCTAGAACGCTAAAACGAAAATGGTATTACGATTTTGGTGTATATTCACCTAAACGTCGATTTTAGCTTGTTTAATTTAACCGCACGGCTGCGTATATCTCAATCATATCACTATCTATATAAACATAATTCTACTATATGTGTGTATGTCACTGAATTTCTCTGAAACGGCTGGGGAGATTTGAATGAATGTTTTGTATGCGTTTGGACGAGATCCTGGATGATCAACCAGGCAGATGGCACTGCAGTGTCTACGTTCATACTTTGTTTAATAACCTAATTACTTTAAATATCATGCTGGGCAAAGTCTGTCGGGTCTCTAAATCTAACTTAAGAATTATTTTCCCCATATATTGATACAAACAACGGCGGATCCAGGGGGGGTCATGGGGGTTATGACCGCCCCCTGAGCTGGTTCCAGGATTTAGGTGGACAAGTAATCGTACATAATGGTTTTACTTCAATATTTTGTCACCATCCAGATTTTATATAACTACCTCCCTTCAATATAAATTTAATTTAATATAGTACAATTACTTTGTATAGCAAACGCATAAGTTCTTGACTTAACCACTATGTGACCGCCCAGGGATACATATTGTAAAATTTACATATAGTAATATTAAAATTTTAAAATTTTTGAAATAAAACGCCAATTTAATCATAACTCAAAGAGAACTACAATAATTCAACTTATATTAAAAGCACTCATTCGTTCGGTAATTTCCATTCCCATTCAATTTACGCATAAATATTTAAAATAGTAACGCATTAAAAAGATGCTAATTCCAACCAACTTGTATATGTACAAAGTTTCAATAAAATTAAACAAAAGAATATCAAAGCAATTTATACGAAGCACCCTGTATATTGTATAAGGCACTCGGGTCAAGTGGGCTTAACAAGTAATATTGCATTTTGTACATAGTGTACCAAGTGCATGCTTGTGTAAAGATAGCTTGAGACTTGAGTCGCCTTATGACTCCCCGTTCTACTTAAACTTCAAATTACATTTATATTGTTGTTGCAACTTTGAGCAACGTTGGTCTATTGCTTTAGTACTTAGGAAGGTCCATCGTAAATGATTTTCTTACTTTAAACCCAATTTACACTTAGTCACAAAAATCGAATCATGCCATAGTCCTCAGCTTATTTTTATTGTAAGTCTATGCGTCATTAGGAATATGGATCGGTTAATAAAAAAACCAAATGTCATAATAAATTTAACCATACAGTGTAAAATAAATTTAAAGTATAAATTATTTTGATTTATAATTGTTTTATGATAGTGTCGGCTATCGTGGTCTTAAATGAAAAAAAAATGCTACAGTTTAGTAGTTTTAATGTCTTTGAAAAAAAATATTGTAAATACATCTTATCAGTATAATATATACATATATATATAACTTCCTATGTCCAAAAAAGTGATCCGTGTTCTATAACAAGACTTCTATAACAAAACTTATTACCTTGTTTACTGCCTGGAGTCAACTGCACAGCCGGTGTGACATTTGCATGGTAACTCGCAGGTGCCTCGCCATCCTTTGTCCTTGGAGCATGTGCAGACATGTCTAGGAATGCTTGTGTGTTTAAACTTTTTATGTAATAATAATATTTATTACATAAAAAGTTTATAAATAAGAATTACTCGGTCATAAAGGTTGACTTTTAGCTTTTAGCGACCGTCAGTTACTTCAGACTATATTTCTACCTAATTAAAATACTTAATTAACTGGATTACCTAATCAAAATGTATATCATAAGTTCATGGCGCTCACATCAACAATACAGGCGATTACGAGTGATGATAAAAAGTAATATTCAATTTATATACATATTGTGCTTCTTGCTAAAATAAAATGTGTTAGTTAAGTATATATAGTATTAGATATTGCTCGCGACTCTTACTCCCTAGTCCCTACCATCAATAGAAAATTTTTCCCACTGGTGGCTGAGTTATATACATATCTAAATCTAATTACATATACATTATAACATAATAATTTAATGAAACAAATTTATATTTGTAATAATCTATAAAAATGTTATTCGGACCAATACGACATCTATATCATGTAATAAAAAGATTTTTTTTGTGTTTCTGCAGCACATTGACAACGAGATAGGACTTAAATGTCGCCTTTAATCATTGTAAATCTGAAATTGTCAGTTGTCATTTATCACTGTCTTACTGTAGATTTTCATGTACAATTTACAAACAAAGTTACGGATTCGGAATAGTGAATACGGAGCTCTGCGATTTTGTTTACAAATACAAAGGTTTTGAAGAGGTTAAATATTAAAATACAACTGTGCCAAAACAGTTAGAAACTTAATTGTTTAGATGGCGAACCAAAATAATACTCCACAGGAAGTACATAATACGTTTAATTTACGGTAAAAATATTTGGTAACCTATAAATTTATTTATTAAATTATAGAGCCTAGGAAATCTAAATAACGTTCAAAAAAATCACAATATTTGTATGGACAAAATAATCACAGCCAAGGACCTGGTGAAAGGTTAAGAAGTTTTGTTGATACCAAGGATATTATTCTCCAGTCCAGAAATATAAAATACCAAAACTGATGTTGTTGTAATGAAAATCTTTATCCTCCATCTTCATTTAAGTATATTATTGTTGTGTCTATTTAGATTAATTAAATTTAGTTCAAAAATAACAATTAACTAGTAATTATTACATAGTTATAGTAAAGAAATCTTGTAAAATGTTTAAAATTATTGACTAAATTTTTCAGATTGCTGCAAAGAGTTGGTACTACAAATAAAAAAATTAGAGAAAAAGTGTCTGAAAATCAAAGAAATATCCATGTTTTGACAGCACATAAACCAGGACCAAGCAAACCAGCCGACAAAAGTAAGTACTCAGTTCATTTTCATTGTTGATTCATTAATGAATTAGTTCTGATATTGTTGATTTAATTTTATATATAATACTCATAATAAAAATTCTAATCAAAGTAAAAAGAAATCTGCAAGTATCCCATTTAATATATGTATTCTTCTTTAAAACATAATCCATAACTTAATGCTTACAATTATTTAGCATAATTAAATAATAAATAAATGAATGTAATTTATGTGCAATAATTTATAAAAGGCATCCTACTACTACTTTTAAAATATTTATTTTACAGAAAAAGCACCTAGAGATGTATTACCATATTCTAATCGCCCTAAAGGTAATTTAAAAATGAAGACTTCTGTAGTAGATACATTTCTATCTATTAGCATTAAGACTTTAGACATTAAGAACACACATGCTACTGTCAAAAAACTTCTTGACATAAGGGTTTCATACTTAATATAAACCAACCATGAATGTTCCATGTTAAAAAGAAATATTTCTTCCCTCGAACTATTAAGAGCCTAAAGATGATATTTTCAATCATTGCTTGTTTTGGTGGATTTTACTGTCATAGAAATTTTGTAAGATAAGTTATTCTGTGCACAATTAATAACTAAATCCAAAATTCTCTACTAAAACCTCATTGAATGAAGTAGATGTTTTGCATAGTGCAGTTAAAAAAATTATGAATTTAATGAAGATCTCTAGCACTGTTGTCTATTTCACTGTTCATCTATGAAACAGATATTTTTGTACAAAACTGGTCATGTATAAAGTAAAAAAGAAAAGTAATAATTCAGTGCATTAGTTTAGAATTCAATTAAGTTTTATTTTTAGATTCAGCAAGATACATTTTGTATATTTATATGAATACTAGCAGACTCGGCCAAGCATTGCTGTGGCTAAGGTTTTTGTTATATTAAATAGTAGTAAACTATTCAAGCGAAATGGTAGGAGATCTTATGTGAAACGTTGTTACTTTAACCACAGCGCGATTTGTATCAAATAATAAACAAATATTTGCAATAAAATATATTGCGGGTATAAATTAAGATGTAACCTAGGATAGGTAGGATATCTTTTAAGTTTGATCAAACTGCACACGGTGTGCTAATTTTATTGATATCGGTTTGGTAGTTTAGAAGTCCATTGTGGGCAAACAATGTGACACGTAATTTATTAATATGTTTAATTTATATATTAAGATGATAATGTCTAGAAAACTTAAATTTATTTTTATAAGTAAAAGAATTACTAATGTTACAGGTGTACCTGTCACATTTTTGTTGAATAAAGATTTTCAAGGAGCTATCACCCCTCAACAAGGTAATTTTGAAACATTGCTTCTTAATAATTAAACATTTATCTTTAAAAATACTTTGTGTGGACCCATTACCTTTATTGAAAAGGTGATTCTTTTGCTAGTCTGAAACAATTTTTCACCTAAAATCAACCCCAAGACAGCTTGTGTACGATACTCAACTGATATGTGTGAACTTAGCTAAGTATTGTTAACTAAAATTGGTAGGTGGATAAATTTTGTTTTAAACTATAATATTATAGGGCCAATGGATGAACCAAATCAAACAGTGTCTGAGCAAATTCATACATATGGTCAACCAATCCAAATGCAACCTAATCAAATATATGGTTATTCAATGGGGCAGCAAATGTATGGACAACAACAGCAAATGCTTGGACAAGCACAAATCTTTGGTCAACAGCAAATGCATTTTCAGCCGATTCATGGTCAATCAATACTTGGTCCAGTACCCCAAATGTTACCTCAGCCAGCTGAAAGATATCCACCAGTACCAATGATACAAACAGACAATTTTACAAAAGCGTCAAGGGAACAGTATTCTCCAACAGGAATTTATGATGACAACGATAGTAAATCAGATTACGGTAAGATAAATTAATTAGTATAATCTTTTTAATAAAATAATTAACTAAAGTACTTTGCATTCATTTTTTGTATGTTAGGCTGATTTTAACTTAAATAGAAGGGCGGGTTTTTTTTTCCAAGACCAGAAATTGAAAGAATAATTCTGTATGGTTGAAGCATATAAAAAGCATAAAAATCATAACTGAAGGAGATTTAAGTTAAGTGACTTTCTAGATAATATAGGCCTGAGGTACTCCGATTATTATTGACTTTTGTTGGTACTAAAGTATGGCTAATTGTATAGGTCTGACATCTGTCAGTTTTAGATACAAAGCAACATCATAACAGCATTCAGTTCTCTATAGAGCAGAAATTATTTTAATTTAGAATGGTTTATTATTTAATGTGAATCGTAACGTTGCTTTCTATTGTCAATTACAATAAATACATGATCGGAATTTAGAAAGTTCAGCAATTGTGAAACTTCAAATAAGTAAATAATATATGTTGGACCGATGACGTGACTGTCAGCTGTCACTATGATAAAGAACTTATAAATAATTAACAACGTCAAAGTTCAATCAAAACCGGTAATGCTAGTAGTTAATATGTATTTAATTTTGATGAGGTGACCATGATTATTTAGGTTCTAGAGATTCAGACTCTTCAGATGTCTTAGAAAACCAGAAAAAGCGCCAAAGTGCCTTTGAAAGATTGGGGCCACAGACTAAACAAACTAAACCCAAGTTGACCATCAATTTGTGCCTTGATAAAAAACAACCTATCAGGTAAACTCACTTTTTAATTAAAAACTTGGTGTGACGTTTTTATTTCAATATTTATGTATTATAATATAATGTTCTCGACCACGGCTTATTGATAAATATTTAAAATATACTGCGCCCGTTAATATTTTTTAATTTAATAGTTTGTAAAACATCACTTTCTGTGTACATTAGCGAGAACGCTGCATGTTTTTGCAGGCGTAGGGTGGAGCGCAAAAATCTTAATATTATCTCCACATTCTGGAACATTCATCACATATTAATACTTTTTGATTAACTGCAACAAACCTTTTGGAATTCTGTCAGAAATATAATCCTTGGCCAAGGTGTCAGATTTTAAAAACTGCGCGTGGTGTCAGATTTTAAAAATGGTGCGTCCATTCTTCAAAGGTTTCTCCTAAATCATTCTATTCTGGTATGTTTTCATTACATACTTCAACGTTATTAAATATATCTAAAGATTCGATTCCCTTAAGCAGGATTTTTTAAATATATTTTAAAGAAAAATAATATTTCAGAGAAGTAGTAACGAAGCAAGTTCCCGTGTATGAACGAGATGAGATAATGACCAGTACCGACCCAACAGTTGTGAAGTTCAGATATTTATGGCCTTGGAAGAATACTATAAAGCTTAAGCGGAGTGTAACTGCTCGATCTTCGAAGGTAATCTATTTCTAAATAAAAAAAAAGCATTGTGCAGCACGTTATTTCTTGCTTTCCAGGCAGAAAGAAATCGATAAAAAATAGTTATGTTTAACCTTGATTTAACAATTTTTCATAATCTTTTCACATGACAACGTAAATCGATGAACGCTGCACGCACGAAAAAGATTGATTGTCCCGTTACGCTCATTGTACGCATACGCCGCATCTATCTCTCTTCCACTCAAATACTGTTGTAACGTATTAACACTACGCGTGTTATACACTATGTGTACGTTTGTGTGTGTCTAATATTATAAAGCTTTTAAATCCTCAACTTCTTCATCTCACGCGTTTTAATAATAATAATGTATTTGCAAGAATATGGTTACAAAAATGTTATGGTGGTACAATCTAAACTTCTCAAGTTTGTCTTAAAAAGTTTTTACATAAAAGTTACATACATTATGAGTTATATCATTACAGTCAATTATTATATTATTTTATTACTACATCATCATATTATTATGACGTTATAAAATTAATTATAATGTTTCACGCAAATAATAATTATTAGAATAATATTTTGTACGTGACAACGTCTTATAACTCGATGGAGACGGCTGTACGCACGAAAAAACATGAGGCATGCAGCAATACCTCGCTCGCGGCGTTACCTCGCTCCGAGGCGTTCCATAAGACTTGACGTGCAAGCGAGAGCGCGGAACGAGCGACAAAGAGGCACAATCTGCCTCCGCGTTCGGCAGCGTTCGTTTGTTAAAAGATTGACGTAATTGTATATTTTATGCGTACAAATAAATGAAACGTGAACAATTGTGATTTCCATTTACCTCCTTCTTTATATCAATATTAAATATCTTTCAAACCTTAACCATGTCCTGTCCTGTATTGATTTTAAATTGTGATTAATAAAGATTAACATTAGGTTTTACTTTTTAGTTTATTTTATTTTAGATTAAATTTGGTAATTATATAAATTTTTCAGAGTTTTTTTTAATTTTTTTTTTTGTTATTTGGTTAAGCACATTACCCTTAGAATTTCTTTTTTAGTCTTATCCTTTTAGGGTTGCCTGGAAGAGATCGCTGGTTAGCGATACAGCCGCCGACTGCATAACCAATAATTTATGTACTTGTTTTTATGTAACAAAGTTTTAATAAATAAATAAAAAACCTTTTCAGACTGTGATGATGCTGGAGAGGGAACAAGTGGAGGAAGAATACAAAAATGATAATTTGTTTATGATGGTATCTGTAAGTTCTACAATTTATTATATAAACATTACTTGTGTTTATTATTGTACAAAATGTGTTTTACCAATTTTATTGAAATCTATCTAATATAATATATATTATATAACCCCTTACTTATATTGTAATGAATAAACAGTAATAATAATAGCCTTTTATTTTAGATACTTTTACACTTAAACACAATTATCTTTCTACTATATCATTGGAATTGGAATATACCTTATTTGAATCCAAAAAAGGCTTAGACCATTATTATTTAAAACATACCAACAATATTTTCTAATCCAAGCAATGATTTTCACACAAATTCTTTTTAAATAAACCTAAATGATTTTTTTTAAGTTACTTGGAGGGTTAACCGCTTCGTTATGTATCGCGTTACGTTGCCTGTCCGTCTAGGTTCCCTTTCTCTCGCGCATACGGCAGCGGTACGCAGGTTTCTCTCTCACTCTAACCCGCAGCGCTAGCCGTATTTCGGGCAGACTCTTCCTCTCGCTCCACTCAGTGTTTGTGTGCGTTAGACATTCACTGTTAACAGCGAGCATCTCAAACTATCACCGTTTTATAAAAAATATGATGTTTGAAACAGAAAATAACTCTCGGAACATTACAGAATTTATTAGTTTAACTTTTTGTTTTTTTGATTACTATACTTAGATACTATGTACGTAACAATATTAAGGTCTGTCAAGAAAGAGCGTATCAATTCTTAAAATTCCATTCTGTGGAACCAGCTGCTCATTGAAGTATTTCCGAACCAATTCGACTTAGGGTCCTTCAAGAAAAGGGCGTACCAATTCTTAAAAGGCTGGCAACGCACTCGCGAGCCCTCTGGCATTGAGAGTGTCCATGGGTGGCGGTATCACTTAACATCAGGGAGCCTCCTGCCCGTTTGCCCCCTGTTTTATAAAGAAAAGGCCGGTAACGCACTCACAAGCCGTCTGGCATTGAGAGTGTCCACAGAGCGGCGTCATTACTTAACATCAGATGAGCCTCCTGGCCGTTTACCCTGTTATATAAAAAAATCTAAAACAAAATACAATCTACATATATAATTATTATGTATTGGAGATATATTTTTTTTTCCATTCTAGGAATTTTGAAAGTTATTGGCTGTTTAGACATCAAGAGGGAAAATGTAACTTTGTCTGTATTGCATTTCAGGTGATAGGATTCCCGCCGTCATGGACAAAAGAGAATGTCTTGGACGCGATCTTAGAAGATCTCAAAGAAAAAAGTTTTATTCCTTGCTTCATTGAGGTATGTATTTTTTATACTTCACAAAAATCAATTTATTATCTGGGTCCACAAAATTATTTCATGTGTGTTTTTTAATATGCGTCGACAACAAGATAACATTGATAATTAAAAACAATCTGTCATTAATCTGTCTAATTTAACAGTTTTCGTTAAAGTACTCTTTTATCTCTGTTTGCGCTGAGACTGACTTAAGTTAAATGGCTTATGGCACTATGCTGATAAAATAATCTTCTTAAAGTCATATGACAATTGACTTATACATAATGTCATAAAGTAACTACAGTATCTATGGTGAGCCACAGACTATAGGTTATGCAATAAATCTATAATTTAATCTGCCATTATATCGTTTTGACGTTATTCATTTAAATGCGAGAGATAATCCTTGTTCCTGCTTCCTAGACTCGTATTCGAGCTTTGCTTCATGTTTCTCACATCATCTATGTATTCCATCTTTGGCTTTTTTTTAGTGTTTGTTATTATATATATTATATTCCTTAATGGCCAGGATAGATGTTATTTTGTATATCCTGAACCTGAGTTATAGTAAATTAAGCTTAGGACTCAGATCTCTGAGGCTGTAGGTTCAAAGAGTTCAGAAAAGTCAAATACGCCTGCGGAGGTTTTTTTGTAGATGCACTCAGATGCCATGACAGCGTATGATAGTGGACGTGATATATTTTAATATTTTTCTTGAACGGGACATGTTTTTAATGAGAATCTCCAGATTATAAGCTCAGATCCCAAAAATCAATAGAGAAGGAGATAAATGGATCGAAGGATTCGATCCGAGTTTGGCTCCTCGGCCGCCAAGTAGGAGAGAGACAGATGTCGCTCGTTCCGCGCTCTCGCTTGCACTTCAAGCATTTAATGGAACGTCTGAGAGCGAACGCATACGTAGGTTTTTCGTGCGTGCAGCCAGCTCCATTGTGTTTTATGCTGATGTCACGTCAAAATTATCTCGAATCATATAAAAATCTGTGGCCCAGACTTGTCGCAACATATTTTTTTTCGCCACTCCAAACATTGTGTCCATTTCAGTTCAACTCAAGAAATTGCAAATTCCTAGTAAACAGATGTCGTTCGGCGCTACTGGCACTGCATTGGCAAGGTTTTTCAATTCGTAAAGACGATGTCGAATTGATGATAACGATATCGGTGACGGGGTTGAATACGAAAGTCTTGGAATACATCCCCCGTTTGGTGATTAGGAATAGGCTGATTTTCGGTTATGACGGCAAAAAGGTTGATTTGAGCGAGTTCACGTTGAAAAGTGGTGAGTTTTTTAATTGTTATGTTTCTTGCATTTTGTCTGCACGCATACAGACATCCTTGACCCGTTATATTAAAATTATGAACACTTTTGTTTTATAGAACAGGGGGCAAAGAAAAACAACTAATACTTAGTAAATGATTTGAACTATTCTGTAATCCACTCATTCATCAAAATCTGTTCACTCATTTACTGAATAACGGCTTTGTCGGAAATGATCCGGATTGTTAATGATAATATCAAACTCAAAAAATATATATTCATATAAACTAAACATTTATAAAAAAATTACCCATTTTTAAAAAGCCAGCAACGCACTAGCGAGCCCTCTGGCATTGAGATTGCCATGGGCGGCGGTATCACTTAACATCAGGTGAGCCACCTGCCCGTTTGCCCCGTGTTCTATAAGAACAAAAACTAACTAAACAACTACTAAAACTAAATAAATAAATAAAACACACAAAATAACAATAATCAAAGAAATAACCAAGCACACTTATAAATGTCAACAGAAAAGATATTGATTCTAAATATATCTACAAATTGTTTGTAAGGCAGATCAGACATAAATATTTCACCTGAAGGAAACCATAGATAACATTATGTTTTGCTGTCAGTTGCGTTTTGTCTATGTCTGCCTCCTGTTTCTAAACTATTACCAATTTTCAACCAAATCGGTTCAACCTGATTTAAAATATTGTAACTAGCCCGGGGATAGGCAGTAAGTAGGTTGCCAGCCTATGAGAGTGTCTTTATTGTACCGACTTGCAATAAAAGTGTTTTATTACTTCCTATTAGATATAAGCAACTTCATATATTTCCCATTAAATCGTCCAACGAACCAAGCCGAATTAATAGAACTTATACAAAGTTGTGATTGGGAGAATCTGGAGCATCTGAACTTAGCGCACAATAGGCTTACGTAAGTACTTACGTGTGTTTTAACCTTCCGACTCCCAGAACCAACATTGGGTTCCGCGACCTTCTTCACAGGATGTGTTCTACTTTAGATTCTGTCAGAAACATCAACCTCTTTTCGCACTCCTCTACTGCTTTTTCTAAAAATAATTGAAACCATACATCTCTCTTCTATATTATAGCTACAGGTATATTTGTCGTTGTCCGGATTTATAAATTTTGTTGTCATGCTTTTTGTGGATACATCCAATGTGTTTATTTTATTTAACTTTTTTTGAATTGTTTAGATGTTCCTGATTGTTTCAAAATAAATAAACCCAATACACTCATGGGATAGTCATATCTTTGCGTTTTTTACTAGCCGACTTCAATAGAGGGTTATCTATATGATTTAAATACATACGTATTTATTTATTTATTTACACTTCGTTGCAAAGAAACAAAAATAAAACAATACATAAAAATTACAAGGGATGCAACGGGCGGCCTAATCGCTAACAAGCGATCTCTTCCAGGCAACCTTTTAAGTCCTCTCATTTGAACTAAAGAACACAATCTAGGTTTAATCGCTTATTATGTAAACAGTACAGATAATACAACTGTCAACAAACTAATTATATGGGTACATTACCATTTTATACATTATGCAAACAATACAGAGGACTAAATTGACAGAAATACTTTAGCTCATCAAGAGTACAGGCTTCGTTCTATATTATATATTTAAAAAAAGAAAAAAAATATTAAACAATTAAAAAGCTCGCAATTCCCGAAACTGTTTGTAATAATTCTTATCTAAAAAATACAACGATTTAATCGTTAGGCTTCTTTTTCTTGTATTTAATAACATCTGAAGTGATGTTCCCCGCGTTAATTTCAAACTTATGATCTAGGTACTCGCCCACGCTATAAAAGCACCTTGCCTTTAAAAACCCAATCACCTTCCCCTTGAAAACATTACATGGCAGCGATCTGTTACTTCTAGGAAGGTGATTAAATATTCTAACAGCCATGGCGTAACAATTTTGTGCATGTTGCACCACGCTATATTCTATATATTCATGCATTTTTGGAAAATTTGTGCTTTTGAAATTTTATGTTTGCCCACAAATATGTTTTAGTCGCATCGAGCTTTTACGGGTATTTGAAATCCGTTAAGTTTTTTAGATTTATATAGATTAGCAGTAGTAGTGTTAGTGCGCGACTCACATAACTGATATCGAGGGTTCGAACTCTGGTTGTGCACCAATGGTCTATGTGCGCATTTAGCATTCGCTCGAACGATAAAGGAAAACATCGTGAGAAAACTGGCACTCTTCAAATCCATAAAAAAACGCGTCTGTCGATCAAGATCACCTACTTGCAACTTACACACTAATCACGGAACAGATATAGATATCTGATGCCCAGATATAAAAGGTGGTAGTGCCATTGATTTTTATGAAGCAAGTTTCGATTCGAACTATTAATTTTAAATTCCAAAGTTAAAACTTAGGAAAATTATTACCTACCTTTTAAAATGCAGTAAAAAGTGTCCATAATTAAATTACATTTTTTTTAGGTCCATACAAGATTTTGATCTCGTGTCTAAATTGCCTAAATTACTACACTTAGACCTCTCATATAACTTACTGGATAATATTCAATCAGTGTTGCCATTGCGAGGTTTAATGTTGCAATCGTTATCATTAGAAGGGAATCCGTTATGTTTGAATTATGTGGACGGCGATTATTATATAAAAGTTTTTAAGACACTGTTCCCGTGTTTAAGAGAATTGGTAAGTTTTTTTTTATGGTAGTACGATTTCAAAAAAAGGCGACATAAAAAGAGACCCATAAATTCCTAAGATTAAAAAGTAAGTAGTTTAGTTTTTTTATGTAGTTTTTAGGTGAGATTTATCAATTTTATTTATGTATCATTAATTATAGAAACTTTTTTAAATGAAAACTTCTTAATACACTTAATTTAAAGTTTATCTTATTAATTCGTATCCATTACAATCTCATTTTTCCCACGTTAAATATTATGATATTTATTTGTCTGTCTCTTTTTACTGTCGCTTTTTCATTTCATCGAATTTCAAACTTTAATTATTTTAGTTTTTACCAAAAAATATTGATATTAATTTAATAAAATTAAAATATATTTGAGAGAGAGAGATTTTTAGAGAACAGTGGAAGTCCTTAGAGGAAGCCTATGTCTGAGGACAAGCAGTATAATTAAATTAACCGGCTTACCGATTAATTTTGTACTTAATATGTAATAAAGGCTTTTATTATTATTATTATAGGAAAAAAATCCTCACATCAAACCATAAGTAGACTATAAAACAGGGGGTTAGCAAGCATTTAAAAAGCCAACCTTTTAAGTATTTTAAAATCAAAACTATTTTTAATACAGGTCTATTACTTACAGTCTCTATGAAATAGTCAGTTCTTGTGTACATACACTAATTCAGTAATTCAAATGGTTTGTCCTTTACAGCCTCATTAGGCACATTATCTTGATACATACTTGATGTCCACATTCAAATTTGTATCTTAATAATGCAATCTGGACTTGTGAGAGATGACTGAATGATGACTAGATGTTCATCTATTCCACTGGCTGGATTATTTTGAGTTATCAATCAACGATATATCAAGAACACAACGGAACTTTATTAATGAAATTTTCAGGACGGCGTCTCCATTCAAAGAGGACATCGAATGCCGGAATTGAAACAATGCTATTGTCTGAGTGACGCTAAACCCTTAGTTGAGAAGTTTGTGAGCTACTTCTTTAGGCTTTTGGACCTTGACCCGGAGAAACGAGGTTGTATACAGGAAATGTATCATAAAGATGCAGTCTTGACTGTTACCAGTAACAAGAAATTACGTAAGTTAAACCCATATTAGCTAAAAAACTTGAGATGTGTCAAGGGACACTCGGATGGAACGAAGTTCCTTTCGATTTATTAGTGAAGGAATTGTAATCATTTTTTTTTTTAATTAAAATTATTGTTTTTTATTAACAAATAAAATGTAATTTAAATATTAAGTCAGTTAATCAGTTGGCTCAATTTTTGTAATTAGAGTTCCTAATATTATTTTGTATTAATTTATTGTGTTTCATTTTGATCAAATCAAAAGTAAATCTGAAGATAGAGACATCTATTGACACCCATGTACGTTTTTTCCCCTTCTTTTAGTTCCCTTCCATCATAGAGATGTCGCTTCGTCGTTATAACTTTTCGTTTTAATTTTTTTCGTCTAGCCCCCTTTCACAACGCACGATAAGGAACTTCGTTCCAGAAAAACAGTGCCGCTACAATATTTTTAGATCTCGGCCTCAGATTTCTGTACCTGTTTCATGATCCGATGGTTGCCTCTCACGTCATCCTTTTGGGCAAGATTTCCTGATGATTTCCTTCACCGTAAATGTTAAATGCCCACATATAACGTCTACTAGGGCACAGTTGGGGATCGAACCTACGACTTTAGGGATGATAGTTAAATGCTGAAAACTAGGCGAACACTGGTCCAATCAAGATTGTCGTTTAGTATTCTCACCTCTGCTTGGCGTAGGACACGGGTTCGCTCACAAAAAGTCGGCATGGTTTTTTAAGCCATAAGTATCATTAGTGGGCACTTCAACTAATCTTAATAGCTCTAAGCATAGCAGCTAATTTTTTTTTTATGGAACAGGAGGTAAACGGACAGGATGCTCACCTGATGTTAAGTGTTACCGCTGCCCATGGACACTCTCAATGCTATAGGGCTCGCGAGTGCGCTGCCGGCCGTTTAAATCGACAAAAAATAAACACTTAACTATTCAAAATTCGAGCGTACTCCTCCCTCAAAAGCCGGCAACGCACCCACTCAAATGGTTCTTTATGGGCTGACTGCCCTTTTTGGCCGTCCCGCATGCTCGTTTGGCCCCCTATTATATAAAAATATATATTTTAATCTTCTTTATGTCTTTCACTGCAGTTATATTTTTACCTCATCAGTGGTTAGCCATTTCTGGCGATCATAATGTTAGAATTCCTAAATATCTCTAAGAAACTTTACCAGTCGCTGTAGCTTTCGTAGCCTCGAGCCTACTAATGATAATGTTGATATGAAATGGAGAACCTAAAATCAATACGCCAAATTACGACAAACATTTTGAATAAAATATACCTACAAATAAAGAAATCTCTTTCGCTAATATGCCTAATATGACCTGTATGCCTTTCGCTAATATGACCAAGTCTTTGTAAACAACATTAGTTTTTAAAGTAAGATTATTTACCCAAAGGTTACAATCACGAATACAGCCTCGCACGTCAGCTGTTCCACCGCAGCCGTTGCGTATCGGAATTAAATTACGATTTCGTCCAAAGTTCGGAAAAAATCGGTAAATTGATATACAACTGGCCACACTTACGACACGATATACATTCCTTTAACATCGACGTTATGATGCATACGGTAAGTAGGCATTTGCATTGTATTTTGAATAATGTATAATCAAAATTTTCTTGACTATAAACTTTATCAGGTACAAAAATAATGTTTCTAAATTTGCTAACATTACAAACGGTGTGTAAACAAAAAAACTTGGCGATTAAAAGAGAACGAAGAGTTTATTACCAGTTCTTCTCTTCCGTTCTACGCCCTTGACTTGAGAACTGGCAGTAAATGTAAAATTAGAAGCTTTTAATGTATATTTCTTTTTTTGACGTTCATAAGTTTAATTTGAATTTGACTATTGTTTACGAATTGATAAGAAGCAACGTCACTATTTTAAATTGCCAAATGTTTTGAAGTAAAACTTCTTGAGGAGTTTTTGTTGAAGAAAAGGGAGAGAGCGATTGAGACCTATTGAGAGAGAGTGAGAAAGGGAGATCGAGAAAAATATACACTATTGGTTGATGTATTCGTTGAGTACAGTGTTGTTGGTTTCCAATGAAGAAAGTTATTGCGCTAATTGCGCACATAGATAGATCAGGCCAAAACTGGTTGATACTTCAAAAAAACTTATTGAAAAAAATAAACATCGCTAATAAGTAAATGGCCGGCCCGAGCAGATATGCATACAATAGTACATATTATATAAATATAATATCGTTTAATGGATAGGTACTTATGAGAAATTTGCTCTCGCACTAAAAGCGGATTGGATATATTCAACAGGCCCAGCGCTTAACACAATAATACTTATTTTGGCGCGATGGAGAAAAATGATGAGAGTGAATTTTTTCAATGCGCGCTCACCAACACCTAATTTCGACATCGTAAAGTTAGGTCTAAGTGGCATGGAAATCGATAACTATGTTCATGTTGTATATTCTAGTATTTTTATATTTAGAACACGTGTTTCGTATAAATAAATATTATTTTGGTGTTTTTAAATCAATTTCATATACGACGGTGATAGTATTACTCATTATTTATAATATTTTGATTAATTTTAATATTTATCGTTAATCACTACTGCATTTTAGTTATTTTTTTTCCATACGCCAAAGAAGTATAACTTCTAACGGGTGTACATTTGTACACACACTCTTTTTTTAATTTATCATATAATAATTGGACGTTGTCGTCGTATTAAGAATTATATAATCTTTTTCCTGTTTCCTATAGTGTCTTAAAATATGTGTACAGCCCTAGGGCAAATCAAATTCAGAAAACAGACTAAGTCTGACTCCCGTACTTCAATGTATTGAATTTTGATAGTCGATTCTCGTTTCTGATTCTAGGGATGTTGCTTATCAAGATTTTAAGTCAATTAATTTCTCTAGGAATCACAAACTCTCCTCCGAATTAATGGTATTGTTAGTACAATATCCGAGTCGTTGGCTGATGAAGAGAAAGTCTTAGCGTTCACAAGAACTGTCTTACTTGTATGCGAGGACGGCATTGAGTATAAAATCTATAATGAGATGCTGTATTGGGATGAAGCTACAAAGGAGTGTGCCGCAAACGCCTTCACAGTTGCCATTGTGAGTACTGTTATCTCAAAAAGAATCGCTCAAGTAACAATTATTTATTGAAGTGTCCTTACGTGTATGTGTATGGATGTGATTATTCGATAAATTGATTAAAATTGTTTTTTTTATATTGAAAATCGATTTTTGTACGAGTTTTTAATATAAAAAAATTATTATGTATGAATCGGTTTTTCATGCTTAACAAATAATCGATTTTTATCGATTTATGCAGAATAGTTATATAATACGTTTTTAAAGACAACAGCCACTTAATTAAAAATATATTATATATATATGTTATAGAACTAGATGTTTGTACATCAGAAGATTTATGTAACTTTATCTGTAGTACTTGACTACGACTATTGGGTCTAAGATATGCCAGGTTCCTTGGTTTTTACCTTCGTACGTAGACGGGGTTCGTACGCACTACACTTAAACTAGGCTAAAACTGGTCCATAGGAATTTATCGAAACGCCATAACCACATAGATACTTAAAATAAAGCTTATATGAAGAAATACGCAAAAATAATAAAAAGGATTATAAATCCCTTTAACAGGTAGATACAGCATACACATTTTTTCTTTATATCAAAATTTCTCATATCCAAATTGACTGGTTCAAAAAAAGACTTTCAATAAAAAAAGCTCATATTACTTTTATGTACAAAAAGCCTCAACAAATAATTGAATTTTGAAAAACAAATTTTAAATTTTATTTTTAATTGGAAACTAAACTTTATTAGCAAGTTTTCGGATAAAAGAAACCTTGTCAATACGCAGATAATATTCATTAAATCCATTGACTCAAAAAAAAATTAGTATTCTTAAAATAGTGTTTTTTTATATAAATTGCATTATAACTTTATGTTGTTATGAAACAACAAAGAATTAATGAAACAAAATTTACTGCAAGGAATTTATAAATGTGATTTTTCTGGTGTGAGATATTGAAATCACTACAATATCTTTGAGTGTGCTTAAGATCACAAGTAAAGGACTAAAATAAAGTTTACATAGTAAAAATACTTTATTAATTGCAACTTAAGACATATGAACTACATTATGTACACACAATCACTGTAAAATATTTTGGGGGTAAAAGTATATATTATAAGGCTAAGTCTTAAGGCAAAACATCAAATTATTAAAACTGATCATGACATATGAATAATTTGATCAAAAAAAATCAGAAGGAGATGCTAAATCAGTATGCTACACAGTGTCCATAGATTCCTCGTTTGTAGGTTCAGTCTCCATTTCCATCTCTTTTTCTTCTATACCCTCTGCATATTTTAATCGTAGTTTTTCATAATGTTCCCGCTCCTTTTGTGAAACTGAAGGCTTACATTTGCTCAATGCAGCTCTAAAGTCATCAAAAGTAACAAATATATCGCCCTCCAGGGTACCATTTGTTATATGCGTTGTCAATGAGTTGGTTGCAGCTGCTCGTACTAAACCAGACAAATCTGCACCAGTGTAGCCTTCAGTTAACTCAGCTAGGACTTGCATATCTACGTCGGGTCCTAATTTTGGCTTAGTCCCACATTTAGTAAGCTTCTCAAGAATGTCATGCCTGTCATTCCTTGCTGGCATGCCAACATACATAATACGATCTAGACGTCCTGGTCGTAACACAGCTGGGTCAATGATATCTGGCCGATTTGATGCAGCAAGTACAAAGACACCTTCTCTGCTCTCTATACCATCCATTTCAGTTAGCAATTGATTGACAACTCTTGTTGAGCCATTGTTATCGTGTGAGCTACGTCTTGGACACAAAGCATCAAATTCATCAAAAAATATAACGCATGGAGCAGAGTTCCTAGCTCGTCTGAAACATGTGCGTACAGCTCTTTCACTCTCACCTACATACATGTTCAGCAGCTCTGGTCCTTTGACAGAAATGAAATTGACCCCAGCTTCATTTGCAACTGCCTTTGCTAATAAGGTTTTACCACACCCTGGTGGACCACAGAGTAGGACACCACTTGGTGCAGCCAAGCCTAGCTTCTTCATTTGTTCAGGGTACTTCACAGGAGCTAATACAGCCAACTGTAAATCTTTTCTGACCTGGCTTAAAGATCCCACATCATCCCATGTGACATCAGGTACTGTAACAATACCTTCTCTGACGGCACAAGGTTTTGTTGTTTTAAGTGCCATAAGGAAGTCTTCTTGGCTTAGTGCAAGGCCTTGTAGTTTGTCAGATGAATATGGAGTAGTATTTTCTAATAAATCTAAGACTTCAGCAACAGGATCAATTTCAATGATAGCTTCATCAATATTATTGCTTTCTTCTATGGGCACAATGGCACCTTCAATTTTAGGCTCCTGTGGAATGACCTCATTACTTTCCAGAGGTGGTTGAACATCAGATGTGCTGTTTTCTGTATCTCCAGCCTCATCTGCTGTTACATTTGATGTAGGTTCTTCTACTTTGTCCCCATTTGGTATAGTATCTTTTGAAATTTCACTGGTTGTGATACTTGCTATAGCCTTTTTAGTTTGTTCTTTTTCTAATTTTTGAATATCTTTGAAAATCCTTTTTACTGCATAAGTACTTGCTTTATTCACTAATGCTTGTAAATCAGCTCCCACAAAACCTGGTGTAACTTGAGCTAAAACATTCATATCCACTTCGTCACTAAGTGATAAGTTTTTACATAAAATTGTAAGGATTTCTTTTCGTGCTTTTAGTGTAGGAATACCTAATGTTATTTCTTGTTCAAGACGACCTGCCCTTCTTAAAGCTGGATCTAAAGTATCAGGATTATTTGTTGCAGCCAGCACTAAAACACAAGAATTTTCCTCAGCTAATCCATCTAAACATGCCAATAATTGGGCCACCATCCTCTTTTCCATATCTTTTTGGGCATTTATTCTATTTCCACAAACAGAATCAATTTCATCAATAAATAATATGCAGGGTGATTCTGATACAGCCCGATCAAAAAGCTCTCTTATCCTTTCTTCAGATTCCCCCGACATTCCACCCACTAATTCGGTTCCACTTACTGCTATAAAGGGTAATTGTAATTTACCAGCTATAGCATGGGCTAATAATGTTTTACCTGTCCCAGGTGGTCCGTGCAATAACGCCCCACGAGGACTCTTTATACCTAACTTTGTATACACTTCAGGATGCTTCATATGTAAAACCAAATCGCAGATCTGTGTTATTGTCTCTGACAAACCCCCAACATCTTCAAAACCAACTTTCACATTCTTTGGTATGCCAATCTCAAATTTCTTTTTTGTAGCTACACTTTTTGTATCTGGTTTACGTTTTTTGTCTGCTGTGTTAGAAACTACAGGTTTTTGAAGTGCCTCTGAGGTATTATTTGTTTTACGAACCGGTATATGTGGGGTTATTGTTATTTGATCATTGATTTTTGGAAGCTTTGGTGCCGCACTTCCCTCTTCGTCGCTGCTTATTATATCGATAGGTTCACCAGATTTATCTGTCTGGCGTCGGGAAGATGCCGATCGCTTTTTGTCTTGCATATTGTACATTGTTAGTAAACGGTCGTTTAAGGCGCTGTTGTTATCGTCCAACAGCTCCAAATCGGACTCTTCCTCTGAACCCTCCGATGTGGATGCTCCGTCTAGACCGTAACTCTGTAGCACTACTTTATAAGCACTTTCGACCATCTGACAGAAAGCGTTGTCGCTCCTATTGTTATATTCACGATATCGCTCTTTGAGTGACCGCGCCATTTGACTAACATCCACAAATGTTTTATCGACATTTTCCGCTAAGTAGTTCTTTACACGTGAAACGATTACTGGATCGTTAACCGTCTTTTGTCTAGTTTGATGCTTTTTCATTTTAACAAGTTATGTTTTCTGTGAGAAGTTATTATTGAAATATAAAATGGACCCACGCCGTTTACGAGTCTAGACACAAATCGTAGTTTGATTATTTGACATTAATTGTTTGATGCCAAATTTTATGAGAATTTGACGTGACATTGACAGTTTCGACTTAACTTCGGGTGGCACAGACAAGTGGATGAGATGTTCGGATAAGGGATCACTCTATCTGTGAGTGTGGCTTAGATGAAGGCACTGTATCTCACATACTATTCAACTGTCCTAAACTAACCTATCCTCTCTATGACGTTCTTCCCCCAAAAGTCCCCCGTCCTTTAAGTGTTAAATGTTTGTTAATGTTTCTGTTTAGTCCATATTGCAGATTTTTATGTAAATATATAGCAAGTAATAAAATTAAAGTGTAATATATATGTATATAAATTATTCATAAATAGCAAATAGTATTTAATCCTGTTTTTACTCATATTTGTGTTGTCTGTGCTGTCTTTAAACTAGCAATCAAATTCCAACTATTTTTTTTTAGGTTTTAATTATTTTTACCGATCAATCTCCTTCGTGCCTTCTCCATCTACACGACACTGGCGAAGTACCTTGTGCCCAGTTGGCACAAATTAAAGCCATGTTAAAAAAAAAAGAAAAAAAAAGAGATGTTGAATTATGACGAACAGTAAATTTACTCAAATGTTTTTTTTTTTAATTTTAGATTCAAAATAAAACACCAAGTTGGAAGTTTGAGGGTCCCTTAGATGACGAGAGCAAGAGTAATCTAATAAACGTTTTCTCTAAATTAACTGGTTTGAATTTGCGTCAAAGTTCAAGGTAAATAAAATTCGAATAGACCATAATATACTTGTTGTAAGTATATATAGGCATAGGTATAGATAATTGGAACAAACGTCTGTGTGTTTTATTAAACTTCCAATAGGTACCAATTATTGTTATATAAACCTTTTATACAAGATGTTTCAGAAATCAATTTACTATTAAAATGAAACCCTTATTTCGCGAACTCGAGATTAAATGTGTTTAGGCTTTCTTCTTATATTTTACTAGCTAGTAATTAATATACTGTTATAAACCATATTATTTTTTTTACAGGTGCTTGGAAGAAAAGGACTGGGATTTAAAAATAGCTCTAGAATACTTCATGAAATTACTTAAGTTAGATAATATTGAATGTCTTGCAAATGAATAAACTTTTGTTTACCCGCCTAAACTGAAATCGAAAATAAACTAAGATAAATGTTTAAAGGCTTGTTATGCATTTCTAGAAATTAAAGTAAAATCATTAGTATCATTAAGTCAACTGTTTTCATAATACCTAACATTCAACAAATTATCAAATCAAATAAAAAATCTCTAATTTATCCTTATCAGTATAAAAATAAGGTTGAAAAAAAGCATTTGTATTATTTGTATTTTAAAATCTATAAATAACTTAGTAATTGTATTCATTCATTTAATTTTTTAAAGACATTCTCAATACATAAAGTCAAGATTCATTAAACTTACTGGTAAATTTTCAAAATTTCAGTTTTTAAACAAATAATAAATACTTAAAGAATTTCAAGATTTTCTAAATTATTTATTTATACAATCATCTCGAGGTGTCTAGCATATTCAATGGTTTGTTCTGCAAGATCTGATGAAGGAAATACACCAGCAGCTGCTGCACAACTTTCTTCAGCCGCATTGAACTGGTAACAGTTGTCTGACCCAAGGACCCAGTTTCGCTAAAATATATTAAAAATGGCCATTTTACAATTTGTGTATTATTTCAATTGTTTAAAGATGTCTTTGGAGATGGTAATTTTTTCAAAAATTGAGTATATGATATCTAAGTTGACTATTTTTTTGAAGGGGTCAACCATATTATGGTCAAACAGGTATCTAAATGTACTCACCCTCTTGCCATAGTCAAGTACAGCCTGCTGTGTGGTCAAGTTCAACCTTCGAGCAGCCTCAGCACAAGGTATCTTCAGATAAGCCTTTTCAATACAAGCAGCTATTTCCCCACGCACAGTATCTAAGAGAGTGTCCATGAAAAATGTATAACTTTCTGCTGGTACATTGTCCTAAAAAACATGAATATAAAATATATATATAATATTAAATAATAATAGTAGCTTTTAAAATGAATTAACTAATGATTCAACAAACCTTTGCCAAAAATATTTTATTGTAACTTCCTTCCATGAGGTATTGCTCTAAGGCTAGAGGATGTTTAACATAAGGGTCAGCTCTGATCACATCAACAGGCAGCCTTTCCAATTCTGTATGAAACTCTGCAACTCTATTTTGAGCAAGGAGAAATAGCAGATTTAAACCTAAGAGTTGGTACATAAAAGCTGACTCCGGTAAGTGATCTCTGAAAAATTAATAGAACAGATAAATCTTTTATTCTTTAAAGTATGAGATATAACAACATTATACAAAAACATATAAGAAAGCTTACTTGTAATCAAAATAATAGCATTTTAACTGAGACATGTATCTCTCAAAAGCTTTAACATCTTTAACAGCCACTGCCCATTGTGCTCCAATTTCAAGAACATCTCTAGCAAGTATTAACTCTTTCTGGTTAGCCTGTGTGTTGTTACTGGGTAAGAAAGTTAGATTGGTCAGGGCAATCTGAAATTAAGCTTTATTTTAAAATTTATAAGTAGTTTTGAAGCGATATTGTATTTTAGTAACGACTAGACCACACTTCTCAACTAACGGATATTCCTTCTTGTTTGTAAAATTAATATTTTTTTTGACGATAAGAGCAACCATGCTTTAACATAAAGATCAATTCAATTCACATAAGTTTTGTTATACAATTGAAGAATCGCTAAGTCATCATCACCTTAATTTTGTTAAGAAGTTCACCGCATTTGTCCAACTTGCGTGGTTTTTTTGCCCATTCAGTTTTTAAATTTTGATACAGAGATGCAGCGTCTTTAATTGAAGTCATTTTAAACGAATTACTTTAAATTATTTAAGGATGTTCCACTATACACAATTGCTTCGTAGTTCGTACTTTGTATAAATTTATAGTTACAATTCTTGTTTGTCCCACAGATAACACAGAGTTTGGTTTGTCCACAGAATAAATAATACCGCGTATTAATAATAGAGCGTACCAATTCTTGAAACGCCAGCAACGCATTTCCGAGCCTTCTGGCAATGTGAGTGTCCATAGGCAGCGGTATTACTTAACATGAGGTGAGCCTCCTGCCCGCTATTACATAAAAAGTTAAGCTTCATGAAATGTATTGGATAATGTTAGTTATCGTTCCGTACGTTTTCAAAACATTACAACCCGCTCAGTCAAGCCAATCAAGATCGTTTAATAAAATTCCAGTATTGCCCACAATTTTCTTTAGAATCGTTGTGATTTGAAACTGTATGCAACGGAAAAAGCGATAGTAAAAAGAGACAGACACATAAATTCATAAGATTTAACGTGGGAGAAAATTAGATAGGAAGCATTATGTATACAGTGTAAAATTGAAAGTTTTCTATAAGTGAGTATTTATTTAATTACTGAATATAAAAATTGATGTGCAAAAAGTAAATAAGTATGTCAAGTAAGTAGTTTAATTATAAAATTAGAAGAAAATTAATTACATAAACTTTTTGAAATAGAAAATTTCTTACTACACTTAAATAAAAGTTAAATCTTATGAATTTAATTCAAATCAAATCCAAAATCATTTATTCATATAGGTAACATAATGTACACTTATGAACGTCAAAAAAAGAAATATACATTAAATGATTCTAATTTTACATTTACTGCCAGTTCTCAAATCAGGGGCGTAGAACGAAAGAGCAGAACTGGCAATAAACTCTCCGCCTCCGCATGAACTACACCCCCTTCCCGACAAAGAAAGAAAGAAAGAAAGAACTTTATTAGACACAATATACAGGAATGTTTAAATAAAGTAGAGTGCACTGGCCCCCACACTAGGATTCCCTGTGTTGTGGGCAGCCAGTCTCTTCCTTTTCACATCTAAACAGTATTGCTTAATTAATTCTACATAACACATTTATATCTATACTATTTTTGTACAATAAGAATGTTTTTTGTGTCAGTATAGGACAGCTTAACAAGATATTGTTTGAGTTTTTTAGTAAAAGTATGTAATGTGATTTTTGTAATGTTTGTGAAAATTTTGTTTTTAATGAAGTGGTTAAAGATAAATGGGCTTCGAAAGGAGAAAAAGCGTTGAGCGAAAAAAGTGCGATTTTTAGGTTGCTTATATATAGGTATGCGTTTGGTTTGATTTGGTGTTGTGGGTGTTTGTTTCCAAAAAAGTCTGCATATTGCTATTAAGTATAGTTGTCTCACAGTTAAGAGTTTTGTTTCATTGTACAATTTTGAAGTTGAGTAGCGGAAAGGTTTTCTATAGGATATCTTAAGAATGGCACGTTGGGTGCTCTCAATTTTCAGCATCGAAGACAATGCCGCTCCACCCCATACCGATATGCAGTAAGATAATATCGACTGGCATAATGCAGTGTACACTATCTTGGTTGTATGTGGGTCAGAAGGTTTTCTAAGGCGTTTGAAAACATTTATAAGTTTGCGAACTCGAGAACATAGATAGTTTATTTGAGGGCTCCAACAAAGCCTTGAATCCCTAATTAATCCCAGGTATTTGGTTGTTTTTGTGGGTTCCAAGATAGGACAGTTACATTTGTTGTGAAGGTTCAGACATGAGTGTAATTTAATAGGGGGGATAGGGTTTGGTTTGCTGGATTTCGATATGTGAAAACTTATGTATTTGGTCTTAGACGTATTTAGAGAGATTATCTAAAAGCCATTGAGAGATTTGGCGAAGACCTAAATGAGCTAACCGTGAGGCTTGTTCCTAAGAGTGTGAGTAGAAGACTATAGCTGTGTCATCAGCGAAAGAAAAAAAAGGCTCGTAGGAGGCCCCGACACATACTAAAGAATCCGAAGCAATCATGATAGCTATCCACAAACTAAAAGACGCCCACGCGGCCAATAATAATAGAAGCAAATAAGGGTAAAAACCCGTTTTCACCGGGGAAGATGAGAACCGTGTACTGCGTATTTCGCTCACTCCGGTGAGCTTCCGTCCTGTCCTTCAGGTCATTGGCCACCCGAAACGCCCTTTCGCTAGTCGCGGGAAAAACGCCAATGCATACCGAGCTACGCTCACCAAAACAGCCCAGCCATTATCTAAAGACCCTTACGGCCAACAACGACATTAATTTTTTTTTTAATTTTTGTTCTCCGTAATCACTTTGAATTTGCGCTTGCTGCGATCGAACGCTTTCGGAGCTTTCTAGCGAGGAAAATAACTTAATAAAAACGTGCTTTTTATCAGCATTTCACCCGTGCAAAGCCGGAGCAGATAGCTAGTTAAATATATAGAATGCTTGAGCTTTTCTTTCGATATCTTCAGTTACTTTATAGAGTGTATCAAAAATCATCTACTAGCATAGCTTTTGAATTCGATTTTGTTTGCTCTTTGTATTTTATTAATTACTGCTGAAACTAAATTCTTGTAAAAAAATCGTTATACCTATAAATTTTAATTTATCTTAGTCGGTGTTTGCAAATATCTTATAGTAATAGTAATAACCTTTATTTCAAAAATTTAATTCTCTATCTCTATCTATTATAGATTATAAGTTTGATTGATTTTAAATTGAAAAAATACACTTTAGGAATAATCATTTGCTTGTTAGGTTTTGGTTTGTCCACCGTTGGACATAGGCAAAAATCTTAAAGGTGTAATGTAATATAATTAAAAAAAAATAGGTATTCTCAATAACTAATAAATCTTTATTAAATTCATGTCAGAATTAATTATGATTCTGTTCATCCATCATAGACACATGCAATTTTAATGTGTATATAATATATATAACCATAGTGACGACACTAGTACCACGATGCAGAAGTCTATTCCTGCCTAATGGAATGCTAATATTTGTCTATGCGAAAGTGACATATTTCATTTTTCAATAATACGACAATTGACATACTGAATACTGATAATGGGCCGCGGCTGAATCAATTTTGCCGATTTTTTACGGACAAAAGAAATAATGGTTTTATTATTATTAAAAAATATGCAAGATGTAGTGTTTATATGAAAAAATGAAATAAAATAATATAATTTTCAATATGAATTCATCATCAGTAGTGGCGTGCCGTGAGATTTTTGATGAAAACAGCCAACCATCAGCAGAGGGTTTGTATTAGATTTGTTTGTGTTGCTTTAAATTAAATCAATAGTTTTTAATTTTTTTAACTGCAGAAACTTACACCTATCAGGGTTAAGCTAGAGGAACAAGATGTTAACATTCACCTGTACCAGCACTCTTAATTTTTTTTAGCAGTATCTAGTAACGAATTATATATTACTATTGGATTATTTGTTTTTATATAGAAATATCAGATTATGCCTGTCAGTTGGGAATTGATCCTGAGAGTGAAACCCATCTCCTACCTCTGGCCCGGGATGGGCTCATGCAAGCATTACCTCAACCATGGAAGGCTTAGTAAGTTACTAAATGTGCTAAAGCTTTTTCATTTGTTATTTAGATCCTTGTCTCTAATTTTTTAACCCTTATTTAGTATTAATTTCCTTTATAGAAACATGTGCAAATTCTAATTTAAATCTTATTAGAATTGCAATTTTAATATGGTGAAGTTATGTTTAATTGTGTAACTTTGGTAATTTCTAATTAGTATTTAATATATGTACTTAATTGTGTAAGTAATTATCCATGACTAGGTCTTTCAATTTCATTGAAATATGTATTGAGAAATTGTTTAATTTTATTGTAATGATTAAGGTCAGATTCAGAGTCCAAAGCTTGCAGGATCTGTAAATCCAATGTGTCCAAAAAGATAGTGGATTTGAAATATTGGAGTGATAGTTCATGTTGAGTCTTGATACTGAAACTTCACCTTAGTTTTACCTTAATATCTGTGTTTATAACAGTACTATATTTGAAACAATTTTTAGTTTATTTATTTTTTTATATTTAAGCTTTGATGAGAAACTACAAAGCCATTACTACTACAATGAAGAGACAAAAAAGACCCAATGGGAGCATCCACTCGACCATGTCTACAGGGAGCTAGTAAAAAAAGCTAGAGATTCTTCCGTGTTAGATGATACTTGTGCATCCGTTCAGGTAACTAAGTTTGTAGTAATTGTGTGAAAGAGGTTCTTGGAGAGATTTGTAATGGTTAAATAAATATAAAAGCATATCGCAAATACAGGTTTGTTTGTGCTAATACTATTACTCATATGACATACTAATATCATTGCAATTTGTGTTTGCCCATTAAATACAGTGGTTAAAATTACTTTGCTTTCTAATTTAAAAAATCTAAAGGTAACAGTTTTTTGTGTCATTTGTCCCTTATTGCAGACCATTTCTTTAAATAAATTATTCATTGCTGCAATCTGCAAATTAGTAATTTATTATTATTATTAAAATAATATAAGACTTTTTTCAGAGAAGATACTCTTTTACTTAATCCAGAATATATGTGTTTAGTATTGAATTAAATTAACATAAATATATTTGAAAGATATAATCCATTAACAACCTTGTCTGTTTGCCTTTTGTCGGCAAAGGACTCCTCCAATTGTCACCATTTCAGGCCTTGACAGTGTGGGTGTGTGGCACCTACCATGGTTCTTATTTATCAACCCACCTTAGGAATGGTCTACAGCTTTTCTTCTTCATGTGACCTGTCTGCATACAACATGCACCATTTTGACTATTCTTCATGGAACTTAAATGGAAGTGAGCTGGGCATTCCATCAGAGGACAGTTAAAATGGAGCAATCTAGTTATAAAAATAAAATAAAATAAAATAGCCTTTATTACTGTTAAAGTTACTATATATATGTACATTAAAATTATAGAATGTCCCTAATAACAGTGTGCCTTTCGGCAAAGGCCTCCTCCAATTCTTTCCACTGTGTTCTGTCCAAGGCGACTCTCCTCCAGTTTGGACCTGCTGTCAGTTTTAGTTCGTCTTCCCATCGTCTGTATTGACGTCCTCTACTTCTTTTGCCGTTACGTGGATACCAGTGTGTGACAATGTTGCTCCATTTGTTCTTTGAAGAACGCATCAAATGTCCTGTCCACCTCCATTTTTGTTGGTCTATTCTGATCAGTATGTCGGTTAGTTTTGTCTTACGCCGTATGTCAGTGTTTCGAATTTTATCTTTCCTCTTGATGCCGAGCATGCTTCTTTCAACTGCGTGTTGGAATGTTGTCAGTTTTTTCCTGTGTAACTGTGTAAGGGACCAAGTCTCACATCCGTATGTAACACAGGGCAGTATACAGGTATTAAATACTCTATCTAGCGATCTAGTTACTTTGTATTAAATCACCACCAATTTCAGGAATTACTAACATCTGAAGAAAACACGAAAAATCTAGAGCGAGTTGAAACCAAGGTTGAAAGCGATGAAGATGAATTAATAACAGATAGTGAAAACCATGCATCGGATGTTAAAGAAAATGCCTTAACCCAAGGAAACAGGAGACCTATGGGCCGACCCCCTTTAGGTCCACTGTCAAGACTGGATAAGAAACTTGGAGATCTAAGAATATCACCTTTGCGTCGGAGTGTAGACAGTTCAATATCCCCTAAACTGACTCCTACAAGGAATCCCTCTGAAAGAGATGTCCTTAGTCGTCCAACATTTGAAAGGCCTAAAACATTGTTTAAGCAGCAATCGGAAATTATTGATCTTAAAATGCATGTACTAACAAGTCCCGAAGAGGAAACTTTCAGTCCTTTGTTGTCAGCTAAAGTTGATAAAGGATTGCCCTTCACAGGTATATATTACTTCTGTTTGCTCAAAAGGTTTCATTACAATCAAAAAAGTGAAGTTATAACTCTACTTAGATCACGTCTTTAAAGAAAAATAAATTAACATTTTTAACATTGAATTCGTTATAAAAAAAATTATCACAATTTTATATAACAATATATATACTTTAGTAGATATTACAAAAAAATTCACAAATGTTTTAAAGTTATGTAAATAAATTTTTGTTTTTATGTATTTAAATGTATTCTGGTATATAGCAATAATTCTGTTGGGATTTATTTTCTAGTCTTGAGATAACAAATGTAGGGCTTTTAATTTTATTTGTCAAATGTCTAACAATGTATTTTACTATACATGAAAAATCTTGTGTTACCCTTGCTTTATCATTAGTAAAAAATAAGTTCTCTAATTCCTTTAAAAACTCGAAGTTCGTTTGACTATGATTGTTACTCAGTCTACCATTTTAATACCTACATATGTACCAAAATATGGAACATTTTGCTATGCTAACCCAGAGACTATTCGCTTTTCCAGAATTAGTTTAACATTTTTTACCTGCAATTTTTCAAAAATTGTTCTCCATAAAAACTTAAACATAAAAATTTACTCAAAGTTAAGAACTAAATAAAATTAACTTATACAATAGAAAACTATGTAATAATATAAAAAAATAACCAAAAAAAATTTAAACTAAACAAGTAAAAACTTAAACCTTTTAATAACTAATTATAAGTAATGCAATTCTTTTAAATTCAGCCAGTGTGCAACTAATATTTAGTTAATTGAATCTCTAGACAGTTAATTAAAGATCGATATTCAATCAAGTCGCTAAAATTTCGCCAGATAAGTGACTAAACGAAACGTTAACGAGTTTCCTTAACGTTCCGTACATTAAAACAAAACACTTTTGAGCTAGTACCATAACAAATGAAATAATCATGGCGAAGTCTTCTTTTACATTATTAAAACAGTCTGTCTGACAGAAAGCCGCCGTGTTGATATAGTTAAACGTTTTCGACGCTGCTTTATTTATATCAAAATGCTAGCGACTTGATTGAATATCACCCTATAATTAACTGTCTAGAGATTCAATTAACTGTCTGATTTAACTACTTTACTGCCACATATACACAAGTACCATAAGGTTTGAATATGCAAAATATCTACTTTCAGGTAAAGGCAATATGTTCCTAAGAATATCCAGATCAAATCTCCCGAGTCCAGACACAGAAAAGTCTTCACATTTAGATTCTCTAACTAAAAGTGACCCGCCCAAGGGCATATTGCGAGAAAAATCATCGGATTATATTCAAAGGAAAATCGAAAGTATCACTGGAAAAACTAAACAAACAGCTAGCTTTGATGAAGATAAGAAAAGTGTCAGGTAAGTGTTTTTAATTAAAGAGTGTGTTTTCTTATGTACTCGCGTTAGCAGTTATATTTCTTTGGCGTATGGAAAAAAATTACTAAAATGCAGTAGTGAATATTAAAATTAATCAAAAACATTTTATTTAAATAAATAAATAATTAGTAAATACTATTACTGTCGTATTTGAAATTGATTTAACAACACCAAAATAATATTTGCTTATTTACACTTGTTTCATTGTACTGTTACGAAACACGTGTTCTACATACAAAAATACTAACAACTTGAACATAGTTATCGATGGCACCTAGAGTTAACTTTACGATGTCGAATTTAGGTGTTGGTGTGCGCACGTCGTAAAAATGCACTCTGATCATTTTCCTTCATCGTGCCAAAAGAAGTATAAATTCAAAAAATATAACGTGAAACATTGGAAATTAATATTAGAAAAGAGTTTTTATATTCGTTAGGGTTAAAAGGTTACTGGCAAGTTAGGGTTTTAAAGTTTTTTTGGCGAAGTTTTTTTTTATTGAAAGTGGGTTAATGACAATGTCTTTTGATATATATTTTTTTTAAGATTTTTTGTTATATTGATATTGAGTAGGATCCCTGTAAGGTCACTCTATTTGCAGTGTGAATTAAGTTTTGGAAATAAAAATCGATACTAAAAAGACACTATTTGAAGTGAAACTTCTTTATCGGCGTTGGAAAAATATTTCCGGTCATTTTTTTCGGTTACGCGTCACATTTTTTCGTTACGCGCCATCTTAAACTAATATTTCTTATTTCGGTAACCATAATCCATTAATATACAAACATATTATGTAATAATGATAACAATCCTCGTGTCAATTCTATTACAATTAATTAAATTCTGTAATAATCTTAGTAATAATAAGGTAAAATGAAATTATTGTATTATTTGTATTCATCTCTATGATAATTAAAGCCTCAAGCCTAAAGCCTAAATTAATCTTTATCTAATTTAACTTTAATTAACCAATTTCTGTAAAGTTGCATATAGTAGATCAGTTTTCGAAGAATAAGTTAAAGACATTTCACTTCTTACGTGTGTACACGCACACATTTTTATTTTTTATCAATTTATCTAACCAATATTATAATGATTTGATTTGTTTGCATTGATTATGCTCCAAAACTACTGGACTGATTAAGAAATTCTTCTTCCATTAGAATCCTGTCGTCATCCCTGATGAACTAGGCTATAATATAAAACGAAATGCGAAGCAGAGATAGATAGCCATTTCTTTTCTCTCTGTTTCTTATAATATTTTCGTTTCGGTTTGGTATTGATTGTTTTTAATCCAGGTTTAATTGTAAGATTTAGTATTGTGGTGTTGCTCTTTACAAACCAAAATTAAATCCCTTAGGGGATTTTTAGAATAATAAAAATAATGTTTAAGAAATAATAAAAAAAATATAATGTCCATATTTAGACAAAACATAATATTAAACCACATATAATATCAAAATCGTCTGTTTATATTAAAGTAAAATAAACCTAACCTTGTTTATTTTTTGTATATGGAAAGTGCATTTAATATTTTAAAATATTTTTTCCTCAGATTCAAACTGGAGAACCTCCCCGATCCAACAATCAGCCCCGGATCGAACAGCTCGTCGGAGCAAAACGACGGGCAAAGTTCAATAATAAGCGCGCCTTATTCGAAAAATCCATTAGAAATACCCCCATTTAATCCATTAAATAAAACCGAAGTACCCTCATTTCCCACCCAAATTCCCAATGTGCCTTTAAACTCCATTGTCCTATCGCCTTTAGCCGGCCGACCACCGATCCCACCACGAATTGACAGCCCGAGGGAACATAAGAAGGAATCTGAAAAGGATTCTATAGGTATTATTTAAGTATAAAATAAAACGGTTTAGATCTTGGCCTCAAATTGCAAGTCTATTTCATTATAATTTGTCAATTAATGCCCAAACCCAATAACCTATCTCAATCCATTTTTGACCATCTGAGATAGACATTTTAAGCTTGATATTGATAAAAGAGTGCCAATAACCAATCGACGGATTGTAATAGCCGTCTGTCGATACAAGCTATCCATGGTAGGTCGGATCGGTGGATAGACCTTTGTATAAAAATGCCAGTACAACTGTGCCAATATCCTATCATAAGATTTTAACTTAGTTACACCAGTTTTTAAAATAATTAAAAAGATATTTGATATGTTTTAAACATAGATATGTATATTTTAATAATATTTGTACGGTTTTATTTACTTTATTTTATTTATTTGTGGAACCAGCTGCCCACTGAAGTATTTCCGAACCAATTCGACTTACGGTCATTCAAGAAAAGAGCGTACAAATTCTTAAAAGGCCGGCAACGCACTCGCGAGCCCTCTAGCATCGAGGGTGTCCATGGGCGGAGGTATCACTTAACATCAGGTGGGCCTCCTGCCCGTTTGCCCCCTGTTATATAAAAAAAAAAATATATTGATTATCAAGTATAAGTGTAAAGAGAGAAGAGATTGCATTTGATCCGTCGCCAAAAATTGATTATCTTCGTAGGGTAGGTTATTTGGATACAGATAGGAGATCGATCGACTGTCACGGTCTGAGATTGTGGATTTATTATTGGGTTCGGGTATTAATAGACAAGTGGGTGGATCGGCCTTCTGTGCCTGACACACGCCGTCAACGTTTTGGATCTAAAGGCTTTTGGGGTTAAACATTACGTGTTTTACCTAAATTGGGCTAAAAATTTGTGATTCTTAAAAATTAATTTGATTGTTATTAGATTGTCTTAAGTTAATTTATAAATTTATTTATAATAAAGGTAATTTATAGGAACGGCTGCAATCTGAGACCAAAGTTGTAGTGCCACTGAAATATTAATCTAATATCTTTGTTTTTAATTTATATTATTATTATTTATTACTTAAGATGTCATGTGGAACATAGTGTAATGGGTGCAGCTCCTTACAAACGTTGTGTAAAAGAAAAGAAATTGGCGTTTAAAAAGAGTTTATTGCAAGTTCTTCTCTTCCGTTCTACGTTATAGATTTGAGAACTGGCAGTAAATGTAACACACAATACAATGTACACTACATTGTATTGTGTATTTTTGTATAAGTCGTCACTTATACTTAATGATTTTCGCTAAAAAAAATAAGACAAATAAATAAAATTAATTTAATAATGATAATTATAGTGTAACATATATAGGCTCACTGAAAATCACGTTTCGTATCTCATAATGGTATTACAGATAGTGAAATCCGAGAAACGCGCGGGACGTCACCTCGGAGACGACTTGTGAAGCCACCAGTTGCAGACTACATCAAACCTGGACTGTTTCAGAAGAATTTTCAGAAAATTTCTGACTTGGTTCGGAAGACAGAAATCGAGCCGACGAACTTGGAGGAACCTACTTCTGAAAAGGAAGTAAGACCAAGGTATGGATTTAATACTATATTCAAATTTAATAAAAGTATGTCGCCAATTAGGTTTTATAGGAAAGTGGCCAGGAGGCTCAGCTGATGCTAAGTGATATCACTTCCCATGGACAGTTAAAATGTTCGCAAGTGCGTTGCTGGCTTTTTAAGAATTGTTAATTTTTTTCTTGTAGCACCCCAACTGATTCGGAAATTTTATTAAAATAATATTTATTTTCTAAAAAAAGAGTGGCGGTTACCACCTTTCAGGTCTCTTCAGCTTTGTGTATCTGTTTCGTAATCATTTGTTTTTTCTAATAGGCAAGTAAGTGATCTAGAGCAGTGTTGGCCTAGTGGCTTCAACGTGCGACTCTCATACCTGAGGTCGTAGGTTCGATCCCTGGCTGTGCACCAATGGACTTTCTTTCTAGTTCGCATTTAACATTTGCTCGAACGGGAAAGGAAAACATCGAGAGGAAACCGACGTCTCTTAGATCCAAAAAGTCGACGACATGTGTCAGGCACTGGAGGCTGATCACCTACTCGAATTAGATTAACAAAAAGTGATCATAAAATAGATTCATAAATTTGAGGCCAAGACTTAAAGTGGTTGTAGCGCCACTGATTTATTTAAGTATTTATTTATCTTCTGTGCTGACACACGCTGATTTTGGTTCTGGGGCGGGTCGGGTTTCGCACAATGTATTCCTTGCAACAGCCGGGGTTCGTAGAATCGATCGACGACATAAGCATGCTGAAGCCACTATGCAAAGACTGGTGCTTCAGTTTTTGACGTGACAACGTCTTATAAATTGGTTTGCCGGGTGACACTTCAAGAAACTGCGTTACGCTCCGCTCACGTTATGCGCTCACAATGAGAGCGAGTGAGAGGCACGCGTCCCTTGCACTCGGGCATGGTTAGCCCGCCTAAGAGCGAGAGAGACAGACATAAAAAGTGAAAGGCACGCGTCCCTTCCACTCGAGCACAGTTCGAGATTCTTTGTATAAATTAATGTTTTAAATATAATTCTTTGTATAAATAAATGTTTTAAATTGTTACTATTATTTCATCCTTCTTCCTACTATACGAATGAATATTCACATTAAAATTATTTTACCACTCAAAGTCGTTGTCACGTAAAACTTTCGCCCGTATACCGACTTTACAGGCAACCAATTTTTTTAGAGCGATTATTATTATTTCTTAAGAATTAATTGTGATTCTGCTTTTATTTGAAATATAATTTGGTTATTATAGGCTTCACATTTACAAAAAAACAAGTGCATTAATTAGGAAAATTTACTTCCAGGTCACCACTTATACCCCAATCAAATAAAATATCAATAAATTTAATGGAAAGCATCGAATCTGAAACCTCAATAGACTCCCCGGATAGAGAATTCGCTATCATCGATTTAAATGACATTGCTGACGCTGAAAACCAAAAAGATACAAAATCCAAAGAAGACAAATCGCCCCGCATCGAAGATGCTTCCGAAAAATCTAATTCAAAGACTGATTCGTTAAGAAACATTCCGTTAATCAAAATTCCAAAGCTAGATTTAAAATCGAAATTCGCACATTCCGATTCGGAGGACTCGAAAAAGTCGACCGACGAACCGAATACTGGCGTTCGATCGAACAGTATAGACATTCCGAAAGACCTGCCCACATTGAAGTTATCACCCACCCCGAGTTTAGGATCCGATAGACCTAGATTGGAATTGAACAAGCCTTGGTCCAGCCCATTATCCACTTTCAAGCCATTAAATAAAGCTGTCACACCGCTCAAATCTTCCGACTCGTTATCGAAAAGTCTCAGTCCGAGATTGGATGGCGTGATGCTGTCTCAAGGGAAATCCAGCACCGACAATGTAGTAGTCGTTTACCAGTTCGAAACTCACGATGAGAGTCCGAAAATCAAGTCACCTATACCCGATATGGGGGTGAGGGAGATGGTGGAGAGAAATAAAGCGGATGAAAGAAGAAGATTGGAGCTAAACCTACAGAAAGAGTTGGAGATGATAAGGATGGAGTTTAGCGGGAAAGAGAGGAGGATGAGAGCGGAGTTGCAGACGGAACTGCGGGAGATGGAAGAGAAGTTCTTAATGGAGAAGAGTATGAGATTAAGTGAACAAAGTGAGAGGCATAAACGTGAAATGGATGAGGTAAAACTTTCTAGTAATGTGTTTTCTTTAGGAAACGTTCTTGAAAACTGTTATAGTTTCTGGGAAAACTGACAGCCTCCGAGTTTAACGCCATCTTAATAATAATATTACTTTAGTGCATATGTGTTTCCCGATTTATAGTTCTAAATCTGTCCCGTTTAATAACAATTTTGGGACATACAAACAAAAACTAATATCCGTAATATTTTTGCTAGGTTTTAACTACAAATGAGAAAAATTATCAGGAGACATTGGAAACACGACTGAAAGAGTTGGAAAATAAATTTCAAAATGAAGTCGCCGCGACCCAAAGACAACACGAGAGTAATCTCATCAAGATCCGCGAAGATTACTCTGTGAAGCTTTCAGCGCAGAAGGAGCAGTTGGAGATTGGTAAGTTTAAAGAAAAACACTTTTTTAACGGATTGAAGCTATATAAACTTATAATTATTTAAACATAATTTTAAATTTATCCGAAGTTTCGCGTGCTTTACAGCGTGCGTGGTCACGGTGACTGAAGGCAAAGGGTGTTAAATGTCAAAAAGTATCACAGCTGTAGAAAATGTTGTATTATCTGTATTTATTTCCCCGGAGTTGGTATCGTACTAAAAGATGTAGGGTTTCTGCAGAAATTTATAGATTTATATTTATACAGATTGGTTAGTTATTTATCACGAACACAACAAAGGCCACATCAAATTGAAATCACACTCAATGGGCTACGCTTGTTTGCCCCCCCCCACTTATAAAAAAGGGGACAGTTTCAAAATATAACGGTTAAATGATTGTTTAAGATAGTAACCAAATTAGGCCTAAATTTTATTTATAATAAAAAAAAGCCAATTACGTAAGTTGTTTCGCAACGGGCTGCCTCACGCAAAATAAGCGATTTCTTCCAGGCAACCCTAATATGGAACAATTAAAAAAAATTACTTAACTTCTGCTGAATTAATCGGGTACTTGGAGACTTCTCCACGCCGTCTTCCTACCTACACCGGTCGAATGAAGATATTTGTCATTAAATAACTAAATATTTAAAGGATTTTAATCAGAATTTGTAGTTTTTGGAAAAGTCAAAGTGCGACTTATGAATAATTAAAACTTTATTCATGCTAGAAATATGATTGTTATAAAATTCATCTATCGGTAGTCCTCACACTAGGGAGCCCGTGTTGTGGGTAACTGGGATTGCAATAATTCCGTGGCACACTTGTTACATTTTTCACTTGCAGGTACACTGAAAATTAAAAAAAAATCTTATACGAAAATGATAACTTATTTCTTACAGAGAATGAACGTGCTCTCGCAGACGTCCGCGATCAACTGCAATTAGCTCTATACAGAGAGAAGGCTCGAATACTCGAAGAAAATCGGGCGACAATAGACGCGCTGAGAGAAGAACACACTGCGAGGATTACGGATCTCAGACATGACTATAGGGCGGAGGTATAAATGTTTGATTCGCTGTTTTATATTTGCTGACGAATTTTTGTGTGTCTTGTCCAACCTAAACTCTGATTTTTTAATCCATAGAATTCTGACATTCTGACATTAAAAATCTATATATTTACTTACTCAAGTCACCTTATACACAAATAATAAATATTTCAATATCACGAACAAAATATCAAATTAATTTTAATTTCTTTATTTTATCTGGCATCATTACAACTGGCCAGATGTAACAATGACATCCTACGTCTACTATTTTGTCTACCATTCCGTATTGAATTCTATTTTAATTTTGCTTCATCTCCACTTTGTTTACCATTCCGTACTAAATTCTATTTTAATTTCACTCCATCTCCACTTTCCTCCGTACTGAACAAGAGCATCTTCAACGATCTTCCAATCAACAGCTTCTGCAATGTCTGGGCCGACGGCTAATTTATACTCCAAATAGGCTTTGTGGTCACTCCGATTCTGACTCATTGTCTAGGCTCAATTAGACTTGTGGCTTTTGCTTCCCGTTTGCTGTAACGTACTTTTTTTACGTCCACTTCTTTTCTGACCATCCATCTTCAATTTTCATTTTTTTTTCTATATCTTTAATTTTTTTAATTATGCCAAGAATTTGCATTAAAAATGGTTTCTACTTTAGGTGGAAAGGCTTCGGAGCCAACACGCGTGTCACTTGGAAGAGTTGAGAGTGAGATTGTCCGGCGAAAGAGCCGCAGCCGTGAGACAAGACGACAGAGTTTTACACGACAAGTATCGTTGTCTTAAGGAGAAGTATGCGAGACTGAAACATGATGTTAAGGTAATTATGGGACTGTCAAAACTTACCGCCGTCCTTCGACAACTGCGACGTCAGTACGAAGTGCGTTGTCGGCCTTTAAGGGTTTTTGCATTCGCGGAAATTATTCTAAATTAAATAAATCTGCGATTTGTCTTACAAGAAAAATTACTTTAGGCTATAGGATGTCGTGTTATGACCGAATTTTTTAAATTATTTTTTTGTTTTGTTTTATTTTTGTTTATTTTGTGATCGTTTATTTATTTTTTTGCTATGATATATTGCTTAAGTTGTAATATAAATGGAGAAAGAAAGACAGCTCGTTATATGAAAAGAAAATAAAAAAATTTTTCGCTACTCATTATACTGCAATGAAGATTTTTTAACTTGGAACTTGGAAAGAACACCGACCACACCACATATATATCCCTACACATATATATAGATATACACCCATAAACATAAACCCAAGAACGCGAACCCATACATACATACAAAACCCAACAATTTCTTCGCCCAATTCGCTCCTTAAATACATATATTTAACCCTTTACTAACGATTCAAAACTTTATACATTACCTAATAATATTAAATAAAATGTCCTATGCTGAAGTGGAAAAAAATCTCGTGCGATTTTAAAATTAAAAGTGTTATGTAGGAATTCATAAAGTATCTATATTATGTCAATTGGCTCCTCCATTTCTACTACTAGTGTGGCTAGTGCACATTCTCATAAAATAAAGTATTTCTTTTTAAAACAAAGCTAGTTTTTATCTAAAAATTAAATAAAAAAGTGTATAAATTTAGGGCTAGAAAAATATTTCATTATCATCAATGGTTATACAGCCCCTTGTGGGCTTTAGTCTCCTCAATTACACTTCGCCATCGCAATCTACCTAGTGCTTCAAGCGTCCAATTGCGAACCCCTATTGTTTCGAGGTCCTTGACAACTCCATCCCACCAACGCAGCCTCGGTCTACCGGGTTTTCTTTTGGTTGTGAGTTTAGTAAGGACCTTGGGGTTCTATCGTTCGCCATTCGGTGCACATGTCCCAGCCACTAGAGCCTGTTGCACTTTACGAATTGGACGATGTTGGCGTCGTCTAGGATGTTATAAAGTTCTTCATTGAAGCGGATACGCTAAACACCGCCGTTGCGATCAGGACCAAAGATTCTTCGAAGAATCTTCCGCTCGAAGATAAGGAGAGTGATCTCGATCGAGTAAAGCATTTAATATAATAATAACGTTTTCAGATTACACTGGAACGTCGCAACAAACGGCGCGAGATGAGTATGACAACTGGTTCGGAGACTGAGAAATCGAATTCCCATAAAGCGACGCAATCACTGGAAAGGTATAATTTAATTCAAAGTTTATGTATAAATTTGGATTTTAAATATATTTTTTGACGGTATTAAAACCTTTTTGTCTGGAAAAGTTTTTAAATGGAAATTGTTTTTTTTGGAACATAAGATCATCAAGGTATCACTTATTCCACGTCATTCAATTTGAACCTGTAGGCATCCCTACTCATCGGCAAAGAAGACAAGGTGTAGGCCGAGAGAAAAATCCGGCGTAAAAAATCAGTACTACAATATTTAAAACAAAGATAGCGAATTAATTAAAATTCGGCTTGGCCGAGTCTGCTCGTTCTTACATAAAAAAATAGATACAAATGTGGAATATTGTAAAATCTTATTTTGCTTCTTTAGTTTTAATATTTGTCGTATGATTTAAATAATTAAACAAAAACAGATGTAAAGAACTGAATGAGACATCAGTAAGCGCGATAATAGAGACGGAGCCGCCGCGTATACGCATCAACAATAATCCTGTGAAATGTGACAACGAGACGTCGTATTCTGAAAACGTTAAGTCTGACAATAATAACGACGATTGGAAGAGCATTAAGGATTCGGTAAGTTATTATTATTAAGATTATTATTGTTAATATTATTATTATTAATGTTCATAATAATATTATAATTACTAATACATTATTATTATGTTTTCACTCACGCAGGAAGTTTATTTTAAAATTTAATTTATACAGAAATTCATGTGACGGTAGAATACTAATTGGAAAAATGTCTCCGTCAGAGGTATAGATATTTTTTTTTAGAAACTGATATTAGGCTCTCATGTCGATTGATACCGCTGCCCATGGATACTCTCAATGGGCTCGCGAGTGCGTTGCCGATCTTTTAAGAATTGATGCGCTCTTTTGATGGACCCTAAGTCGAATTGGTTCGGAAATACTTCATTGGGCAACTGGTTGCATAAAGTGGTGGTGCGCGGCAAAAACTTTAATTAAAATGCTCAGTTGTGGAATGACTGACATCGAGCGTCGAAGCTAAAACACGAAATTTAATTTAGTTTTAAGTTGGATTATATTTTAATCACAGGTTGCGGAACCGGCAATGACGTCACTAACATCCGCGTTGAAGCAGTCGCGTGTGCGACGAACGGGAGTCGCGTTTCGTGAGCCACCTCGTCGAAGTCGGGAAAGGGAGAGAGACTTAGGTGAGATATAACGCAAATATTAAAATTAGTCTGTCTCTTTTCATCGCAGCGTTAACACGTTTTGAGAGAATGAGACAAAAGAGGCCTAATTAAAAGAATGCAATGAGACTCAGTTTTTATAAGCCGTAATGCCGTTCTTTAGTTTATAAAACAAAATTAGGAAAATATTTTTCAGTATGCAATTGTTCTTTTTTTATTACATATATTAAACAAATACTGTGATAATGATAAATACAGCCTCGTCGGAAAAATCAGATTAAAATACCGCGCTTACTTATCTCAATGTAATAACGATGTCTTGACGTGAATCGGTGAAATCGGATATACTCGTACGCGATGTACGAGTAATTGCGTGACGTTTTCTTTACGCTTTCACTTTGGAAGTTGGAGTTTTGTTTGAGAAAAATTTGTATGAGAATTAATATAGGAATAAATATTTCGATCTGTTGATTAGAATGATTTAATTTAAAAATAAATATTCTCTTGAAAGTAAAATCAGAAAAACTATAACATTAATTTTTTTGTGTATTGTATGAGTCGGCAAAGTAAGTAAGTAGTGTTTACTGCCGCCCATAGACACCTGCAACCGCAGGAGGTGTCTAATGATATAATAATAGATACATATTCATAAAATTACTAATTGTCTTTAAAATAAATATTTAGGATTTCGTTTGCCCCCTTTGCTTGGAAACTAAAGTTACGTTGTTCTTTTTGATCAATCAGTGAATAGTTCATCGTGGTTTCGTGATTTCTGAGATATGGCAACGTAATAAATCGGTGTAATAATGATAATATTTAAATTTCAGAACATTAAGGATAATTAATTAATATAATACGATAAGTAATTTGCGCAGGCGTCGCTACGGACTGTCAAGATTCGTCCGACGCCACCACAGCCGATGAGAAGCCAAAGGAAACTGTTAATGGTGAGAATAACGCTTTATTAAATCAAATATATCTTAACTGCGTTAATTGTATAGAAAAGTATTGTAGCGATTTCATAGATTCTTCTTCATGAAAGAAGCAACTGTCAAGAAATATATTTTTGAGATAATAACAAAAAACATATTTACTCTTAAAATCAAACTTTTAGAAATGGCATTTAGGCCAATGATGTTATAAATTATACTATTATTAACATTACGATGCGGGGCGGGGATTGCATTATGCTTTATTGTTAATATTATTTTTGACTTTCTGATACTTTTTACCACATACATTTTAGGTTTAATGAGTCACTGGGTGGTAACGAAACGTTTTATTGGGTACAGAAAAACGATGTCCAAAAATAGCGAGTCGTAATACTTGAACGCTCCCTAAACCATCAAGTAAAACCAGGAAAATCGTTAGTTAGTTTTCTTATAATTGTTTTTTGTATTACTTAGATTAGGTTCTATATTATTTTAAAGTGAAACTTTTATTACATCGTCGCAAACTTTTTGGTCTGTGTGGCGCATGTCGCGTGACGGTCGGCCGTGGAGTAGGGATAAAGCGAAAGGCGCTCGTCATAGCAGCCAACGCCAATATGGCGGCGCACATAGTTCGCAGCAGCTGACCGTGTAGTGTATAGACTATTATTCATTTGTGCCAGTGCTCCACGCTATTTTAATATGTGTTTACAATCTAAATAATTGTTAAGTATTATGTATGTCATACTCACTAAGACACAGAATTTAATAAAAATGTTAGTTGGAGACTTAATCTACTTTTATTAGTTCCATTATCATTCCAATTTCCAAGTATAAAATTAAGATTGATAAAGCGATTTTATACCCTTAATATTATTCCAAAATTTTTTAGTTAAATCATAAATGTATATAATGTGAAAAAAAGTTTCTTATTACCGTGGTTTCATAAAACCACACAACATTTTTTTATTTGAAGGTTAAAAAAAATACTGCCAGTTCTCAAATCAAGAGCGTATAACAGAAGAGAAAAACTGGCAATAAACTCTCCGCCACTCTTTTTGATCGCCAAGTTTTTTCTTTTACACAACGTTTGTAATGAGCTGCAACCATTACACCACGTTCCATATGACATCTTGAGTAATAAAGAATAATAAAATAAATTAAAAACAAAGTTTTCATGTGTTCTGCCTTTTAACGTGAATTTAATACTGATAATGGTGAATAATATTAGTTTAATACAGTGGATGTAGCGAAAATATATTAACATTATGAGGGCTGTAGTCTCCATATATTTAAGCCACACTGTCCGATCTCGTAATTCGAAATTTAAAAATCGGATATTAAGATTCAAGTTCAAAAAGGTTTTATAATATAACTGCTTATTAAACATATTTTTGTTTACGTATTTCATAATGTATTTAAAGGTACACAAAGAATTAAACTTTGAATTGTTTATTATAGGACATATGCGCCGGAGATTCACAAGGTTAAAATCAGCATCAACATCCAGACTGAACTATTCGCCTAAGTAAGTGTTTGAACACAATTTTTAAATATTGACGATATTAAAACTGAAAGGGTTAAATAATTTGTTTTTTTTTTCGACGCCCATCCCGACGTCATTTTGTTATCATTTTATTTGATATTTTGTAATTTCTATTATAAAGTCAAAGTCAAAAATTATTTATTCATATAGGTAACACTTATGAACGTCAAAAAAGAAATATACATTTAATGATTCTAATTTTACATTTACTGCCAGTTCTCGAAACGGAGGAGAAGAACTGGCAATAAACTCTCCGCCACTCTTATTAATCGCTAAGTTTTTTTTGTTTTACGCAACGTTTGTTAGGAGCTGCAACCATTACACCATGTTCCACATGACATCTTAAGTAATTAATAATAATAATATGAATTAAAAACAAAGATTTGTCTCAGATTGTCAAAGATCCTCTATCAGCATGCTGAAATAGGAGCAAGCTTTTACATTCTCGTGGGTGCAAATACAGTCGAAATAATTTACATCACCGAATAAACGAATTCAAGTAAACATATGATACGATATGTATATATAACATGATGTTTGTGCACGCTGTCCGCTATTATAGAGGCCACACATTGGTTTTGTTTTTCTGTTCTTGTGTGGCTATAAAAAGGGATATATGTCGTGAAAAGTGAACTAATAATATAATATTCTGACAGTCCTAATTCTAATCCAACATTAAAATTTCTGATAATATCTTATCATTTTCGTATTAAGTTTAAAATTATTTCAATAAATTTCCGATTTTCCAGACGCGGTGAAGGCTGGGCGAGTCCTTTGGAATCCCTTCGTCAACAATTGAGAAAACTCGACGATCTAGAAGACCAGTTTCCAGACCTCGCTTGCCAACCCGCGTACAGTCTTCGGTATCCATTCCCTGAATTAGGTTAGGAATATTAAAAATGCATTTTTTTTTATGTGCGTTAGCGTATAGATGTCTTCGATATCCGAATAATAGTTTCCGTAACGTATTCCATACAAGATTACAATCCCTTTATCGCAGGATTTATACGGATTTTTAATTAAAAAAAAAAAAAGTAAAGCCTAGGTTCAGCAAGGATTATGTAGGATTCTAATGGTGATAGAATTTTTGAAATAGTTCTATTAGTTTTGGAACAATCAAATCTTTCATCTTTATAATGTTATATAATTAGACAAATAATTTGAGAAAAACACATTAAAATAAACAGGAAAAAGTTTTTTTTTTTTTTTATATAATAGGGGGCAAACGGGCAGGAGGCTCACCTGATGTTAAGTGATACCGCCGCCCATGGACACTCTCGATGCTAGAGGGCTCGCGAGTGCGTTGCCGGCCTTTTAAGAATTTGTACGCTCTTTTCTTGAAGGACCCTAAGTCGAATTGGTTCGGAAATACTTCAGTGGGCAACTGGTTCCACAAAGTGGTGGTGCGCGGCAAAAACTGCCTTGAAAAACGCGCAGTTGTGGAACGGCGGACGTCGAGGTGATACGGATGGAATTTCGTATTCTGCCTCGACGTCCGATGATGAAACTCAGCTGCAGGTATTAATCCGAACAACTCCTCTGAACACTCTCCATGGTAAATGCGGTAGAAGATGCAGAGTGACCCCACATCTCTACGCAACGCCAAAGGATCAAGCCGCTCGGAGAGAGATTGGTCGTCGACGATTCGAACCGCTCTTCGTTGAACACGGTCAAGTGGAAGGAGTTGGTACTGGGGAGCCCCCGCCCAGAGGTGAGAACAGTACTCCATGTGGGGCCGAATTTGCGCTTTATATAGTTGCAAGCGGTGGCCCGGAGTGAAGTACCGTCTCGCCTTGTTGAGCACACCAAGCTTTTTGGAGGCTAATGTAGCCTTTCCCTCCAAGTGACCGCGAAACTGAACGTCGTTCGATATGTCAACGCCAAGTATTCCAATGCTGGCTGCGGCTTTAAGAAGAGTGTTTTCGAAAAGAGGAGTAGCGACAAAGGGTGTTTTTTTAGCGGAAAACGCGCAAACTTGTGTCTTCTTGGGGTTAAATTGGACTAGATTTAGTCTGCCCCAGTCGGAGACTCCACGTAGTAGAGTTTCTACTTCAAAAGAGTATCCCCAGTGCTGTCATCCGCATAGCAATGAATGTTGCTAAGTTGCAACATATCATTGATATGCAGAAGAAACAGGGTCGGGGATAAAACACAGCCTTGTGGGACCCCAGCGTTCACGGGTTTAAGGTCGGAACATGCTCCGTCAATGACGACCTTGATGCTCCGATCGGCCAGAAAGCTGGAGATCCAATCGCATAATTTCTCGGGAAGCCCATAAGCTGGAAGCTTCGAGAGCAGTGCTCTGTGCCACACCCGATCGAAGGCTTTCGCTATGTCCAAACTAACCGCTAGAGCCTCCCCCTTGGACTCAATTGCCTCCGCCCATCTATGCGTAAGGTATACAAGAAGGTCACCAGCCGAACGACCACGACGAAAGCCGTACTGAGAGTCACTTATCAGCTGGTGGCCCTCCAGATACCTCAAGAGCTGGCCATTAATAATGGATTCCATTATTTTGGAGAACAAGGAGGTTATCGCTATTGGGCGATAGTTGGACGGATCAGAGCGATCGCCTTTTTTAGGGTTCGGATGTATCGAAGCGATCTTCCAGCACTCCGGGACAGTGCCAAGCGAGTACAGGTACCGGAAAAGGCGCGTTAAGACCGGAGCCAACTCAGGAGCACAAGTACGCAGCACAATTGGAGGAATACCATCCGGCCCGCTCGACTTATGTATGTCCAAGGAAGATAATACTTTGCGGACAGCACGTTGCCGGAATGTAACTTCCGGCATCGAAGAATCACACCTTGAAATGATCGGTGGTGATCTCCCTCGGTCATCCAAAGTCGAGCTGGATGCGAAGAGACAGCCTAATAGGTCGGCCTTCTCCTTCGCAGTGTGGGCCAGCGAGTCATCCTCCCTGTGCAATGGTGGTATGGAGGGCTGACAAAAATTCCCTTGGACAGCTTTGGCGAGAGACCAGAAGGCTCGAGTCCCCGAAGGGAGTTTGACTTTGCTTTAGTGATTTCCCGTTTGAAGGACCTGGAGGCTGAGTTATATGCTTTTTTGAGTTCGCTGGTATTAGCATCACGAGATTTCGCCGCTTCCGCCCATGCTTTAAAGCATTCTCGCTTTCGACGCGAGGCCGCCTTGCAAGAACGTTTAAACCAGGGCTGAGACTTGCCACCGATCGGCACCGCAGAAAATGGAATAAAGAGTTCCATGCCCTGCACAACCACTTCGGTGACAGAGGCAGCGACGGAATCTGGAGCATCCAACGAAAAGCAAATACGCCCCCAAGGGTAGGACGCAAAGAAAGACCGCATCCCGTCCCAATCTGCTGACTTATAGTGCCAAATACGGCGACAACCCAAAAAGCGGGGCCGCGAAGGGCGCGTAGATGGCACAGTACTCCGGACCACACAATGATCCGATGAACCCAATGGCGGGTCAACAGAGACTTGATATTTCTCCGGATGCGAAGTCAGCAGAAGGTCCAACAAGGAGGGTTTATGACCAACCACATCTGGTATTCGCGTAATCGCAGGGACCATTTGTGTCAGGTCGTAGGCTAAAGCAAAGTCGTGAAAGGATCTTCCCGCGTGATCGGTGGTTTCAGAGCCGAGCCAATCGGCATGGTGGGCGTTAAAATCGCCAAGTATCACGATTTCAGCGGTAGGAACCCTTTCGAGCAGGGAATCTGTAGCCATTTGGATGTGCTCAATGAGTCGGTCAGTTTCATCATTTTCGCTATGGGACCTATACAGGCACGCATAGAATCGCGGATGGTCATCGCAGTCTACGCGGAGCCAGAGGTTAGATAGGTCCCTTCCTTCAAGCGTCCCAAGGCGACGAGAACAGATATCCTCTCTGACGTACACGCAAACTCCCGCCCGCGGCACAAATGAATGTTCCAATTTTGTTCCAAGTTGTACCCCGGGTAGGAGAGGTAAGAAGTATCAGCCGGGGAGGATATCTGAGTCTCAGTAAGGAAGAATAAGGCCGGCTTCGCAGTTTCAAGGTGAAAGTGAACCGCGTTTAGGTTAGAATTGAGCCCCCTAACATTGGTGAAGTCCACTGTGACCGTGGAAGGGGTTGCCTTCGGTAAGTTCTTCCGTTTCCGGGAATCTCTCTCACCGGACGAAACGCGAGTACAATAAGGCGTTGCATCCCATTGCATCCCATAGTACCCATTGCATCACTTGACGCCGGTTTTCTGACAGACAGTGGTACTGCCCCGGTCGTGCCTGCCCATTTGGCTGAAGCCCGAAGGCAACAGTATGGCACTCCCACTAGGAAGGGGTTGACTGATTGCGCTGATGAAATAACCTCTGCCACAGGTTATTTCACCAGTGGGCGATGGGGTCGTCACGTCCCGACGCCGATAAAAAGTTAAAAGGAGTTTAAATAATCTGAGAGAGTCTGTCTTTAATATCTTCGTTATACATATTATAAATAAAATATTCATCGGAAGATCCAAGTATAGTCCATACAAACAATTTCCTTTGGCTGCTCAAAAATAATAAAATGGTTATTTCGGACACCTTGTAACTTTGTTAGTATTCTTATCTTTTTATTACTTAAGTTGCCTGCTGCCAAATTTGAAAATTCATATCAAAAAGCTTTCACCATTTGTACCGTTAAAGTGTATTTTATAAGCGTTTGATTGACTTACAACAGTCTTCAATCGACTTGCGTTCTAGGTCCAGTAGCGACCGCAGACACGCCAGAATTAGAATTCGTACGTCACCGTGCGCTCGTAGAACGGGAAGGTATGCGACGCGCACGCGCCGCCTTAAGGCGACGTAAAGCGGCGCTTAAGGAGAGTCGGGCATCGCTTTCACCGCACAGAGCCGCATCGGTGAGTTTACTATTTCTTAAACAATACTATCCTCAAATATATATTGTTTATAATGTTTGTAGGTATGAAATGGTTAGCTAAAGTCATAGATAATTTATTTAAAACCGTTTATGGACCGTTGCATCCACGTTAATACGTTTCACTATTTTCGTTGTTAAAATTGAGTATTAAAAAAAAATATTTACAATCTGGAATAGATAATTCTTAAGAAAGTGCGTAATGGGAAGCGATGTGGGTTAGTGGTCGCAGCTGTGTTGGTTTTTTTTTATTTCTCAATACGTTATTGTTAGAATAATGTTGATACGAATAATTACGAGTATATAATTGTGAATAAATTAATTGACGCGTCGCAAATAGCAAGTTCGCTTAACTGATGATTTCTCTCTTCTACAGACTGTATTTTTAATAATGTTTAAAACTAGTTTTTCATATATTTTGAATTTATTAAGAAAAAACTATTTTCATAGTTTAGTGTTTTTTCTGATGAAATGTTTAACATTAATCGAATTTTAGACTGATATCTAAAAAATATCTTTATCAATCTAGTAGGTGTCGTCCTTTGTATTTTGAAACGTTAGTTTTCAATATAATCATTACGTATATAAATCTACATGGTTGATGGCAAAGACAGTGAGAAAACCATCAAAATTCAAACTTTATTTATTCATGTAGGTAACAATGTACACTTATGAACGTCAAAAAAAAGAAATATTAAATGAATTTAATTTTACATTTACTGCCAGTTCTCAAATCAAGGGCGTAGAACGGAAGAGAAGAACTGGCAATAAACTCTCCGCCACTCTTTTTAATCGCCAAGTTTTTTTTACACAATGCTTTTAAGGAGCTGCAACCACTACACCATGTTCCATATGACATATTGAGTAATAAAGAATAAAAAAATAAATTAAAAACAAAGATTTGTCCTCTATCAGCAGGAGGCATGGTGAAATAGGAGCACGCACTAACACACTCGTGAGAACAACACGCAAATCTTATATATATTTCTTCTGTGCGTGTGTATGTGACTGAACTCCTCTCAAACGACTGGACCAATTTTGACGAAATTTTTTGTGTGTGTTCAAGGGGATCTGGGAATGGTTTAGATTCACAATTTTGTCCGCTGGACAATGTTTTTTAAATTATTTTTTAATTTTATTAGTAGTTGTTGATTTTGGAATGTTTTACATTAGATGCGACAGACGGCGCTACCATCGCAGTGTCAATTTTAAATAATATTCGAATTTTAATTTTAGTCTATCCCGACAGTTAGCGCTGTGATCAAATTAAAAAAAAAGTTTTGTTATCATTGTGTTATTGTAGACCATGTGCTGGATCGTTAGATATTGTCATAACATTTGAATAATAATTTTCATCAAAATGGTCCAGAATGTTAATTTAGCTTATTAAAAAAAGTTTGAAATTTTCAAATTAAAGACGTGTAGACAGGACAACGTCTGTCGGTTCCGCTAGTACGTAGTATAAATAACTAATATCACCAACACATTCAAAGGCCAAAGAACCATGTGTGTCAGAAGAAGTAGGTTCACCTATTTGCCTGTAATAGGTCCAGTCAGTAACATAAAAAGTAGCGGTTGAATATTTATTGTGGCATAGTGATAACAGTAAATTAATTAAGGTCTTTGATTCGTTCCTGAATCAGGCGGTTTAAATATAAGTAGTCTGTATCAAATATTTTTTTTAGTTAATTTTGTAACTAATTAAAGTATCTCGTAGTGATTGTAGATTAGAGTATTGGTCCTAAGGTGTGGCCCATGCCCCACAAGGGGGCAATTTGATTGTTAAGGTCTTTTTCGACAATTTTCTTTATATATAATTATTTGTCATTTTAGTTTTTCCTTATATGTGTAAAATCTAGTTTCGTTAGCAATTTCCAAGTAATTTCTTCCTAAAACCTCTTATTAAAAGTTTCTTAATTTAATTGATAAATTTTATTCATTGATTAAATTTATATAATTAAAATAGGTCGGGAAACACTGGATTACAGTATTGATAAGGGTAACGAAGTTTAACTGTACAAATATGGTATTTATGTTTCAATCACAAGTAGTTCGTCATCTCGTTAGTCCCTAGGAATGTGTAGGTTTTAGATTGTAAAAGCTTATTTATAAATATTTTTTTAAAACTTTCTTTTATATTTGTTTGTAGAAATACTTAATGGGTCAATAACACAGTTTTGACGGTAGTACGCATACGTCTCTCTGTGTTGACTGTGAGTAGTGTAAAATTAGGGCTGAAGTTGGGCACATACACGCCCAACTATTCGATTTTATCGAAGGCACGGATTGAGGGAAACTGTTACCCTGCCTGCCTGTCCATACTGAGCCAGCCTTGTCCAGAGCGATTGGAATTAGTGCGTACCTGCCGGACAATGGATTCTCTGCGTCACTTTGATAATTTGCTTCGTCGCAGACGGTTTGTTCGGAAATCCTTTCACAGACTGTTCGGATTTTTCAATAATAACAAAATTAAACTGGTTCAAATCGTAGGAATTGTTTAGTTTGGATATTTATTTAAAGTATTATTCCATTCTCTTCATTCTCCATTATTCTTTGTTTTACACTCCAATCCATTTTTTACAATGTTTTAAACATTTGGTATCGTGTTTCAAATTTGTCGAAAGGAACTGAATAAAATTTAATATTGAAATAGTTCTATAATACTAACAGCAGGTTTATTTTCTTCGTCTTTTTTCGTTTCTCGTCATTTTAGTTTTTCTTCATACTAGAAAAAAATTGGTTAACGACAAATAATTGGGTATTTTTAGAGTGTCGTAAACATATACCAGTTATAATAGGAGGAGCGCGAGGCCACAGAACTAGAGGTGGCGTTACACCGAGCTCGTGCCTTGCTCGGTGAAAAAGAGATAAGACTGCAACACATCGAGCGCGCGCTTCGAAGACTGGCAGATGCCCATCCGCCGCCTCTTATTCAGGTGGAGGCCTTAGGCCTTAGAAGCCTTTGCCTTACGCGATCATATTTTCGCATTTAATGTGTATAGCACGCTTTATGGCCTACAAGTAGCTTCTTATTTTTTTGATATATATTACAATTATGTAAATAAGAAATTCTACGTGTACGTACACGCGTACGTGCGTCTTGCTGATTGAAGTTGACAGACGTCCGAGATAAGCATTAACTGCTAGCTCCTACCTGCTTTGTTATAAAAACTTTTTTCTTCTATTTAATAACTAAAGTATACATTCATCTCTTTGAGTGAATTATTTTCTTTGTGACAAGGAAGAGCAGCGGTTTCGTCAGACTGTGATGTATACTGATCAGACGGGTTTTATGAATTGAATTCTCAGGCCATGAAGTTGTTTGTGGTTTTTATAACATGCATTTCATAAAAATACTATCTAACCGTATTTTGTTACTGAGAAATTTGTTGTAAAATGTTATAAAAATTACGTATAAAATTCGATCTTAAATTTCAACAATTTGTGTCTTCGTGATTGCCTCTTTGAATTTTTGTTGCTTTTGAAATTTACAGATAAATTATCTTTTTAAATTGTACTTAAATATTAAGCAATAAATATCACAATGTGTCTATATACATTTTAATTTTGTTTTAGCTATTAATAATTCATTCAACCATTTACATTATAATGTAATGTGAAATTGTGTGAGTAAAATAAATTTTATATAATTATTCTTCAGAGAATAAACGCGAATAGTACACGGTACAAAAGTCAAAGTGACTTGAATTCACACAATTTTTTCATATCTTTAAAATAAGCTTTGTTTTAAGAAATTCAGCCTTTCAATGTTTGCTTGGCTTGTTGCATTAAATTTTTTACTAGATGTTATATATTTTCAGAATATTTTCAAAAAAATTTACAGAACACAAATTTTAATATGCACCTTTTTAATGTGATTTTGACGCTATTGGGATAGTCTAATACCTTTTTGGTATTTAATTCGTCTATACTACGAATACTAAACGTAATTTTCTTTATTCTGAGTTGAGACTCCGCTGAGTATAACTTCCAAAAGGCAACCCTCCTGACATTTGAGAGGTCTCGATTCCGAATCTTGGAAATTTTTGACATTTGAATTTTACGTGCGATTATTGTTGCTTTTGCCCTGGGAATGACCATTTCCTTTGCCTTTTCTTATGGTGTTTTATTTTCCAAATTAGTATGATATAGAGAATCCGACCTCACATTTATGATGATACGATCCACAACATCTTTGAAAAAAGTTTTTGAATATCAACGTATATGTATATATATACAAATTAGGAAAAATATATTCCAGGAAGCAACGACGAGCGAAGGTTCGTCAGGAAGCGAAGCCGCTCACGAAGTGGAAACTGGTGGGGCGGTTTTACGTTCTCTACGCGCGTTGCACGCTGATGTTAGAGACATCTGGCGTGCGTTGGACGCTAGACGACCTAATATGGGTAATCTTTTATATTGACGACCGTGTGTGCCCATTCTACGTAGTTTTTTTTTATAGAACAGGGGGCAAGATTTTTTAATAAAACGTAAACGTAGTTATTAAAAAAGTTTCAAAGTATTGATTGACGTCAAGGGTAGGTATCATTTTTATCTGTAATGATTTTGCATACGTGTATATGATTAAATTTTATAATTAGATATTACCTGAAAAGGATCTATTGAAGATTTCCAATAGGAGTACGAAGTATCGTAAGACTTGGTATTACATTTAATTTTCCCGCGTTATCTTTAGGCTCTCTCGCTCTTGGAGGCCCTCTCCCTCACACAATCTGTTCGTTTCCAAGTATTTAATAACTATTAGTAGACCGTGTGTGTGACACCGACTACCTACCACCAGCAACACTTTTATGGCAGTTTCGAGTAAAATCAGCGAAAATGTCGTTCCATGAGTTTGGTTTGTCATCACGTGTTTCTGATATGAAGTCGAACTGTATCTGCACACGACGCAAGCGCAAAGTCAAAAAAGAAATATACAGTAAATGCCTTCTAATTGTAAATTTACTGCCAGTTCTCAAATCAAGGGCGTAGAAAGGAAGAGAAGAACACTCCGCCACTCTTTTTAATCGCCATTTTTTTTATTATTGTATGTTGTAGATAACAATACGCCGGTTGCGTTATCGTCAGTAGATGGGGATTTGTATTTTTGGATGAGCCATGTGCCAGCCACAAAAGGCTGACTAATGTAAAGATTAGCGATAAGATAACAGTTTCACTGGTTCTTTGAGATTTCTTTTCGCAAAACTGAAGCAAAATTTGGTAATTTGTTTATGTATTTGTTTCGTAAAGATAAAATTAATTTCAGCGTCACCAGAAACAAGTTCCTGTAACGTGCCGACTACTTCCCACACACGAATGACTTTATCAGCTGTAAGTGTTACACTATTAGACCTTAAGAATTTACGTTACAATATATACAGTCGATTCTCGATAATTTGAAACTCAAGGGACCAGAGATGAAAAGTGAAAATTAATATTTAAATAAACAAGGGGGGGGGGGGGACTGGGGAGAGGTGACTCGAGTAAATAAGAGATCAAAATTCGTGATTTGTTATTTCTACATTATTATTATTTTGTATTTCCTATTAAATACAATGATTCACAATTTTTTTCCAAAAGAAAGACGTAAGTAATCTTTTTATGTGAGTGACTTCAGATCATTGTCAAAAGAAATTTAAAATACAATGTCAGTATGTCAATGTTTGTAAGCAAACGAAAGGTCATCATTTTTTTTATGTAATAAAACTCCCTTTGCCATAAGTGTTTATTAGATGTAAGGCTGGCAACGCACTTGCGAACCTTACATCTAATAAACACTTCAAATTATAGAGAATAGAAGTACTTCAAACTATCAATTAATTATCATTGATTTTATTCAAAATGTCGAATTCTATTTATCGACAGGTTCAAATTAACGAGTGTCAAATTATCGAGATCGACTGTTATAGAAATAATATACAGTGTGTGTACTTATGTGCACGCGTTAGAAGTTATACTTCTTTTGCGTATGGAAAAAAATAACTAAAATGTAGTAGTGATTAACGATAAATATTAAAATTAATCATAAAGATTTTATTTAAATAAATAAATAATTAGTAAATAGAATCACCGTCGTATATGAAATTGATTTAAAAACACCAAAATAATATTTATTTATTCACACTGTTTAATTGTACCTACCTACTGTTACGAAACACGTGTTCTAAATATAAAAATACTAGAATATACAACTTGAACATAGTTATCAATTTCCATGCCACGTAGACCTAACTTTACGATGTCGAATTCAGGTGTCGGTGTGCGCGCGCATCGTAAAAATTCACTCTCATCATTTTTCTCCATCGCGCCAAAAGAAGTATAACTTCAACAATGAGACTAGTTTTGGAAATTGAGGATTGGTGATCGGAATACGTATATATTGTGATATAATGCTTCGATTTAATTTAAAAAAAAAGGTATTTTCAAATACAATTTACCCTCAAAATAATTTTTTTTTGTAATATTGCGTATGATTATTGCTTATTTGGTAGCTTTGCAGCGCCTCTGACGGTAATTTAAATAACTATTCTACGATTTGATTACTGATTGGCGTTTGCCTTATCATTAATGAAGGAATATTTTAAGATCCAACCACGACATATTTATCCAAATTCTTCTAGAAATGCCTTTCTCACATTAACAAAAGACAAAGTTAAAGATAAACTATATATGGTGTTGAAAAAGTAAAAGTTAGATTTTTTAAATTTTAAACTGTTTTAATATGGGCAGGCTTTTTGGGATTTTATATGTCATCATTGCAGCAGTGTTGGCCTAGTGGCTTCGACATGCGACTCTCATACCTGAGGTCGTAGGTTCGATCCCCGGCTGTGCACCAAAATTTATTTCTATGTGCGCATTTAACATTTGCTCGAACGGTGAAGGAAACCGACATGTCTTAGACCCAAAAAGTCAACGACGTGTGTCAGGCACTGGAGGCTGATCACCTACTTGCCTATTAGATTTAAAAATGATCATGAAACAGATTCAAATATCTGAGGCCAAGACCTGAAGAGGTTGTAGCGCCACTGATTAATTAATTTATTTATATATCATCATTAAACCTGTATACATGCCTAAAAAATTAGTGAATCTCAAAAACTACTGAATAAAATCAGTGTAACTGTTCTGACACCGTGCGAAAGGCCGGCAACGCAATTGCGAATGTCAGGAGGCTGTATCACTTATCTTGAGATGAGCCCTGGTTTGTTTAAAAAAGTATTCTAAAATCGCTTTTGACTTTGACCAATATGACTGTTCGAGAGTAGACAAACATACATAGATACGTTGCACGCGTGAAATGTTTGAATCGTTTAAAACATTCTTTTATTTCAGCCTGAGCCGACTTTACAAGACAACACGGACACTGTCGCAGAAAAGGCGAAAGGTTTGCGGGCGTGGTTGCAAACTGCACCTTAATTAGAATAGTCATTGTATAAGCATTCCACAAAATATATCGCCTAATTATAAATTAATTAACATATTTTAGCGATATTTTCGTTCGTCTGGCGTTTAATTGATCTAAGTCGCTATTAGAGCGCGGTCACATGATGCGGCGAGGCACCGCACCGCAATAATTTCGATAAATTAATAATTAATTTAGGGTGCCACACGGGCGTTGCGGTGTGGGAATATGTTTTACCCCTCCCCCCCTCGTCTCGCAGGTCATTAGTCCGTCGCGCTTGCGGTGCGACGCCGCGCGGCTGTGCAACGGGTCGTGTGATATGGTATAGTTATTTGTATGAAGAATGACGTTCCGGCATCGCTCCGGCGCCGCACCGCACCGTGAACGCATCGTGTGGACGCGCTCTTAGGCCCATAAATCAACGTCAAGCTCAAGTCGAGTGGCTCCCAGAAATTGAATTGATGTTCATTTGTTTATTATGTTTGACGATAGCCTTACGTGACAACGCCATAACTAAACATGGATGAAATGATTTTATGAATAGAATTGAATCATTTGTCAATTATCACTATTTTGTATGGATACAAAGGAGTGAAACCACAGTTGTACTACACGCAGAAGTTAACTAGGCACCTCACTGTAATGACATCATATGTGGAGGGGAAGCACATTCCACACAGGTGCCAAGTTGACTTGTGTGTGTTGTATCCAATCGGTAATCAATAAAGTAAGTCAATCGAGAGGAAGAGAGATGGATGTGGCGAAAGCGTACAATGAGCGTAACGGGACAGTGAGTAATTCGTGTTTCGTGCATGCAGCCGGCGTTCATCGATCGTTGTCACCTCAATAAATTAAATCGTATAATATTATAAATCGTCGGAGCTATCAATCGTCAAATTATGTAATAAAACGAACATAGCATGGTTCATTAAATTCATCATTTTATTAATATTAATTTAACGATACGTAAAATAGTATTTTTTATATATCCAGGGTAAATATTTACCACACGATTTCTTGACGTTGATTAATGACACTCAGAGATCTTGGTTTAAATCACATTTAAAAATTACATTGACATTTGGGAAAATTTTGAAAGTCCCACAAAATGGCGTCGATGTATCTTGAGTTCGTAAATTTCTTATTTCAAGTAGCGTATAAGTATTCTATTCCACTTTACTATGTGATATTTTTCATCTACAACCGAGGGCTCTTGTGCCTAACCATTTATGGTTAGGCGCCTGAGGCCGCGTTATAAGTGTCCTTCTAGCACAATTAGTTCTTTATAAAATCTGTTTTGTGATCTTCGAAATGTTGCCATCCTTTTCTTTACTACGAAGTGAAAGGGATAGCAGCAGTCAACCTCCGTTAAATTCTAGTCAGTAAAGTGTATCCTATCTAGTCACATTGGTGCTAATTCTGGTGTAAACCAAAATGTGTAGAAAACGGTTTATTCTGATACAAAAATAATTTCCCTTATTGACATTTCAGTGTTCAATCTCGACCGTACTCTTTCGTCTCATTCTATCTAAGTACATTCGCGTTGCGATGGAAAGAGACAAAACAGTCTTGTAACCGCACTAATTACTTTGAACGTTATTTCCATTGGTGCAATTATCCTTATCATGCCACAAGTTGTACATCAGAATTACGACCATTATCTGCCAAATAAATACAATAAGTAGACTAAAAAATGTTCAATTAAATATATAGTGTATTTAGATGTAACATTTATTCCAACTAGCAAACTAATTTTGCTTGCAAATTCGGTAAAAAATTGTTATTAAAAACTGTGAAGCCTAATAAAGTATGAACTGATTTAGGTTTTAGTACGTTTTAAGACTGCTTGAATCTTCTAGTTTCGAGCCTTGCTCAGACTTTTAAATTATTATTTGGTACTGATTTTTGTTGTATTATATACAATTGTTTGTTTTGGATACCTACAGTAGGGCCAAATTGATGGCTCCCATTTGGCCTATATATCAGTAATTTTGAAGAACTTCACAATTTAGTATTCTATTTTGATTTCATAATTATTTTTCACAAATAAACAATTCCAAACAGTAATCCTAAAGAAAACTAAATGCCGTTACGATGTAACGTCGTTGGAACCAAACTGTTATTTTATTTATAATTGGCAGCAAACAGGCTGGGAGCTGAACTATTATTGAGTGAGAGCATCGCCCATGGACACTCTCAATGACAGAGTACTTGCAAGAACCTCGCCAGCTTTTTAAGAATTGATACGTTCTTTTCTTGAAGAACCCTAAGTAGAATTGGTACTCGTAATTGGTAGCTGGTTCCAGAAAGTTCCACTTCGTATTCTTCCTTGACGTCCGATGATGATACTCAGCTGCAGGTTCCAAACAACTGTTATCTGTCTTCGTCATATCTATTTAATTGGCCCTATTTTAAAACAAAAAATATTTATCGGCTAGACCAGAAATTTATTGTATGAGCTGCTGAAAGTTTACATCACTTTAGACTAACCAAAATACGGGTGTTATATTAAATTAGGCACCTACTGCATTTATATAATTTATTTATGATATTTTTGTTTAAAACTAGATATACTTTTGGCTTAAATATGGGTGACATTTTTTGCCTATGCTATACTATACTATATTATGTGGGAATTGCGATTGTACGTACCCTCAAATACCTCAAGGCGCCTCCAACCATCGCCTTACGCCCAAACCCAATAAATCCCAATCCATTTTTGACCATCTGAGATATACATATTAATCCAAATATCGAGCAAGTGTGCCAATAACCAATCGACGGATTGTAATATAACTTTGACCAACTTTGACAATATCCTATCTTAAGATTTCAACTTACACCAGTTTTAAAAAATTAAAATAATTAAAAAAAAAATGATATGTTTTAAACAAAGACATGTATATTTGAATATTATTTGTATGATTTTATTTACTTTATTTGGTTTATATTGATTATCAAATATGAGTGTAAAGAGCGAAGAGATTGCATTCTATCCGTCGCCAAAAATGGATTGTCTTCTGGTTTATGGATCTTAGATTGTTTTCGATCTGAGATTGTTTAATTATTGGGTTCGGGCGATTGGCAACAACTTTCGTATGCTAGAGACTGTTCGCTTTTCCGAAATAAAAATACTACTCAATAAAACTAAAATTATCGAGTCATTTTAAAAAAAAATTTCTCCAGAGTTCAAGTTTTCACTTTGATTTTTCAGCTTGGCAACATATTTTGCTATTTGTGTAAATACATAGAAGAAAATGGCAGCTGGTTGAAATTGTAATTTAGGCACAGAATAGAGTAGTTAAACTAGAAATGACGGCGCAGGTTTGAGAACGGATGTAAAGATTGATGACGGCTCTGTGATATTGTAGTTTTATTCGTCATTCATCATTCATTGTTTATCGAGTATTTGTAGCAATGAAATTTCAGTCTTCACAACAACATATACATATTAAATATAAAATATTTACTTCGTATACGCGCCTATCAGACTCGCGTCTCCTAAGATATTAAGGATTATAGGTGCGACCTATTTATTGCTATTTGTATTGACCATAGACAAACTTTCCAACCATAGACACAGCCATCTCACTTAAACTTAATTATATATTGAAGTTTAGATTTAATTTTTGTTTCTTATAATCTTATCCTTTCTAATAATAATTTTCTAAATATTTTTTTCACAACTCCTAGTTTATAAAAAATTTAAATCACTTGAGATAAACTCGTATATCATAAAACAGTATTTAACTTACGTTTTTAAGTGATTTTTCTGTAGAATAGTAGTCTGTCTACACGTACTACTATATCCTATTACATATAATGGATAAAATAAGCAACGATCATGTTCTTTTAAAGAAAGAATATCATTGTTATTTGTGTTCATATTTTCTAATATATCAATAAACGGACACTTAAATAAAATCCTTATAAAATAATATAATCACAAGATTAAATCATTGTTTATTTTAAACAAACTAATTCTATGTATAAAAGTTACAAATGTTTCAATAATAATATTGATGCTAATTAAAGGCGTATTGTTCTTTTAACTAAATCTAGTCAATAAATTAAGAAGGTAGATTTCTAGTACTGTGTCTACTCAGCAAACGGTGACGCGCTAACTAAATTAATTGAAGTAAATTCCTTATCCAAGAGATGGCGCTAAAATACATATATAAATAGATTTTTATTCAATTATTAGTTCTAAGAAGTTTCGCTTATGTGTTATGTGTACATAACCCTTCATAACAATAAAATCAGCCATTTAAACTGTACTTATTCGTGTCTGACAAATTCTGACGGGTATATAATCGGGTATATATATATTAATATGAAAAAATGAATATTTGTGTGTAAAATATCATGTAATGGCGGTTAACAAAATAATAGGCTACTAAAAGAACTTGCCTACTAAGCTTAGACAGCAATTACTAGGGAACTTTTAAAAGTTTTTTTTTATAGAACAGGGGCCAAACGGGCAGGAGGCTCACCTGATGTTAAGTGATACCGCCGCCCATGGACACTCTCAATGCCATTAAAAATGTTATTTAAAATGAAACAAATATTTATATTTAAGGAATATTTTTTAACTATCCTTTACGAAACAATGGTTGTCGAGTGGACACAGTAAAATTAGTCGCTGTATTTACCAAACGTTACTGTTCGATATATTATAACGGTTTGGTATTTAACAGCGAATAAAACTCAGTAATGTGTTTCGTCCAAAAAAGTTTATTTACAATTTCACGTAGAATTTAAGTTGCATTGACGCACATTGTTAAGATACTTTATTGTTGTATTGTTCAATAATTAATAAAATAATATTAGATCCCTTTTTCATAAAAAAACTAAATGAATATCGTATAAAGTAGTAATCTGTCTCTTTTCATGAAATCGTAATCACAATGTGACTGAAAGAGTGGAATGGGTATTTCAAATAACGCAATGTCATTTAGTTTTTATGAATGAAAGGGTTTCTTGTGATTTTAATACCACCTGGAAATCTGGAACTATTCTAAACGAAAACTATTATGCAATAAATTTTTCTATGATTTCTTTTTTCATAAGAAATCGTTGGGTACTTCTAGTAATCTATGTACTAGGTGGTATTATATCTTCTGTATGATTTTTTAAACTCTGGCGCTTAAAAATACTATTTCTTGAAATAGCAATGTGACGATATAGAAATGAAATTACCTTATTGAAATTAAATGAATATTCCCCCTTTTTTTCTCTCCAATCAATTAAAATTTTTCTTAATTTTTAACTAAAGCGATCCTCTGTCTCTTTTCTCCAAAGTATAGACGATTGGACGGAAAGCGACAGAAGAGTTCTTTAGTTAGCGTGCTGCCTAAACTGATAATTTTTGTATTAATATTAACGTCAGATATTTCTTTACTACAAATGAACATTGAAGAGATTTTTACTATTATTGGCATCATAAAAACTTAGGCTGTCAAACGTCAACTGTCAATTGTCAAATACTTGGATTTGACATATGATACATTTTGCGTTTAGTCTATCCCCTTATTTACTACCTCTACTTTTACTATCACTTTTCAAATCTATTTAACTGAAAACGTTTTTTATGTCGTATTTAATAAGCGCGAGAGTACTCTGTATATAATTATAAGAGTTACCAAAGTACAGATAATGCAAATAAACATTTGAACTGAAGTATTTTTAGTACGTCTAGTTACTCTGTGATGAAAACGTTTACAATTTACATGTCTTATTATGATACAAACGTAATTGGGAGAGAACAATGAGACCTAATGTAGAGTTTTCATCTCTGCGTAATAATTCTTCTTTGGTAATTTTTAACATTTTTTTCGCGTCGGAGACAAAATAATATTAGCATTTTAAAACGTTTAATTTAATTACATAAATAATGAATTATTTAATTTTTAAAATATCTTCGCTTTGGTCACTTTTCATACATTGTCGTAGATAACTTGATACCACTGTAAACCCGAAATCGTTATCGATATTACAATTATTAAAAAAATAACGTGTTTTATTGAGTATCCTTGGATTGTATCGTCTAATGGCTGCTTTCTTTTTTTTACTCGATCTATAATCTAAACTTATTATTTTTTTTAATTTTTATAGTACAGGGGGCAAACGGGCAGGAGGCTCACCTGATGTTAAGTGATACGCCTCCCATGGACACTCGATGCTAGAGGGCTCGCGAGTGCGTTGCCGGCCTTTTAAGAATTTGTACGCTCTTTTCTTGAAGGACCCTAAGTCGAATTGGTTCGGGAATACTTCAGTGGGCAGCTGGTTCCACAAAGTGGTGCGCGGCAAAAACTGCCTTGAAAAACGCGCAGTTGTGGAACGGCGGAAATATCAAGTGGTAAAAATTGGATTGGGATTAAGTATAGAAAGTTATTTTGATGGAATTAAAAAAAAACTACATTTAGTTAGTGCACCAGGGGAATTGAAACAGTGACTTCTACTAGGATCTTACATTGAGTGTAGCATATCGGAGTTGTACAAAACAAAATATTGTTTGCCTAATATAGTGAACTTCGAATACATTATAAGTGTCAGGATTCTGGAAAATAGTTAAAAAAGATACACCATTTAAAATACAGAGTAAATAGAATAAGGCTTTGATTATGTTAATCACTTTCTTGCATATGTTATATTTAAAATTTCCATAATGAGAAGTTTTAGTAAGTTACTACTGAAATTCTCCTATTAACCTGATTTGGTCACGAATGTTGGAATCTGTTTCATTGATAAATTATTGTTGATGTGCAAGTACGTGATCAGACATCTGCGCCTGACTATGATTTCTGTTTGTCAAAATTGAATGCATTCCGGGAGTTGCGGGACATACAGCATGTGGTGCATTCACCGAGTTAAAACGTGCATGTATATAAATTATTAAAAGTATTGCGGTCTGTAATGGAATATATTTGGTAATATATACCATTACGTAAGAAATGATGTAGTGTCGTGGGACACCAGGTAGGAACGAAGTTGCCTAATGTAGAATCGACACAAATTGTAAAATAAACGTGGCTACTCACGAGTAAAATGTATCTATAATGTGAGTATTCGCCACGTGCTTGTCCATGAATTCATGAGTATATACTACGCATTGGCGGGCTGGAGTGGCTGGAAAGAGAAAGGTATTATACACTACTCGCTTGTGTATGCGACTGTGCGCCTGCGCACGTTTTATTTAACGGTTTTATTCCACGCACTTTTTTCCACGGATTTTTTCTTACTGTTTTACTATCACATTTTTTCAGTTCGATCGCGCAGCAAAATCCCTATCCCCTCCAAGCCTGCCGTAATGAACTTCGTTCCAATTATAGATTTATAGATCAAAACACACAAAATGTATATGTTTGGAATTTCAAGTGCATGTATAAATTCTAATAATGTTTTTAAAAAAAAAATGTTGTGTAAATCTATAGTTTACAATCTCATTTATTTTTCCTATCATATATCTGTCTGGTGTATACAATACTTTGACAAGGAACCAACAAAAGGTACATAAACACGACAAACGTTGTTTTCTTTCTCTATAGTAATGCATGAGGATGGCGTAAGACATTAGGCCCAATATATTCCTACATTTGTTTTTAAACCTTATCGGCCAGTGATTCAATATTTTTAATGGATAAAATCTACCATGTCACAAATACTCATAATATAAATATCCAAAATCTGTTATTTCACCATAGTTACATTTTACAAAACAAAAGAACGTTTACTCATACTGCTAAAGGGAAAGATTGTGGGGCTAATGTAGTTGGTATTTCGTTTTATAAGGGACTAGCTGTGACCAGCGGGGTCATTGCGTCTAAAATACGCGCAGTAAGTAGGTTAGCTCGTCTTTTCATTTCTTATGTTGCGGAGTTTTTTGAAACAAGAATTATTTTAACCAGGATGAATGAAATGTATTGACTTCATTTTCATTGTCAACAAATTAAATTCTGTTTTTCTTTTTATTTTTTTTTGTCTAACACTAAAAAATTTTGAAATGTTTAGGTACCTTCTTGTTATATATATAAATATATATATAAAATTAACTATTTGTGAAGATTTATAATTGGCCCATATTGTTATGTATATATTCATCTATTTTTGTATTGTGTTGTGAATCTTCTGAATAAATAAAAAAATATCTCCTAAAATATAAATTGAAATAAAGTGGTATTAGGTGCAATATTATTTGTAAGGTATAAACTTTGATAGAGATTAATATTACAAGTATAAAAGCTTCGCGAATAATAAAGCTCTTTTGAAAAGGTTTTTTCCCTTTAAAATAATGTAATGTAACTTAATAAAGCGTCACCACCCAAGCTACCGTCGCAACATATTTGTATGTAATTGTATCTCAGATCTATCGTAGAGATATGAATACAATTATGTAGTAATAATGTACAGGTATCTACGACGTAGCAGAATAATTACAATTATTCGTAGCACTTTGTAGACAAAGCAATATAATGATGGCTACAGCCGGGTCATGCGTAGTATATGGTTCATTCCTGTTTATATTAAGGGTATCCCGAGTAATTGGTTTGGCTCCTATCAGTTTAAAGGCAGTTGGAGAAGATGGATATCGTATAAAACTTTTAACGTCTTCGTACTATGAATATATATTTCTGGGAATTATAAGTAACATTTATTTTAGTAAAATTAATTTGGAAATTTTAGTTTTAGGAAAGATTTATTCATCAATTAAAATAGCTTTGATCTTTAGTTATATTCGCAATTTTATTTTATTGCAAATTATTTGTCTATAATTAATAGACAGTCACAATTATCTGTTAACTCCAAAAGATTCTAACAGATGTCAATACTTTTCGACTGGATTGAGTAAGTAATCAATAGATGGCACTGCTAGGGGAAACCGACAAACGGTTATAGAAGCTACAATTCAATATCACGATTACCATGTGTTATTGAGGTTTTAAGTATAAATTAAATTTATTTTGTGAAACGAAGGAGAAAAAATGTTCGCGGGGGCAGCTAGTAATATATAAGTTTTAAAAACGTATCTCTTACTAGAAAATTTTATTTTTATTTGTATAAGCTAGATAGATATTATAGCTGAGAATTTATAGGAAGAAAATAGTTAGGTTATTACTAATTTTTAGTTTTATTCAGACCGCAAAAGGAGACTTATCTCAAGGGGCAAGTTAGATAGATATTTATTATAGATAGAGACTACGTACTTCATTACTTCAGATATATTTACTTTATATTTGACAACAATATTAAAGGCTTTTTATGATTTATATAAAATATCACTTGAAGTCAGTATATTATTTAAGTCTGATGTTTATCAAAAAGGCTTCGGTCTGGCAAAAGGCTCTGCGGAATGATGTTTAAAAAAAACGGTTGTCTGTAAAGTCGGTTCACTGACGATAGTTAAACGTGACAACGTCCTAAGAAAATACTGGAATTGTTGCATTTTTCAAAAGAAAATTTGATTTTTATTTGTTTGATAGATATTTTGTATGGATACAATACAATTATGTCAATTTTTTAACAAATGAACGCTGCCGAACGCATCCGATTGTGCTCGTTTGTCGCTCATTCCGCGCTATCGCTTGCTCTTCAAGCCTTAAATGGAACACCTCAGAGCAAGGTAACGCCGCATGCGTCTAGAGCGAGGTAAAGCCGTATGCGTCATGTTTTTTTGTGCGTGCAGCCGGCTCCATCGAATTACAAGACATTGTCACGTCAAAAAATTTATAATACTTTGTTAACATTTACACAGTAGAAACATTTTGACGTCTATTTGCTTCATACATACCAAAACAGTACATTTAATCAGCGCTATAATTTAGATAGGAGTATAATTATAGTCGATTGTATTTATCTTTGACATTGTTGCACGTAATTTGCTACACAAGAACGTAGCAATCCGTAGATCAAATTATTCTCAATATCAGAACTATACTCAACTTAGCCATGGGTGGGTTCTGCGTTGTAAATGGTTCATTTATGTTTGTATTGAGATTGTCACGTTTGTTTGGTTCGGCTCCTGTCAGATTTAAGCCGGTACAAGATGGGTGTCGTATTGAACCTTTGAAGTCATCGAGTTATGAATATATATTTATAGTGTTTCTTAGTAAGTACTCAAAAGTTTTATAAATAAACAGTAGCGCTACAATCTTTGAGGTCTGGACCTCTGATGACTATATCGGATTCGTGATCATTTATTTTTGAGACATTCCGTCGATTTTTTTGATCTAAGGCATGCCGATTTGTTTTACCGAAAGCGTACAATTGCAGATAGTCCTTGAGTGCACATTCGAGGTTCGAACCTACGGACCCAGAGATCAGAGTCGTATGTTCTAAATCCACGAAGTATACTTAGTCTAGCTATCGAATGATCAATACTTTCATCATATTAATTTACTATATACTAGTATTAAGAATTAAGAAAACTAGTTTAAGAAATCTAATGCCAAATCGGTTAAACGTCTTCATTTAACATATTTCAGTTTCATATCTTAACTAATTACTTTTCAGACGGTATAAATTTTATATTTTCCTTTTTCGAGATAATTTATCCCGGAATAACAGGGAATATTCATGTTATTTCTTTGATATTAAGGACGCTTTTTTGGACTACACAAACAATATTTTTAAACATCGCGATATTAAGCAGTAAAGCTTGTTTGGAATCGTTGATAGATTGTGTTCCGGTAATTAATTATTCTTTACTACAAATATGTTTTTTTTTTGAACATGTAGGAGTAATGGCGTTGAAGTCTGTGACATATTATCATTGTCATTATAATATGTCACAGAGCTTCTAAATTAACAACTTATGGTTAACTATATATGAAATAAATTGATTAAGGATTATTTGAACTAACAAATAGTCATTAATTTTTAAGATACTATTGCCATGTTAAAAATCATATTAATTTGATTTTTACTAATTATGTTGCAAGTAACTTGAAATATTCGTTGATAGCGTACAAAAGATGAAACTATGGGAAGTTCTATCTTGTTACAAATCACAACCCATTTTTATCTTTGTTAATCGGTTTATTCTTCACAAACGACACTAATTAATTTATATACTTATAGAAACGCTCAAGGAAAAAAAATATATATTCACTCGTCTTAAACGTTTTCTTCTTATCTTAGGGTTATATATTTATGTTGCCACATACATCAAAATCTTATAGAAAATACTACACAACGGGTGCGTTCCACTAAGCGTTTGTTCGTTTTTTTTTCAGATAAATAAAAAAAGTAATCTTGCAAGAGAACGATGGCGATCGGTTTTAATCGCGTTTTATATCTTACTACGTATTGGATGTACTTTCATTCCGTATATATACACTCGAAAATTCAAAGGTATCGTTAATTTAAATCAGAAAATATTTAAATTGGTACACCTGGGAATGAAAGTTAAAAAAAACTTTCACAGCTCCATGCTTCCTTAAATATATTGTTAACTTACTGGAGGGCTTTCAAATATTGGTCCTGATCATTTAAGTATTAATAAAAATAAATAAATTACATATTTGGTACATATTTTCGATATTTCGGCTTCCAAAACTACAGAACGCCACCTTTGCCATTCCCTCAATAACCGTTGCGTATTTTTATTAAAAAAAACTTGAAAAAATAAAAAACGTAATTTTTAAACGAATTTTGGTTTTCTTTCAGTGGCCATGTTCGCGGAGTGTTTTCTAAATAATATCATGCAACTTACACAAACTGTAATTGAGCTCAAGACGAGTTTTATAAAATTTGAAATTCATAAGTATATGGAAACTATTAAATTTGAACTCATGGATATTATTGCTGACATTAAATCAGGTATGTATCTCGCACCGTTTACGTCTGTTACGTAGCCCTATACGATAAATTCTGCATTTCGGAATATATAAATCAACTTCCCTCACGTTACATGGTGCCATGGTGAAAAAATTTTTTTGCGGAAGCTGTAATTAAATATATCTCGTTATTATTACGACTATAGCTACCTTTGCTCAGGGCTGCATGGTGTCGCGGGATGGCGGTGTAGGAGCTTATCATCTATGAATTAGTAGAATTGGTCACATGAAAAGAAAGCAGAGAATTCCGTGATGGCAATACATGTAAAAGATGCTTGCTTTCGAATAATAAGAGCGGCAAATCTTAGCAAATATCTTATATTAAGGATGCGCGCTGGGCATTGAGGTGGAGGGCTGAAGGGTTATGAACCTAAGAATTAGTAACAAACGTTCTTTCTAAGATTATATATCCGCAATTATAATTCCCTATAATACTTTCGAACAGTCAGTCAATCATTTTGCTCTCTTGACAAAATTCTTAAGTCAAGGGTTAAGGTATGCTGAGCTGCGCGCTTATGAGATTGAGGGCTTCAGGTGTTGGTGGTAACGCAAGCCGTGTTGCCTACCGCAAATGGGTTTAAATAATTAATTCCACATCTCTTGTGTCGACTCGGTTAACAAGATTAAGTGAGGCGTGGAAAAAGGTTCTCGAATTATGTAGGTAGATAATATCAACAATATTGTACACCAGATCCTAAAGTGCATAGATTCAGGGTTAAGAATGTTATTTTTGTCGTGAGTACGCAATATATTATATGTCATTAATAAGTTTTTCTCTAATACAGTTACTTACATATTGTACATTTAATTTTCATTTCAAATTTATTGATCATACAGCAATCGTCAAATAAATGTCACCATTATGTGCTAATTCATTTCTAATAACATTGAAGACAAGGTTCTTGAATAGTTCAATAGATACTGTGTGTGTAGTATATAGTGATATACTCGAATCGTACGGAAAACAATCAGAAACAAAATTTGATTCAAAATTAAAGTTTAGACAGATGTCGAACGCTATTCCCTTCAAATCACTTAGGTTCATGTTTTTGACCGGATTCCACAACGACGTCCCGTACGCTGGGCGATCACATAAAAATATTTTAAACTACAAAATTGTAGTAAATAGATTTTTGAAAGGTTTTCGCGGGTCCCATATTGTTTTGATTTGGTTGCTGATAGATAGAAGACGCCTTGCAAATAAATTCCAGAGGGCCGCTAACTACGATTTTAGCTTGGACTATAAATCCCAGGTTATTCCAATTTCCACCCGTTCTTGACCCAAAACAGTCATCCTCCTTACTACTCGATACGTACTCGATTTTGAAGTATATTTGAAAACGTTAAAAATACCCTCTAATCCCTCGAATCAAAAGGCAATGCATAAACAAAACGTCATAATTCAGCTTAATATATTTACCATAGAAATAACTCCTCATCGAGAAGTTCAGTTAATAATAAAAAATAATTAGTAAGGCAATTTAAATATTTTATTTCCACAGATAAAAAGCCCAAACCCCCGGTGTCTGATATTCGTATATCTATTTGTGCTCTCAGCAAGGCTTTCGTGAGCACATGTAACATGCTTTTTAAATTTAATACATCCGAGAATTTATTGGCCGTGACTTTAGCTTCAATGGTTACAATAAATTTAGTTGGTGCCGTCTCCAACTTCGCAGCGGCGATTACATCGACAGGTAAATATACACTTTATTCAGGCACCACTCCTGCGCTTGATTTTTTATAAGCTTAATGAGAAACGCAAGCATATGCTTTTTTGCCGCGCACCACCCCTTTGTGGAACCAGCTGCCGACTGAAGTATTTCCGAACCAATTCGACTTAGGGTCCTTCAAGAAAAGAGCGTACCAATTCTTAAAAGGCTGTCAACGCACTCGTGAGCCCTCTGGCATTGAGAGTGTCCATGGGCGGCGGTATCACTTAACATCAGGTGAGCCCTCCTGCCCGTTTGCCCCCTGTTCTATAAAAAAAAAGCTTGGTTATGTTCATTTCTGCGTCTTAAATCTTTTATTGTTTGTGAATGTTATTTTTACCTATATAATGATTTCTCTTTATGTTTATCTAAAATATCTATTGTAATCTAATAGTATAAACAATCAAGTGGAGGAAATCCTTACAGGATATATCACCGTTGCTTTGAGTTGTAGTTCCATGTTTTCAAACTTAAAATGTAATGCTTTTTAAAAATCTTTTTCAGATGATGAACATAAAACTGAGCAGTCTTGTGTAGAATTCGCTTGGCTGATATTACATATATTAAGAGTTATTTTGTATGTGGAAGCATCGGATCAAATAAGCAAAGAGGTAACTTTTACAAAGCATGTTTAGATTATTATTAGAATTTGTAGACTTTTAGCGTATGGAAAAATTTAGAGCAAGAATTTTCAAAGTTTGACTCCCGCTAATATTATCAAAGTAATTTGAATTTTTTAATGGGGTTCGTAACATTAACAATAAAAATACAACATTATCTTATATTGTTTACATTCTTTAATAAAAGTTTAGAATATCTGTAGACTAAAAATGTGAGCTATAATGCTCTTTTAATTATATTTAACATTTGACGACTAAATCAGACGATCTGGTCCATATACAATTAATTATCTATTTAATTGATATTTGTAATAAATATACAGGTGGACGTTATAAGGCTTCAAGTAGGAGAATTATCTCGACTCGTCACACCGGCCGGTGAGAAGATTCCCTTAGAAGTTGACATATTTCAAGTGGTCGTGTTAATCAATTATCCTGAGACGACTCCGATGGGTTTCTTTACAGTGTCTCGAGAATTGCTTGGTCCAGTACGTGTAGTTTTTTTCTGAACATGCTTACTTTTTAAAAGCCTGTTTTGCTTATTTTTATTTATAACTTATCTTTGTATATATAAAGTCCCTTTAATTGTATCGGTTTGTAAATATTTCTACTGAAAGCTGGTTTTAATTTTTTTTTATAAACGCTTTGATGTAGAATGCAAGCGTCGCGGTATTAGGATGTGTTTTCTTATTCCGACTCGATGTCCGATCATGGAATGCAGCTTCAGATATACATTTGAACCACTAGATTTATGTAGTGGTTTGTATGTTTATCACATTTAATTTTTTTACATTTCAGATCTTTTCCACTTTTATCACCTACGGCATCTTTATGGTCCAGATCAGTTCATATTTCACTTACTAATGAAAATAATATTTTAAATTGTAAGTAAGGATGTGTTATATTAAAGTACCTGATACATGCTTTCGTTAGAATAATTACTAATAATTTTAATAATAGTCAAAGTCAAAGTCAAAAATCATTTACACTAAATGCTTCTAATGTCTGCCAGTTCTCAAATCAAGGGCGTAGAATGGACGAGTTCTTCTCGCCCGCTCTACACCCTTGACTTGCGAACTGGTAGTAAATTAAAATTTAGAGTGAATTATCTGTTGAGGTTCAGAAGTGTACCCTGTATGAATAAAGTTATTTAGAGTATGAGTTTATTGAAAATTGAATTATTGAGTCACAGATCAAAGAAATACAAACTTAATAATCTCATCTTCTAATAATGTTTTCCTGCAGGTACTTGGCTTATATGACCTTCGCGTGATTAATTCCTTTGTTATGTTGTTGTCAATGATATTAATAAAAATATACCTAAACAAAGTTACGATCGTTGTAGGTAACCATTTGGAAATTCAATCATATTGCAACAGATTAATTGGATGAAAAATAAAACGATATAAAGTTAGTAGTTATATTAACAAACTAGAAATTATAATTTTCAAATGTTTTAAAAATTAAGGTATGATATTGCTTACAACGTTCTCTTTTTTAATTTTAACGATTCGTCACATCAATGTTTTATGTTTACTAAGTTTATGTGACGTATAAATCTGTATATAATGTATGCTAAGAGATAAATAGTATTGTGAATAGTATTACTATTAATTACAAATAAATACTTGATTTGAATACTATACTAAAGTTTGTAACCTTTGACTTGGAAGGAGTTTGAGGAACTTTTTTTAAGTTCAACAAGGTTTGCGGCTAATTAAGGTTTTTTAAATTATCTATTTAAATAATCTAACCTATATATTTCTAATAGTTGTGTCAATTTCGATCATTTTTGCAAATAGAAGTGAGATGCACTTGGAACAATGTCTAATTAAAATAAAATACATATTGAAAAACACTTCTTATGTTGATAAATGTATAATATATTTTTTAAGGTAAGTAAAGAGACAGCAATTTATTTGCCACTTTACGGTTAGTATTTTGGTGGACTTTTGTCTTTGCGATGGATGTTGCAAACTTTAGATATGCAACATCAAACGCGTCAGAGATATAAAATATCGTTTTCACTATAAAAAAGCTATGATTCTGATGAAATTTTTAATATAAATCGACTTCTGAATATTGTCATGTATAACGTGAATTTCAAGTACAAAGTTTATAATAATGACGTATATGAATTTACAATATTGTAGGAAAACATCGCGAGGAAACCATCTCATCCAAAGCCATAACACCATATCGTGTGTCAGAAGAAGTAGGATCACCGATTTGCCTGTAATAAGTTAAGTCTGTTCAATAAAGACCGAGACGGAGGGTTAAGTGCTTGAATATTTATTGTGGCAACAGTAACAAAAGAATTTCCGTTCTGGTAATCCGTGATTTCCGCAACTCATTTCACTTACAACCTTGCGTTTACTAAACTCACTTTTCAAACATTTACTAACTAACCTTATTTGGTAACATATGGTACAGATATTTGGTAACAAATCATTTATTATCAATTAAAAAGGGTATTTTAAATTAAATGATTTTAAAATGTTTATTCTGTTCTTGGTTTAGGGACCTTGCATTGAAACACAAGTGATATTTTCCTTAAAGGATTTTTAACCTCTGAAGTTGCAGTTACACAAATTGCTGTATTATATATTCATCTATTTATCACATACTAGATTCATTTATCAGCAAATATTCAAAGTTTGGGTATTTGAAAAAAATCTACGGTACAATCATTCATGCCTACATTACTTATGTTTTCCTTTTTTAAGGGTTAACATACTTTATTTCATGAAATAGAGGTTTAAAATGGAAATGGGCCTTCTGTAACAACAACAAAGTTCTATTTTACCAAGTCAAATACTCACAAATAGATTTATTAAAAAAATCTGTATTAATTCAAATTAAACATTTTATTTATTCATTACAAACTAACCGCGAATTACATATAATTTTCCCCTAGAATGTTTGCCTATTAAACAACTTCAACTCAGCTCAAAAATGGCTAAATCAATTGTCAATCACGAAATCATTGCGGATAGAGCAATTTTCAATTTGACGTAAAATTCATATGATGCTGATTTTAAATCACATGAGATGTCAAATGTCACTATCACAATACCAAATGCCACAATTTTTGGGTGCGAGTGGATTGAGTTAAGTTTTAGTTCCAAATATAAACGTTGTCACGTGAGCGGCGCTTTTGTCGTGGTTGATCAGACTGTCAAATTGTAAAATTACTCCGACTACTTTAAAGCGGAATCCGCTGGCGCTGTGAGAGTTTGAATAGTGAGTCACAGAATCGCAAATAAATAAATTTTAATAGCACGTAGTGAATTAGGGGTTTAAAAGGAGGGCAATTGTTGACGGTTGAATTTTGGAAATCACCACTTGCTTTGCAGTTCCTTATCATATATTTTGTATTCCACTTAGTATAATATAAACAAGCTGACTTAATTTCCATGATATTACACATTTAGTAATGTCTTTGACAATCTGAATACATTGCCTGTTTAGCTTTTCGAAATTATATAAGCGACAAATCATTTAAGGTTCATTAAGTGCAAGAATATTACTTTATATAATATGAATTATTAATATATATATAATTAAATATTACGAAAAATACATTCCACGAAACATCAAAAACAAGCGAAGGGTCTGAGGTTGTGACAGGTGTGAGGTTTTACAATCTCTATAATAAATATATATCCATTCCTTTAGTTAAATCTAGTCAATAAATGAAGTTGGTACATTCACAGAAATGTGTGCACAAAGCAAACGTTGACACGCTAACAAAATTCATTTTAGTTAATAGCTAATCCAACAGATGGTGCTTAAATATGTTTATAAATATTAAATTAAAGCCTTTAGAATGTTCTTATGTGGCTTTGTATTTTAGCCTATGTGATAATCCTTACTAACATCACGGCTAATAACAATTAAATTTGCTATTTCAACTGTACTGTAGTGTATAAGAGCAGTGTTGGTCTAGTGGCTTCAGCGTGCGATTCTCATACCTGAGGTCGTTGGCTCGATCCCCGGCTGTGCACCAATGGACTTTCTATGTGCGCATTTAACATTTGCTCGAACGGTGAAGGAAAACATCGTGAGCAAACCGACATGTCTTAGAGCCAAAAAGTCGAGGACGCGTGTCAGGCACTGTGAAGGCTGATCACCTACTTGCCTATTAGATTTAAAAATGATCATGAAACAGATTCAAAAATCTGAAGCCAATACCTAAAGAGTTTGTAGTGCCACTGATTTATTTATTTCAACTGTATTTATTCGTCTCTGACGAAATTGATAATAGGAGAATAAATTAGTTTTATGAATAGTATTAAAAGATAAATGAATATTGGGATTAAAAATTGTCTTATTATCATGGCTTACTTATGCCTAAGTTATGGCCGGTTTATGTGTAAAATATCACTAAATAACTTATAATTGCGTTCCAAGTTTAAACATCAAGAATATAATGCTGCCATCTAGTAGCGAGAAGGAAAAGTCTCGTTGACGAAATACGTTGAATCTGAGAAATTTTATGCAACGTGGTAACCTACTCAATATTTTTAGTATAAGGAATATTTTTTAAACAATACTTACCGAAATTTTCCTCCATGTATATTAAATGTAATAATTAATGTAATTGTTATTGTTGGGTAGACACAGATCAGTTGCTATTTTTACCAACGGTTATTATTACATAATTATTATTATGTAAAATATAGCAACCGAATAAAACTCGGTAATGCGTTTCGGCCAAAAACTCTTTATTTACAGTTTCATGTATAGTTTCAGTCAAATTACATGGTAAAAATAGTAAAGGTATAATATATTTATTTATATATATATACCTTTAGTCATAAAAATCTAAAATCTCTTTAAATAAAGTACTAATCTGTCTCATCACAACGTTAAGAGACGAGGTATTCTTTAGAATACTTTTTTTTTAATACCTACTGGAAATTTTAAACTTAACATTTTTTTAAAATTAATGTTTCGATGGGGTTTATTGCTTTTTACAGCACTGGTCTTAAGTACCAGTGCTGTAAAAAGCAATAAACCTACTTAATGGTATTAAACCTACTGCGTGATTACTCTGGCGCTTACAATAAATAGTAGAAATAATATAAAGAAATAAATAAATACAATTCTTAGTTTAACTGAAATGTCTTAACTTCGTCCTGTGTAACTCTATTTCATTATATACCAAACTATAGACAATTCGACATAAAGAGATGGAGTCAAAAAAATTAACTAATATTTTCGTGTTTTTTTACAAATAAAATTAATCTACAAGTTATATGATAATTTCACTTGTGTGATGTCTCTATACCGCACAACTCATCCTGAGGATCGTGCCTTCGATTCTCGCCCGTGCACGAATGAACTTTGCCTATGAGCGTAATTAGGAATGCATAAAGTGGACGATGTGTTTGACACATGAAGTTTATCACCTACTTGCCTATTAAGAATGATCACGGACAGATACAGAAATATGAGGCTCAGAACAAGTAGCACCACTTTCGCAGATGAATATAGATAATGTATTCATGTTTTGATTATTGGTATCATAAAACTTCACAAATGTCAACTGTCAAAAATATGGATTTGACATATATTTTGCGTTTAGTTTTTATTCACTACCTATAATTTTACTATAATAGTGCTTTAGTTTGTTATAACTGAAATCGTTTTTGATTATATATTTAATAAGCGCCAGAGTATTTTGGTTTTAGAGTTACCAAAGTAAAGATAATGCAAATATCCCTTTGAACTGAATTAGTGCGTCTAGTTACTCTGTGATAAAAACACTTACAGACTATACGTCTCTTCGTGATGTTTTTCGGTATTTTTTAACAGTTTTTTTGTCATGTTTATTACGTAAAAAATAAATAATATTAGCTTTTTAAAGACTGAAATTATTTATATAATCTTTAAAATATCTTTTCTTTGGTAGACTTCTGAGACGTATTTTATACATAGTCGTTAGGTAGCTTGGTACCACTGTGAAACCGGAAATCGTTAACAACGATATTACAATTATTAAAAAAATAAAGTGTTTTATTAAGTATCCTTGGATTGTATCATCTTAGACGATTCAGGATTGCCGTAAGTAGTATTAATTTGTTGAAACCTGGAAAAAAATAGTTACTTCAGGACAAGGGGAATCCAAACAGTGACGTCTGCTGGGTTATATGGTGATTGAAGTATTTTGCTATTACAGAAAAATTGATTTTATAATATATAAAGTCCGGATTATGGTAGATAATTATAAAAATAATTTCTTTTAATATATTTTATTTCGAGCCGATTCGACTTAGGCTCTTTCAAGAAAAGAGCGTGCCCATTCTTCTGACAATATAGTGTCCATGGGCGGCGGTATTACTTAAGGTGAGCCTGCTGCATGTTTGAATACTATTACTCAAAAAAAAAAATCCATAATAGAGACCAAAAGACTGAGTAAAAAGATAAATGCATTACTTCAGTTATTCTCTCTCTTTGCAAGAACAAAAGGAATTTAATCGTCACTGAAATCTACATAACGTTTTCGATGAACTAACCTATTAAAGTAGCTGAGTTATATACAGCGGCTTTCCCTTTAATAGTATCATTGTTCCGTGTAATTTCTGGCAAACATGTGACTGTTTGTGTCGGATCAGTTCTTGTGTATGAAAGAGACGACCAAGCGTGCCACAGTTTTGAGGTCGCATTCCATTCACGGCGATTGAAATCTGCTTGTATCTGCAAAACGTGTTATTATATTTTACACAATTCCATAACATATTTAAAATATGGCAATAGACTGGACGGTATGTGATTGATTCCATGGAAGATGGGCTGGGTGCTGGTATGGGATGCAACCTGTTCATATACGCTGGCCTTCCCATCTACACAGAGCTGATGATGTGATATTTAAAATTTATATTTCTATGTACAATAACACCTTTGCTTTATTCTTAAAATGTTAACTATGCTTAATTTTTTATTATGTTTACAAAATTAAGCATTTGTTTCAGTTGTAAATTATTCTTTGTGTAAGTGTCGATATCTTTACAAGACGACAAATGTCAATTGCATATTAGTAATTATAAGGTTGTATCATTAAGAAGATAAGGGTAGATTTAGCGAAAACTATGACTCATGAATGTCAAATTGAATACGTTTATTCTTTCCGGAAGTCATACTTAGCTCTAAATCTAGAAGTTGAGTCTTACCTAGACCAGAAATGTGGTACATTTTCTGAGCAAATAGAGAACATAAAAATTACAAAAGGTATTGCGGTATGGCAAAAATGTATGTATATATTAGATAAGGATAATGATATCAATTCACTTGGTATCACCGCTTGAATTTATTGTCTAAAACGTGTGTGTACTTATATCCACGCGTTAGAAATCATACTTCTTTGGCATAATAAGATAAAAAATCTTTTCAGAAAACGACACTAACAATATAAAAAAGGTATTTAATACTTACATTTAGTTTTTTTTATACCGTATTATATAGTTAAATAAAGTTTATTTAAATATCACAGACAAAAACTGAAATGTTGACTATAGGGTGTCGGTATTTTTTCCCTAACGCGTCAAATAAGTATAACTTGAAAAATATTAATGGTTTCCCCCGAATTAATTCCAGGGATGAACGAACAGGTATTTACTATGTGCACTACGGAAAGTGTGGACTGGCATTTTTTTAAAAATTTGAGATGTGTTATTGTAGTTTATTTACCTTATCACCTCCAACTATCCAATTTAACGTAGGCGCTGGTAGACCTTCGGTTGAGCAGTTAAGCGTCACTCGTGGAGAAGCAGGATCTTCCGAAGCTTTGATCTCTAAGCGTGCATCACTTGGTACCACTGAAAGTTAGTAAAATAAGATACATTGTACGTTTTTCACATTAATATATATGTTTATACATAAAAACTAAATCGGTCCAATTGCCTTCGTATACCATTGTGTATACTTGTTTATATGTTGACAATTTTGTATTAAGACAAATAATGAATGACAGAAGTTGTTTTTTATCCTGTATAATTTATGAGAATCTTTGACTTTTAAAACTCAAATTCAAACAAAACTCAACCCTATTCTATCATAGTATTTAAATATGTTATACATACAGTAAAAGTACGCCGGTAGAGATTTTAAGATAACCATCGTTTTACTGAAATGTAAGTCGACCCCAGTATTCAATGGTTTGACCGAAAATGTTTTGAAAAGATGTTACGTTTACACATCGGGCTTGAGGGACGCATACTTATACTAAAGTGCACAGAAATACATTTGTGAATAGATATTGTGTAAAACGAGTCTTGTATTGTCTAAATATTATGCTTTCCTGCCATAATGATTTAGGACTATGAATTCAACAACTGTTTTTCTATAATTGGTTGTTGTATTTTGATTGTTTGATAAATAAAACATATTTTTGCTATTTTTATATTGTAGTTGATATCTTAGCAAAATTGGTTGATAAGGGCAGAGATTTATAGGATCGTTTCATTTATATTTTTAGGCAAATTCGTCAGTGTTCCTATACAACAATTATTTCGCAGTTAATAAAACCTCCGAGCTAAATGCTTCGTCTGTGCACAGACTATTAATGGAAGCTACGCAGATTGCTAAGATAATTTTAACTACTTAGTAATTTTAAGTAGGTATTTAAAATACAATACCTAGTGACTTGAGCAGATAGTCCATCTTGCCAATACGGAACATAGGCCTCTCGCCCGAGACTTCACAAGTATAAGTAGAATCGTCCGATGGTGGCTGATAAGGCTCCAATGTGAGTACACATCTTCCGGTTTGACCTCTCTCTGAGGTCACCGCACAGTCAATGTTAATATAGTATTCAGGGGCTCGGAACACCTCGGTCTTCGACGGTCCATGTTTCTGAAAGCGGATAGGTTATTTTCAACAAATATCCAAAGACGCAGTGTCTCTCTCTTCTGTCAACACCTATAGACATTTTGCGGTATTTTCTAATGTTAGGGGTGTATATTTAAATTTATCTATCTTTTGCCTTATTTAAATACAAATGATATTGCCTAATATTAGTAATTAATTAGAAAAGTATAACGTGGATAAAGCAAGATTAACTACAAAATAAACATTTACTAATTGACTAAAGTTAGACTGTGTTAGCCTAGTGGCTTCAGCGGGCGACTCTCATCCCTGAGGTCTTAGGGTCGATCCCCAGCTGTGCACTAATGGACTGTCTTTCTATATGCGTATTTTACATTTGCTCTAAGGGTGAAGGAAAACATCGTGAGGAAACCGACATGTCTTAGACCGAAAAAGTCAGGCACTGGAGGATGACCTACTTGCCTATTAGATTTAAAAATGATCATGAAACAGATTCAGAAATCTGAGGCCAAGACCTAAAGAGGTTGTAGCGCCACTGATTTATTTTATTTTTTAATTGATTAAAAATCGCGTCAACACTGGGTAGGCTTCCTACAGCTAGGTTTACAATTAATATTTTAGAAATAATTACAGCGTGTCTCAAGTAATACATGGCATTCTAATTCTAGTTTTTAAAAACGATTTCCAGTTATTGTTAGGTTAATTCGTGATATATTTATATATTTCTTCTTTGAAATATTCATATAGAGAATAATCTAATTCCTTAAATAGTGTAAAAGTTTGGTTCTTACTGCGTTGGACAACTTTCTCCCAATTTCATGCAAAATTATGTCGCATTTTTACAGTGGACTCGGCAGACAGCGCTCACTAAATGACCAATTTATGAGTTAATTGTAAGCATCCCATCATCTATTTAGACTATCATACCCCCACAATGAACAGGAACCGACAATAAGACGGATGGCCCGTATTAGGCACTTAAAATGTGAATAAATGATGACTCAATCTCTCAGACGTAAAGAAAGAATTGAATTAGCAATCTTTTCCCTTTTGAGAAACAATGGATTAATGTGAAAGATCTTTTAAGTTAATAGGTTTTACTTATTCATTTTATACTTAGTTTTTTATTTGAATGTTTCCTTTCATTTGATTGATTGTTTTATATATTAGTAGATATAATTGATTCGATATAAATATCTATCTATCTAGATCCGATCAACAATTATCCACTCACGTATCCGACCTTATTTATTCTTGGTTCTGTAGGCTACAACTGGCTAAGAGTACTCCGAGAATTCGCGGTTGTGATTAAAATTGTTATATGGCAAGTACAGTAATTAGGCAGTACTTCAGTACCTAAGCTTCAATATACCTGACGGGTACGTCAGAAAGCAACATCGTCCGCCGTTACTTCATGTGCCCACAGCTAGGACAAACCTTTTGAAATGGGCACATATGATGCGGTATATCAATTTAGTTAACGAAATATAGGTTACGGGCTTTTTTCATTGTCCGTTGAGTGAACTGGCAAAACTTCTATTATAAAAATAAAATACGTTTATTTTGGAACATAGGATCATAAGAGTATCACTTATTCCACGTCATTAAATTCAAGCCTGTTGGCATCCCTACTCATCGGCAAAGAAGACAGAAGGTGTTGGCCGAGAGAAAAAGCCGGCGTAAAAAACTCTCGGTACTCTTTAAAAAAAAAAAGCAAATAAAAAGCAAATCATTATTATTATTTGTTAGTGCCTATAGTAGTTAGTTAATCTATTGCATTTTTTATTATATTATTTTGTTTTTCCTAATTAATTTAAGATGCTTGTTTTTTTGTATCATCTGCCAATTTTATTCACTTATTGTTCACTCTTGTCAATTTACGGTCACCTGTGTGTGGATGCAGGAGTGTTTTTTATAAATAATTAAATTTAAAAAAATATATAAAAAGGTTTTAGGTGAATCTATACATTTTATTATATAGCTACATATTTTTTTAAACAGCAAATCTGAGAAACTGGTTCGGATGAAATTTTTATTTAATAACATCCTGGTTAACAACGCTTATATCAAACTAAGGAGGTGGAACTGGCCACAGCAACAGTGTAGTATACCAGTGGCCAGTTTATTTTAATTGCATTGAACTGGACACCATCAGTTTAATGAATACATTAAACAGTCCCTTCCAACTATGGTTATTTTTATTATTCTATGTTTTTTATTATTGTGGTATAATGTAGAATTAGCTACCTTAAAGCCTAAATTAATTAGAAAAACCTAGTAGCATACTTCAAAGGGTATCCTAGTATACCTAGATTACCAACTCTTTATGTGTCGAATAAAATGTATATTTTCTGTTCAGGTCGTTATATAAATGCATATAGAATTATACTTACTTCTGGCCTATATATCATAAACTGTTGGCCATTGTGATAGAGTCGTACGGATTGCAAGGTATCGTTAGACAAGGTCTGCCAACCGCAGGTCACCTCCCAGCCGAGATCAGTTTTCCATTCGCCGCTCACGTTCACCTCCGTAGCTTGGATTGCTAATATTGCAACTGGAAACAAATAAAATTCCTCTCAAATACTTTGTGCGATTCTCTGTGTGTAGTGTGAACGTTTCTCAAAGTGCTTTTACATATGTTTCATTATTTTACTAAGGTTCTTAAGTTATATATTACCTTCAAACTTTTTTATTCGGGGATCACGCTTACGTGTGTTAATTACTAAGTCATGGAGGCTTCGGATCATGTATTGTATGTATTTATTGTTATTTAAATATTTATTGGATGTAAAGTACCTAAACTGTCATGACTTGAAATGGAATCCGTGACACGGATATTACGGAGATTTAAGTTTTATTATTATCTATATAGCAATAGATTATTGTTGTGATGAAATATTTGAATCAGGACTTACACGTAATAATTTATATATAATTAAGACATCCTCGTGGTTTATACATAAATAAAAAATAAATCGTTTTATAAAAATTGTGAATTTTTTTTTTATAGAACAGGTGGCAAACGGGCAGGAGGTTCACCTGATGTTAAGTGATACCGCCGTCCATGGACACTCTCAATGCCAGAGGGCTCGTGAGTGCGTTGCCGGCCTTTTAAGAATTATTATACTTAAGAATCGCACAAGAAAATGCCAGTTATTATCCATTATCCAAGTAAGTAAAAAATTACAAAAGTTGTAATAGTGCTTTATGATTTCAAGCGATATAAGTGTAATGTAATGTAAGAGTGAGTGCCCCTTATTTCACTACGCCTTCTGCTGATAGAGGTTCAACTTCTGTTTCTGATTCATTATTTCTAGAAGTCAAGTGAATCTGGGTGCAATAGTTGCATCTCTTTACAAAACAAAAAATTTGGAGATAAGAGTGTGCCGATTTTTCTTGTCCGTTCAACGCCCGGATTTTGTTACGTAGTAGATACATTTTAAGCACATTGTATGCATTATTTGAAAAGTGCTAATTAGATAGCTGTAAATAAATTAACAATATATTTTTTATCTCTTGGTCTGAATAGAATAAATCGATTCGAGATTGAATTCTTACTAATATAAAATATTATTTACAATATATTACTCGTAGAAATGTATCATTATAAGAATATTGAAAGAGCTTCTCAGATCAATTTATTTCTTAAATAACAAAATTGAATTTCTCGTTTTGATACGTAATTTGCCTTTTGGGCAACCTCAGAAGTTATCCGTCAAAGCAAATTCACTTCAATCAAAAAGTTATTGACCTCAGCTTTTAGAAACAGCTTTATTAAATAGCTCAACGTGGGAGTGGATTAAATAATTAATAATGCAAATAGCAGCAAATTTGAACGTCGCATACAATGTATGGTCACGCGTGGCAGACTGGCGCACCTTGTATCTCGTTAATAGATTTACGTTGCTATTGGTATCAGCTGGCTTCGCCCGTTTGTTTACCAATTGTTAACCAACATATATTAATGGAGCCGTCTACGACATTTGACTTGGCATTTTAATGTTATCGTAAACATCGATACCGGAATATCATATATAATTTGTTATCAAATCTTTCTTGTACATTCTTCTCCATTTAAAAATACAATTTGGAAGGGGTAGCTAGTTATTTCTTTTTAAATATTTTATGTTGTTATTTTGACTTTCAAAACTACCTTTTTATTAGGCATGTTAGAAATAAATGATTTGACTTTAATTTATTATTTGTAAGCATTAATTAGTTTGTTTTGGAATAGTTATTTAAAATTTAAAATTTATACTTTACGGGCACTCTTTGTGGTTTACTTATATTTTTAAGTATCAATCACTAGATAGATCAACCGGCTAACTAAGTTCCGCCTAACAGTCTCATAATATCTTGTTTAATTTAGTATAGCTTAATTAAGGATTTCATTAAGGTAATAACATTAATATATTTTTTTTTGATAAAGATTGATGCATCCGCATTCGCCTCAACATCGGAATTTCTTGAACTTCGGATTCAGTGTAAAATGATGCGTAATTTTGTCAACAGATTGCATGCTGTTTGCATTCGTAATTTTTTTGCAATATTGCAATGACTAAAATTGTGACTATAAGCAATCTTAGATACTTTAATATAATCTATCCCGTATGACTACACATTATATTACATAAAAAATATGATTTAGCTGTTTTATGTAGGCATAGAATGGGTAAATTGTGGGAAGTGTCATCGAAGTAATCTCTATGGAAGAATGTGGCATTCGTTCCAAAGCATTGCAATGTAGATGACGATGATGATGTTTTTGGATTTGGTTAGCTTAAACATCTAGACAGATATTCTGAAAATATGTAGTGACCGTTTTGAATTAAAAATAGCTTTAAAACTGTGAAATAATCGTTATTGATTTGATATGCGAGGTTAAAATGCATTATGGAATCGCGGCGATGTGAGACTCAAAACACCAGACTCAGCAATACTGGGACTTTGTGAGCCCAAAACTACATTGGGTTTCTACAAGTCCGCGTCACAGACATTCCGGCGCAGTTCTCGCATTCTACCGGGGCCTCATCGGCATAACTCTCAAAACGATCTATCATCTTAATCTTAAGAGCTGGCAGCTACCTCGGACAAGAATTAGTCTAGCTATTCAAAGGGGGAACGCTGTCAGTATCTTGGGAACCTTGCCTAAAGGGACTTCTTTTAGCAATATGTTTTAGTTATTATATTTTATCGTTAGTTATTGTATTAGAATTCTTATTAAAATTATATGAAGTATTTATTTAATTTGCACTTATAATTGTTAACTGTGTTTTATGTTTTAATGTGTAATTCATTTTTGAATTTTGTGTATGATTTATTTATTTATTTATTTATTTATTAACACTTCGTTGCATTACAAAAAAGGAAAATATTAAACATTATTTAATAACAAGCAACTGGCGGCCTTATCGCTTTAGAGCGATTTCTTCCAGACAACCACTGTGAGTAAAGGAAAAAACCACTATGAGTATGTTAGATAAGGTAGGCAAGAAGTGCAAAAATAGAAAAGGGAATACAAAAAAGAAACATACTTAACAGAAACAAAAAGAAATAAAAATAAACTAAACTGATACAAGTTACATAAAACAAAACAAAAAGTAAACAGTGCACATGAATCATGACAATCCAATTCGAGATCGGTCTTACGTCAGTTAGTAGTTAGTGATATGACGTGGACAGGTAATGTTTATACAGCAGAAATTTAAAGGAAGATAGAGAAGGAGCTAAGCGAATAGTGACGGGAAGTGAATTCCATAGCCGAACTGCTGAAACCTTAAAGGAATCGCCAAGAAAAGAGGAGTTGTGAGATGGGATTTCAAGGATATAGTTTTCGGAAGAGCGTAAACTATAGTTATGTGAACCTAAAAATTTGAAATCATTTTTGAGATAAGAAGGAGTTTTAGGATTGAACAGGATGGAATATAGGAGATGGAGAACATGAGCATCACGTCGCTGTCGAATGGGTAACCAACCTAGCCGCTTACGGAACGCAGAGATATGATCATACTTTCTTAGACCGAAAATAAATCGGATACAGAAGTTTTGGAGACGATCCAGTTTGTTTAGCAAGTCCTCGCTCATATCGGAGGAGCAAGAATCGGCGTAGTCCAGTAAAGGCAGGAGGAGAGATTGTGCCAGTGAGGTTTTAGTACTAAAGGGAAGGAAATTACTGAGACGTCGGAGGATACTAGAGGCACCATACAATTTGCGGCTAACTTCTTTGACATGCTGCTCCCAGGATAAGTTTTGATCAAATAAGACCCCCAAATTTTTAACTGCACGGCTAATATTTAAAGTTACACCGTTGATATGTATAGGTGGTATAGTGGCCCAATCAATTCTCGTCGTGAAATAGGGGCTGCCAATGATTATGACTTTACTCTTGTTGGGATTGATTAGAAGACCAAAATTTTTGCTCCAGTCAACTATCTTGGCCAGCTCATAGTTTGTGGAATGTATGGCCTGCGGGAGATCATCGAGACTTGATTGAACGTAGATTTGGAGATCGTCAGCGTATAAATGAAAATTAGTTGAAAGACGGGACGTTAAAGAGTTAATATAAATAGCGAAAAGAAGAGGAGAAAGTACGCCACCTTGCGGTACGCCAGATTTAATGAAACTCCATTGAGATACGCAATCGCTTGTCTTAATGCACTGGCGGCGCCCATTAAGATAGTTAGAGAACCAGTTAACAGCATGTGAAGAAATATTTATAGACCTAAGCAACTCCATTAAAATTTCAAAATTAATAGTATTAAAAGCGTTGCTGAAATCTAGTAGTGTGAGAATTGTGAGTTGTTTGTGGTCCATGCCTTCGCGGATATCATCGGCCACCCTGACCAGAGCAGTAGTCGTGCTATGTCCAGATCGAAACCCGGACTGAAGTGGACTCAGTATGGAATTTTTGTTAAGGAAATCATTTAATTGATCATGTATAAGGCGTTCAAGTACCTTGGATAGAAAAGGCAGAATTGAGATGGGTCGAAAATCAGAAAAAGTACTAGGATTAGCCTTTTTGGGGATAGGGATGATAAGTCCATCCTTCCAGCAAGAAGGAAATTCACCTGTAGAAATGGAAAAATTAAAAATATGTGTGATTACAGGAAGTAAAAGAGAGAGAATAGGTATGATCATAGCGCGACCAATCAGGTCAGAACCAACAGCATTGGAATGAATAGACGAAATACCAGATTCAACGTTCTGGCAAGAAAATTCAGCGAATGAGAAAGATGGAAAACTAGGACGAGGGAGAGATGATATATTCTCAAGTGTTAAATCCAGATCGATATTACTTAAAGTAGAATGAGAGGTAAAATGGGCGTTTAGGCTGTTTACTTCGATATCGGGAGATATGAAAGTACGTGATGGCTTACCGACACCCAGAGATTTTAAAAATTTCCATGTTTTTGAGGGATCCCCACTTGACACTGAGTCGTGAATGTGTCGTCTCTGCGCATCCCGACAACGCGTGTTGCAACGGTTGCGCAAGGATTTGTAAAATACACGATCCTTGTCCGTTTTGGCTGATCTCATCTTGGCTTTAGCCCGGTTTTTTTGTTTAATCAAAGTTTTGATTTCATCATTGAGCCAAGGAGCAGGTAAATGCTTGAGTTTAACTGGCCTCAAAGGGGCATGAATATCGAAAAGATTAGTAATGGAGGCATTTAGAAGATCAACTTTACCATTGAGGGTGGGACACTCGTAAATCGTGCTAAAGTCGATTTTAGCTGCATCAGTAAGCAGACGCTCGGAGTCGATCGCAGCAAAATTGCGCCTAAGAACTACGGTGGGTTTTAGTTTTGGAGGTTTAAGATTGAGGGACAAATAAAGGAGATCGTGGTAAGAAAAGGCAACAGCAGGAAGTTGGCCATGACTAGTAACTAGGTCAGGAGAAGAGGTAAATATAAGGTCCAATAGGGAAGGAGTGGAGCCTGGGACTTTGTGCGTGGCGCTAAGTGGCAGGTTATGAAGATTATAAGAGTCAGTGATGGAGAGCAACTTTTTCGATCGACAGTCGTCTTTTATTAAGCAGGTATTGAAATCACCCATAACTATTATGTTTTTATATGATTTAATTGTTTAATAATAATAATCTAAATGAAACATAATGTTCAACACAATTCTCTACTCTTGTACTACCAGTAAAACATGTTAGTGAAATTGACATTTTGAAAGATTATTTTGAAATGGTTTTGAATATAATAAAAGTACATTTTCATTCAAAGCTTTGAATTTGGTTCATGTCGTAATAAAATATTTTTGTGTTGGTGTTAACGCGATAGCTGAATTGAGATTAGTATTCTGATACTACTTAATATATTAAACTCTACTGAATAGTATAGGGGCGAATCATTGATGAATATTATTGTCATTTAACTGACTTGAATAACAACGTAATTTATGTGAACTTTAATATTAAGAATGTAAATCTAAACGATACAGCGCTCGTTTCATTATTATTGGTCACGTATAATCAAGAACAGGTGACCTACTAAAGGTTACTTTAATTGAACTTTGAAGGCAGTTTTGTATACGTCATGTCATTTGACAGCTCGAATGCATTTGTATTGTTATAAAATGTTATTCTCGTAACAGACAATAGGCATTTACATGCGAACTTATATACTAACGATACAATTGATCAAGTGATGGTCATTGAAGAGCTTCGAGGATGAATTAGCGAAGAAGAACTTGTGTGGACTTTCTTTTACATAGATAACTGGGATCACCGAAGAGATGGTCTTCTTAATTTAAATATTGCTAGGCTGTCTGCAGTTTTTATATTCTGTGGAAGTCTATTTACCGCAGCACTCCTCCAAGGCTCAATGTTTTTTACCGTAATTGGTTCAATACTTAGGAAGAATTAGATTATGAGGGCGTCGTGAACTGCGTTTCTGAATTTGATTTATTTTAGTGAAAGTAACGCTCACAGCGCATGCTTTTATTTCAGTGTAAGTAAAGTTTGTATGTCTGTTGGTGTTTTAAGGAACAAAAAAAGTTCAACATTTCCATAGTAAAACTTTATTTATGAATATTAAGTCATAATTCCCATTGTAAGCGTTGTAGTGGTATTTCTACAAAAATATTAACTTAGTATTATTTTCATATATTAATAATTCGTACGCTCTTTTCTTAAAGACTAAGTCAAATTGATTATATTTTTATAAAAAAGAAGACAAACGAGCAGGAGGGTCACGTTATGTTAAGTGATGCCGATATAATAATATGTTACAAATAAAGTATGCGATACAGAATTTGTAGACGAATTTTCGGCTTCAAAACTAATTTTAAAACCAACCGTAATTAAAGTAAAATTAGTCAGAAGTGCTTTACGAACTTCTATGGTTTAGTTTCCGGGATTAATGCCTTTTCACTATCCCGGAGTAGATTCACCATCACTCAGACATTGAGGGTAGACATAAAGAAGCGAACAGTGTGGTGACTCTGAAGAAGATGCTGATTAAAGTTGAACGATTATTTTTTTTTTGTAATATACATAGATTAAATATACAATGGAGTTATATTGGCGAAATAAATACTAAAAGATAGGCCAAACTGCACCTGAACGTAATTTAATAAAATCGTAACAAGAACTAAGTCTGGGACTAGTGTGTAATTTGCTATATTTGTTTTAAAATAAGTTTTGTTTTTACGCCTCTTTTTCTTTAGGCCTACACCCTCTTTCTTTGCCGATGAGTAGGGATGCCTACAGGTTCAAATTCAATGACGTGGAATAAGTGATACCTATCTTATGTTCCACAATAAACGTATTTTTTTTAAATGTATTTTTATGAAAGTGTCTATTCTTACTTGCCAACTTCACAAAACTTTTATATACGAATGATTGCGTTTTATTTTTTTCCCATCGAATTTTCGTTTCTTACACATCGCAACATTAAAGAAACCAATTGAAGCCCTTCCTTTCGCTCATAATAACATCCCATCGTTTCTCGTTAACTTTTAATATGCTGAATTGATGTTGCGCGCTCCTTAATACATTAATGTACCATATTTAGGACGTCATATATTGTGAAATTCTTCAGTGTAAGCGGTTAGCGTTTGATGATACAGAACAATTAAATTGTTATAAGTGGAACAAAGTGTTTTTAGAATTCATTTCATGTAACAACGATAAACAGTGGTAGCATCGTTAATCGTTATTTAAACAGTGAAAGAAGAAACAAATTAATACAAAATTCAGACTTGTGACGGAAAAAAATCTCTTCCGTTCGATACCCGTGATTTAAAAGCTGGTAGCAAATTTTAATTTGATTTGACTAGCTTAAAGTTGAGTTGAGTAAAAATATAAATTGGTACCTGACTAATGGAATTTACAAGTCATTAGAGAGTGTTTCATAATTAAATATTTAGACCACACGGATTTAATAATAGTTTGTGGTATGTGTAAGTACGAGTCAACACGTGTATTTTAGTAAAACATTATAAAATACAGAGGCCATTAAACGTAATTTTTAACACACATTAATCAAATAAATTATATTAAAATAAGATAACATTTTTTAAACTCATTAACATCGTAGTTTTCTAGACAATAGGTACGACCACTAGGTACCCGACCGAAAATGTATTGTTATAGAACACATGCTTACAATTACAATGACTAAAAAAATACATTCTTTATTTACCAAGAAAGTGGTACATGTTGTGATGGTTTATAAAACAAACCGCATAATTAATACTATGATATAATAAAGGCCTGTTTCACAATGTATGGATAAAGTACGAAATAGCTATGCAATACATAAATTATTCGAAAGATAAAAGTGCCAAATAAGATACTTCGCGTTTCATGACGAATAGCGCTATCTTACAGTCGTGGAACGCAAAAATACTGTTTATTCTACCAAAAAGTAATAAATAGCTTATTTGGAACTTATGCGGACATTGTGAAACAGGCCCAAAAACAAATAATATGAAAAAATATCAAAATAAGATGCGAATGTGAAATTATAATTAAAAACAATTAAATTGTTTATTTTGTTATATTCTATGTTAGTATCTCATAACTTATAGTCTAAAAAAAACTCCCACAGATTATAGAATTACATTTCATTTAGTTACCATTAGCCGAGTTCATAATCATTTAAAGTTGTTAAAAGATTGCAAATGTCTTTTGATAATATTGTTATATCTCTTCTCAAACGTTACGTACCCTTCAGACAGTCTTGACTTAGTAATTGTCTTCAATTGACCATAATTAAACAGACATCTGCAACTATGAGAAAAATTATATGTCCCATGCGAATATTATACACACAGTTCTTTACGCCCGTTCTACGCAGTAAATATAAATGCATCATTTTGACATCCATTACTGCTATTAGCTAATGAAATTTTGGTTTTTCAGATGCCATCTTTGCATGAGACCTCCGGAGTGAGGGTAAATAATTATTAAGTTATTATATACAAGGGTTTTAACAACTTATAGAACCCTTGCCCTAATCTTCTTTTGTTCACGGAAATACTGTAATCGTAGTAAATGCATAAGTATTAAGATGTTGTCATTAAAGCGTTTATATAAATATATAACTATTTAAGAATCAGGTTGATTACCTGAATCTTTTCTCAAAATTTATATAGTGTGCCCTGTATCCCATCATCCCTATATCAGCTATCCCATCATTCCATTTGTCCCTCCTTTCCGGTGAGCGCGTTTTGGTAGATAATCATAGTGACTGCTCTGACAAATAAAAAAATGGATTTAAGTTTAATAATTGTGTGTGGGCCTGGGTATCCGGAAGCTATATCCAGGATGATCCCTTCCCTCGGTAAAATAAATTTGCGCTGGTTCGGCTGTCGCGTGTCAGTATAATAAAGAAAGGAATCCAACAAACGATAAGACTATAACTAGCACTTACCATCAACGGTGGTGTGTCTCACTCCAAACCCTGGATCCTTAAAATCTATAAATATATGTAAATGCGGTACGGTTTGCGGTATATATTCAGTGCGCACGCGACGGCGGTAAAAATCTTAACTCTCTTGCGCTGTCATGCCGGAACGCCACCTACCGTCTCCGGTTCGTGTGTCAAAGTCAAATCGACAAGTGTCATCCTTCTTTGACTGACACCGATTTAGCGCGAACATAGCTCCCCGCCTTGAAAGTTCATCTTTCAAAAGAGAGGATTGCGGAAAGAATTAAAATAAAAAATTGATAGAATAAAAAAAAATAATAATAATAAAAATAAACAATAAACTACGATAATAAACTAAAGATAAAACTGAAGTTAAGACAAAATGGGTAAAGGACATAAACGTATGATAGGACGTTTAAATGTTCCTGATTTGGTACGAATTAAGGCGACACGAGTACGATCATCTTTACCAGGATAAGTTTTTTCTACAATTCCTAAAGGACAATGAAGTGATGGTGCGTTTTTTTCTATAATAAGTACAATAACACCCTCTTTTATAGGATGACTTGCAGAATTCCATTTCTCACGCGTTTGCAATGTATGTAGATATTCGTTACTCCATCTTTTCCAGTATGATTGAATTAATTTGTCCAATAAATGGTACCGAGAAAGGAGTTGCATCCTTTCTTCCTCAATGTTAGATGAAAGCAGGTAATTTAATGGCTTTAAATTTAAAAAATGAGCTGGAGTCAAGGGACTTGGTTCACAAGGATCTTCACTTAGTATGCCTAAAGGTCTAGAGTTAAGAATTGCTTCAATTTGACTTAAAACAGTTAGAAACTCCTCATAAGATAACAATTGCTTACCTATCACACGGAACAAATGAGTCTTTACACTTTTGATTGCCGCTTCCCAACTACCACCAAAATGTGGAGCGTTAGGCGGAATCATTTGCCATGTAATACGATTTTCGTTTAAAACGCAGCGAAAGTCCTCACTGAATGCGTTAGATAAAATGAAATTTTGAAGTTCACTTAAATAGGAACGTGCACCAATAAAATTAGTTCCATTATCAGAATAGATGACTTGGATTGGACCTCTGCGCGACATGAATCGTTTTAAAGCATTCAGAAATGAGTTAGTGCTTAAATCAGTTGCGGTTTCTATGTGAATTGCTCTTGTCACAAGACATATAAATACGCAGATATACATTTTTTCACTTTTACTACCCTGTCTACGAATAGGGGTATATGATAAAGGTCCACCGAAATCCACGCCAACATGAGTAAAAGGTTTAGAAATTGTTAATCTACACTTTGGTAAGTCAGCCATTATTGGCGCTGTTGCAGCTCTCGGGCGCAATTTAAAGCATTTAATACATTGATAAACCCTTGATCTTACAATACGTCTTGCAGATAAAATCCAAAATCTTTGTCGTAACAACGAAATTAAATGTTGAGGTCCAGCGTGACATGACTTTCTGTGCATCCAATCAATAATTAAATTCACTACATGATCTTTAGAAGGCAAAATAATAGGGTGTTTGTGATCAAATGTTAGGTTGGTGTTAGAAAGACGACCGCCGACTCGAATTACATCATTAACAATAAATGGGCTAAGTTTACGCAAAGCTACGGGGTACGATTTGTTAAGTAGAAGAGATTGAGTTAAAAAATGAAAATGCTTTTTTTGAACAGCACGCAGGATAATTATTTCAGTTTCTTGTAAATCTTGAGAGGATATTTTACCTCGAGACTTTAATTTACCTATGAACCTAAATATATATGTACATACGCGTAAACAACGACACCAATCAGAAATTCTATTAACGATTTCTAATATTCCTTCATCTTGCGGGATGGATATAGTCGGTAAAGCGACTACTTTACGTTCTGGTATTTCATCAGACGCGCACAATATGAAGGGTTCTAGTGGCCATTGATTCACATTTAAAACTGCCCAAGAGGGACCGTTTAACCATAAACCGTGCGAAATAAGTTGAGAAGCGGTTAACCCACGGGATAAACAATCGGCAGGATTGGTTTTGCCGGAAATGTGGTAGAAGTTTTTAGGGGATAAAACCTCCTGAATCTTAGTAACCCTATTGGCTACAAATGTCTTTAAGCGGTGGGGACTGGAATTTATCCAGTTTAAAACAATCGTTGAGTCAGACATAGCGACTACTCGCTGCACAGAAAATTGCTTTTCGAAGGCACGTGTCACTGCAGATAATAGTTTTGTCATGAGGTGAGCGGCACAGAGCTCAAGTCGAGCTAAAGAAACAACTTTCAGCGGTGAAATCTTAGATTTGCTATACAATATACGGATAGTATTATTTCCCTCAGATTGTGCACAAAGATAAATTACGGCACCATAGGCCTTTTCACTGGCATCACAAAATGCCAAAAGTATAGGTGAAGAAGTTTTAGTTACACCTACATGACGTGGTACTTGAAGATTAGATAGTTAGGGTAAATCACTATAGAATTTTTTCCATGCCTTAATAATATGAGGGGGAGCAATCTCATCCCAATCTTGTTTTAAAGGCCAAAGCTCCTTTATTAGAAGTTTTACGTATAGTATGAAAGGTGCGGCAAAACCTAGAACGTCCCATAAACGGGCAATGATAGAAAGCATATTACGCTTAGTTGCTGTAACATTAGTTATGTTGCTTACTTCGAACGAGAAGGTATCTGATTTTGAATCCCATTTTACACCTAAAACTTTATGAAACTCATTTGAGTCAAAATGAACTGCTTGCGGATGCAAATGATGGGAAGGTAAAGAAGAAAGTAACTTTTCAGAATTACTAGACCATTTTAAAAGATCAAATCCACCAGCTGAAAACATTTTAATAAGTTGAGAGGATACTTCAACTGCTTCGGGAATCGAATCGCAACTGCAGCAAATATCGTCCATATAATAATTACCGCGATCAATAACGTCAGCAGCCAAAGGATATTTGGCCCTTTCATCATCGGCTAGTTGTTTCAAAGTCCGAAGCGCTAAATAGGGGCTTGAAGAAAATCCAAAACAAACGCGCTTAAATTCAAATAATTGTAACGGATCAGACGGATCAAATCTATAATAAACGCGTTGATATTTATTATGTTCAGGAAGGGTTTTCAGTTGTAGATACATCTGTTTAACGTCAGCGCAAAAGGCGATAGGGAACGTTCTAAACCGAAGTAGAACTGCAAATATGTCAGGCTGTAAGTTGGGACCGACATGTAAAATATCATTAATTGATATGTTATTATCAGTCTTCGCGCTGGAATCGAGCACCATTCTAACTTTGGTGCTTATAGATGACTCACGAATTACTCCGTGATGTGGAATAATGTAACCTATATTGTCGCACTGATCTCCAACAGGAGAAATATAATCTTTTTCCAGATATTCAATGAATATTTTGTCGTATGCCTCACGATAACTAGGCGATGACTGTAATTTACGTTCGAGTGACATAAACCGCTTTTTAGCTATGTCCATAGATGAACCCAGATTAAAAGGGCTTTTCTTAAATGGAAGTGCAACAACATATCGACCCGACAATTCACGATACGTGGTAGTTTTATATATGCGTTCACACTCTTCCTCTTCCTCACTAAGGAAAGCGGAAGACTTAGATGACGGCTCCTCAAGCTCCCAGAATCTTCGCAAAATGTTTTCTAAAGGGATACTCGAGTAAGCGCATAAAACCGATGAACTTTTTATATTAAAATTTGTAGATAAAATAGGCGCTTCACCCATTAAAATAAAACCAAATGTGGTTTGAACAGCATCAGGCATACCAGGCGGTCCCTGGATACGACCCTGCTTGAGTAGTTTCGAAAACAGCTGCGCACCAATTAACATATCAACCTGACCGGGTTCATAAAATATATCATCGGCGAGCGGTACGTTAAACAAATATTCCAACTTCGATCTATCAACCTTAGAAGTAGGTAAATAATCCGTAATACGTTTCACGATTAAAGAATTAATAGAATATTTAATATTTTTATCAAAACAAGAGGATATAACAATATTGGTTGTTCCTATTATATCATTCGAACAGCCACCAAACCCGTTCACAAACATAGGTTCAGAAAACGTATTGTAATTAAATAGTAACTTTTTGCAACACTCAGTCGTTATAAAATGATTTTGAGAGCCGTTGTCATAAGACAACGCAAAATATGCGGGTTACCACGCGTATCAAAAGTACATACGCGGGCAGTACCAAGTAAAACCGTTGACGGTTGTGATATTAAAGTATTCGCTTCATTCTGCAATGAACACAGAGAAATCGGCGCGTGATTGTTATTAGGTTCGTCAAAGGAGCCAGACGCGACGCGCGGGGTACTGTCGACTAGCAATGACTCACGCTGCGACTCAATGGCTCGCGCGTTTGATCGCAGTCCATCGATAGCAGGTTCGAACGGTTTCTCCTGTTTATTAAACAAACTGGAATTTAACAAAAAATGCAGCAATGTATTGTGCGTATTAGAATTGCATGTTTTACAACTTTTAACAGAATTACAATTTGTGGTTTTATGTTTTACGCTTAAACATTTCACACAATAATTTCGTTTTTTAATGATATTGAATCGTTATCTTGCATTTAATTTTAAAAAATCAGGACAACCGTATAACTGATCGTGATTTTTACTATTACATAAAGGACATTTTAAATTAGTTTGATCAGAGTTAGAAGTTACAAAAGATTTTACGATTTTTGAATATTTATTATATTGCGGTAATCTAATTGGAGGCAATTTTAATTTAGAATAATCTAATTTCTCCTCAGCTGAAGTATTTCTAATTTCCTGTACCTTACTCTGTACGGTTGCGTACAGGTCCTCAAAGCACTCCCATGCATGAAAAGACGGAGTGAACTGAGGGTTATGCTTCATTTGTTCAATATTTAATTGAGTTACTAACTCATTAAATTCACTACGAAGTGCTAGTATATTAAACGCTTTAATTTGGAAATTTTTTTCGTCTTCCTTACTATTAATATTTAATGACAAATCGCATAATGATTGCATCTTAGAAAAATACAAATCTTGTCGGGCTTGCAATAATAATATGGAACTTTGAACATGTTCTAACTCGATTGGTGAACATTCACCAGCCTTTGTTCTTGTTCTTTTGTCCATATTATCTACAAATAAAAAATAAAATAAAAATTAAATATGAATAATACAATTAAATTAAACTATAAACAGATTTATTTCGATTGTTAACTATAAAACAATTTTTAGAAAAAAGTGATGTAGGTACTAATGTTACGCATGATCATTCTCACCAAATCAGGCACAATATATTATTAAATACGTTAATACGTAATACGGGATACGAAATACGGATAATAGATTTATAAATACATATAATATTTAAAATCTATATTAAAATTGTCGTTATACAGGTAATAAGAAATGCCCACCGGCAATTTCACCTAACGAACAAAATTGAAAGAAAAAAATACGAAAATAAATATGCCTAACTAAGAGATATGATACATATACGGCTCGAAAAGGACCAAAAAAAGATGGCCTGGGTATCCGGAAGCTATATCCAGGATGATCCCTTCCCTCGGTAAAATAAATTTGCGCTGGTTCGGCTGTCGCGTGTCAGTATAATAAAGAAAGGAATCCAACAAACGATAAGACTATAACTAGCACTTACCATCAACGGTGGTGTGTCTCACTCCAAACCCTGGATCCTTAAAATCTATAAATATATGTAAATGCGGTACGGTTTGCGGTATATATTCAGTGCGCACGCGACGGCGGTAAAAATCTTAACTCTCTTGCGCTGTCATGCCGGAACGCCACCTACCGTCTCCGGTTCGTGTGTCAAAGTCAAATCGACAAGTGTCATCCTTCTTTGACTGACACCGATTTAGCGCGAACAAATTGTTTGTTTTATACATTGTTTTCGTGTATGTCATTTATGCCTATAAGTGCTTGTCACAACAATTGTTTATTGTTCTTTTACCAATGTATCAGTGTGCCAAGCCTTGTCAAGCTTTTATCAATGAAAAAAAAATCAAATAATTATCTTTTATTTGAATTTTTCTTCCAACGGCAAATATAACTATTTTTACTGGTTGTATTCTGTGCCTTTCGTAGAATCTGTAATCTGTTTTTGTTAGACTTAAATAATTAAATTGTAACGTCCTCAAAGTAAGGTTGTAGATTTAGCTTGAAATTAGTTTATTTAAAAGTTTATTTTACTCTTATATATTATATTCCAGTGATAAAAGATTTAATAACATTTTTGCGTCACACTCAAACTCAGACTCTAAATAACTTTATTCATATAGGTCACCATCTATACTAATAAACGAAAGAAATTATGTCAAATGAATTCTATATTTATATTTACTACCAGTTTGCAAGTCAAGGGTCAATCAAATTTTTGTTTTTTTTTCTATTAACCCAATTATACACTAGCACAAATAATGAATTAATATCTTGGGGAAATCGATGTGTTTTGCCAAAAAAAAAAATTACAAAATAATTCACAAATCATTTTTTGTATTATGTATACGTAAAGACTTCTCGACGAAATGAATTATTGCTATGATGTCCTTCAGGTGTCATTAAAGAATGATACAATCGAATTGATGATATAGTAATTTGGTACGATCGAATATTGAACGCTTTTTATTGTCAGTTTTGACGTAGTGAGGTGTACGCCGCTTATTTATCGGACGAAAAATTTAGGTAAGTATTAAAATAATGATTTCGTTTCAGTTTATTTAATGCATTGACACTAAAAATAATATTGTGAGTTATTTTTTGTATTCCTGCCAGTACCAAATTGGTTGTGTAAAATGACACAAAAAAAACCTACGTACCTACCATGAAAGTAGTAAACCACTGTTGCGTTAATCGTACAACGCTACTGGGAAGAAAATAGGGAGGGGGAATAGAAAGAGACAGATTGAGAGTGGATTCGTGGCATGCGCGAAGTATGCCTGTTTCAAGCCAGCTCGACTGTTAGCAAAGATACACAATGGTAGGAGAGACAAAAAGAGTGAGTTGGTAGATCTCAAGCATATTCGTGTGGTATTGTGCGTGTGAGTGTGTTCCCTAAGTCGCATCCACACAAGTAACGCTACCCTATCTTCAAGGTGGTATTTGTTTTCACTAAAAAATTCGGTTGTCTGTAAAATCGGTTTACTTACGAAAGTTGAACGTGACAACGTCATAAAACATACTAATTAAGTAATAATTGAAAATTTTAATTTTATTTGTTTGATAGATATTTGTATGGATATAGAGAAGGAGGTAAATGGTAATCGCAATTGATTTGATCAAGTTGTATTTGTACCGAGTTTGGCTGCTCGGCCGCCAAGTAGGAGAGAGTCAGATATCGAACGCTGCCGAACACGGAGGCCGATTGTGCCTCTTTGTCGCTCGTTCCACGCTCTCGCTTGCACTATAACATTAAATGGAACGTCTCAGAGCGTGGTAACGCCGCACACGTCATGTTTTTTCGTACATGCAGCCGGCTCCATCGAATTATAAGACGTTGTCACATCAAAATCAATTTCTACCCCTTCCTATTTTCATTTCCACATTACGAAGTTTCACTAATTCCGCGTAGAATGTGATTATCAAGACAGGTGTGAATAGGCCAATACCTTACGATTATGTAATTTTTAACAAAATCTTGAGATACAGAAAATAATGGAACATATATTATAGAATTTCAGCGGCAATGGAACCAACGTGCATGGTGAGTGGCATCATGCTGACTTTTTTTAGAATCTCAAGAGTTTTCGGTCTAGCTCCATTGTCCATTACACAAAATCAGGAAGGACATCGCATCATCATGTCAAAAGTTGCCATTTATTATGGCTATGTACTATTGGGATCATTATGTATGTTTTTCCATTATTTTTTTTAACGGGCTGACTCTCCCTTCTCCTTCCACATAGACTACCATGTACATAATATACCATATATATAACGTTATTATATATAAACGTCTCTTTAACATAACTTTTGTTCACCGCTTCCTTTACAAAAGTATAGCAGCAAAAGATAGTCTTACTTTTCCTTGAATTGAGTCTGTTAAACGGTCATAAGTCACTTTAACTCCTAGTCTGCAATTCACACCTTCGTAACTATAGTTAAATAGATACACTATCGCGCTTAAAAAAAATTATTTAAATTTATATTAAATTACAACATATGTTTTATAGTTTTTTTTAGTAGTCTAGTTTTTTTCTATTATATTTAAGGGGTTAGGCGCTGTATGCTGAAATACAGGTTCACACCTAGTTCAGCGTCAGATAAACCAGACTAATTTTGTTTATATAACTAGCGCAATTAGATATAAGTTTTTTCTGTGAAACAAATATGAAATAAATTATTATTATTATATAATACTAATATACTATATAACTTATAATATATACATATTTTGAAATGGTATAATATGGAAAGTTATACGGTAAAAGTGAATAAATTAATTATTTTAGCAACACTGGATATCATTAATTTATTGATAGATCTCATCTATACTCCGGATATCAAAGGTTATTCAAGATATTATCATGATGGAATAATGAAGAAGATAGTATTATTTACAAACGTATTGATTTTGGCTGGAATTTCGTTTATTGCAATTTATAAAATACCAAGGCGAATGCGAGTTTTTATACATTGCTTGGCAATGTTAAACAAGGTAATGTGTAGTCTTAACCAGTAAAAATCTTAGTTTTAGTTTCAATATAGAAAAGGGGTAACTAACCCATATATCAGTGATGTAATTATCTCTGGCCATATATACATACAGATGCAATTTTATAAAATACTAGCGGACCCAACCAACGTTGTCCCGTCTTTATTCTTCTTTATAACCAAGTAAAGCAAGTTCTATGTTAGTCACGTGTATTTTAGTCTATCCAAACTAACCAAAACTCTAATAGTGATAAATGATAAATGTAATATGTATGTTATCAATACACTACTCTATCGTAAACAATATCATACACTCCGATGAAATCATTTGTTTTAAGCCATTTTAATTTATGTTACATCCTCTTTGATGATATTTCTAGCATTCTGTCAATGTTATGTCAATCGCCATAAAGTATACATCAAAAAAGTTTGAATTGAAGTCTAGATTACTTAATTACCTTTTCTTACTTTCCGCTCAATTATTTTATTTTTTGTTTCTTATGAAACAAAAAATAAAATATTCATTTATTTTGTCATTGTCGGGAAGGTTCTTATGAACCTTCTCCCGACAATGACAAACACAACAAAAAAAGAATTAGCTAAATTGGTCCAGCCGTTCTCGCGTGATGCTGTGACCAAGGGAAATAGGGATTCATTTATATAAATAGATTAAGTAGGATAAGCGCCACGACGACGACCAACGAGAATTTTCTCTAGTCTTTATTTACTAGTTCTACTAATCGTTTGGTAAAATGGTGTGCCGCCTGACATGGCGTTGGGCGGGGCACACAGCAAGAAAATGCGACAACCGATGTAGTGCTACACAGGTACCCGCGCCACGCGCACCGACGCTGGGCGCATGACATCACCGCCGTCGCCGGGGTCACCTGGCCGCGCCTAGCCCACGACAGACACGACTGGAACCAGATGGAGAAGGCCTATGTCCAACAGTATCAATCAACGCACTTGCAAGCCCTCTGGTATTGAGAGTGTCCATGGGTGGCGGTATCACTTAACATCAGGTGAGCCTCCTGCCCGTTTGCCCCCTGTTCTATAAAAAAAAGTCCCAGCTTTGGTGACAGATCAGAAGGCTGGAGTCCCCGAAGGATGGCCGGTCAATCTCTCGCGGGTGGGGATATCTTGTAATGTGTTTAGACTTGAAATCTCTTGTTAGAAGAAACTGGTAGCAGAGTCATGTACTTTTTTAAGTTCATTAGGATGACGAGATTACGCTGCTTCCGCCCGTACTTTATTCCCTGCACAACAACTTTAGCAATAGAGCCAGCGACGGGATCTGGAGTATCCGATGAAAAGTATAAAAGTCCCCAATGCAGAGCAGTCCGCAACCCGTCTCAATCTGTTGCTAGGCAACGCGTTCATTGCTTTCTATCTATAATTTGGGTTTTCTAGGTTTAAGTTCCTAATGTGTGAAGGTTTTATTCTCTACCCACGTGTTGTCTCTATTGATCACCATTCACCATCTTTTCTTTATTTCAGGTAAGAAAGAAAATTGATAATAAGGACCGAATTAGATGTATTTTAATTATTACGTACATACTTATACGTAGTATTGGCCTAATTCTAGAATCGCTATTGAAGTTTTACGATTCTGCCTTCTCGCGTAGGTGTTTTATAAATAATCTTTTATTACGTAGGTACATATAAAGTGCTTCTGATTTTACCTTTACTGCCAGTTCTCAAGTCATGGATGAAGAACGGGCGAGAAGAACTGGCAATAAACTCTCCGACACTCTTTTTTAATCGCCAAGTTTTTTGTTTCACACAATGTTTGTAAGGAGCTGCAACCGTTACTCCATGTTCCACATGACACCTTAAGTTATTAAGTCCTCTATCAGTGAGCATGGTTAAATAGGAGCACGCACTAACATTCTCGTGGGAACATCATCACCGCATACACAAGTTTAAGTCCCGTCACAGTATGACACATGGCCAAATATTAGGTCCTTACATATGAAATTGGCGTTTTGTATAAGGAGGAAAAAAAAGTGGAATATTTTTAAATATAATATATTTAATTAATCAAAGTATGAACCATTGTTTTCTATACACTTTTGCCATCTCATAGGTAGTTCATTGATCCCTTTACTAAAAAAACCAGTCGGACGTGGTTTGCGATGGATCCGCTTCCACAATAGCCTTCAATACTTCATTATCTACTTGGGTCTCAGGCCGTCCACGGGGCTTGTTCTGCAGGTCGAAATTTCCAGAACGAAAACATTGGAACCAAAAACGAACTGTGTTTTCTTTTGCAACACGACCGCCATACACATCATTTACCCTTCGAGTCGTTTCCGCAGCACTAGTGCCACGGTGGAACACGTACTCGTAAATAATGCGATACTTTAAGTTTTCCATTTTGTAAAATGAGTGACGCAAACAGAAAAAAACAGAAGAAAAAAAACAAATGAATGACGGTCATTGAAGCACAAATATATGAGTAAATAGCTGTACAAATTTGAATTTGGAATTCCTTACCAAAGAGGAGAACATCGTAATTAAAGTGGCCAGTACGAAATAGGCCAATTTCATATGTAAGGACCTAATATTTAGACAGAGAAAATCCGATGCATGAGCGACGCCACAAGCAATGATATTGACATTACAATCACATAACTGTATACATCGCTATACACTCGAGCTGAACAATTTGTTGGTTAAATGTCTACGCTTACCGAGACGAAGCTCGGTGAAATAATGTGACATTGGTTTTCAAATTATCTTAGAAAGAAAATTTGTATGACAAAAAAAGCCAACGACGCACTTGCGAGACCTCTGGCAATGTGAGTGTCTATGGCGGCGGTATCACTTAACATCACGTTAACCTGCTGAGTGTTTGCCTCCCCTGTTAGGTTAAAATTAAATTAAATTGTAAAATGGATGCAGTATATAATTATAAAACATTCATTCTATCAAAAGGCAATTGCAAATGTATTTCTTCAATTGTGATTCTTCTCTTTTCTCTTAATATGAAATTTTTATATAAATGTATATTTTAAGGTAATTTAAGAATTTTTTTATAGCCCGAAAATATTTGTTTATTTTTCAATATGTTATATTTCAGTGCCAAGATTTATCGTTAACATTTTGGTTGAGATACATCGAATCATGTTCCTAGTGATGGAAATTCAACTGACACTTATAGGATTTGAAATACATAAACGATTGGAATGTATTGAAAGCCAATTAGGCGAGCTTAATAAAAGTATCAGCGTGGGACATGTAGCTTGTAAGTTTTATTATCCATTTCATTCATTTTATTAAAAACCAAACTACGTTTATGAAGTTCGCGATATCATTATACAAATTTACAATATTTTTTTCCAAATATTTGTGGAATCCATTTATTCTGAATTTAGAAGTTTAATTAACATCAGCGTGAAGGATACTCACTTGTTCTTTCACATACTTTCAAAAACCTGCTGATTCGACATTTTATTGTTCTATTCCCGATAAATTACTGTAAGCAGTTTTTTAATAATATTATTTAGTAATGAGATATATACTTAGAGTGTGACAAGAAGATAGTATCTATTTCTTAACATATACTTTAAGTGTATTGGACTATTGGTATGTCACGTATCAGGTCTAAGTTAATTCTAAGTTAATAACTATATTGATTTTTTTCCATTTAATATGGATTGATAATCCTTAAGCCTTAATTATGAACCTTATTGATGATTTAAAACTCTAACGACTTACAACTCACTATTCCATTTATTATTAGATGATTGCACATCGTTCTCGTAGTTTAAATTAAAAATATGGGTTAATTACATACGGTACCCTAAGAAAGATCGCTGATGTTCCAGCTCGTGTCTTGTCAACGTGCGGGCTTCAAGGAATCGTTTTGCTGTTTTATCATTAACCGCGTTTTATTAATTTTTATTCAATGATATGTTATCATTATATTCGTGTCTCGAATCGATAACGGATGTGTTCTTTGTAATTTAAATATAAGGTTATTAATAAATAGTTATATAACGCCATATTTATTTACTTTACAAATAAATTAAGAAAAATGTATATGGCAATACTATTCTGCCATTTCAAGCTCAAACGCCGATCACAATTTATATATTTAATTACACGTATTATATTTTTACAATAAACATTTCTGATTATTGTAAATATGTCTGACAGATATTACGTGTAATAAGTACTAAAATAAATATGTTGGCAACTAACTGATTGGTTATTTTTAGACACTGAAGATGCTTTTCACAACGTGGAGTTATCATTACGGTCATTAAGCAAATATTTTCTCATAACATGTGAATGTATTGCAAAGATCGAAACATCTGAAGGTTTTTTTTCTTTGGTATCGATCTCGCTATGTTCCATTCAGATTGTATTCACAGCTGATCAATTAGCTTCTAATCTCAACACTGAGCACGGTAAGAATTCATGTGTTTTATAATAACAGATCAGTCATGACCCTACCAGTCATACAACTCCACTAATGCCGTAACCAACATCCATGCAATGTCTAGATATCTTCAATCGACTGAAACAAGTAGCGAAGGATAAAGTTATAAATATAATGAGTGTAGCATTATTCAGTCTATTCTAATATATTTCCTACCGGCATGGACAGGTACGGCTGTATCTCTACTGATTAAGTTGCAATTCAATAAGCAAGGCAAAGCAAGCAATTCTTAAAGTTGCCTATCGCAGACCGCTTAGATACCCCAAAGTCAAACTCCACCTAGAAACAAATACCTATTCAATAAGAAATCTACACGTCTTGGGGATCTGTTTAAGATATCACAAAATCCATGGACTAAGAAATCAGGACATATCTAAGAAAAGACCTTCTGTGTTCCCAACGCCAAAACGGGGGACTGTATTTTACCTACGCTTCTTTGCCTTTAAATGAAGGGTCACCCATCCTTTATAGTAAAATTTCCCTAATCTATGGATTCTGAGATAGTCAATGTATGCAGATACAAAACACATTACACTAGCCAAATTTGAATTTCGAATGTACGTATCTTCCCATGACATTGAGGTTCCAAAAACTAACACAGACAATGCACGTTTGCATCCTAACAACTCTCAGCCCACTCTCACTCTCGCATCACTCACTCATACTTAATACTAAAATTACTTAAAAAACTGTGTTGAATATGTTCCATACTACGTAAAAATTCTAAAATATCTAAATAAATTATTTTAATTCTAAATTATCTGAAGGTCTTTCGATATTTGAATTTTGTCACAGGCCTTTTGTCATAAATAAACTTTTCATTATTATAAAGTGTAGACAGTACTATGCACTTTATTCAACCACAGATATTAGTTTATCTCTTGTGATGACGATTATTTTATAAATATGTAATAAAGGTACCAAAGTAACTAATGTTTAAATATTATTCAAATTTTAGGTATAGTGCAGACGTTAAAATTCTGCAGCCTAGATATTTTTTGGTTTTTATATCAATACATGAGATCCATTATATTTATTCAACCATGGCATCAAATAACTCAAGAGGTAAGCTATAATGAACAAACCCTTTAAATACACTAATAATCCTTATGAACATTGCCATATCTACAATAATTTTTCTTTTACCTAATAATTTATTTTATGATTAAGACAAGCTGAAGTATTGCCTAATTCTATATGACTTATCGTTATTATGAATCGTACATACATATAATGTTTGAACTTATACTGTTAGTTAGATATAATAATTAATTAATTTAACTATATATAATAATTACTGCATAATTGAAATGCTTTGTTACGTCATGTAAATAAATTAATGATACATTAAAATATTCTTCTTATCTAAGCTTTCATGCGGTGAGTACTAATCATAAATTTTTTAATTATTGTGTTTTTGTAGGCAAAGAAAATAAGATACCAACTATGCCAAACACTACACCACCTTACTGAGAACAACCGGCAGCTGTCTGAGGAGTCAGATGTATTTGCCTTGCAGGTCCTAATTAATAAAACGGATATTATACCTATGGGCTACTTCACAATTTCACGATCTTTACTGATTCAGGTACTCATACGTATATTAAGTTTTGCATGCAGATTGGATACAAAACACCTTACACCTTTAGTAAGCGAACTTCCTGACGCAACAAGTTTTCGATTTTTTATTAAAATTTTTAATTAGTGTGGCAGCTACCACATGTACTAGTGGTTTTTTTTAAACTGTCAACTACCCTTTGTTTGTCCAAGTTCCACTAGGCGTTATTGTAGTAGTTTTGTTTACACTCTATGTACGATCACGTTTCATTGAGTCTTCAAAGCCCCCTTGGAATAGAAAAATGATTTTTTAATAAAACAGTTTTAAACTTTAATACTCGACTATGATTTGACAACCACCAAACAAAAACTAAAAAAAATCTACCAAAATAGTATCTTGTGGAATAACTTGTGAAATAAACGGACGATTTTTCCTTTATTTTAATACGTTTTCTTTTCTTTAAATCAACCTCACATTGATGTAATATATAAGAGTAATGTTAATTGTTCGTTTTGGAATTAAATTAAAGTACAGACACACAAATATATATTTGAATTGAATTTCTAGTGCTTGTAAACATCTAATAATGTTTTTTTTTTAGGTTCTTGGAGTTGTGGTAACCTACTCTGTAGTAGTTGTACAATTTAATCAATAGACTTTGTTTACGACTTATTTGGTTATATGTCGATTAGACTAAATCTAGTCCAATTTAACCCCAAGCAGCCTAAGAGCTCTCCTAAAAGCAGCAACTAGCATCGGAATACTTGGCGCTGGTGTATCAGATAACTAAGATTATTACAGTTCTTGTTAGTCTAAGTTTAAGTCTAGTTTAATTGTCTACGGAAGAAAACGTGTAATAGCTATTTATATAGAGTATATAAACGTTTTTTTAAATCACAGTGAACGATATAAAGAGTCGAACTTGTCTCACAATTTTAGTATTAAAATATCACTAGAAAGATATTTAAAAATATGTTATCATACTACGGAACGTAGCGTAAAATATTTTTACGCAATTTCCTACAAATGAACGTTTTAATTATTTAGAGTAAAATCGTATATTAAGCATATAGTGTATATACATAATATACAATTTTACACTATATTATATAGTGTATTTAAAATAATACTTATATAATAATTTTTTTTTATATATTGTTTTCTTTTCTTACTAGGGTTGCCTGGAAGAGATCGCTTGTTAGCGATAAGGCCGCCCGTTGCATCCCTTGTAATTTATATGTATTGTGTTATTTGTGTTTCTTTCTAGCAACGAAGTGTGAATAAATAAAAATAAATAAATAATACATTATTTTTATATATAAAAGAAAAGTTTACTACAATTAAGTGAAAAACTAACACACACACAACACAACTACGAGGCCAAGACCGTTGGGTTCACATTGCAAAAAGGAGAGTGTCTAACTTAGAAATATTTAACTTTTATAAAAGTCTTTCGGTTAGATATACAAAAGTATAATAAACACTTCTTATAAAATAATTTATTTACAAATTTGGTAAACCTCAAATTATTTGCTATGCTCTTCAATCTTTCTGGTATTTTGATTTATATTTTTAGAAGAGGTCAATGGTCCTGATTGATGAAATTAAAAAAGTGGTCTTCGTTTAAACTAAGTTTATGAAGGATTATGGGTCGTTTATCAAAGAAACGATAGTAATTAGCACAAATATAACTTTTATTTGGTAATAAGATGAATGACAGCAAGAACACTTAGTTACAACCATCTTCATATAAAGTGTTGCCACCTAGTTAAATTTTCAAAAACTATTTTACTTAAATTGCTCAATACTCCCACTAAAATTTAAACTAGGTACAAATATAAAAAAAAAAATAAACTCCTACTGAAATTAGAGTTGTGAAAAGAAAAACAAAATGTGATCTCTTAAATAGATAAAAGCTTGAGTTGGTAACGCTTTAGTTAACATATCTGCTAATTGACTGTTACTAGGAATATAATTTAGTTTAATTACACCCAACTCAACCTTTTCCCTTATAAAATTAAATTTCACATCTATGTGTTTGGTTTTCTTATGATAAACAGGATTGCTAATTAACTTAATTGCACTCTGATTATCAACATACAATGGAACAGATGTAATATTTTCACCTAAATCTAATAATAATTGCTGTAACCATAATATCTCTTTTGCAGCTTCACAAGCAGCTACAAATTCTGCTTCAGTTGTGGAGAGAGCAGTAGTCTTCTGTTTCTGGCTACACCATGTTATAGGTCCCCCATTCATATTAAAAATATAACCTGTAGTAGACTTACGCGTATCTACATCACCTGCAAAATCTGAATCCGAATAGCCAGTGAGATCACTACTTTCTCCATAACATATACATAAATCTTTAGTATTTATTAGGTATCTAATAACACGTTTAATGGCATTTACATGTTGTTGACTTGGATCGTTTACATATCTACTCAAAACATTTACAGCAAAAGAAATGTCAGGCCTTGAAACAGAGCTCAAAAATAACAAGGACCCTATAGCTTCTCTGTATGGAAAATTAATAATATTTTCATCCATTTTCTTTGAAATAACAACATTTACATCTGCAGGGGTACTGGCAGGATTTGAATCACTCATACAAAACTTCTCTATTAATTTTTCAATGTAATCTCTTTGATAAATACAGATACAATTATTTACTCTCTCTATTTCCATTCCCACAAAAATATTTCAATTTTAATTCTTTTATTTTAAATGTTTGTTTCAAATATTCTATAACTCTTTTAATCATTGAGGAACTGGAAGAGACTACAAGTGCATCATCAACATAAATTATTATGAATACTTTCACCCCATTGAAAATACCTACATAAACACAACTGTCAGCCTGAGATTGCACAAAACCATATTTTATTAAAAACTCAGTGAATCTTCTATTCCAACAACGAGACGCCTGTTTAAGTCCATACAGTGATTTATTAAGTTTTAGGATACAATCATTTTTAAATGAAATTCCTTCTGGTACTTCTATAAAAATATTCTCTTCCAAATACCCGTTCAAAAAAACAGTCTTTACATCAAACTGTTGAATTTCTAAATTATATTTAGCTGCAATAGAAAGGATAATTCTTATAGAGTCATATCTCGTTGTTGGAGAGAATATTTCTTGATAGTCAATATCTTTTATTTGATTAAATCCGCGTGCACATAAACGAGCTTTAAACCGTTTTACCTGATCATTTTCATCCTTTTTTATAGCAAAAACCCACTTTGTAGTAAGCGTACGTTGACCAGACCTCTCTACTGGAGTCCAAGTATTATTCTCTTCATGTGCAAGCAATTCTTCATCAATAGCTTTCAACCAGTCGTTTCTTTGTGGACTTTTCATCGCTTCAGCATACGTTTGTGGCAGTGACAGTTCAATTAGGTTTGCTTCAAAACGTCTATTAATCCTTGGTCTCAAATTTATGTTGCTTTGAATTAAATCATCATCTAATCCTTGAGAAGGTTCATATGTAGAGTCATTACTATTACAACTCAACATGCTATCTTCATTCTCTGATGATGAAGTTTCCACAAGAGCATCCTCTACATTTGTTTCTTGCATTTGATTTTGTTGTCCTAATGTCTTCACTTCATCGTCAATGTATATTTGTGTAATATTCTTCCTTATCTCTGGAACATTATGTTCTTCAAAAATTACATTTCTTGATATTTTAACCTTTTTGGTTTCTGGATTGAACATCCTGTAATTGTTATTATCATACCCAATTAGTATCATTTTCTCACTCTTTTTGTCAAATTTAGTTCTTAGCTGATTAGGAATATGGACATATCCAATACTTCCAAACACCTTCACATGGCCTATATGAGGTTTGATGCCGTTCCATAATTCAAATGGTGTTTTCTTAGGAGTTTGGCTGGAGGAAGTCCGGTTTAATAAATATACTGCACAATTCACAGCCTCAGCCCATAATTCCAGTGACACATCCCTCGCGTACAACATTGAATGTGCACTCTCCACAATGGTACGGTTCTCTCTTTCAGCACGCCCATTTTGTTCTGGTGTATATGGCGCAGTACACTCATGAATTATACCTTCTTTGCTGAGATAGTCATTGAAGGTTTTATTCACATACTCTCTTCCATTATCAGTATGCAATATTCTGACACTATGCATGTACTTATTTTTGATCATAGCATTGTATTTCATGAATATGTCCATCACATCACTTTTATGTTTGACAAAATATACATGCCTGTAACTTGTAGCAGCATCCTTAAATAATATAAAGTATCTCATACCTTGGATAGATGTATGACTCATAGGTCCACAGACATCACTATATACAAGGTCACCTGGCTGTAGTTCTTCTCGTATAGATTTGTGAAATGGAAATCTGCACTGCTTTCCATATGCACATGCTTCACAAACAAAATCAGTTTTATCACTGTTATTCAGTTTCAAGCCTTCTACCACATTATCAGCACTCATACTCTTGATTTGTTTTAGGTTAACATGTCCCAGTCTTTCATGCCACATTTTAATGTTATTTTGATCACTTTGAACTAAGTTACAGGTATCTGAGACCACAGCTTTAATTTTCAATTCGTATAAATTATTTTCTGTTATTGTTGCACACATTACCAAGTCATTGCCTTTGTAAATGAATGCACCAGAGTCTTTCTTGTTAATGATATAGGATTTACGCATTATCACACCTTCTGAGAACAGATTTCGTTGCAAATTCGGAACATACAATACATCATGTAGTTCACTGGTCTCCCACTGTCCATTGACACATCTCTTTATTAACACCTTGCCAATGCCAGCCACTTCCACTGATTGTTTGTTTCCTAATGTCAATGATTTCTGGTTACATTCCAATAGTTCTACAAAGAACTCCTTTCTATAGGTCATATGTGCAGAGGCACCACTGTCTAAAATCCACACATTGTCTTCAGCTTCATGGAATTTGGTTTCTACATTAAACGCTAACAAGTCTGCACCTTCCTGTTGAGGTTTTCTATACTTGGATTTCTTTGGAGCACGACATTCTCGAGAAAAATGTCATCGTTTCCCACAATTATAACATTCAAATCTGTGTTTACTGTTTTTATTTTGATTTGAATTACTAGCATTTCTATTCAGCTCACTTTGTTTTGGGCTCTTTTTCCATCCTTTCTTAGCCACAAGAAGAGCGGTTTCTTGTTCTTCTTCACTTCAGTGAGATTGACAAGAGTCTGTTGCTCTGGATCCAAAGACATCCACGCTTGACGGAGTGATCTATACTTATGAGGCAGTGTTCCAAGTATTTTTGTTATCACAGCCATTTCACTAATACTTTCGCCACTTTCTTTTAACTGCTTGGCAGATGATTCCACTTTAGAAATGTGTTGAGCTACACTGTCATTTGTAGACATTTTATACTGGTAAAACTTTTCATGGATCAACATTTTACATAATTCACTCTTCTGTTCGTATATTGATTCAAGTTTTGTCATTATTTCCTTAGCAGTTTCACAATTTTCTATTAAAGTTATTTGTTTGAAGTCCATCGAAGATGTTATAATAAACATGGCCATGCCATCATTCTTTGTCCATTCAACATTATTTCCAGCCGGTTTAGGCACTGAAATATCAATCCCTTTTGCTTTTAGGGCACACTTTATCTGGAATTTCCATTGCCTAAAGTTATTTCCATCAAATTTTTCTAAGTTTATTGACCGCATTGAATCCATTTTGAGGTTATTTTGTCAATTTCTACACAATACGATTGTAACTTTTTCTTTGCTATTTTTCTTAAAACTTTCAATTGCAGAATCTACTGGGCCCATAACCTGAAGGATTATGGGTCGTTTATCAAAGAAACGATAGTAATTAGCACAAATATAACTTTTATTTGGTAATAAGATGAATGACAGCAAGAACACTTAGTTACAACCATCTTCATATAAAGTGTTGCCACCTAGTTAAATTTTCAAAAACTATTTTACTTAAATTGCTCAATAGTTTAGATTACTAAGCAAATAATATTTATAGCACTGAAAGTCTTTTGGCTAAATTTTAATTGGTGTATTAAAGTTTCACTTAAATTACACATATATTTAATATGTTTGATATCTTACTATAATCCTCATTAGTCCGATTAACACATAACCTACTATATATCTTTAGTTTCATAAATATCTAATTTCAATTTATTTTATTTTATTATACAGGTGTATAAATAAAAAAGTTTATGACACTTCAAAAACTTTTATATTATAAAAATCCGACAAGGAACCAACAAATCTCGGCGTTGTATTAACGCCGTATTTGATCTTTCGTGAACATATAAGACAGATTTGTTGAAAATCTTATAATAAACTGAGACAAACCATAGACTTTACACGGTGCCCTGGTGAGAAGTCATATGGAGCATGGACATGGCATGGAGCGATTTTGGGCGTCCTATGAAATTATGTATGACGTGATGTTATAACGGAACGGGTCCAAAACAACTTTTTGAGCCACCATAGAATGTATGGTGTGTACCCTTTTTACCCACTCGTATTGTATCCGACCTTTTTTATTCTTGTTTCTGTGGACTACAACGAATTTAGTACGTTTTGACGTTCATAAGTGTACCTACTTGTTTATCTAGATTAATAAAGCTATTTTTTTGTTGTTGTTGTTGTTGTTGAGGCGTTCTATTTAAGGCTTTTAAGGCTTGTACAAGCGAGAGCGCGGAACGAGTGACAAACAGGAACAATCGGCCTCAGCGAACGGCAGCGTTCGTTCCTTAAAAAATTGACATAATTCTATTTATGCGTACAAATAAATGTAACTTTATCAATTCAATTGTGATTTCCATTTACCTCCTCTATATCCATACAAAAAATCTATCAAACAAATAAAATTTAAATTTTCCTTTGAAAACGCAACCTTTCCATCAGTATTTTTTATGACGTTGTCACGTTCAACTATGATCAGTACACGGACTTTACAGACAAAAGATTTTTTTAAATTATGTATTTTAATTTTTCCTGATATATTTTTGAGCACTCTTGTTAATTTAGTCTCCTATTAGGACAGGATTGTTTTTAATAATAAATAAATAACGTATTTAAACTTAAATAAGAGAAGGCGTTAAAAGACCTCTTATCCTTGTTTGCAGCTGTTAAAACTATAACGGTTTAAATGTGTAATAATTATCCTCAAAATATGTAAATTCTCCATAGTAACATTTTACAAAACAAAAGAATGACTATGTTTGTTCATGCTGATAACGGAAAAGTTTGTATGGTTGTGAGGTTAATGTTGTAATTATTTTGTTTATAAAGGTGCTAGCTGTGCTCCGGGACATGCTCTTTGTGCACTGGACATGCTCTTTGCGCTGGAGCATGTCCAGTGCAGCGCAGTCGGTAGGTGCTCAATCACTTCATATGTATATTGCAGATTAATTTTAAGACATGCATTTATTTATTAAATTTATTCTCTTAAAGTCAGACAATCATATACATCTGTAAAGAATTTAAGATTACTTATTATTATTTTACAAATTTCTTATTTAAATGACGTTTATTTTAATTTATATTTATATTAAACCACAGTAGGTGGTTTCGATCCCCACCCGCTTTCTATAAAAGAGAGGCCTCAGTGTGTGACGGTCTCGGCTGAGCTAAGCTCGCCAAAACAGCCCGTGCTGAGCTGTAAAGGCCCTTAAGGCCAACAGCGAGATTCCATTCTTAAAAAAAAAAAAAAAAAAGTGACGGTCTCTTTTGCTTCTCGGACGTTGACAAGAATGGTGGTTGGTTTCGAGGCCGCGTACTGTGACTTCGTTCTATGTTATTTTTATTCGGTGGTTTTTGTGTAATTGTTTTAAGATTAACGGTTGTTTTTAAAATATCTAAAGTCGTGTTGTTGATTAAGAATAAGAATGACGTGAAAGAATGACGAGACGTTTTGATACGATCTAAAATAAGTGAGGGTATTCTGACCGATCCGCTTGACCAAGACGGACGTTAAATTATAAGCTGTGTGATTTATTAATAACAAGAAGAAGCATTGGAATAATATAATTGTTGTAACGCAGCAAGCGTTTTTATTATACACCAGTATCGAATGGTGAGAATTCATCACACATCATACAATGCTATTAATAAATACTTACCTACCATACTTACCTAAATAATTTCACTGAATTTAAATCTCGACTTAAAAATCCTTGGCAGAGTTCGCACTTACTACGGTTTAACCAATTGCAACAACTTAAATTTGATTCTTCCTTCATTTAGTTTAATAAACAACGAAAACTAGTAAACATCTAATGACAAGCAACTTAACCAAATTTTTAATGACCTAGTGTTTAAGATACAGGCTAGGCTTAGTTGAAACGCTAGTGCTCATAGAAGTATATATAAGTATGTATACGGTTAACCACAGTGAACATTGTATTTAGAATTTTATTTTGAGTCAAATAAAGTAATTTTTATTATTTCGTTATTGCATCTCAGATCTACCGTAGAGATATGAGTACAGTTATATAGTAATTATGTACATATAGCTACGACGTAGCAAAATAATTATTGCTACACTTACTCGTAGCACTTTGTAGACAAAACAATGTAATTATGGCTACGGACGGGTCATGCGTAGTAAATGGGTCATTCCTGTTTATATTAAGGGTATCCCGAGTATTTGGTTTGGCTCCTATCAGTTTTAAGACAGTTGAAGATGGGTGTCGCATAAAAATTTTGAATTCCTCGTACTATGGGTATATATTTATGGGAATTATTAGTAAGTAACATTTATTTCATTATAATTAATTTGAAGAAACTATTCATAAAAAACTTAATTGTTATTTATTAATAGTGTTTGCTTTTAACTAACGAATAACTTTTCAGATGTTCTGCAGATCATATTTTACTTCCACAACCTTGTTTTATGGCATATTTTGGGAAACTTACATGTAATTTTATTTATAATAAAAGTGATCAATTGGCTTCCGTTATTGATGTTTTTGAACATTGCAGTATTAAGCAGTAAGACTCGTATGAGAGTTTTTTTAGAATGCGTTCCGGTAAATATTACAAAAGTTACGTTATATAACATGGCACACATTGAGTTGCCATATTTATATTTTGTTATTTTACATAGCTGTTAATATTGTATTGAAATTATTTATTGCTATACGCTTTGGTTTCATAACATAAGCCTCGCACGTTTGGCAAAAAATTTAAAGTGTGAAGAAGAAATAAACATTTGTTTAAGTAATATTTTTTAATGTAAATTTTGCTTATGGAACATAAGGCAAACGTGTATGATATGAATATTTATGCTACCAGAAGGTTTGCCAATGCGTTACCAGGATTTAGTAATAGATACGCTCTTATTGTGAAAGACCTTAACTCGAATCAGTTTGGAAATACGAAATAATAAAGAATTCCATACAAAGAACCGATAATGGGACTGTTGGTAGAACTCAGCTAGAGGTATTTACCTGAACAACACCTCTGAACACTCTCCATGGTAAATGCAGCCGAACTATTCACTATATTACGGTAACACGGTATAGGAGAGCTCCCTCCCAAAGGTGCGAACAGTACTCCAAGTAGGACAAAATTTGCGCTTTGCAGAGTTGCAAGCGGTGGCCCGGAGGAAATGATCAGACTAAGCTTTTAGAGGCAAACTAAGCTTTTCCTTATAAATGACCGTCAAATGAAATTGATTGTTTTCCAATATGTCAACGCCCGTATTCCCACGCTGTCTGAGTAGTTAAAAAGAGTATCTTTGAACAGTGGAGTAACGATAAATAGGAGCATTTTTTGTGGTTAAGTGACACAGAGATAGACTTTTTAGTGATTGGGTGTGATAAAGCGATCTTCGTGCAGTTTGGACAATGTTGAAGGAATACACTTACCGGAAAAGCCAACTAGAATAGAAGAGCGTTCAGTGCAGTTGGGTCTACCAACAGGTCTGCTCGACTTATTGATGGCAAAAGCCTGAAAGGTCGCCATCTCCTTCGCTGAATGGGCCAAAGAAGCACCCTCCCTGTGCATGTCTCTTGGTCAGCTTTGGCAAGAGACCAGAAGGCTCTAGTCAACGAAAGGAGGAGAGCCATTCACTTAACAAATCTGGCAATGTGGCCTGAAGGCTAAGTTACATGTTTATTAGGGTTTTGTGTTCGCCAGTATGAAACTGTACCCATATATCGAGCTTTTTGTATTGTAAGTGCACACAAAGAATAAAACGGCAACGCACTCGAAAACCTTCTAGCATCAAGAGTGTCCATGGGCGGCGGTATCACTTTAAATCAGACCTTTGTCCCCTGTTCTGTAAAAAAAGTATGTCTTATTTATGTATCCACTACTCCACTGTGAACTTAAAAAACACACTTCTTATACATAAAATCTTATTAAAAATTAATATATATATATATATCTATGCTTATCGTTTTTAGATAAATAAAACATATAATGCAGTAAAAGAGCGGAGACGATATACATTGATCACTTTGTTTGCTACTTTACGGATTGGGTTGTGCTCGCTTCCGTTCATCTATGCCACAAAAATCGAGGGTTGTATGTTTTGTAATTTTAAAGGGCGATTGAAAAGTTATTGAAATATATGTTTGAACGAATGATGTGTTTCTTCATAGGCCTATATAAAATATAAAATTTCGTATATATATATATATATATATATACAAGAGAATTTAATCTTTAGCCCTGCAATATCTTAATAAATCTCCTGTCACGATGTTTGTCCGCGATGGACTCCTAAACTACTTAACCGATTTTAAATTAAATAAGCCTACCGTGAGCAGTCTGGTCCAACTTAAGAGATAAGATAGCTTAGATCTTGAATTATAGTCGCAATTTTATTTTATTGCAAATTATTTTTCTATAATTAATTGACAGTCACAATTATCAGTTAACTCCAAAAGATTCTAACAGATGTCGATACTTTTCGACTGGATTAAGTGAGTAATCAATAGATGGCACTGCTATGGTAAACCGACAAACGTGTCATATAAGCTACAATTCAATATCATGATTACCACGTGTTATTGAGGCCAAAGTATAAATTAAATTTATTTTGTGAAACGAAGGAGAAACGAAGTTCGCAGAGGCTGCTAGTGCTATATATGCTTAAGAAAGTCACAATTAAACCAGTCAGTAATAAACTGAAAGTCTACAATAACTAAACTATGAATTTCTGTTTTGTTACAGTCACAGTGGATTTTTTTCTCGGCGTTTTTTTTCAGCTTATGTTAACAGTGATTGAGCTTAATGTGTGCTTTATTAAATTGGAATTACACAAGTATTTGGAAACAATCAAAATTGAACTCGCGGCTATTATTGCTGACATAAAATCTGGTAAGAGATAACGCTTGGTTTTTCTATCTAAAATCCTTAACTATTCTGAATCTATAAATATATAAGAACTTTTATTTTTTTCAAGTTTTTTTTAATATTTTTTAGTTTGAATCAGTGACAGGGACCAAACTTTTAAATTTGTTTAGTTTTTTATTTAATTGGTACGCTCTTTTATTGATCGACCCTAAGTCAAATTGGTTCGGAAATACTTCAGTGGGTTCCACAAAGTGGTGGTGCGCGGCAAAAACTGCATTGAAAAACGCGCAGTTGTGGAACGGAGGACGTCCAGGCATGATGTGGCTAAATTTTACTAAATCATCAATCACGTTGTTGATGTAACAAAAAAAAAAACTTAACAAAAAGTGAAAAGATAATTCTTACCTATTTACAGATAAGAAGGCGAAACCACGAATGTCTGATATTTCGATATCTCTTCGGGCGCTCAGTAAGGCTTTCGTGACAGTATGTGACATATGTTTTAAATACAATGATTCCGATAATTTACTGGCCTTGGCAATATCATCAACGTGTACATTAAATTTAATAAGAACGGTATACAACTTCTCAAGAGCCTGTACAGCAACTGGTATGTAATTTTTTTATAGAACAGGGGGCAAACGGGCAGGAGGCTCACCTGATGTTAAGTGATACCGCCGCCCATGGAAACTCTCAATGCCAGAGGGCTCGCGAGTGCGCCTTTTAAGAATTGGTACGCTCTTTTCTTAAAGGACCCTCAGTATTGCACATATGCGGCTCAGCAAGAAATGTTTATCGTGGCTTCATGTTTTGCTTAGAACATTTCAAATCTACGAATACTTTCTGGTTAGATTTGACCATCTTTTGTGAAGGGTCGTATGCAGAAAATAACGAATTCACAAGTATCTTTTCCTCACTCTTAAAGCCCGACAGGAATTTTGTTTGTTTGAATTTTACGTTATAAAAGCTCTCCATTAGGTTTTTTGTTTTTTACAGATGATGACCATAAGACGTTTCAAATAATTCTGGAATTTTGTTATTTGGTGTTGCATTTGTATAGAATTTTTTTATACGTGGATTCATCGTCGGAAATAAGCAAGGAAGTATGTTAGCGATTTTGCAATATAATTTTGAATCTATATTATAAAATTCTTATAAACAAGAAACGTGTTAATAAATGGCCTTGCATTGGCCCGTATTTTTATGCACTATGTATACCAATCGCCATATATTCGTTAAGTTAATGAATATTAAAATTTTATTTGAGCGAGTCCTCTATGTTAATTAAGTATGTTCTCATATCCGTAGATTAATTCAAATCATTCAGAGTAATTCTTTGATAATTTTGTAAATAATAATAAGGTACATTCTTAATACATAGTGATAAAATGCCGCGATAGCAACATATGCATTATAATGCAACGAAATCGAATTGGATCTAACAATGGCATTGGTATATTGGTAAAGTAAAAATGTCATAATGCAATCAGCGGAATAAAACTGCCCATTATTTTATTCAAATGATCATAACACACCTTACATTTTACTACCGGTTTTACAAATTATAACTCGAACAAAAACAAAATGAAAAATATGTGAACCCTTTAAAATCTCCTTCAGATTTTTTTTCGTATTTTATCCAGTCTCACATATCATTATAGTCGTGTTTATTTAATTTTAATTTGACAGCTGGAAGAAGTAAGATATCAATTAGCAAAATTATCTCAACTAGTCACGTCTGTTGGAAAAATAATGCCACTGGAAGCTGAAATTTTTCAGATTGTCGTGTTAATCAATAATCCTGTACTGAATCCTATGGGTTTCTTCATAGTGTCTCGAGGACTTCTCGGTCCGGTAAATATAATTTGTATAACATACATAACGTTTTATCATTATGCCGTATTACATTTAGACGCCCGTGTATACACTGCCTATGCGTCGTACTTGTGAATGTCCAATGCTTTCGGCCCTTGGCCGGTCAGTTGGTGTGTTTGTTCTATTTTGTGTCCTTAATTAAAAAGACTCAAGATAGTTTGATTACCATGGTAATAATCACGGTGCAATTTTTACTTGTTAAGATGAGTAGTTAATATAATTTGCTTTAAAAGTGTTTTTTTTTATTACAGTTACTATCTACAGTTATCACTTACGGTATTTTCACAGTCCAGATAGGTTAAATGTACCCTACTATTACTACTATTGAGTACTACACAATTCTACTATCTGAAGTGAAAATCCAGTTTTGGATTCGTGGCCATCAGACTCCAGAAGAAAACTCCTGTATATTGGTGGTGGACGCAGTTCTATTTTTAAAAATAAAGCTTGTTTATTGGAGTTCTTTTCACCCCTTCTTTTAATTTGAGAATTAAATATAAATGTAAATTTAAAAGTATTTTTAATTGTAAGATGGACAATATGCTACTTACATTTTTGAAGTTATACTTCTTTTGATGCGATGGAGAAAAATGATGAGAGTGAATTTATACGATGCGCGCGCACACCAACACCTAAATTCGACATCGTAAAGTTAGGTGGCAGGGAAATCGATAACTATGTTCAAGTTTATTTATTTAAATAAAATCTTTTTGTTTAATGTTAATATTTATCGCTAATCTCTACTGCATTTTAGTTATTTTTCCATACGCCAAAGAAGTATAACTTCTTACGCGTGTACATAAGTACAAACACTCTTTTTTTACCTCATTGTTCATGTTTGTTTACTTATGTCAGCTGTATAGAGATTCAGTGTCCGTAAAATGAAAAATATACCACCTAATGTAGATTGATTAGATAAGAGTGAACTATTTAATCTGTCATAGTATTGGTTAGTTTAAAAAAGTTATTAAGGTTAGTCAAAATAAAATAGAAAATTTCTCGGAAAATAGATGGCGTTGCAATTAAAAATTTCATTCAATTTAAGTAATCTTATACAAAATCTATGACATTATTATGAATATTAACTATACGTACTGAAATTAAACCTTCCTGTCTGCACTTGTATATTAAAAGAAATTGGTCGCTGAGGTTCTAAATTTTAAATATAGATTGAGTTGTTGAATATTGTATATTTATTTCATAAGAAGTTTAGTATTTGTTTTGAAACAATTAAAAACAACGAACAATTCTAGATGTGATAACTTTTTATTTATTCATACAAGAACAAAGTCGTATTTGTAATTGTGCTTTTGATATTATAAATTTTTGTCAAATCATATCGTTAGCTGTTACTACGCTTTATGATCAGAATTCAAATCCAGTGAAGGTATTTTAAAAATAATTAACAAATGCACTCAATTATCAATAAAATGTTATAAATAGTTTAAAGGCTTTTAATAGATTTTGATGAAAATCACAAGGCTTAAGTAAAATTTAACTATTAATAAATACAAGTAAACTAGCAATTCATATATAAATATAATAACTAAGCAAACGTTTGAATACTTTTTAGAATTTATGGACCACATTCACCAGCTCTGTTGTTGGTTCCATGAAGATGGGAAGGGGCCAGTGTGTCTGAACAGGTGGCATCCCATACCAGCACCCGGCCCATCTTCCATTAAGTATCAAGTACGTATATTATAAACTGAATAATATGCTAATGTCTGTAAGCATTCACTTGGAAAGGAGAAGTAATTATTGAATTTCGACACAATGTATAAATGTCAGAGTCGGAACTTTGTCGGATTAATTTGGATTTTTGATAATAAGTGTTACTAGTGTTTCCATACGTAACAGTATAATAGAATCAAATAGTATTTCTACGTATTTAAACTAAGTCTAGCTGCAAATATTAATTAATTTGAAACACCCAAACCTTGTGACTAAATATACGTATATTTATATTTAATATATTTCCCTTATCCTACCCTACCCTAATATATCAATAGTATCCCATTAAAATTGAAAAGTGACCAACTTAAACTTAAACAAGACAAACAATGTTTCGTTTCAAAAATACCGCATTACGATGGCGTTAGATGTAGGGACCAATATATTCCTTCGTTATAAAATATATGAACCTTATCGGTCAGTGTTTTGATTATGTTTACGAATAAATTTGAATATATAATAAATGTATTCGAAATAATCGATGTTAATTTTCCATAGTTACATTTACAAAACAAAATAACGACTATGTTTGTTCATACTGATAACTGTAAAGATTGTATAGTTATGGGGCTAATGTAGTAGTTATTTCATTTCATAAGGAACTGGATAAGCCCCGCGCCGTGCCTACTAGTAGGTAGGTGCTTGATTACTCGTTATTAAACAAGATTGTGTTTAAAATATCTTCTAAGGTACTAATTTAAATACAGTGGTCAATATTATTCAGAAGTAGTTTGTAATGTAGGAATAAACACAGTAAATCACAATATAAAAGCAGCTTAGTAAAATATATAAACTCAAAAATAGTATTCTTCATAGCAACTTTGATATTATTGTTTTGGTAGAGACTTGGTTAGTGGATTCTATCCCTGCTGGAGAGTTGCACTCGGGCGGTTATGATATATTTCGACGGGACAGAAACCTCCAGCTCTCTCATAAAAAGGGTGACGGCGGTGTCTTGGTCATGGTGAAAAGAGGAATTAAATCTATCAGATTGACTGAGTTTGAAGCCCCAGATTTGGAGGAAATATACATTCACCTGCCATCTCACGCTGGTCTCCTCCTCAATGCTTGTTACTTTCCCCCCGTAACTCAAACCTCTGCATACATAAAATTCTTTCAAACACTGCATGACATACACGCTAGTGCTCGATTTTCTAATTACATAATTACAGGTGACTTTAATTTACCTTTTCTCATCTGGTCATCCTCTCCAGATACCCTACTACAATCTGCAAATACTGAGTCATCTAAATTATTGTTGCATTCTATGTCTTTTATGCATTTAAAACAAATTAATGTAGTCTACAATAACAATGCGCGGCTCTTAGACCTAGTCCTAACAACACTTCCTGGGTGTGTTGATTGCTCCGATGATCCGTTGCTTAATCCTGTTCCTCATCATTCGCCTTTAGATATTCTTAGCACTGTTGATAAGTCAACTGTCATGACATCAACTATTTTCAATTAAAAAAATTTCTTTAATGCAAATTATGACTTAATAAATACTGCTATTGATCGGGTAGATTGGGTGACACTACTAGCCTCGTCCCATTCTAAAGACGCTGTTGCCATCTTTTACTCAAAAATAAATTAAATTATTGCTGCTAGCGTGCCATTCTCTAAACCTAAATCCCGTAAGCATCCAGTTTGGTTTAGCAGAGGGCTGATAAGAGCTCTTAATCGTAAGAAGAAACTTTGGTGTCGTTGGAAGACCTACAAAAACTTGCTGGTCTATCAAGAATTTTCTTTATTAAGGGCGCGCGTTAAGGGTCTTATGAAACTCTGCTATAATCGTTACATACAAGGGATTGAACTATCGTTAAAAACAAATATCAAATATTTTTGGAAGTACACGTCTACGCTAAAACAGACTAATTTAGGATACCCTAAAATAATAAAATATGGCAATATTTCATCTGACGACCCTAAACAAATAGTTCAGCTGTTTTCAAACTATTTTCAGTCAGTATTTGAATCTCAAACTGACTCAGGTGGAGGCACTGTGTACACCGTTGATGAGAGCATTTCCAGTGACTCTCAGATCCTTCTGAATAAATTATTTTTCGACAAAGATGAAATCAGCAAAGAATTATTTTTGCTTTATCCAAATAAAGGTCCTGGTCCAGATCAAATTAGACCAGTTTTTCTTAAGCGTATATATCGGTCATTATGTGCCCCCTTACAGATTATTTTCAATAAGTGTATGTCCAGTGGCACATTCTCTGACTGCTGGAAATTATCTTACATAACGCCTATCTTTAAGGGTGGTGAAAGGAGCGATGTCGAAAATTACCGACCGATTTCAATACTTTCTGCAATCCCTAAGGTTCTGGAAAGATTAGTTCACCAACGCATTTATTCCAGTCTAAGGCATGTTATTATAGACCAACAGCATGGATTCGCAGTTGGTAAATCTACTCTCTCAAACCTCCTTGTTTTTAGTAATTATATTTTTAACGGTTTAGATAATAACCACCAGATAGACACAATCGACACAGACTTTCAGAAGGCATTTGATAAAGTTGACCATATGATGCTTTTACAAAAGGTAATTTTAATGGTATTAAGGGCAATCTTTTAAGATGGTTTACAGCATATCTACATAATCGTGTTCAATCGGTGGTCATAAATGGGTTTACTTCATCTCAAATAGTAGTGACTTCCGGCGTCCCCCAGGGCTCCATTCTTGGGCCGTTGCTCTTTTCCTTATATATTAATGACATATCCAAATGTTTCTTACACTGCAATTACTTGCTCTACGCAGACGATTTAAAGTTATATAGAAAGGTAGTTACACTTTCTGACGTAAAACTTATCCAGAAGGATCTCGATGGGCTTGATGACTACTGCAAAATAAACAAATTATTCTTGAAATATAGTAAGGATATCGTGTTTACAAAAAAAACACATAACACAATCACCGCCAACTTCACCCTTGGATACCATGCCCTCGAACGTGTGCCGTCTGTAAGGGATCTTGGAGTCCTTTTTGACTCCAAATTAACCCTATATAAGCATATATGCTTAATTATTAATAAAGCCTACCGCATGTTAGGTTTTATAACACGAGTCACCAGACCCTTCAAAGACAAAACCACATACAGTCCGGTCGTACAGTCCCAGTTGGAGTGCGCCTGTCCAATCTGGAATCCGCATTACGCTATATATGTCGCACAACTCGAGTCTGTACAAAAGAAATTTTTACGCATTTTAAATTATCGGATGAATAGTGGTAGGGTACAAGGAACTTTCAAAAAAATATAATTTACCTTCTCTGAGTACTAGGCGTAATTTGATAGATTGTGTCACTGTGAGAAAAATATGCGTATATTATGAAATAAGTTGTTCAGATCTTCTTGAACTCATACCATTTAATGTTCCTGCCAGGTCTCTACGCTTACATAGAACTATTAATTTTCCGACTCCCAGAACCAACATTGGGTTCCGCGAGCCTCTTCACAGGATGTGTTCTTCTTTAGATTCTATCAAAAACATTGACCCTTTTTCGCAACTCAGCCATGTATATGTGTCGTTGTCATGTTTTGTTTTGTTTGTATCATATAGTTATATAAGTGAAACCTATTGTGGATATATCTAATGTGTTTATTTTATGTTTTATTTTTAACTTTATTTTTATTGTAAAGATGTATCTGTTTTGTTTCCAAATAAATAAATAAATAGTAATCACTTTTATTAAACAGAAACATGTATTTCTTGATCATGGTATAGTTAGTCAATCATGTATGTAATTCAATGTTTTTAAATTGTATGTAATTGCATTTCAGATCTACCGTAGAGATTACCGTACCGTTACCGTAGTACAATTATATAATAATCATGTAAAGATTGCTACGACGTAGCAATATAATTACTGCTACACTTACTCGTAGCATTTGTAGACAGACGACTAAAATTATGGCTACGGAGGGGTCATGCGTAGTGAATGGTTCATTTCTGTTTATATTAAGGGTATCCCGAGTATTTGGTATAGCTCCTATCAGTTTCAAGCCAGTTGAAGATGGGTGTCGTATAGAACTTTTGATGTCCTCGTATTATAAGTATATATTTTTGGGAATTATTAGTAAGTAACATTTGTTTCAGTGAAATAAATTCGACAGAAAAATTACTTTTAACTTACGAATAACTTTTCAGATGTTCTGCAGGTCAAATTTTATTTTCACAACCTTTATGGGGGAAATTTTGAAAAGCATAATCTCATTTTAATAATAATAAAAGTGATAAATTGGTTACCTTTATTGATGTTTTTGAACATTGCAATGTTAAGCAGTAGAACTCGTATGAGCGTATTTTTAGAACACGTTCCGGTAAATATTACAATTTTATTGCAAAAGTTAGATAGTATAACACGGCACAGATTGAGCATATGTATTGATGGTATTCAAATATATCCATTGCTTTGGTTTTGATAAAATAAGCCTATCACGTGTGGTTAAAAATTAAAATTTGAGAAAGAAAATTTATATTTTTTCCAATGTGAAGTACGTCAGTCATTTTTTATGGATCAAGTGGTAAACAAACTGGCTTTGAACACTGACGCTGTTAGAAGGCTTGTTGTCGGTATTGTAGGAATATGATTGATAGGAATAGGATGATGGTATAATTTAAACAACTATTCGGCACAATCTCCATGGTAAAAGCGGTAGAAGATGCAGAACTTTACCAACGACAGTGCTGTTCTTGGAAGGTCTGACCATCGCTGATTTCTAACCGCTCTACTTTGAATACAGTCAAGTAGAAACAGCTCGTTGTGGGCAGCTCACACCCATTGTGGAACCAGTCTTCACTAGGGACAGATTTGCGCTTTATAGTGTATTGTGTGTGTAAGTGTGCTGTAAGGATGGCTTGGTAAAAACTAATGTCGCGCTTTGATGATTAGACCAAGATTCTTAAAGGCTAATTAAAAGCCTTTTCTTCTAAATGAAACTGAAGGTTATTTGATATGTCAACGCCCAATATGATGCTAGTTGAAGCTTTAAAGAGTTTATCTGAAGATTGGAGTAAGAGAGAGAGAAGTGTCAGAGCAATCGCCTGTTTTAAGGATTGGGTGTAAAAGCGATTTTCTTGCACTTTGGGGCTGTGCGGAGCGTTACAGGTACCGGAAACGGTGCATGATGATATAATCCTACTCAGGAGCAAAATCGCGGAGCTCAATTGGGGAGTTGATATTGGGGGTCGGGCCTTACTTAAGAATGTCAATAAAGGATATAACATAACGGGCAGCAATTTGACGGTATATTGTTCGCCGTATCGTGCAAGTATCATACCGTGAAATAGTGTGACTCTGACACTGACCCTCCCTTGGTGAACGAATGTTAATGTTCACGCAAAGAGACAGCCTAAGATCAGCCTTGCTATTATTGGTATTGGTTTTATGGGCCAATGATTTATTATCTGCGGAGTGGTATCCCTTTGTTCATCACAACCGCTTTGGGGAGTGATTAGAAGGCTCGAGACCCTAAAGGGGCTGTTGGCGACTCATAAATAGAAATATAAATAAATTATAAGATAGGTTAGAAAATTGTAACTCTATAAATAGAAATTAAGTATGAGTGTTACGAGTTATAAGTTAGACAAAATATTTACACATAATGTAAGTGAGAAATATTGGTAAATTATAAATGTAAATTTATTAAATAAATAAATATAATGCTTCGTCGAATAAAAGGGTCACACAGCTCTCGTCGCGGTATACCGGCGCAAATATATGTAAGCGTAGCTCTCGTCGCGGTATACTTGTGTGGTACTTAAGCCCGGCGAGATCTACGCTCGGGCAGTCTCGGCAGTCTCGGGAGTCTCGGTTCAGTCTCGGTTCAGACTTGACACGGTGCAGACACGCGTAGAGACTCGGGCTTTTTCCTCTATCCCGTGACAACGAGCTGTGATCCACGAAGAATTGGCGAAGAAGAAACAAGAACAAGGCGCAGTTTCACTTCAAGACAACACCTACAATTACGCACTAGCAGGGGTGCGTGGGTCGAGGCGGTACCAGCGCTACGTCGAGCCGTCTTGACAAACGAGTACGAAGTCAAACCCCACCGGTATACAAAGCCGCACCGAGGTTACTTAGGTTACCGCACGGGTGTATCAAACGAACACTTAAACGTACTATACCGTGCAGGCCTGAGTATATCTGAGGTGTCGTGGGGGTTGGCGCAATCAATAGTGGTCCTTCGAGCCGGATCCTGCAAAAATAGTGGAGTGAATCAAGAAGTGAATATTGCGAGAAGAAAATGCCAGTCACAAGATCACAGAACGGGATGCAGCGAGGGGAATCGACGTTGACTGTTACCTCCACCACTACGTCCGAAGTCCGGACTACAGGCGAAGAGATAACGATCGAGCAGTCCACGTCGACGAGCGCAGCCAGCCACTCAGAGCAAGCATTGACTCTGACACCAGCGGGTTATACCCGGCGGGCCGCATCTAGAGCCGTATCAAAAGCCAGCTCAAGAAGACTAGCCGAGGCCAGAGAAGAGTTGGCTCGCTGCAAACTGCGGGAAGCGCAGGCAGCAGCACGCCTGGCCAGATTACGATTAGAAGCAGAAACGGAAGAGGAAGACTCCGTTATAGAAGACGTCAACGATGACAGTGAAGAAAAGGTAGCACACTGGATGCGCTCATCGGCACAAAAGCCAGAAGAAATAGAAACAAAGAGCGACATTCGAGCAATAGCCGACGCAATAAAGGAAGTCATGAGTCATGCAGCACCGCAACCGAAATACATTCAAGAGCTGCCGATATTTGATGGGAACAGCTCCGAATGGACGGCGTTCCGGGTCGTATACGAAGATACATCTCCGATGTTCTCTGACATTCAGAATATGGCGCGGCTACGTAAAGCGATTAAAGGCACGGCGAGAGAGAGTATTAAGAGCCTCTTGTACTCAGAAGCGACGCCGGAAGAAGTAATTAACGCTTTACGCCGAAGATTTGGTAGACCCGACGCATTTGGTGCTAGCCGAACTGGAGAAATTAAAGGCGCTTCACAGAACGACGGAAAATCCCAGGGACATATGCGTTTTTGCGAGCCAAATAAACAACAGTGTGGCCGCCATAAAAGGATTGAAGAGACCGCAATACCTCTACTCACCTGAAATCGTGAAAATTATCATAGAGAAGATGCCTCCAATTCTAAGGTTCAGATGGTACGATTACACGGCTGCGAGGGAAGAGGAATCGTTCTCTGATATTCAAACAATAAGCAACTTCCTCAATTTAGAAGCGGATAAATGCGGCGCATTCGCGGTACTCGAAGAGAGCAAAAGTGTACGACCGAGCGCAACGATAAGAAGACCGGTGAAGCAAACTACTTTTAGTATTGCTGAAAAGAGTAGACTAGAAGAAATCAAGTGCCCAGACTGTGAAGGCAACCATAAACTAAAAGACTGCCAAAGATTTCTGAATGCGGCAGTTAACGAGAGATGGGAAACAGTAAAGAGGCTTAAGGTCTGCTTCAAGTGTCTCACTGGAAAACACCGGAAAGAAAAATGCCGAAGACCACCGTGCAAGATGTGTCGAAGATGGCACCATAGCCTATTACATGTGACGTCGGAGAGCGAACAATGTCACGAAGAGGCAGCGACTGAGACAGCGACGGTCAATACAATTAGCACACCGAAAGCTATACTTAAGATGCTCAAGGTGGAGATATACGGACCGGCTGGGAGCAAACAAGTACTGGCGCTGCTAGATGAAGGCTCAACGGTGACACTGCTTGACGAAAATGTGGCTTCAAGCATCGGCATAAAGGGTCCTCGCGAAACCTTAAATATAGAAACTATCGGCGGCGGGCAAATGAAAAGTCACGACTCGATGATTTTAGACATCGAAGTGAAAGGGATCAAGCAAGATCGGAAGAGCACACTGAAACGAGTTAGAACTATCAAGGAGCTCAAATTAACCCCACAACTCATCGATAAAACCCGACTTAAGAAGTGTCATCATTTGCGGGGTTTACTGCAAGACGTGTGCTACAAAGCTGAGGCGCCGAAGCTGCTCATTGGCCAAGACAATTGGGAACACATTGTCTCGTTAAAAATACGACGTGGAAAGCCAGGGCAGCCGGTGGCGTCAAGAACAAAGTTAGGGTGGGTTATTCATGGCTCCGATAGCGTGTCACCGATCAATTATGTGAACACATGTGCACACGTAAGCGTCGTCGAAGACAAAATAAATCAACCAGTGAGGGAACTTCTCAATATTGTGTCTTTGGGGGTTCAGCCGAAGAAGCCTACAACGGATACAGAACAGCAAGCACTAGAAATATTGGAAAGAAATAGTCAACAATTGGAGGATGACAGATCCGAGGTCGGACTGTTGTCGAAAAGGAAAGACATACAACTTCCAAACAATTTCTCAGCAGCCTTCAACAGATTTCAAGGAATAGAAAAGAAACTGTGTGAGGACACTAAGTTTAAAAATGAATATAGCACGCAAATAGATCTGTTGAAAAGCAACTACGCTGAAGAAGTAACAGCCGACTGCACATCGAACAAAAAGTGGTACCTACCTCACTTCCCAGTGAGGAAAAAGCTAAGTATTGTCTTCGACGGTGCAGCCAATCACAACGCAATTAGCCTCAACGACGTTCTGCTGTCCGGACCGGACTTACTACATTCAATATTTGGAGTGTTAACGCGAGTACGTCAAGGTCTCGTATCGATAGCGGCCGATATAAAAGAAATGTTTCTGCATGTGAAAATATGTGAAGAAGACAGAAACAGTCTCAGTTTCCTTTGGCGAAAAGACAAGGAAGCACTAGTGAAGGATTACAGAATGTTATTAGTGATTTTTGGAGCCGCATCGTCGCCTTGCATCGCGATTTATATAAAAAACAAGAACGCAAAGGCCTTCTTACATAAATACACCGAAGCTCGGAAAAACTACCTAGAGCATATCGGTAGAATAAAAGACAATCGGCTGCCGCAATGTATGTCACTATTCTGCACTGAGGGGGAGCTGCATACTGTCGCAGACGCGAGTGAGTCAGCGTATGCAGCCGCAACTGGAGGTAATGGAAAATACTTAGTAAGCCTCGTGGATGCCAAGTCGAGAGTAAAGTCTCGGAAATCTATATCTACGCCGAGACTTGAACTGCAGGCAACCTTGTTGGGGACAGAACACATAGACAATTCTAGACCAATAACGAATCTAGCTGACAGTCCGAAAGATGAGGCGCTAAAACCAAACTACTTTCTCATTGGACGATCCAGTGGAGCTACGCGCATACGACATTTTCCTGATGCAAAGCTGGTGGGCAGAAAAGATTTGAAGTCCGTCCAACGACCCTCTGATCACTTTCGGAAGAGATTGCTACGGGAGTACTTGCCTAAACTACTGCCCAGAAAAACGACTAGACTACAGAAAGGCGAGCAGCTGCAACCAGGTGACGTGGTTTTTATCGTAAAACGCACGCTACCACGATGCACTTGGCCGAGGGGAATCATCGAAACTACATACCCCGGGCCCGACGGAATAACCAGAATCGTGGACGTCGCAACCAAAGGGGGAGTGTTACGAAGACCATCGTCGAGGATCCTGATCTTGGTGCCTGCGGAGTCGCCGTGCAGGAACGACGGTGCTACGCACGAGGGGGAGAATGTTGGCGACTCATAAATAGAAATATAAATAAATTATAAGATAGGTTAGAAAATTGTAACTCTATAAATAGAAATTAAGTATGAGTGTTACGAGTTATAAGTTAGACAAAATATTTACACATAATGTAAGTGAGAAATATTGGTAAATTATAAATGTAAATTTATTAAATAAATAAATATAATGCTTCGTCGAATAAAAGGGTCACACAGCTCTCGTCGCGGTATACCGGCGCAAATATATGTAAGCGTAGCTCTCGTCGCGGTATACTTGTGTGGTACTTAAGCCCGGCGAGATCTACGCTCGGGCAGTCTCGGCAGTCTCGGGAGTCTCGGTTCAGTCTCGGTTCAGACTTGACACGGTGCAGACACGCGTAGAGACTCGGGCTTTTTCCTCTATCCCGTGACAACGAGCTGTGATCCACGAAGAATTGGCGAAGAAGAAACAAGAACAAGGCGCAGTTTCATTTTAAGACAACACCTACAATTACGCACTAGCAGGGGTGCGTGGGTCGAGGCGGTGCCAGCGTTACGTCGAGCCGTCTTGACAAAAGTGTACGAAGTCAAATCCCACCGGTATACAAAACCGCACCGAGGTTACTTTGGTTACTGCACGGGTGTTATCAAACGAACACTTAAACGTACTATACCGTGCAGGCCTGAGTATATCTGAGGTGTCGTGGGGGTTGGCGCAATCAATAGGGGCCATATTTACTTATTAGCCGGGGTATCTGAGTCTCGGTAAGAATAACAAGGCCGTTTCACAGTCCATAATTTTAAGGGGACAGTGTAGATGTTTGAATTGATCCGCTTATATTTGTGAAGTACTTTTCTTTGTTTGAGCCGTTTAGTTGACATTATTTTGGGGTGTGTGCTCCCCGGATCTGACTCACCGCACGAAACGCAAGTACGAATGAAATGATATGGTGAACCTTTTGCCTCACTTCACGACAGTTTTATGTTCACTAGGAACCAGTCCAGTATGAAATTTAAAATAAAATAACACTTCTTAATAATGATAAATGTTTAACATATGTTTAACGTTTGCAGATAAATAAAGAATATAATTTAGTAAAAGAGCGAAGACGATATACACTGATCACTTTGTTTGCTACTTTACGGATTGTGTTGTTCTTGCTTCCGTTTATCTACTTCGCAAATATCAAAGGTAGTTTATTTTGTTTTTGTAAAGTGCAGTTGACAACAATGAAATATGTGTGTTGACGATAGGCGAACTTCGTGATAGACTTATTTTAAATAAACAATTTCGTCTGTATATTGGAGAGAATTTAATTTAATACGCTAAGACTGTCACCATCAGCAAGTCATAAACAAGAAACTTATAATATAATTATAATAATCTTTATTTCTCCTCTCACATATACATACAAGGTTATAATGATTAAACTAAAATGATAACATTTAGAAGTGTATGTGAGAGACTGGTCTCTGTAACAGGAGACCTGAGTGGCACATAGCCAGCCTCTCCACTACCGGACCGAAACACGTACGTACAATCAGATCATGGTCATAAGATACAATAGAAGATAATAAGTAAATGCTAAAAGAAAACATTGCAAACGGAGTCGTAAAAATACATTTGGTGTGTATGTGTGTGTGTGTGCGTGCGTATGTGTTAATAAATCAAACCTTGCCTAAACCTTGTTTATAAAGTAAAATATATTACCAAAAAAGGATACAGAAAAATCTTAATTTATATTTTGTTATAGTGACAGTGGATGTTTTTCTCAGCATGTTCTTTCAGGTTATGTTAACAGTGATTGAGCTTAATGTGTGCTTTATAAAATTGGAATTACATAAGTATTTAGACACAATCAAAATTGAACTCGCAGCTATTATTGCTGACATAAAATCAGGTTAGAGATAATTCCCGATTTTTGTGTCGTTATAGTTATATCTAGTTTTTGCTATTAATAGTAGATATTTAATGGTTATTTTATGAGACATGGTGGTATTTAATTATATTTATAACTTCTTAATAAATATTTAAAGACGACGAATAAAGCTACTTCTTACCTATTTACAGATAAGAAGACCAAACCACAACTGTCTGATATTTTTATATCTCTTCGGGCACTCAGTAAGGCTTTTGTGACAGTATGTAACATATGTTTTAAATACAATGATTCCGATAATTTACTGGCCATCGCATTATCATCAACGTGTACAATAAATTTAATAAGAACTATTTACAACTTCACACAAGCCTGTAAATCAACTGGTATGTATTGGACTTATGCTGGTATTAGTATGGTGAACTATTTATTCGTAGCTTCATGTTTTGATTAGTCATTTCAATTATATAAACAATTTCGGGACAGATTCGACCAAACTTTTTTGAGAATCTCTATTGTAATTGTTAATAGATTATTTTCTATACTTTACAGATATTAAGATGTATCAAATATTTGTGGAGCTTGGTTGGTTGTTGTTTCATTTATTTCGAGTTATATTATACGTGGATTCATCATCGGAAATAATTAAGGAAGTAAGTCATTTTAGTGAGTTATTTATATGTAATATATCTATTTTTAAATATACATTTGAATATACATTTAACAATTTTTATTGACGACAAACGTGTTAAATATATTTATGTTCTACTTTCAAAAGGATATAAAATAAAAATCCTCAGTCATGCATACCGGTCTTATTTGGTCTATGTATTTTAAACATTTCAAAATTTGATTAGCAGAATAAAACTGTTTGTTAATTTACTCAACAGATCATAACAAACCTTACGTGTAAATAGTAAAGTTGTACAAAGTATAACTCGCAAAAAAACAAAATGAAAAACCCAAAATATGAGAACCTATGGGATGTTCTATCTTGTTATAAATCACAACCCATTTTTATCTTTGTTTAATTGGTATATTTCTTCACAAACAACAGTGATTAAATTATATTCAAGGGAAAAAATATATGCTCCTTCGTCTTAAAAGTCTGTTCTGAATGATGTCTGTTTTCTTCTTTTCTTAGTGTCCTGTATTTATGTTGCCACATACATAAAAATCGTATAGAAAATACTACACCATATAGTATGTACATTTTTAGTGCGTATCTACGATACGCTACAAACCCTTCAGATAAGTTTATTTATATTTCCCGTCAAACGACAAGGGTCACGTTCAAAATCATTATAATCGGGTCCTTTTAATTTTAATCCACAGGTAGACGAAATAAGATATCAATTAGCAAAGTTATCTGAACTAGTCACGTCTGGTGGAAAAACAATGCCTTTGGAAGCAGAAATTTTTCAGGTGGTCGCGTTAATGAATAATCCTGTGCTGATTCCTATGGGTTTCTTCACAGTGTCACGAGGCCTGATTGGTCCGGTAAATATAACTTGTATATAACGTTTTATCATTAGAAGTTTTGTTATACAGGAACAAATTGTCAGGAGGCACATCTAAAGTTAACTGACGCCAGTGGACACACTGCCTATGCGAACTCATGAGTTGCCGCTGCTTATGGTCCCTGGTCGGTCGTTTCGTGTATTATTTTCAACCGTGATTCCCCTCGATGTATGTGTTTGTTCTGTTATGTATCCTTAATTAAAGCAACTAAAGATAGTAATAGAAGTAGTAGTAGTATAAGATTACCATGGTTATAAGCACTCTACTATTTGTATTTCTCATTAATATCTCTTAAATTATTATTTTGTTTTGTTTTAATAGTTAATTATATAATATGCTTTAAAAGATTTAAAAATAAAATATATTTTTTACAGATAATATCTACAGTTGTCACCTACGGTATTGTCACAGTCAAGATAGGTTAAATTAATGGAACATTTATCCTATATAAGTGATTCTAGCAAGTACTGTAAAATTCTAATATATCATACTTCCGAGGACAGTTCATCAGAACAATAAAACGATTTTGTTGGGTCAGTGTAACTGAGAAGAAGATTGTCCGGAGTATGGTGTTTAATTTCCATCAGCAGATTATCCCTATTTACCGAACTGTATGCATTTTTGACATGAATTTTGAGTAACACGTCAGACTGACTGTAAGTTAGCAAAGAGCGTAGGGTGGACGGTTGTCGAACGGCAATTTTGGAGGCGTAGTGTTGATCCAACAGTAATAGGTTTCACTCCTCCGTACTTTTTGCTGAGGGCAATGAGGTTCGCGCCGAAAAGAATGGGAGCAATTTCTGGATCGGCACTACCGGTATACATAAAGTTGATTTAGTGATCAAATTTACAAGTCGCTCGCTTGCATCATCAATAGAATGCTTCCATCCAATCCTGCAGAAGAACCAGGTTTAAAAGATAAAATGCTATCCTTAACATCTTTGTTTTGAATTTGAAGGCATGATTGCCCTGCTGTTGGTGGATCTGAAGGATGTTTTGTCCATAAGGCCTGAAGGTTGGCAGGGGCATCGGGTGAAAGCCAATCGTTGGAGAACAAAGGGCAAGCGTCATCTTCGAGATCTCCGTCACAGATTTATTACTATTAAACCAAACACAACTTTAAAATTAAAAGTTCCAACAGTTTAAATTAAAAATAAGATTTTTTTACGTTTTAGAAAAGAAAATATCAATTAATTTGTAGTAATGAAGCCTTATCATTAAACTTTAATTATATTGAATTTACTCATAAATTATATAGATTTATATTTAATATGTTTGATTTATTTCCTTAATCCTCATTTGTCCGACCAACCAGGCTCCAAAAGATAAATCACTCCTTATATGGAAATTGTATTCGGTTTTACAACAAACTCCCAAGCGAAATTAGAGAACTATCAGTAAATAAATTCAAAGCCCTTGTTAAAATTAAATTAATTAATAAAGCCTTTTATAAATGTGACGAATACTTAAATGACCCTAATCCTTGGGATTGATTTGCTCCAGTTCAAACAATTTGTATTAAAAACTTGGCGATTGAAAAGAGTGGCGGAAAGCTTCTTGCCAGTTCTTCTTACCCGCTCTACGCCCTTGACTTGCGAACTGGTTGTAAATGTAAATTTACAATTAATTTAATTTGTTTTTTTTGACATTCATAAGTGTACATGTTTACCTATATGAATAAATATATTTTTGAGTTTGAGTTTGAACACATTAGCTACCCTAACATATATAGTTTACCAAACATGTAATTTCCATTTCTTTTCTTCTATTCACAGCTGTATAAAGTGCCATAATCTTTTTGTTGATAAGAATTCGGCAAGGGACCAGCAAAACGTTAAGACGAACAAACGTAAACGTACAAATATATATTCCTTCGTTTACTACTTATAAAACGAACATTTTTGATATCTATATATCTATATATATATATATATATATATATATATATATATAATGAAAATGGTCTTCGTTTGAGGCTCAATCACGCCTAAACCACTGATCGTATCGTGAAACTACATGAAACTACCACCATTCGTTGCGAAATTTTTCCTAGATGGTTTATGGCTATTTATTTTTCGAATTCTAACGTTCCTTCATGTTTTTATTGCTGTTTTACTTTTATGAACATTTATCCCGCTAATTGCAAGCGTTTTCTCTTGATTCTTTTGTTTCCATGGCAACGGAGTTTACAAAACGGATAATGTTCTTTTACATTCAGCTAAGAATCTACTTACAAACTTCCACGCACCCCTGCACACCCACTCTCATTTTTTGATAAAAATAAAATGCCGTATGTATGATCGAGTATCACTTGAGAACGGCTGGACCGATTGGGTTAATTTTTTTTTATTGTCTTCAGAATTGTCATTAGAATGTTTATATGTAAGAAAATTTTAAAAAAGTCTGCTAAAACGTTAAAAATTTCGATGATAATCGAAGTATTCCAATTTTTTATAGTTACTCATCACGAAATCTCGGGAACTATAGGACTTAGAAATGTGAAACTTGGTAGGAATATTACTTTCGTTATGTAGAGGTCAACTAAAACGGATTTTAAGAAATTCATCCCCCAAAGGGGATTGCGGGGGCGTTAACAATGAACAATTCCCGTTTATAAACTAGCTCCTATAAATTCCAAATTTGGTAGGAATCTTCTGTAATAGATGTAGAAATAGTCTATGAACGAATTTTACGGTAGCTCACCCCACAGGGGGTTGCGGGGGTGAAAATTGTTATTTTTTAAGCCGTAGCTCCTACAGACTCCAAATTTAGCTAGAGTCGTCTATATGTGATGTAGAAATGATTTAAGAGCGGATTACAACAAGCCACCGCCGAAAAAGATTGCGGTAGTGGGTGTTAAAATGTGAAATTTCTATTTCCAAACTGTAACCTCTATAGACTTTAAATTTGGTAGTAATCTTTTATTTGTCATGCAGAAATCATCTCAAATAGGATTTTACGAAATTCTATTTCCAATAGGGATTGCGGGGGTGGGTGTGAGAATGTTAAATTTATGTTTCCAAACTGTAACTTCTCCAAATGATTATTTTTTTACTGTTTAAATAGAAAAGGTTAAAGTCAATTGTTTTTTTTTTATTTAATTAATTTCATTTGTTTTTATATAACCTAATTAATTTTATGATAAAACGTCAGTGCATAAGCGGTTGAGAAGTGAAATAAAAATGTCAGACAGAGAAAGTATTGAAAGTTTATGTTTGTGTGCTGATTATGTGTTTGGTTCTAAAAACTGGTCTCATGAGATAAAAGCTCAAACTTTAGGTAAGTAATGATTTGTAAAATATATTGATATATAATATTAGAGAGGTGAATGTGCATAAAAAATAAAATAAAGTGATGATAAAGTTTAAGAGTTAATTATGAATGTAATAAAAATTATTTAAATTTATCTAGAAATCATTAATTGACGGAATTTACAACGCTTTTATATAATTAAATTGTAAATTACAAATTTTTATTAATAATTCGACATTAACTATCAAAAGAATCAAGACAGTCTTATATTGGATGTTTCACAACAGTCCGAACCGCTTTAAGTGACAGAAGATTCCATGAAGGGATTGGTTGCTTTGAAGAATACGATAATATAAGTGAATTTTCCTTTGCAGAGATTAGAGAGGTGAATGTGCATAAAAAATAAAATAAAGTGATGATAAAGTTTAAGAGTTAATTATGAATGTAATAAAAATTATTTAAATTTATCTAGAAATCGTTAATTGACGGAATTTACAACGCTTTAATATACTTTCAAGAAATACGAACTTACTTTGAGAGAAAAGAACAAGAACGAATGATGCGTTTGGTTAAACAGGCTAAACAACAGCAGGAGTGGAAATTAAAAAGTAATTTTCTATTTGTTGATTGAGATACTTATATAAAACATAACAAATAAATTTAATTTTAATACAACCCCATCAGATGAAAAAAACATCGCGACGGAATCAACTGAGATAGACGACGAAGAAGTCATAGAAGGAAGAGTAGGAGAAAAAGTGGATAAGGAGAAGAACGAAGGAACAAGGGAAAAAAGGAGAAGATTGAAAAAATAGAGGAATAAAAAAGATTAAAAAATAAAGAAGAAAGTTAGAAGATGACCAGAAAATAATATTATTGATCTACATTGACGTACATTTAGCTCTAAATTTCGGTTCATTTTCAAGCTACCTTCTCTATTTAAAAAAAAATAATGTTTATTATTGTAATTGTAATAAGATTATTTTTAATATAAGTGCGGCAGTGATAGCTATGCAGCTGGCGTATGATTCGATTGATCACCCAATCTATGCAGCTTTTAGAGTGGTTAGTACTTTGATGGGTGATCTTCTTAAGAATACGATTGCCTGCATGAACATCATTGTTGTTAGGTATAAGTTAAAGGCTCATTGATCACTACAATGCAGAATTTTAGTGATTAATGAAAATTTGCCTATCACCGATTGAACTGGCGTGAGTTTTCTCTGTGGTTTCCTCATGTCACTGTGTTCCGCCGAATAATAGGACACAGGGTAGATACGGTACAATAAAGCACATGTCGGTCCACAGCCTCAAAATATATATACATACAAATGATTAAATAAATTTTGTTTGTCATTGATAAATAATTAATACCGTAATTAATTTATAAAAAAAAAAGTTTATTAATATATTAACACATAATATTTAATCTTCATCTTCATCTTCAATAATCATCTTATGGATTGCAAGAATTGGTAACTCTTCAACTATGAATTCAATTATATGCAAGTACATGAATAAAGGAACTGACCAAGCAACTTATTCAGTTAGTAATGAAAATAATGAAATCCAGTCGAAATAAAAATAAAATAAATAAAATAATGAAAGTTGATAAATAAGTTCTTCAGAAGCTACTTGGAGAATACTAGGTTACCCAATACATGAAAGAAATCCAACAGTGTTTCATTTAGCAGTTCATTTGGACAATGGTCACAGAGTTTATTTCAATCCGACAAACATACAAAATTTGGCAATACCTCCTCCGAAAACTACATTGACTGAATTTTTTAATCTATGTTCTAGAGATGATTTTGCTAGAACTTTATTATACTGTGAAGAACCTTCTTATTATACTTAAACTCCGTTATGTTAACGAGTATGTTTTACGTCCCGGCAAACTCAACTTACGAGCGACGAGTCGTCGAATGTGAGATGGAGGAAGATTAATACTCATTTCTCCATGAATCGGACCATTTCTATTGGACAATTTTTCCATTTATTCTTTTTTTTGTTGTTGTTCATCAACATTTATTATTATAATAATAATTTATTATGTCAATAAATTTTATTTTAAGTGAATTTGACTCTTCTTTGAAAAATATTGTAAATTTCAGAAAAAAAAATAAAAATTAACAAAAAAAGCAAAAAAAATATAAATAAAAAAAACTAAAAATTGACAAAAAAAGCAAAAAAAAAAAAAATGATGAAAAAATTCCTTTGAAAATTCGCCCAGCAAAGCGGGCGGGGTCGGCTAGTTACAAATATAGTCAAAGTATGTAAATTCTCCATAGTTACATGTCACAATACAAGAAGGACTGTGTTTGATCATACCGATGACGGATAAGATTGTATGTTTGTGAAGCTAATGTTGTAGTTATTTCGTTTAAATGGTGCTAGTTGTACGCGAGGTCTTTGCGTGTGACAACGTGCAGTAGGAAAGTGGTCGATCATTATTGCGGAGTTTAAAACAAGATTTTATTAAAAATAAGGTAAGATATTAATTCAAATGGTATTATGATCAATATTATACAGAATAAAATATTTGTTATTATAATTTGGATATAGTTAATATTATGGTTATAAAAACAGCTACGTAAGTAATTAATCACTTTAAAAATACAATGTTTCTATTAATAAAGCGTCATCACCTAAGCTACAAAGGCAATGTATTTTTGTGTAATTTCATCTCAGATCTACCGTAGAGCTATTTTTTTTATTAAGCTATTGCATAGATTTGATCGCAGGCATTGAGCGCGGCGACCGAATCAAGAAATTCCGTAACGAAAATAACCTAACACACTATGACGTAATAAAGGTGCGCCCAATATGCATTAGAGCAGGACAGAACGCATACTGCGTGTCACATCTCTCTGACGAGATCGGTAACGTTAACGCGTTAGACACGAGACAGACTATATAGGCTTGTTAGTCTGAGTCTGGTAGATTGAATTAATGTGAAAGAAAAAAAAATACTGCATAAATAAAAAATAAATAAACAATTATAATTGCATAGGTTGATAAAAAATGCTATGCAATAGCTTAATCGCGGCAGTCCCCGGGTGCCACACGTTTCTTTTTTTTATATTATGACAGTTATATAATAATAATGATAGCTACGATGTAGCAGAATAATTATTGCTACACTAACTCGTAGCACTTCGTAGATAATACAATACAATGATGGCAACGGACGAGTCATACGTAGCAAATGGCTCATTCCTGTTTATATTAAGGGTATCCCGAGTATTTGGTTTGGCTCCTATCATTTTCAAGCCAGTTGAAGATGGATGTCGCATAGAACTTTTGAAGTCCTCGTTTTATGAGTATATATTTGTGGGAATTATTAGTAAGTAACATTTATTTTAGTAAAATTAGTTTTACAATCTATTAACAATTTATTTTTAGTAATAATTTAATGTACAATATATACAATTAAGTTACGAATATTGTTTTAGATATTGTGCAAGTCAAATTTTACATCCAAAACCTTTATTGGGACATTTTGGGAAAATTTCATCTTGTTTTATTTGTAATAAAAGTGATTAATTGGATACCGTTATTGATGTTCTTGAACATTGCAGTATTAAGCAGCAGAAGTCGAATGAGCGTAATTTTAGAACACGTTCCGGTAAATATTATAATTTAATACCATAGGTTACACAATATACATACACATTGAGCTGCCATATTAATTTTTTTAATTTTTGATGGATCTATAAATATTGTAATGAAACAATTGATTTATTAATTGCTTTAGTTTTGATAATACCCTATATAAGCGTATAAAGTGACATTTATTTTCTTTCGTATGTATAATAATACGTTTTTATGGAACAAGTGGAGAACGAGCAGGTTTGGACACTTTCAGATGGCTTTTTAGGGCGTTGTCGGCCTTGTATTCGTACACTCTGATCTTGTAAGACCTTAAGTCAAATTGGTTCAGTGTGTGGTCAGAAGAAGGGACCACATAGCTATGGTGCGTGGTAAACTGTCCACTGTGTGGTGGTACCAGTGGAATTTAGTATTCTGTCTCAACGACCGATGACGAAACTCAGCTCCTACAGCTTATACCGAAGAACTCCTCGAAATACGGTAAGGTAAAATAGATTGAAGATGCGCGAAGCAAATTTGCGCTTTTGGATTTGACTGTACTGTCAGCGGTGTTTCTTGTTCATCACAACGCTTTGGCGAGAGACCAGAAGGCTCGAGCCCGTTAAGGGAGGAGGAAAGGAATTAGGTAAGAGTGGTAGGAAGTATAAGCCTGGGAGGATAGAGAGGATGAAGAGGTTTCGGTAAGAATAATAAGGCTGGTTAGAACTGAGCCAACATTTGTTAACTGCAATGCAAGTCTGGAAGGTGATACTTTCCTTAGTTTGATCCGTGTAGTTGATATTATTTGGAAGGCATGTGCTCCTCGGATCTCACTCACCGCACGAAACGCGAGTACGATATGATGAACCTATTGCATCACTTCACGCCAGTTATGGTCTCTATGAACAATTACGTGAATTATGATTAAATCACATCATTAACTTTAAAATAAAATAGGACTTCTCATGATGATAAATGTTGCTTATGTTTAGTGTTTTCAGATAAATAAACCGAATAATGCAGTAAAAGAGCGGAGACGATATACATTAATCACTTTGTTTGCTACTTTACGGATTGTGTTGCTTCCGTTTATCTACTCCACAAACGAAGGTAGTTTGTTGCGTTTTTTTAAGGGAGATTCATCTTGATAGGCTAATTTAAAATATTGAACTGCGTACGTGTATTAGATATAATTTAATGCAATAGAAATAAATGGGTAAGAGTGTCAAAAACCAGCCTAGTCATAAACAAGAAATTTATGATAATAAACCTTGCCTATCCCTTGTTCATAAAGCAAAACATATATTCGAAAATGAAAGATACAGAAAAATGTTAATTTGTATTTTGTTGTAGTGACAGTGGATTTTTTCCTTAACATATTGATTCAGCTTATGTTAACAGTGATTGAGCTTAATGTGTGCTTTATTAAATTGGAATTACATAAGTATTTGGAAACAATCAAAATTGAACTCGCAGCTGTCATTGCTGACATAAACTCAGGTTAGAGACTTCCAATTTCAGTATCTAAAATAGTTAGTTATAGTTATTTATTGCTACTAATTGTAGATATTTTAAAGAAAGTGTGGTTTTTTTAAATGAAAATATATATAATATTCTTAAATTTAACAAAGGCAGGAAACAAACCGATCATTAAATAGTATATATATTTTTTATAACCGAACAGTGGGCAAACGGGCAGGCTCACTTGATGTTAGGTGATACCTCCGCCCATGGACACTCTCAATGCAAGAGGGCTCGCGAGCGTGTTGCCAGCCTTTTAAAAATATAACATCTAATATTATAGTATACTATAAAAATTAAACAAATAAAATAAAGACAAAGCTACTTCTTACAGATAAGAAGACCAATACTCAAATGTCTGATATTTTGATATCGCTTCGGGGACTCAGTAAGGCTTTTGTAACAGTATGTAACATATGTTATAAATACTACGCTTCCGATAATTTACTGGCCATCGCATTATCATCAACGTGTACAATAAATTTAATAAAAACTATTTACAACTTCTCACTAGCCTGTACATCAACTGGTATGTATTGGACTTATACCGGTAATAGTATGGTGAACTACTCATTCGTAGCTTCATGGTTTGATTATCCATTTCAATCCTATCAACAATTCCGGGACAGATTCGACCACACTTTTTTGATAATCTCTATTGAGTTTATAGATTATTTTCTATCCTTTACAGATATTAAGACGTATCAACTATTTGTGGAACTTGGTTGGTTGTTGATTCATTTATTTAGAGTCATTTTATACGTGGATTCATCATCGGAAATAATTAAGGAAGTAAGTCATTTTAGTATACATTATAATATACATTTGATCTAGATTTAACATTTTTTATTGACGACAAACGTGTTAAATATATTTATCGTCTACTTTTTAAAGGATATAAAAATAAAAATCCTCATTCATACATTCCCATCAAATTTTGTTTTTAGTATATTAAAATGGTGCAGAGCAGTGTTGGCCTAGTGTCTTCAGCGTGCGACTCTCATACCTGAGGTCGTATATTCGATCCCCGGCTGTGCACCAATGGAGTTTCTTTCTATGTGCACATTTAACATTTGCTCAAACGGTGAAGGAAAACACTATGATCATGATCAAGGAAACCCACATGTCTTAGACCCAAAAAGTCGACGGCATGTGTCAGGCACTGGATGCTGATCATCTTCTTGCCTATTAGATTTAAAAATGATCATGAAACAGATTCAGAAATCTGAGGCCAAGACTTAAAATGGCATTTGTATTTGGTATTTTGATTATTTACATAAATCGATTAGCAGAATAAAATGGCATGTTAATATATTCAATTCTTCAAAACAAACCTTACGTTTAAATAACAAAGCATAATTCGTACAAAACCAAAATGAAAAATATTCAATATGAGAACCCTTTAATGTCTCCTTCAGACAAGTCTATTTATATTATATTTTGTATTTTATCCAGTCTTATGTTCGGTCAAACGTTCAAACGTCAAATAATAGTCGTGTTCTTTTAATTTTGAACCCACAGGTGGACGAAATAAGATATCAATTAGCAAAGTTATCTCAACTAGTCACATCTAATGGAAAAATAATTCCTCTCGAAGCTGAAATTTTTCATGTGGTCGTGTTAATCAATAATCCTGTGCTGATTCCTATGGGTTTCTTCACAGTTTCACGAGGACTGATTGGTCCGGTAAATATAACTTTAACGTTATATTATTATTATTATTATTTTATTACCTGTGTCGTACTAGAGAAACTGTGTATTAATTTTATTGTGATTCACCTTGATGTGTATGTATACTTCAAGGGACTAAAGATTGATTACTATGGTAACAAGAACAGTGTTTATACTTTTTATTGCTTTCTCTTAAATTATTTCTGTTATGAATCACGTTAAAATTAATAGTTAATGTGTTTAAACATTAAAATATTCTTTCATTACAGGTACTATCTACAGTTGTCACCTACGGTATTGTTACTGTCCAGATAGGTTAAATTTACTATAGTAATAATATATTTTTTTTTAATTAAAATTAAAATTTTAAATTATAAAAATTAATTAAATTAATTTTTTTTTATTGTTTCTCAAATTTTTACATCAATAAATGAGTATTAGACAACCCCCGTAAGTAGTCAAGAGACACTTGTGTTGGAGTTAGATAATAAATAGAATATATATTACAACAGTATAGATAATTTTCGAGAGTACTGCACAATTCTAATATTTGAAATGAAAATCCCTGTGTGGCTTATTGGCATCGGACTACAAAATAAAAGTTACTCATGTATTTAAGTGGTGGTCGCAGATCCTCACAAACATTTTTTTAAAACAAAGCTTATTTATTTGTATTTCTGTTCACTCACCCTTGATTGAAAAACTGAAAATAAATGTAAATTTGAAAGGAATTTTATTAATTATATTTTTTAAACTCATTGTTCATGTTCGTTTTCTTATGCCTTGATAGAGATTCAATGCCCGTAAAGTGAACTCCAAATTAGTTGTTTTTTTATATAGAACAGGGCAAACGGGCAAGAGGCTAACCTGATGTTAAGTGATACTGCCGCCCGTAGACACTCTCAATGCCAGAGGGCTCGCGAGTGATATTGATAGTGTTTTTTTTAATCATATCGTAAGCTGTTAAAAAAAAATCAGTGACGCTACAACCTCTTTAGGTCTTGGCCACAGATTTCTGAATCTGTTTCATGATCATTTTTAAATCTAATAGGCAAGTAGGTGATCAGCCTCCAGTGACAAACATCGTCAACTTTTTGGGTCGAAGACATGTCGGTTTCCTTCATCGTTCGAGCAAATGTTAAATACGCACATAGAAAGAAACTCCATTGGTGCACAGCCGGGGATCGAACCTACGACCTCAAGTATGAGAGTCGCACGCTGAAGCCACTAGGTCAACACTGCTACATCGTAAGCTGTTACGACGCGATTTAGTTACACTTCAAATTCAGTTTGAATCCAAGCAGTTTTTGGCGTGTAACCACTGAAGTATCTGAACCATTTCACAATATGGTATTTTAAGAAAAGAACGTACAATTTTTTAAAGGCCAGCAGCGGTCGTACTTGGAAATGTGAATGTCCAGGGTTGGGTGGTATTAAAATCAGATGAGCCGTGTGCCCCCAGTTATAGAATAAATAAAAATAATAAAATACGTTTATTTTGGAACATAAGATAATCAAGGTATCACTTATTCCACGTCATTAAATTTGAACCTGTAGACATCCCTACTACGAGGCAAAGAAGACAGGTGGTGCAGGCCGCGAGATAAAGCCGGCGTAAAAAACTCTCGGTACTCTTTGAATAAAAGCAAATCATCAAACAATACTACAATATTTAAAACAAATATAGCAAATTAATTAGAAGTAGCCTGTCCAGCACAAGTCCCAAGCCCTTTTATCGACTAGATAATCGCTTACTTTATAGTAAGCCTTTGTACACAGCTTTTCTTTAATACTTTTCTTAAATTTATTAAAACATCTATTGTGAAGCAAAGTGGAATGGTTACAGCTCCATACAAGCATTTAGTGAAATATTTAACAATTAAAAAGGGCGGCGGAGAGTTCGTCAAATGCCTTGCCTTTGGTCCATTTACCATCTTTGATTAATAGAAATAACTTTTTTTACATTCATAAATAAAATATAATGATTATCTTACCTAAGATACATACGAGCTTATAAACAGCGCGAAATGAATTTGTGAAATAGTTCATTAACTTCATAATACAAAAAGCGTAAAATGATACATTATTGTTATAACAATTAATGTTTGTAAGGTGGAACTAAATGTTCCAACAATACTTTCACTTCGGTAATGGAGGATGCTGATCTCATCTTATTGTCGTTGATATTTTTTGCACCGGTATCAAAAAGTGGATCTACTGTGGATACCTTTGGCCTAGTGGTTTCAACGTGTGACTCTCCTCCTGCTGCTTTAGCTACGAAGCACCAATGGGTTTCTTTCTATGTGCAAATGTAACACTAAAATACTTTGACTTTGAGTTGTTCATCAAATTGCGTTTACATCAAGTTACAATCAAATGAATGAATTGTACTTCATTTCTTATCATAAATATGAAATTTATTAGAAGAGTGAAAGAGACAAAGCATTTAACCGCAATTTTTTGTAATAGTGCGTTTATGAAACAGTTAAAGATATTTAGGTCATGTATAACAATTATTATTGTAATATAAATTCAAATATATTTTAGATTTCTGTTTGTAAGCACCTAAGAATAAGTTTATAAAAAAATCAGATCGAAACGGTTGCAATCCCTACCTAAGACCTGAAGTATACCAAAAACATATATACGTTTTTCTTTGGGTTATTCCCCGACAATATTGTCGTTAGAAAGTGTCTATTGTCATATATATATATTTTTTTTTTGCGACTTTCTTCTACGACTACAGAGGGATGGTAATGATCCAATACCATGAAACCACTATTACAGGGACACTGAACGCAAAACAAATGCAAAGCAGATTTAAATGAAATAGTAAGAACATTTTCAAATAGTAATAGCTTTAGAAATAATATATACAAAGTTTATAAACTTAAAATAAATGATGCTCAATGTCACTTTCTATAGAACACCCCTAAAGGTGTGATGGTAGGCAGACTCTTTTAAAAACTGATGAATATTAACAAATATCAGTCGCAATGAAGATACGTTTGAAGGCATCAAAGAGAAAAGAGATAGGAAATCTTTCAACAAATGGTTTTGATACTTGTGTTGATATAGTTTGGCTTCATTAACACTGTATTGGGGTGTTTTTGTTTAGAAAAAATCACACATAAGAGTCATCATGATGATCATTATTGTGAAACTTTAAATTCATGTCTTATTTTTACACAGATCATATTTAGTGTAGAATGCATATTGCCGTTATAGAAATCACATTATAGTTATTTAAAAATACTGGAAAAATAAATGTATTTAAATAATGTATACGAAAACTAATTATGAATTTTCCATAGTTACGTGTTCAAAACAAAAGAACAACTTTGTTAGTTTAATAAGAATCTACTGATAAGGTAATAGGTTCTATATCCTTGAGGCTAATGCAGTGGGCTATTATGAGATCTATCATAAAGTAACCAAAGTTTTTTATTATTATGACGCACAAAATTTGTGACATAATGATAAACTTGGATGCGGTATGAGAACTGATGATTTGTGCATATCAAAACGTTTGTTTTCCCTGGCATCGAAACCAGAATCTCCCGAGACAAAATCTCTTACATATTATAAATACACGCTATTTGTGAGTGTAAAACGACATCGTTTCATTTCATTTTTTGTGTTGTTTTAAAATGTAAAATAAGGAAATTTATTCATGATGCTATGAATTACCGTAAATTATATAAATATGTTTATATTAAAAAAACTATGACAATAGAAATAAAGTAAACCAAAATATTAAAAAACCTATCTGGCGACACTCGAAAAAAATTAAGCCACCAAAACTTTGTTTAAAAAATTATAATAATACATATTTAAATTTAACATATTGACGTCTATTTATATATGTAACATAATCAAGTATTAAATTCTGAATATTTATTCTATGTAATATATAGCATCCATAGTTTAACAGGAGTGTAATGGTATTGTAGTAATTATAAACTCGCTTGCAGTAAAAGCCATCGATTAAATCACACATGTTATATTTACAGATAGGTTTAACATTGAAGCAAGCTATTTGTTTCATGAGCACGTCGAAATCAGTGGCCCGATTTGTTACTGTACACTCTGAACTACTAAAACGTGGCCATGAGTCGGTCTTGCGTTGTTAATGGTTCATTTAGGTTTTTACTGAGATTATCACGTTTGTTTGGTTTGGCTCCTATTAGATTTTGCCCAGTAGAAGATGGGTTTCGTATAGAACTTTTGAAGTCCTCGTATTATGAGTACATATTTTTAGTTTTACTTGGTAAGTACAAAACGGTTTTTTAAATAGCAATAGTGGCGGTTCAAGGTTAGGTTTTGATTTCGTTTGTTTTATGATCAATGTCTTTTCTAATAAGTAAGTAGGACATTAGTCTCGACCAACACCCTCTGTCTTCTTTGCCGATGAGTAGGGATGCCAACAGGCACGAATTTAATGACGTGGAATTAGTGATACCATGATAATCTTATGTACCAAAATAAATGTATTTTCTTTTTCTTTCTTTTCTTAATGCCGTCAAATTTTTGGTTATGTTTTGCCAATTTCCTCATGATTTGACATTTTTAAGCTATACTTCTTTTGTCGCATTAGGGAAATCTGATGAGAGTAAATTTTTACGATGCGCGCGCACACCGTCACAGAAATCCGACACCTTGAAGTTAGCTATAGTCTACATTTTTTTTGTTTTTGCTATTGGTAGTGTCGTTTTTTCTTGATAAGGATCTTGTTACGCCAAAGAAGTATAACTTCTAACGCTTGTACATAACACACGTTTTTTAAATATATGCATTAAAAGTTGCTCGTGCATGCTTGCATGACTTGGACCCAAATATCCACGACATTTTCTAGCATACTGATAGCATCAGTTATCGAGTGATCACCTACTTTTATTTTATTTATTAATAATATATTTATAATAATTAAAATATCAGATTAAGCTTGCGCTAAAAACTATTTAAAGTTATTTAAAGGTAGTTAAGGTTCATAACTTATCTAATAACTTTTCAGATGGTATGCATTTCACATCCTTATTTGTATACGTAATTTCGTCGAAAATAACGGAGGATATACATGTATTTTCTTTGGGATTAAGGATACTTGATTGGATTGCACAAACAATATTTTTAAACATTGCGATATTAAGCAGTAAAAGAAGTTTGGAATCATTGATAGATTGTGTTCCGGTAATTATGGTTTAATTTAAACCATAATTTAATTATTTATCTTGTCACATATTTTATTTTTAATTTCTTATTTTATACGTAAGAGCAGTGTTGGCGTAGTGGTTTCAGCGTGCGGATCTCATGCTTGAGGAAGACGTTCGATCCCCGGTTGTGTACCAATGGACTTTCTTTCTATGTATATAAAACATTTGCTCGAACGGTGATGGAAAACATCGTGAGGAAACCGACATGTCTTAGACCCAAAAAGTCGACAACGTGTGACAACGTGTGTCACTGGAGGCTGATCACCTACTTGCCTTTATTATATATATAATTAATATTAGATTTAAAAAAATGATCATGAAACAGAGTCAGATATCTCAGGCCAACACCTAAAAAGAGGTTGTAGCGCCACTGATTTTTTTATTTAATACGTATTGACATGGAATTGCTAATTCATTAAAGCTAATAATAATAATGTAATAATAATAATAATAATAATAATAATAATAATAATAATAATAATAATAATAATAATAATAATAATAATAATAATAATAATAATAATAATAATAATAATATATAATAGCTTAAATCACTTTAACAAAATGCAAGAATTGTCCCTTGTGTTTGAACGAAATGGCGCCGCGTTTCGTTTGAATTTAATTAGTTAGCAATATCTTTATCGTACGCACCGTCAAAAGCAGTCACAAGAACTGGCATAAAATCTCAGCGATGAGATGGACCTAAATATGTATTATCGTTTAAATATATAATTGTATGTTCTTGTTTCAGATAAATAAAAAAAACAATCTTGCAAGAGAGCGAAGGCGTTCTCTGTTGATCATGCTGTCAGTTTTACTACGAATTGGAAATAGTTTTCTTCCGTATATATTGTACAAAAAGTTCGAAGGTATCGTTCATTTATAAAAATATATTTAGCTGATGCTTTCATCAATTAGTTGTTAACTTACGGCTGAAGTACTTTTAGATATTATTTATAAAATAGTACCAATTCTTAAAAGGCCAGCAAGGCACTCGCGAGCCCTCTGGCATTCAGAGTGTCCATGGGCGGTGGTATCACTTAACATCAGGTGAGCCTCCTGCCCGTTTGCCCCATGTTTAAAAAAAAATGATTCAATTATATATTATGCAACCCGATTGCAAATGCTCTATATATGTATATATGGGATAAAAATTTTTTGTTTGTCATCCCGTTTCAATGGAATCTATGTTTTGCGCATTTTTACTCCGAAACTACTGAACCCATTCGTGCACTTTCGATTGCGTGTTTTTAATAAAATATGAATCTAAGAAATTAAAAACGTAATATTTTAACGTAGATTTTTTGTATTTCCTTCAGTTGACATTTTCACGAGGTATCTTCTAAATATAACAATTCAAGTTGCACAAAATTTGATTGAGCTAAAATCGAGTTTTATAAAATTTGAAATTCATAAGTATACGGAAACAATTAAATTTGAACTCATGGATATTATTGCTGATATTAAATCAGGTATTTACCTAAATATCTTACACCGTTTAAGTCTCATAAATCAATATATACATTAACATTTTTTTAAACCCTTAACGGTACATAGGGTACAATTTCAAATTTTGGAAAAATATGTTTTCTGGAATCTAATTTACATTAAATTAATGAGTATTTTTTGCACAGATAAGAAGACCAAACCACCGATGTGTGATACTTGTATATCGGTTGGTGCTCTCAGCAAGGCTTTTGTGAGCACGTGTAACATCTTTTTTAAATACAATACGTCCGACAATTTATTGGCTGTAATTTTATCATTGATGTTTACAGTAAATTTAGTAGGTACTGTCTACAACTTCGCAGTAACGTTTACATCGACAGGTATGCATTATTTAAGCGTCATTACTACGCTAAATTTTTTAATGATTCTTATCATTTTCTCTTGAAAATAAGAAAGAAATTATAGCTTAATGAAAATTGAAAGTCTGACCTCGCAGCATGATTTGTTTTTTTTTATAGAACAGGGGGCAAACGGGCAGGAGGCTCATCTGATGTTAAGTGATACCACCGCCCATGAACACTCTCGATGCTAGAGGGCTCGCGAGTGCGTTGCCGGCCTTTGTTAGCGTTGTTATGTTCACGCTAAATTTTCTTGTAAATATTTTTTATTGCCTGCTGTTATTTTTCATATATCACGAGTTCTCCTCGTGATTGTAATGGTATAATTATAACGATACATGTTTGTATGGATATGTTCCCTGTAAATAATTCGATTTGTGGTTTCATTTAAGGTTTTCAAAATTAAAATATAATGGCTCTTAAAACTCTTTTTTAGACTCTGAATATGACGTTATGCAGTCTTGTTTGGAACTCAATTGGCTAATATTGCATTTATTTAGAGCGATTTTGTATGTGGAAGCATCGTATCAAATGCGCAAAGAGGTAAGTGTTAAGAAGCATGTTTAGATTCATCTTGAAGGTTCCTTTTATATCAATAATATCCTGTGCTTTTTGTTTTATTAAACAAGTCTCGGCGTCAAAGTATGGATCTCGTAAACAAATATTATCCTTTGAATCATATGGATCTCGTATACTAATAATATCCTTTGAATCATTTTCATCACTTGCCTTAAAACATATTTTTTCCGCTAAAAATTTGTTTTTTGTACTATACCGTTAAATTTCCAATCACGACTATAAAATATATTACACAGCTGAGATTTTTTACATTTTTCCAATTTATTAAAGTGAAACTTTTATTATATCGTCTCAAACTTTTTGGTCTGTGTGGCGCATGTCGCGTGACGGTTCGCCGCGGAGTAGGGATAAAGTGAAAAGCGCTCGTCATAGCAGCCAAGGTCAATATGGCGGCGCCTGACCGTGTTGTGTATACACTATTATTCATTTGTGCCAGTGCTCCACGCTATTTTAATATGTGTTTATAATCTTAATAATTGTTAAGTATTATGTATGTCGTACTCTCAAAGACACAGAGTTCAATAAAAATATTTGTTGGAGACTTAGTCTACTTTTAGTACTTCCCATTAATATTCCAGTTTTCCAAATATTCCAATTATAAAATAAAGATTGATAAGCGATTTTTATACCTTTAATGGAATACTATTCTAAATTTTTTTTAGTAAAATGTCTATAATGTGAAAAAAGTTTCACTTTTACCGTAGTTTCATAAAACCACACTATCCTTTTTTTATCTTGTTATCAAAACCACACTATCCTTTTTTTATCTTGTTATCCTATATCCTAGCTTTCTATGCCTTAGAAAACGCTCAATAGTAAAACGACGGACGTCGGACACGAAGTAAAATAGTAGCAGTATAATATATATTTCAAAAAATTATACAGGTGGATATTATAAGGCATCAATTGGGGCAATTATCTGAACTAGTCACATCGAACGGTAGCGCGACACCATCAGAGGTTGAAATATTTCAACTGGTCGTGTTAGTCAATTATCCTGAGACAATTCCGATGGGTTTCTTCACAGTGTCTAGAGAATTACTTGGTCCGGTATGTTACTATAGTGTATATTTCGATGCTAATTTAGTTTAATACAATAAACTTGATGAACACATGAACCAAGTGTACATGTTTGATCGACGACATACATCGTACAAGTAGTAGGTACATATGTCAGTTTATAACCTAGGTTTTTGTATTTAATAATTGTAATATATAAGCAAAGTACGCTATATGGTACACTCTTATCTTGAAGCCCTCTAAGATGTATCGGTTTTTAAATATTTCTACAGGCAGCTTCCACCGAACAGTGGTCAGCTTTAGGAAAGTTCAAACCACGGGGTTAATCACTGTTAAAACTGCTTTATGTAAAACATATTTTTTTAAATTTTATTATAAATATTTTTTTTTTCAGATCCTTTCCACTTTTTTCACCTATGGCATTTTTATGGTCCAGATAAGTTCAATTATAACTAAGAGCAAAGATACAACATATTAATTTGTGAGTATGACAGAGATATTTTTTTTTTAAAAAGAGTACCGAGAGTCTTTTACGCCGGCTTTTTCTCTCGGCCAACACCTTCTGTCTTCTTTGCCGATGAGTAGGGATGCCAACAGGCTCGAATATAATGACGTGGAATAAGTGATACTCTTATGAGCCTATGTTCCAAAATAAACGTATTTTTTTTTTAGAGACACATGAGAGAGTGTATTAGTATTAACGCTTTCTAAAAACAACTATTATTAGGTCCTTACATATGAAATTGACGCTTTGAATGGGACGAACAAAAAGTAGATGAAATTACTTAATAAAATTATGTACCATTGCCATTTTATAGGTATTTCATTGATCCCTTTACTAAAAAACATTCGGACGAATCAATAAAATCTTTGAAGGCGGGTGTAACTGCCTCATCACAGTTAGATTTTTTACCTTGTAAGAAGTAATCCGAATTTCGAAAAAAAAAATTTGTTATCTGTTTTATCACTAACACCGGAGCCTGCAGCCAATTCAGACGTAGTTTCCGATGGATCCGTTTAAAGAATAGACTTCAATTCTTTTTTAACAACTTGGTCTCCAAAATTGGTCAAAATTGGTCTTCGGTTGTCCATGGGGCTTGTTCTGCAAGCCGAAATTTCCAGAAACCAAAAACTCACTGTGTTTTTTTTTTGCGACACCGCCGCCAAACACAGCATTAATCATCCGAGCCGTTTCTGCAGCACTGGTGCCACGGCGGAACTCTTACACGTAAATAACGCGATATTTAATGTTTTTCACTTTATAGTCACGCAAAGAAAAAAATTAAAACGAAAAAAATAAATGTGTTATAGTTTTAAAAAAAACAAATGCATTATAGCTGTAAACAATTGAATTTGGAACTTTTAATCAAGGAGGAGGGATTTGAGGTCAAAGTGGCCAGTACGACAAAAGTTCAATTTCATAACGTAAGGACCAATATAATCAGAAACATATGCTTAAGGACGGCTAGCGTAGTAATTAAGCATACTCATACCTATCCAAAGGATATTTCCGAGTAGTTGTCGCCTGTGTACGGCGGGAGACACCAAAAAAACAAGAATACATACATTTATTCCTTACATGTCTGATAGTGCTTAGACCTTGAGTAAAACATATCAGTTCCCAAAACACGGCTAACACTATAAGTAACTAGAATATTAAGATGACCAATGAAGAATATATCGATAGAACATGACGGGGAATATATTCTTGTTAATAAATAACAGACATTTTACCGATATAAAACTTTACACTTTAAACACTCCATATGTACATCCCATTAGTGTCTTTCATTCTTTCGGCCATGGAGCCTTGGACACTATGGCTCCATTGCCGAAAGAGTACATATCGTTTTTCTCACCATGCCGAGCTCAACGACATCATACGCAGCTCTCTTGCCTCCGCCAATGGTCCAGCCATTAAGGAGCAAACAGGCATCACTAGCGACGACGGCAAGCAGCGGAAAAGGATTTAGTTGATACTTTGGGACATGGGACGGGCTTAGGTATGGGACACTACTTGTGTGGACACGTGTGTCCCGTCTCACCTCTCTCGGACGAGCGAAAAAGCTGGGTCGGCCGCAGAGTAGGAAAATATTAAACGGCTAAAACCAAACTTTTAAAAAATTGTTTTTATTTTCCTTTTTATTAATTTTTAATAATTAATAGTGCTATGTTAGAAAATTGTAAATACTTAATATTTGATTGTTAGGTTTTGATTAAGTAAATTTAAAATTAAAATAGAATCATAAAACCTAAACTCACCAATATGTAATATCAGTATCCCTTCTTTCGCACCCATTTTTGTACTCATATTAAATAGTTCAGATAATGTCACAATTGACAATACACGCACTATACGTCCATCGCACAATAAAGTTTTAACAATACTGGAAGTTATATTAATTTATGAATGCGCGCGCGCCGACAATGACATTTAATGAATACTCATGCGACTAAAGTATGTGGTAACTTTAAAAATTTACAAACTAGAAAATTTTAGTTATCACATCTACATAATTAAATCAATGTACATTTTTTATTTTAAAATATTCTATGCTAACTTCAGGGCGTCAGTGTTTTGTGATTGGGTGTGGGTGTCGGTTTTTTGTGACGTTGTGTGCGCGTATTATAAAAATTTAATATCATTATTTTTCCCTTATCATTTGGCTTATTATCTATAAATTAAAATTACAAAAAAAACTCAATAAATAAGATGTATGTACTCGTAAATAAAATAAAATTTAATTGTTATTCGAGTTATCATATATGACGAATATCATCAAATTCCAGCTCGCTTGAACACTGCTTAAAGTTGCAACTTTCATAAATCTATAGATTTATAAACATGCGTTTTATCGTTCATACCAACAAAAAAATTTATTGTTTTTAGTGTATTTACTTAGCGAAATTAGTTCGTCAAGCAATTCAAACAATTACATTGGTAAATGAAGGTAAAATCAAAGCGATTTCAAAGTATTGAACTTATTTATTGGGCTTGGGCAAAACGTGATCATATTTTATAACACTCAGTACGACTATTTCGTGAGTCTTTTATGAAATAAGCTAATGTGATCAAGTCAGTAAAATATAATATTTCTAAGGAAAATAATTCCGTAATCTATACAATAACGCTAAATATCAATTAATGTGGGAGTATTGAAATAGTTAAAATTCATAGTTAATTAACAATTTACTACAATGAACAACCTGCGTTTCTTTGATAAGCAAGTACAATATTCGGAAAACGATTAATGAGCATTCCGACCGAAACATGGATTACAAATTCAGCCACACCTCACTACACGATTCATTCCGCATCGATAAATACAATGGCATGCAGTTCATGATTTTGCATAAATGACCAATCCCAACACAAACGAATGTACTCGGGAATAACGTCCAATTTAAAATGACCTCTTAACCCTCCCTTATGACCCTTAAAACATACTAGTAAGGTGTGTTAAACGATTTGAGTAGATCAATTTATAATGGTCCTTGTGCTTAAAAAATAATAGGCATAATGATCAGACGGTGCACACTAATTGATTGAACGGGGCGTAATTAAAACGCCTATCCTTAAAATCGTTTTAGTTTTAATAGACAATATTCATGCAATAAACAAAGCGTTTTGTTGAATGTCGCTTTTGTATCTTTTATAACATTGAAACAAAATTAAAGGTATTTATTGTTTTGGAGGTTATTTGGAATTAGATACAACATCTATGTTCTTATTTAACATAGAATATGTATCCGTACATAAGAATGTGATATAATTCTAAGGAAACATTAACGAAAGGCGACATTTCACAGGTTCACCAAATCGAGTCCGGGTGAAGGACATATCAGGGAGAGAAGACTTCCAACTATTCAAAGTTAGAGTGTTCATCTCTCTCTCAGAGGCCGGTAACTCACCCACTAAAAGTGGGTGTCTATGGGTTGCGATGGCTGATCTTTTTGGGGGTCCTGTAGGCCCCTTTGCCCCCGTATCATGTAAAAACAAAAAATCTCTGATCTGTATTTAATGCATGTCATTGATTTTAGGGTCTTCATTCCGGTTTTTTAAAGTTTGGACTTTAAAAATAGTTTTAATTGTATACAGAATTGCAGAGCTCACAGTGTTACAGTTTGTTAATTATTTATTTTATAAAATGTATATGTATATGTGTTAATATCTATATAAGTTATCTGTTCCATTGTTTTATTAACACCGTTTTATTTTAGTATAGTAGTTTTTTTAATTCTAAGTACATGGTCTTTTATAATTATCATATAAACAATATATTGTAAAAACTATTTTAAAGAGTATAGGAGTTTCTTGTCAAAATAAAATCAAATCAAATCAAAATATCTTTATTCATTTAGGTAAACATGTACACTTATGAACGTCAAGAAAAACAAATTCTTCTTCTATAACGCGTATTATACTGGTGAAAGTCACCATTTGTTTTGAAATCGTTTAACTTTTACATCGTTTAACTTGCCCATTCTTCTTCAACTCACTTTTGGAAGGGGCAATATTAAACTTAACTTGTATTTTTGACTATCTAATAGGCCTGAATAAATGATTTGACTTATGACATAAATTAACATTTGATATAATCGCACACATTATTCCAATGTAATTAGTAATTATTCTTCTCGATTAAGGCAATTGATGTATTTAAATAAACTTAATGTATCAGTTCTGTCTCGTCAATCAAGAGGTAAGTTTGTTTGACTGCAGTGTTGGTACTATGTAAATAGTAGTTTTTAAAGCAAGTGAAGCCATTGTTAAAATAGCGTAACGGATATTTAAATAAATATATACCATACAGATTGGAAGATAGAAAGTACTTATAATTGCTCCTTTAATACTTAATTGTGTGTAAGTTGTATGATTAGTTAAATAAAATACATAAACCAAAAACTGTGTTAGATTTCTTTTATGTTTCAAAAACTCGTAATAAAGAACTTATAATCACACAAGTGTTTCAATTATTATCCTTTAAGATAAGTTAGTAGTCATTAAAAAAGCCGGCAACAACATTTGTACCGGCGGATACATTACGCCTGTATACAATGTGCGTGAAAAAGTTAACAATTACTGTTGACGTAATGACCACATAAGAATTGCTTCCTCTAACATCAAGTGAGCCTGTTTGTCCCCTGTTCTATTGTAAAAGAGTTTTGAAGAAATAAAGATTTTGACCAAACGTCTGAAACACAATGGTTTAGAGCCCATAAATCGAAGAACATTTTTAAATTCAACAGTTTATTCGAGTGAAAAATTACATGAATACACAGCATTAGATGGACCGTAATTCCTTACGGAGTTTTTAAAATAAGAACGGAATTAAATGTAAATATACTTGTGGTGAATAAGTACTTTGCCGTATTAACCTTTAGAATGGTTTTGTTTGAGAAATAACTCGGCTGGGTTACATAACGCTGAAGATAGTTTAAAGAGGATTAAAAAAATATCAAATTATAAAATATTGTTTCATTTAAGTATATTTTATTCATTTTAAGTATTAATTCATGCTAAAGAACGGTGTCTGATTTCGTCTCCCATAAACTTAACAAGGCGTAGAATGTTTGTTCTATTGCATTTAAAAGTAATTAATTATGTGTAATATACATTAATATAATTATATTTTTCTATATAGGAAAGGATCAAGCGTCACGCACATCAAAGTCAATATACAAGTCAAAAAATATTCAATGATTCTAATTTTAAAATTCTAATCCAAGGCCTAGAACACCAATAAACAAAACATGCAGTTTCCAGGATTATAATTAAATAAAATGGTTATATTCTGAATTTATAATTAATATAAACGTGGCTCAGTGAAATGGCATTTAAATGGCAATTTGTAGGGATAAAACGACACTATCTGAACGGTTCGCTGGAAACTAAAAAAGGTGCAGATGACGCGGAAAATTACACTCCAAAGCAAAGTACACATTCTTTTTAAAAGTATCAAGTTTCAAAGTCTATCTATTCTCATATATTAAATCTAAGGTTGTAGGTTCGATCTCGGCTGTGCACCAATGGACTTTCTTCTATGTGCGCTTTTACATTTGCTCGAACGGTGAAGGAAAGCATCGTGAGGAAACCGACATGTCTTAGACCCAAAAAGTCGACGGGTGTCAGGCACAGGTGATGGATCATCTTATTATCATTTAGATTGACAAATGATCGTGAAACAGATACAGAAATCTGAGGGCCTGACTTAAAAATATTGTATCACTGATTATATATTATTTTTTTAAACAGAGTGGCGAGAGTTAACTGGTTTTTGCTTTTGTATACGCGATTTTTTTATATTACTACGAAAGAAAAAGTAAGAAAAAGTAGCCATTATTTTTCTAGGATTTTCAAGTAGTCATGATATTCTGCTGTATCTCACGGTATCTACCAATCTTTCTTCGAACGGCTTGATCCTGTGGCGTTGCGTAGAGATGTGGGTTCACTCTGCATCTTCTACCGCACTTGCCATGGAGAGTGTTCAGAGGAGTTGTTCCGAATAATACCTGCAGCTGAGTTTCATCATCGGACGTTGAGGCAGAATACGAAATTCCACCCATATCACTTCGACGTCCGCCGTTCCACAACTGCGCGTTTTTCAAGGCAGTTTTTTGCCGCGCACCACCACTTTGTGGAACCAGCTGCCCACTGAAGTATTTCCTAACCAATTCGACTTAGGGTCCTTCAAGAAGAGAGCGTACCAATTCTTAAAAAGCCGGCAACGCACTCGCGAGCCCTCTGGCATTGAGAGTGTCCATGGGCGGCGGTATCACTTAACATTAGATGAGCCTCCCCCAGTTTTATAAAAAAAAATATTAATAAGAATTACATTATAATCTTTTGTATTACTCAATACCCCATCATAATTATAGTTCTAACTAGTCCTGCTTAACCCTACCAAGTAATCTGATAATTCAATACAGCTCATACTTCATATTAACTTACTAATACGTATGCAGCATAATTATAAGTTTTGGGTTTCGGAAGAGTTTTATTTGTATAATTACTTAGTGAGTCTGTATTCACCTTTATACGCTTGACCTCTTTCACATATCAAGGCATCGGGGAGTCCACCGGCACTGAGCATGATACGACCATTAAATTAATAGAGTTCTGTTAGGTCCTTAATATTTCTAACATAAATCCAATAATAAAAACATTTTGTATTTTTAATACTTTAGAACTTTATTTGCTTGTTTCTTTGTTATTAAAGAGGATCTTAAACGATCCTTAACTTTCAAAATCAATTTAGTGCCTCAATGATCGGATTTCAAATTATACGAAACAGCAATTTTGAAGATTAGGGCGTTAAGACACGTGGCTACTGCGTGTCAATAGTAGGAGGTATTAGGGTATGTACTTTATTTAAATTCTTACGTGTTTATTTTATATTGAAAATCTTGTCCAAGTTACCCTAAGTCACAGCAAAATTTTATTCACATTTTTTTTAATTTGCTTTAAAGCTTATACTACAATAAGTAGTATAAGGTTTTCTGTTTTATATTATATTATATTATATTATATTACATTATATTATATTATATTATATTATATTATATTATATTATATTATATTATATTATATTATATTATATTATATTATATTATATTATATTATATTATATTATATTATATTATATTATATTATATTATATTATATTATATTATATTATATTAATACAGAAGAAGTAGTTATACTTTGAGTCCAAATTAGTTTTTTTATAAGAAGAGAAAATACCATTTTGAATCGAACCAATTCATGTCAGTTAATAAATTTAAAAACACTTAATATTGTTGAGTATACATTGTTTATAATACCTGCCAAGGTATTGAAGCTCAAGAAAAAATATATAAATGTCTAATACATGTAGGCTATAAAAATAATATTTTAATGGTTTATAATTCAAATAAAGCGGAACAGGGAGGAAAAGGACAGGAAGCTCATCTGATGTTTAGTGATACCAATGGAGTAACGGCCAGAAAGCTCGACATTGCGTTGCCAGATATAAAGAATTGATACAATCTTTTCTTGTGGGTCTCTATTATTCGGAAAAACTTTTGTAGATAGTTCCACAAAGTATTTCTTTTAATTTGACACGCTCGGAATCGCAACCTGTCTGCGGCTTGGGGTTCCGGTCTGCGCTGCTCATAAATGTCCCTGTGGCAGTGATGTCGACAAACTAGGACATCACGGACTGTAATGCCAAAAAAGTGCTGGCTGCTTCTCGAGACATGCCGCACTCAATGATCTAACCGGTCCCTTGCCACCGTCAACGTGCCATGACTACTTGAGTCTTGAATTGCAAGAGACGATGGCAATACCGGATGGTATGAGTTTAATTCCATGGAGGATGGGCCGGTTGCTGGTATGGGATGCAACCTGTTCAGACATACTTGCCCCTTCCCATCTTCTTGGAACCAACAACAGAGCTGGTACGGCTTGTGATGCTGCTAAAAAAGCTAAAGCCTGCAAATACATGGGTCTAGGCTCCGAATATGATTGTGTCCCATTCGGTGTCGAGACCCTTGGTCCGTGAGTTCCCAGCACTATAAGGCTTTTTAGGGAAATATCAAAAAGGTTAGTCGACATTACTGGAGACAGAAGAGCTGGCAGCTACCTCGGATAAAGTATTAGTCTAGCTATTTAAAGGGGGAACGCTGCTAGTATCTTCGGAACCATACCTAAAGGGACTCCTTTTAATAATATATTTAAGTTATTACATTTTAAGGTAAGTTATTATATTTCGCTATATTAATATGTTTATTGTTACCTAAATGAATAAATATTTAAATTTGACACTAAACAATTGCCACAGTTTTTATCTTATTCGTGGTTAACTTCTCTCATCTATCGTATATATCAAGCCTTATGCATCATTGGATTTATCGCATAAAAAACTGATTGGCATCCAAAGCTTTTAGGTGCTCAAAAGAATAATTAAGGGAGCTATTAGAAAGATTCTCAAAGATGCAATTTGTCCTCATTAAATGTAATGTCCTGAAGACATTAATCACCCCTTGGTCCATTAGAGCGGGACTAGTGGACGTTTTAATTCAAACCTAGATTTTCGTAGAGGAGATAATGTGGTTAGATGCGGGATGCTGAAGTTTGAAGCAGTTTTAAGGTAGACAGTTTAATTGGTCGCCGATTAGGATGTTGTGTGACTTCAGCTACATACAGGTTAATTTGGAAAGTTTTCTCACATGCAATGTTGTATTTTATTTGCTCTGAATGACACGATACACAATGCACCTGAATAATTACTTCGTTGTATGTATAATTCAACTCAATTAGATAAAACGAATGCTAAGCTAAAGGCTCAGGGATAGGTCTCGTAGGAATAAGTGAATTTAATATAGGAACAACGAGAAAGACTCATATATCCTTTGCCTTTCAGTACGAAGATAAAGTTTACAACTTGCATTAAATACTCTTGAAGTGATATATATTATTAGCGTTATTAATAAACAAGATTAAAATTGGCAAATATTAATAACATTACGAGTGTGGTTAACCAAGCCAAACGGTTAAAAAAGATGTTGATGATTAATCTAGCAAAGTAAGAATAAAAATAAGTATATTTTGGGAACAGTTTTAATCTTAATACTTTAACGGATACGAACGCAAATTTATTTCATTATTTATCACTTGCTGAACACTAGAAGTTTAGAAGTTACTATTCTTTGATATTTTATGATTGTTTTTTATTTAAATGATAGTTACAGATAGATAGATAGATAGATATATACGATAGATATATATAGATAGATACGTGAATATTATCGTATAGATTAGTTATCATAGTTAAAAAAATGAAAATCAGTGAATCTATAAAAATAAAATAAAAAATTTCGCTTTAACCAATTTTTTAGTAAATTTTACAAATGCTTATCAACGAGTATCTCGTCGCATAATGGGAACTGTCAAACAATATCTAAAATTACTGTTTCTCTTGTTTAATCACATTAACTCCTAAAATTGATTACACGAAAATTAGTTCGTCCACGATAGGATAATACGTATTTCCCAATCGGAAGGTAATTGGAAATTGGTTGTATCGATAAACTGATATCCTTGATGGATTGGCTGATTTGGCATTAAATGATGTGTTTAGGTTGTCTTAATTTAAACAACTAATATGCGTATATTAAAACACATGCGTATATTTAAACAACTAATATATTATATTTAAAAATTAACCTTTTGTTAATTTTTAAATATTTTTGTAGTTAATTCTATTCCATCTCTGGCTGTATCAGTGTTTGTTTGTTAATAAATATGTATTTTTATATTAGTTACGAAATAAATAAATAATTTAATTACACATTCTATTCAAGTTTTTGCACTTGATTGGTAGATCTCTAAACTGCTTATTGAGGCTGTCTATAAAAAAATCAACATCTCGCTATAGTGTCGAAAATGTTTGATATAAAATATATGGACAATACGCTTCGAATTGTAAACTTAATCGGGACGGATTTGGTATGGGATGCTACTTGCGTGGACACGTTTGCCCCGTTTCATCTCTCCCGGACAAGCAAAGTTGTGGCGGCCTCATAGCAGCCGGAGAATAATTTTTAAAATTATTTTAATTTTCTATTTATCCATTTTTAATTAGTTGAGCAAATTGTAAATACTGTATATTTATTTGTTATGTGTAGTTGCATGCATAAAATTATATTGATATATCAATATAAACGCAATATCTATAAATAGCCATTATTCGATAAGAAAATTCAATACTGATTTTTATGCTAAACATCACTAGGTTAATTTTTAATCGACTTCAAAACGAAGTAACAGAGATACGTTAAATGTATAATTTAAGAAGATGTAGATCTTGTTTATCGTATTCATTAGCTGAGTTCCACCTACTATAACAAAAGTACATTTATAAAACACAATATAAAAGCTATAAGCTGATATTTTTTTCAATTCAATAGTATTATTTGGATTCAATAATCCTTCTAAACCTCACATTACTAGTTTCTGTGGTCAGAGGCGGTCTTTGAAGGCATTTAAATTTTTAAGACTACAAAGTTGCTGGCATCGCGAACGAATCCGAAATCTTCTTACTCGTAAGCTGCTTAGAAGTAAGTCTTTGACAATCGAATGCGAGATTGGGGTCTGCGAATTTAAATTCCGAGATCCTTTAAGGCATTTGCGCACTGCGATTACAAAACGAATTTATGGTTGAAGTGAAGACAGAAGGCGTCATGACATATTGTAAGTAAGACTGAAATATAGCTATTGTAATTAATAAGTCAATTCATTTATTCATACATAGTCCATACATAAGTTCCGTTACAAATGAAAATGCATTTTTTTTAAATTTAGTTATTTGATATTTTTAATATTTATATCCACATATTTATTAATTTAGCAAAAAACAATATTCTAATCTAAATGGCTACCTTTTTTATTGATGCCTACCGATGCTCGGCAGACTGTTACATCGGTAAAATAACCACAATAAACCAATTTTAATGTGCAAAGCACTTATAGGCGAAGAGATTATGCAAATATTAAACAAAACAGTACTTTATCAAAACAAAAAAAATTACAAATATTTAAAAAAAAACCTAAAAAAATCGATATTAATATGTGAGGTGAGCAGCTATGGATATCCAGACCTAGCTCGTTTATTTATTTATTTTTATTTATTTATTTATTTATTGTATACATAATCTTAAAAAGAAGGAGTTGGTGTGGTGGAAACACAAACTGGACACAGTTTTTCTGTCCACCAAGACGTCGAAAATATTTAGATAATTAACTTATATACATACTAAGGCCAGTGACATAATATACAATAAAATATTTTTACCATCAAACCATCAAAAGTTGCACAAACAACGTAATAAACCAATTGAAACATTGCCGCGTCATAGATAGCCGGTGCAAGAAACCTGTTTTTGACGAGAATTCTCAATCGACTACAGAATGTGTTCTAATATTCAACTTTGAAAATGATTAATCTGGATATCTGTTTTGCCGTGAATCTATGTATTTGCGCACTGTTTCCAAGGTAAATTTCGCCACTCCTTGTTCCAAATATTCACTATGAGACTCAATGTCGCCCTATCAGTTAGAGCAAGATATGTCCTCTACAACTGACGATAATTTGAAGTCTATATGGTTGAGGTCTGGGCTAGATGAGATTTTATTGGAGATATAGTTTTAGACTCCTTCATAAGAGTCGTCCCACCAAAGCATCACTGACGCAGGAAGATTGTACCTTTCCACTAGAACAGTTTCTTTGGAACTGTGAGAACTTTATTATTTTGATTATTGTACTGTTTATCAATCGTGATTTTTTTTCATCTGTAAAGAAGATATTTTCTTGCTTTACTTGAGTATGGCGACGGAAGGCATTTTCACCGATCACTTTAATTAATTTAGGGCACGTCCTTTATATCGACGATAAGCACCGAATTTCAGAGCCTAGCGGGAATATTTATTTCTCGCGAAAAGATTTTTTGCAATACATACGACTGTTTTCGATCTTTGTTCGTACAAAGAACGAGAACAAAATATTATTAAAAAATTAGAACCAATTCGACTTAGGGTCCTTCAAGAAAAGAGCGTACCAATTCTTAAAACGCCGGCAACGCACTCGCGAGCCCTCTGGCATTAGAGTGTCCATGGGCGGCGGTATCACTTAACATCAGGTGAGCCTCCTGCCCGTTTGCCCCCTGTTCTATAAAAAAAAATACACTCTTTCATATTATGATTAAATCAGATTTTAGAATTACAGATTATAAACACATTAAAATATATTAATTCTTGCCGTTTTGTTAACTAACACTTAACTTTATACACGATCACACAGTGGGGTCACGAAATACGTTACAAATTCCTATAAACATAAATAATATCTGTAGAATGCGATTGAGGATTCCATAGGGCTGCAGTGCACCGAGGATATTTGCAAAAGCCCTTTGTAGGTTGGAGCTGCTGGCAATGGTCAATCAGATGATTGTTCCAAGACCGTATGACCTTCTCACAAGGATCCCGACTGTAGTCTTAGGTTACAAGTTACAACAACGATTGCGGTTGGCTTACATTACTATCAGCAAGAACATTGCTTGCCTATAGCCTATCTAATATTGCATTATAATCGTTAAATTAAAATAGTATAACCGAGTATTTAAGATAATTACAAAAATATTGTGTTTCATGTCGTAATTACTGAATATGATTTAAGAGCAAATTTGGTTAGAAAATATCGAATTTATTTTAAATATAAAGCTAATTTGAAAATAGCAATTTTCAAATTAGCTTTATTCACATTGATGGTATAGCGCTGCTGTAGTTACTCTTCTTAAATATTCGGCCTCATAACGTAATATAAATAATACATAAAAAGGATTAAAACACCATGGGTGAGGGTTTAAGAAAAAATATATTGATTACAGTTATTTCCAGAACACATTTTAAGAAATCTTTTCCGGTTTAAAATAATCGACGGTAAGCGATATTTTTGGAACGAAGTTCCTTATTGCTCGTTGCGAAAGGGGGATAGACGGTAAAATATAAGACGAAGTTGTAACGACGAAGCTAGCGACATCTCTATGATGGAACGGAACTGTTTCGTAAAGAAATGAACATAGCATGTCTCTATCTTTTTTTTTAGATTTGTTGTCAAAATGAAACACAATAAATTAATACAAAATTATAATTTTAGGCACTCTATTTACTAAAATTGAGCCTAATGATTAACTTTATACATTATATTTGTTAATAATATAACAATATTATAATTTAGTTTTTTTAATGTATCTTTGTTTATTAATGTAGTTGTTTTTTCTGTTTAATGTGTCACTTGACACCTCTCAAGTTTTTTATTTTAGTTCCTTACATTGTTTACCACACACAGGAAATATTTGAAACACCACATATCCAACAGTGCGAGCAAAGTAACATTTAGTTAAATTTCACGTGCCTAGCTGAATTAATTCGGACAAGAATTAATCTCAACACCTTAAGATTCCAAAGTGACGCTCCGAATGGAGGCCGTTGAGAATTTCAAACACGTTCCATTTATCACCAGCTTTTTTATTTAATCACAAATACTATTAAAATCAAATTCTGGCTTTGTAACGATTGCCTAATGGAAAAAGAATTTGAATTTGGAAATATTTTCAAATTGACATTACTTGTTTACAACCTTGGCAGTCAAAAGGAATTTAAAATTCAAATTTATTCTTTAAATAATTTTTTTAGACACTTTGCAGCACTTAATCCTCAAAAAATCTTGAAGTGAGTTCTCTACTTCGTCTTTTGTTATAAATTCTTAACAGCAGTTACAAGTATTAAGTCGAAACACATATCAACCTTTGTGTAGGAACAATAAAATACCTGGTGTGAATAATAATAGAAAATTATGTGTAAATTCGTCACGAGCTTATTAGCTATAAATTTCTGATTTTGCGAACCATAGTTGCTGATGTAATATAAAAACATTTTTGAATCATCAATCAATAAATACTTAATAAGCCAGGTATATGAACTTAATGACGCCTGCTAAAATTTAAAGGCAAATCTTCCCTTGTAAATTTATTTTCTAACCACAGGCAGTATATGGGCTTAAAGCTAAACATATATATTGAATTTAGTACTTTTATATATGTATTAGTTCGTGTAATAATTTAAGACTTGATTTCGTATTTTCTTAGCTATTGAAGGGTGATGAGCACTTTGTCTTTGAGCATAAATAAATAATAAATAAATCAGCGGCGCTACAACCTCTTTTTAGGTCTTGACCTCAGATTTCTGAATCTATTTTATGATCATATTTAAATCTAATAGTCAAGTAGGTGACCAGCCTCTGGTGCCTGATACACGTTGTCGTCTTTTTGGGTCTAAGACATGTCGGTTTCCTCACGATGTTTTACTTCACCGTTCGAGTAAATGTTAAATGAGCACATAGAAAGAAAGTCCATTGGGGCACAGCCGGGGATCGAACTTACGACCTCAAGTATGAGAGTCGCACGCTGATTCACTAGGCCAACACTGCTTATAATAATATAAAGCTCATAAAGAAAGAAAACTGTATCCAGATTTGAGCAAAAACCTTTTAATATGTTGGGTAAATTGAAATAAAACAATTTTCAGTAAACACTCATGAATTGTAATACCGGTGATTTTCCTTAATTTAAGCTCTTTAAATGCCTTATTTCGAAATGAAATAAGAGCAGAGGAAACCGGAATCCGGATGTAAATAAACCGGCTACTTAACTACGTCTCAGAATTTATTTTGCTCCCTCAGCACTTTGTAAAGTACTTTAGAATAAATATGACTCAGAAATGAGACTTTGAATTCGACAATTGATTACCCAATGAAACAGCGAAAGAAAGTTACTTAAGGCCTAATTAAATAGTAGTCAAAATTTAAAAGAAATAATATTTATAAGTCAACCTTTTTAGGTCTTCACCTCAGATTTCTGAATCTGTTTCATGATCAATCGTCAATATAATAGATAAGTAGGTGATCAGCTGTGCCTGACACACGTCGTCTTTTTGGGTCTAAGACAAGCCGGTTCCGTCACGATGTATTTCTTCACCGTTCGATTGAATGTTAAATGCGCACATAAAAAGAAAGTCCATTGGTACACAGCCGGGAATCGAACTGCGAGCAATGAGAGTCACATGCCGAATCCACTAGGCAAGGACATACGTAAATCAAATACGTATCAGGCACATAATTGTTCATCTAATTGTTTATGAAATAAAAATTACCAAAGAAACTGATACTCATAGTTGCTCATTGTACGGGATGATTATTACATGTTAGCAATAATTTTGTTTTCTCATAAGCGGTTGGACTAAAAATAAGTAGAATAAACGATGAACTATCTAATGTGTTCAGATTTCATCATCTTAACATCAACCAACTGCTGATATGGATCACGTGTGGTCAATTCAATTTAATTCAAAGTCATTTATTTATTTAGGTAACTTAATGTACTCGTCACGTCAAAAAAGATACATTAAATGCTTCTAATTTTACATTTACTGCCATTTCTTAAAGGGCGTGGAACGGAAGAGAAGAACTAGCAATACCCTCCGCCACTCTTTTTAATTGCCAAGTTTTTTTCTTTTACATAACGTTTGTAAAGAGCTGCAACCATTACACCATGTTTCATATGACGTCTTGAGTAATAAAGAATAATACAATAAATTAAAAATAAATCCATGTTCCAAATCTTAACAGCTGAAGGTGCGCGATACACCAACAGCTCACTAGAATAATATTATGTATGTGTGAATATGTGTAATTAGTATTTAAGATAATGTTATTGAATAGTAAATCAGATTTGAATATTGCTCCGTCTTATTCATTTCTCGCTTCCTTTCAAAGTGGCGAAGACTCCTTCAAGGCCTTAAATTTCGTGGTGAGCCTGCCCGGTAGCTTCGAGATAATCCCACCATATTGATCCTACCCGTAGGGCTCCGTATGTTGTCTCAAGACTCTTAGTACAACTATCCAGTACTTATCTATGTAGTTATATATTCACTATTTCTGTGTTAGGGTACAGATTAACTGCTTAGGGATCCGAACGGTGGTTCTTACGTCTTACCCTCTCATATATTTAGTCATCCAGTGCAGCTTGCTCAAACATACATTACATATGCTATACGGTTACTCCTGACATTCAATACACATAAATTTTAAACACACAATTCACAGTCCACTGACTAGCAAGCTGTACTGTAGCAAGCGTTATAAAGAAAAAATATTATTACGGTAACAGTAATATCCTTATATGATTATACCATACGTATTTTATAACCCTCGAAAGGGATTGAATGAAATGAATGGTTATTACAGACGTCATTGCCGACCTGTGACTGAGCTTAGCCATAGTGGAATTAATATAGCTGGAAGTTCTTCGTTCAATTACCTCATTTATAAATGGATTACCTCTTGTGATGGAATAGATTCTTATGACTTCGTTTATTTACCTGTATCCATAATATATATTAATCGAGTAAATGCATGTGACATATACACAAGAGTTATATAATTAATAATTTGTAGAACTCTGGTTTACTTTCAATCGTTGACTGCGTCTACAACCACAGACGACACCTGATAATATGCGTCCTTCCCTCTAAGACAAACAAAGGAAACTCTCCTTCTATAAGTTGTTGATTAATAGTTTTATTGAAGTTCAGAAATTTCCTTTAATGGAAAAATATTAAGAAGATGCATACTATCTGCCCAGGTCATTATAGGACTTCTCACACATAAGTATACAAATAATATAAACAGGAAAAGAAATGTATTTCACAGCTATGTGCACTGTGTTAAGCTTAAAAAGATTGGCGTTCTCTCTTGTAGCACTATAATTTTATTGGAATTTATTTCAAAAGTGAAAAGACCGTTATGTGCATTTATTCCAAGCCCTCTAATCAAGGGCATATCAAGGACTATTAAGACACTCTTAGTCAGAATAATACATCATTCAATATACATTGATTGAATTTATTTAATATATGACAATAAAGTCTTCATACCAATCATATCCAGTTCTCATACATTGTACGTTCACTGTGGATTCACAAAGAATTTTCAATTGTCGACGGATTTCCGGACTAGGCCGAGATTCCATTTACTGTCGAACTGAGTGCAGATCTCTTCATTATACTGAAAAGGAATTTTCCCACTTTTCCAACTCTAGCTGAATATATTTCCGACAATAATTTGCTATTTAACTTATGATTGTCAATCAGTTTTCTAATAGTTACATTTAAAATGACATTACTTTTAATTAGTTATGAAAAGGTTTTATGAATTGTTAATGTTATATTTTTAGTTTAGTTTGTTAATTAATAAGCTTTCTATTGTTTTAGTATTAATTTAATATTACAATAAGAAAAAAAATATTTTCATTAGATGACTGATGATGATGATTACTATGCAGTATACTTGAAATTTCCTAAACGTGTCATCTTTTAATTTGTAGACCTTTCCGCTCCAAGTCCGTCTCTAGATTCTGAAGCCCTTCATTCAAATCGCGGATAACACCAATATGTTTATCCTTCTGTGTGCGAATTTATTACTTACTCGTATAGAACCTTGTAACGAACTGAAAATATAATTCAAAGATTTAGAAATGTTATTTTATAAGAAAATGTCAATCTTAATATCTATATAAATTCTCATATCACAGTAATCAAAATATTTGAATTATCGGTTGGTACGGTTAACTCATAAAGAGCGGCATACCATTTTTTTATGATTTTGCATTAGTACCACAGATTACTTTCAGCTTTCTAGGATTAACTCCCATTTCTTATTATTAATTCATATCCCTTACGATACTAGGTAATACGATAAATTCGAACTAATAAAATTCCTAAATAATAATATAATGCTCAATTAGCTATAACATATAGTATACATGTATTTTTTTTATTACCATACAAAGTCTAGTTAATTCAAATTAAACACAGGTTCAGTGGTTATTAGCAATAAAATAATGACATTATTTATATAAGCGTTTGTCAATTAATAAATTTTTACTAAAACGCAAATTTAGAAGTTTTTTTAATACACGTGCCTTTACATAATGGAAAACTACGATCTAGCTAGATTTAACTTAATACTAGTAATTTAAGTCTAAACTAATTTACAAGATCACCAATAACACTCTTTTTCTCTCTACGTATCTAAAAAATGCAAGACAATCTGTTTTTGCAAAGCACTATTACTAAGTATTCAAAATGTATAGTTAAATATTTGGTATAAATAGTGCGAACAATCTTATTTAAACTTGATAAATTGTAATGTATACTACTCACAAGAACATAATATTATACAATATTTGTTTATTGTAAGAACTTTGTTAAATTACAGAAGTTTCACCCTGAGTAATATTAGACTGTTTTTAATTGAACAATGAATTTGAAATTGGACGATTATGAAAAATCGTATTAACACCCGGAGGCTGCATATGCCTTTAATTTAAAGCCTCGATTTAAATATATCGATTAATTTTTTTGTCAGTTGTGCAATCTGTCTAGGGACTAGGTTTATTTGTTCGTTCCTGCCGACAGAAAATGGTTAATTAATTATATGTTTACCATCAATATTTAGAAAACATTATTAATATGTTCTCTTAATACAAAAATGTTCTTCTAGACAATAAACTAGATAATAGAAATTTACCTTTTTGTATGCATATCAAACTATAAATATCTGAAGCAATACAGAGAACCTACTGCAACAGATGGGATGTGGAACACGACATACAGGATCTCTGCTGAACTGAGGCGATCAGATGACTGTGGCAGATGACACTATCTTCGCCTTTCAAGAGTCATTTTGTGTCCACACTCGTCGATTTAGATCGATTAGTGTAACATTTTATGTTTAATTTTTTAATTATATTATAAATCTAGTCTGGAAGTTTATATTAACATAATGATGGATTGGTTTGTCTGAACAAAGAAATAATAATGAAGCAGTGAATGAATCTCATTTCGGAAATCAACTATTTAAAATGCGGAAAACTACCGGTGACACGTTTAATTTTTTCTTTGCGAAAACCTTAAAAACATAAAATTCCAGTTAATTAGAACTTGTACCGAACTTTAATCTGCGGCTTAGGCTTATAAAAGTAGAAGCCTGTCCCATCTAACGAACCCGGATTATCTTCTGCTTTCACATTTAGACAGTGTTCACAAAATGTGGAAATGATTTTAATATTACAGGTTTCTTATTCTGTATAAAGTTTCCAATAGCGATGACGTCTAGACTTTCGTTTACCTAATATCGATGATTCTCGATCAAGGCGCGGTGTAACTCTTAATATCGAAGCTGAGATCGAGGTTACAATACAATATTTATTTTTATTTATTTATTTATTCACTTTTCGTTGCTAGAAAGAAACACAAATAACACAATGCATAAAAATTACAAGGGATGCAACGGGCGGCCTTATCGCTAACAAGCGATTTCTTCCAGGCAACCCTAGTAAGAAAAGAAAACAATAAATGAAAAATGATGAGTGCATAACCAGAAGTTATTTAAAATACATATATACCATATACTACATACCATTAGTATCACCTCGCTATCTATCGTTCCAGAACTGGCCGTCTCTTAAGGCAGTTTCTGTCGCGCACCACCATTATGTGGAACCAGCTGCTCCCTGAAGTATTTCCGAACCAAATCTTTCCCGCTCTACACCCTACTAAAAGTAAATTAATTAATAAAGTTTTTTATAAATTTGACGAATACTTAAATGATCCTAATTTTTATAATAATAATTAAAAAAAAAATCATTGGGATTGATTTGCTCCAGTTCAAACAATTTGTATTAAAAACTTGGCGATTGAAAAGAGTGCTACGCCCTTGACCTCCGAACTGGTAGTAAATGTTAATTAACAATTAATTAAATTTTTTTGAAGTTCATAATTGTACCTGTATAAATAAAGATATTTTTGTTTGTTTGTTAGTTTGTAAATGGTCTTAGAGACATCATTACAGAGCGTACCTTCTTAAAAGGCTGGCTGCTTTCGCGAACGTTGAATGCGTACCCATGGGCGGCGGTATGACTTTAGAGGCTCGAGCTCATTTGCATACATTTAAAAAAAAGTATCAAGCCCGTTGTGGATCATGTAGGTCATGGTAGGTCGGATCGGTTAATTTGAATAGACATTTGTATAGAAATGCCAGTACAACTGTGCCAATATCCTATCATGAGATTTTAACTTAGTTACACCAGTTTTTAAAATAATTAAAAAGCTATTTGATATGTTTTAAACATAGATATGTAAATTTTAATATTATTTTTACGGTTGTATTTACTTTATTGGTTTATATTGATTATAAAATATGAGTGTAAAGAGCGAAGAGATTGCATTCTATTTATCGCCAAAAATGGATTGTCTTCGTTGGGTTTGGTTATTGGGATGCAGATAGGAGATCGATCGATTGTAAATTAGGAAGTCAATAATAAATCTCAGATAGAAAACAATCTGATATTGTACATTATTGGGTTCGGGCGTAAGGTTATAACATTAATAACGCTTTTTTACAAAAATAACAGTTTATTTATTTATTTCCTTACTTCCTAATTTTAAAGTAAATTAATACTAATATAATAGAAAACTAAACTTAAAACGTTACAAGTAAAATCTTAAAACCTAAACATTTTATAACTAATTATAAATAATGCAATTCATGTGAATTCAGCCAGTGTGCAACTAAATACATCTGTCTCACACGCAATTTTAGGGTGCCCAAGACACGCGCCCGAGGCACTGCAAGCAATTGCGATCGTTGCATGTGGTTTTTTGCAGACGCAGCCCCAGTTTCTTCAACATTTCCGCATTATATACTTTACCTGTAAGGACCTTAAAAAAATTATTGCTTGCCATTGCGAAAGAAGAATGGCAGTTTTACACAGTAGGCCTTTTCTCTCGAGCACCAATATTGCGATAACATATATCTTTTTTTTATTTTATTTGGACCACAAAATTAAGACAAACACAATATGTCAACATTAACTTACATACGAAAATATAAAAAGCGGTGTCGTCCCTAAAACATGTGGACACGACCAGATCACGGAAGCTTCGATCAAGATCGAGCCTGCTGCGATTTTGTAAAGGGGAGTTTTTTTGACAACCTCGCTTAGTAATATGATCTAAGTATACCATTAGTCAGATTATAAATGTTTACCTCGTCCTCGTACATGACAATAACGGAGCAATTTGTGACTACTCAAACAAATTAGTAACGGCTTACACTCATCAATCGCTACCTCGAGGAAACGAAAAACCTTTTAAATGCGGATGTCATTAAGGAACAAACTTTCTACCAGGAACAGTCCCATTTTTATTCAGACTAGCGTTTTTGGAAGCTCGTCTTTGGAAGAGAATGTAGGCGCGCCTTTTGGAATACGTGCAACTAGTACGAGCGTTAACGCGCTATTAAGCTCCTATCCTATATCTAAAATGTATTAAAGTGACCGGTTATCTGTCTTGATGCAATTCATTAATGTTATAGTCTGTATACTTTTGCACCTTCTTAATTAATAGTATATATAATAAATTAACAGCAACGGCACTAAACGAATTAATTAAGCAAATGTATATTCTTTCTCGATCTCCCTTTCTCAATCTCACAACAATCGGTCTCAATAACCATCTCCCTTTTCTTTGATAAATCACTACAAATCTTCGTGACAGTTCATCCGTAAAAATTCTACAATCATGCGCCTAAACAAGTTTCACTTCAAAAAAACGTGGCAGTTTTTTTTAAGTTAAGATCGTTTTTTATACGCCGCCGTCGGCTTACATAACGATGATAATATTTAACATTTTAGGGACAAAAATTATGTACTAAAAATATCGACATCAAAACAATTTAATATCACACATTAAATATATTAATATATTTTTAGGTAAGAAAAAAATAATTACATAGAATTTTAAAGCAATTAACCACGTTACTAGACCCTCTGCTAACAATCTTAAAATAATGCAAAAGCCAAAATGCTTAAGGCAGAAAGAAAGGTTTCGAAAAGGTACAATGTGAAAGAAAAGGCATTTCACCGGACTCCAACGGCTCGAGGAATGAATGACGTTTTAATTATCCGGTTGGACTTCTTGATCTTCCGGAAAAGACTGCGATTTGTCTAGATTCAGGATTATTTTGAGCCTTTTTGGAGATGAAGATTGTTCAGTTTGCCGGCTAGTAGACTGTAAAATGTGTGGTTAATTTAATTTGTATTAAATGTCAGTACGGAGAACACCATGGAAAGTATATCATAAAGGAGAGACGCCGGGTATGTATGGAATGGGATTCATGATTAAAAGGCATCTTATAAACAAAATTAGAAAAACTTAAAATAGAAAAAGAAAATGATTGGTCCAAAATTCAGGCGTATTGCCAACGTAATCTAGCAAAAAGGAAGACAAATCGAGAAATTTTAAAAAGACCTTAGAGGAGGCCTTTGTCGGAAGACAAGTTGTAACCGAACTACAGTTTGCCGATAATCAATAAATATTAAAACTGTTAGTATATTAGTTAAACTCTAGTTAATAGTCAAAATTAGTTTTTTAGATAGTAGTCATAAGCAAATTAATTTTAGGCACACGAAACTACTCTGTGTAGAATTTGTTACAACAATAAAGGCTTTTTTTTTTTTATTAAATGTCAGTATCTGTATAGTATATGTAGTGTATGTGTCAGCAAGTTGTACTATATTACAAAATATATATGAGAGTAAAATGTAAGAACCTATCAAACCTACGGATACCTAAGCCCTACAGACGTATAATATATAAACAGTAAATATATAAGTCTACACTAAGAGATTTAAGGTAACAAACGGAGCCTTATGAGTAGGATCAATGGTTCAAGTAGTGGGTTTACCTCAAAGCTATCCGGCAGGCCACGATAATTACGGCCTTGAAGATATCCTCGCCAGTTTAGAAGGACACAAGAAATGAATATGACAAAGCAATATTCAAATCTATTAAGTAGTATTTACATACACATATTCACACACATGGTTAATCTTGTGAGGTATCGGTGTATCGCATCATCAGCTATTAAAGTATGTAATAGCCTAAAAGTGTTAGCAGTTGGTCAAATGAAATCTGAACAATGATTATTTAGTACCACGTAATATGACCGTACAGTAGTCATTACAACAATTTGTATTATTATCAAATACCGAAATTGTAATTTAAAAACACCTTATCCTCTATGTAACGACACACTCCTTAAAGCGTCGAAATTAATTAACTTTGGTTGTTTAGCTTGTCTTTCACTCAATGATTCAGTCCACAAAGTATTTCATTGACGACAACAATTGAGTTATAAATTATTAAGCTGCTAAAACTAGTAAAAACTGCGCAGACATGCGTTCTTTTTTCGCTTTATTATCGTAACCCACAATAAATCTTTGGCATCATGGCATACGAACTTTACGATACCGCTTCCGCTGCCGTATGACGGTTCGCAAATGCGATGCCGGGTGTTTAAAAACGCTTTATATCTATTAAAGTTATCGGAAAGCTGGTGCTACATAGGAACATAACGATACGTAACGATTACATAACGTTCGTTAAATAGCATCATAGAATTTCAGTATAGAGAATTTATAATGTGTACAAGTATATTTATAGACAGTATTATTACATTAGACAGTACATATTAACATTTTCTGAAAGTAATTTGGTTGTATTTGAGAGCGTTCTAACTTGAACCGCATAACATTTACAACAAATATAACAATTATAATAGACCGGTGGAGCGAGAGGCGTGCACTGGTACCCGCCCGCCCGCCGAGGCGCACGCGCCGACGCTGTGCGAATGACATCACCGCCGTCGCCGGGGTCATCGGAATCGGATGGGGGACGCCTATGTCCGGAGGAAAACCCAAAATTTGGCAAGCATATGATGTTCCTAATGTTACCTTACGTTAAAAGTTATTTTTTCAATTCAAAATCAATGAAAGGTCGATGCTTATAATTATGTTTTGAATATAAAGGCTATTTTTATTATTAATTCAATTAAAAAAGCCTTACTTTACTGCGATACTACTCTGGATTAAAAAAAAATACGTTTTGTGTATTTTAAATTAATTCTGAATAATTTTATCTACATTTAAAACCTTTCATGTTTAAACCGGGTATGCCTTATTTAAAAATTTAGAGTTGTGGTATAGTGATAAAACTTTACGTGTGAATGAATTAGTTCAAAATGTGTAAATGGTCTAATGGGAGCCCTAAAATCTCTAGATTAAATAAACAGTATATTCGTGTCAATGAGACATTAGGAATATAAAATGAAAATGTTTTGAGGTGTGGCCGAAATACTTTGTTTTAGTGACTGTCATTAGTATGATTTATAAGTTGACTTTACATGTGAATGTAGCATTTCATACTTTCTTACGGAGGACGTCGTGAAGTATTTACGTAAAGTAACGTAAATAAGGCCCGTAAATACGCCCCTAGATATTGGTATTAATTCAAATCTCAATTTTTAAATCACTTATTCACAATAAAACACTTGCTTACACAATATATTTTCAGTTATTCATAATTTTATCGTTCCAAAAAATATTTTTATTCGTTAATTTGTTCGTAGTATACGCAGTTTCATTATTTTTGTTACGTTCTTATCCATTTAAGATATATAGTTAGTATAATTTACGTACTATATAGTAAAGTCGCTAGAAAATAGGAAGCAGACCCAAATATGAAAAACCAGTTATTGTAAATAAAAAAAATTGATTGAAGGACTGGCTTATATAAACCTTATGCAGAGTTTGAGATGCTTCGTTCACTCACTCACACATTCACATGTACCCACGCACATACTCATGTACTCGGGCGTATTAGAAACAGTATAAAAAGGTTTTTAAGTTAGTAATTAAAGAGCTGGGAATCCTGACACAGGAATTTTGTTATCTTAAATGGATTCCCAAACATTACACATTATTATAATTGTTGTCTAATGAATATTAATTGTATTTATTTATATTTTGTAAGATTCTCTCCATAGCAATTTTTGTCATACAATACTTCGTATTTCTACTACTTCGGTGTCAATTGAGAGCTTAATAACAAAAACGATTTATTTGTCACAAGTCGCGGTATTCCCTCGCGACGACCTTTGCAAATATTTGAGCAAATTCTGTTTGTTCTGTTGCTAAGGTAAGGCTTTGCCATCCCTCAGAGTCTGTGTAATGAAGCTATAGTATTTATTTCGTCTATATACAATATAACAGTACAATATCACTCATTATTTTCACATATGTTCTGTACATATGTATTTAAAACGCGTGGCTGGCTTAAGATCTTCATAATTCTTTAGAAGTAAACGAATTTCTCAAGTTACGTCATTATATTTTTGATGTGAAACATCTATAGCCGCACGTAAAACCGATTTCTGGCGTGGCGACGCATGCCGTGGCGACGCATGCCGTGGCGACGCATGCCGTGGCGACGCATGCCGTGGCGACGCATGCCGTGGCGACGCATGCCGTGGCGACGCATGCCGTGGCGACGCATCGCCACGCTATGTGATGGTATATACATACAATCTATATGCAGCAGTAAATTTTTGTATTTAATGAAAATAAATGTTTGTTCAATAAATAGTCATCGTTATCTGGAAAACAAAATCGTAATATTTTATTTTATCATTATGGCATATTTAGTTCCTATCACAATCTGTTCTTTTCTGCATATTACTTAACAGAATAATTTCGATGTTTCACATCTGCCAGGCGTCCCGTGACGGCTCACATTTTTTTAAAGGTAATAGTATATACAGTATATTGGCAAATACTTCTGAATTACGTTCGTTGGCTATTTAAAAAACTGGGCACTGCAACACGTGGGTGGGTGATCATCATTTTTGGGTCTAAGGCATTGATCCTTCACCTTCCGTGGTAGTTAAATGCGCATATAGACTTAAATACATAATATATTGTTACTGTATAAATATAGTGACAATATATTATTTGCCTTCAAACGGGACATTGTTTTAATTTAGGTCATTGGAAAACAAAACACTTCTTCAAAGTTATTTATCTAGTTGGCTTTGAATCCTAAAATATAGGAACCCAAAATTTTAAGTTACTTCAATAGAAGAACCAATTTGTATTAATATCAATTATATTCAAATAAGACCGATTTTTTTAAATTCTACTGCTCAAACTTTCACGCGGATTCACAAAACGGGACAATTTTGCGTCCCACAGTTCAATTCGGGGACACCGGGGCTCGTAATTGAAAAAAGGGACAATCCCGTTCAAAACGGGACGTCTGTTTCGTTAGTTACGATTAGTTCTAGTAAGTTATCTACCACCTCACGAATGAGAGTCGTAAACTAAAGCCACTAGGGCAATACTCTTCTAAGATATAAAAGCGATATAAATTTAGTAAAAGTAATGTGGAAAAAATGCCTCAGGTCAGTTAATTGTTCACGAACAAAAGCGGACCGATTTTCACCGTAATAAGATTAGGCGAGAATCTTCCGAACGGGACGCTCGCAAATTACAGCATTACCATGTTGAGGTCGGGCAATTTTATTCGAATTAAGATTAAGTCAGGATTTAAATTATAAACGAAATAAATCTACTTGTATTAAACCTCTTTCACGAATAAAATTAAAGTTATCTCAAAACATTGTAATTTTATGTAACTGTCGGTGACTTGTGAAGCGATACTTTTAAGATGAAACTTAAGAAAGAAAGGTAATATAGATTTTTTGTTTTTTATTGTTTGAAAGTTTCGTATGGTAAAAAACGCGAAAGAAATGGCAAAATATATTTTTTTCAATAATTCATGTATTTTTTTAGCTTATCAATTGAATGAAATGATTATTTCTATATGACGCCCTTGATTTGAGAACTGGCAGTATATGTAACATTAGAATCATTTAAAATATATTTTGACATTCATAAGTGTACATTATGTTACCTATATGAATAAATGATTTTTGATTGATTTGATTGATTGATTGACAATAATGAGCTGAGATTGAACTCCAAGCAAAATATAAATATTAACAATATTCTTAGCCCGAATATTCAAGTGATGTATTGGATTGAAGTTTATTTATCGCCACTCTTTTTAATCGCCAAGTTTTTTTTTTACACAATGCTTGTAAGGAGCTGCAACCACTACACCATGTTCAATATGTCATATGGAACATGGTGTAGTGGTTGCAGCTCCTTACAAGCATTGTGTAAAAAAAAAACTTGGCGATTAAAAAGAGTGGCGGAGAGTTTATTGCCAGTTCTTCTCTTCCGTTCTCCGCCCTTGATTTGAGAACTGGCAGTAAATGTAAAATTAAATTCATTTAATATTTCTTTTTTTTGACGTTCATAAGTGTACATTGTTACCTACATGAATAAATAAAATTTGAATTTGAATTTATTTAATAGAATTAAGTTGTATGTAACTTAAATAAGTGTTAGTATTATACTGGGTGTCAGAAATAAAGGCTTAAAAAATAGCCTATATAGTAATGATAAAGATATTTAATAATTGATAAATGGAAAATTAAATTAAATATTGTATTTAAAAAATTGTTGGTGCTGGTGGCAGTGTACCTCTAACTCAGCATTTTCTCGTCATATTGAGACTTCGTTCGCTCAAATCGTTAAGCGAGGTTCGCACCTGGGTCACCGGAATTATTAAATTATTATTATTTTTTTACAAATATTTTCGAGATAATTCCCCGACTATGTAGTCGTCGGAGGTATTAAATAGCTATTAAATTATTATCATTACTTTATTTTTTAATCAATTTACGTATTTAATATGAAACTTCCCTCCCATTTCACATTATTTTAAGACGAGAATTGTTGCTTTACTTATAGTATAAATTCTATAAAGAATTGTATGATATAAATTTATTTTGTGACGGGCAAAATTGGTAACTTAAAGCCTTAATGTTGCCAGTCATATCCGATACAATTCCGGCTCACTTAAATCTAAAGAGCTCCCATTTCCGATCGGACCGTTACAAAGGCGCCCTCTACAATTAAAACGTTAAGTTAATAGTCAATTATAACCGTTACATGCGGCATTTTTCCATGTATTTCCGAGAGCGTATTGTATGCAAATCAAAGATGTATAGATACTAGAAACCCTCATAGTTTAACACTAGAAAAATTGTAATTCTTAAAATATAGATTTTAATGTACACTAAAAATATTGGTATGTAATCAGTGTAATGGTTTTATGAAAAATATTCGTTAAATGACTTCTTAATATTAGAGACATATTTTCAAACGTCCATTTCTTAATTAGACAGCAACGCACTCGCGACCCCTAAAGTGACATTAGGAGGCGGTATCGCTTAACATCAGTTGAGCCTCCTGCATATTAGTCCCCTGTTCTTTAAAATAAAACAAGATTACCATATATGGCGTATAAATAAGGGCCCGATATTTGACTACACAATAGTCCAGAAAGTAATAACACAGATTACTAAAAATTATCAAACAATAGGAAAAGTGTAAATCTCGCGTTCTCATTATTACGTTAAATTGTTTTAAAGTGTGATATGTGAAAAGTCATCTTTAATATACTAATGAATAGCATAAACTAAGGTAATGTTCATTAACAGTCTCAGGGCCTGTTTCACAATGTATGGATAAAGTACCAAATAGCTATGCAACACATAAATTATTCGAAAGATAAAAGTTCCAAATAATAAACTTCGCGTTTCATGACGAATAGCGCTATCTAACAGTCGTGAAAAGCAAAAATACTGTTTATTCTACCAAAAAGTAATAAATAGCTTATTTGGAACTTATCCGTACATTGTGAAACAGACCCTTAGTGTCCTATAATATTTTGACACTACGTTCATGTGAAACCGGTTTATTACCGGTAGGTTTATTAACTCAAAAGGTTTAGTTCTCTATAGGCGTCTTATAACTGTCGTGTCAAGAAGTCAGTGGTTTAACGGTTCGAGGATTCTTTACGAGGAGAACTTTGGGATGAAGGTAGAGCACATCTTCCCATCTCATAAGTATTCATACAAACAATATTATCGGTTTAAAAGGTGATACATGAGAACACATTATCCGACCTAAAGAGAGTTCTATTCTAGAACTCTATGTTACATAGTGTTGTTTAGTATTGAATATAGGTGGCGTGCAAAACGCTCGAAATAGCCGATCTCTGGTTTAATGTACAGTCGTCACGACAAACGTTCAGGGCTGACTCACTGAATGTTTGTACAATTACACGGAAAAGTGTAGTTAGAGATTTTCGTTTAGATAGTGATATAAATGAGTACCTGAAATGTATTTATTGTTTCTTGGACGTTAACAAAACGTTATATTTTATGAAAATACTTTGCTATGATTTAAGGTTCAACAAATAAACTCACTAATTTTTAATAATTTAAAAATTATTATTAAAAAGAACAACAAATAAAAACTTAATGGATGAAAAATTAACTAAATCTTAATGTAAACTTAAACATATAAAGGCTGTCTAGTTGGGATAAATTACAATAAATTTTATCTTTCCTTTTTCTATCACCAGATTGTTTAAGGGTGTTTTCGAAAGCCTTATGTTGTTACAAGAAAACAATTTATGATCCATAAGATTTACATAAAAATTCTTAACAATTGTTCAATAAAAGTAATTTATAAAATTACATTCAAAAAGCGTGGATATTTTAGCAACTACTTCTGACACTAACTATTGTTTTTAATAAAATAAAGAACTGTAATTGAAATCACGCAAAATGCTATTATTTTGTCATTTACCATATTTTGTCACCCTATATCAAACGTGTTTATTCTAAATAACTCATTTCCTTAGATAACCGTCTGGAAATAAATAAAATCTTCAGCCTTCTAATATTCCAAGTTAAATACAATTTTTAATTTTGGGACTCTATATTATAAGTTACATTTTACCAAAATACAATTACATTTTTTTATGACAATAGTTGATCTTTATGCCAGTTACAAGTCATTTTTTGTTACTTCTACGTTATCACAACTTTTTTAATCATCCTATAATAATAAAAATAAATCCTGATTTACATCTCAACAAAATTACTTAGTCAAATACCATTATACAACACCCTTAACCGTACTAAGTTACTTTCATAAAAACCAAGAAGCCGTGAAGGAAATTATAAGGCTAGAAAAAGGAAAAATATTTATGACGTCATCACCGTACCTCATGGACAAAGAGAGCCAATATATTAGTCTGACCTTCCAATTACTCGGGCACACTCGACCGTAACTTAAAAAACGATGTTAACATTTTTTTTTTCGTAAAGGTAATTTGTCAAACCTTTATCTGGAAATAAACAGGTGAGCCTCCTGCCCGTTTGCCCCCTGTTCTATAAAAAAAAAACTAAGATATATTTCAATTAACTCCAATGTACATTCACGTCTTCGTTACATATAAAATACGTTATATAATATATTTTTAGCGTACGACTAACCAGGCTCCAGAAGATAAACTATTCCCTATAAGGAAATTGTATTCGTTTTTACAAACCAAGCGAAATTAAAGAATGATCACTAAATAAATCAAAACTGTCGTCAAACGTAAATTAAATATAATTAAAATTAATGAATGTTTAAATGATCCTAATCCTTGGGATTGATTTGTTCAAACAATTTGTATGACTCAAAACTTAGTCATTAAAAAGAGTGGCGGAAAGTTTCTTGCCAGTTCTTCTTGCCCGCTCTACACCCTTGATTTGCTACCTGGTAGTTTAAAGTAGTAGAAACTGGTAGTTAGAATTAGTTTTTTTCACGTTCAAAAATGTACTTGTTTATTTTATACTTGTTTTTGAATAAAGATATTTTGACTTTGACTTTGATATGCTAATTCGTCAATCGGCAGCTCATATCAAAGCGTTTTGGTCAGCAAGAAAGCATCTGGACTGAGCGGACTATCTGTTTCCACGGGTTTCAGTCCAACGCATCTGATTGGTTAATGGCCACGCGCTATTTTTCTGTATTAACACGATCACATTCTCCGAGCTCCAGTATACAACTTTTTTACCTTAACCTAGGAATCGAGTCACTCGTTACAACTTTTTTTACCTTAACCTAGGAATCGAGTCACTCGTTCGAGTCGACCAGAATTACATTTCGGTCAAAGAGCATAATATCCTTCCTTCACACATCACAGTTGAAAGGGAATTTCTATTACGCTTAGGCAATGATTTCGTCACCATATAATTACTACTTCAAAAGAATGTTCGGAAATTCTATATATTATTCAATTCAATAAAGTATACTTGCGATGCGCATAAGGGCATAAAACTACAGATTGCCCAAAAAAGGCTAGAAACACACCGGCTACTTGTACTCTTTGCTTTGGTGAACATCCAGCTAATTATAAAGGCTGCCAAGTGTATTAGGAGATCCGTGCTCGAAAAATGGCTAACGTAGGAAAAGAAAAAGTGACCGGAGAAAAGAAGCCTACCAATACATTTGAAGCTCAAATAGATGACTTCCCTCCCTTAAAACCCTCCAGGTACAATAGACTGCAATGCTCAAATAACCGGGATAGTAACAATTCACACATACATAGCTGGAATAGAAATATAGAGAATAGATTAATTCAACCAACGAGCTCTTTAGAGCAATTATAATAAAACAGTCGGAAAAGATTGACATCCTAATCCAACAAATTGGGACTCTTATGAGTCTACTAACGATAGTAATAGCTCAACAGCAAAAATGAAATTTCTACGTATTGCAAGATATAACATAAATAGCTTACTCCCAAATAAGCAAGAAGTCGAGCTTTTTATAAATTACAATAAGATAGATATTTTACTGGTCACTGAAACGCATATGATCGACCAAAGAATAATAAAAATGAAAGGATACAATGTATGCTAATCATCCAGATGGAACATCTCATGCTGGGGCAGCTGTTATAATGAAGGAAAACAATAGACATCATATCCTGCCACCATTCAAACATGCGCACATACAAGCCGCTATAATAGCTGTAGATGACTGGCAGGGATCACTCAATGTGGCTGCAGTGTACTGTCCACCTAAACACCGGAAAGATGAGCATATGTATAATGACTTTTTCCATACGCTCGGATGCAAATACCTGGTAGAAGGAGACTGGAACTCTAAGCACACATTCTGGGGCTCACGACTAACAACAACAAAAGGCCGGGAGCTAAAAAAGTCTATTGACAGTAATAACCTTAGTGTAATATCAACAGGTGAACCAACCCATTGGCCAACAGACTGAAAAAAAATGCCAGATCTTATGGACTTCTTCATCACTAAAGGGATGTCTGGGCTCTATACCAAAGTTCAATCGTGTCTAGATGGCTCCTCAGACCACACACCAATTATCTGCACACTAAGCACAACAGTTATTTACAAAGAACCACGGGAGGCTTTATACAACCGTATAACTGATTGGGAAGCCTTTCGAGAATACATCGAAGATAATGCTAACCTACGCATACCCCTTAAAAGTGAAAATGATATAGACGACACAGCTTGGCAAGTTACTAATTTTATACAAAAAGCAGCATGGCAATCGACCCCATATATAGTATCTAAAACACAAAGTCAGGACATTCCTTTGGAAATAAAATATCTAATTGCAACGAAGAGAAGACTTAGACGACAATGGCATACCAGCAGGAATCGGCAAGATAAAAAAGCGTTAAATAAAGCCCGAAAAGAAATTAAAAGAATTGCTCAAAGAAAATGAAAATCAGGGGACAGATCCAAGTTAAAAGTTCAGAAAGAGGCTAACACACAGATCACGTCTATAATAACAAAACTAGCACCCATCTGATTTTTATTCTATGAAATTAAAGAGGGTTATTACTGTCACAAAGAGAACCTTACAGGGCTAAATAGTGTATCTTTTAACGGTTTGCAACTGTTCCTACTTTTCAATCAATATCAATTCAAATCTTATTAATCTATTTCAATCGTCCAGTTAATGGAGTTCGGTCTACGCATCGCCCTAAAAAAACAAAAGAAATGCATCATGGAGTAGCACTTTGTAGGCGTGTTATACCGTTGAGGGTCACTAGTTTTATCAAGGGGTCAAATACCAGCATATTAGGTATAGCCCTGACAAATGTTAGGAATAAATCATAAACCCGCGGCCCTCGTGTTTATGTTTCACGCAACGCGCGCGTGGCTACTTCCATATTTTTATCGCGTTTAATAACCCTATTTTTCATTTTTAATTTACTTCCTTACAAGTAATTGTTATAGTATTTTTAAGTTTTAATTGCGATTACAAAATAACCGATTTAGGTTTTATAGCACGCCCTTATTTAGTCATTATTTTTGTATAACATTAACTATGCATACAATATATTTGCCGCGTGAGTAATTTTGTATAAACTTGCGAATGTATTTAGACATAGACATTACATTTGTTACTAACAAAACAAAACACACAGAATCATACAAAATAACAATAATCAAAGAAAATAAAACATATGTGCTTTTCACAAGTTTTTATAATTAATCATATTTAAAATAAACATTTTTCCCTGTCTAAATGTATTAAATTTTTCATTTAAAACAGTATATTTTAATGAAAATTGTTAATTTATCGGTTTAATATAAATCTTTAATTCGACAAAAACTAAAACAACGAAAGTTTGAAATTCGATAAAATGAAAAAGCGGCAATTAAAAAAAGACTGTATAATGCCACCTATCTCATTTTCTCCCACGTTAAATCTTATGGATTTATGTTTCTGTCTCTTTTTACTGTCGCTTTTTCCGTTGCATCCGCTTTGAAATCACATCGATTCTAAAGAAGTTTCACTTCAAAAATGAGGGATAATTTTTTTTAGAAAAAGGCGTTTTTTTTTATATAGAACAGGGGGCAAACGGGCAGGAGGCTCACCTGATGTTAAGTGATACCGCCGCCCATGGACACTCTCAATGCCAGAGGGCTCGCGAGTGCGTTGCCGGCCTTTTAAGAATTGTTTTAAATATGTAATGCGTGAGTGCTGGTTGTAATTGTCCCTGGCTCAACATTATACTGAGGAGCAGTGTTCCACAGGGCTCATTCTGTCATAGACTACAGCTAGTTTGTGCCTTACATTTTTTAAAATTAAGTTTACTATTTGATTTACCGATGTTAATGTTCAGATATTGCATAATATCACCTGATGTTAAGAGATACCTACCCCAATTACTAGAAGGTTCGCAAGTGCGTTGCCGTTATCATTTTTATTTGGTTGAATACTATGAATAAACTAAGTCTTACTTAAAAACCGTTTAGTTATTAATAATTTAACCATTACTGATATAATAAAGTTTTCTTTAGTATTCTTACATAAATTTTGGCAAACCGTCTACAATTATAAGTTTTAAAAATTTAACATGAGTAAACTTCTTAAGTGATATGGATTAATATATTATGTACTTTTTGCTCCGAATAAATTCGCCACGACTATATATATATGGCTATATGGCTTAATTATATATTTATATACTTGATACTTGAATTATTCTCAGTTTAGAACAAGCTGGTCGATGACTTGTGGTTTTGTGAATATAACGTTCATAATTTAGGCATTTTATTTCAAACTAACTAGACATGCGACTGTCGTGCGGTTTAATATCGAAATAACTTTGTGGAATATTATTTTCTTCATTTACTTTTTTCAACTTGGTTTAGAGATAGTCTTGTTTATTCGTACGTATAATAATAATTAATAATAATTCTTATCTAAAAAATAAGATATACATTGGGTAGGTGATCTTTTAACACTTATATGAGGTTTATCAGGCCGAAGGTAAGGTTTGGTCTAGTAGTATTAAGAATAGCTTCTTTTCTTAGCTTTCAGCACAGTAAGACGTGAGATCTTATTTTTGGGCATTGGATTTTCTTAACAGGACAGGGCATTGAGCAGACAGGCCACTTAAAGTTACCATGGATAACTGCAGCAACACAGGTTATGTTAGGTAAAGTCCGTTGCCGTCGATTAAGCACGCTCTTCTCTTGAAGGTACCTAAGTCGTGGTATTTGGTAATAATAATAATAATAAGCGCAAAATCACACACATCATGAGCACACCCCACATACACACCATCACGTACATACCCACACTTTTACATCATCACACAACTAATTTAAGCTTAGTTAAATAAATTAAATCACAATTAGTCAAATGTATTAAATAATTTTTGTTTGTTAGTTCCCTTTTATAAATCTTTTTATTATTAAATGTATCAAGTATTCCATCTTTGGCTATATTCTCAGTGTATTTGTATGTAATTATGTATAATTTATGTTAGCTGTAGGAGTACTAAATAAATAAATAAATAAATAATAATAATAATAATAATAATCATCATCATCATTAATAATTATTAGGACTCATTTATTCCCTGATATATATACAAAAATTACATTTTTTCTTTTTCAGGACCTCTCATTGAGTATAGGCCACCTCCAATTGGCTCCACCTCTTTAGGTCCAGGCCTCAGATTTTTTACCCAAGTAGGTGATCTTCCTTTGCCTGACACACGCCGTCGAATTTTTGGGTCTAAGATATGTCGGTTTCCTCTCGATGTTTCCCTGCATCGTTTGACCAAAAGTTATATGCCCATATAAAGTATTCCATTGGTGCAGCCGGGGTTCGAACCTAAGCTAAGGACTTGTCCTCTATCATCAGGAGGCATGGTGAAATAGGAGCACTTACATACGTGGGAACATCCGCAAATCCTAGTCGAAATAACTAACATGTATCAATCATACACATCATATTAAATTAAATTATAAAAATATTCATTGACAATATTAATATTCTGTGGTCATTTAAACAATGATTAGGATTTATTGGTTTCACGCATCAGCATGATCTACGTCGGAGTACATATTAATTGTATTTAATGTGTTTAGTGATCTATTATTATTTATTTTGGTATAATGGGCAATAGTTTGTGGTGTTTTGAAGCAAATTTCGGCAATCAGAGTACATCATTTTTTTTTCTAAAAATGATGGCAATGATGTGCTAAATGTCGGTTTTTATGGACGCACACGTTTAAGTTGTATGCATTACGCTTCTGTACCCACAGAAATCCTTCCGAGACAAGATACGGTGGTAAAACCACGCCCCCAAGTGCTATTAAAGATGTGGGAAGGAACTTGGAACAGCAAGCTTCATACTCACATCGGCCTCTTCCATCTGGTTTGTAGAAGTGAGGGAATGCTTCCAAGGATGCGTCAGGAAGTGTATTCATTATACTACTGACATTTCCAGAAATCGGAAATGCGTTCCGGAATTTTCTTCGAATAATCTATTTCCATATTGTCTTAAAAAGACTGTGGACACAGAAACTCAAAAAAGTTCTTTTTTTTTATAGAACAGGGGGCAAACGGGCTTACTTGATGTTAAGTGATACCGCCGCCCATGGACACTCTTACTCTCGCGAGTGCGTTGCCGGCCTTTTAAGAATTGGTACGGTCTCATTATTCTAAATCTAATGTATAAAATTTTCGTGTCACGATGTTTGTAATTGCTCCTTCGAAACGGCTCGGTTGATTTTCGGGAAATTTTGTGTGCATATCGGTTAGGTCCGCGATTCAAACATTTATTTTTCATACCCTAAGGGCCTGTTTCACAATGTATGGATAAAGTACCAAATAGCTAAGCAACACATAAATTATTCGAAAGATAAAAGTTCCGAATAAGAAACTTCGCGTTTCATATCGAATAGCGCTATCTGACAGTCGTGAAACGCAAAAATACTGTTTATCCTACCAATAAGTAATAAATAGCTTATTTGGAACTTATCCGGACAATTTAGCCTTAATGTTTACGGGTCTACTTCTAAATTTTTATTTTTAGTTTTTAAGACAAAATCTTTTTTGTTCTTCCCAACAATCTCTGGGGTATATCAAAGTGTTCCAAGTTGGTATTTAATAATAGATATCACATTAAGAAGAATCGAAATCCGCTTTGCAGCAACTTTAAATATTATAGTTTCATTACAGAAAACACAAACATTACATTTTGTATTATAATTTTAATATCTAGTCTAAAATATAACGTTCATATCCCGATTAATAATTTCATCAAACAATAACTATTTTGGTTTCACTCTGCAACACAAATAGGTGCGGTTTCGAATAGATTGATGATAGAATTAATTAAATTGTTATTTAGGGTTAACTTCATATTCAAATCATAGCCCCATAATACCTAATTTAATATTATCAGACATTTTTACTATTGATCACAGGCAAACGCCTGCGAGTTTATCGGTCTAAGCTGCCCAAGGGTTATACCATAACATTTGAATAATAATATTAATTATAATTATTTATTATTTTAGTTATAAACAGTTGGAATATAATATGAAACCTAAGAAATAACATAATACATAAAAATATACCTAATAACTAACCTTAAAATTTAATTATTAAAAAATATTATTAAAAGTAGGCCCTTTAGGCAAGGTTCCGAAGATACTGGCAGCGTTCCCCCTTTGAATAGCCAGACTAATTCTTTGTCCAAGGTAGCTGCCAGCTCTTCGTTCTCCTGTCATGTCGACTAACCTTTTTGATAATTCCCTAAAAAGCCTTAACGCGCTAGGACCCCACGGACCAAGGGTCTCGACACCGAATGGGACAAAATCATAATATTAATTATCTTTATTTCTTCTCTCACATATACATACAAGGTTATAATGATTAAAACTAACATTTGAAAGTGTATGTGAGAGACTGGTCTCTGTAACGGGAGACCTGAGTGACAGATAGCCAGCCTCTCCACCACCGGACCGGAACACGTACAATGAATGTAAAGTGCGTTGTTGGCTTTTAATCTTGAACTAAATTAACATGTAAATAACTTAGTATACTTATACTATTCTAGGTCTAGGTATTGGTTTCAGAATTTTGTTCCTGATTTTGTAAAAGATGAGCCTTTTTGTGCCTCACACGCGACGTCGATTTATTGAATCGTTCGTCTCGAAAAAAGGTATTCCAGTTTCCTAGCGTAATTTTTTTACACGTGGTTATTGACTCTATCGAATTTATTTATTATAATATTTAATCATCCTTTTCAAGATGATATTATAAACAAAATGAAGAGCTATCAATTGCACCTGTCGAAGTGCTCAAACTATGGAGAAGAGCTTTTTATAGGCTTTTATATTTTAGAACAATAGCCAATTTGGACAGTGATTTGAACAATGCCTCACTTTTAAAGTTTCGTAAGTTAATATTCGGTGAAATGGCAATACTGAATCATTTTCTTGATAAACATCTGAAAGTCATATAAATGTCATCTAAGAATCTTTTGTTTTTCAATGAATATTTAAGTAAAAATAATTTAATCATACCAAATACAGATTATCTGATATATCTGGAGCAGTTTTAGTCAATTTCAATATAATACCGAGGTAGTATACATATGCCAAAATTCGAGAAAAAGATGCCATCGTGCTAATAGCGACATACAATTGAGTTTGTCTAATAGCATATTACGTAATTTCAGTCCAGTCCTATAGGACGTCTGTGTTAGATGTTTGGGAAAATCTTAGAGGTTGGCTAACGCAACATCATCATCATCTCTTTAATGGACCTATAAGGGATGAGGTTCCGCGCTCGTTGGTATTCCTTTACATCCAGACCGAATATGACAGCACTAAAATTTCATCACAACTGCACTGCCAGTAGGTTATACGCGAGTTGTCTTAATTAAAATAAATAAAGAAAAATTGCTAATTTTTTATCGCAGTACTATTTATAAAAGTAATCGACTTTGCGGTATAGGCCTCCGAGATCCAGTTTAGTGCCAAGCTCATCCATCCTGGGCCAAATCTGAGCAAAATATCCTTCAACTCCTCTTTGGCCGACCTTTTTTTATATAATAGGGGGCAAACGGGCAGGAGGCACCTGATGTTAAGTGATACCCATGGACACTCTCAATGCCAAAAGGCTCGGCCTTTTAAGAATTGATACGCTCTTTTCTTGAAGGACCCTAAGTCGAATTGGTTCCGTAATACTTCAGTTATCACCTTTGTTACGTATGTAATTTAGTAAACCAAAACCAAAACGCCAATGTAATTTTATGCACTGCTAACGATAATTTTATTAATAAATCTGAGGCTTAAAACCATTTATGGCGGAGGTTACTGGTATATTTGTATTGTACAGACAAGTTATATATTTATATAATAAATAGGAATTATATTTTTCTTTAGTAACGTTTTTTAGTCTCCCGTTTTCGGAGCCTGTGAAGTTTCGGGTCTGTAAGGAACCTTACTGGGTAGGACCTTACTTGATTGCCTTCAGAATTTCGTGCCATCCATTCTAAAGGTCACCATAAGCTTTTCTAACTTATCCGGATCTCTGCGTGCTATATGTCCAAAGAAGCTTGAGGGCCTTTGACACACTGAAGAAAGATCAGATGTTTCTTGTGGATAAATTTTAATGATAGAAATACCGAAAAAAAAAGAAATATGTTAAGAATAATAAAGTAGTTTTATATTTACAATTTTCACAGTGAAAAATAAAATTCAGCTTTAATTTAATAAAAAATATTATGACCCAACACAATTCTTTGCTTAGATTGTATTTTATTAAGATTAAATTCTAAATAAGCTTTGTTTTGCTGCACGTAAACGATAGCAAGATAAACAAGCAACTGATATACTTTGTCATTAAAAGGATTTTCACAAAGAATATTCTAAACTAATATACATTACTTTATTAAAACAGCTATTTACCTAGCGTTTTCAGATTAAATCTATTTGTTTTATCATTCTTAACTATAGATAAATTGGTGAACAGACTTCCGTCACGTGTTACTTTTAGAAGTAATAAGTATTTTTCTTTTGTTTAACTTTAGCGCACTTAGAAAGAAAGTTCGTCGCGGCCAGGAGCCTACAATACGCCTATATTAACTATAGTTAAATATATAATTATCTACATATTGCCTTCTTATTTGTATTAAGAATAACAAAAACAATTACTGGAAGTTTATTAAGCCTTCTGACAAATTGCATAACATATGGTTCTTACTTTAAAAGAACTTCGGAAGAATATTTTATAAATACCGCATTACCTGAAAAAATCGCTTCACGGAAAGCAAGTACCTGTGAAATAAATAAATACATCAATGGCGCTACAATATTTTGTCTGGGCCTCAGATTTATCCTGACGCATGCCCTCGAATGTTTTCTTTTACCGTTCGATCGATGTGCTCATAGAAATCCATTGGTGCTCAGCCGGGGATCGAACCTACGAACTCAGGGATGAGAGTCGCACGTTGAAGCCACTAGGCCAACGCTGCTCATACCTATCTATGTATGTATGTTTTATTTAATACTACGTAGAAACATAGTAAAAAGATATATGTTGGAATATTTGAAGGATTAAACATTTATATCAATTATTTTACCTTGTTGTTTACATCACTATAACCTTAGAAAAAACACTACAGTTGGTGGAATTTAAAAATGATAAAATGTATTTTAGTAAAAAATCACATAGAAAAATTAATATCTAAAACAGCAAATTTCTTTTAATTAAAAAAATAATGACAGCAAAATTTGAAATATCTAACTTATGAATCCACCTGAAACTGATTGAGTAAATAAAATATGATTAACTTGATTAACATTGATCGAAATATTTTATGGTACAATATAAATCCCAACCAAATAGAAATAAATTACCAAGGCGCACAAATATTTAATAAAATGCCTTGCAATTTTAAATTAATAAATTATGTGTATTAACAAATAAAAAAATCCACACATATTACATATATATGTCTATAAAAATTTAATATAAATTAATACCTACTATTACTACTATTTATTTATATCTGTGAACGAGCGTCTAAGAAATTATTATGATTCATTAGTCACACAATGCATGTTGTAATAACGGGGCGACCTATCTGCACTTTTCTAAAAAGTATCGTTCATATTAAAAAGCCCACCTCACATTTAACGAACCCAATAAATGATGTTACGATATCGAGGTGTCAAATCCGATCGAGATATTTTCCACGTACTACACTTGGGACCCTCACAAATCTGCCACGTTTGAATATTGACCCTTTCTACTTATAAGTCAGTTGACCCGAATTTGGGTGAATTTTCTTTTACACGAACGAATGTTTAATATACGCTCCATTATTAACTCATCGCCCTTTGAGATTAGGTCAGGTAGCGATTATATTTACAAACTAGTGACCCGCCCCAGCTTCGCACGGGTGCAATGCTGATGAAAATCAGGTTTTTATTATGTATTGTTATTTCCGTCGCTGGAAAGCTCCGATAATATACGCGTTCGATCGCTGCTAAATTAGCTGTAATTGGCTGAATGAACTGAAAAATGAAATGAAATGAACAATGTATTCAAGGTATTTAATTGGTTAAGGATTAATGCCGTATTGGTTAAAATCGCTTCGAAAATTAGCCATTATTTGTCGTAAAAAGTAAATGACAAAAAAAAGTTATTGTGGGTTATCCATAAGAGATAGACATATACCATCATGGACTTTTCTGTTGACCTTTTCAATGTGTACAATACTTAGTACATTATTTTGATAAAACTCGTAGGGTTCAGCCTGCGTTTGCAATGTAACCGGAAAAAATGTAATTATTAACGACATCACATTAGAAACCTCAGAAATAACAGTACTTCTCCACTATTTAATGGATGTTATTATACATATAAACCTTTCTCTTAAATCACTCTATCTATTTTAAAAAACCGCATTAAAATCCGTTGCGTAGTTTCAAAGATTTAAACATACAAAGGGACATAGGGACAGAGAAAGCGATTTTGTTTTAACTATGTAGTGATGAAGCATTGGGTGCAACAAGTGCGTATGTCGTAAAATAGAATTTCGCGAAAATTGATAATGAAAAGTTCAGTCTTATACTTTTTTAATACTTATTATTTGACTTACATTAATTTTATTATTTAATAGTCCCATAATTTAGCAACAATATTAAGGTATTAATACAATTTTAAAGTATTCAGAAACATTGTAAATTCAACTGTTTTTATTAATATATAATAATATAAGACTCAACTATCATGACATGAATCATAATAGTCGAGTCTTATGTAAAATTCCTTTTAATGTGTGGAAAAATATGCGAACTTTAGATTGTATCACCGTAATATTTTTGCACCATATTCTTACAAATAAATTACTTAGTAGGCAAAATTATTATTGAAATAAACTTATAATGTTGATAAGTCCCGCTTAAGATCCTTTGTATTGATACGTAAATGTCTCTACTAATATAATATTAGGAATACTAACCTTACCACACTAGTAAGGTAATTAACTAATAATCTTGTAAGTAATAAAAAAAATGTGTCACTGAATAGTTAATGAACGTTTTTAAATACACTATATACAACTAATTTAAATCATCTTTCAAGAAAAGACAAATTTATAAAACGTCTGCAACGCACTTGCGAGCCTTGCAGTGTAAGTATAAATGTTAAGAAAAAAAGTATGATATAAAAACATGTCTTTTTTCTCGTTTGCCATATAAAAACTTATACGTAAATAATTGTATTTAATTTTAATTTAGAAAAATAAGTAAAGATAAACTGCTACTACTAAAGGCTGTGTTTATTTTAAGAGGCATAAAACGGTAAAAGCCTCTAAAAATGTCGAACGGGGCACGTATAAGCAATATTCGGTAATGTTCTGACAAAATATATTTATTGGGTCACGTATAGACGTTGACTCATAATTGGTGTTTTCGGGAAATTTAAGGGGACAAGTATGAAGACTGGAATGATAAAAGAGTTTATTATATTTTCATAACAAGGGATAGTAAAGCAAACGTGAAGAAAGCAATTTTTTACCGGATTGAAGCTATGTATTATTGTAAACTTATAATTAATTAACATAATTTTATCCCACGTTTCGCGTGCTTTACAGCGTGCTTACACGGTGATTGAAGACAAAAGGTGGTGAATGTAGCTAGCTTCAATCAATGTTTTATTTAAATGTGTAAAAGCTATGTTAATAAAAGACTATTTATCGCGGCTACAAATGGATTTTGATTTTGATGACTATAGTAAAGACACTGTTAGAAATCCGGCATGTCTAAGACCAAAAAAACTACACGTATCAGGCACAGAAGACTGATCACTTGCTTGTCTAAATCAAATAAAAAAAATCTCGTTCGTGTTCGTTTCCATACCTTGCGAAACCTATGATTTTTTTATGCAATTAGTAAGTCTGAGAATCGGCTACGATCTAGATTTCAATCTCTTAGTTATAAAAAATATATATATTTTTTATTGAAGTAAAAAAAAGGTTTTCTAGAAATAATATATCCATGGCAAAACGACGTTTGCCGGGTCAGCTAGTCGTTTAATAAAAATTTCTAAAGCGGATACAATCTTCGGCCAATATGTTGGTTTATAGCAACATTGGACAAAGTGTTTAAAAAAATCACTACTAGAGATTCAGATCAAGGGTAGAATACAAATTACCATCCATATCACTTTGACATTCGTCGTTCACAACTGAGCGTTTAAATGTTTGCACACCATCACGGTGGAATAACAATTCGACTTGGGACTCTTCAAGAAAAGAGCATACAAATTCTTAAAAGGCCGGCAGCGCGCTTGCGATTCTTCTAGTAGTGTGAGTTGGCGCGTCCAATCTCCTTCATGCCCGTTTGCCTCTCGTCACATAAAAAGAAGGCTTCGAATTTGGATTTGCCAAACATGGTATTTCTATATGTATCCTTCTATTATATTCTCATTGAGAAATCAGTAACTTTGTTAATAAATGTAATAACGCTAATTTACATTAAGAATAAATTGGGCCAAGGCGTCTTTTTCCTCGTAAATTTAATAACTCCAATTTAAGTAATTATTTATAATCTAAAAAATACTTAGAGATTTTTTCAGTCTCAATTTAAATATATGAGATTACATTTGTTTAATTATGTTTTGCTCAGAAATCCCGAAAACATCTAAGAAGCACACAAACCATACAGCGACGTAGGTAGGCAATCCAGTGGTATTTTAATTAATACATTGCTTTCTTTAGTATTAAGGTAACAAAAAATACTGGAATATTAATTTGTTTACCTAAAAAATCGATTTTTCTCAAATTTCCTCCCACAAAATCAAACTCTAAACCCGAAAAAATCGCCAGTAAAATCATTATATATTCACAGACTAGCTCAAATTAAATATTAAACATATTTAGCAATTCACACACTACAGCATTAAATTTAAATTATACAATTAAATATTAAAGCTACACGCGAGGCCTAAGGACTTCGTAAAGTTTTGCCTCGGACTTCAGTCGTAGCGATAACGTCGTAGTGGGCAAACGTGTGATCTACTCTTGTTTCTCTTGGGATTGCGCGCGAAACACGACGATAGCATGTAAATTTTTTATCTGTACTTACATGTGTCCTCTATGGTTTATTGGCAAGGAGGTGTATGTAAAACTGTTCTGTGAAATTTTTAGAATTCACAGTGACGTGCCTCGATTTTAAATTGGTATGTATGTCTAAAATAATCTAGAAGATAAAGAATATTTTTATCATGTCTTGCTTTTTGGCTACAAATTTAATCGTTTAATTTAAAAGAATTCGAATGTTCATAATAAAAAAATAAGTATATTTTTTTAATATTTCTACGCATTTAAGTAATGGAAATGAACAAATTGTGACTTGATTTTGATAACTTTGAATTCTGTTTAAAAATCTAAAATCACTTTATTTCGTAATAGATTCATTATATTCAATTTATCAGTTCGATGTAGAAAATATAAGACGTCGTATGGTTTACCTATCATTACATCTATGGTCTATATTATTAGTACGCGAAAGTTAAATCTTTGTAAATTTTTAACACACTACTTTAATGACACATTGACATTTATCTTTGACAATTCAGTAGACAACTGTATATTTAATCGCCTTTAATTATGGAGGTATAATCTGCCGTAATGAAACCGTAATTAAATTTCGAATATAGAACACTAGGAGACTTCTGGTATATATTGTTTTAATGGCAACAGTTTTTACTTTATGCCCGCTCCTAGTATATTAATTTGTTTATAACCTTTAAAAAAAACGTAATTTATTCAGAGTTGCCCACTTGAAGCGTAGATAAAATATCAGAGTTTCCAATTTAATAAGCCGAGGTATAAATATTAAAGGCCGCACAAAATTTACGAGACAAGTTAAGTAAAAAGTTTAATATCTCTTTTGATAGTAAAAAATTCACCCCTCGAGCAGCTTTAGGGATGTATCGAGAAAAGTTTTTATTGACGATACTTACCTAACCGCAATCTTAAAATTTTTTGTGTTAAAATTAAGAAGCGCTTTTAAACCCGTAACAGATTTTATAGTTGGAAATTATCTTATGATAAAAGTAGTATTTTTATATTTTATAAATAACTAGCTGCCCCCGCGAACTTCGTTTCTCCTTCGTTTCACAAAATAAATTTAATTGATACTTTAGCCTCAATAACCCGTGGTAACCATGATATTGAATTGTAGCTTATATGACACGTTTGTCGGTTTACCATAGCAGTGCCTTCTATTGATTACTTACTCAATTCAGTCGAAAAGTATCGACAATTATTATATTTACGACGATAATTGTCACTGTCAATTAATTATAGACAAATAATTTGCAATAAAATAAAATTGCGACTATAATTAAAGATCTAAGCTATCCTATCTATCTCTTAAGTTGGAGCAGACTACTCACGTTGTGCCAATTTAATTTAAAATCGGTTTAGTAGTTTCGGAGTCCATCACGGACAAACATCGTGACAGGAGATTTATATATTATATCAGATTATTTCTTTAGACTTCCGATGATTTCCCGTACTTGTATAAACATTTAGTACCGTAACTTTAGCTGTAAACCGAACCACGCAGGGTTGAGCCCATAACCGATTTCAAAATTGCTTTTCCCTACATGACTAAAGTTGAAGACAAGCCTTATCAAAAGTTACATCAATCAATGGAAATAATTATCCGCAAATTCTCAAGTTTGTAACTCCAGTGGTTTAGCGTCTACAATGATGAATCAAAACAAGAATTTTAACTCAACACATTTTTTTAAATATTTAAATTTAAGAAAGAAACTACTTATAAAAGTAAGACCGTATTTAAGTCATTTGCCTTTTTCCCTTATTTAATATTCTTGTTTATGTAAATATAGTGTTTTTTTTTTCACTGAAGTCATAAAAGACTCATTACTGTTATTATGTAAAATGATGATGTCTCATACAAATAATGCTTTGAAATGACAGCAGTATAATATTTAGTATTTACTAATCATCTAAGTATGTACGCATAAAAAAACTTATTTTTTTAATGACCTGGAAATCCCAAACGTTAGGCTACATGTAAATTGGTGACCATTATAGGATGTTAATCGATACGAATGCGGCGTTAACCGTCCAGGAGACTTTGATAGTTCAATTTCATCACAGTTACACACACGTACGAGTCTACGAATTTGCTTAAAAAAAGGCTATATTTGTTCAACTACTAATGAGCCCCTTCTTGTCATGTAATTTACATTTAACATTCATTGAACAATGTGTGTTTTGTTTGTTTGCAGAAGAATTTATTACATACATGTTTTGTGATGAATTAGGCATTAAATTTAGTATTCTTATAAAATTTCAAAAGACATTTAAACTCGCAATTTAATAATTATTAAATATAAAAAGTACATTGGCATTATTATATATAAATATACATTCATCAAAGTTGTAAAAGCTTCGATAAAGCTCTCCATTAATAATGTGTTAGCGCCCATTATACATCAAAATGAGCGTTTTAAAGTTTACATGTATAACCCGTTGACTAAATTAAATTATTATGTACCTAAATACAATGCGTGTAATTATAATGATCACTGCGTTTTAAGAGAAATATTTTTTTAATTTAATTTAATTTAAAGTGATTGTATGATAGCGATGTGGTTCTTTAATTCACCTTATACACACACCAAGTTTTACTCTTTTATCAATACAAAATAATGATATATTTTAATAACAATGTGTCAAACAATAATTGAAATTTATTTTAAATACACAACTTCTAATTAAATGCTCCACCATAGTGCACTATGGTCACGCAACTAAAACCTGTGTCATAAAACACACCTTTAATAATATTTTTGTGTAAGTCACATTTTACGTCCACAAACTTCCACCCCAAAGGCTTCACCCCATTCAATCAAATATCAACCATAATTAGCATGCACTTTGACACGCTATCTTAAATTTAACTTTCGTTTAATTTAATTAAATATTGATATGAATAATTTTGTTGCAATCCACAATGTTTGTAGTACCGATGAAAATATGAAATTCAATTTTTATTTAGATGACTAGAACTTATAATACTTTTTTCTATCAATACATATTTTAACCGATTGGAATACAAAGGGGTATCACTTTGATTTGTGATATTAATGGAATATTTGAATGTATTGGAACTATTAGAGCTCGTAAATATACGTATATATGTATGTTTGTCGCGTATACGTGTTTCCAACAGGGGACAGTTAAAAATTCACAAATATCAGTTCAGTAGTACATACAATGTAATCTGTTTTATATTTTTAACTAATCTTAATTACGTTTATTTAATATCAGTTCATGTCTAGTATAAAGCGTATAAAACATAAATACTTCACATACTTTGTGCAAGTGTGAAATGAAATAGTAGGATTAACACAAAATATTTTAGTATTACATCCACTCAAAAATGTAGGGTTAACCATTAAACATTATATTAGAGAACTGTTAATGAACATTACCTTAGTTTAAGATATTCACTAGTATTGTTACGAATTAAGTCAACATATTACTTATTAGCCATAGGCTGGATTGTAATTCATGCATGTCACACTATTTTGTGTGAACTTTATTGTAGGAAAAAATTGGCCTTTACTAGACATTTGGATGTTAATATTTGGTTGTAGTATAGGTGAATTATATAAAAAGCTGTTGTTGATAAGAGATTAAGAGCAATTTGAAATTAGGTTATAAATATTGTTTGTTCTCTTGAGGTTATCAAGTAGCGATTGTCAAAGATTAAGTATCTACGCAAAATACGTTTTAATACCGATTATAACTATTATGTTTATTTATTTACACTTAAATGTATTGGGTTCTTTAGAAGATGGAATACGTAGCTCTCCAACTAAATACTTTTTCTTTATTTTTACTAAGAAAAGTTATATAAAAGTTGTGTGGTACATATCGAATTAAGAGAATTAGATTTGTATAGAAACTTATACTAACATACATTTATTATGAGCATTTTTTTTTAACGATATTTGTGCCTGTGCTTAGTAATTTAATGGCGTTGTGTATGATTTCTTATTTGGACTTTGGACGTATTACGTCATCAACAGATTTTCATGGGTTTATACTACCAAAGCTATTATATGTGGTAATGTTAGCACATAAAACAGATTCTAATTGTATTATTCTATATGTATAGTTAGACACCTAATTGAGGGCAGTACCCAAAGCAAAAAAAAAAAAAATCTAATAGCTGCACAATAAAACGTCACCCTAAATCCTTTCACAAAGTTATAACAAAAATTAAAAAAAATCACACAGCCACAATTTACAACTAAAAAGCGTCCAATATAGGGAAATCACCGTCCGTGTCTGACCTTTTATATGATTAAATCAATATAAATGCCTTCCTTAAATTAATAGTAATAAAATTAAAATCATTACTATAAGTGAGCTAATAATTCATAGAAGTCATTACATTAATCGTTTACATTCCCATAATGCGCACCGTTAAAAAAACTTAACAACCGTACACTAAGTTTTATGAGTGAAAATCACAGTCGCGGAAACTGTATTAAAAAGGCTTTTTGCCTTGTAAAAGTCATTACGATTCAAATCAAAGTACGTAAATAATATATATGCTAAATTCATATCAATTACCTTTCATACATCCACGAACTAGTCATTTGGGTTAATCAATTATTTGTTGACACCTTACAAGAAGTTGCCTTTCACATAATTTAATGTTCTGTAATTGTATGTATATCTATAGATATGGTATGCAATGCTCTATTGGACATAAGAAAGGTTGAGATTCTGGAAGGAGTTGGGCTGGTAATTAACCAGCCAAACCTTCAGCCCAGTGTTGACCCAGAAAAAGAAGCCAAAGACTTATAAAACCCATTTGGGCAAAGGTCATGTATGATTATGTGTATCATGGACGATGTAAATGATTATCTGTATTGTGCTTACTCGTTGATTGTTGAGCCTAAGACATGTTTATCTCACGTCCATTCATTTGTTAGCCCTAAAAGCCTTTAATACAGTGTTTCAGAACCTATTTTGTGCCTTATACCTACGACTAAAGTTCTATATGGGTAGACATACATATTTTTCAATATAAAATAATTAAATCGTCTAATTAAGAAAGAAATATACGTTTTAGGAAAAATCACCAGGCAATTGTTTTCAAAACACCATAATGAATTTTCAATACTGAAAAACTGAAATTCAAATTTCAAATAATTTTAATACATTTTCTTAAAGCGCTTCATAACCATCAAATTGCACCCAGTGGAGCGTGCGCCCCACGTTGGAAAATACTGAATAGTTAAGTTAGTTAATTTAAAGGTTTCCAAATCATACACATTGTAATGCTATATTAAATAAACACATTCTATTTTTTTATTAATTTAATATAGATTTCAATAATAGTAAATGTGAACATGATATTTATATTCCATAGCATAACACCCGATGCATGTTATATGTTATGTATAACAAATTGTTTAACTGAAACTCACCGGAATAATAAAAATTAACTTAATATCCATAACCACAGTCGATGGGTACAGTACTGATAGGTTTTATGGAACAGAGTTATAAAGCCATAAAATTGTCTTCTTGTACTGTACTCTTAGTGGCATAGAAAATACCCTATTAATATATACTAATAATAATAATTAATATATAATAATAATAATACTACCGCTTAATATAGATTCATATTGTTATTTTTATGCAAGTCTATCCTAACATTTTAGCCAGAATTGAATTCACAATGCAGAATAAATATTCTATTGTTAGCTAAATTGCATTTGAATGTCACCGTCACTTCGTAGCACACTACACTTATCTCAGAAAAAATGGATTAAAATACACGAAGTATATATATTTTTTCTGCTGTAATATGACAGTATTAATCATAATTTTTTTCTTTTATAGAACACGGGCACATTTATTTATTAAAACTCTGTAACCTTCTATATTCTACACAATTTTGAAGTAAGTAAAATAAGCAGTAAGGACATCAGGCCTAAAACAGCCAAGATTTTCGCAAGTTTTGTAATGCGCATATTGGATGGAAGATCAATTGAATCATAGGTACGGTTTACGCGTTTAAGTCTAGAAAAAAAACAGATTTCTAAATATGCTTCTTAATCTTCTTTTTTAACTACCTTCTATAATGCCCAGAGAAAGCCGACATTTTTATTTTCTTTTTCATATATACATATAAATAAACATAATATAAACATACATAAATATAAACTAAACTTAAAAAGTAAGTTTAGTTTTTTTTTGTTCCTCTTTAGTTTTGTCTTATTTACTATATGTATTCTGTATTTTTAAACTTCTTGCTTACCTTACCTTGCCTTACAACGGTTGCCTGAAAGAGATCAGTCGAATGCGAAAAGGCCACCAGCTGATTGATGCTGAGTCGTGATTCGGCATCAAGGCGGACGCTCAACAAATGAAAAACTACGATGCTCTCAGAATAATGTATTTTATATTTTGAAACAACAATAAATTTAATGACAATTAAAACGAGTCATGCAGTGTACAAAGCACGCAAGCTGCAATGTTAGTTTAAACAACAATTTAATCATTCTAAAATTGTCATAATTAAAAGTGATTCAGTCCGGCTAAAGCTTCATTAAAACGTTTTAACTCCACTTTCAATAATTGCAAGTTGTTTTCTAAATCAACACACAGACGGATTTTTATGTTGTGAACTCTGAGGTTTATACAGAGAAAAATTCACAGAACAACCTAAAAAGATTTCATTCCGGAAAACCAAACAGTCTCTGGGATAGCATAGCAAGATGTTCCATGTTGGTATGTACTAAAAATTAATTAATGATTAAATCACATCAAGGAGAAACGAAGTTCGCGGGGGCAGCTAGTATTATTATAATATACCTAGTCCAACTTCAAATTATGGTCAGTTTTAGAAGCAATTTTGTGTTTAACAGGACTTATAACCTGACTATTTACTTATTATGGTGCGGTACACATTAGCCTTTCATTAACATTTATAATCTTAGTAAGATATTGGTACCATATATCTAATTAATAAGCATAAAACCAATACAAATTCAACAATGCAATACAACTTTAACAATACAGAAACGTTTAAAAGCTAAATTTTCACTTAAAAGCGATCTATAAATCATGGTTTGTATGTATAAAGGTTACAAAGCTTTTATTCGCTTAATAAATGACTTTCATAGCACTCGGGGCATTGAAAGTTCTGTCTTGTAAATTAATTCTAGTTAGGCGACAGGTAAGGCTAATCACCAGCTCGCCTGACTGCTACTTGATTAAAATTATACTTAAAATTGTTTTTCTTAGAAATACATATATAGTGTATACATAATTTTTTGTCGTTATAGGACGTTTTCGTTATATGGAGTGAACAAAAAAAACCAAATTAATAAGAATTTTTAATACAAGAATTGATGACTTAGTTCAAAACGCCTTCCAACGTCACTTTTCTTTTCTCCCTTTTCAATCGCACGTATCACACAAATTTTTTCGTCAACACTAATCGCTTTCCGTTTACTGGCCATGTTAACAGTTTCAAAGTAGGTTTACGACTGATAACAATGACTAGAAAACAATGCGTCATACTGCACGTGTACGTGTATGCGTGCAAGTTACCTGATAACATAACATAAACAATAATACCAATAATAAATATTTACTGTCTACAAATATGAACACATTTCTTCGTAATAGAGAATGGCGTATAGCTATAAAGAGTGTTTCAATATGTGAGTTTTAACCCAAACCAACCAACCCAGTCCCTATAACCGACGTTATAGGGACTATCGTTATAAAGTGTAACGTTATAAAGAGTTTACACTGTATGTATAAATGAATCCCTATTTCTCTTGGTCACGGCATCACGCGTGAACGGCTGGACCGATTTCGCTAATTCCTTTTTTATTGTGTTTATTATTGTCAGGAAAAGATTCTTGTTAATCTAAAAAACTCAAAAAAATCGCGGAAAATTAGAAAATTTAAGAATACTTAAGCAGCATATTAATATGTTACGATACTTTTGTCATGATAGCAAAATCTGTTCCCGTTTCGGAATACTATTTATATATGCGCCAGAAAAACAAACAAAGAATGTTGTGTATCAAAAAGCATTACAATAATAATCACTTTGCTTCTGAAATATATTTTAAATTCTATTCATAGTTAAGACAGGACAACGTCTGTTGGGTCCGCTAGAAATTAATAAAAATGATTCAAAGTCAAAGTTAAAAATAATTTATTCATATAGGTAACATAATGTACACTTATTAACGTCATAAAAAAGAGAAATAAACAATCAATGAATCTTATTTTACATTTACTGCCAGTTCTCAAATCAAGGGCGTAGAACTGGCAATACACTCTCCGCCACTGTTTTTATGATTCGCAAAGAATTGTGATTTAGAGGTTATGTAGATGGACGATGATATTCATTAATATATAAACTAAGTGCTCCATAGATTCCGAGACTGGTAAGTCGCCGTTATAAAACATTCATTGCGGTCTCGTTATTTTTCTTCTATTTTATTTTATGCTTTCTACATTTCTATTTTTATCATAATAATTACGGTAGGTACGCACATAATTTCTGTAAAGAAATTCATTTGTATCAAATGAATGATTGTAGAGTATGATGCTGAGTAAAGAAAGAGCTGGTCACGACTAATTACCACCTAGTGAGAACCATAAAAAGTAATTTTGGTTATAACCGTAGGTAGACAAAAAGTTATGCATTTTACTTTGTTGTTATAGTCTGTTTTTGATTTTTTTTACTTGTAGACACGCTGATACTTCTTAATGTATGTAAAGATTCTAACTTTAGGCATTTTATTAGCGAAAAACGCGCAAACATGTGTCTTCTTGGGGTTAAATTGGACTAGATTTAGTCTACCCAGTCCGATACTCTACTAAGCAGAGTTTCGACTTCAGACACAATATTGTTCCTGTATTCATCGACAACTCTCCGAGACATATCTGCCCGATCAGTGTAAAGAGTGCCCAGTGCTGTTATCAGCATTCGTTGCTGACTTGCAACGTATCTTTGCCTTGTGGGACACCAGTACTCACAGGTTAAAGGTCAAAACAAGCTCCGTCGATGACGACCTTGATGTTCCGATTAGCGAGAAGCCAGTTGCATTAATTCTCAGGAGGACAAATGCTGGAAGCTTCGAGAGCAGTGCTCTGTGGCACACCCTATCGAAGGCTTTCGCTATGTCCAAACTTACTGTCAGCGCTTCCCCCTTGGACTTGATTGCTTATGCCCATCTATGTGTAAGGTATACAAGGAGGTCACCCGGTGAGCGAACACGACGAAAGCCGTACTGAGAATCGCAACTCAGCTGGTGGTCGCTTAGATACCTCAGAAGCTAGCTATTTGTAATGGATTCCATTATTTTGGAGAATAAGAATGTTATAATTACAATTACATTACAATAGAGCGTGGTTACGGTGCCAAGAGGTATTTCTTTACTAATTTGTTGTTTTCTTGTGTAAAACATGAAGTCTTCAGTTATTTTGTATATTAGTTAGCCGTCTAAATATAACCCGATATTTTTATGAAGCAAATAAACAAAGGATTACTGAATAATATTAAAAGCCTACGCTTGATTAGGTATAAATCTTGATTTATTAGTAGTATTTTCGGTCAGGTTTTCATAAATATCATATAAAAAGATTCAATCTCCTTACCTTTGAATAGGTTTATCTTTGAAATTCAAACTAATTTTCTTACGGACGATTTGTAAGGCTTTGTTCTTGATAACTTCTAAAAGATCTATTGACAATTTATTTTAATCAAATTCAATGTAAAATTGTTCAGCTGTTACACATAAAAATATAAACATCTTTCAGTTAACCAAATTGAAGACCACTTCGACCACTGAATGAATGATTAAAACAATTCGTGCCATTTATCGTTCTTTGAAACAAATCGATACATTTTAAAACGTTTACCTATTGTCATCGACTTACAAGCGTGAAGTTCGCCCGCTTCCCATTCGAATTTATATCGTGTTTTCAAATTGTGGCTACAAATTTTAGCCGGCAATTATAGTATAGATTCACAAATTATAGCAATTTTGCGTACCCAGAGAGACGATGAAATTCCGAATTCAAACCGCTTATTCATCGAAATCGTTAAATCGACACATCAATTTATCACAACCACCAAATACAATTCGCAATACGTTTACTAATGAAGCTATTGTACCAATCGTTTTTACACAGCAATTAACTTCGAATCTCAATGTGGTCTGTTTAATCACTCGGCACTGCACTTGTACTGCTTGACACTTGATTTGGTGGGAGCTATTAGCGTATCGATGTAGTCGATTCTAGTTCGAGTGCTCTTGACTCGATTAGGACCGTTATTGATTTTGATAATTGTACCTTTAAAATTGCTGTATGGGTGTTTAGATATTAACAGAGTAGTTGGCCTGGTAGCTTTAGCGTGCGACTTTCAACCAAGATCGTGGGTTCGATTCCCAAGCGCCGATGGACTGAAACTCAAACTCAAAATATCTTTATTCATATAGGTAAACAAATACACTTATGATATTCAGAAAAGAAGTTAAATTAATTATCAAGAGCGTAGAGCGGGCTTAAAGAACTGGCAAGAAACTTTCCGCCACTATTTTTAATCGCCAATTTTATTTTTTGTTTTACACAAAGTCTGTAAACAGCTGCAGCCATTGCACCATGGTTCACATGACATCTTAAGTGATAAATAATAGTTATATAAATTAAAAAAATTGTCTAAGATCCTCTATCAGCAGGAGGCATGGTGAAATAGGAGCACGCACTTTCATACTTGTGGGAACAACACGCAAATACATAGTCGAAATAACTAACATCACCGCATACACGACATCAAGGGTAGCGTAAGTACAGAATGTCTATATTAACTAGCTATATGACATCGGTCAGTATTAATTACCAACTCCATTTGGTTACCCCAGCACCTATATCGTGGCTGATGTATAATTATCCTCAACTTGGCATTTAAATATAGTGACGAGGCAAGAAAAATTCAACTTTGACATAATTCGTATGTAATTAATACTACTTTGTGATTCGGAATATTTTATATAACATTCTAAATTTACATCAAATTAATTATTTGTTTTAGTTTTTAACTTTAAATACAAGAAGTATTTCATATATCAATAGTTTTAATACTACTATAACTAACGACAGTTACGTTACGTCTACAGTGACGTAAATAGGAGGTTATTTACGTAAGCCTAACTATTAAAGGTGTGTTACATTTAATTTCCGTTAGAAATTAGTGAAATAACTATTAAACCAGTTTTAGTATCAAGTATGTAGTCAGTCATACTATATCGGATTGTTCCTCTTGCCAAACGACTACTCTGAGTCGAAACACAATTTTTACGCACAAAAGGCCCTTACAACATTTAATCTTTAAAGTCTTCGCACTTAAAGGCCAAACATACAATTGCTTTTAAAACGACATTGCGTCCAATGCCCATAATCTTTAAACTTATGACACAAAAACCCTTTCCATGTATGAATATTGAATAAAACTTAATATTGAATGTTAGAAAGCACGCTTTTTCCATTTCAACCGTAAAGATAACGCCTGTCTAAATAAATATTGTGCGAAAGTTAAACTGTATACGCGACGTATCGTCCACTGTTTTTATTGTACTGCCAGTAGCTGGGACAGTGCAGTTTGTGGAAAATGTTTTATGTATAAAATCTTCTTTATCGTTTATTTATCACACTACAACATTAATTTCCCAGTGCAATATGATGCAAAAATTTGTGTTTCTTTGTTGCATGAGTAAGTAGGTTTTGGATCTGAGATACGTTAGTTCACGTAATGATTTTTTTGAAGTGAAAGTTCTTTACGCACGCTTGACTTGGGGAGGAGGCGAACGCGTGACTTAAGCGTTACGAAAAGTGTGATCGGGCAAGGCGAACGGAAGTTGAGTGGGGGATAAGCAAGAGACAGCAGTGCGCGCGCACATTTTCTTTCTCTCCTTCTGTTATAGCTAGTAAACGAAATATACATATATATATTTCAGTCAGTAGGTTTTACCAACGAATACATGAAACAAATTTTAATATTTGTAGAAAATTAATATTGGTATATGTACATACATGTATATATTAGACACACACACACACACACACATATATATATGTACATACAGATGGAGCGAAAGAAGTTTCACTTCAGTCGTGAGGTCATAACCACACTCGTTTTTTTTTCATTATGTAACGTCGTTATGAATGTCTTCATCTATAATTTGTAATTTACATCGCAGAATAGAGGCCTTATTTATATAGATGATATTTATTCCTAATACGTTTCAGTAACTAGTCGTTACGATTTTCTTCATCTAGTCTATGATTTCATCCTCTGCAGCATACAGTTCATATAAAACAGATCTTAATACACAGTCAATACACTATACACTATGAACCTTATGAAAGTTAAACAATATATTTAATGAGTACTTAAAGATTTTTAGCTGAGTTCCAAATCGGACATCGAGGCAGAATTCGAAATTCCACCGTATCACCTCGACGTCCGCCGATCCACAACTAAGCGTTTTTCAATGCAGTTTTTTGTCACGCCCACGAACCTGCTGTTGCTGCACTCGCGAGCCCCATTGTAAGTGTCCATAGACGGCTGTATCACTTAAATTCAGATGAGCCTCCTACCCCTTGTGACCCTGTTGAAAAATGCTTCCTAAACATCGTTTCAAAACTTCCTAAAAATCGAAGAACATGGATTTCCAGATTTCCGAGTAAAATTACTCATTAAGACAAAAATGGTAAAGAAAAATATACTCTCTCTCATGTATTATCATACATGTAGTGTGCCATATTTAAAATTCGAAAACACAAAATAAATTCAAGGAATCAAACTAAAGTAACGTTTAAATATTTCGTTCACCGAAGATACAAAGGAAAATGTAAATACCCTTGTGAATAAACTGAATAGTTTTATCTTGAATAATATCTCTTTCCCTTACATCGTGACGATATTTGCCGAAATATGACATAGGACGCCATCAGTCAGTGGAGATGACACTTTAATAATCGTTTCGAAAATTTCCGATTACGTTATACAAATATTTAAATCAGTTTTTCATTTAGCAAGTTTTATTTAAGTAAACAGTGCTTGTATGGCTTAGCATCCTGACATTTTACTAAACCCATATGTGTATTTGTCAAGCAAGCCAGCTACGTTAAAAAACGATACTGTAAGTCCTTAAAATAAATTATTTTTACTCCTTATTACGTCCATAGAAGACATATTAAACTAACTGCATTTTCGCCCACATTCGTCGCATTATATAAGCCTCTTGGTACCGCTGTCGGTAGACTTATTCGACTTCAAAGGCATTTAAGTCGTCCAATATGCCGATTGATGTGATAATATTACTTAGTCATGTACTACTTCAATTAAATATAGCAATAAATTGACTGTATACCTTTTCCAATTTATTGATATGCTATTCGAGTATTCTAGTTATATTGAAATAGATTTAAATATCATACATAGTATGTCAAGTCAAAGTCAAAAATTATTTATTTATATAGGTAACATAATATATATTTATATAGGTACAAAAAAAAGGAATATGTAATGAATCTAATTTTAGATTTACTGCCAGTTCTCAAATCAAGGGCGTAGAACGGAAGAGAAGAACTGGCAATAAACTCTCCGCCACTCTTTTTAATCGGCAATTTTTTTTTTACACAATATTTATAAGGAGCTGCAACCATTACACCATGTTCCATATGACATCTTGAGTAATAAAGAATAATGAATCAAATTAAAAACAAAGATTTGTCCTCTATCAGCAGGAGGCATGGTGAAATAGGAGCACGCACTTACATACTCGTATGAACAACACGCAAATACGTAGTATAAACAACTAATATCACCGCATGCACGAATTCAAGTACGACCAGTCACCACAAGTAGCATCTCGCCATATTTTAGGGAGAGAGACAACCCGACGCATGGACGCATGAATACTATGATATTTAAAAAACCATCTAAGACAAAAACGCCATGGGATACTTATATTACATGTTATACTTTAGATTAATTACCGTTAATATTGTTAATATAATCAGTTTCTAAAAACAAATAATATAACCGTTTTTCTATTATCGCATCTGTTTTGTAGCACATTTACGTATGAAGCCAGTGTCACATGTATGGTTTCATTATTTCATCTGCATACATTTCGTCAAAATCTAGCAACTTATTAAATATCGCTGTTTTTTTGTTTTTTTGAAAAGGGTTTTTTGTAGACTTAAAATGCTATGCTCCAAGTCATTTCCGTCTTCATCTTTAATGTCTTTCTTAAAGAAAGATATTCAATTGTTCCAAATGGTATTCATAGAAAATCAAATAACAAATGATAACATACGACGAAAGTGTTTATTCCATGCATATGAAAACGAATACATTGTGTAATACAAAATCTTATATAAGTATTAAATCTTTAGGCATTATATATCAGCTAGCTGCATAAATGTTCTGTATTCTTACAAGCTTTTTGTTGGCTGTTTCCGAAACTTTACTGCACCCATCACGATGTTGACACGGAACTTTCTACACAAATTAATGTCTTTGTTGAGGAGTATAATGGCATCGTGGCTAGAGGTTTGAATTTTTGTTCAGTTTGTTCGCTTTTCTTCAAAAAATTCTAGACTTACATTGATTTGACAATGAATATTTTTGTTAAAGCGCTCATATTTAAATCCTATCATATTATCTTACGTACTTACACACAAAAATATAGAGTATTTCTGAGGCAACACAGTGTCCCCGTGTCCTACACGTTTTTTTACCTTATACTCACTCAGATTGAGATTAATATACTAGTTCGGATGTGATTTAGACAAATACTTGAGTTTTCTTTACAGTATAAAACTTAAATATTTGTGATAGAGCGTTTGAAGTGTGAAAAAGTTCGTGGAAAACATACATTAATTTGTTTCGTTCCTCCAATTTAAGCGATATGCCTTGGACTCAGTTTATTATATTTGTTTCGTTATAATTTTTTTTCTATCACAGAAATCAACATCTTATTGTTTTTACACACGTTAACAGCGCACATAGATAAAAAGCTTGAAGTAAGGCAATTCATAAGAAAGGTCATCTAGACATAACAGCTCTATTAATTGGTATATATATACTAGTTTTGGATTAGTCCTGGAATGCTTTCATCGATCTCCTTCCATCAGTCCATAGAACGTCGTCCAGGGGACGGTGGAAGGCACGAAACCTCGCGGCTGGACTGATCAGATCAAGTCTGCCGTAGGAGGTTCATTCAATCTGTATAGCAGGATGACCTCTAACAGGCAACGATGGCGGAACGTCGATAAGCGCATTACATCTGCCCCTTCTATTACCAATCCTACCTAGCGATCACGACCTCTCTGTCAAAACTGTACCGGATAAGGAGAAGAAGAGCGAGGCTGTGACTAAACAATATGCAGAAATCATCGGAGAACTCCGTGAAGCCTGTGAAGTGCTAAGCAGACTTCTGTGCTTCTGGAAGGAGGCTGTCTTAATTAGCCAGGGCTTTACGAACAACTGACCAATTATGAGTTTCACTGGGGAGACTGAGGCCACTATAGCACCAGTTTTGCATAGTTGGGTCAGTTGAATATCTTCATCTACAAAAAATATTTTTTGGGAAATACTATCGATAGAGGCTTTTCGGCTATTTCTTTTTTTTTATTCAAAAAGTAATACCATCTCTAATTAAGCTCTACCAAAAATATGACTTGCAAGAATCAGTTATTCATATTAAGTTTTATTCACATAAACAATTTCTTATAAATTCTTTAATAATTAATTAATTACTTTGGAGGTGGCAGTTTTCAAGACTTTTCTTTTTATGTACACAATAAGCACCTGCAATAATATATATTAATAACTAAAATATATTAAAAATGTATATTTCTACTTGCCTATTAATAATAACTATTAACTAAAAACACATAAAGCTCCATCTAGGGGTTTTTATATTTTGATTAACATTTTAGCCGTGCAAGTAAATTGAATGATATTAGCTGTCGTCTTTGACATACTATTCCTCAATCGAATTAATGTTTCAAAGGGTTTTGACAGGGCTTAGGTACTAACCTAAGCGTGCAAATTCGTGATGCTTGAAGTTTAGTTGCTAGAAGTATACACGGCTTTTCGGAAGTTGCTTATATTGTCAATTATTATTGTTTGTCATTCGACTCGTGTGACGAGTGGACTCGTTATTTTAATTGCATTCGATCGACAGCAGATATTAAAATGGAAGGCAGTAAGTGCAATGCCTGAAGTCTTATTTTTGTAAGTATTAATAATATGTATGATTTAATACGTTTATTTTAATTCAACAAACAAAATCTAGCTCTTATTAAAACGTATTATAGCGGATTCAGGTCAAGTGGTTAATGCGATAACTTTAGATCCGTTTAGGATGCTTTATTTTAATGTTTATTACTCGTATCAACCAGAAATTATTTATGCGTTGGTTTTTAATCTTATCTTATATCTTTAAACGAGCAATTCTTGTCTATATATATAATTGGAATCTCGGAATCGGCTCCACCGATTTTCATGAAATTTAGTATAATAAATCGATCCAGCTAGGAATCATTTCTAGAAAATGTCATTTTATTCGTGTTTTATCAACATAGAATTGCTCGTTGATAAATGTCAGTCAAATAAAACTTAAATATGAATATAATTATCTTTATTCGATAATTATATTCATATTTCAACATTATATTAGTATGTAAATCGTACTTAAATATAATTTCCAAAAAACACAAATTATAAAAAAAAATCCCAAGCAAGGCTCGGTCATCCAGGTACTAATATTAAAAAGCCCATGCGTTTTTGGTACTTAGAATAATCTAAAAAGCAATAATAATAATTCAGTGGCGCTGTGCCTGTTGCCTGCGATTGCGTTCGTTTCTGTCATCATCTTATTCTTTATTAACAAATTTTCGACTAGACGTTATGGCGTCTGCGAAGGGCACATGTTCTTCTGTTTCTTAAGATACTTAACAAAATACATTGGTTAGCGGACCTTTTCCATTGAGTGAGCTGGCAAATGTAATATTATTTGTTAGTTCCTACAGTTAGTAAATTTATTATATTTTTTATTTGTAATTTCATGCTTGTTATTTTGTGTTTCGTCTGTAAATTAGGGTCAATTATGTTCACCTGCTAAGAAGTGTTATTATAAATAAATAAATTTAAAAAAAAATCAGTGGCGCTACAACCTCTTTAGGTCTTGGCCTCAGATTTCTGAATCTGTTTCATGATCAATTTTTAAATCTAATGGGCAAGTAGGTGATCAGCCTCCAGTGCCTGACACACACCGTCGACTTTTTGGGTCTAAGACATGTCGATTTCCTCACGATGTTTTCCTTCACCGTTCGAGCAAATATTAAATGCGCACTTAGAAAGAAACTCCATTGGTGCACAGCCGGGTATCGAACCTACGACCTCAGGTATGAGAGTCGCACGCTGAAGCCACTAGACCAACACTGCTCATAAATAAATATTATCCGTAGGAAAAAGTTGCGCTAAAAAAAATATATAAAAGAAGAACATTGGTGAACAACTGTGAATCGATAGCATAACCACAGTGTTGGGAGTCTCACGCTTAAGTCATCAGCCCCACTATTCTTAATACTAATGGGTTGAATTTGAAATTTCTTTCACTATTTTAATTCTTTATAAACCCAGGACCTATAATAACTTGCTTTGAACTGAAACTTATAAATGAAATAATTAAGTTAACGCAAATGAAATATGATTAACTAACAGTAAAACAGTAAATTATACTTTATGGCTCCATTCATACTCGTAAAGTTGTAACAAAATTAAGCATTATGTTCTGAACACAGCAATAATTAAGAAATTAGCTACGAATAAGTAAAAAAATTTAGATTTCGCTGATAATGTCGATATTTACTAGGGCTACTGAAACATGTTTTTAATACATTTCAGAGATCTTTTACGTATATGTACTTATAAGTAGTCAAAAACCAGTGCTGACTCAACTCCATTATCATTCAAATAATTTATATGAGATCGGATAATGCGAATACTGCTCGGTTAAAAGTAAATAAATAAATCGTTGTAATTTATTTTTTACGTCTAAGTTGTCCAGAAGCAACTGCTGTAGGCCGCCGGTTTAGATCCCATTTTTCATTTTCTGTTTTATAAATAATTTTCTTAAAAGTCCATATAAACCATTTATAAGTTAATCTGTCTGATTTTAAATGAGAAACTGTTTTACAGAAAGAGACAAAACATTATATAATTTTTTAGGATAGATAATTGGAATCATTTACTTTATATGGGAGGCTTATTATACGTACTTGGTACCACTGATGGAAGACTTTTTATTTAACTTCAAGGGCATTGAAGTTATTCTGTATACCAATTGATGTGATAATATTACTTATTCATGTACTTTATCAATTAAAAAAAGTCTCATTAACATCTTTCTGCTTATTTAGAATTTGCCTTATATTGGAGAGATTTAAAAGTGGTAAGTGCAAGACCTCTGACATTAAGAGTGTTCATATTACTCAAGATCAGGTGAAAATCCTGGCATTTGCCCCTGTTCTATGAACAAATTTGTTCGCGTATCAACATCCTTATGCAATACCACCATGCATTGTGTAATACAGATCATTAGGTAAATTTATTATTGTATACAAGTTTTATATTATTTCGTTATTAATAATCATTCACTCATTCATTCATTAAACTACTTTATTTTAATAAACGTTTTAAAAAAATATTGCTTTAATTTGTTAAAGAGTTCTTCCATATTGTGGCAACCCTGAGAGCTCTACAATAAAAAGTTAATAAAATCATATTTAACTGTAACACTGGGGTTCATTAGAGAGTTGAACGTTCGCAAAGTATTTAATGAAGCTAGCGAGTTTATGACTAACTAGTACCATTAATTTATGGGTCCTTTGATACTATTATGTAGGGTCAGGCGAAAATAATACTTAGAAACACGTGCTAGCTGTTAATCAGGTTAATTAATGTTTAATTAAGAATTATAATGCTGTCTGAATAGGAGTGTTTTATAATATTATAGTATATGTATGTTTAAACTAGTAGAACTCATTACAGATTTAACAACGTCAATTTGTTTGGCTTTCGATTGATTCCCAAAAAATATTTACCATATTTTTATATATTGTAAAACAACATATTACGTATTTATCATTTGCTCGAACGGTGAAGGAAAACATCGTGAGGAAACCGACATGTTTTAGACCGATAAAGTCGACGACGTGTGTCAGGCACTGGAGGCTGATCACCTATTTGCCTATTAGATTAAAAAAAATGATCATGAAATAGGTTCTGAAATCTGAAGCCAAGACCTAAAGAGGTTGTAGCGCCACTGATTTATTTTTAAAATAATTTGAAACAAAAATATCTTACGTTAATTCCTCAGTCTTCCCAAACCTGTCGCAACCGGGTTGCACAATTCTTATTTTTCGTTGTCTGTAATTGTTTTATTATAAGTAATAAGTCAATTTCACGAGTATCTGATTATGTGCAAATATATTAATAATCATCTTTATTTATTTTCTCACAAATCTTCATACATAAGTTACAACTATTTATTAATGTATGTACATAATTGTCATTCTTCTTTTGAGGGATAATTATTGTTTATGTGAGACTGATGCCTGCTAAAGGTTAGACCACCTGTGTTATAGGTCATCAGGCCTCCACCACTTCGGATCGACAGAATAAATAATAGAGAATAAACAATTATAGTTATAGCAGGTCGTAACGTTAACAAAAGAAGAAAATATATACATTTATCTATAATATTATAAACATAAGGAATGTATATATTATAAGGAAACCACATGGGGTTTGTGTATGTGTGTGTGGTGGGTGTCTGTTGACGTAATAATCTCACACAATAATTCTCTAAATAACTGTTAACTAACATTTAACATAAAATTTTGTGTCAACGTTATACTCAACTATTTAGTTATGATTAGCATTTTTTCGGTAACCTCATAGTTTAGGTCCAGTATCCATAGTCTACTGTATAATTCAATATAAGCAATTGATACACCAAAGCTTTGACTGCCTCAAAATAATTTACACTATTTTAACACCCTCTACTAATAAATTAATCTTAACATCCAAATTAGTATGAAGACATAAACGGCATTGCCGCATCAAAATCTTTTGTCGCGCCAGCATCCTGTCACATGGGCAATTAAACTTAATTACTTAATTAGCCTGCTCTGTAAACCCCTTTTGTACTTATTATTTACGACGGTTACCGAGTTGGTGACGATATGGTAAAACAAGTACCTAATTCACCTAAACCATTAACCAAAATACATAAGGTAATCATATATATATTATATTTCTCATATCAACAAATTTTACTACAACGCGTGGACCTTGTAGGAAGCAATCACTAAGAAACTCGACGCCTTTGAAATGTGTTACCGAAGAATGCTGAGAAGTTGGGTCTATACAGTCACGAACGAAGAAGTTCTTCGGCGACCCAAATGATCGCGAGAACTCACTTTGACAATTAAAAAGAAGATACTTGGGACATGTGCTTTGACACGGACAGTACCGAGTTGAATTTATCATGATGGGCAAGGTCGAGGGGAAAAGACGCGTTGGCAGAAGGATGGTAGTCATGGCTCCGCAATATCAGAGTATGGACGGGAGTGGACAACGTTGAATAATTGATGAGCTTGGCGAGGAATAAGCAGAAGTATGAGCTGACAGCCAAACTCCGGTAGAGGAGAGGCACTTACAAGAAGAAGATCAGCAAATTTCAGAAATATGCTAAGCACTAGTATTGTCTTTAAGAAAAGAATGTTTTTCTTTAAATCTTCTTCTTCTTGAAGTGCCTCTGCGCGTCCTGTCCTGCGCCAGATGCAGCAACTCTTCCGCATTTGCAATACCCGTCCACTCCCTGACGTTGCGAAGCCATGACTTCTTCCTTCGACCAACACGCCGGCGGGTATCTTCTTTAATTGTCCAAGCTTCACAGCCGTACAGAACAATTGGCCATATGTAACAAAGGAGAACTCTGACTCGGAGTTTAATGGTCAAGTGACGGCAGCACAAAACTTTCTTCATTTTTTTGAAAGATCCTCGGGCAATCTCAATTCGAGACCTTATTTCCTGATCAGGATTCCACTCGTTTGTAACCCAAGTTCCCAAATACTTGTATTGCCGCACCCGTTCCAACGTTCTTCCAGCAACAGATAAATTAGGACCCAAAGTGTCGTTTCGAGAAATCACCACTATTGTAAATCCTCCATCGACGAGGCTATTAAGACAGTGTCGTCTGCATAGCGAATATTATTGATGATCTTTCCGTTAACTTTCACACCAACCTCTAACCCCTCAATGGCCTCTGATATAGTTGCTTCGGAATATACATTAAATAGCAACGGAGACAATATACAACCCTGACGAACACCACGGTAAATACTAATCTCATCCGTTTCTTCGTGATGCACTTTCACGGTTGCTTTTTGGTCTTTGTACAGGTTCCTGATTACTCTTAGATCCTTTTCATCGAGACCGGTGTCAATTAAGCGATTTATGAGAACGTCATGCTTAACCTTGTCAAAAGCTTTCTCATAATCTATAAAGCATAGGAAGACGTCATTCTGCATATCTTGACACTTCTGTACGAGGACATTCAGAGCAAAAAGTGCCTCCCGTGTACCTACACCAGAACGAAAACCAAACTGGTTATCTCCCAATTGTTCGTCACACTTATTTCTAATTCTGTTATGTATAATGGTTAAAAATAACTTTAGCACGTGACTCATAAGACTGATTGTACGATATTCCTCACATTTTCGAGCGTTTTTCTTTTTCGGGAGGGTAATAAACGTAGATCTCAGCCACTCAGTTGGGAAGTCACCTGTGTCATAAATGTGATTGAATAATCGTTTAAGCAAGTTTATATTATCCCCTTCCAAGAGTTTAACTACCTCTACTGGGATCTTATCTGGACCTGTGGTTCTGCCCAATTTAGCCGATTCTAACGCATGTAAGATTTCTGCATTTATTATGGGTGGGCCAGTATCATTACCAGTTAACGGCATTGCAAGGTGTCTTGTTGGGTCGTCAAACATTTTTGATATGTATTCTAACCATCTGTCCTTCTTGGCCTCAATACTGAAAAGTAGCTGCCCGTTTGTATCGGCTAAGCTGGTTAAATTGTTGCACTTAAGTCCCAACATTTCTTTAATATTTTTGTGCACATTGAAGCTATCATGTTTGTTGTGTAGTTCTTCCATGACTTCACATTTGTTTTTAAAATGCGTCTCCCGAGCCTTCTTAATTTCCTTTCGGATAAGATTATCGACCTCCTTATAGCGCAGAGGATCTACATTCTTGCACAATCTTCGGTCTTCCATTAACTGTATAATGAAATCAGTCATCCATTCCTGCTTCTTTACTGTTGCTGATGGTTGAAGGAACTTAGTGCAAGTACTATTTATAGCTTGCTTGAGGCACGTCATTATTATATAGTATTTCAGGATTTGAGGCTGAAACTGATAATTTTCTTAATTGTTCATTCAAATCGATCGACACTTCGAGTTTGGTGTTCGGATCCTTAAGCTTTCTTAGATCGAATTTCGATTGCTGACTCTTTGCTTTAACTTTTTTGGGTTTACAATGAATGCAAATAACCACTGGATTGTGGTCAGACCCAATATCTGCCCCCGGATAGGTTTTCGCGCTCTTGATACAATTTCTAAATCTTTTGTTTACCATTACATAATCAATTTGATTTCGCACAATATGTTGAGATGTGTGCATTGGAGAAGTCCAAGTATACAGACGGCGTGGTGGCAGCTGAAAAAATGTATTGGCGATGATCATGTCTTTTTCTTGACAGAATTGTATCAAGGTGTCCCCCCTGCCATTTCGGTTCCCCAAACCATAGGCACCAGTTACATCAGGAACTATCGTTGAGCCAACTTTGGCATTCATATCTCCCATAACGATGTTTATATCATGTTTATTTGTGTGGTTAATAAGCGTTTCTATGTCTGCATATAGATCTTCTATCTCACTCTCTGGTTTTTGCTCAGTTGGTGCATAAATTTGAATTATATTAATGTTGAAAGGCCAGGCATTCATCTTTATCATCATAGCTCGATTAGATAATGGTATAAAATCGGTCACTGTCTTCGAAACTTCCTTTGTCACAAGTATTCCAACGCCATATCGTTCCGTTAGTTCTTCGTTTCCCGAATAATAGAGAACCATGTCGTCATAAGTTGTACATTTGTTCTTACCAGGCCATTTTGTGTCACTGATTCCCAACAGGTCGATTCGTAATCGCTTTACTTCTTTTATTAAATTTGGTAGTTTACCGTTTTGCTTCAGACTTCTTACATTCCATGTTCCTATGCTTAGAGTTCTATTACACCTGGAGATTCTTCGCACCTCTGTCCCATCAAAGGGACGCCAGGGACTCGGGGCCGTGGTTTTATTGGACTTTTTCATGATTACTGACTACTAGGGAAAAGATGTTGAGCAGTGGTTTCCCGTTGCCTTCTGCCCCAGACTTTTAAGGGATTATTTCCTCCTAAGGTCGCTGTAGCCTCTTCTAATCCGTTGCCGAATTAGGTGTGTGGTTATACCGCCACTGTTCGGTCGCCAGAGCCTCGTCCGTTATCTAGCAGGGAGCACCACGATACAAGGTATCGCCGCGGTGTCGCGCGTGCAGGTGAGGTTGACAATTGGGCCGGGCATGATGTTAATTCCGTTCTCCCCTTACTCCCCTTTCTTTAAATGCTAAGCACTAATTTGTACCTTTAAGATGGGTTTCAGCTTTCTGTATGTTAGATGATCAGTGTTTTTTAATAGACAATGATTCTCCTGTGCCTGTGCAGACTTAAATTTATTTATTGCTCAGCTGGGAATCGAACCTACGACCTTGGCTGATCAATGTTTTAATTACGTATAGGCCATCTGAATAGGTTAGATGGCTAATTACAGCTTCTCTTCCAAATAAGGGTTTAGTTTCTATCAACTTGGCAACGAGCTCAAGGGATGCCCAAAGAGGGAAGTCAACGCAGCATATCGACACACTTTTTCAAGGGCCGGCCTTTGATGGATAACCAATGTAATGGTATAATCATAGATCCATGCGTGTATCTGCTTAGAAGCTATCCGCTGCTTTATATACTTTCTCCATTACTAAGTGAATAACAAATTAAATATAAATTATATACACTTGTTAACAAAGAATATTGTTAAGGGGAAACTTATAAAAGCTTTTTATAAATATCTCTTTATTTGGCTTCACATCTTTTATGTAAATCTTTACACCATCTAGAAACTTTTGTAATAAAGGCACACAACAGTTCTATTCAGTAATTACTTCTCAACTTCAACAATCACAGGCTAAATTGAAGTCAAAAGTTACAATAAAAGCTCATTAATACTTCAAAGCTTATAAAAATGTAAGAATCAAACATATTGTTTGAACTTCTATAAAGACGTAATAAAAACGCGAAGTAATATGAGCTAAAGTTGCTCTTGCAAACTTCAGGAGGACACACACTCATAATCTCAATATTTTTACGAGTTTTCTTTCGAGAAATTTTAATAAATAATACCTCCCAGTTATGTACGAGCGCCGCTAAAAGGTACGCTTACTTTGTTCTTATCAATATTTCCTATCTATAGCAAATAATAAATGACTCGAGAGGCTCCTAAACTTCGATAAATAATAGGGATTAAGGTAGACACTGTCAGAGAGAAGCGTATTGAACATTTTCTGTTCGTGAAAAATAAATTTACGATTTCGGTGCTTATGCTCGATGCACATTGGAACACATGTGGAAATTATCCCACGAAAGAATATGTAGGCGTTAAAAACATGGTTAGGTTTCAATTTGACTTTAGTGATTTTTATTGCAATTTTCTGACTATTAGTGTTTCAAATTGTTTAAACAGGTTTACCATTTAATATACGTTAATTTATTTTTATGTTTGAATAGTGTAATGTACATTTTAAATAAGTAATTTAGTATTTATTGACACAATTTGTATTTTACACACTACACAATACGAAACTGATAGGCGTTTCAGCTGATTCAACTGCCAAGACAAAAGCTATCAAAATAGTTTTTAACAATTAACTTATATTATGTACTAAAGTACCATAGGCCCCATACACACTCAATTGTTTTTGTACATATATGTATGTTGGTAGCAACGCGAAATTAGATATATCAACAGATTTTTGTATGTTATTTACGAAATTGGAGGAAAAGTGGCAGTAGACATATTAATGGCATTAGGCGGTATGTATGCCACCAATCACCACCACATGGCCAGAAGGCTCACAAGAGCGTTGCCGGCCTTTTTTGAATTGGTACGCTCATTTATTTAAGAACGCTAAGTCGATTTGGTTCGGAAACACTTCAGTGGGCATCTGGGTGGATGTGGGTTCCACATAGTGGTGGTCCGTGGCAAAAACTCAGTTGTGATCTTAAGAAACACTCAGTTGTGTAACAGGCAATACCTAATATACATTATTTAAATACAGATTAAAATATAACTATTGAGGACACAATACAATTTGCTAACGGCAACGCACGAATAATGCGTATAAGCGAAATTAATATACATGTATTTTCATGTACGACTAATATCTATTGTAACAAAATTTAACTGTCAAGAGGCTGCAATGCATTGTCGAGAAATGCACCTGCGTCCGAGATTGGAATATGTATAAGCATACGACATATTCCACTTCTTGCTTATGATATGTTATATTGTAAAGGTAAAAGTTAGTATGAGTTGTTTGATGCCAACGACGGGGCAGATATATTCTTAAATGGTTATTCGTACGTTTTATTATCTATATACTTTTACACACAAATTCTTCAAAGACTTTACTTACACTGATAATTTATAACCTTACCTTTTTACTATTATTATTACAATTTCTTATCTTTATGTGTCTGAGGTGCAAACTAACTGTTGTTATCTCTGGCAGAATAACCAGCGCTGTGGAATACATCTATTCTTCAACATAATGCCAAGCCTAAAATTTACCGTATTCCTTTTTTTCATATTTTTTTTATTATTTTTATTCTGTGTCTTTCTGTGTGTAACATACACACAGTAATATTTATAGTCCTTTAATTTCCTTAGTAATATTTATATAAGAGATATAATTCATAAATTATGTTTACTTAATATTTACAAATATATTTATAATCTAAATCGTCACACCAATCTTACTTCTTATATCAAGTAGATTCTACTCCACTAAATGTTACTCTAAAGGCATGTATTGGAAGGCAGGAGGGGCAAAAATATGTAGATATAGTGACGGTAGAGCAGTGTTGGCCTAGTGGCTTTATCGTGCGACTCTCATACCTGAGGTCGTAGGTTCGATCGCCGGCTGTGCACCAATGGCATTTCTTTCTATGTGCGCATTTAACATTTGCTCGCACGGTGAAGGAAAACATAGACCCAAAAAGTCGACGTGTGTCAGGCACCGAAGGCTGATCACCTACTTGCCTATTAGATTTAAAAATGATCATGAAATATATTCAGAAATCTGAGGCCGAGACCTAAAGAGGTTGTAGCGCCACTGATTTTTATTTATTTTAGATATGGTAACAAATGGAAAAATGAATTATTGATATATTATTATTGATTATTATATGAATGTGTTATCAATGATAAATGGTTTGTTTAAAATTCTAGTGCTTTGCTTTACTATAAGTACCTACTTGAAAATGCGAGTTTAATATTTATTACAAATAAAAGTGTTTCTTTCTAGAAGTGAATATTTCAAATTCCGCCATTTTGACTAAAAACAAACATTATGCAAAGTACAGATCGTGTCATAAAACTTTGTTACATAATGTATCTTTCACCATTTTAAGCTAAACGAGGTCTCAATATAACTTTTTTGTTTCAGATGAAAGAGGACCCAATGTGAGTGGAAATAAAGATGGGCTTAAAGTGTCTGATCCTAATGATAGCTTTCGCAACAGTCGAAATAAATCTCACTGAGAGTCGTCAAAATGATAAACGCAGATGGAAATCCGAAAAGTCTTCTTATTCGCATTTCGTTAATATTTGCGACATACAAGACAGAGCATCAAAAGTGCACTGCTACTGCGAAAGTATAAAAATTAAAACAGCAACGAAAGCCGACTGCTGGGTTTTTAATGGCGGCATTGCCGAAGATGACCCCTTCTGGTCCAACTTCTACTCTCAACCGAAAATTGAACGGCTAACGTTCAACGTAAGAACGGATGGTGGGCTTACATTTATACCCGCCAAAGTTATTGTGCGATTGGACCATTTGCAATACTTGAATATTCAGTACGCAAACATATACAGCATACCATCCTTTGCATTCACAAATTCAACGACGCTAAGAGAAATAACGCTGCACAAAAATAAAATTTCGAGATTAGATAAGATGTCATTCGCTCATTTAATTATGTTGGTGAATGTGAGTCTTGTAGAGAACCAGATTTCGGAGATAACAAAGGATGTATTCTACATCTTACCTAATTTACAGAGACTGTACCTTTCAAAGAATACAATAGAAGTTTTGCACGACGGGTGTTTTAAGCATTTGAACAATTTAATCAAACTTGACTTGAATAATAATTTGTTGACTGTTGTAATCAGAGAGAATTTCCAGGGGCTATCTAATTTGATTACCTTGGATATGCGAAACAATAAATTGAGTATGATAGGCGATCTTGCGTTCGCAGAACTTTGGGGTCTTCAAGAACTTTATTTAGATGGGAATGAAATAAAGTTCATTTCGGAAAGAGGTTTTGGTGGCTTGACACAACTTAAGAAACTTTCCCTAGCCAATAACAAGCTAGCGACGGTGGATGACGGAGTGTTTGATGATATACAAAAGTTGAATATTTTGGATTTACGAAATAACAACTTGGAAACGTTAAAACACGAGACGCTGGGGAACGTTATAGATAATATGAAATCTAATTATGCGTTAATCTCTCTTGACGGTGAGTTTTCTTTCGCAATTTTCTTTAAAGGCCTTTATTTGAAATACTAGATAGTTTATTTGTGAATTTATTTTTAAATCAGGGTACTTTTTAGATAAATTAAGCAAACGAATAAATCTAAAAAAAATGTGGACTTAATTTTATTAGTTGATTGAATATTATGAAAAAGTAGACAAAGTAGAGCTTACTACAGCAGCCAGTGATCCATTTGTGGATACGATAGATAGATAGATTTTTGACGTGGAAGATTATCAATCATTATAAAATATCTACAGAGGCACGACAATCTTTTCTCTTAAATCTTCAAGTTTCTATGCACAACTATGCGTTAGACGTAAACACAACTAATTAGTTAAATTATTCATAACATTTCACAATAAATTATTGGAGGTGTTCAAAATGTTGCGTTTAATTACATCAGAAGTTAGTTACCCAAAGTTAGAAACTTAACTGCTCAGGACGCACGCCCCTACGTTCCTTATTAACTTTCAACAACTACCTACGTTTGAACAACCTAAGTACCTATACACCTTGTGTTAATTACATCTAATCATTTGCCTAATAATGTAGCGAAGAGAAATTTTAACGAGAATTTTGAATCCTCTTTAGGTATTAACAATAAAGTTTCGGAAATAAATGTCACTTTAAAGTAACCGAGATATTAAACGTTAAATTTGTGCAAAAAAATAAGTTCTATATGTGATTACTTCGAGACGAAACAGTAAAAAAGCCTCGAGAAATAGATCGTTTGTTGCCTACTATGGCTATGCTGCTATAAGCTTTAAATAATTATTTATAATAATTGTACGCTTTAAAATGTACCCCAGGTCATTTTAATCATATGTTTAGTCAAGACATACATTAGACAAGTCGCGGGAACAACATGGGATAGAGTGGCTGTAGAAAGGCCAGAATGGAGAAGATTAGAGGAGGCCTATGCCAACTGGCAAATGGACACGCAAAATGGAAGAAAAAAACAATCTACGAAAAAAAAAAAATTAAAAAAAAAAAAAAATGTTATGTCCGAAAAAAGGCTATTACAAATTACAAATGTTTAGTCTTTTAATAATGATGCCATGAAGGTAAAGAAAACCATCATGAACCGGATGTAAAAAAAAATTACGGCATGTTTCATGGAGAAGGCCTACTAGTCCATGGAATTAAAATGATTCATAATCATATAGGGATAGCCTGCATATGCATTAAAGCTAAACCATGGCAACCAAATTATTTAATCATATTTCCAGAACACACGTTAGATGATTAGTCAAGATGGCAAAATGACTTTTTCTTTATTATCATTTATACCAGGAAGTGTTTTAAGTTTAGGACGAGTTCAATCGAATCATTCTTATTGTGGTTATTCAGAAATTTAAGAAAATTTACAAACATTTTCCGTAGTCTAGCTTGCACAATTCATTGCAAGATTACTTCTTGCAACAAACATTGGGCTAAAAATGTTAAAATAAAAATGTTGTATTTGCTTTTAAAATAGTCCTCTTAACGTTAAAGCAAGCGTTTTTATCTAAAAAAAAACTATAACCGATATATTGCTACGCATACAAACTTAGTGACCAACTGAGCCACGGAAGCGGTCCCATTAGATGTAGCAAGTGACATTTTAATGGAGTGTATTTCGTGTCGTAAGATATGGCCGCCGCAAAATTGCTGGCTGCACTTGCATTTTCAGATATGATTTAATGTAATACCAGGGTTCATTATTTATTTCTGTACTCTATTTATTGGCTAGGGTTATTAGTTACTCGTTGTATATTTTATGAAGGCCAAAAAGCTTAAATAAGAGCTGACCGTTACATAAGCTACCATACGTTTAACTAGGAAAATAATATACTACTATTTGCTTCTTAAAAACAATTGTGAACTTATCGTTATATACAACTCTGAACACATAGATTTTTATGATTTGTATAATTACATAACTAAATGCAGTAGAGTTTATAATAAATGAAATAGTATGCCTAATATTTACGTGTCTGTGAAGTTAGCAGTGCACTTACCAACAAAGCACAATAAAAATGAGTTCTAGTAGCACACACAATAGTTCTATAGTTCAGAAAGAGTTCTGGACGTTTAAGTCTAGAAAATATTTTTTTCTTAATAGTAGAATGTCCTTGCAGCTTCCCGACCACAGCAGAGCATTTCAAATATAATAGTTCCCTTTATTTAAATGCAAAAATTATTATATATATTAGCTTTTATTATATAAAAAGAGAGAGATAACGAAACAATGAAGCACATAATTCGGAACTGAATAGTTTCTATTAAACCTATCACATAACAAAACAGATAAAACCTATGCCAGAACTCTTCTTTTTCTCTCAGCAGAGCCCCTAATAATTATTATTTAACTGAATATTGAATTTATTAACCATGCACTATAGTATAATAATATAGTATATTACAATATGTTACATTATAAAACCGCTGTGGTTTGTGTTAATGTCACCATAGCAGTCTTGTTTAGGAGCGCAACAAATGCATATAAAAGTAGTTTTTTAATTTAGAATTTATGTTGGTTAGTGTTAGGCTGTCTGTTATGTGATTGGGTAGACTATTTATTAGCCGCGGTAGCAAAACCGCTAAGCAAATGTGTCAAAGCAACATGTAATATACATTTATGAACACACCGGAGGCCTAGTTATCAAAAACCAATTACCCATGTACTTGCAGAATGATTCATAGAATGTCTAGAACCGACATCTTATCGTAGAACTATTTACATTATTGACATACCACCTGCAAATCGTGCGCGGCTTCAACTATAATTTAAGTTATCTTTTCAATAGGAGCACTAAAATGTGACGATGATAGCAGAATGCACTGGAACATTTGGTGACGTGTTATAAATTTTATTAATAGATCAGGGATGAAACGGGCGGGATCATCTGATGTTAAGTGATACAGTCGCCCATGGACATTCATATATCAGATATATAATACCATACGAGTGCGTTGCCGGCCTTTTAAGAATTGGTAGGATCGTTCGAAAATACTCTAGTGGGCGGCTAGTTCCACATATTGCACGGCAAATACTATTTAAAAAATGCTCAGCTGTAGAACAAATCAAATCAAATCAAAATTTATTTATTCAGTTTAGATGCGACTTAACGCATGCTTATGAATGTCAAAGACGTTTACAAAATTCGCGAAAGAGCAAAACTACGCCATCCGTTCGCAAGACTACCAGGAGGTCTTGTTCTGAGTTTGAAACTGTGTTTTACACAAGTTAAAACGAGTGCGTTAACGGCCTTTTGGTAATTGGTTCGAGAATACTTTAGTGGGCAGCTGGTTCCACATATTGGTAGTCTGCGACAGGAACTACATTAAAAACTATGTTTTTTACACAAGTTAAATTTCCTCTGTCACTTATTTATCATAACGTCACTCGGTGACCCCACTGTTATCTTTTGGTAAACATCCAATGAATGTTTATATTTCTGGTGTTATCAGTATTCGGTCAATAAGTGCTTACTAGTTCCGTTACTGGGACTGTATCCGATCTTCATCATTATCGTTGGTATGGCACGCTCTTATCATACACATAATATCTTACATGGTTAATAATAGTTTAAAAGACGTCATCATCTAAACAAAAGCATTGTACTTGCACTAAAAGAGTGACATACATATTATTATTACATTACATATATATTCGTCTATTTATGTGAAACCGTATTTATGAAAAGGGAGGCATGAGTGCTTTAGTTAAAACGTACTCATCTGTATTGTCTTTTATTAACATAGCTTTTACACATTTAAATAAAACACTTTTTTACCGGATTGAAGCTGTGTATTATTGTAAACTTATAATTATTTAACATAATTTTAAATTTATCCAACGTCTCGCGTGCTTTGGTGTTAAATGTCAATAAAAATATCACAGCTGTAGAAAAAGTTGTATTATCTGTATTTATTTCCCCGGAGTTGGTATCGATGAAAAGTTAAAGGGTTTCTGCAGAAACTTTTTCTCCAGCTGTGATAATTTTTTGATATTCAACACCTTTTGTCTTCAGTCACCGTGACCACGCGAAACGTCGGATAAATTTAAAATTATTTAAAATCTTTTAATTCTTAATTTATTTATTTAAGTTTACAATAATACATAGCTTCAATCGTACTCATCTGTTTTAAGTTAAAACGAACTGATATTACGGTAAGGCTTATTTTCTTTTAAATTATACAATTTGTTCACAGGCAATAAGCTAATCTGTGACTGTCGACTATCCTGGCTGCACAAACTCCGTGACGAGACTAGAAGCAAACGCGTCCGCGCGTCTCTCAACCGCCTGAACTGTATCATGGATAACAAACTAAAAACCAATTTGATCAACATTAAAACACAAAGGAACGAACCGAACAAAGTAATTGCTAGAACCGACAGAACCTACGACGAAGATGACTTCGAAGAATATGACGAAACTCTGCAAGATCAGGACACAGATTTAGATTTAAAAATCGAATACCGTAAAAAAGTACTTGACATTCCCAAAGATTTACTACCTTGTCCTAGTAAGCTTATTTCAGAGGCGTCTTACTCGCCACCTACTCAGGACGAGGTTAAATATTACAAAACTTCCGGAAGTCGATTATTGCAATCCATTTTAAATTTGACCATTTTGTGTGCTTTTATAGTATTGTAAGTATAAACTAAGGAATGATATATATTAGCTCTAGTATTATTTTATTAAAAATCATATATATTAGGTATATTTTGTTTTTATAGGAAAATTAGAAAGCGAATATGGAAAAAAAATTCACTGTCAATGGTTTCGACAACTTCGTTATATGTATTGACTATAGGAGTTTCATGTTTATTTCATATATATAAGAATTGTAAATATAAATTTAAATAAATTCGCACATAACAATTCCTCGTGTATTTATTTAAGACAGTAGTTAATTCAGATTTAGATGTAAAATAATGGATGAAATAAAAACTTTGAAACGTTGTTTTTATCTGTTTAATGACGTTATAAGTTAAACTGAGATTATACGAGGAACTTTCGATTCCTTTCAAATACCTAACGATGTCTTTAAATGAAAGTAAGGAATTCATTATACAGAAAAAATTGTGTTGTATTTTTAATACAGATTAATCTAATTGTTTGTAAAGATTTTAATAACTTTTATTTAAATTAGTGTAGTCATCATTGCAAATTATAATGCTAGCAAGCTGATACAGTTATATTTTATTTTTACTACTCATTTGAATAAAACTTCTTTGACGGCGTATATGTCATCATGTGTTAACTCTCTCATCACAACTGCTGTATAGCACTCGAAACGTCAACTTTTTATCTCTTAAGGAAGTTTTATTTAAAGGACAAATATGATTTACATTAACTTTCGTCATTAATTATGCCTTGTAATTAGTAATGTGGATTGTATATAAAAATTAACAGATTTTAAAATCTATGTATTTAATTGCAAATGCGAAATAAATTGGTACTTTTTCTGTGATGTTTTCTTTATAATTTTTTGATCGAAAAATACTGAAAATGTTTGAAATCCTTTAATACCTCGATTTGATGTTGGAAAACCTCTTTCACCATCAAGATTCTATATCCGCCATGACCTCTTGGAAATTAAAAGTCAGGACTCTTAATGCCCGTACTAGTTTCATTCAGTTTAATGCAAGGTCTTCAGGGTAATGGTACCATTGTCAATTCGCATACACATAATGGCCTGCAAAATTGTTTTTGATAGAAATTTTACAGTTAACAAGTAGTAAATTCTTATTCGTATCCTACGTATCATATACGTAATCAAATTAATGTTAATTGAAATGTTTCAAGGAAATAATTATTTATTGAATAATACATATTTTTTCAAAAGTACATTAAGTCAGTTTTAATAACTCTAGTTGGAAGATCTTTTACGCCCAAACCCAATAACCTATCTCAATCCACTGTTATCCCTCTGAGACAGACAGTGTGCCAATAACCAATCGACGGAATGTAATAGCCATCTGTCGATATAAGCTATCTATGGTAGGTCGAATCAGTATCTGAGGATATATCTTTGTATGAAAATGACAGATCAACTATGCCAATATTCTATCTTAATTTTAAAGTTTGTTTGACGGGTGAAACAATGTGCATAGGTTTTATTTACTTTATTTCGTTTACATTGATAAACAAATATAAGTGTAAACTGGGTAAAATGGAACGATAGAGAGAAGAAATTGCATTCTATCCATCGCCAAAAATGGATTGTCTTCGTAGGGTTTGGTTATTGGGTTGCAGATCGATCGATTGTCATGGTCTGACAATCCACAATCTCAGATTGTTTTATATGTGAGATTATGGATATATTCGAGCGTAAGTGTTTTTGGTGAATTATTGTAAGCCTTCATTGCCAAACTAATGTATAGACTACCTATACCTTTTGTTATATAGATTTCATTAGTAATTGCACGTAAAAATCTCAGTACCTGCTTACTAGTAACTGGAACCCCAAAGACAAAGGCAGTTTTACATTTAAAAACATAAATTAGACGGTGCGAATAAATATTGCTATTTTCATTTCTCTATATTCAATATGAATGTCTTAGTTTCAGCTTTCTCTTAACACTCCCGTTCCATACTTAGTATTCTACTCCCATAGAGCGTAAACCGGATGATTTACAAAATGATATATGTAACTTATAAAAACGTAGGGTCGTTATCGGGTAGACCTATAAGTTTGGGAGATTGGTTAGGAGTTACACAGTTTTGGGAACTGAGCGAAGTCACTTAGTGAATACAACAACCAAGCATCCAATATGTCAATACTGTTTAAAACTAATGTAACTTTGAGTTTATATGTAATTATAATTTACTTCGGATTTTCGTTTTGCGTACATTTATAACACAAAATAAAAAAAATACAAAAATCATTTATTCATCTAGGTAACATAATGTACACCTATCAAAAAAGAAATATACATTGTGTACCACAAAGAACGGTTCGGTGGCCGTCGATCCATAATCTCATACTAAAATAAGCTCTGAATACATACCTCGTTGTACTGCCTCCTTATTAGGACGAAAGGCACAAAATGACGTCAGCCTTAAGGATGTGGGGACTGTTAGTTTGGGAAGAAAGAGAGGTTAGACTGATGCTGTACCTTGCCTTACAATAGTTCACGAACGCACAAAAACACTCACTATAAAAGTCTAAAAGTAGGATGTAACTATTCACAAGAAATTAACAAAACAGTATATATAAAAATGCATCTACCCCAAGTAAATCTCAACAACGAATAAAGAAAAATGTGCGGATCGGCCGAGTAAAAATATTTTTGTGATCGCCCTCATGACCCTCATAAAATAATAAAAAATAAAAATTATCTATTTCGTACACATTGAATGCTTCTAATTTTACATTTACTGCTAGTTCTCAAATCAAGGCCGTAGAACTGGCTTTACCAGAATTGGCTGATGTCCGCCCTAGATGAGAAGCGGACAAGCATGAGCAATGAATGCTTGTCTTTCCATTTATTATTTACATATATATTATTTACATCCTATTTAACTTAACCTTTTCAATTATTTTTGCTCCTTAAATGTTTCGTTATAACTTTTTGCCATACATAACATATATATTATACGTACGTCATAATTGCAGTTACACTCTATATTTTTGGCGCGATGGAGAAAAATGGTAAGAGTGAATTTTTACGATGCGCGCACACACAACACCAAAATTCTACATCGTAAAGTTAGGTCTAGGTGTAGTGTTGCGTAACAGTTAGTTAACAATTAAACAGTGTGAATAAATAAATATTATTTTGGTGTTTTTAAATCAATCATATACGACGGTGATAGTATTTACTAATAATTTATTTATGAAAATAAAATATTTTTGATTAATTTTAATATTTATCGTTAGTTAGTTATTTAAACACTACTGCATTTTAGTTATATTTTCCACACGCCAAAGAAGTATAACTAACGCGTGTACATAAGTACACACACTCTTTTAATTAAAAATCTTATGCTTATAAGTGAATAAAAAAAATTGAGCTGTCACGGGACGCCTGGCAGATGTGAAACATCGAAATTATTTTCTGAAGTAATATGCAGAAAAGAACAGATTGCGATAGGAACTAAATATGTCATAATGATAAAATTAAATATTACGATTTTGTTTTCCAGATAACGATGACTATTTATTGAATAAACATTTATTTTCATTAAATGCAAAAATTTACTACTGCATATAGATTGTAAAGGGTGTTTCAACAAGAACTTTGTTTTCTAAAACAAAATAAAACAAAGAATTTAGAGGAAAATGAATGAAATTTTTATTGTATTACAAAGAGAAAAGTTTGGCAATTATGAATGAAAAATGATATCTGGCAAATGTCCACCACGACCACGCTGACAGATGTTGATTCTTTCATCAAAATTTTTAATCACTTTTTGGCAAAATGGAGGGTTTATTTCGTTAATGACATCACGGATTTTGAGTTTTAAGGCTGCAATCGATTCGATTGGCTCCGTATAGACTCTGTCTTTAACATAGCCCCACAAAAAATAATCCAGTGCTGTTAAATCACACGATCTGGCTGGCCACTTAACAGCTGAATTTCGCGAAATTATGCGCTCGGGAAATTATCGCGAGATGTTAACCACTAAATTTTGGCCTATTATTGATGACATGGATATCACTGAAATGTGGTTTCAACGGGACGGTGCCACATGTCACACAGCCAATGAAACGATAAATTTATTGCAAACCAAATTTCCCGAGCGCATAATTTCGCGAAATTCAGCTGTTAAGTGGCCAGCCAGATCGTGTGATTTAACACCACTGGATTATTTTTTGTGGGGCTATGTTAAAGACAGAGTCTATACGGAGCCAATCGAATCGAGTGCAGCCTTAAAACTCAAAATCCGTGATGTCATTAACGAAATAAACCCTCCATTTTGCCAAAAAGTGATTAAAAATTTTGATGAAAGAATCAACATCTGTCAGCGTGGTCGTGGTGGACATTTGCCAGATATCATTTTTCATTCATAATTGCCAAACTTTTCTCTTTTTAATACAATAAAAAATTTATTCATTTTCCTCTAAATTCTTTGTTTTATTTTGTTTTAGAAAACAAAGTTCTTGTTGAAATACCCTTTATGTATATACCATCATATAGCGTGGCGATGCGTCGCCAAGGCATGCGTCGCCACGCCAGAAATCGGTTTTACGTGCGGCTATAGATGTTTCACATCAAAAAGTACAATAAGTCAACAGAAAAATACTTCAGCTGTGACACAATTTCAAATTAGGAAAATATATTATTTTGACAAACAAATTTAACCGTAAGTAAATTGTCCGGTCACTCGATTAAAATTAATAAATTCAAAACGTTAACATTTTCCCCTTTAAGTGTAACAGATGTTGTATAATTTTTTCCCATAAAAATCCGGAAATTAAATCGGTAGGGCTTTTACGGAATCTTTTATGATGCCGCTTTGTACTTTATACTTCCTAATTTTAATATTATGTAGGTTTTTCGAGGGATGTTTTGTTTATACAAACCACTGTAAACAGATTTTACGCCTAATGTTTGAAGTGGTTTGGAATTGAATAATATTAATACTTACGTTTATATTCGCAAATAATGATGTATATTTTTTTTTCTAAAACGTTATTAATAATTTTAAAAATGGAAACATTTTTATATAGTTAACTGTTTTGAAACTGTGCTATTGAAAATCACCAAATTATTAACTACACTTGTTATTCCTCACTAATTACTACTTTTGGTGTATAAATAAATAAATAAACAAAAATGAAATAAAACTGGTTTTCTGGATTTTTTTCTTATTAAAAATACCAAAACGTGTCAAATTAAAAATGTTGGTAAAGTAAAAAAAAATAACGGGATTAATTGACAAAGCTATTAATTATGTTAATGTATTAAAAGTTGAATAATAACTGGTTAGGATTTAAGAGGAACATACTTGATATTAACTAAATCTTCATTAATTAGATTAAAAATATACTCAATCTTTAACATACACAGACTACTATCAACACGAAAACAGAAAACTGACATAAGCTATATATATTCTATAACCAAGATATATAGATTTTTTAAATAATATTTCTACATTAATGTATCTAAGTACGTCCGTCAAGTACTAGTCAACACGCTGCTCATTAGTTTATATTAAAATCAATCTTTTTTCAATATAATTCATTTAAATTAAGTGTAAACCAGAAGTGAGAATAAAATAAGAACCCAATTCGATTCTCATATTAAAAAGCCGAGATCAATTTGTGAATCGATTAATCTTTCGTGATCTCCATTTAAGGCACCCCTGTTATAAATAGCCTATTTAGGGCCCCAAGAAGGACCTATTAGTTTCGCACTAAGGGGACACCAGATGGCAGAAACATTAACAGCACGTTCACTAAGGTATTAAAAGATTTGTCAGTTTGTTGTATGAAATAGAGTAATACTTAATTTGTTATATATGCACCCTTTGTAATGGAACAGACTGTGGGAACGACTTTAAGATTATCGCAGTATTCTTCGCCCGAAAATATTGCAAATTCTTGATGTCTTTGGAGTTAAACGGAAATATTTATTGAAACTAACTGTTATTAAAACTATCAATTTTCCGTTCCCGGCGTAAGAAGATATACTGGCCTGGATTCAGGTGTCTGATACCAAATTGTTTTCCAAATAAAATAAAAAAAGGTTTTCAGTTGAGTATTTCAATCAATAATTGTGAAACCAAGTAGATTATTTTGGTATTTATCAAACATATAAATATTCAGATAAATGATTTCTGGTAATATTTAAGACCAATAAAATCCTTTGTTTACAAGTCGGAACTTAAAACATATTTTTCCGAATTCCCAGAAACGAATAAATATTTACTATCTTTTTTTTTACTCAGCAAGGATATCATTATATTCAGCTGACCGTAGATTGGCAAGACAGATTTAAATAAAATAAAATAAAAATAATTTAATTCACACCAAGTTAGGCCTATATATTATTAGTAGAATTTGAACTTTGGTTTTAAAATATCTTTATTATATGATTAAATTACAAAAGAGCTGTTAAAGTCAATTAGTAATAGTTGATACTTAATATCAATTTTACTAATATTTCTCGCAGATTCTCCGAAGATAAGAAGACAAGCCTCAGAGGAGCTCTTAAAGCTGCTCAGTCCAGGTTTGTCCAGTCCCAAGTCCAGTCCTAATTTTATGGTACCTGTCATATCGGACGTTCATCGGGCTATATGAGAGTGAGACTTGGTGCAGACGCACATACAATGCCTACTTCCTAATTAATAATATAACCTATGATTTCAAATACTTAATTTAAATTTACATTTCTATCTCTCTGTGTGCCCTTTGGAAAAGCCTTCATATAAATACCGCCTTTCCTGTCTGCACTGTTGTACTCTCTGTCATGCACCACCTGCTGTTTCTATAATTTGATCCATCCACCTTCTAAATTATTTCTTCTTTCTGCCCTGGGCACTAATCTAGTAATTTTTTGTCCACTTTGCTGGCCCACCCATTTTTATTTAGTTGTTTTTCTTTTTTTTATGGAACAAGGGGCAAATGGGCAGAAGTCTCTCCTGGTGTTAAGTGATACAGTGAACAAGCTCAATGCCAGATGGCTCGCGTATACGTTGCTGGCCAATTAAGAATTGATATGCTCTTTTCTTGAAGGACCTCAAGTTGAATTGCTTCGACTATATAATACATTAGACCAATTTAGTTCAATATAGTTCTTGATGATGTCCTTCATAATTATACAGTCTTAACAAAGATAATGTTCTGAGAACTAATTAAGATTGAACTAGACGCTTACGTAGGTACTTATCAGGTTTTAGTGTCAGCCTAACAGCTCGTAACTTGAATATTTGTTTTAATAAGAAAGTTTTGACGTTTATAGACGCTATAAGTTATAATCCTTCAGCATCATAAACGTGAGTACAATAAGTTTATACACGGATGCTTGTATGACTCGTGGCGCCGGCAAGTTAACTTGGTGACTGATGAAAGGTCAGATAACGGTTTTATTAACACTAACTTTGGCCCTTGTTCCTTGGGGACATAGGGCAATAGTGCACATAATTCCAGAGCTTACAATTGTAAGCTATGAAATAGACAACTGTCTAAAGGTGATACTAGGTGTCTAGTAGCGTACTTCTGTCGCCACGAATGCAGTGTGTGTAATGAGTATAAATAGTTACATTATTTTAAAATACATTGTCGCGCCACATGTCGGTTTTATGCGCGAACTGAGAATTATCAGATGTTTATACAATATTTAGAAGTTTTTTTTTTGTTTGGCACTCTAAATTTCCATGATACTGATCATAATATCGTAATATTAAGACAGGATAGACTAAGTCTCCAGTCCAATAGTCAAGGGACATATTTTGGCAAATTTTTAGGCAAAATATAGAACCTCATTACAATTTTTGTTCGCCGGTACATTGTTTGGTTAGTATTATTTCTTTCTGAGACGGAAGCTACGATTTAAAAATGGAATAGCCGAAAATGTTTCAATGACATATATATAGCCTTGATCACTTGACGTTGCGTAGAGATGTTCTCCCTTATTCTTCTGCCGTTTTTACCATGCAGCTGAATTTCATAATTGGACGTCAAGGCATTCGTCCGTCATTCCACAACTGAGCGTTTCTTTAGGCAATTTCTGCTGGCACCACCATTATGTGGAACCAGCTTTCCGCTGAAGTATTTCCATACCGATTCCACTTAGGGCCCTTTACCAAAAGGGCATACTATTTTTAAAACGCCGGCAATGCACTTGCGAGCTTTCCGGTGTAAGTGTCCATGGGCGGCGGTTCCCTAAAAAAATCTTACATTAAGCACTGTTTACATCACTCGGCGTTTCGTGTGCTTTATACCAGTCGTGATCAGCTAAAGACAGCAACGAGAATGAAGAAACTTTATGTGTATACTCACTGGTCTATGGCCGTATTTAGTCATGCGTCAACTGAAAAGAATGGAATATACAAATTGTAAAAAAGAAGCAAAAAAGTCAATATATTTGACTTCACGAAACTCTCCAAGAAACTTTGTCTATATAGATTAAAAACTCGTAGATAGAGTGATGAATAAAATACTGTCTGTACGTAACTACCCTATGTGTAAAGATGGGTGACGTAATCACAGAAGTTTGTAGATGACATCCTTACGGTCGAATCAAATTAGGGTGAGCGAGGGGTTAGATTTTCAGCCTTGATATGACGTGTTTGGCCGTGGTTTATATCTTAAGCCTCTGAGGCTTTCTACATCCATTCGTTAATATTTAATAAGAAACAAAAATTTTATGTTTTAATTGGTATAATTTCTAATCCTATACAATCTAGTAAAGACAGTTATAATTTTGCTTTTCTTTCACTCATGTCAACATATACTGAACAATATTTCGACATTTTATAATTTGTCCAGTTAAAGTTACAGTTAACCGTTTTGTAGCAACTTGTTGACTTGGAATCAATATAATTAATAATTGTATTTATTAACACGTTATTGCATACATAAATATAATACAATTGACATAGACTTTAATTTATTTATAAAAGTTAAGTATATTAATAATGTTAAGTACATTCTCCTTTTCGCAATGTAAAGCCAGTAATAGAAATGTATATTATATAAAACAAAGGTAATAAATTATAACGTTTCACCTGTAAAATATTAACATATGGAATGCAATAAAGATTTCAGTTTGAGTTAATTATACTGTATATAATTAGTATTATTACTATTCAAATTTCTACAAGTAACAATACACTTTAAAAACGTATGTAAAGAGAGAAAACAAAGCCCGATAGCGTGTGTGTAGTCCCAGAGGTAACAGTTATCGTTCAATTTACATTTAGAACCGCGTTTGTTTTAGCTCGCTTTAGATCGTATCTGCGAACTAAGTGCCCAGTTACCTTTGGTAAACTTAATGAAATTTCTTTGTTTAATTTTTTCGTGTTTTTGGAAGCGTTTTTAAAATTAAGGAGTTTGATGAAATGTTGGATGATTGTAATACTATCAGTATTCTAAACAAAACACCATCGTTCACGGAGAAAAAACAGCTGCCAAAAAACTAAACTTGATGGAAAAAGAACAGAAAACAGAATACTATATGATAAAATAACTAACAAGAATATCAAATATAATTTTAAAAAAAAATGTTAAGAATAAAAAAGTGTTCGCAATTTTATCTGTTTTCTATTTAATTTTATATTTGCCTACTTGTACAAATATAAAGTTAACTCAAAAGACTGAGACAGGTACCTACATAGGAGCCGACAATAGACATCAGTAATAGGTGTCTACTGTCGCACTTTTTAACTACTTTAAAATTGTAATTATTAATCAATGTTGAGAATTTGTAATAATATTATGAGAATTGTGACTAATTTGTGTTCCACCGCACTGAGGGTCAGCAATAGCGAGGGCCCCTAAAATATAAAACAAAATATATTTAAGTTACCTTCATCAAACTATTAGAATTAAAATAAATCAGTGGCGCTACAACCTCTCAGATTTCTGAATTTGTTTTCATGATCATTTTTTTAGTAATTCTAATAGGTGATCAGCCTCCAGTGCCTGACACACGTCGTAGAGTTTTTGGGTCTAAGACATGTCGGTTTCCTGACGATGTTTTCCTTCACCGTTCGAGCAAATGTTAAATGCGCAGATAGAAATAATGTCCGTTGGTGCACAGCCGGGGATCGAACCTACGACCTCGGGTATGAGAGTCGCACGCTGAAGCCACTAGGCTAACACTGCAACTAGAATTATTGAACTTAATTAAATGTGCTGATTGGAACTCCTTTTTACCGGTCTGATATGAGGTATACGATCAGAGCTGTCTATTGTCCGCTTCCACTTATGATATTCTGTTAGAGGGGTGCAGATATCGCTTATGCATAATGCAAAAGTGCAATGGATATATGATAATCATCGCATAGGTTTTGTATTTTTTAATATGTAACTGTATACTTGTACATAAATTATTTCTTCAGCTTAATTATATAAATCGCGAGCTAATTAATAACACTTAACTTTTAATTATACTAATTATTTATCTAATAACGGTGTAAAAATCAGTTATTCAGATTCATAAAGTTTCAAAATTTGAGTTTTAATTTCGACAAAATTATTTTTGTTAAAAGGGTTGGGTTTAAAAATACTCGGTTGATCCGTGCAATGACCCCACTTTTGATCCTTCCCAGAATTTATATAAAGTATTAATTGCCTACAATATATATGGAAGTTACGCTTAATTGCTGCTATGTATCTGATTAAATTTATAGACACAATTATGATTGGTATCAGTATTGACTGTGTATTTTAGGTTTAAAAGAAATAAAACGGCCATTTTGAATAGTTAAGACAGCTGCTTTAACACATTCTTATGACGCCACCAATATGCGGAACCATTTTACCACTGAACTATTTACGAACCAATTTGACTTAAGGTCCTTCAAGAAAAGAGCGTAGCAATCATTGAAAGGTGCCTGCGAGCCTTCTGGCATTTAACGAAGAGAGAAGAAGAGAAAAACCTCCAGCCTTCTAATTTAAACGCCATGCCATGTAATTAAATCATTGAGTTTTCGATTCTCAAATATTATTGGTGTCTAGTGTATTGGTGTATTATTCGGTCGTTAAGATTTAAGGTCTCTTAATAGATAATGTTTATGATACAATAGCTAGAATTGGCTATACATTTGAGAGCAGTGTTAGCCTGCGACTCTTTGGTTGTTGTTTCGAACCCCGGCTGTGCACCAATGGTTCTTTAGTGCACCATATGACATTCACTCGCATGTTGAAGGAAAAGATCATGAGGAAATCTTATTGCCTTAGACCCAAAAAGTTCATCGCGAATCTCAGCACACTACACTGGTAAAAGGCAATACGGTTTCCTCTCCCTGAGCACAGGATCTGGCTGATCACCGATTTGCCGATTAGTTTGAAAAATGATCATGAATCTGGTGCCTAGTCCTAAAAATACTATCATACCCCAGAATAATTTAAATATCGTTTTATACATTAATAACTATATTGGTTATATATAGTTATGTAAAACTATTTACTCCTTTTTGGAGTCAAGTAATTTGTATTATTAATAATCCATAGCTAATAATACTTATTAATACGTATGACGAAACATGAAAATCTTGGATGACGTATTGAATGAACCACCACCGATTAATTTGTTCAACTACAAAGACCGAAATCGTGATTACCTAAGTACCAAGAACAGTCATAATAATAACAAGAAAACTGTAATGCAGTACAATTATATTTTTTCACGTTTATTTCATGTTATTTCGCTTTAATTCATGCTAATAGCAGCAGACTTATTGAAAATATGTTGCATGTTCTAACGGCTATTAAATAAAATGTATGTTATTTTTTAGCGTGGCTTTCTGGTGAACAGTAATCACTGATGCGCGTAGACATACTGGACATAAACGTTTTTATATTATTATATTTTAAAATTCCTAAATAATCTGCTCATATATATGAGTCCTTCCTCCAACTTAGCTTTTATTCTCTTTGAAGTAGAGACTCATGGGCAACTCATGGACACAAGTAAAAGGCGAATTAAAGATTTAAATCGCTCAACGAATAAGTATCGCAATGCAGCAAGGAAATGCTGCCAGGGGTAAAGCAGTGATGTTACAGGGTCCAAACTTATTAATTACTATGTATGTTAGGAAAATTGAAAATACTGAATAATTTAATCATATTTTATTTAATGAATATAAGTTATTTAAAACCTAGTTTTATTTGTCTGTAGTGCATGAAATCATATACCTCAATTAAGAATTCGTAGCCTCACACTTTTTGAATTTTATTGTGCATTTTTATTTAACATACATAGTTATATACTTTATTGCTAATAAAATATAGGCTTTAATGTTTGTGGTTGCATTACTGTTCAATCTATAAAAATTATTTAAGAGACTCAATTTTTCTGAAGAAAAATATATGATGATTTTGAAAGTATTTACAAAAATAAAATCTTTTTATCCTAACTTTAGAAATTAATTTGTCGTTTCTATACGCTTCTTGTTTTTTAAAAAGGTATCTATAAAGTTGAGTATAACTCTAATGAAGATTTCTATACTTATTGGTAAAAATATTGGCTGTTTTTTTGAAGTGAAATTTCTTTAGGGGCATGAGGGTATCACTTTTATGGAACGTCACGAAGATGTGCAGCGTTTTTTTTTCTTTGATTCCGACTAAATTTGGTGCAGTTAAAATCAGTGTCTCCACTGAAACTCTGTTACCTTATACTTTTCATACTCCGATGGACTCGGATCTCATAAGAAAAACTTCCATTTCTTCAATATAGAAATTTATGAAAAACTACCCTACCGAACTATTTGTGTTGATAAAGATATTTTTAATTTTTAGGTACTAATTACAATCGTATAACATTTATACAAAGTAAAATAGTTTTAAAATTTATTGGTAGGGAAATTTCTCGACAAAACGTAACGCGGACTTAAAAGTAAAATAAATTCTCGATATAAATAATTCTTATCATCAATATATTGGCTTAAATACAACTCTTGAAACATGCATTTATCTGAGGTTTTGATAAAGGTGAGGTTATGAATTTCCAAGTCAATTGTTTGTCCACGGGTATGGCTTGACAATAGGAGATGGGTCAGATAAGCCAACGCCATTGCTTCTTTAATATCGGATGCGGTGTATATTCTAATATAAAGTTCTTATATGAAATTGAAGTTTTGTCGTACTGGCCACTTTGACTTCAAATATCTTTTTTTTCTATTCTCTTTGGATAGGAATTCCAAATTCAAAATTTTACAGCTTGTTAAACATTTATTTTGTTTACCATGATCAATTTAATTTTCCACTTTAAATTACTTTTTGCGTCAGTATTTTAAAATTGAAATTATGAAATATCGCATTATTTTCTAGTTAGAGTTCCACCGTGGCACGAGTACTGCAGAAACGGCTCGAAGTATTAATTATGTGTATGGCGGCGGTGTGTTTTCGTTCTGGAAATTTCGACCTCCAGAACAAATCCCGTGGACAGGCCGAGACCAAATTTGATAACGAGGAATACTGTGAAAGCGGATCCATCGTGAACTTCGTCTGAGTTAGCTGCAGGCTGCGGTTATAGTAATAAAACTGTATTAATCCACTTGAAGTCTTGAGTGAAGCGACAGTCGGGCATCGACTGCTGCGTTACAATACTCAACCGCCACAATAATGAAGGGATTTTAAATTGAGTCATTACCCGAGATAAAAATCCTTTACGATAATCGAAACACTCATTGCAGTGGGTGAACCCAGGCAAACCACATAAAATTACTTCATAATAATTTCATTAAAATGCAAATAGTTTAAAATCCTAGATTTTTTTTATAGTACAGGAGGCAAACGGGCAGGAGGCTCACCTGATGTTAAGCGATACCGCCGCCCATGGACACTCTCAATGCCAGAGGGCTCGCGAGTGCGTTGCCGGCCTATTAAGAATTGGTAATTAATAAACATTTTATAAACAATAATCCTCTTGTTACTTTTGAGCGCATCCATGAAATAGACAAGTTACTGAATGACAGAGGATATACATAATAAATGAAGATTTTAGGCTTGAATTCTGTTGAGGACTCTGAGTGACCCGCCTCAGGAATAATAAACTAGATTCAGTATAACGTGTATAGAAACTATTGTCTATCATCGCAAAACTGATGTAGGAAATAGGGTAAATTGCACATAATAAAATGAAAAATACGTTGATGACGTCGAGAGAATACATAATGAATAGTTTCTATTCAACTATGTATTTGCATAATGTTCTGACGAGTATGTGTATCTCACCATGCCTACTGCTGATGAAGGACAAATCTTTTTTTTTTCATTTATATGTATTTTTTTTTATTATGATTCGTTTATTAAATATGTCATGTGGAATATGGTAATCGTTGCATCAACACACATATTGTAAAAGAAAAAAATTGGCGATTAAAAACCAATAGAGAGGTAGAGAGATTATTGCCAGTTCTTGTTGTCCGATTTACGTCCTTGATTTAAAAAGTGGCAGATAATGTATGATTGAAAGCATTTTTTTTTTATTGATGTTCATAAGTGTACTGTGTGTAACCTAAATGTGTAAATAAGATTATATTTCTATGCTTTAAAATTTCAGGTTATTATTTTTTTTTATTTCTTTATTCACACTTCGTTGCAAAGAAACACAAATAACACAAAACATAAAATTACAAGCCATGGTACGGGCGGCCTTATTGCTAACAAGCGATCTCTTCCAGAAACCCTAGTAGGAAATGAAAAAATAAATAAAAATGATAATTGCAAGAAGTGCCGAAGTGAAGTATGTATTTTTTTATATAACCAGAAGTTATATAAAATAAGACATATCTATAGAACCTTAATCTAGAGAAAAAAAAGTAGAATATTAAAAACTAACTAAAAACTAAAAAGCTCATCTGAAGGATTCGTGAAGCTTATAGCGATGTAATACAAAAGATGAAGAAATACAAGGAAAATACAGGTCACGATTGATGAGGATATGATAAATGTTTATATGGAAGAGTTTTAAAAGTTTTTATTATAATCCTTTTGTAATATTTATCTTTTTACACTTATTGATTAATGCACGCCTATTATTATATACGCCCGCGTCTATTATTGGTAATAATTTGTATAACATGTTTCTTTTAGTATTATTACTATTTTCTTGTGTAGCCAAGTCCACATTTCAAGGATCGTCATGCTCACTTAAATGTCATTGCTTGTGGCGGCGTCCATGCGTTGGGTTGTCTCTCTCCCTAAAATATGGCGAGGGGGCCGATGACTGGCCATGCGTCATACTCGTGAACGGGTACTACTAGTGGTGACTGGTCGTACTTGAATTCATGTATGCGCTGATATTAGTTGTTTATACTACGTATTTGCGTGTTGTTCTCACGAGTATGTCAGTGCGTATTTCACCATGCCTCCTGCTGATAGAAGACAAATCTTTGTTTTTAATTTATTTTATTATTCTTTATTACTCAATATGTCATATCGAACATGGTGTAGTGGTTGCAGCTCCTTACAAACATTGTGTAAAAAAAACTTGGCGATTAAAAAGAGTTGCGGAGAGTTTATTGCAAGTTCTTCTCTTCAGTTCTACGCCCTTGATTTGAGAACTGGCAGTAAATGTAAAATTAGATTCATTTAATATTTCTTTTTTTTGACGTTCATAAGTGTACATTATGTTACCTATATGAATAAATGAATTTCGACTTGACTTGACTTAACTTTCTTTGTTGATACGGCTATAAAATGAAAGCTGAGGTTAAAATTAATCTAAAGAAATTTGTCGCCTGCTGATCCCACTATTCACAAGAAAATTACATTAGCTATGTAAAAATTAAATGTTTTATTCATGAGTCAAATTTTTAAGCGTGACAATAAAAATCTATCTGATTTATAAGGGTGGGGCGTCGGCTCGGCTTATGTTAATGTGGTACCAAATGACACTGTTGCTTGTTTAATTTCATTTATAAATTGTACGAGCCAAGGCTTGTACATTCTGCTCAGTCAGGCTTTCTTAGTTTTACAATCGTGTATCGATTTCCTATTCCAATATTTACGTACCCTGACTGTACATTTTAATCACTTATAAGCATGACGATTTCCTAAATCGTCGGAGTTACACCCCGAAAGTATAGCCAGACGCAGGTACTATCTTTGATTGTTATCGTGCAGTCATTCGCAAGTAACTACATCACGGCAATTACACCCCGGGAGCATAGCCAGACGTAGGCAATCTCTTCGACTAATCAATTGCATTCATTTATTACATATCAATTGACATTTCCTTATTTCGCTCATATTTTTTTTATACGGGAGTGGTTAATATAGAGTAAGAAAAAAACTTACATTATTTAATGCATCCGTACATAAATCATTATTTGCTTATTAAAAATATTAATTGGTGATTGACAGTATCGCTTATCCCAGAGCTAATGATTTAACTCAGTGAATGAGGATCGCAATACAGCAAGGAAATACTGAGTATTCAGGGAACTTGGCTTTATATTTAGACTTTAGTTATAATGATTTTTAATGTTTTTTTTTTTTTAATTAATGTTCACTCTACTCCCCTGCCATAGTGTCCAGGGACTTTATATATCACTGCTACTATTTAACGCGTCGGGAATTACGCCCCGACTACATCGGTAATATTTTTATTAACAATATTCATGGGCGAGCCGGGGCGCAATTCCTCGCGAGACCCGCTCTTTCTGTCTTGTTTGCCGCCTTTATGTAGAGAATGATTTTTTCACAGAACCGTTCCAGGCACGGTCTGTGCTTTATTAACATGTCCTGTAGGCCGTTACGGTCTACAGTCATCTGTATTTGTTGCTCCAGGTCTTGCCTGGACATGATTTTTAATGTTAGCTAGCATTATATTCTGTAATCATTCAATCATACACTTCGTTGTATATACAGTACAAGTAAAATAATTAATAACGAACCAATTCGAATCAGGGTCCTTCAAGAAATGAGCTTACCAATTCTGAAAAAAACAGCAACGCACTTGCGACCCGTATAGAAATTTGAGTGCTACATCATATCGGGTGTATCTCCTGCCTGTGCGAGCTGCTTCAAGTGATCTCTTCCAGGTAAACACTGTGAGATAAAAATAATAGATAAGGCGAGCACAGAAAGTGCAAAAGTATATTACTTACAAGAATATAATAGAGAAAGTATCTCATATCTTTAAACGAGCGATTCTTGTATATATGTATAATCTGAATCTCGGAATCGGCTCCAACGATTTTCATGAAATTTATATATAGTATACGGAGGGTTTCGGGGGCGATAAATCGATCTAGCTAGGAATCATTTCTAGAAAATTTCATTTTATTCGTGTTTCAACTTAAACATAGAATTGCTCGTTTAAACATGTCAGTCAAATAAAAACTTAAATATGAATATAATTATCTTTATTCGATAATTATATTCATATTTCATCATTTTATTAGTTTGTAATGCGTACTTAAATATAATTTCCAAAAAACAGAACTTAAAAAAAAACGAGCAAGGCTCGGTCATCCATGTACTATATATAAACAGTGACAACAATAAAAAAAGAAATACAAGATAAAATTAGGGATTTCTGTTGTAACCCATATACACTGGAATTCTAATATTTTTATTATGTATCTTAGCGAGTAGACAACTCGTTACGTTGTCTTTCAATCCCCGTTAAACATCAACTTGTTGTTAATGCTAAGAAACTAAATTGAGATTATGTGTACAAATGTTCTATAAAATAGAAGTGTAGTTCTAGAGAATGGAACTTTATTTCTGTTTTCATTCACTTGTCTGCACAGTAACAGAGACCAATGTTGATTTACCAAAGGGTTTGCGGATAAAATATACGAACATGTAACCACTAAAAGTAATTTAAATTATAGTTTTTAAATAATACCTCTTTCTTACTAACAGCGCAAGTAGCAGGCTATATGAAAAAGCTAAAGGTTAGTTCTTATGTTAATTAATTATTGCTAACTGAAAACTGTGTGTGAAAATATATATATTTTTTAAACCTTCATAAAGACAAAAACGTGTGACTCATATTTCATCGATTAATATTTTAGACGTAATTGCTCCTATAGGAATGACTTTCAATTTAGGATCCCCTGCATTTTTAAAGTCTTATAAACGCTTGGTATGTATTTGTCATTCCTTTAAAAAAACTACTTCAAAAAACCATATGCACCACTATGTGGAACCTGCTGCCTACTGAAGTATTTTGACTTTCGAAACCAATTCGACTTGGAATAAAAAAAAAAGAAATGTCAAATCGTTTATTCCAACTAGATTCCTATAATGGCTCTTTTGAACGTTAAATAAAATATAAAGATGATTCTAGTTACCCATTCAAAAGGTAGTTTCGTGTGGAGAAGAATGGGCAAGAAACTCCACATCTCTTACCACTCTCTTCTCTCTCTATTTGTATACATTATTTAAATAATTATATGAGAAGACAATGTACTCCCAGAATAAAACTACTATACAAGTATATTATTGTATTGTTGTAGTCCTTCAAGAATTCGTACAATTCATTAAAGGTCTGCAAAACGATCTGGTGGTATCACTTAAAATCAGGTGAGTCTCCTGTGCTATAAATTAAAATGCGTGCGTACAAAGTACACATATCGTGAAACATAAGTGAAACTTCTTTTAATTTATTATTACTAAGGTAAAAGCCCAATAGATGATCATGTTCTCACATGTATACCTATATTCACACTGTTTATAGAATGTATACGTGCTAATGATATTATAAATAAATAAAATATCCGCAATTACTGTACTGTCGTTATGCGACAGAATTGCCATCGAAAGTTTTAATATTTATTTATTTTTTCTCGATCTCCCTTATTCTCTCTCAATCTTTCTCACTACAAGCTCTCTCTCTCACTCCATGGCAATGTGCGTGATGCGACATTCGCTCTATCTCACTCTCACTCTCGATCTTTCTAGCTTACTCACTCCCTACTATAGATTCATAGCTATTTGCTTCACGCTACGTTTGCCTTTTCTCACTCTCTCTCAATCGGTCTCAATCGCTCTCTCCCTTTTCTTCGCTGCACATCTTCGTGACGCTTATATTATTATTACATTTCCTCCGTAAAAAATTAACCTCATGCGCCTAAAGAAGATTAACTCCAAAATTAAATATGTTGTAGTTGTTTAACAAATTAAGTTACAGTTAAATTTAAACTGTATTTGCTTTATTTATTAAATAACGAAACTAAACCGATCGTTATAAATACTAATTTATTGAATTATCTTCACGGCTCGACATGAAGCTATGTACCAGTGAATGACCGGTACATTGATTTATATTTGCAAATTGTACGGTATCTTTTTTAGTTCATAATGTTATACTTCTTATAACTGTCGCTTAACTATAATTTCAGAAGAGCACTCGAAACTATATGTTAATAAATTCACATTTGAATTCCCTAGTAAAAGTTGTATTAAATATCTGTAAATTACTCGTTCGTTTTGGGCAGTTGCTCTAAGTTAAGTTTAATTAAAACACTTTTTTACGGATTATAGGTATGTATTATGTCTAAATAATTATAAGTAATAAAAGACAATACTAAGTTTTAATTAAAAAATAAATATTTGTCGTAATCCACTACAAAAAAATGGAGTGGCTATCATAGGAAAAGCTTAATTTTTCAATGAATCTAAAAGGCTTGATAACTTTCAACTACATAACCTTGTTTATCTAGCGCGCAATACCGGCGCGAATGTTGAATTGAACTTTTACTCATCAATTCATATTGAATGCAAATATGATATACACTTCAATAAAGCTACATTTCTATGTTCAAATTGAGTTGAAACTATTTACGATTACAATTTTCGTTCTTCACCTCTTTTTTAACTATTATCTATATGTAAAGTATAATAAAAAAAAGTTGTCTTTTAATAAGTACAATAAGTATTAATAAAAGCTATTTTAATAATTATACAGCAATTGATTCTCGTTAATAATAGTAATTATACAGCAATTGATTATCGTTAGTAATAGTGATTACATTTTTGAAAAAAATTGAAATTTTGTTTTTCACCCAATGGTCATGGCTATCTTATAGTTTTGTCGGCTACGTGCAAGTGTGCGTGATTGTATGAATGTAGCATGTTAATAGTGTATGTGATAGTTTGCTCAAGTGGAGATATAATGTATCTGTACGTAAGATAGGATACTGGCAGTCTGAAAAAATAAATAAATTGAATACAAAATTGAAAATTGAAAATGCGAAACGAAATATAATATTTACAAAGCTATGTGTAAGATTTGGAGACCTTTAAGTAAAAACGGGTTTCGTCAGCGTTTCCCGCTCTTCAATAACAAACATAGTTAATTCCATAACATATTTTTTTACAATAATTTATTTAAAGCGTTTTCAATACATGTGAGTATGTTTTTGGGGTCAAGTTTGAATGAGTGAGTGTAAAACATGTATGTATTATATCATGGGCAAATATATGAGATTCACGCCAAGATATTTATGACATTTGTATTAGTAATAGTAATAGGCTTTATTTCCAGCACTGAATTATAATAGATTATAAGTTTCATTGATTTTGAATCCAGAAAAAAAATACACTTTAACATTTAGGAATAATAATTTGCTTGTTAGGTTTTGGTTTGTCCACCATCGGACATAGGTCTCCTCCAGGCGGTTTCACTCGTGTCCGTCGTGGGCCAGGCGCGGCCAGCTGACCTGTATTGGCAATTTTAAAATATAATAAATACGAGGCTAAATCATCAATGCGCTACTTGCAGTAATGGCTCTACAAAGAACGTTAAATACATAAATTCCTTTAAGCACTCTAGAATAGCTATCTGCATAAACTGTTCTTAGTTGCGAAGGTTAATATTTTCTAAGCCCTTATAAAACTTTCCTTCATAAAGCGTATAAAATATTAGCTTTTTATGTGAACAAAGTGAACAGTGTTAAAGCTACCGACACGAACGGTATCCAATTTATTTTTTCTTGTTTATTATTACGCTTAGAGCACTAAAGGGAACTTAAATGAACAACTCCTTGTTAACTGCACGCAGTCAAGTGGAAAATGGAATTAGTATCGTATCGATAGAGCTTTTTTCACTGAGACGGAATCGTTGGCATATGTAAATGCATATGCATGCATACTTATATACACAATATATTCAAACAATGCTGACAGTTTTACTTATTTATTTATTAAATTTAATCATACTATATATGTTACAAACTCTTTTATTTTATATACAAAAATTAAATATAAAATAATAAAAATTAGTGGCGCTACAACCTCTTTAGGTCTCGGCCTCAGATTTTTGAATCTGTTTTCATGATCATTTTTAAATCTTATAGGCAAGTAGGTGATATGCCTCCAGTGCCTGACACACGTCGTCAACTTTTTGGGTCTAAGACATGTCGGTTTCCTTACGATGTTTTATTCACCATTCAAGGAAATGTTAATTGCGCACATAGAAAGAAAGGCCATTTGTGCACAGCCGGGGATCGAACCTACGAGTAGGTAGTACGACCTCAGGTATGAGAGTCGCACGCTGAAGCCACTAGGCCGACACTACTCAATAATTAAAATATATACAAGATAAAATTAAAATATCAATAATAATTGTTAAGCAAAAAGTAAATTATCAGAAAAACAGGTGATTAGGTTCCATAGGATATAATAATGCGTTCCTTAAAATCGATTAGCCTACTACAGAATAAATCCACCTAGAGACGATATTTAATAATTCTTAAAAAGGCCGGCAACGCACTCGCGAGCCCTCTGGCATTGAAAGTGTGGGCGGTGGTATCACTTAACATCAGGTGAGCCTCTTGCCCGATGGCCCCCTGTGCTATATAAAAAAATTGTCAATAAAGTTTTGGTCGATGACAGATATCATTATTATTATGTAAAATACTTGACATTTCATTATATTTGGTAATATACTACTAATTGACTGTAATATATTTCGTATTGTTTAATTAAAACAACAAAGATACTCGGAATGAAACAGAGATGGAAGTAATTTAAGGCGATTACCCAACAAATTGTGCCATGCAATTAGGAGTATAAGCCGATATTTTACCGATTCGCTTTTTAAAACCGATCTCGAAAACCGGTTTAATCAAATAAGTAAATTTATTAAGCAAATTATATTAATTTATCATTACTTTTATTTCTAAAGGAATAAGATCGTACCAAGAATGCTGTTTTTTATTATCTAATTCAAAAAAACATTGCGTGCACTAATAAACCGACACTTAAAATTTTTATAAGCGTTTTAAATACATGATTTTCAAGTAAAAGCTATAAAAAGGCGAGATTTTAAATATGATAATGTGTATATCAGCTTCTATATACTTACAAAATCAAGGGCACTAATTTAATTTTAAATGTTAGCATCATGAATATTCTAATATATTCTTATCTTCATACCGGTTTTAATTCCGATTTTCCAGCATCAAATGCATAGTACAAACTTTGGGCACATAAATGTATTTCATATCAAAGTTGCTCTACTGTAGCTAAAATAGATTCTAATTAGAAATGCGGTTTGAATAAAGTATGTTATGGCTATCAAACAGAGCTTTGAGGAAGATTATTGTGTGGTCGTATAATTAGTATGCAATTTTAATAGTTAATTATCAGTTAACAAAACAACCTCTTTGTGTCTGCCTGCTAAGCGGTTAAGAAAGTTTGTATCTATATATTCTTTTATGTTGACAATCTATTCAGTTGCTTCGATGGTATTTGAGGATATATCATCATCGTTTTTATACGAAATAATATAAGCACCTTTATCTAATCATACGTACATCGTTCCAGAAGACCTAGCTGCAGACGCACGTCTTGGTTGAAAAATCCTTAGACTATAACCAAAGCACCACCAAGTTATTGTTCAGAAACACGTGATCCAAAATTAAGCTAGTCATGGTGATTGCCAACCTTGGCAAGGAAATGAAGCTATAAGAAAAAGAAGATAATAAGACAAAAAGCCTGTTATTTACTAATCATCATTCACTAATACAATCATCATTCACTAATACAAACATTATTTACTAATCATTTATTTGTTGTACTATTCAAGAGCTAAGCATGAATTTGAATCAAATATGAATGACTATGAATTTATCTAAACGTTGTTCAGAACTAACCTTAGCTTTGAGTGAAAACCGTTCCAATCCAATTATCCATTTAATGGTATATGAATAAACTATACGTTTTGACTAAACATGGCGTTTAGAGAACGTCGAATCTTACATATAAAATTCTCGTGTCACGCTGTATGTAATTAAACTCCTCAGGAATAGCCAAACCGATTTACTTGAAAAATTGTGAGTTCGAATCGGAAAAAAGAAAATTTCCATCCCCTTAAATTTTATTTTTAGGCAAAATTTTACTTTTTTATTTTTTTATGATACAACATACAAAAATACATATAACCCTGCATTTTCACCGCTCTACGATCAATCACTATTTTTTAATGGTATAGTAAAAAGGTTTCCTAGAAATAATATAGGTTTCATTGCAAAACGACGTTTGCCGGGTTAGCTAGTTTTAAATAAGATTAAAAACAATTGAGCTACCAACTTTTAGGTCTTGGCTCTAGATTATTGTATGTTACGTGATCATTTGTTTTATTTAATAAGCAAGTTTCAGCCTTCTGTGCCCGACCTGTGCTGACTTTGTTCAGCCTAACGGATACTGATTTCTTCGCGATGTTTTCCTTTCGTGCGATCAAGTATAATTTTTGCGTACAATGACAGTAAGTTCATTAATGCACAGCCGAGGATCGAACCTACGACCTCGGGGATGAGAGTCACATGTCAACACACTACTCAATTTCGAACATATCACACAAAAAAATAATATTAGGGTTGCCTACAAGAGATCACTTGTTAGCGATAAGGCTGCGTGTTATTTGTGTTTCTTTGCAACGAAGTGTGAATAAATAAATAAATAAATAACTACCCCCAACTTTGTATTTTTATGTGCAATTAATTGTATAAGTACCTACTTTAAATTCACTACAACATCATTCAACATACTCCAGCGACGACAGAACAAAATCCTAAGAGCAGTTGCAAAAGTATCATGGTACATAACAACGAAATTCACGAAAACCTACAAATGAGAACTATCAAAGAGGAAATCCGGAGACTGGCAGCTAAATACAAAGAGCGGTTAAGCTGTCATCCGAACGAACTTGCTCGCCATCTCACCATTAGACAGTATGTGAGTCGACTAAAACGTCGACATATTCTAGAGCTAGAAGACTGGCAGTAGCTCTAGGCAAAAGATGAGTAGATGCTTCCAATGGCAAGTCACTCCACATGACAGCACCACAGAACTAATTTGCTCATAGCCTTAGGGCTGATTGCAAATTACCGCAGATAAAAAAAAATCACTTCAAATGGAGCATAAAACCATAAACTGAACCATTATTTTTGATGAGTATTACACCCTACTGTGATTGGTTCAAATTAAAATTCAAAAATCATTTATTCATATAGGTAACATAATGTACACTTATGAACGTCAAAAAAAGAAATATACATTAAATGCTTTTAATTTTACATTCAGTGTCAGTTCTCAAATCAAGGGCGTAGACCGATAAACTCTCCGCCACTCTTTTTGATCGCCAAGTTTTTTCTTTTACGCAACGTTTGTAAGGAGTTGCAACCATTACACCATGTTCCATATGACATCTTGAGTAATAAAGAATAAAGAATAAAATGAAATAAATAAAAAAGTTAAACCACAACTAAATTAAAGTTAAAGAATCAACGTCAATCTATTGCTACCTATATTGCTACTTTGACACCAACCAAACTCCCACAAACATTGAATTCTAAAACTAGTTTGAACAGACTGATAAAAGAGAAAAATTCGCTTGTCGTAATCAAAAATGGGAATAACTTTCTTTGAGTTGAATATTTTGGAATACGCATCGCTTTTTCAGCTCACAATCGGGAATTCTAGTTGAAAATAAATATGTACGTTTTGGTATGGATCCGTGTGTGGATAGGGTTTTCAGAAAGGGTTGGCACATTTTTCTAGCAGAACGTGCGTGAATCGAACGCTACTGATGTTTTTTACCACCTCAATTGCATGGAAGTGTAACCTAACATAACGTTCTTAATATTACCGTTATACTAATAAAACGAATTCAACCTTCCGTCACCATACTAGCAAATAACTTCGCTTGGAGAAACTTTCCGTGGCGTTAAAAGTCACATGCATAAGCACACAGATATTCTACAAAATACATAAGTAATTAATATGTAAATATATATTTGAGTATATATCGATATGTAATTTATATTCATTTTATCCTCAAACCCAAATTATAAATTACTTTAGACGCTTTCGATCGATTGAATGGCAGGCTTTTTTTGCCACTTCCTCACGTCCATTCTAGGCCAGTTATGTGAGAACAGCGCCGTACTTTGTAAAATCTAATGCCGACAGTGATACAATCCTAATGTTGCATTCAGGGTCGGTTAGGTCTTTCGGTGCATTAAGACATTAGATTCGCTAGCGATATCGTTATTGAAAGTAAGAGCCAGTTATAAAATATATATTTGAGAAATATTTTTATTTCCGTTCGTAAGTGTTGCGTTGTCAAATTTATATGAATAAAGTATATTGATAACTGTATAGCACCTGTATTTTAATTTTTAAAAAATTAAATAAATATCTCCATAGTAGCTTAACATTTAAAAAAATCTAATACACAACTACACGCAATACTCGTCGAGCGAGTTTGCTTATCTTGCCGAAGCCACGTACAAATTATTTGTAGAAGTCTATTAGGTATTCGCAATATTGATGTGTTTGACAAATTCAAAAGGGCGGTAAAAATGCATGTTAGAGTGAACACTGTTGACTAAAATTTAGACGGCTAATGGCGACGTGTATCTCGCTCGTATATATACATATTCATATTAAGTTTCTCATGTAAATAAAATATTTTTTTTTGTAATGAGATTTAAAGTTCTTTAAACATTACACCACGGTGTGTTAAGAGGTCTTTAAACTAGTGACTCATAGGTGAGACGCGATAGTATTCGAGATCGTGACTCGTGTTTGACGGCGAAGCTTGCAATTTAGATACATATTATATGTGTTTGTAGGAGCTCCTCGAATAGGTAAGTGCTTGAGATGTCAATTGCTTATATACATATTAAGTTGTACATGTATTATTGAAATAACTGCTACTATGCATATAGCATTATAAATAACATGTTTCATTTAGGGAAACGATGCCAATTTTAGACGCTATACTAGACAAATATTTAATGATTTTTAATCAAATTAAGTAAAAAATATCTTTATTCATATAGGTAAACATGTACACTTATGAACATCAAGAAAAACAAATTAAATTAATTGTAAATTTACAATAATGTCAGAGAGCTAGCGATATGCTCTTTTCTTGATGATTTTTGACCCTAAGTCAAATTGGTTAAGGAATACTTCAGCTGCTAGATTCCATATAGTTGTGGTGCGGGCATAAATTATCTGTCAATAACGCTCAGTTGTGGAAGGACGGACATCGAAGTGATACGGGTAGAATTTCGTATGACGCCTGGTGATGAAACTGAGTCACCTCAAATAACGTAGAAAATACAGAGAGACCACACGTATCTACGCAACGCCAAGGGATAAAGCCGCTAGGAAAGCGATCGAACTTCGTTGAATACAAGTGGAAAAAACTGGTACTCACCGATGTTATAAATTACATTAATAACATCGGTGATTTGTATTTGTAAATAAAAAAGTGCGTGCGTACAAAGTACACACGTCAGAAATTCTTTGTAAATTAAGTTCTAATATGTAACTACTAAACGAATCCATCAACCAATAGCGAGTTTTTTTTTTCTTGATCTCCCTTTCTCACTCTCTCTCAATCAGTCTCAATCGCTCTCTCCCTTTGCACATGCTGCTGCACATCTGCGCCTAAAGAAGTTTCACTTCAAAAAACAGAACAGCGTGTTATTTACAATTTACTCCTTATATTTCACAATCAAAATTACGTTCTGAGTTCCGCGCTTGAAGCTGAATTCGCAAGTATAGTCATTTAATCCTGCTAATTACAGATGTAATTGTTTAATGTAATCATAATTATTTGTGATATTGTATGAATACAAAGCAGGTGTGCAGATGTGGTTGAAGTTTGTTTCATTGCTTTTGATTTTATTACAGTAGTCAGATAATTTGCAACAAGTACTTCGCACATTTTCATCTCCTCCTTAAATTTTGAATTAATCAAACTGTTGATCCGTATTGAATCAATATAAGTGGCGTATTTTATAAAGAATTTCACTGTCTTGAGCAGTACACGCAGATATGTTTATTTATTTATATAATTGTAAATGTTTGTATATATAGATATACAAATACATTGGGGCTTTTACTTTAGTAATAATTAATTTACAAAGAGGTTTTACTTCTGACATGTGTACTTTGTACACACGCACTTTTCGTCAGCCTGATGGATCATTCCTATTTATAACCCATATATGGTGACTGTTTTTTAAAATTTGAATTGTTATATGTTATAAATATGTTATATAGATTATGTTTATTTAAACATGCTATTGCTATTTGTTTTGTACAGGACAAAACAAATATCTTGTTTCTAACATGTCGATTCAAACATGTAACTAATTAATACGCACCGGTCAGACGATTCGATTGGGTTTCAATTAAATTAATTTGGCGGTGTGTTGAATATTAAGTTACATAGACGATTCTACCATCCAAGCAATAAGTATCATACATACTAACTTATGTATAAAGAGTCTTAAGACTTATTCGACTTTATTAAATAATAAATAATCTATATTTTATCTCTCACATATACATACAATTATCATGATTAAACTAAGATGTACATTTGGAAGTGTATGTGAGAGACTGGTCTCTGTAATGGGAGACCTGAGTGACAGATAGCCAGCCTCTCCACCATCGGACCGGAACACGTACAATCATCATTCAGGTCATTGTCACAAGAAACAATAGAAGAAAATAAGTAAGTGCTAAAAGAAAACATTAAAGGGAGTCGTAAAAATAAATTTTGTGTGTGTTTGTGGATATTTTATAGGATGTAAACCAAAAATATTAGCAAGAAAGACTAGATGCCTCACTTTAGTTTCGAGCGGAAGATTCTTTGAAGAATCTCTGCTCTCATTTGCGACGACAGTGTTAGCGGTATTCACTACAATGAATAACTATACAACATCCATCGCTAACATCGTCCAATACATAAAGTGCCACAGGCTCAAGTGGTAGTGACTTGTGGACCAAATGGCAGGCGACAGAACCCCCAAGGTCTTTACTGAATTCACAACCCGGTGGTAAGAGAAAACCCAGTAGACTGAGGCTTTGTTGGTGGGATGGAGTTGTCAAGAAACTTTGAACATTAAGGGTTCGATGTTGGACGCAGGATTATTGCAATGCTTGTACATGAATGCTAAGGATCACAAAGGACTGTATAGCCATTAATGATGATGAAATAAAACGATAAAAAAAAACACTTTTTCATCGGATTGAAGCCATGTATTTTTATATATTTATTATTATATTACATAATTTTAAAATTTTTCGTTTCGCGTGCTTTTCAGCGTGCGTGGTCACGGTGACTGAAGATAAAGGGGCGATGAATGTCAAAAAGTATCACAGCTGTAGAAAAGTTATTATCTGCATTTATTTCCCCGGAGTTAATATCGACTGAAAGAGGAATCGAAATTTAAAATTATGTAATAATAATTATACATAGCTTCAATCCGATGAAAAAGTGTTATCTTTAAATGTGTAAAAGTTATGTTAATAAAAGACAATACAATAAAAGTATAGGATGTTTCCATGGTTACCATCAAAAATTCTAGAATAAGGTTGACTTGTTCCAAGTAAATATATTAAAAATAAACACATTTAAAATTCGTTTATTAAGAACTCAAAATTTATTGGATATAATTAAATGCGTCATAATTCAAAAATATAAATAAATTGAGTAGTACAAAAATGTCTATAAAGCAATTTGGTTTAATTATTTCTAGCACAGATTTATGTACCGTTAAGTGTCAACGTCAATACGAAACGCGGCGGGCCGGAAAATAACTACCAATTTATTCCGCCGTCCATCCGGGACCTATTCTGGGATTTTTTAAATAATTCAACAGATTTTAGAGAATAGAGTAATTCTATTGTCTACATATTATTGTGAACCTGTTATTTCAATTGTTCGACTGAACGGGTTCTAAATTCAAAAATTTAAACAAGCATTTTATTTAATACCCTCTGAGACTGTTGCATGCAAATGTATAAGTTGTAATAAGTTAATATTTCTTTATATCATTTTTTCGCTTCTTTAAATAATATTTTATATGACATTTGTATTAATTAAAGAGTTTTTTATTGATAAAAAAGCTTGTTAACGCTCGGCACACTGATACATTGGTAAAAGAACCACAAAATACAATTTTCAATGTGACACAAGCACTAGGCAAACATGACATACGCGAAGGGATCATACAAATATTAAACAAAACAATTACTAATCAAGAAAATTAAAATTACAAAATACTAAACAAAAATTGATTTAAAGTGCCAGATAAGTAACTATGGATATCCAGACATCGGTGAGGTTTGACCAAAACGCGTTATTCGGAATGGTGGAACAGAAAGTAAAATATAATTTATTAATAGGTAACATAATGTACACTTATGAACGTCAAAAAAATAAATAAACATAAAATGTTACTAATTTTACATTTACTGCCAGTTCTCAAATCAAGGACGTAGAACGGAAGAGAAGAACTGGCAATAAACTCTTCCCCACTCTTTTTAATCACCAAGTTTTTTCTTTTACACAACGTTTGTAAGCTGCAACCATTACAAATGGAATGATATTCCTGGGGTATCGAGAGAGTTCACGAAATTCAAACTTATATGACGGTTCGGAAAATCAACTTGATTATTAAATATCGTAAATGCAAACGATATATCAATTAATTCTCTGCAATTCTTGAAATACATCTTAAAGTGCGTTTTAAAATAAATTAGTAATGAAATATAAACACTCCACTGCTCCTTAAATAGTAGTGGAAGCTTTCAAGCGATGTTTTCCAATGTTAACTAAGTATTTATTGACATTTAAATTTTAATTTTTAAATCAGAATAAGCACGTGTAACATGAGACTGACAAGTTATACTCGAAAATGTTTTACCTAAAATGAATGTTTACCTTGCGTCTGCTTGTTTTATATCATCAATACAGACGTCAAATTTATTTTATTCGGATGAATTGTTTTATTTGTTTAATGACCACCATGTATGTTTAAAAATTAAAACTGCTTTATTTTTAATATTTAATTTGTATTTATTTATAAGTCTTTATCTTGCAATAAGTTGTTAAGACTGTTCGTCTCTGTCAACCGTGTCTATCAAGACTTAGGATTTAACGCCTTTTAAGTCTATTTATTAGGTCTGGTATGGACTATGGTAAGTTGCGTGGCCAGCTTATTTGGTTCCATTTCTAGCCTTTTTCTGTTTTTCATTCGCCAGGTATGAAATCCAGGTATCTCCACTTTGACAGTCCTGATTTTGAGGTGCTTATGAATCTCCGATGTTTTTATAAACTACGGAAAGTTCGATATTTCCCATATATACACCCAGTTCGGAGACGGAGAAGGACGAAGAGAGTCCACGAGAACGGACAAAATAAAGAACACGTGGAAAGTTAATTTCCTCTAATAAACAAAGTCTATAGCACCCACAACACAGTTAAACTTTTATTTTTGGTCTGTGTAGCGCATGTCGCGCGACGGTCGGCCGCGGATTAGGGATAAAGTGAAAGGCGCTTGTCATAGCAGCCAAGGCCAATATGGCGGCGCACATAGTTCGCAGCAGCTTACCGTGTAGTGTATAGACTTTACACTACACGGTACTTTTGACTTATTCATTTGTGCCAGTGCTCCACGCTATTTTAATGTGTATATAATCTAAATAATTATTTTTAAGTATTATGTATGTCGTACTTTCTAAGACACAGAATTCAATAAAAATATTAGTTGGAGACTTAGTCTACTTTTATTAGTCCCATTATCATTCCAATTTTCCAAGTATAAAATTAAGATTGATAAAGCGATTTTATACCCTTAATGGAATATTATTATATTTAAAGTTAAAAGTCTATACTGTGAAAAAAGTTTCACTTTTACCGTTCAAAAAACCACGCAGCATTTTTATTTGAAAGTGTCAAAAACGCGAAATGACATAGGGATAGGAATAAAAAATCTAAAGTTTAACATACTGCGTCCAGTTTTTAGTTATCTTTAATAGACTGTCTTTACACATAAAAATGTAATAACTACTATTAAAATTAGTTAAAAACATAGACCAAATTATACCGTGATTTACCCAACGGCAAAACTACGATCATTATTTATCGGATGTTAGCACTAAATTTGAATATTCATTAGATGCAATAAATCATTAAGTATCTAAGTAATATTAGTATCTTGTGCTTAAATCTCGCGTTCGTCTCGGATGGATCAAACTTTGAGTAAATTCAAACTACGGTTTAAGCTCTGCTTAAACGGTTGATTAACGAGAACCGACCAGTACTAACTTTCTTTAGTTTAAATCGTGGTCATAATGATAGCGGTACATGATATATTATTATTATTATTTTAAACGTCATTAACATTGAGTGTAGTGTCATTTGGGGAACACTCATTGAACAATTATACTCTTATCTGAGAATCTTTACAGCTAGTATTGTCTTTTATTAACATAAGTTTTACACATTTAAAGAAATTGAACATTGAATTGAATTTTAAGATATTGAATATGTGTATTATTATATACTTATAATTATTTTACATAATTTTAATTTCTTCCCGACGTTTCGCGTGCTTTACAACGTGCGTGGTCACGGCGACTGAAGAGAAAAGGTGTTGAATGTATCACAGCTGTAGAAAAAGTTATATTATCTGTATTTAATATTATCAGGTAGTGGCTTAACGTAATGCATTTAATTTTGAACTACAGAGTTTTCTAAAGGACCAGAACACATGACCGTGGTTCAAATTACTCGTTTCGGTGGAGTAATTAAACCAGCAGTAGGATTTAATATGTTTACTATATTTATTATATATATATATTATATAATATTGTTATTTCTATTAATCTTATACACGTAACTGTTCCCTTAAGTCTAGATTGTTCTTATAATAACGCGATAGCATTGTGTTGAGAGAGAAACTTATTGTATATTTCGAAATTGACAGATTAAAATATAAAGCATATATTATGTTTTCATATTGTTGTCCATGCATTGTATATTTTTATCATGTAACGCGACACGCTTATATAATTGAAGTTATACTTCTTATGGCGTGATGGAGAAAAATGATGACAGTGCATTTTTTGATGCGCTCGCACACCAACACCAATTCGACATCGTAAAGTTAGATCACGGTGGCATGGAAATCGATAACGATGTTCAAGTTGTATATTCTAGTATTTTTATATTTAGAACACGTAACAGTACAATTAAACAGTGTGAATAAATAAATATTATTTAGGTATTTTTAAATCAATTTCATACACGACGGTGATAGTATTTACTAATCATTTATTTATTTAAATAAAATCTTTTTGACTAATTTTAATATTTATCGTTAATCACTACTGTATTTTAGTTATTTTTTTCCATACGCCAAAGAACTATATCTTCTAACGCGTGTACATAAGTACACTCTTTTTTTTCAAATGTCTTACAATTATTTAATTAATTATTTTTAGGAAAATGTATGCCTTTACTTTTTTGCTCATATTACGGGAATATTGTACGGGTGGGTAATAAGCCACATTTTGTATTGCTACAGGGTGAAGCGTACAATTGGTAGCACCAGTCGTGCTTCCCGCGCTCAATAAAATATTATCTACTTATTATGTTTAATTTCCTACACACTCCCTAACTAGGTATAGTCACCGCGCGATGTATAGCGCACACCTGAAGAGTAATGATTGCAGCTTCTTACAAAAATCTTTAAAATCAAAAAGGTTGGCGTTTAAGTGTGGTGGAGTGTGAATTTTAGTGTCCGTAAATAAACCGTCGACGGTAATTTACAAATTTATTGTTTATACATTCAAAACAGTTTTATTAAACATTTTTATATTAAAATCGCTGTTAAACAGACCATGTTCATTTCAGAATCACTCAAGCGCTGTTTTAAAACTAGTTTACAATTTTCTTACCACTTACTTACCTTGCTAATAAAGTTCATACAATACTGCAAGTTAATTTTGCTTTAATTATACGAGATTTATTGAGGGAGCAGTGTTGGCTTAGTGTTTCAGCGTGCGACTCTCATACCTGAGGTCGTAGGTTCCATCTCCGGCTGTGCACCAATGAACTTTCTTTCTATGTGCCCATTTGCACGGTGAAGGAAAACATCGTGAGGAAACCGACATGTCTTAGACCCAAAAAGTCGACTACGTGTGTCAGGCACTGGAGGCTGATCACCTACTTGCCTATTCGATTAAAAAAAAAAAGATCATGTAACAGATTTAGAAATCAACACCTAAATAGGTTGTAGCGCCACAGATTTTTTTTTATTTATTGTGATTCGTAATTTAACATATATTCTTTATATATTGAAAACATTGCCATTTTCTCCTTCGCAAGTTCTTCTAGAAGAAATAAACAGAATGTGTAGATGCAGTCCTAGTTACAATCTGATATCCAACTTTTGTTATAACAATGATTTTCTACAAAACTCAATGATAACTTCCTTACTATGTACCCATTGTTCACTATATGAGAATTAAAAGACTCTAGTAAAATGTAAACATTTACGTAATTTAACATATTTTTGTATGGAAAACATCAGCGAAATATGACATTCTAACAGTATTCAAGAATCGTTAAAAGGTTCTAAATGCATCTAAACTATCATAAAGTCGTATTGTAATGTAATACTTAAAGTATTCAGGGTTAGCCCCTATTACGAAATTAGTCTCACCAGTGAGTGGGTTTTCTACAAATTAATATGAAACTCATAAAACGCTTATCGATTTATTAAGGCATTTAACGGTAAACAATTATCAGAGAACTATCTAGACACTGAGCTTCCAACTCAGTCTTCAAGTTTCAATTAATTGCCTCTTAACACAATACCTTAATTCTAAGAAATGTATTTTTATCTGATATTCGCGGAGCTGATTAGTTTATAATTATAATAAATTTACATCGTATCTTAATTTAATTACAAATTCATCTGAATTATACGATTAATATTTATTTAAACAATGTTATGTTAAGTGAAGATATACATATAATCCTTACTTAGTAGGCCTTAACAACTGACTCTGCTCATAGCGATAACTACAGTGTTTTGAAATAGGGATAAAATGCAAATAACACAAATATAGGCATCGCGCGGTAACTTAATATCGACTTAAGTAAATCCTGTTGTGGTTTCAGTGTGCGACTCTCATCCTGAGGTCGTAGGTTCGATCCCCGGCTGTGCCAATGGACTTTCTTTGTATATACGCATTTAACATTTGCTCGAACGGTGTTGTGTGTGAACTGTGATATGAACAATTCAGAAATCTGAGGCCAATACCTAAAAAGAGGTTATAGCACCACTGAATTGGTTTTTTTTTTAATCCAGATAAAACAAACAGAAAAAAGACAAAATTCTGAGGCCTAGACACAAAAGTTTGTTTTGCCACTAGTTATTTCTTCGTTTTATTTTTACAAATATTATTTTAATTATATGATACGTATGGGCAATTTACTAAAAGGCTTATTGGGCTGCAGCCCAGGGCTCCGTAGATTCAAAATGACCCCAGTCTCCACTGAAATCAATAGAAGAAATTTGGATATTTAAAAAAATAACTGAAATTAAAAAAAAACAATCATAAAGGTTGGAATTCCTGAGCATCTATCGAATTTCGCTTGTATTTCAGGCGTGTGTGTCTATTGTATATAATCTTAATATAGAATCCCCGTAAATAGCCCCACAGATAGATAGATAATTAAACTTATTTAACTTTTAACAAAGAGATTTCTAATCATATTTGAAGTCACATGAGTCTAATAATAGCTACATGAGTCTAATATAGATACAGGTATATTAAAAATAAGATTCTCTTTTAAAATTATTGTATAGGTATGCTCTAAGAGATAACTACAAGAGCTTATAAGCTTAAACTAATATGGCGTCATCACACCCACAAGACATCAAGTATAAACATAGTAAGCTTCAGAAGGTGTGAGAACTTTTTTCACGCCACTTTAGTCAAAGTCGCTGGGTGGCGAAGGGTGGTTTTTAAGTCTAAGTAAGCTTCCGACGCCATCATAGGTTCAGACTATATCTGTTATTTCTTATGTGTTAAAATAATAACAACAAACATTTTATTAAAAGAACATGAGTCAAAGAAAAATAAGTTATTTTGTGTCGCAAAAATTATTGCTTTAATAAATAATGTCATTTATAATGACGTATATTATGTTAGAGTTTGTTATTATGACATTTATCTGTTGCAAATTATAAAAATATTCCTTTATAAATTACATAACGTCACTTACAATGACGTGTGATACATTAGCGTTTTTTATTACGACATTTATCTGTCACATTATAATATTTGTTATAATTAAATAAAAAAATATAATACGAATAGAGACATCCTATTTGATATGATCACCAATGTCATTCAGGAAAGTGTATACAAAATTATTGTGAAATGCCTAATCTACATTCTAGCAGCAATATTTTTTTATTCTGACTTCACAGAAACATTTTATTTTCTTTCAGAAATAAAAAAAAATGGTCTGGGCACAATAGAAACGTTATTATCTAGGAATAATAACAAAACAATTATAATTTCTAGGAAATGAATTTTATAGTTAAAGAAAGAAACATAAATAATTAAGTAACAATATCAGAATCTCACTATGAATATATATTTACTTATCAAACTTTGTATACCGTACTATTATATAGATATGTATAACTATTATTACCTACAGTAGATTAGGTATGCTTGTCTAGGTTTTATTTATAATTTCGTGCAGGCTTTACATTGCATAATATAAGTGTAAATTCATAAAAGTAAAAGCCTTTTAAAATTGGGGTTAAAGCAGTTCAATTTACCAGCGATTTAAGACTGCATGTCAAAATGACGTCTATAATTTGCAGGTCCCGGCACCGTTTCTTATCGATTCACATTATACTGTAATAACATTGTGCACTTTGCCTTATCACTAGCACGATTGTAAGTCACACATTAAGTTTGGTTCACATATAATAACAGTATTTATTTTTAATAAATATTTTAAGTTTTTTAAAATAAATGAGCTATTTAGCTCTCAAAGTAGATTCTAGAAAGAAGCTAGAAATTTTATGGAAATAGACATGCATGTTTTTTTTAATGTTTAATGTATTTTACGAAGTATTTTGGTCAGATTCAAATTCAAAAATATTTACTAACACAAACACTGTATATTATGAATGAAAGTTCTCAAATCAAGGGCGTAGAGTGGACAATAAGAACTGGCAATAAACTCTCCGCCACTCTTTTTAATCGCCAAGATTTTTGTTTTACAAAATGTTTGGAAGGAGCTGCAATCATTTACACCATGTTCCACATGACGCCTTTAAGTAATTAATAGTTAATTAATAACAACAAAAAAAAGATTTAGCCTATATCAGCAGCAAGCATGGTGAAATAGGGCGCGAACTTACATTCTGGTAGCACTTACAAGTGTTAAAATAAATTGGCCCTTATTAAAAAAAGAGATTTTTACTAGAGACATCAAAGCAAGATACCACGTGGTATAACCCAACGATTCCTGAAACTATTAACATGCATTTTATGAAGTCATATATACAATTAAAGAGGACATACCTAGCTTAAAACGTTATATTTTTGATAGTATACTTAAGTAGATTGCTCCTGCATTCACTAAGTTTTTATATGAAGTTGAAAATAAGGCAAGATTAAGAAACGAAAGCGAGGAACTGTGAATATCATTTGCATTTATATACTTCGCGCCGAGAATGCAAACCATGCATTACTTTGGAGCCCGGTGTTTTACGATATTATTACGTAACAGACGTTTTTCAGTATTAATGGATTTTTCAATAGCAAATTTCTTTAGTAAATCGGGTTTTCACGTAATTGCAACTTGGATCGTTAAATGGCATTGTTTTAAATGCTAATTAATTTCTATTACTTTGATGTATTTACATCGCAAATTCCAATACTTAGTTTTGTGATTTTAATGCGCACTAGATTTAAATCTAACTTATATAAATCTATTTTAGGCTATCAAATGGAGTCATTTGCTAAATACAGATGAAAGCGTCATAGATACTTTAAAGTTTAGAATGAGTCCTGTAACAGAACAAAAGATAGTGTGGCCGACGGCAGCAACTGACGATACGTTATAGAAGAAGCTATGGTTAACAAATGAACAGAAAAAGACATAATGCCAGTCTACTCAACTCCAATGATATTGTACACCACCGGTTTTACTTTGTTATGAGATGCAAACGAACAGGTGGCTCACCTGATGTAAAGTGATATCCGCCGCCCATGGACACTCAAGAATTGGTACGCTCTCTTCTTTCAGGACCTTCAGTCGAATTGGTTTGAAAATATTTTGAAGGAAGTTTTTGCAGGAACTACCTTCAAAATCGGTTAATGATAAATGATGTACTACTTTAGAAACGATAATGATAATTGAATTATGATTAGATTATATCACTACATAGTATAAAACAAAGTCGCTTTCTCTGTCCCTATGTCCCTTTGTACGCTTAAATCTTTGAAACTAAGCAACGGATTTTGATGCGGTTTTTTTAATAGATAGAGTGATTCAAGAGAAAGGTTTATATGTATAATAACATCCATTAAATAGTGGAGAAGTACTGTTATTTTTGAGGTTTCTAATGTGATGTCGTAAATAATTATATTTATTCCGCTTACATTGCAAACGCAGTTTTATCAAAATAATGTACTAAGTATTGTACACATTGAAAAGGTCTACAGAAAAGTCCGTGATGGTATATGTCTATATGGTATATGTCGCGTATATTATCGGAGCTTTCCAGCGACGGAAATAACAATACATAATAAAAACCTGATTTTCATCAGCATTACACCCGTGCGAAGCTGGGGCGGGTCACTTGTTATTATTATAAGTACATAAGGGAATTAAACATCTTTTTTAGTTATTGTAATATTCATCTCAATTAGTTATTATTATTTAATTATTGTTGATCATTTGATATACAAACTACTTGTATAAATTATTTAGTTCAATCTTTCCGTAGATTTTTCAATTTCCATTACTTCTAGAGAAATATAGAGGTGAAATAATGCATTAAATATAAAATTATTTATAATTTGCGTTTCCTTATAAGCTCCATTCCCGCTACGTAGCATACGAATTCCGTTGCAAATAAACGTCGCAAACGTCGTGGATGTCGACGCAGGCCATAAATATGCTGCCACAAGGTTTTTGAATGTAAATTATTCAAGTTCTTTTGCTTTAAAAGAACTGTGATACATAAACATCCCTGATTGCACTCCATTTTTGTACAGAGCGAAAATTACTGCAGCACAAAACCTCAGTGTAACTTAGTACCTAGTACAAAACTTGGCACACCTCGATTCAAGATTAACTACTATCTAATTCTAAGTTCATTAAAAGAAAGCTATTGTATCGTAAAATACTAATAATTCGAATTTCGAACAAGAATGAGTGCTATTAACCCTCTCGTTGCCAATAACAATTTGCGACACCATTGTAAAGGTCTCTAGAACCCTTGACTAAGTTTGTCGATTTCGCTCCGGAATTAGTTGAATTTAATGATCTGCTCTTTAGCAGGCTTCACTTTTAAGGGTGACCATATTACTTCTATGTATAGACCAGAGTTACTATAACCTTTAGGTCTTGCCCTCAGATTTCTGAAACTAGATTACTAGGTAAGAAGTGAGTTGATGATGGACACTATTGATTTTTGGGTATAAAGCATGCCGAGGAAATACTGAAGATGACTTTAATTCCGAATGAGTGATAAATGCGAGAGAAAAATCCTCAATGCTCTTGCTGCATAGCCGTGATTCGTCACAGTTCTCTCAAGATGTGTGCCTTAGCCGTGCAATTAGCAGTCTGGCTTTGAATCCATTACCTCAAGATGGAGCATACCGTTTTAGCAAAGTCAATTATCTGTTTTTAATTAAGGAAATTTGAAAGTTCTCTTCTAAGAATGACCTAAATGACCTACATTGAAAGGCCCATAAATCAATAGGTATTTAGCTACTTGCAATAAATCAGAGGACCGTCTGAGCGATAGTGACGCGTGTCCAATTTAGCGCCAAACGGAAACGAAACCACCACTTGACGCGGTAATTGTTGCAAGGTTTTAGTAATGGAATTAGTTGATCGCTACGGTTCAACCGAGACGCTATTACGCGGTCGCATTTGAAGGGTTAACTGTTTTTGGTGAGTTTGTAACGGTAAGTTATAGAAGGGATTCTTTCGATTACACCAATAAAATAAATTACTTAGGGCCTGTTTTACAATGTCCGGATAAGATCCAAATAAGCTATTCATGGTTACTTATTGGTAGGGTAAACTAGTGTTTGATGCGTTTCACGACTGTCTGATAGCGTGATTCGTCATGAAACACGAAGTTTCTTATTCGTAACTTTTATCTTTCAAATAATTTATGTGTTGCATAGCTATTTGGTACTTTATCCATACATTGTGAATCAGGCCAGAATCAGCTATCGTAGATTAAGAAAAACAATAGTTATAATAAATAAATAAACATTTGATTCACCGAAGGCTCACAACAAGCAAAGCTGAACAAGGTTCAAACATATGATATTATTATTTTTTTTTTTTGGACCACAAAATTAGGACAAACACATGTCAAAATTAACATACATATACGAAAATATAAAAGTCGGTGTCGTCCCTAAAACATGTGGACACGACCAGCGAAAAGGTAGATACAATAAACAGTGTTAATACAAAAACCACCACAAATTTAAAAATAAAAACTATGAAGAATTAAACTATTTGAACTAAGAAAAGAAACTATCGATATTGTGTTCTAATTTGACTCTTAGCTGAGGCCAGCGAACCATGAAAAATGTCAAAACTCTGTGCAATATCATTATGGTGGCGACATACCCTTTAACGGTTAAGTCTAGTACGCTTAACTAATATTGGTCAGAAGAAATTACACAATATAAATTGAAATTTGAGAATGTTTTATTATGGGTTGACTTTCTCAGAATGTGATAAGGCTCAAAAGGCAATTTTCCTGAAACCTTTCATTAAGGTTAAACCCAAAGTTATGAAGGTCTTGATGACTTGGTTAGGCTTTACTTAGCCTTTGTACGTGAAATAAGACGAAATTGAATTGTTTAAATAATAAGAAACCTGACAATTTAGTTTTGAATAGACTTAGAGGCTTGATACATATGGAATGTTTGTTTTATTTAGCGTGATTTTTTTTTAAATTTATTTTAATTAGTGTAATGTATCACCTCGACGTCCGCCGTCCCACAACTGCGCGTTTTTCTAGGCAGTTTTTGCCACGCACCAGCACCTTGTGGAACCAGCTGCCCACTGTAGTATTTCCGAACCAATTCGACTTAGGGTCCTTCAATAAAAGAGCGTATCGAGAGCGTCCATGGGCGGCGGTATCACTTAAAATCAGGTGAGCCTCCTGCCCGTTTGCAAAAATAATATAAAAAAAAATACTGTGGAACTATTTTTAATGTGTGTATGTAACCTGTGTATGTGATCATTAGTATATCAGATTAGAAACTTAAACGAAAAGAACGTTAAAAGTCCTGTTCAACCTTGATTTATTACTATTTAACATTACAGTTTGAAATCATTTCTGTGTTTGATGGTTGTATGTGATTGACAGCTATTGATAAGCTACTTTTAATTTATAGGTGAATGTTTTTGTTCAATGTGTGTTTTCTATGTTACAGAAAAATCGTTTTCTATAAATGTAATAATGTGTAAATAAATAAAATTAATAATTTTCCTTTTATTGAAAATGCTTATAATATCACATACTCAATTTTAACAAATGAAAAATTATATAATAATTTGAACATCTTTCCGGTGAAATAAATAAATAAATAAATATAGATATTTAAGAAAAAAAAAGTAAAAAAATGGCTGTTAATTTTATTACAAATTTTTGTTAACATTTGTTTGTTTACATTTAAACTGGTATTCGAATTTGATTATTCCCTTAACACATTCCATTCCATTTTGTATGATTTAAGTAAAGCTGACATAATCAATGTACTGAATAGTGGTTTTATTCGAATGGCAATGCATGTCCGATGTATTGCATTCGTTGAATACTGATTACCATGCCAGGGGCTACGAGCTTCGTACGTGCTACGAGCTACATGCTACGCGCTATGACTCCACAGTTATCTGTTAGATAAACAATACACTTTGATATAATTGATATAAAGACAAGACTAGTTATATTAACATTAATAATATTCTAGTATTAACTGAGTTTTTAATGTGATACAATAATTAATTTTAAGCAATTACTGAACATAAATTTATGACAGTGATTATGATATTTGCAAAAGTATTAAATAAATTTTAATATTCTTAAACGATGACTCTCATCCCTTAGGTCGTAGGTTTGATCCCCGGCTGTGCACCAATCGAATATCTATTGCGCATTTAAAATTCGCTGAAAGAAATCATCGTAATAAAACTAGATTGCCTAGGACCCAAAAAGTTGACGGCATGCGTCAGGTACAGGCGGCTGTTCACCTATTTGAAAGAAAATAATATTTAGGAATGATAATAAGACATGAAACCATTTAAAAGTTAGCCGCACTGATTTATTTTTATTAATTTTGATTAAATCTTTAGTGGAATAATGGGAATAGAAATGTAATAATTAGCTTAATCTCGTTATTAGAATGCATTCCGTAAATTTTACTTGAGTAAAAGATCGTTATTTTCGTATTCTGTTATTGTAATGATCAATTATGTTTAGCGTAAGCAAAATCTATTGTACGTTATATAAGCAAATACCGAATCATTTATGTTAAAATAATTATATAAAATTCTTCGTATATTTATAGTAGAAATTGCTTTATAAACGGGTAAACAGTTTGCCCTGGTTTTTGTATAGCTTATCCTAAACAAACTTAGGTAAGCTTTCCACTCGAGCAAAATCTAAATTAATTTTACACAATTTATAATTCTTGTAATATATTAACTTTCCGCGAATAGTTATTTAGTTGCTTGTTTTACAATATTAACTAGAATAAATCTACTAAATATATTAGGTGGTTTTCTAAGTGCGGAACCGGAGTCCCACATACATACATACATATTATGTCAATTATATCTTTATAAAATTTTAACCATTATTTTTACAATAAAACCATTCGTAATTATTTTGACATTATAATATTAAGAGGCGTTATACATGTATATGATAGTAACGTGATCCATTGCCTTAATTAGCGTAAATTCACGTTTTGAGGGCTTTTAAGATTTTAAAGTGAAATTTGTCACGTCACTGAGTTAACTGTAATCTTATATTTAAAATTCTCGTGTCGCGGTGTTTGTGGTTAAATTCCTCCGAAACGGCTTTCTCGATTCTCATGAAATTTTGTGTGCATTTTGGGAGGTCTGAGAATCAGACAACATCTATTTTTCATCCCCCTTAATGTTAAGAGTGGGTCCACCCCTACATTTTTTATTTATTTTTTAGACAAGATTTTCCGTTTTAATTTTTTCACGATACACCATACAAAAATACATGCATCACATCCCTAAATTTTCACCCCTCTACGATCAACGCTTATTTTTTATTTGTTAATTAAAAATTTTAATTTTTTTACAAGAATATTTTTTCAAATGACCCTGAATGTTTCACTCCTCTACGAACAACTCCTTTTTTTTATTTTTTTATTATAAACTTTATTTTTTTAGCAAAAAATTTTTATTTTTATTTTGTTATGACAATAAAAACAATTCATGTCTCTCTCAATTTTCACTCTTACACGATCAACCCCTATTTTTACATCCCGATTTTTATTTTTTTTAATCTATCCACAGATCCGCAATGCAAGATGGCAATAAAATATTATAATTCTACTAGAATTAAAAATATGTTTCCTAGAAATAACATACATGGCAAAACATCGTTTGCCGGGTCAGCTCGTAATAATATAATAAATCATTTATTTTCAAGAAAGTAAGAAATGATACATTAGTTTTCACAAGTCATAATAATAAGTCGAGCTATTTATAATCAATTGTCATGTCACGCTAATCTAATTTAGAATGCTGTAACATGTACAAATAAGATACTAAATCATATACGTCGTCTAAAATAAAAATCTTGATACGAATCAAAATAATTTTATAAAACCGATTTTAAAATTAATTTTCATATCGACACTTCTAACTTCATTAACGAAAGATCAACCCTTCCTTATTCCAACCGATATCACAGAACAAAGAGAAAAAGAATTTTTGCATCGCTTCAAAACGTTCGGGAAAAAAGTTTACATCACCTCCAAACAACACCTCAAGCGAAAATAAACCTTTATACGACTGTCATACGGTTTAAATTTGGATTACAAGTTACACAGTTAGCAAAGAAATAAAACACTTTCATTCGAAGCGCGAAATCACTAACTAATTGCTAGAGTTTTTCCGACAAAATTAACTGTTTGTCGGTTACTATGAAAGTAGTAAAGTGCAATCTATGAAGTACTTAGCGGCGTCTGAAGTTCTTTATAAGCTAGCTTAGGGAATAAACAACTAACATTAGTGGTTTCTAGTTTGTTCCGTTGGTATAACTGCAAGATTAACTATTAACCTACCACGTATAAACATTTTAATATATGCTTTTCGTATAATTGCAAAAACTGTATTTTTATTTGTTCTAAATTCAAATTTGGTTTTAAAAACATAAGCTTGTAATCCTAAGCATATAAAAGCTTACATAAGCATGGCAATCTTCTACGGTAGAGCAAAGGATCCAGGTGGTGGGTTAATCTCAAATTTTTCGATGATACAGATTCACCACGATTATTAAGTGTTTGCAGAAGACTTCGCCACTTAGAGAAGAAACTAGATATGAATAAGCCAGAGCTAGAATATTGTTTTGTATTGCATCGCAATTCATGAATCTGTGAGATTAGCTTAAATTTGGAACAACCACGTAAGCCGTGTCAGCAATTGTTTTAAGTGAAATTTGAACAGTACTACTTTTAATATAAATAAAATTTGTCTTTATTAGTTTTTACAGTATGTATGAAAAATGTAAAGTCTATGTTAGTAAGCATATTATGTCACTGTTTTATATGTATCTTTATACATGAGTATAAGACCTACTGAGAATATTATTTGTGGTTTTATTTGTCGTTCATAAGTGAACATTGTGTTACCTATATGAATAAATTAATTAAAATTAAAATAAATTCAAAGCCCTTGTTAAAAGTAAATTAATTAATAAAGCCTTTTATAAATGTGACGAATACTTAAATGACCCTAATCCTTGGGATTGATTTGCTCCAGTTCAAACAATTTGTATTAAAAACTTGGCGATTGAAAAGAGTGGCGGAAAGTTTCTTGCCAGATCTTACCCGCTCTACGCCCTTGACTTGCGAACTGGTTGTAAATGTAAATTTACAGTTAAGTTAATTTGTTTTTCTTGACGTTCATAAGTGTACATGTTTACATATATGAATAAAGATATTTTGATTTGATTTGATAAATGATTTTTGACTTAGACTTTATTACCCCGAAATTATTATTGTCGAGTATCAATGACCATATATTACTAATTTAGCAAAGGTGTTTGTAAAGATCATGATATAATGTTATATGTCAAATAATTTCAATATAAATACAAAAATGCACATACATAAACTATACGAAAATAGTTCAAAGTAGAAGCCATATATTTCGGTAATCGGATACCACAAACGTACATCGATCATAGAAAACTTGAGTGGTTTTATAACTAGTTTGAAACTAAGGTGTGATCCAACTTACATACGAGTCTTTTGTTTTGTGGGTTTATCCAGTTTCAAACTCCTAAGTGTTACATTAGCTATTTTAAAGTGCTCGAAAAGTTGCAATGCTGGTATTTTGTTTGATGCGTTAAAGTAGCCTGGAAATATTCAACTTCGTTCAATTTTAAATATGGTCAAGAGGGATCGCAGGAAATCATTATAACAATTTATAAATAAAATCTATATAGCTACGCTCGAGAATTCTCCGTAATGTGATTTTACGTAGCCTACCGGACGTCGAGGCAGAATACGAAATTCCACCCGTATTACCTCGAGTTTTTGCCGCGCGCCACCACTTTGTGGAACCAGCTGCCGACTGAAGTATTTCCGAACCAATTTGACTTAGGGTCCTTCAAGGAAAGAGCGTTCCAATTCTTAAAAGGCCGGCAACGCACTCGCGAGCCCTCTGGCATTGAGAGTGTCATGGGCGGCGGTATCACTTAACATCAGGTGAGCCTCCTGCCCGTTTTCCCCCTGTTCTATGAAAAAAAAAAACTTGTTTAGTAGATGACGACAAGGAACTATTTATTATGCTACCCCAAAGGCTGTTTGGTTTTACTGTGAATTTTTCTTTTTATAATCTAGAGAGTTTAAGTCATAAGTTTTTAGGGATATCCTTAACATTTATAGACATGAAAAATAGATGTTGTCCGCTTCGCAGATCTAATTCACACACAATTTTGCAAAGATAGGACGAGCCATTTCAGAGGAGTTTAATTACAAACACGATAATTTGGTATGAGATGCTGATACGTGTCTTAAATATGTTTATAATTAAAAAAATCAACAAATATCTCTGAAAGCTCAATAGTATCATGAATGTATTCTTAAACGCATATTCAACGCCTTTTGGAAGCACAGGCTGAAAAAGTATAATAATTGCCAATTATATCACCAACGCCTCACATGCAAATATCCTGACAATGCAAATAATACGTCTATATGTTTCCTGTATAAAAAAATTATTCTACTTTTGAGTATATTAAGCGTTTCTATAGGGAGGGAGTGAAAAACTTGCTGAGTTTCTTGCCCGTTCTTCTCAGAACAAGGCCTCCTGATAGTTTTGCGAACGAATGGCGTAGTCTTGCTCTTTTGCGAATTTTTGACATTCATAAGCATACCCTAAGACGCATCTAAACTGAATAAACGAAATTTGATTTGATATATAAATTAGTTAAAGACTTTTTAAACTTTTTTACATAATTTTAAATTTATCCGACGTTTCGCGTGCTTTACAGCGTGCGTGGTCACGGTGACTGAAGACAAAAGGTGTTGAATATCAAAAAAGGTTTCACAGCTGAAGAAAAAGTTCTATTATCTGTATTTATTTCCCCGGAGTTTGTATCTAAAAGATGAATGGTTTCTTCAGAAATTGCTCCATTTTCGCGGATTGTTTGTATTGATATTTTAATTTAGATATTATTGGATCCCAGGTGTTTGATAATTTAAGGCCGTCTTCTCTATTGATTTTGTCGTGCTTTTTGATTTCAATGGCTTCGCGTACCAATCTTGAGAAGAATCTTTTTTCTTTCGCAAGTACTTTCGGTTGATCCAAGAGTATGTAATACATAGCTTCAAAAAAAGTGTTTCTTTACATGTGGAAAAGCTATGTTATTAAAAGACAATACTACAAAATTTAGTAATAATGTTATCGTCAATCAACATAAACGCATACCAATCGGATCTCGCAACGGTCCACTAAAACTTATTACTCCAATTGGTTAGGTTTTGCATTAGGTTTCGTGTGACGTATGAACAGGCTGTCTGTCCATCACTCCAATTACCGCAGCCCTCGACCGATACATCAATCTTACGTACAAATATGGCCGGAATCGCACGAGATACGGCACAAATACACTACCGAAATTGTATGTTTGGTGTCGGAATGAATGGATGCTTTGTGTATTTACGAAGCAAGGACCGTTTCGGAAACAAACCGCTAGTGGACACAGAATTTGATTTAACAGTTATGTAACGACTTATGGGAAATCTTTTCTGGATTTTGATTTTTATTTACTGAAGTTGCATAGTAACTGGACATCTCTTGAACACACCAATTATTTGCTCTGTGAGGTTTAGGGAGGTCATAATGAATTGCTTTCCATAATGTCCAAAGCTTGTGGGGAAGAGTAGCAGAAGGAAGAGAACATTGGAAAGGGTTAGAAGAGGCTTTTGCAAAGAAGCACACCGAACCCCGAGATATACTGTAGTGAAAATATAATAACACAATAATAAATAAATAAATATATAAAAACATATTATTAAAAAAAAAAAACACATTAAGTGCTCTTTTCTTGGATTCGAGCGGAACGGGGTCATAGTAGCGGTGCCGCCCACACGGATCCGTGCGAGCTTCCCGTTTATTTTTTCAAACCATTGCCATCCCTTCCTCCCATTGTATGCCGACTTCTCAGATCCGAAAAATGATTTTTTTAAATAAAAATAATAATATACATTCATAAATATTTTAAAATATTGATGTTACTTAATCAAGATTTGACATAAGAAGTTTTTGTTCCGGCAAAGTAATAACTTTGTATCAATTGTTTAAGCATTCAATGTGTTAAAGATTTCAGTTTCGGAAGATAAAGGCAATATTATTTTATTACTATAACTAGTGATCCGCCCCAGCTTCGCACGGGTGCAATGCTGATGAAAAGCAGGTTTTTTTATGTATTGTTATTTCCGTCGCTGGAAAGTTCCGATAATATACGCGTTCGATCGCTGCTAAATAAGCTTTAATGGGCTGTATAGATCTATATTAATTGAACAATGTATTCAAGGTATTTAATTGGTTAAGGATTAATGCTGTGTTGGTTAAAATCGCTTCAAAAATTAGCCATTATTTGTCGTAAAAAGTAAATGACAAAAAAAAGTTATTGTGGGTTATCCATAAGAGATAGACATATACCATCACGGACTTTTCTGTTGACCTTTTCAATGTGTACAATACTTAGTACATTATTTTGATAAAACTCGTAGGGTTCAGCCTGCGTTTGCAATGTAAGCGGAAAAAATGTAATTATTTACGACATCACATTAGAAACCTCAAAAATAACAGTACTTCTCCACTATTTAATGGATGTTATTATACATATAAACCTTCCTCTTGAATCTCTATCTATTAAAAAAACCGCATCAAAATCCGTTGCGTAGTTTCAAAGATTTAAGCATACAAAGGGACATAGGGACAGAGAAAGCGACTTTGTTTTATACTATGTAGTGATAGTGTCTATAGCTTCGTGAATGTCTCTTTTATGTTAACTATTTCGATTATAAAATAACTTAAACTCATCTGTCGATAACATTAATCATTACCAAAATATTATTCGTCTAATAAAATTATTTTAAGTACAATATGTAATTAAGGTTTTAAAATTTTGTTTTATATATAATAATCCTTAATTAGTATGAGAACCTTCAATAAATTTGGTAGCAAAATTATTTCTCAAACACTGCAGTTCGCAGTCGTACAGGTACTTAGCGTGTGTAATAGTTGAAACCTCCGGCCGCGTGACAACCACGCGAAACTAATTTAGGGCTTGGAAATTGCCCGCTCAGTAATCACAGGGAATAATTAATATTAGCACTAATTATATACTGCGTAATTACCACGGGCTTCATGTCTTTTGTGATATATAAGCTGTGACTGGTCAATATTTAACGTCCAGTGATTAAATGAAAAATAAGTAATTTACGCTGTAAGCTTTTAAAGAACTTTGATAGTAGGTTATACTCAAAATGACGTGTCTTGAAGTTTTTTTGTGGGCTTAATTAATTTGATATTGGCACGCAATTATTATGTATCTAAGTTATTCTATAAAAAGTATATGTTTAAGTATTTTTGAAGTAATACTTCTTTTGGGGCGATGGAGAAAAATGATGAGACTGAATTTAGAAACACCTAAATTCGACATCGTAAAGTTAGGTCTAGGTGGCATGGAAATCGATAACTATGTTTAAGTTGTATATTCTAGTATTTTTATATTTAGAGCACGGGTTTTGTAACAGTATAATTATACATTGTGAATAAATAAATATTATTTTGGTGTTTTTAAATCAATTTCATATACGACGGTGATAGTATTTACTAATCATTTATTTATTTAAATCTTTTTGATTAATTTTAATATTTATCGTTAATCACTACTGCATTTTAGTTTTTTTTCCATACGCCAAAGAAGTATAACTTCTAACGCGTATACATAAGTACAAACACTCTTTTTTTAACTCTTTTTGTATAGGCACTATTTCGTTTTTATTTCTAAAACGATTAATGATAATTATATATAAAGTACTAAGGTAAAGTAATGAAACATCTTACGTTTAAAAAACTAAGGATTTATCTTACTCAACCTTTAATTTTATGTTTATATGAAGATGACAAAGTAAGCTTTCCTTTAATCTAGAACTCGAAATCTTTTGATGGTCTTACGACATAAGCTTAAAAGTCATATTAAACAGAATAATATATCGCGTTAAATCTCGTTTTGGTAAAAGGTATGACTTTTGGCTTTATTATTTGTAAATACAGCAAGTAATATTTAATATATTTAGGGCAGAGCGTACTGGGCAGTATCGGCCTTAAGTTGGGTTTGGCGTACAAATCTCGTCGCTGATCCGAAGGTTTGAACCCCCACCATGCAATGAGTCTTTGTGTGTGTGCGTTTTAACACTCGCTTGTAGGGTGAAGGAAAAAGAACATCAGGAAGCATGTACAGAAATCTGAGGTCTACATCTACTAATTTGTTCAACTTAAGATATTTTAGAATAATTTAACGATAAATCCTACATGACTCTTTGTATACTTCTGAAGATAACCACAACTTATAAGCAAAATAACGTCTCTTCATTTACATTTAATTACTGTACTAAAACAAAAGCGCACAACGGAAAAGAAGCCAAGAAATTCTTTGCAATTTTTTTAGGTATCAAATCTTAAATAAGTACAAAAGTTGCCCCAAGTTGTTGCAAGTTCTGTTTTCGCACTATATTTATATTCAGTTTTTTTTATAGAAATGGAGCAATCAGGAAACGGGCATTAATGTTCTCGCGATTTGATGGCTTTTTAATAATTGTTACTTTTTCAACACCAACAATCAACACATTAAGTGCTATTTTCTCGGACCCGAGTGAATCGACTAAATTTTTTTTTTTAATAAAAATATTAATATACATATTTTCAAACATTCATATTAATTAATAAAAATTGGCTATAAAAAGTTTTGGTTTCCGGCTATTACTTTGTATCCATTGTTTAACCTAACAATGTGTAAATATTTAACTAGACTAAAGGCCTGTTTCACAATGTATGGATAAAGTGCCAAATAGCTATGCAACACATAAATTATTCGAAATATAAAAGTTCCGAATAAGACACTTGGCATTTCATGACAAATAGCGCTATCTAACAGTCGTGAAACGCAAAAATACTGTTTATCCTACAAATAAGTAACAAATAGCTTATTTGGAACTTCTCCGGACATTGTGACAGACCCCAAGACTTTTTCTACAAATACTGCACGCACATTGGTGTTTTGCGCATAACATTGTAAGATGATATGTATTGACAAACTTAAAACTTTATGAATGTTAGAGAACACTAACTGTATAGTTTAAACATGATACAGCATTTGTTGATATAAAATCGCTTCCAAAAGTTAATCATAAACAGAACAACAGCCTCATTAGCAATCTTCGCTCCCGTATCTTATTCGATTACTTGGAAAGTAGGCAGCATTCAGCTGGTGTTCCGACCTCAAAAAGTTTTTGCATTTAGATAAGCTGACCTTTTATTTGTTTCGTTAGAAAAAGGACCGAGAAATGCCGCTAAATGAACTGTGAATGTACCGTTATTAGTAATAAAGTATTGATTCGTCATTTATTAATGATATTTTAATAAATATTATTATTTATATATTTTCATATGGAAAAGGTTCATCGGGCATGTTGTTTACCAGTACAACTCTAACTAGTTCTTATTGAGATGTATGCCGGTTGGTCGCCAAGTGTGTAAGGCGGCATACATTTCAATAAGAACTAGTTGGTGACCGACTGGCGACGTAGCCAGTTGTTTGCACGTGTTTATATGCTCCGTCACTCACTTAGTCGCCAACTAGTTGTTTTTTTTAGCTTCTTCATAGTCTCCTTATTACGTTGTTTACTTAGTTATCCAGAAAGAAATTGTTAGAAGACCCTAAGGGCCAAGCCTCACCGAGTCGCCATGGCGATGAGGTCAGCTATGTGCCATGACTACGTCTGGCGTCCATGTTTCGCCAAATCGCATCGCCAATGTGAATGCATTCTGTCTCGAAACAAAAATAAAAACCAAACCAAATTGAAGTATATCAATAAAATAATAATAATGATTTAATTTAATCCTTTTAAATAATAATTTTAATATCATTTATTATGTAAATATTGATAATTAGGAGAGCAGTAGTCTTACTAAGAATTTCCTTCAGAATAACTAAGTAAAAAACCACAATGGATTATTTTTGTTTTGATTTCTTATTTTAATATAATCATTGATTTAAAAGAGCCAATTAACTGAAATAGTATGAGAAACTAGGTGCGGTATTTTGAGGCGAACGATTAAAAATTATGAATGAACGTTAACGAATTGTTGGCAATCTGAAGACTCACTCTCAATAAAGAACGAAAACTCTCGACGTTTAACTTAGCTCGGTCAGTCTAGTTGATTTTGTTGATTAAAATGAATAAAGGTTGTTTTGAATAATTATTTATATTTACAATATTCATGCTGGCTATTGCTACTAAGTTGTTTCTATTGATTTATTTCTGTGTCCACACAACGTGAACAATTGTTTTCAAAAAGTCAAATGTAAACCCTGTTGATTTTCTGCATTGTTACAATAAAGCAGGTAATAGATAGTTCATCATTTGGAAATTTAATAGCCGGAATTATAGTTATAATGTGTAATTATTAGTTCAGTATAAGAAAAGATTTTCGATATTAAGTATGGTATTTATTTATTTATTTATCTATTAACACTTCGTTGCTAGAAAGAAACACAAATAACACAATACATATAAATTACAAGGGATGCAACGGGCGGCCTTATCGCTAACAAGCGATCTCTTCCAGGCATAAGTAAATAAATGGAAATCACCTCAAATTAATATTTAGTGATGGTGTAATAGTTGCAGCTCCTTACAAACATTGTGTAAAAAAAACTTGGCGATTAAAAAGAGTGGCGGAGAGTTTATTGCCAGTTCTTCTCTTCCGTTCTACGCCCTTGATTTGAGAACTGGCAGTAAATGTAAAATTAGATTCATTTATTGCATATTTCTCTTTTTTTTTACTTTCATAAGTGTACATTGTGTTATCTATATGAATAAATTATTTTTGACTTTTTAATTTGACTTTGACTTTGATAATGTTTACCATTTTGACTTTTTGACTCTCACCCCTGACGTTGGAGGTTCGATACCTAGCACCAATAGACTTTCTTTCTATACGAATTTTATATTCGCTCAAACGGTGAAGGATAACTAGGTTTGAAAAGCGGCTTGTATTAGACCCAAAAAGAGTGTGTGTCAGGCACAGCCTGCTCACCTACTAGCCTATTAGATGAATAAATGTAATAATAAAGAATTAAATTATGAAGATACAGAAATCTGAGGTCCGCACCTAAAAAGGGTGTAGCGCCTCTGATTTTTTTTAAAGATATTGTTGTGAACCAAACCTCAGAGCTAGTGCTGTCATAGCTCAAAGAATAAGTACCACAATACAGCGAGAAAATGCTGCCAGCGTTAAAGGTACTAATTTTTAATTATGTATTTAATAATAAATTATATTAGAATTTCATAAATATAAATAAATTAGTTTGTTTAAACAGAAATAAAGTAAGTTTAATAAATGTCGTAGTACTAAAACTGTTGCATAGTTTTTTTTATTTTAAAGAACAGGGCAAACGTGCAAAAGGCTCACCTGATGTTAAGTGATACAGAGGGCTCGCGAGTGCGTTGCCGGCCTTTTGAGAATTGGTACGCTCTTTTCTAGAAGGACCCTAAGTCTAGTGTGGGATACCATTGCCTTGCATTGGATGTGTAGCACAGTGGCGCTATTCCACTAATAAGATTATGTTCGTCTTGTTGTCTGTATAAGTCACAAAATACAAGTAGGTTTCTTTCACATGTCACCACTATGTAGAACCAGCTACCCACAAAAGTATTTCCCAACAAACTCTGCTTCCAACGAGAAAAGATCTACAACGTATACTTAAAAGACTGGCAACGTACTCGCGTACCCTTTGGCTTAAGAGTGTCCAGTAGGCAGTGGAATCACTTATATGTCAGGTGTGCTCTCTATCCGTACGCCCCCTGTTCTATATAAAAACGATGGTCTTCTGTGCCGGACACACGGATTTGATGAAGAACAAATCGTTGGAAGAAAGGTCTATAGGTGCACATGTGTGATTCTAAGAATTAGGTGAAGTTTCGCTCGTTCAAGCCACTAACACTACACTGCATTAATTAATATTTTTTGTTTTTTTTTAATTTTCAATATTCTTTAAATATTACACAGATAATCAAATTATTATACGTTACTGGATATATGTTAAACGGCTAAACCACTCCGGTCATATGTCATTTATCAACAAAGGGTCAGTCTTTTGTCCACACGAGGTACATTTATCATCACCGTTCAATGAAAAACCATGAAATCCGCGACAGAAAATACAATTCTTTTACAATTTGTTATTTTTTTCGGTGGCGTTTACAATTGAAATGACGCATGTCAACATTATTTACCTAGCGTATATATATGTAAATAATGTATACTAGAAATACAGAATGCATGAAATGCATTAATACATGAAAAACTATAGGTTTTATGGATAAAAGGGGTAATCTCGATGACTTCAAACTTGTGGATAACCATACTTGCAAACTAGCCTAACAAAATATGGATATGCAGCAGAATCACAATTACATTGCTTATTTAGTGAACTCTCACTTTTAGCTTTTGGTTACAATTATTCATCTCCCGGTGACAACCCTAAAATATTTCATTGTAAATACTAATTACATCTTAATACGGCAAACAATAAACATATTAAATTAAATTCTCAAATTCACAATGCATACTTTCCTATAAGAGAGAAAAAATTCAATTCCAGTAACTAATATAATAGATTAATATAAATATATTTTGTTTTTTATATAACTTCTGGCTATGCACTTCTTGCACTCATCATTTTTTATTTATTGTTTTCTTTTCTTACTAGGGTTGCCTGGAAGAGATCGCTTGTTAGCGATAAGGCCGCACGTTGCATCCCTTGTAATTTATATGTATTGTGTTATTTGTGTTTCTTTCTAGCAACGAAGTGTGAATAATAATAATATAAAATCGAAAAACTTATTTTTAGTCCAAAAGCCCTCGATCATTAGTTCTCATAGCTATTAAAACATTTTTATTAAAAAGCTCGAAGTTTAATTTTGACAAATTAATTACACGTCATTGCACGTGATGGATGGTATGACGTTAGCGATAGGTTGCACGAGAGGGGTGAAGTGAGCGATTCGAACGCCAGGTCGACGACAAAAATCAACGCCGGATATCATTCATTATATAACTATCATGCGAGTTTTTAGCTATTTAAAATCCTTTCCTTATCAAAACGAAGTGTTGCCACCCGCGAGTTGATGGTTTAAGGAACTAGATGTCACTTTACCTAAGAATTTGGGGAAAATGTCTCATCCCCTACTGGAAGAGAAGAATGCACCAGTACGAAACAGAATGAATACCTTTTAGTGGTTAATATACTTTCGAACAGTTGAGCTGAGTTGAATGGCTGCAGGAATTGGTGCCACAAGTAGTTTAGATTAGGAAAACTAATCAAATTTCTGATAGATGATATGATCGCGATCACAATTACTTGTATAAGTTAAAATGCTTTTTTTGCAAACGTTCATCGTTCATCCTGAACATGTAACACGCAGAGATCAAGAAAGCCTGTGTACACCTGGCTAATCAGTGGACTAAGAAAATGTGTTTAAAAATTTACGTATATTGAATGTCTGGACTATCTGAATGATAATTAAAATTAGAACAGCCACGAGAGCCGTCTCAACAGTCGGTCAATATTCAAATAAAATATAGTACCTGAATTCATGATGAAATCATGAAATATTAATAATATTTTTCGATCTTACAGACAGAAGAAAAAAAAAATTAATTAAAAATCATGAGTGTGATGAAACAGGAAAAAAATGAATTCTAGAAATGATTTCTAGCTAGATCGATTTATCGCTCCTGAATCCCTCCGTATAGTAAATTTCATGAAAACCGTTGGAGCCGATACCGAGATATATATATCAATCTATATATATTAATCAAATCATTTATATAAAAATCGTTTAAAGATATAAGATTTAAAAATAATCTTCAGTTGTTAAGATTTGGCACACATGTGAGCCGTTTTAGTAGTTGGTCGATGTTAAAATGAAATCTGAACAATCTGGAAAAACTCATCGTGAGTGGAGGGCGCCAGACCTCGAGACCAAACCCCGATCGCTGGAGCGATCAGGTGTGACCATTATGGTTCTTATCATCACCCAGGTGCAGTCGAGCTATACAAGTTGCGCGGCGCCAACTTTTTAGGCTCACCTGATATTAAGTGATACCTCCCATGGACACTCTCTATGTCAGAAGGCTCGCGAGTGCCTTGCCGGCCTTTTAAGAATTGGTATCCTCTTTTCTTGAAGGACCCTAAGTCGAATTGGTTCTAACATGACCTTCAGAAGAGTGAGACTGAAAGTAAAAGAAGATAAAATTATTATTAATAACACTTTTGGATAAACACAATCCTAGATAACTAAACATAACTTCCCATTACGAAGCTGGAAGCTGGTACTATATTAATATTAGAATACCTGGATCACTATCTAGAATTTTGGTAAGATTTATTGGCTATTTGAAAACCTCGAATGTTATCTAACATTTTCATTGCAATTTTGTTTCATTCCATAAAGTATTATAACACCTATCTTTACATCGTAATATACTTTTAGTGGAACTTAAATAAATTACTTTGTATTGGAATAAAGTTTATTTATCTTAGAATTTAATATTTGTAATAAACACTGGTCTTGGATAATCAAACTGGACAAAACCAACTGGGGGGAAATCTAGTTGTACAGATTTATACTGCATTTATTTTTATTGTAAAAACTTCTAAACTTCTTTAGGCGCATGAGAGAAAAACTTTTACGGATCAAACGTCACCACGATTGTAGCGTTTTTTTCGAAGAAAAGGGAGAGAGCGAGTGAGAAAGGGAGATCAAGTAACAATATACGCTATTGCTAGTAACATATTAGACTAGACTAGATTACTTTAGATAGCAATTCTGTCACATAACGTCTTGTGCAGTAAACGCAGTTTTATATTTATTTATAAAATCATTAGCGCGTATACAGTGTGTAAACAGTTTGATTATTGATATACAAAAACATGGAGTTATCATATACTGGTACATCTAATTAATTTTTATTATTACTACGATAAAACCCCAATACAAAAAAAGTTTCACTTCTGGCAAATCTACCTTGTACGAACAAACGCTCCCAGCTGTGTGTGTTTTATTTGTAAATATGACTTTAAAAACTGCCTTTTAATAGGTCTAACTGAGATAAATGATTTGACTCTGAAAATATACTACGGGTTTCAGCAACAAAGGTCTGGTCTTCAAATTTAAAAATATTGAAACTAATTGTAATACGTATAGTTCGACACGTTTTTCAAACAGTTTCTCATTTCAAGAGGTCGTTACGCAGTTTTCAATCTCCGTCTTAGCAATTTTCTCGACTAATATCCTGCATTTAATAAGGGTGCTTAATGGAATTCTCAACTTTACCATATTCGAGCACAAAACTTTGACATTTAGTTAGGTGCAGTTTTAATAGGCATGAGAAATTGGGTCCACGTATAGTAACAAAATCAAGCAAATTGGTGTTCTCCGTACGATGCAACGATGCATTGATCACGTTTTTACCAATGAAATAACACCTTTATTGCATCGCAATAAAGCAGGTTATCGTGTGAAGACAGATTGAACATTTTATGAGAAGTTCGTTTGAAGATTCAGTTTGAATCTTAGATACTTTATGAAGGTAGCATGGGAGTGCTTAGGTGTAGTAAACAAAGAAATATTGCACGCCAATTTCGCATCTCGTCTAATGAAATACAGCTGAATATCGTATGGTTCTTTTTCGAATATTTGTTGCATAAAGGTATGCAGACGCGCATCTCTTTACGGTTTGATGAATTTTGAAGCACACTTATTATGAACATGCACGCTTTAGATATCATTAGTTATTTTATGTCGACGATTATATTTATTTAATTGAATGATTTATACTTAATATATAAATTTGATTTTCACTCGCGTTTGTACCTAATTTATACCTCAATTACAATGCAGATTTACACAAAGAATATAACTAATTAAATTATAATACTTTTAATATGTGTTTTTTATGTATAAAGAGCGACGTCTGATACCAAAAAATCACAAAGGAGTTGGCCCTAGGTTAAATTATACTTTGTTAATTTAAATTAAGATAACTCACTTGATACCCCATTCCATCAATATAAATTTGACACTATATGAAAACTATTTCATTTATAGAAAGTATATTATTTTAATACAATAGGCGGCAAATGGGCAGGACTCTCACCTGATGTAAAGTGATGCCACATAACACACATTGCCAGAAAGCTCGTCAGTGCGTTGCCAGCCCGTTAAGAATTGATACACTCGTTTCTTAAAGTACTCTACGTCGAATTGGTCCGGAAATACTAAGTGGGTAGCTGTAGAATTAGGCATTAAGAAACTCTTAGTTGTAGAACGCCCGACGTCGAGGTGATACGGATGATATTCTGTCTTCACGTGCGATACTGAAACTCAGTTGTACGTATTTGTCAGAACATCTCTGTACACCATGACATCTCCGCAAACCCCAGGGATCAAGCCGCTCGGAAAGTGACTGTTCTTTGACGAGTCGAATCGCTCTTCATTCGATAACGGAAGTAGCTGGTACTGAAGAACCTGGTACTGAAGAGCCTCCGGCCAGAGGTGAGAACAGTACTCAATATTTACAAAAATATTCCTTAGGTCGGTGATGACTGGTAATTATTACGTAACGTAAAGATGATACTAATTCGGTCAGTAAGAAATGTAAATTCTTAATAAAAAATACATTCAAGGTTGAAACTATGTCATACAATACTTTTAAACTAAATTTATATTCTAAAATAGTTATGACTTTTGAATTAATGTAACTGAACAAAATAACAATACCAAATGAAAAGTGTGTTTATTTATTTTTTCGTCATTCGTCGAACGGGTGAATGGTTCGAAATAATATTTTTGGTTTCAAAACAGTGATTGTATTTTTTTGTCGCAGGTAAATTTAATATGTATGAGTATGAGTGTTTTGTTAAAATCCATTTTCTATATCGTTATATAAGCCACAATAGGCTCACTCGTTTGCTATTTATTTTAAAATGACCATTGAATAGTCGTTAATAAATAGTTCTATCAATATTGGCAAATCAAAAAAAATACTAGTATTAACCGGTTTGTACTGATTTGACTATGACGTTGTTAATTTACAAGCCCTGTGACATAATGACGATGGCAGAATTTAGTTAGAGAAACAGGTTAAACACCATACCCCTTTTCAGTTAAATCTACTAAAAATAATTCCTCAAGGAGATAATTCGCTGGCATATTTAATCTGTGGCACGTTAATAATATTAAAAACTCGGTAAATGCGACCCTCTCGAAATTTCATGACATAGCCCTTAACGAGTCGATGTTATGTGCAAATTAATTAATAAACAATTAATTACTTTCCTGTTGACTTTTGCAGACTCCTGTTTGCGAAAATATGTATATGTATACTGTATGTAAACTTGAGGTTTGATTCGTTCGCATCCTATGATTTTTACTGCATTTATTTAACTATATAAACAATGTTTTTTTATTCGGAGATTTGGCTTTAGACTTCCGGGCGAGCGTGTTCTGACTTCGCGGTCATACGCCTGAGGTCACTGACCATACCATAAGCCGCGTATATTCACTTCATCGTTAACAAGAAATTAATAAGGTATATTTACGTAAAAGTTTAGAAAAGGTATTCTTTGGCGTTCATAGTTATTAAATAACTTGCTTGTCCTGTACTAATGCGCTCAATATAATATGTCTACTCACCTTAAATATATTCTTTAAATCTGAAATCAATTAGTATGTTTCTTCTTATGTTTCGGTCTAATTTGTTTATTGAATGCAACTAGCTTAACAAAAACAATACAATAAAAACACTTTAATAATTAGGACAACTTTGGACTTTTATGGCTTTCATGAGATTTATTACAGGCGACCACAAATACAACCTTATTGGTTACCCAATTATATCCAATTGGCTCCAATGAGCTCAACGCCTTCAGTCGATTGTAGGATGCAGTTTTTATTTAGGGTAAAGAAAATGTGGATTTTTTTTAGAAAATGTTATGCAGACAAAGTCACGATTTAGCTATTAAGGAATAAATAAGTACAAGTACTTACGCCCTCTAAAATCCGGTCCAGAATTCAGTGACTCGCGAATGATATATAAGAAAATTTTCTTCTACTTTTACCCTTACGGTTTCTTTCTAGTGATTTACGGATATGGGGTAATTTTATCAGTTTTTAAGGTGTTTTCACGGAGAGTTGAGACACACAGGTAATTGACATAGTGTAGAAGTTTTAACGTTGATTGATATGCTTTTGTTCAACGTTCGACATTATTACTACTTTGGCAATGCATAACGCTTTTTTAATAAATATTTAATTTTGATACACAAAAATACTGTAATGGCCGTTAGAGTTATGGGAGTTGAAATTGTTTTATTTAAAAAAATACTAAATAATCTACCAAAATTTTTAATTAAAAAGAGTGGTGGAGAGTTTATTGCCAGTTCTTCTCTTTCGTTCTACATCCTTAATAAAATATAAAATTACTAGCATTTAATATATATTACTTTTTCTGACGTTCAAAGGTGTACATTGTTATGTGAATAAATGATTTTGACTTTGAACTATTTCTATTAATTTTGCTTATATTGTTTTATTATTAGTATGGCATTGATGATTAAACTAAAATATGGTATTGGATACACGTCAGTATTACACATACATTTACTTTTACATACATCCTGCAACTTCTATATCAACTATAAGTTATTAAGCTTAATAAGATATTAATATGAATAATGAGACAAGTTTATTTTCACTTAAAAAAAAGACTCCGAAGACTGGCATAGCTATTTTATAAATTTATCACAAAAGTGTGACTCAGAAATGCACTTCCACCTCCCGCCCAATTATACCCGAAAGTATAATTAAAAATTGAGCAGTGTTGGCGTAGTGACTCCAGCGTGCGACTCTCATACCTGAGGTCGTAGGTTCGAGCCCCGGCTGTGCACCAATGGACTTTCTTTCTATGTGCGCATTTAACATTTGCTCGAACGGTGAAGGAAAACATCGTGAGGAAACCGACATGTCTTGACCCAAAAAATCGACGACGTGTGTCAGTCACTGGAGACTGATCACCTACTTGCCTATTAGATTTAAATATGATCATGAAACAAATTCAGAAATCTGAGGCCAAGACCTAAAGAGGTTGTAGTGCCACTGATTTATTTTACTTTAGTGTAACGAAATAATCCACAAATCATATCTTGCTTACACATAGGCATCACAGAACAAAACAATACACAAAACACTATCCTTCGCAACTGAATATTAAGGAAACTCACATTCATTTGTCAAGGGTCCTTTAAGGCTATTGTTTAAACGAAAATCGGGATAAGTGACAAGTGGATGTCGTATCCGATCTTTGAGAAATTAAATCCACCCTTTGTTACCCGGCCTGAGTTGCCTTTTGTTTAATATTCCATTACATACTATTCATATGTTCCGTTTTAAATGATACTCAACTTAGGATGTGTTATATGATCATCGTATAAGGACGTTATGTCAATACAAATTGAATAGGGCAATTTACTTCCACGGTGAGTTTGACCTTCAGAAAGCTAATTTAAAAAACTCTTTCGATTACTATATTATTACCTTTATGTTATTGGAAGTCTGATAAAATTATGTCTGATCAAAAAACATTCCTACAAATAGATTCAATATTTTTCTATGGCTCATCTGATATTAAGGGATAGCGCCGCCAATGGATACCCTAAATAGCAAACCGGGGCTTGCGAGTGCGTTGCCGGCCTTTCGTTGTATATTTGTTAGTCGTGGCAATTTTTTAAATGAAAATAAGTAAAAAATACCATACAATTTTTAATTAATAAAAACAGTAATAGGCTAGAAGGTGATCAATCAGCCATCGACGCCTGATACTTAAGATATTTTCCTTTACTCAACGAGCAAGTGTTAAATACGCACGTAGAAAATCCATTGGTGTACAACCGGGGTTTGAATCTACAACCTCGCCCTCACTCTTTGTAATTAGAAAGTGTTATTTAACATTATCTGGTACTTATCAGTAATCTTTAAAATCGCAACCAAAACGAATTAGCAGGATAAAAAGAAACGTACTTATCTCGTGCGACGTGATCTAAAGACGTACGGAAACGGAAGTGGCATAGAAAATTTATTCGAAGTTCGAATTTTAATTCAATAGCACAATGAAAAGTTAAAACCAAGCTTTATATAACTTCTTTCCAACGTTTCCTGGTGTCTAAAAATCCAGAGACACTAGTTTATTGAAATACTACAGAGATGTATTGAAAAGATAATAACTTCCTTTAAAATTCTTATGTAAAATGTGTTTTTGTTTATTTGTTCATTTGTTTTTTTTTAAGTCATACTTCTTTTGGCGCGATGGAGAAAAATGATGAGAGTGAATTTTAACGATGCACGAGCACACCAACACCTAAATTCGACATCGTTAGGTCTAGGTGGCTTGGAAATCGATAACTATGTTCAAGTTGTATATTCAAGTATTTTTATATTTAGAACACGTGTTTCGTAACAGTACAATAAAACAGTGTGAATAAATAAACAAAATTTTGGTGTTTTTAAATCAATTTCATATACGATGGTGATAGTATTAACTAATAATTTATTTATTGAAATAAAATCTTTTTGATTAATTTTAATATTTATCGTTAATCACTAGGGGCCGTTCATAAAATACGTCATACTGAAATCAGCTTTTTTTGACCCCCTCCCCCCCCCCCATTGTCAAGCTGTTTCACACTTTTTGTGACCCCCCCTAGAAATATTTCGTCACAAAAACTAAGACCCCCCCCCTGCAGAGTATGATACATTCTAAATGATAGTAGACAAATTCTGAAAATTAAAAACATTTATTTAGTTATTATAATAAAATTTAAATAAATTAATAAATATCTTTCATATTATGAAAGATAGATAGTTCGTTGAACGAACATATAAATAATATTTCTAGTATTCAGAAAAAAATAAACGGCGAACGTCACGCTGCCCTATACCCCCCCTCCCCCCTTGTCACATCTTGTCACACTCAGCCAGACCCCTCCCCCCCTTGTATGCGAACGTATTTTATGAACGGCCCCCTACTGCATTTTAGTTATTTTTTTCCATACGCCAAGGAAGTATAACTTCTAACGCGTGAACACTCTTTTTCTTTTTTCACAATCAATATATATCAATCCCTTTTAATTGCTAACTTTATTCTAGATTAATTCTAATCTATTCTTTTTAATCTAAAATAATCCATTATCCGAATATATGTCCTGTGAATTCGAGACACTTATTGTATAATCTGTACAATGCGACCCTGTAAAATTGCACCGAAACTGTGGAAGTTCCAATGCGCTGTAAAACTAAAAGAAAAGTTTCTAGTTGGAGCTCAAAAGAGAAAGGAGTAAACAAGTTTACTTCCTATTTGGTGAACAAATGGCATCGTTCCAAAGCCTCTCTTCACGTACAATGTGTGAAACTTAAAGAAACGTGTGTATGTACACGCGTTATAAGTTATATTTCTTTGGCGTAATAAGATAAAGATCTTTTCAAAAATTTTATTCTCCGTTTGTAGTAAAGCGACAGTAACAATACATAAAAAATTAAGGTTTATTTAAATTTCACAAACTAAAATGTTCACTACAGCTAACTTCAGGGTGTCGGTTTTTTACGACGTCGTCACACAGCATCCAAATAAAAAAATCTCTTATCATCATCATCATCTCTTATCAACGTGCCAAAAGAAGTATAACTTCAAAATACATGTAAAACAAAATTTAAGATAAATGGTTTTAAATAAGAATGGACTTTATGGACGATCAAATTTACGATTTATTTAAGGTAAGAAATATCTAGGTGGAACACAAAACAAAAAAAAATATACTTTATTAATTAATTAATTTTAATGTTTGCTAATCAATGTAAAATTAACATGTCTATATACTTAAATGATTTGATTGAGGAACTAAATATAGTGTCCACACGATAGTATCTTTATATTAACTTATATTGTAAGGCATAGAAATATTCACGCAGCGTCACTGATTGATTCGTTCGTCGTAATTTAAAAAAATCGCGGTTTCATTGATAGATAGGGATTATTCTCCTGTGAAAACTGTTCATTAAAATGTATTTTGTAAATGTTTTAATGAGTAATCTGTATATAAAAATTAATGCAGTTCATTTGTCTCGCTTAAATAAGATAATGACTGGACCGATTTTAATATAATTAATAATAAGTGAAGGATATTTTCCTCCTATTATTTTTTTCTAATAAAAAATATTCGTAGTTAGGCATTTCAAATTGTTATTGTTTATCAAATATTTATAGGTGCCTTCGGAAATGTGTCGGTTTTACAGCAGTTTTTGTGGTATGGAATCCAATCTCTTTGAGCAGTTTTACAAACAAACTTCATAGCTTTCAATATTTGTTTAAAACTGTGGCTATTTTCTCATGCCTACCAGTATACTGTGTTGCATTTAGTAGATAAAAAAAATTTGTGTTGAATTTTGCTTATATTTAAACCAATACGTAGGTGAAACGAAGTTCATCGAATTATCTAGATATATATTAATATAATATGCGTATTTCATATAATTATTTAATAATTATATTCATACCCCACGGCTGTCCTTTGCAACTAAGGATCTAAAAATGTTATTTATCAACGAAAGCCAATTAGACGTAGCCGCGGGTGGCGCTTATTGAGTTCAAAAGGCTTTGTAGACATTTCTAAATATGTCATTAATCATAAAAACCTAGCTATTTTATTCATAACATGTCAAATGCCAAAAAAAAAATGTCAAAAAAATTATAGCATCTAAAGTGATAAATATTTCAATGCAAATCTAATATGTAATAAAAAGACAAAAGTTGATATGAACATGGGTATTTTTAATAATCTTATAAAACGTACTCTAAAAATCGTGTATGTACCTATGTCGTATCAAGATAAAAATCGTTTCAAAAATTTTATCTTTCGGCTTATTCTACGTTTGTTGAAAAAACGACACTAACAAAATAAAATATTGACTATAGCTAACTTTAGAGTGTCGGTTTATTGTGACACTGCGGTCGGATCGTAAAAATTTACTCTCATCATTTTTCCCTACCGCGCCAAAAGAAGGATAACTATAAAAATACAATTAGTATATGAAAAAAATCAAGCAAAATAATTCAAATACTAACATCGTTGTAAATTCACACACTCAAATAAATAAAATTATATGTGATATTCATGTGACAGTTATACTGGCTGCCACTCGAGGTAGACCTATAAGGAGGATCATCCACCAGTCTAAGCTCTGTCTAGCCTGAAGACCCCAGAGGTTAAGGGCGAGAAGTTATATTTACCTTAGCGGTTGGATAACTTTGTAAGAGCGATTTAGAGTGTGACGTCACGATTTAAAGAAACACTATATTTCAATTTAGTATATAATCATTACATACATACTCTAACTACCCTAACTTTACTTAAATTAGGCCTCAAATAAAGGCACTTTGAAATTTAAAATTACAAGATAAAAATATAATAGGTATTATATTTATATAATAAAATAAGGTAGTTTCAAATGGAGATAAATGGGCAAGAAACTCAATACTTACTTAAAAAAAAAGTTTATACAAAATGTTGTATACATTGATTTGTGACAAACAATATAAGTATTTTACATTATTTTCTTATAAAAAATAATGTAAAATACTTATATTATTCCTAATAATGAACATACTGATTGTGTGTGTTGAAGTTGATTTCTTTTTCATTATATATAATTACATTTCTTTTTGTAACATCTTTTCCATCGTGTGAAGCTCGGTTCAATTAAATAACAGTATTTAGGTTTCAGAGTTGAGTCAGTGAATAATTAATGTATTCGAGAAGTTCCAAAGTGTAATCACCGTTGGTAAATGTTGAGAGATACCGCTCCTTATTGCAAACATTATAAGTTTGCCAACATCCAACTATGCAGTTTGCACAATCGATATCTGCAAATTGGCTGATATTGATAAATTATCAATTGATTTCATCTTCGTGGTTGATGCACTGGGTTTAACTGGAATACCCAGATGTACAGAAGGTTTCCTATATAAGTTGAAAGGACAGCTATACAAGGCAGCATGAACACTAATGTTTGTAGTTGTGTTTAAGTGTATTTATTACAAAATACATGTTACGCCAGCTTTTTCTCTCGGCCTACACCCTCTGTCTTCTTTGCCGATGAGTAGGGATGCCAACAGGTTCGAATTTAATGACGTGGAATAAGTGATACCTAGATGATCTTATATTCCAAAATAAACGATTTTTTTTTAAATTTTATAACACTATTATTTCTTCATAATATGACTACAGATTTAAATTAAAATATACAGTTACGTGCTAGCCCTACGGGTCAATGTTACCTGAATAATAATATGAGCTGGTAGAGTCAAAAATATAAACAGTGCAAAGTAATTAACAACATTTTGTTCACAACACGCAAACAAGTGAAAAATTTATGTTTATATTTGAGGAGTTATTCGCTCACCCACTGTGAAATAAGAACACATTTTATATTACGACAAACACGCACATTTGTGTGGTTCAAAAAGAAAAACGATGCTTTATAACGCAAACTAGTAGGTCAAGTATTAAAAACGACTTTGATATATATTACAACATTATATCTAGTACCTGGATGCCCGAGCTTTGCTCGGTATTTATTTATTTATAAATTGTGTTTTTTGGAAATTATATTTCAGTACGTTTTTATTTGACTGACATCTTAAAACGAGCAATTCTATGTCTAAGTTAATAAAATACGAATAAAATTACATTTTCTAGAAATGATTCCTAGCTAGATCGATTTATCGCCCCCGAAACCCCCCGTATACTAAATTTCATGAAAATCGTTGGAGCCAATTCCGAGATTCCAATTATATATAAGAATTGCTCGTTTAAAGATATAAGATATGTTACCAAATTTTATTGTTCAAAAATGTTACTTTTGAAAATTTCACTATGATGCTGGATTACTCGATAAAAATAAAATCCAATAAATTACTGAAAAAACTTTTATTTTATTCTCTATTGGACGTGTACAGGAATTCATATAAAATGTTAACGAGATACAGGTGCATTCAAATCACAATTTGTTGGTTAGGTCTAATAATCATGTTTGCATAAATATCAAGATGCAATGCATAATTACTACCACATTATAAAACATAGTGAACTATTATTAATCTAAGTGGTCAATAACACTATCATCTACTCCGTATTACAATGTATACCAATACATTTTAATGTTGTCGGATTGTTGTAGGATAAGCGTTAGATAAGTTTTGTCACAAATATAATTATGTCTTGCATACATTTATATTATCACTGCATAGTATAAAACAAAGTCGCTTTCTCTGTCCCTATGTCCCTTTGTATGCTTAAATCTTTGAAACTACGCAACGGATTTTGACGGGGTTTTTTTAATAGATACAGTGATTCAAGAGGAAGGTTTATATGTATAATAATCCATTAAATAGTGGAGAAGTACTGTTATTTTTGAGGTTTCTAATGTGATGTCGTAAATAATTACATTTTTTCCGCTTACATTGCAAACGCTGGCTGAACCCTACGAGTTTTATCAAAATAATGTACTAAGTATTGTATACATTAAAAAGGTCTACAGAAAAGTCCGTGATGGTATATGTCTATCTCTTATGGATAACCCACAATAACTTTTTTTTGTAATTTACTTTTTACGACAAATAATGGCTAATTTTCGAAGCGATTTTAACCAATACAGCATTAATCCTTAACCAATTAAATACCTTGAATACATTGTTCATTTAATATAGATCTATACAGCCCATTACAGCTTATTTAGCAGCGATCGAACGCGTATATTATCGGAGCTTTCCAGCGACGGAAATAACAATACATAATAAAACCCTGCTTTTCATCAGCATTGCACCCGTGCGAAGCTGGGGCGGGTCACTAGTTATTATTAAAAGAGAGTAAGGTTTGGTGGTGGTTGTAGGAGGAATGTTTAAACAAATGAAAACTTCCTTTAATGGTACAGAACAACCTCATAACTTATTTAAAATAAGAGGTAAGTTTGAGACGTTGAACTAACAAAAAACTTTAGGTAATTATTATCGGCTTTTATAACAGGAAACTTTATTGGAACGGGATTGATCTTATAATTTATCAATGAATAAAAAACTGAGATTTCTTATGATAAAAACTTATATTGTTGAATTGACATTTGGCATGAATCGTAAATATTCTAACGAAATGCATACCCAAGAATTATAACTCAATACAACGAATCATTAAACAGCGGAAAGTTGCGTACCTGGGCCACGTGTTGCGCCATCACCGCTACCACCTCCTTTAACTAATTATAATGGATAAAATCCAGGGTTAACGTGTTGGTCGAAGGAAGAAGTCATGGCTTCACAACTTTAGGGATTGGACGGATATTGCAAATACGGAAGAGTACATCTGGCACAGGACGAGACGCGCTTCAGGAAACTGACTGCCAACCTCCAGTAATGGAGAGGCACTTGAAGAAGAAGACAATTAATTCTCCTGAAGTATGTGTTAAAGGACATTATTACATTTACGTGACTAAGACACACACCTCTCGTTACTGAACTTGTGGCTGCACTGGAATAACCTAATAAAATCTATGCTAAATCCTAATTAGGCATAGCAACAAATTAATATATAATTAGGTTAATTATGACACCATCTTTTTGTTTTACAAAATTTTTCATAGCTAAATCAGTATTGCACTCTTTTGACTGAAGTACTCTCTCATCTCTCTCTGTCAAATTAGTTTACACTGTGATGAAAAGGGAGAGTTAGTTGAAACGATGAAATGAGGCTGATTAAGATTCATGAATAAAGAGGTAAGTCTTCAGGCAATGCATAAAGTATGACGTTAATAACACGAGTGAAACCTCAATTTTATTCGAAACATACTTAAAATGAAATAAAAGTTACTGTTTGGAAAAATGAAACGACCAATTGGTTTGAGAATGCAATTTGTTTCATAGCGAATTGAGTTTACGGTCCTCACCATTTCCTCTATACACATCAAATACAAACATACATTGTATTTGCACTTTAAGTAAGTGTTAAATTATATTTATAATTTATTGCGTATTATTAAATGAAGAATCATATAATAATGTATAAATATTATTTTATTTATTTATTTCCAGTAAATTTTCCTATCTTAACAGTTACAACTAATGCGATAGAATTCCAATATATTTCCCACACCAACTAACCTACATAACAAACATTAAAAAATTAAACTTAAATTCCTAAATCTTATAACTAACAATATAGCAAGCAACTCTTGTGAACTCAGCCAGCGTACAAACAAATAGTGGACCTATTACTTTTTTTTTATTATACCTCAATGGAAATTTTGTTAATGATCTGTATTGCTCGCGTGAGTGGCGCTTTGCTAACCAAGTTGGAACGTGCGCGCGGTACATCCAAAAGCTTAGACGTAAGCCTCAGGTTTCTACTGGGTACCCGTAGACCCAGTCTCTCCATTATATCCGGTTTATGCACCCGACCCGTAAGTATTTTAAATATATAAACTGACACAGCTTACTCTCTTCTGAGGCGTAGCTGGTCGTAACCCACCATACCCAGAACAAACAGGGTTGGGTACATAAGCGGATACAAGGGATACACACCATACAGTCTCTTGTAGAGGTAGCGAGTAAATTTATTATGATATAATGTATTTCGTTTAATCATTTGTTATACCCAGGTGATCAGTTTTCAGCAGCAGTGTTCTTCTTTCTTCTTTAAGTGCCTCTCCATTACTGGAGGTTGGCCGTCAGTTTCCTGAAATGCGTCTCGTCCTGCGGCAGATGCAGCAACTCTTCCGCATTTGCAATACCTGTCCACTCCCTAACGTTGCGAAGCCATGACTTCTTCCTTCGACTAACACGCCGTTTTCCCTGGATTTTACCCATTATTATTAGTTGAAGGAGGTGGTAGCGGTCATGGCGCAAATCGTAGCCCAGGTACGCAACTTTTCGCTGCTTAATGTTCTGCATTAGTTTTTTCACCATTCCAACTCGTTCCAGAACCTCCTCGTTAGTGACCTTCTGGATCCAGCTTATACGAAGCATGCGACGATAGTGATGAGTCTTACACATGTCGAATCTTGGACCCATGCGTATTTCCTACCGATAATTTTCTTCGCCTTCCCAATGTCAACTGAAGAAGAATCTTGCCAAACATATACAAATCTTATGAAACAGCCGGGTTTTGAACGCACAAATGTTTAGAGACGCGCGCTCACACCGCTTTTAAAAATTATCGCTTTTTAGTTACTTAGACATTACAAACATAACTTAGAAATTAAATACAAATCTGAAAACGTATAAGAGTGCAATAAATCTTTTATTTTTTTAATAATTTATTCAACATTATGACTGAGTATAATAATCTAGTCGGATCCACTTTATTACTATTATAAATTTAAATCAGTATTATTAATCCTTCACACTAATCTACTCTTAATAATAATAATAAAATCCCTTTATTCGCTTAAATGCTATTCTTATCAAACTGTATAAATATTACTATATTCCTAAATCTAATTACATAGCAAAACAATAATTTATTCTTAACCGCCCTGGTCAGGTTGTCCGTAGACATATGCCTCCCCCAATTGTTTCCATGTCTCTCTATGCTTGGTACACCTTCTCCATCCTTTTGGTATCTACTCTAATCGGAGTTTAAATAAAATTTGTTTATATAGTTAAAAGAGTTGCCATTAGTTTATTATTAAATTTAATAGTTGTCAATTATCAGTGGAAGTCATTACGTTCACTATTATACATTTAAATCGAAATTCTTTGTGTAATTGCAATGAATTACACTTTATAAGACTATAAATCTATTTTAGTACGTTTTATGAGTAACAGGATAAACAATTGTAAAGCTGTTGTTGGTAAAATTATGTCTCCAGTGAATGTAATATTTATTAGTTTTAGATGGTATCGGTAGCCAATACCGCTCAGCAACCATTGACCAATGCAGGCCAGCATTAGGCGTCGTAAATATAAATTTATGGTCAGCAATAAACCGTAAATAATCGATGAAACTACTCAATGAGGTTCGTTGGGTTCCGCATAGTTTAAGTCGTCTTAATAAACGTGTTTAAGTTTTTCCAAGAACTAACTGTTGAAATTAATAACAGTTTTTTTTAATTTAACCCGTGATTTTTAGTTTTTTATATCTTATTATTTAGACTGAATTCGAATTTTCTCTCTTCTTTAAATACTGTAAGCTATAGCAAAGTTAATAGTAGAAGAGTTGAATACACATAGAACGATGCTAATATCTGTCCACTATACGTCTTTTGCTACATGCTACGCGCTAAATCAAATCAAATCAAAAATCATTTATTCATATAGGTAACATAATGTACACTTATGAACGTCAAAATATACTTTAAATGATTCTAATTTTACATTTACTGCCAGTTCTCAAATCAAGGGAGTAGAACGAAAGAGAAGAACTGGCAATAAACTCTCCGCCACTCTTTTTAATTGCTACGTGCGATATAAACTGCGTCGCACGTAAGATCTCTACGTGCCGCTACGATGCGCCTACGTACATATGTATTGCGTAGAACATCTTGTTCTTAATGCAGATTAGACCGTTACAGTCTCACCTAAGCATAGCTATTAAACATACAAATTTACTCTCTTGTCTTAGAGATCTAAAACTGACTTGCCAAATATCAAGATTTTTCATAATTTTTAATTTAGATTAAGAGATTATGAGTTTCTTAAGGTCCTATTTATACCTAATTTAATGGGTAAAAATATTTATTCGAAGTCAACCGAACCCTGAAATCTATCATGTGTAAATTGGAAACACGAAAACAACATTTTAGTGTTTTCCCGGGGTAAATAAACGGATGCATTTTTTTACCGTCGATGCAGCTCAGCAATGGAATTGGTAGAATAAAATTGAGTTTCATTTAATTATACTCCCACTCTACTGTACCCAATACTTCGTTTAGAAAATATTTTTCAAAATATGAATAAAATGTGAGCACACAATATTTATTATGTTTTTTTTGCGGGTGAATGCTTTTAACATTTTAATAAATAATTTTACTGGTATGCCAGTTAGATAAGCCTTTTTTAAAACTGCTAAATATCGATTCATAAGAAACAACTCGCTCGTTCCGCGACCTCGCTTGCACTTCAAGCCTTAATTGGAACGCAAAGCGAGATAACGCCGCATGCGTCAATTTTTTTTCGTGCGTGCAGCCGGCTCCATCGAATTATAAGATGTTGTCATGTCAAATCTTATATATTTACACGAGCAATCAAAACGATTTTCATGAAATTTAGTATACGGGGGGATTCGGGGGCGATACATCGATCTAGCTAGGAATCATTTCTGGAAAATGTCATTTTATTCGTGTTTTATTAACTTAAACATAGAATTGCTCGTTTAAAGATGTCAGTCATATTTTATCATTTTATTAGTATGTAATCATTTTATAAGTAATTCGTACTTAAATATAATTTCCAAAAAACACAACTTATAAAAAAAATCTCAAGCAAGGCTCGGTCATCTAGGTACTAATGATAATCTGTTGGAGCAAGGTCCGGGGAGTATGGTGGATCCCTTTGACTTTCCAAATGAAGATCCTCTATTTTAGTACCAGCATGTTGTGCAGTGTGAGGTCTATCGTTGACGTGGAGCAGCCAGTTGTGTAGCAGCGAGGAGGAAATTTAAGGTTGAAGTGGATAGTGCGGCAAAACGCTAATTTCATATGTAACCACCTAATAAATGCATGTTTTGAACAATTGATTCAAAATAATAGTCGGAATCTAAAATTTTTTATGGCGATTAAGTAAATAATAAATGTTTAAAAATATGAAAGTATATTATTATTTTTATTAAAAAAAAAGAGTGTGTCTACTTATGTACACGCGTTAGAAGTTATACTTCTTTGGCGTATGGCAAAAAAATAACTAAAATGCAGTAGTGATTAACGATAAATATTAAAATCAATCAAAAAGATTTTATTTAAATAAAAAAGGTTTTATTAACTTAAAAATATGACAACACAGTAAAAATATATAATCATTTATCATTAAGGCAATGAATCAAATATATTAAAAGTATTTTTTGTACGAAAGTTATCACGCTAGCGCGGGAACCGAGCGAAACACAACATATCCCTACCGTAGCTTGACACAGTCTGACGTCAAATTCTTTTTAAACCAGCCGGGCGCCGAGCGTGTGTGAGCGAGATGGGAATAAGACAATCTACAAGTAAAAAGAAATAGAATATGCGTCAAGTTAGCTGCTATCTAGAACTAACTTCATGCTGTAGGTGTCGGTGTGCGCGCGCATCGTAAAAATTCACTCTCATCATTTTTCTCCATCGCGCCAAAAGCAGTATAACTTCAAAAATCATATTTAGGATTCGAGTGGTCGGCATACAGCACATTCTCACACCTATACGATTAAAGAGCAATTTATGTGTTAAAAAGACTACGCACCGCACGAAGACGACAGCGTTCCTGTTGCCACGCTACTTTTCTTAATACTTTGGAAAATATCACAAGTATTATTAAATTTAAAAGGTATATACAGATTAGACAAACGCTTCTGGAATAAGCTCAATGATAAAAATTATTTACCGGCGTCATCAATAATTCTTCATTCACATAATTGATATTATCGTATTAAGAGATTTTACTTTATTCTTTATAGAACAGTGCGGAAATTGGCAGGCTTACCTGACGTTAATATGAAACCACGATAGACACTCCCAATGCCAGAGAGCTCGCGAGTACGTGGCCAGCTTTTTAAGAATAATTACACTCTTTTTTAAGTAGAATTGGTTTCACATAGTGATTATAGGCAAAAAATGCCTCAAAAACGATGATCACACCAAGCTTCACTGGAATTTATTTACCCTTTACCTTCGAAAATGACTGCAAAACTGAACGTCGTTCGTAATGTTAGCAGCTAGTATTCTGATGCTGACGTTTGTTTTACGAACTGTGTCTTTGAATGGAATAGTAACAAAGGGTGTTTTTTTAGCACCAACTTTTATATTGAAATATTTTCCTGTTTTGAATAGAGTTATTTTTGTTTTATGATTGGATATTTAAGTACTTCTTACGATTCTGGTTATAAATTATATACAGGCTGTAATCACGAAGACCCATATCATTGTTAACCCGTCATATACCATATCAGGTTAAACATTTTTAACCATAACGTAACTTTTATTCGGCAACTGATACTTCCAAGGATTGTTAAATTCAACGCTAGTTCATTAAGTTGACCGAACAATGCGAAAATTCTGTTATCAATAACGATTTAATTAAAATGCTCTGAAACCTTGTTAACTTAATTGGAGGCATCAGAGTGTTGCGAATCGTTTTTATGGTAAAGAATTCAACAGGTATTAACGGACAATGATAAGATAGTTGAAGATGGAGGAAAAAAGAGTGTGTGTACTTATGTACACGCGTTAGAAGTTATACTTCTTTGGCATATGTCAAAGGCAAAGTCAAAAATCTTTTATTCATATAGGTAACATAATGTACACTTATGAACGTCAAAAAAAAGAAATATACATTAAATTAATCTAATTTTACATTTACTGCCAGTTCTCGAATCAAGGGCGTAGAACGGAAGAGAAGAACTGGAAATAAACTCTCCGCCACTCTTTTTCATCGCCAAGGTTTTTTTTACACAATGTTTGTAAGGAGCTGCAACCATTACACCATGTTCCATATGACATCTTGAGTAATAAAGAATAATAAATTAAATTAAAAATGTGGAAAAAAAACAACTAGAATACAGTAGTGATTAACGATAAATATTGAAATTAATCAATAAATATTTAATGTTAATAATTTAATAATATTTAGTATGAATTATATTAAATAATTAAATGTATATAAAATGTATCTGAATAAAGGCTATTATTATTATTATTATTAATATATTAAATAATAATTTTGTAATTTATATTACTAAATAATACATACGGATAATTAACCTCAATTGTATTGAAGCACTAAAAACAAGAAGATTGAAGAGATTCTAATATGAATATTTGATTTAAATATTCAATTTAAATCACTTCTGATTATAATTCAGACACACAAATAAAATTCGCACTTGTATAATGAAAACAAAATAAAAACAATTGTTTCAATGAAAAACTCAAAGCATGTGGATAAATATTATAAATATAAATACACAGTGAACAGAGGCGGCGTGCGTGCCAACATGCGTCACTAAAAGTGGTTCCATTTCTGTATTGTTAGCGATTAAGTGGGCAACTTCATTCTGTTAATTTTGTGTCACGGTGCGCGCGCAATTTTCATAACGCGCCTAAAGAAGTATAACTTCAATAAAAACGTGACTTGTGCTATCACATCTGATAAGCACCTGGCCATGATCTTATCACAACCGAAATACTTAAAGAAGATGCTTACAAAGCTAACTTAAATATTTACAACAGCTGCTGCTGGAACCAACTCTTAAGATGGGATTCGGAAGAATCCGGAAGACTGGAATAACGGGTCCTAACATTTGAACTGAAGAGGGACCACCCTTCTCTACGTTATTATAGTGCTATGCAGAGTTATATGGAGGGCTGACGAATCTGGCGCAAAAAGCACAGGTGCCTTCTCTCACCACTTTTATCTCTTGATGTTCTGAGTAAAATTACGCTCAATACACTTAAATCTTTCGAAGCATTTAATGGGCATTGAGCAATGTTTTGGTAGACCTAGATTATGTGGATGATGTGTGCTTGTTGAGTCATAAGCGTGCTGATATGCGGACGAGCCGACGGCCTATGTCAGTAGGCAACATAATTCGGAATAAGTCCTATTTGGAGATAACACAGTGAGCTAAGCTCAAAATCATCCGATCCAACATTCAGACGTTATTAGTGCTGTATGTTTGTTTTTTGTGGTGTGAAATGTTAGAGGGAACAACTGTAGGTTGTCATCAATATGTCTTTCATGTCTTTGTGAAATATGGCATAGTCCAGAGATTCTCCAATCATAAATAATGTGAGATGTACAATGACGTGCCCATTGACAAAACTATAAAACGCAGACAGTCTAAGTAAGCCATACGCTTCTGAAGGATTCAACTTACATTACCAAGCAACCTATCACCACCCGAAATGACTCAACGCAATAAAGCATTATGGCAGAAGCGAAGGAACGACGTGGAGTGAAGTTAAAGGAGAAACCAAAGACCAAATAATAATAATAATTAATAATAAATCATAATAATAATTAATAATAATAATTAGTATCTTTATTTCTTCTCTCACGTATATAATAACGTGTAATTCAAAGTTATAATGATTAAAACTAAGATGATAACATTTGAAAGTGTATGTGAGAGAATGGGTAACAGGAGACCTGAGTGTGAGTAGACGCAGGATGCCTTTTCCCTGGGCGACATAGGACTTTAAGACAAGACAAGTAATTTAACTTCATACTAAATAAAAGTTGTATGATAAACGTGCCAGATGTATGGGAATACAGAGATTTTTTATACATACTCATATGTAGTGAAAAGAGGCTACTTTTATATTACGTTACATGTAACCCTGACGCCTAATGAGATTTTCATATGACCACTTCCAAGAAATGAGAATAAATTGTATACAACATATTTCTAAGAAGGGTAAAGGGTAAAAATCTAGTACTCACTGAAGAATTTCCGAACCAATTCGACTTAGGGTCCTTCAAGAAAAGAGCGTACAAATTCTTAAAAGGCCGGCAACGCACTCGCGAGCCCTCTAGCATTGAGAGTGTCCATGGGCGGCGGTATCACTTAACATCAGGTGAGCCTCCTGCCCGTTTGCCCCCTATTATATAAAAAAAAAAAAAAAAAAAACTCTCATTTCGATGGAACATTTCTACTTTCCTTAGATTTAGATTTCCGCAGATTTAGAACAAACTATTCCAACTCCAATTATGCACAAACTATTTTAACAAAAATGTATGACATTTAAGCTAAATATAAATTATGCAAAAAAATATAATATAAATATATACTAGTTACAAAAAAAATTGAATAATAATTTTTGCTAAGCGGCAAAATTACTCGCAAGACAGCGGATATATATAGTAACAATATGCAGGTTAATAAAATTTAACATATGACTAGTATTTAGAAACAAACGCAAAGCTCTAAAGAATTTGGTTACTTACTTATGAGCCTTCTGGCAATGGGATTGATGACAAACGGTAGTATCACGTAGAATAAAAAAATAGATAGCTATACCATTTTTTTAAACTTAATAAAGATGCAAAGTACTACACAAATACTTGGGTTGCCTGGACGAGATCGCTTGTTAGCGATAAGGCCGCCCGTTGCATCCCTTGTAATTTTTATGTATTGTGTTATTTGTGTTTTTTGCAACGAAGTGTGAATATTTATTCACACTTTTTATTTATTTATTTAAATAAATAAAATACTAACACAAAACCACTGTGTAAAGAATGCATGTGTTATTCGAATTTATTGATCTCGCGAAATTAAAAGTCCCTAGTTCCGTATCATTTTCGTGAAAATTCTGTTAAACAATTTTGGTACACTAATAATCAAATAAAAGGTATTTTTTTGTTTTTGCGTTATGAAAGATTTCATCGTCGCGTGTTGCGTATCATTAGCTAACGGCTGACGACTAATCCTTCACATGAGTGAACTTTGACGTGTTTTATTAATTGTTTAATCCATTACATCCATATCTATCATAAACTAATCATTTATTACTTTACCATAAACAATTTATAATAAATTAGAACAATTTTCGAGGTCGTAGGTTCGAACCCCGGTTGTGCACAAAGGGCTTTATGTGTGCGCTTTTATCACTCGCTCTTATGATGAATATTGTGAGGAATCCAGCATGCATTTGCAGGATGCAGGGATAATGTATAAACTCATTAGCAGGTATAGATATGTTGTCAGCTATGGCTCTGAATTGGATTTCATCAACATATGGTTTTTATTTTTGATTATATTTTAACGAGTTACCTTGTGTTGCTGTGCCAATACATGTGCGTAAATTAAGATATATATATATATATATAAATTATATATATATATATATATTATTTTTTTGTTTATTTTATATATATATAATTTATATAATATAAAATAAACAAAAAAATAATATATATATATAATTTATTTATAGGATTGATAGCAAAACGAGCCTACAGCATGCCAATAAAAGCAGTCACTGCAGTACATGAACAACTTACCCGTGCGTGCTTTGCTGGCCTTTGAGGGAAACGGAAACACCCCCACCGGAAGTTGGATCTATCGGACTGTTCACTAGGTTAAAAAAAAATTCTAGTGAAGCAGACTTTGAACGATTTCCAGCCGTCAATGTTGTTCTTAAAGTAATAGAAAATATTAAAAGGTAGGTACTTCGTAGACCTAAAAATTTACAATGAGTTGTGTCTCACTCATACCATCCACCCCACCGAATTATCTGAATTTAGATTGTAAACTATAAAACAAAAAAAATCTACCAAAACCAACTTCTAATAGTACAAATTTTACTTTTTTTTATTAAAAAAAACATTCCAATTTAATTTAGAAACTCGGTACTATGTATAAATATCAAAAACCATTATTAAAAAAAAAACTCATAAAGCTATCTTTATGAGTTTTTTTAGGAGGGAGCATCATAATCGAAATAACTTTTACATACCCGTGCAATTTATTTAAAAACTAATTAATACTTAGAATTAAGGTATCACCTTTAAATTCTCTCACAGTTAAATTCTCATCAAGGCTGAATTTTTCTAACCCATTCCAGCATTTAAATTTTAATTATGCTGAGGCGAGGACAAAAGAATTTCTAAAGTGAAAAATGTTTACAAAATAGCTCTTGTAAAAGAATTGTGTACAGTTGTTACTTGAACTCGTGGATAAAAATTAAAACGGCCCTGTTAAATTTTTGTGGGTAGATTAAGTTTTCATGGTTTTCATTGTCAAATTACTGTGTTTTAGAGGTCAAACATCGTTTTTAGCGTTGTTCACTTTGATTTATTACTTACTAGTGACCCGCCCCAGCTTCGCACGGGTGCAATGCTGATGAAAAGCAGGTTTTTATTATGTATTGTTATTTCCGTCGCTGGAAAGCTCCGATTATATACGTGACATATACCATCACGGACTTTTCTGTAGACCTTTTCAATGTGTACAATACTTAGTGCATTAATTTGATAAAACTCGTAGGGGTTAGCCTGCGTTTGCAATGTAAGCGGAAAAAATGTAATTATTTACGACATCACATTAGAAACCTCAAAAATAACAGACTCCACTATTTAAAGGATGTTATTGTTATATCGTTATAGGGACATAGGGACAGAGAAAGCTACTTTGTTTTATACTATGTAGAGACTATGCTATTTAAGTTATTAACTACTTGTTTAGTGACCGCTTTAAAATAATTTCATAGCATAAATAGTAGTCTTGAGCGCAATATGTCATAAAAAAAATTACAATGAAACAGTCGCAATCATGTATTAGGCCTTTACGGGACGGCAAAGAAATACATAATTGAAAGAAATACATAGTTTTGGTTCTGAGCAAATAAATGAGTTAAAAGATATATATCGATAATAGCGAAGTAATTAAAGTGATTGCTTATATAATATAACAGCTGCGGGCTATAAAATCGATTTTACTTATGTTTACTTAATATTTCCTCATCAAATAACTCGAAATACAATCCCTCTAAGATTGGAAAGTCATTATTCCTTAATGAATATTAGCCAAAATTGATATAGTATTATACAAATAGGTCAGTTTGAAATTTATTTAATTAACCTAGTTTCTATTTATTAATTTTAGTGTGGTTTATTCTAAGTTTTTGATGGATGGCTGATCATCAAAATGTATCCATCGAATTCTAATTATGGACAGGGTGAATCTAAACATATTCCAAGTTTTAATACAAAAATAAGCATGCCAGCTATATTAAACGTTGGTAATAGTTTAATAATAACAATAAATTTCAGTTACATGACATATCCATCTCATATATTTTTTTTAAACTAGAGGAGATTAGATAAACTATCGACGCTCCACTTTATATTATATCGCTGATTGAAGTTTTTAGCAAAATAATATATTTTTGAAATTTGAGCTAATAATAAAGCTTGTTGTCTGGCTCCGTAGGATCACGAACTGGGAATAAGCAATGCCACCCATAGCCAAAAGGCTTAAATGGAGATGGGCAGGACACCTGCTCAGAGGCCAGAGAGAAAAATGGTCGAAAAAAGTCACTCAATGGCGAGGAAGACCATGTGCGCGGTGGAATAATGACTTTATAAAAGCTACCGGTCCTCTGTGACAAAGGCTTGCCAGGTATAGGAAGCACTGGAAAAAGCTGGAGCAGGCCTTTGTGCAGCAAAACCTTAAAAACTTTTGTACTTAATATATATAAATCTCCTGACACGATGTTTGTCCGCGATGGACTCCTAAACTACTTAACCGATTTTAAATTAAATTGGCACACCGTGAGCAGTCTTGTCCAACTTAAGAGATAGGATAGCTTAGATCTTTAATTATAGTCGCAATTTTATTTTATTGCAAATTATTTGATACAATTCTAACAGATGGCGCTGTGTTAAAAGTACCAACATTTCACATAACTATCTGCCTTTCACATCAGTTCTCCTATAGTTTCCCTTGAATAGCTTACTACTACGTAATATAACAAAAACCTTAGCATTGCCGAGCTAAACAAAATAAACGCTTGGCCGAGTCTGCTAGTATACATATATATTTTTGTTTACTTTCTCTTGTGTAAGTTAAAATAAAGGCTTTGAAATTTGAAAATATGCCTTACTGTAGTATGTCTCGAAATAAGTAAATTATCATTCATCGTAAAGTTTGTGGTTTTTTAGGATAAACGTCCTGAAAATTTTACCTATATTAATTAAATTTTATGTATATTTATAAAACTTTCCAACAATAATCACTATTTATTTCCTTTAAAAATATTGTATTGTCAAATTTTGATCCTTCTTGTTATTGATAGTACTGATTTTAATGTATCATATTCATTGTTCATATTTAAAAATCAATTTTAAATCTCAACAAAACTTGCAATTACCGCACTTAAATTATTATTCAAAACTCAAACTCAAAAGTATCTTTATTCATATCGGTAAACATGTGCACTTATGAACGTCAAAAAACAAATTAAATTAATTGTTAATAAAAATTATTAAATTGATTACAAACGATATATATATATAAAACACATTGTAACTCTCAATGCGACTACTTATATTTTATCTAGACTAGGATTTCCATAGACTAGCTTTCCCGAGAGGAGAAACTCACTTCAAATTTGATTTGAATTTATGATGACAACACATTTTATGAGATAAGTTTCACAGTACCTGTGGCTGGAAATGTCAATTTCATTGAGTGACCTAAATCTAGAAATACATCTTCGTAGTGCTTCAAAATAATAATGATAAAGTTTGATTCAAACTTTTCAAGAAATTGAAAATGATTTTCTTTTTATAAACTACATGATATTTTAAAATATGGAGTATATCACATTCAGCGGAAGCAGTGTAACAATATCTTTTACAGATGAAATAATTTTTGACAGTTTTTTTTGTGTGTGCAGTGTGCAAAACTTTGAGCCGACTTTACTTAACATAGAAACAATTGTTTTTACTTTATCTTTTTAATTCCTACAGTAACAAATACAATAAATATCATTTTTTTATAGTCGTTGGCTGGAATCGTTTTTATTTTTAATATCGGTGGCAGTTGTGTGTTTCATAATGAACATACATATCGTTCAAATGTATGTTAAATTAAACACTTTGATTGAAGCTTGGTAACAAATGGCTTGAAAAGTTTAAGACTTGAGCTTTTAACAAAGATAAAATAAGGGGTGGTGAAAAATTACTGATTATCACTACATAAAAAAACTATACCTAAGAACTTTAAAAAAAAGTGTGTGTAGTTACTGCGCGTTAGAAGTTATACTTCTTTGGCGTATAGCGTATAAAAAATAACTAAAATGCAGTAGTGATTAATGATATATATTAAAATTAATCAAAATATTTTATTTAAATAAATAATTGTAAGTTAATACTATCAACGTCGTATATGAAATTGATTTAAAAAAAAAACACCAAAATAATATTTATTTATTCACACTGTTTAATTGTACTGTTACGAAACACGTGTTCTAAATATAAAAATACTAGAATATACAACTTGAAGTTATCGATTTCCACGCCACCTAGACCTAACTTTACGATGTCGAATTTAGGTGTTGATGCACGCGCGCATCGTAAAAATTCACTCTCATCGTCTTTCTCCATCGCGCGAAAAGAAGTATAATTTCAATAAATTGTTTTCGTAAGTTCAAATATTAACAAATTTTTACTTCACTGAACACAGAAAATATCAGCGTGTTAGTATTTTATTCTGAAATAAAAAATACATTTTAATTTGTTATTTGCTCTTGAAACATGCAGAACTGTTTGGTATACTCTCAATATATCGTATTACCCGTTTGAAGTGTTTTAAAGGTGATACTTGTGAAAATATTTTTAAAGTAAGAAAGCTTTTAAAAGCATTTTGTTGTGGCACTATGTTACAAATATCATACAATGTTTGTCTCGTAAATGTGTCGTCAATACTGTGTTTGTTATTCGTTCATTACTTTTAAAATCAGAACTTTTGTGATAGCTTTCTTTAAATAGAACAAAACAGTGCGTTTGGGTTTATACAAACTTCAAAGATCATAATAACGCGTAATTATTATTATAGTTACAAATTATAAAAATCATCTTGCTATTACAGCCAGAGTACATTACACATTTGAAACGAGCCGAATGAGAAAATAAATTTGATTACATTATTTTTTGTTTTTGATTTCATTTTAATATTTTTTTTTTTAATTACTGATATTTTGTGTGGTTATGTGTGTGTGTTTTATTTGTAATAAATGTTATGTCTGTCAGTCTATTGTGTGATGATGTTAAATATACAGTAACTTAATAAATACGTAGCCAGGCGATTTACTTTTGCAAATGAATCTATTCCAAAATATTCTAAAACACGTCTTTCACACCGAATGCTAAATCAACTAAGCCTTTTCTATAGAGGTAAGACGAATTTAAATTGAGCGTAGAATGGCAGGTCCGACCCTTGTTGGGCTCAAACCCAATTAATACTTGAAGCACCTATGGCCCGGACAAGTTTTTCGCAAGGCTTCGGACTAAATTTAATCCCCGTTTTGCCCAACACGACCGGATTTTCTATTTAAACAAAACATATTGTCTATTTGGGTCTATTAAATTTAATTTTGGGGTAAAGTTTTGGGTTAAGCTTTGTTTATAAAAATTATTGTCTCTATATTTATACATTTAAATTTTAATATCAATGCCTGTTGTTTATTTGTGTTTCTTTTTATGGATGTGAACTGACTGGAGTTCTGAGAATATAATAAAGGCGGTACATCATTAAAACGCCACGCGACGCAACGTGTCGACACCCGATGTGCATCGTGCACATTACCGAAACGCGACACCACACGCTTGCAAATTCTAAAGTCATTTGCTGTCAATAGTGAAGGTGTATAGTCGTGTGCTAATTGTGCTATGGATTAATAAATAACGAGTCAGATAAAGCTGTTGAAGAAGATTTCATACAATTCTGGGTACATTATATATTACCAAAATTGTCATAACATGCTTTCAAACTGTACTTTTTTTTTATAGAACAGGGTGCAAACGGGCAGGAGGCTCACCTGATGTTAAGTGATACCGCCGCTCATGGACACTCTCAATGCCAGAGGGCTCGCGAGTGCGTTGACGGCCTTTTAAGAATGGGTGCGCTCTTTTCTTGATGGACCCTAAGTTGAATTGGTTCGGAAATACTTCAGTCGGCAGCTGGTTCCACAAAGCGGTGGTGCACGGCAAAAACTACCTAGAAAAACGCGCAGTTGTGGAACGGCGGACGTCGAGGTGATACGGGTGGAATTTTGTACTTTTCAGCTTCTACTTCTACCTCTGTATTTTGTTCTTCTGACGTCATAATGTGTGTGTGTGTGTGACATTCGTGTGAAAAATTTGACTGACGCGTGGCGTCGGGTGTTGTCAAGAAGCACGATCCTCGTGAGGCGTCACAACACATCGATCTGGAATGTCATGAACGGGTGGCGTGTACTCGCATGGAGTCGCGTCGTACTTCTACAGACTTCAAAGTCTGATTCTAGTCATAGAAAATAGTACAATTTGATTCGACTCAACGGCGGAAAGCCTTGTTGTGTTTATATTTAGTAATTGTTTTATTTAACTTCCATTTGGTCAGCCATATAGGACAATTACACGTCTTGTAGTATTTGAATATATTCTTCATCGTGGCAGTATCTAGTTGGTGAAAGACCATTTAGTAATTAAATTGAACACAACATTACAATTCCCATATTTTACAGAATAAATGCTATTAAATCATACAGAATAAAAAATAATGTAAATTTTGTATGGAACTGGATTAAAAACGACTTTGCGGCTATAGGGGCCAGGGTTTCAATAAACCTAATTATTATTATCGATGTTATCTGTCCGATTGTTGTTGCAGTCTCGTGCTAACTGCGATAGCTGTAAAGTAATCGAGATATGTAAATAATAATAAATTTGCAATTATGTCGTTTAATGAAAGTTCATAAAATATATTTTATATACCTTTTGACGTGACAACGTCTTATAAATTGGTTTGCCGGGTTACACTTCAAGAAACTGCGTTACGCTCCGCTCACGTTATGCGCTCACAATGAGAGCGAGTGAGAGGCACGCGTCCCTTCCACTCGGGCATGGTTAGCCCGCCTAAGAGCGAGAGAGACAGACATATGAAATTCAGTGCGAGATTCTTTGTATAAATTAATGTTTTGAATATAATTCTTTGTATAAATTAATGTTTTAAATTGTTACTATTATTTCATCCTTCTTCCTACTCTACGAATGAATATTCACATTACCACTCAAAGTCGTTGTCACGTAAAACTTTCGCCCGTATACCGACTTTACAGGCAACCAATTTTTATATTTATTTTTTAAATTTGTTTTTCTTTAGAAACCCTACATCATTTAGTCGATACCAACTCCAGGAAATAAATACAAATAATACAACATTTTCTACAGCTGTGATACTTTTTTTGACATTCAACACCTTTTGTCTTCAGTCATCGTGACCACGCACGCTGTAAAGCACGCGAAACGTCGGATAAATTTAAAATTAATAATAATACATAACTTCAATCCGTTAAAAAAGTGTTTTTTTTTTAAATATCTTTTAATTGTTTCATAATTCAGAATGAAATGACAACGAAAAAAAGTACGAATATTGCAGCGCTCAACCAGACCAGAGTAGATGCCTCGAGTGGGTTCAGGGCGACAGGCATCTTTAGACAGGGCGTTCATGGATCGTAAGATAATTCTGATTGAGTATTCAGTGGCACATTGCGGTGATGAGACATTGGACTGAGTTGCGACTGTCCGAATGTGATTTGTTGTTCAGTAGATTGTGATTAAAAGTGAGATGGCCTTTGTGGTGACTAGTGGTACTTGAATTCGTGTATGCGGTGATTTTAGTTGTTTCAACTATGTATTTGCGTGTTGTTCCCACGAGAATGTAAGTGCGTGCTCCAATTTCACTATGCCTCCTGCTGATAGAGGAAAAATCATTGTTTTTAATTAATTTATTATTCTTTATTACTTAAGATGTCATGTGGAATATGGTGAAATGGTTGCAGCTCCTTACAAACGTTGTGTAAAAAAAAAGTTGGCGATGAAAAAAAGCGGGAGAGAGTTTATTGCCAGTTCTTCTCTTACGTTCTACGCCCTTGATTTGAGAACTGGCAGTAAATGTAAAATAAAAAGCATTCAATGTGTTTATTTCTTTTTTGACGTTCATAAGTGTGCATTGTGATTCCTATATGAATAAATGATTTTTGATTTTGACTTTTATTAATTCCGCTGCACGTTGTAATTTAAGCCAACAGTGTTATTTGTAGTGTTAAAATGAATCAATAAAAATTAAATACTGTTCGATAATTATTCGTGTATTTTGTCATCGCATTCAATGAGCCCTTTAAGCTAGTGATTACGTCCACTATCGATGAAGTGATAGATTTCTCCGTAATATATAATTTTAAATGTAAATTATGAAAGACCGACTTTTTAATGTTTAAAAACATCAATGGCACTACAACATCTTTAGGTTTGGGCCTCAGATTTCTGAATCCGTTTCATGATCATTTTTGGAAAATTATCTGTCTAACACCTAAGATCTGTCTCCTAACGATGTTTTCGGTTTGAGCGATAATGTGCACGTAGAAAAAAGTCCATTGGTGCACAGCCGGGGATCGAACCTACCTCAACCTCGGAATGAGATTCGCACGCTGCAGCCACTTAGTCAACATTGCTCAGTTTTTAATATGTTCTACTCGCACTTTAAAAAATGATCACAAAACATTGTAACGAAAACATAAAACATAATACCTTCAGAATAAAGGGTTTTTATTTAAAAATTACGTAGTTCGCTTTTATTCTGTTTCACAGAGAAAAGTTGGATTTTTATTCAGTGCTACGTGCTGTATATAAAAACCTTTCTGTAGGTAAGTAAACTTGACACTAACGAGCCATAGAGATGAAAATTGAGGCTTCGCCGCGGGCAAGGGTATTGCTACCAGGTAATGAAGTAAAATATCAATAGAATGGGCATGCATTTTCTTTTGTTAGTTTCAATATTGGGTTTCATTCATATTGAAATATTATGTGATATAATATTGTGTGATATATATATTTATTTATATATATATATATATATATATATATATATATATAAGGTAAAATAAGTAATACAATATCGGAAAAGTTATCGAACAAAAAACTAACTAATTAATTTCACGAATGCAAATGTGGTGCCATCTCTTGACAAAAAAGTAAACTTAGGTTAACGCGATATTATTAGACTGTTTGGCGGAACGAAGTTCGCTGGGTAAACTAGTTTAATATAAAAAACCTGGAAATACTGTAAAAAATATGTTATACTTAAAACCCAAACATAAAAGATCGGTTACTTTTTTTTTCAATTAATTATCGTACGAGTCGCAGGAATACTAAATTTCACCAACATCACTGGCTCATGGCTGGAAATCTTCCACAGTCCGTTTCACAAGGGATTTTCTTATGCAAACTAGCGAACTGTGGTATCGACTACCGGCGGGGGGTCTTCCCTGAGAGATACGACCCCCAACAATTCAAAATTCGAGCATACTCCTCCCTTAAAGGAGGGCAACGCAACAGCTGCGATGACTGCCTTTTTGGGCATCCCGCAGGCTCGTTTGCCCCCCCCCCCCAATTATATAAAAAAAATCGTAATACCTATACAATATACGACCCGTTTAAAATCAGATTTGCTTAAAGTTAACAAAACATGCACGTAATACGTAATTTTACTTATTAACGCATAATATATTTAGACAATGATAAATTGTTTAAAAAAATATTCGATAACATTTAAAAAATAAATACACATTTTAAACAGAATGTAATGTTTGTTGTTCATCCTTTTCTTGATAATAATGATAGCTTCGTCCACTAAAATAGGAACTAGTTACATATTATTGATCAGAACGCAAAGAAAGCGATTACAATGTTGATAAATAAAACACACATTAAAAGCTCAGTGAACCACGATAACGAATAAAATCTCATCTAAACTGGCCCCGGCACTGTTCTGCCACTGATGGATTTTTGATTTGAGGCGTAACCGCACTACCGTTTCAATTATTCCCTTCCTCATACGCCCATCAGGTCTAGACGAGATTTATATTATTAATTCACTCAAAAGATAAAGCAATATTTTTATCCCATTAATATTCCTTTAGAGTTTCAACGTGAGAAAGTGAAATGATAAAATTTTATTAATAATTAATTAATTATTAATTTTTTAATAGTATATTATAAAACTTTATTTTCAGTTAAATACATGTTTTTCTACTGTACTATTAATTATCCTAGCTATAAAAATACTTGCAAGTCAGATTAAAAGGATTTATTTATTTCAAACTTCTTTTCTATCATGACTATTGAGATTAGTGAATTTTAATTAATTTTTATTTATAAAAGTTTTAGTCGCGATGCCATCAGTGAATTAAGGTTTGTACAGATTCCCTCGTGTTAATTATGGCTTAATTAGTTGACAGGATTGTGAAATAGAAACAATTTGACAGAGATGACTGACAACTATTGGTATGGAAGTTCAATAACATGAACTTGTAACTTTAGATTTTTAATTCAATTATACTCATACTAGCTGATATGGCGACCTAAAAGTCAATGCATGTCATGTTTTTATGAACATAAAGAACTTAATTTATGTTTTTATAAAAGTAATACAATGATTATAAAATAAATATACACTTCACTACTTTGACTGACTTGCAATATTCAACGGTAGAATGTGCCTTGATTTGTTGTATATAGATATTATATAGTTATTGATATATTTACATATAGTAAAATGAGATAAGAGTAGTGCTGTCCTAGTGGGTTCTACGTGTCATTCTCATCCCTGAGGTCGTAGGTTCGATCCCCGGCATCATGGACTTTCTTTCTATGTGCGCATTTAACACTGTATACAGTGAAGGAAAACTTGAAAGAACCGGCTGGCCTTAGAACCAAAAAGTCGACGGCGAATGTCAGGCACAGGAGGCTGATCGCCTACTTGTATATAGACCTAAGATTGTAGCGCCAGTGATTTATTGGTATTTTATGGCATGGCATGGCAGGGATGGCTGTCCACCATCATAACTAGCTTCATGTCTGCCCTAGATTTGTACTTCGATGATGTTAATTTATATTCTCAACTAACATAATATATGTCAATCCTGCATTTTATGGATATGTGATATGCTTTTTGGTGTTACCTCGCTCTGAGGCGTTCCATTTAAGGCTTGAAGTGCAAGCGAGAGCGCGGAACGAGCGACAAAGAAGCACAATCGGCCTCCGCGTTTGGCAGCGTTCGTTCGTTAAAAAATTGACATAATTGTATTTATGCGTACCAATAAATACTATATAGTAGCTTGATCAATTCAATTGTGATTTTCTTTTACCTCCGTTATAGCCATATAAAATATCTATCAAACAAATAAAATTTAAATTTCTTTTAAAAAATGAATCCATCAGTATTTTCTTATGACGTTGTCTCGTTCAAAATCAGTTAACCGACTTTACAGACAACCGATTTTTTTAATATCTTTAATTAGAGTTTTCCATGTCGACGAGATAAACATTAAATGTTTGACCGTTACGTCAACCATGAACATTTTATAGTGAAAAGTTCTTTCCATAAACTTCCCAATATTATAAGTATTAAAACTAACCCTACTTTGTTTTATAAATGTTGATACGTTTCAATTAGATTACACACACATTGACGCGGTTAAATGTTAATACAGAAGGGTACATGTATATTTTACATAAAAGGGTTTCTGAATCGAACCTTATGTAACTAATTGGATATTGTGTGGAATGAGAAATTGAATCTGGATGATACAATTGTATTTCTTGTTATCACCATAGATTCAAAACTTCAGTGGTCCCTGGTCGCCTCATATCAACGGATTGGCGAAAAGACTTACGCGGTTAAAAAATATTATGTCGATACAGCTAGACTTGTTTATTTAGTTACTTTTACAGCTTAATAACTTATCGCTTATTAATAGGGGTCCATGCTGCTGATGTCGAATCTATTTTCATCCTGCAGATGAGGGCTTTTCGTACAATCTGTAATTAAAAATGTAGTGAATCTCTGAGAGATAAATTCAAGGAAATTAATAGGTAAGTAACCCTCGCAATATATTTATGAAAATATTATGAATGCATACAAAAATAGTGATAAGTTTACTAGAATAGAACATACGCAAAATGTTAATACTCGGAACAAACGCACACTGCAAATTCCCCGTACTAGACTATCTAAAGTTAGTAATTCTTTTTTGGGAAAAGTAATACTCTTCTTTAATAAAATCCCAGGGGCTCTTTTATAAATTTAAGGAATGTCTTAAAGAAAAGCTGTGTAAAAGGACTTACTATAAAGTTAGTTTCTCGTCTTTTCTTTCTATTATCTAGTTGATAAAAGGGCCTGGGACTAGTGCTGGGAAGTCTACTTCTAATTAATTTGCTATATTTGTTTTAAAATAACTATTGTTTGTTGATTTGCTTTTTTAAAAGAGTACCGAGAGTTTTCTCCGCCGGCCGTTTCTGTCGAACTACAACCTCTGTCTTCTTTGCCGATAAGTAGGGATGCCTACAGGTTCAAATTTAATGACGTGAAAGAAGTGATAACTGTCTATCTCATGTTCCATAATAAACGTATTTTATGTTGTTTTATTTTGTGAAATTTTAGTATTTTTTTTTATTTCTGTTAAAAACTCAACCTTTGTAGATATACACTCTTTCTGCCAAAGTATTCTATTGTTTCTTTCTGATAAATAGTGTTTATACGATAATGAATAGATACCAATGACTGTTTTACATCCGTCGTTCCACAATGCATCACCGTGGAATCAGCTATTCTCTGAACGTAATACACCCAAACCCAATAACCTATCTCACTCCATTTTTTGACCATCTGAGATAGATATATTAATCCCAATATTTATATAGTATGCCAATAACCAATCGACGGATTGATATTAGATATAAGGTCTGATATGGATTAATTATTGGGTTCGGGCGCTCCTTTAAGAAAAGATACCGATTCATTAAAGGCGGGCAAAGCACTCGTGAGCCTTTTAGTATTAACAGGGTCCATAAGCGGTGGTATCACGTAATATTAGGGGACCCCCTGTATAAAAATCCTTAGAGGAAATGCACAGAATACAATTTGGCTAATATAGTCAATTACAGCCATTACAGTCAATTCTAAATATTCAAACCTTTTATGAAGTTTCACTAAATTGAAATTTAATTTTCTTTAGTTTACCTTATATCAATACCTTTGAATAATCAAAATGTTAATTGAAAGCGTAGGAAATGAAACGTCACTTACAATACCCTCCGATTTGAGAAAAACAATAGGAAAGGAATTCGTGTTTACAATATTTAGTAAATTGGTTATTTTACTATTGTAAGGTTTGATTTACCGTCGAGTTAATGGATAATATTAATTTTACAAGAACAACAAAAATCATTTATTCATATAGGTACACTTATTCATATCATGTACACTATTGTATGTACACATTCATTAAATGATTCTAATTTTACATTTACTGCCAGTTCTCAAATCAAGGGCGTAGAACAAAACAGAAGAACTGGCAATAACTCTGCGCCACTCTTTTAAATCAACAAGTTTTTTTTTTACATAACGTTTGTATGGAGCTGCAACCATTACACCATGTTCCATGTGACATCTTGTATAATAAAGAATAATATTCTAGTAATAAAAAAGTTTCGCTGTGGACGCCCTCTGCCCCACCTAGGGGTTATAGGACATGAAGAGAATAAAAAAGAACATTATAGTAGCTTTTTAATTATTAATAAAAAAATTAAGATACAATTATCTTCAACTGCTTCACGGCGTACGTGGTCACGGTCACAAAAAAGTATCACAGCTGTAGAAAATGTTGTATTATCTGTATTTATTTCCCCGGAGTTGGTATCGACTAAAAGATGTAAGGTTTCTGCACCGTGACCACGCACGCTGTAAAGCACGCGAAACGTTGGATAAATTTAAAATTATGTTTAAATAATTATAAGTTTACAACAATACATAACTTCAATCCGTTAAAAAAGTGTTTTTCTTTAAACGTGTAAAACTTATGTTAATAAAAGACAATACTACACTACAACTTACTTTTTTGTTTATTACCAATTAAAGACATGTTTACATCAATGGATTGTTCATGATGTGTCAGAGACTCGAACGCACTACCTATATTCTGACCAGCTTATATATTTATCTAACGCTGCTCAAGGCACTGAACTGTTTGGTTAAACATAAATAAACAAGTTTTAATCACTAATATTACACGATTTTGTGGTACCAATTAAGCTCTGTAATTTCATGTGTGCAAACGATATCTAAGCTTTCGTTTAGTATGAGATCAGACAGGAAATTAAAATAGGCGTGCCATAGAAGGGCGAAAATTGGGTGGGCGGTGCATACAGCCTCCGATAATTTGCAGCGTGTTCATATTCACACTACAGGCTTTTACATTTTCTGTTACATCGAAATTTGTTAGATTTAATATTCAAGGTATAAAAGCTCGTAACATTATGTAACTTGTTACTCGACTAGAACGTTGTTTAAACACTTTAAAGTGTCTAGTAATTAGCGTCATTAAGCTATATAATATAATATATAGAAGTTCAGACTGCCTACTATCACTGATAAAGGAAAGAGGCGTAGAAAAAATTACAAATTTTGTTCCTACCGTGAATCGTGACTAACTACAACTGTGCAGGAAATAAATATTACATTTTGTGGAACCAGCTACCCACTGAATTATTTCCGAATCAATTCGACTTAGGGTCCTTCAAGAAAAGAGCGTATCAATTCTTAAAAGGCCGGCAACGCACTCGCGAGCCCTCTGGCATTGAGAGTGTCCAAGGGCGGCAGTATCACTTAACATCAGGTGAGCCTCTTGCCCGTTTGCCCCCTGTTCTATAAAAAAAATATATAGTTTATTATAGTTATAAAAATTATACTCAAACTTGTTGCAGCTATTTCAAAAATAATTTATGTCATAGGAAGTGTATTTCTATGTCGGATGATGGATTCTTTTTTACCTTGTCAAATAATATGGAATTCATTTACATTCGCGATCGACCTTAGCATGGTTTTGTCTTTTGATGTCTCCAACATCAAGTCTTAATTCCCTGAGCAATACCAGATTTAATTATTAACTATGTCAAGTCACTTATATCCTTCAAAGTAAAAGCAAAATATAAGAAGAACAATTTCAAATGAAAGATACGAGTCCTTAAAAAACATAAAAATCTACGGTGTCTCGAAACTCCCCTCCGGCAGTAATTACCCACGTTTTAACATTTTCCCCATTTCCTTTAGCAATTCGAGTATAATAATATGACGACAACATTGTGTTTTTAATTAAAGACTGGATACGAGATTGCTCAATGTAATTTTTAAAGGTCGTCTACGATAAACTTCTTTAGAAGTATCAATTGTTTTGTGGTTGACGTCATAGCGTTACGACAAATCAGGAACTTTGTGAAACTTCTAAAAATCCCCTCCTGTCTTTTAAAAAGATACAGAGATTTCATAAATAAATCAATTTTAAAAAATATTAAGACGTTTTCTATTATCACCGTTATTTTAAAAATTTGTAGCTTAATTGGCAATTAAAAAGATATTTAACTTTCGAATGTAGCTTAGAAAAAAAAATGGCTAAAGTGCTTTTTTCATTTGATATTCGTAACAGACATTTGAATGTTTTTTATTGAAACAAATAAAAGAATCAAATTATTATTAATTAAAGTCATTTAAATATATATAATTTTTTATATATATTTTATTAAATTATTTTAAGTTAACTTATTATTACATAGTATAAAAAAATTATGAAAATATGTGAAATAGTTAAATGATAAATATTTTTTGACTATATCATTTTTATAGTCTTCATTTATAATAAAGGCGTAGTAAGTATACTTTACTGTATACAACTCTCGTATTTCACAAATATTACCACCTCAATAGGGTGAAAAAATAAAACTCGGGATCTCACGAAATATAAAAGTCTGAAGAATTGTTAAAATGGAATAAGATATTAAATGGTTAATATAGACATTAACAGACGGTTGGTTCCCATCAAAATACGTTTGAATTCGTTCTTTAAAATAAAACGATATGAATGTTATATTGCAGAACTTTTTCATAAACTTAAAGAATGTTGAGTGGTTATATGAAACCACGGTAAAAATGAAACTTTTTTCACATTATAGACATTTAACTTTAAATTTTTGGAATAATATTCCATTAAGGGTATAAAATCGCTTTATCAATCTTAATTTTATACTTGGAGAATTGGAATGATAATGGTACTAATAGAAGTAGACTAAGTCTCCAACTAATATTTTTATTGAATTCTGTGTCTTAGAGAGTACGACATGCATAATACTTAACAATTATTTAGATTATATACACATATTAAAAAAGCGTGGAGCACTGGCACAAATACATAATAGTCTATACACTACACGGTCAGCTGCTGCGAACTATGTGCGCCGCCATATTGGCATTGGCTATGCCGAGCGCCTTTCACTTTATCCCTACTCCGCGGCTGACCGTCACGCGACATGCGCCACACAGACCAAAAAGTTTGAGACGATGTAATAAATGTTTCACTTTTAAAACTCTTATTCTAATAAAGACTTATTCTTACTGACAATATATGATGTAAAACTCACGAAATAACGACGTTCGCGCATCGAATAAAGCCTTTTTAGTCTTCGCGTACACTCAAGGCATTTACCATAATTATACTTAACGTAATACATAATAGTACAGAAGTTGTGTATTTTTATTTATAATGTTTTAATTTGCTATTTCTTATTCCTCGGGCAAGTTGATAAATTATTAGGTTTAGGTGTCTTATTAAAACATTTTTTTTTTTCAAAACAAGATCATGAATATTTTAAATTAAACATGGCAATGTTACACTTGATCACACTTTTGTTACAATATTTGGTCAGGATTTATTAAGACCGAGAAGAGATTTATTCAGAGTAAAATCATTTCCATAGTAAAATCAGCTATAATAGCAGTGTTGTCCAAGAGGCTTTATAGTGCGATTCTCATACCTGAGGTCATAGGATCGATCCCCGGCTGTGCAGCAATTACCAAACCATCATGAAACAGAAATATGAGGCCCAGACTTAAAGAGGATTTATTTATATTTAATATCAGCAATAAATATTTTTAAACCTGTATCTAAATATCAGTAACAGTTAACAAAAGTAAATAGACTACAGTAACTCCTTAAATAAATCTGATCTTATATAACTTAATACTACATATTTATTAGATACTAAAATATAATATAAACATTGATTAGCATTCTAACCTTACCCGGTAATAGAATACTAAACACACCCCACATTTGGTTCAATAACTAACATAATGAATGCTAAATTTTCACTCAAAGACTACAAATACATTTGTTTTGTTATTAGTAACATTTAATACCTAATGAAAATAAAATAAAGTAGTTCCTGATGGATTTTGCTAATTTATTTAAAGCATTCCGTGTACTAACATAAGTTTATAGAATATTTGGCACTATGTGGAACCAGCTAACCACTAAACCAATTCGACGAAGGGTTATTTAAGAAAAGACCGTACCAGTTCTTAAAAGGCAGTGCTAACGAGCCCTCTGGTATTGAGTGTCTTTGGGCGGCGGTAATCTTTATAATAGCGGGTTTGCTCAATATGATAATACAAATTTTAACTCCATACCTAACAGCTTCTGTGTAACGCTATTGTTTAGCTTATAAGATCAAACAAAATACAAACGCCCTTTTGAATAAAAAATAGCCTTCCAGAAAGCGTTATAGACGCCGGTGGCTAACAATAGATTCTTGTTACACTGTTTGATCTCATAAATATATAAAACTTTATACCTAGATCATATAAAGCCTACCTACTAAAATTTAAGAACCTTTATAAAATTGAGATCATGACGCATTTCATAGACGTCCCTTAAACTAGGCCTCTGCGTTGTTTAAGCATTGTACAATTCGTCAAACGAACGAAACACTTGCTATGACAGCCGTATACGTCAGACTTGTCAATTCAGGAATTATTAGCAACATTTTTCTTATAACAGGCTTATACGATGTGCATAAATCTATTATATATATATCTAAGCAAGATACTAAGAACTATACGTTTAAAATTGATTAAACACATTTTTAGTACCTGTATATGAGCCTTATATAATATATATATATAAATCTCCTGTCACGATGTTTGTCCACGGTGGACTCCTAAACTACTTAACCGATTTTAAATTAAATTGGCACACCGTAAGCAGTCTGGTCCAACTTAAGAAATAGGAAAGCATAGATCTTAATTATTATTGTCGCAATTTTATTTTTTTGCAAATTATTTGTCAATTAATGACAGTCACAATTATTTTTGAAATTTTGATTCATTGTATCTTTTGCCCAAAATTTTCAACTAGGTACTGCACTTTGCAACCTAACCTAACGTTTTTATTTCTCCATCAACACGATTTTACTCATAATTAATTGAAGGAGGTGGTAGCCATGGCGCAATACGTGGCCCAAGTATGCAACTTTCCGTTGTTAAATGTTCCGCATATGTTTATTTAAGATTTATTTACTTTCCTATTATTATTATTTTTATTAAAAATATTAGACTGTTGATGTTAAGCCAAGTTATAAAAGTAACTGATACAAATTTAAAGGAAATAATGCTCAACGTCAAATTGAGAGGCATATTTTTGGGATTTGCTGTAGTGGTTATTTATACAAAGGGTGGTTAAAAGAAATAGGTAGTGATGTATTATCATCGGAGTTACCAATACGACTTATCTAAGATACTTAATGCCTCTGACGACGACATAGACGGGGAATTGTCTAGAAAAAAAAATTAAAAAAAAAAAAACAAGTTTTGTAATAAACTACGTATTACAAGCAATTGAAGCGTAAAAATATTTGACCGACATCGTCTAGCTACAGTCACTATATTCAACTTTATGAAGAGAGAATTTTATTAGACTTCGCTTCCACAAATTGCCTTAAGCCGTAACTCTGAAGTGGCTTTAATGAAATTATATTTTTAACTTACTTATCTTTTATTTTCTCATAAAAATAATAAAGCGAAATTTTCATTTACGTCTCGCTATTTACGAGCAATAAATGCGTTATTGTCATTAAGTAAGTTTAAGAATTAAAACACATTACATTTGGAATTTTAAGATTATTATTATTTATACAAGGAACTTATAGTAAATTGAACTATTAAAAGTATGTATATACTAGTAATATTAGTAATAATTTACTAGATTGTTTCACGTATGTTTGTGTTGTTGATTGATAACGTGTTGATAACGGTTGCAAATTAGAAGAGCTTTAATTGGAATGTCTAACATCCTCCGTACTCCACGGACCTTGCTCCAACAGATTACCATTTTTTTCGAAATTTGGACAACTTCTTGCAAGGGGAAAAATTTAACACTGATGGGGCAGTCCAAATCGCCTTCACAGATTTTATTGATTCCCGTCCGACTGTTTTTTTTAGTAAAGAGATCAATTAACTACCTATGAGATGGCAAAAGTGCATAGAAAACAATGGTTCATACTTTTGATTAATTAAATATATTATATTTAAAAATATTCGACTTTTTGTTCCTCCCATACAAAACGCCAATTTCATATGTAAAGACCTAATAGTTATTTTAAGTAATTAAGAATTCATTTTGTTTATAGAAGAGCTGGGAACACTGACACAGGTATTTTTTACTCAAAAGGATTTTTTAAATCTTACACCTAGGAATGAAAATGCACCTACCTTAATTGAATATACAGTTAAAAAAAAATGTCTGTTGTCGTATTCTATAAAAAAGCATTTTTGAACATGACTGTGATACCTGAGATCGTAGGATTGCTTCCCGGCTCATACTGCTCTTTCACTTGAATAAAGTTTATATAAATATCGAAGTAATCAATTAAATCGTTCGAAACTTCAAAGTCGGCTGTTGGAAGATGTTCAATCAATATACGATTAGAGCCAACTGATTGATCACTTCACAAACGCTTGACCAGTCACTTGTCGCTAGTGCAATCTTTGCACTACCATCGTAGTTTGATATATAGTTCTCTATGAATTTTCAATATGGGATTGATTGCTGTAAATTTTATGTAAGCAAGATACTAAGAACTACACGTTTTTTTTAACGAACTACACGTTATTTAGTCTTGGCACATGAGCCTTATAAATATTTTAAATACATATAAAATACTTTATAAATATATACATTTTTTTAGTAATATTCACTAGGATATTTTTATTCACATTTGGTGGATCAGTTAAATCATCTAATTTTAAGAAGAAAATACCAAAATTCGTTTACGGATTTTATGTCATGTGGAAAATTTTGATTCATTGTAATCCCAAAATTTTTAACTACTGCCTAACCTTTTTTATTCCTTCTACGCCGTTTACCCCATATTTTACACATTAATTGAAGGAGGTAGCAGTCATAATGCAACACGTGGCCCAAGTACGCAACTTCCCGTTTTCCTGTTATTTTTATTAAAAATATTTGTAAAAGGTTTTTTTAAAAACACACCATCGGGTGTATACATACTTCCATACCTACCCTCCTATCGACCCATAAAGCCAAAACAACTTCAAATCTAAAAAAATTTTTTTTTTGGAACACTCCTTTATGTATAAGGTACTAAAGACGTTTTCAAACATGTTATTTATTACAAAAGGTATGATCGATTCTGATGAATTAGTGCTAATTTTAAAACTACCCTCGATTGTGCAAGAGCATTCTCTATGTGTTGATTGGGTTTCGTGACAGTTAAGAAGATAAACGATCACTGTCATTTGTCATTCGCGTCCCTTGAGCGCTGACTGCTATAGACATGTACCTATCAAAAACATACAATCAATTATAGTTCCTATCGGCTCTTGAATACAAATGTTAATCGCGTAACAATGTTAATTAGCAAAATCAGATAATGGTGCACTGTATTCTCCTATTAAATTGAGCTAATGAGAAATTTGGTTGATTGATTGATCAGTGTAGTGCTTATCGTGACGAATGCGTTGATGGAATACGATTTTGTAGAAGTAATTCTTGTGTGTGAGTTTTCGTCACTCAACAGAACACCGGACAAATCTACGTCAATATCTTTGATCTTGTTAATAAGTAAACATCTTTTCAGTCTTAAATCACCATACAATATCTACCATAATTAGTATTTCTTTATATCATTAGTTTATCGACATAGTTCATATTATAAACTTATTGTATATAATACGATTATTAAATACTATAAGTTAAAATTGCTAATGCAAATATAGAATTTTTAAAGATTGTAAAATCTCTCCATACTTCTCTTCTATAAAACGACATGCATTACTGGCTGGAAGAGGCCTAAGACGCAGTGTATGTTTATACAAATCGATCAGAGCCTGTAACTTCCGAAAGGGAGACCGACAGCGATACCGATATAAATAATGAATTTTTGTTCCGATCCCAAGTTTGTGACATCAGCGCTATGAATATTGACAGTATTATATCAAAGTTACATACAAAACGGTACGTAGGTAAATAGGTAAATTTCTGTAAGACAGACAAACAGCGAGATTCCAAAGACAAAAAAAAGCTTTCGCTAGTACTATACTTCCAAGTATTGGTTGAGAGTAACATGTTTATGGTAATACTGGTCTGGTTAGCATAATTGGTCTGTATTATGTTAACTCACTTCGCTGGCTCAGCGACCCAAAAAGTGTTTTGGCCTCCGCAATGAGAAAGATTTCGAATAATGAAATAGATTATGTTAACGGTAAATGGTATTTTAATAATATTTAAAAGAAGTTTTTTTTTGGGAAAAGGGATACTCTTCTTTAATAAAATCCCAGGGGCTCTTTTCTCTGCCTTTTAAATATAAATTTAATAAATGAATTAAAGAAAAGCTGTGTAAAAAGACTTACTATAAAGTTAATGATTATCTAGTTGATAAAAAGGCCTGGGACTAGTGCTGGGCAGGCTACTTCTAATTAATTTGCTATATTTGTTTTAAATATTGTAGTATTGTTTGATGATTTGCTTTTTTAAAAGAGTACCGAGAGTTTTTTACGCCGGCTTTTCTTTGTCCTACACCCTCTGTCTTCTTTGCAGATAAGTAGGGATGCCTACAGGTTCGAATTTAATACATTATTTTTTGATAAGTGATACCTTGATGATCTTATGTTCCAAAATAGACGTATTTTATTTTATGATCCAGAGTAGGCGCTTAGCACTAAATTTGACTCCCGTATCTTACCTTATTTTGTGTGTAAATGTGCCATCAATCTTTCCGCTACTCATAGACGACAGAGTAACCCTGTCGTTTATGATTGGATATTGATTGAAATCAATGTCAAAGTCAAAAATAATATAGGTAACATAATGTACTAAGTGTAAGTTCAACGTCAAAAAAAGAAATACATAATTCTACATTTACTGCCAGTTCTCAAATCAAAGGTGTAGAACGAAAGAGAAGAACTGGCAATAAACTCTTCGCCTTTTTAATCGCCAAGTTTGACAAAGAAAAAACATAAGAAAATATTTTAATTAAGTGACAATAATAAAATAGAAAATTACGGCTACGGCTTAATACAAATTTTCGTTTTAATAAGAATGCATAGTACCAGGGTCGCATGAATATATTGGAGCTCTTGCCAAGATTTAGCGAGCATAAGCATCCATAAGAAATTCAAGACTCGTTATAAATGGGGTCCTTTTAACAGATAGCTATTGTTAATTCCATATTCATTTTTCATTGGGGCAGAGATTTCGTGTCAAAGATAATAACTGCTCTATTGTTACTTTAATATAGCCTGTATTTTTAATATACACTATAAATGTTTCTATGTTACGCTGTTCGTAATACAAAACATTTTAGCGAATACAATAAACAAACTTTCATATTTTGTTTCTACTACATTCTTGGTTTTAATGTAGTAGTAAAATATTCAACAATTAATTATTGTCGAGGTGGGTAGATTAATATTCGTGTAAATTCTAAAAGTACCCTCATTTTCTAAGTCTATACCGCAAGACATGGATGTACTCCACTGAAGCGTTGCCATATATATTTGCTATTTGCTTTCATTGTGATATGTGATTTGATGCTAAGCTGACGAATGGAGTTTTTAGGTGAGTAGATGAGATAATCTTACCATACACTGACTAAGAAGTAAAATTGATGTTGAGACCCTTGGTCTGTGGGGTCCTAGCGCTATAAGGCTTTTTAGGGAAATATCAAAAAGGTTAGTCGACATCACTGGAGACCGAAGAGCTGACAGCTAGCTAGGACAAATAATTAGTCTAGCTATTCAAAGAGGGAACGCTGCCAGTATCTTCGGAACCTTCCCTAAAGGGACTCCTTTATTTATTGCTACTCCGTTATTATATTAGAATGATTTAATGTAATTGTAGATATCGAAAATATGTATCAAATAGTTTTTTCAAGTTTAAAGTTAAATTTAATGTAAATATTCCACTATAACATTATATGTAGGTGTTCGAAGTTAGTAGATAAAGTTAAAAATTATAAATAAACAAAATACGGCCTAAATTTCTATCTCACATACGTCGTTTATAACAAAACCTTCCGTTTCATACGTAGAGAAATCGAAGAGCATCAATCACGAACAAATGTGAAAAGCTAAGAATGAGCAACCCGATAACATTGAAGCTCTCAATTTTTATCGCGAAAGGTTTACGATTTTCTTCGTGCATATATTAAAATAAGAGGAATAAATAAATCTCAAGTTCAAGTGTAATTGACGTGAAATCGATATTCTGATTCGTATGTAGACGACGTTCGGAATTGTCTTAATTATTTTGCGTATTGGTAGGTTTTGTTTTACACTAAAATATTATTAAAGGTCAGTGCTTCTGCTTATTAAGTCTTGATGTTGACATTTTTGACTTTTGTATCTGTTAAATTAGTTTTTTTAAGCAAATCCATATTTTACCTTGTGAATCCGACGGGCGCCCAAGCCGGGTTGAGTGAAATAGCGCGGGAGTGTGAGACAAGATAGGAAAGTTCGATGACCCCGTACCCACTTAAAATATTAGGGCACTATTAGGTAGCAGAGTACAATGCCTTTGCGAGACTCCTATTTAAGAATGTTTTACGATTAAAATCAAAGCAATAGATTAATAAAGATTTACAACTCATATAATAACAATCATGAGAGACGCTGTCCCACCGCCGATAGCCGGCGACGCGACAACGTCTAATTAACACATATTTAGACAACGTAAGCACCTGTATGTGTCAACAGTATAGTGAAGCGAGCCATAAGTTTAAAAAAAAAATTAAACTTATATGTTTAACGGGAATTTGCATGCCGAAAAAAAATCAATTTTTATTTTTGTAATGGCAAATATAAAACAATTTCGTAATATATTTTATGTTCCTATCTAAAGAATCTTCTTTATGTACTCTCAAAGAAGACCTTACCATTAAAAAGCCAATAAAGTTTTCATATGAGTCCTTGGTTCTTTAGGGGCAATATGTAGCGGCCAGAGATGGGTCCACTGAGTATATGTAAACAGTGCTTATTACGTCTACGCTGCCGTCCGGAAAATTATGCTGTAGGCACTATGTAAGCTCCCCTTACCCGCTTAAGATATAAGCTTAAGCGATTTTGCTTTTTTGTAAACACAATTCCGTAGAGCTGGTACAATCTGGCCGTAAAGATTTTTTAATACTAATCTCTCTCTCTTTGGTTGGTAGCTCATGTCTGAGCGTCATGGTCAGCAACGAAGCATCTAGAGCGGACCACCTGCCTCCATCGGTTTCTGTCCAGCACTTCCCTTATCACACTGTATAGCTTTGAAGACGATGAGTCTTTCACTTGATCGGTCCATCTGGTTGGTGAACGGCCACGTGATGTTTTGCCTTCTGAGTTACTAACCACGATCAGTTTCTCCAAGTTCTCAAGCTAATATATTGAAATTGTTTTGACAGGTGGCAAATCACACAAAGCTATTGGTACATACAAAAACTATCAGCTTACATGACACATAATTTTTTGCTTTGGACTTAACTATGAAAGTTAATGAAACGTAATTTCAGCTGATTAACAAAGAAGGTTCTATATTAAAACCCTCTTTGTCTAGTCTCCAATCATAGCGATTCTTTTATACCTACTCCTACTTGGGGAAACGACGGAGAAGGATTACAAGAAAAACCTAGCATCATACCCATACGTTAGTTTGTATTTAGTGTGAATAAATATATTTGTGTGTTGTTGCCGTAATCTTTGGAAAAACGCGCCGTCACATTACTAAATCAGTTTCTTTGACCAAATTAGACAACCAGAAAATCATTACATTACATTGCTTATTGAGTATAAAATCCATTAAAATTAAAATTATCAGCATCTGGATTGTGGAATTAAATCAAGCAAAATCCAATGCATCACTTAATACTATAGGCCTTTTTAGTGTTAACCAGAAAAGATATGGACCAAATATTGTGCCACACATAACACGATAGATATCTCCTAACTCATACCATACAAAATGCATTATAGATACCATGGGGAGCGGAGATCTTCTTTAATACCTGCTGTTTATGTTTAGGGATGTTTATAGAACAATGAGAAAGAATTTCGTCACGGATTTTATGTTTTATATCCAGAATAAACTGCTAAAAGGGATGCGTGGGATCTACGGTGTCAGATAACCGTTTTAGCAAGGGGTGGAATTAGCCCGTCCGCTGTTCGTTTGACTTTGAGACGAGCTCGTAAGAATGTTTAATTTGACGTAGAATGATAGTGTTTTGTTGGCGTCCTAATGATTTAATTTGCATTCATTTTTATTATATATTTTACTGTTGCGCACTTGGTACTTTAAACCGTATTGGCGTTAAAAATAAAATTGTAAGTTTGTCAATCAAGTCATGAATTTTTTCATATATTTTTGAGATTAAAGGTATTCATCGCGCATATAGAAAGAAAATATATAAAGGTACAATGATTTCGAATGAACAACTTCAGGCTTGAGTTTGAACCCAAATATTTCGTCTCTTTCTATAAAATTGATTACGCTGTGATAGAGATAGAGACGATAATTAGTAAAACAGTTTCCTCGCGATGTTTTTCGTTCACTCCATGGCATGTGCACAGCCGGGTAGAAGCTACCTCAGAGACGAAGGTCACACGTTTAAACCAATACTGCTGAATATTATAAAAATTTATTACTTACTTGAAGTAATATTTAACTTAAACGTGGGCGATACAATAACTCCAATATCTCTTCACCCTTAAAACAACGAATAAAATTAACATATTCATAAGAAACGTATTTATCCGAATGATTTCTAGGATATAATTTAATTTAAATTATCTTAAATAATGCACCCCTTAAATAAACATACTCTGTAAACACTGATCCCCTATATAAATCACCCTTAATCTATATTATAGAGTGGCCCTAGGACCCTCAACAATGAGCAATCAATGGGCAAATTAAACAACTGCCTTTACCTAGACAAATACCGATGTAAGATTACTAGATGATTTATTTTATTATTTTTATCATCATCATTCAATTCATTTATACTGTAAATCGACTTATGTTTTTGTTTCTTTTTTTTTATTATTATTATTTTACAAAATAATATATATTACAATATGTTACATTAGAAAACCGCTTTGGTTTTTATTAATGTAACCATAGCAGTCTTGTTTAGGAGCGCGACAACGGCATGTAAAAGTAGTTTTTTAGTTTAGAATTTATATTGGATAGTGTTAAGCTATCTGTTAAGTGTTTGGGTCGACTATTTATTAGCCGCGGTAGCAAATACCGTACACAAATGAACGCACCTAAACCCAACACCCAACCTACCAACTATTAACAAATACACGTTCGATCAAGCAATTTGGACGTGTTCTATAAAATATTTAAATCTTACATAATAGTAATTAAAAATAAATTAAATTATTTTATGCATAAGTATCGCCATACAGCGAGGAAATGTTGCCAGCATTAAAAGTACGTCACAGAGACCAAACTTCTAAAATTATATAACTATATTTTTTTTATTACAAATAAATATATAACATGTACATGTAAATACTGTATATCTGTGTGCTCTAAATAAACTATTTAATAAAAAGATTATTTAATAATTAACATTATTATTAATCTAATGAGCAGGACTTGGACCAGACAGTGCCTAAAATATCTTTATCCACATTTTTGCACGTTCTTTATTAGTCACATCTAGGAATCTATGTTTTTAAAGTTTACCCTCACCCTGTTTACTTAGCGTGAAGATCCTTCGGTGAGTGATCGGCTTATTTTGGCGTAGATAATTAAGCCAGCCAAAGGAAATACACACCTTACCTTTTTATACATACTTTGGCTTTAGGGGCACATGTATTTCACTCCCACTCGGGTAAAATAAACATAATTGTAGCACTAGTACGCTTGCGTCTTTAATAATTTACCTGGATGCCCGAGCTTTGCTCGGTATTTATTTATTTTTATAAATTGTGTTTTTTGGAAATTATATCAGTACGAATTACATAGTAATTAAATGATGAAATATGAATATAATTATCGAATAAAGAATATTCATATTTAAGTTTTTATTTGACTGACATTTTTAAACGAGAAATTCTTTTTCTCAGTTAATAAAACACGAATAAAATTACATTTTCTAGAAATGATTCCTAGCTAGATCGATTTATGGCCCCCGAAACCCAAATAATTTAAATACTAAATTTCATGAAAATCGTTGGAGCCGATTCCGAGATTCCAATTATATATATATATATATATACAAGAATTGCTCGTTTAAAGATATAAGATAATTGATTTGAGTTTTTATTATGTTTGACTTTTATAGAATGGTGTGCTACGTGATTTTTTAATGATATTTTCTCATAATTACTGATATTATTTGTAATACCTAGGTAACACTGAAAATTTTAAGAAAATGAAAAACGGAAACACATTTGCTTTTCGAAAACCATTATTTATTTCATTTTCCCCTTTTTTTGTGTCACTCTATTTATAAAATATCGCGTTATTTTCGAGTACGAGTTCCTCCATGCAATGGTGCCACACCAGTGCTGAAGAAACGGTTCGAAGGATTAATTACGTGTATAGCGGCGGTATCGCAAAAGAATACACACAAATTTTATTACACAATCAGGCATTTCTAATGTGTTATTGAAAGTCTCTACCATGTGTTTGCTAAAACTTCTAGGTTATATTTATTTTATTGGCTATTTGTTTTTACACTGGCTGAGTTCACAAGAGTTGCTTGCTATAATTTTTTAATGTTTTCTTATGTAGGAAAATTGGTGTGGATATTATATTAGCGTTCTATCTAATTAGTAGTAACTGTTAAGGCAGAATAATGTAGTGGAAGTAAATAAATAAATATATAAATTATCAACTTTTTCTCGTAGGGCTAGACAGAAAATATGAATCTTCAATTGCTACGGACCTGACATACCTATCTTCACGTCATGCTCGTCAGCTGTGGGTACCGAGGTTTATTATGTATGTAACAATATTTTCCTCTCAATTACAGACAATGCCAGCTCTAAGAGATGAATAGCTTGCTGTACGGCGGCCGAAATTTCGAGATTTCACCGACCAGAAATTTGTAGCGCCATCGATGAAGGTATACTCTTGTTTTGTAGCATTCAATGTATGAGTAAGCAAATTCTAACATTACCTATAAATAAATAAATATAGCCTTTATTAACAATCATTTAAGTTACATTTATCCTACTTCTACTCTATACACTACTTATGCTTAATAACGAATTTAAATTAAGGTAAATGTAAATATTATCATATAATTTCCCATTAGACACCGGTTTCTTGATTGTCTTGCTTTTCAGCATAGGCCTCCCCAAGTGTTCTCCACAAAGATCTATCTCTTGCTTTCCTCATCCATGTGGCTCCTGCCACCTTTTTAATATCATCTTCCCATCTACGATGCTGTCTACCTTTACTTCTCGTTTTATGTCTAGGGCACCATTCCATAACTTCTTTGGTCCATTTTTCCGTATTGCTTCTTATCAAATGCCCGAAACATTACCTATACTTATACACCATTAGGAACAATTTTTGAAAATATTTTTGTTTAATTTAAGTTCATTTACTGAAGATTTTTTTTCATTTATCTATTAAGTACGTAGTTATTATAGTAATTGAAAAGCGAAAACATAGTTCTGCACTTCCGAGCAGGATCTTCACTTCGATCTAGTATGTAATTAGATTAAAAGGCATTAAAAGTGCATGGAAAGTATTATTACTTAAAAACCCCAACTGACCCTGCCTTTTATAACTCGTACATGTTTCTTAATAATATTTTTCACAGTACGAGCAAGTGTTAAACACAAATATAAAAAAAAATGTGAGCCGTCACGGGACGCCTGGCAGATGTGAAACATCGAAATTATTTTGTGAAGTAATATGCAGAAAAGAACAGATTGTGATAGGAACTAAATATATATGTCATAATGATAAAATAAAATTTTACGATTTTGTTTTCCAGATAACGATGACTATTTAATGAATAAACATTTATTTTCATTAAATACAAAAATTTCTGCATATAGATTGTATGTATATACCTACCATCATATAGCGTGGCGATGCGTCGCCACGGCATGCGTCGCGATGCGTCGCCACGGCATGCGTCGCCACGCCAGAAATCGGTTTTACGTGCGGCTATAGATGTTTCACATCAAAATTGAGCATTTTTTTTTAAATTTGTGTTTAAACAACCCAACAACCGTGATTGGAACGCAGCACTTCAGAGTTAAGAGACGCATTCCCCAGCCATTAGGCCAATACTCCTTCTTTCTATTTATCTATTAAATTTATTTAACTCTGAGCAAATTCCTAAGTAATTTGGCTTTAAAATACATGTTTATTCCTTTCCTTTTCTTTCCTAATTTAAGATATAGACCAAAATGCTTTGCTGAACCGGGGTCCAAATGTACCACATTGGCCGAGATTAAAGACAAGAATATTTATACTGCATACAGATATATTTAATTTTTGAAACGTTTTTGACATTCGTAAGCATGCCCTTAGACGCATAAATTGAATAAATGAATTTTGATTTTGATTTAACAAACAAAATATTATAAATTTTCTTATCCTACATATATACTAGAGTAATAAAAAAAATTAATAAAGAGACAATTAAAACAAATTTTAAAAGTTTGAAGAATTGGAATATAGTGAGGAAATATAATGTATAGGTATTTACTTCCAGTTGTAATCCATTGAGCTAAGTATGATTTCTCCGTAAATATCTTCAAGACCGTCCGAAAGCTTAACATTTTCAATACATGTATACTTGGCACGGCTTCCCACGGTAAGACATTTATTTATAAAATGTACTCATAGATTACGACATAGTGTAAGACACTTTTGTTTCAAGTTTTATAAGGAATAGGGCAACTTCATCACTGCAATTTGACCTAAACCCAAATTGTGCTGGTGAGATGAGATTGTATTTATTTCAAAGTCAAAGTCAAAAATAATTTATTCATATAGGTTACATAATGTACACTTATGAACGTCAAAAAATGAGAAATGTACAATAAATGAATCTAATTTTACATTTACTGCCAGTTCTCAAATCAAGGGCGTAGAACGGAAGAAAAGAACTGGCAATCTCTCCGCCATTATTTTTAATCGCCAAGTTTTTTTACACAATGTTTGTAAGGAGCTGCAACCATTACATCATGTTCCATGTGACATCTTGATTAATAAAGATTATTAAGGTAGGATATTATTCTTTTGAAGTTATACTACTTTTGGCGCGATGGAGGAAAATGATGAGAGTGAATTTTTAGTATGCGCGCGCACACCAACACCTAAATGAGACATCGTAAAGTTAGGTGTAGGTGGTATGGAAATTGATAACTATGTTCAAGTTGTATATTCTAGTGTTTTTTTTTATTAATTAGAACTCGTGTTTCGTAACAGTAAAATTAAACAGTGTGAATATATAAATATTATTTTGGTGTTTTTAAATCAATTTCATATACGACGGTGATAGTATTTACTAATAATTTATTTATTCAAATAAAATTTTTTGATTAATTTTAATGTTTATCGTTAATCACTACTGCATTTTAATTTTTTTTTTCAATACGCCAAAGAAGTATCATTTCTACCGTACGTACGTAAGAGACGACAGAAGAGAGAAGACACACTCATTTTTAATATCTTTAAAATGTTTTTATTTTAGAAAGCAAAAACACATCGTTTCTATGCTTAACAACTGCGTCGTGGGTAACTAGATACCAACTAGAAACATATTTAATCGTATATGGTTTTATATTAAGAAAATAAAAAACATTAAGCGATTATACAAAAAAACAAATATATATGTAAATACTAATTAAGTACCCGTTACTGTATGCTTTGCGTTCTGTGATAAAGAGCGTACCAATTCTGAAAAAGGCCGACAACGCACTCGCGAGCCCTCTGGCATTGAGGTGAGCCTCCTGCCCGTTTGCCCCCTGTTCTATAAAAAAAATATATAACAGGTTTCTTCAACATATGTAGCGTTGACGTAACACACTTAATTGCGTGGTACAATTAATATTTCAGGCGAGGTCGGGCTACTGAAAAACTACGGGCGGTTGGAAAAGCGACTTGTGGATGGATGAGCAAACTCTAAGCACCTGATCAACATACTTGTCACGGAGGCCAAGACTCTCTTTGGGTTTCTGCTACATCAGACTAAGTATATATTTTATGTTATAGGAGGCAAACAGGTAAATCTTAGGTGATACCGGGCCCATGGATGCTGTTGGCCTCTTAAAAATCGGTACGTTCTTTTCTTGAAGGACCCTAAGTCGAATTGGTTAGGAAATAGTTCAGTGTGTAGCTTCCACATAGTGGTGGTGCCGACAGAAATTGCTTTTAGAAACGCTCAGTTGTGGAACAAGGTAATATGGCTGGTATTTTGTACTTTGCCTTGACGTCCGATAGTCCGAACAACTCCTTTCAACACTATGGTAAAGGCAGTAGAAGATGCAGATATCCTAGGCACGATGAAGAAATATTTTAAACCACATACATTATTATCATGTGAAAGTGGGTCGACGTCAGAAATCACGTATCCAATAAAAATCTCACAAATAAACCTTGTACCCAATATCTTCATATTGAACTGTAAAAATAGCGTATTTTACAATGTTCGTTTTATGGGGTACACTCATAAAACGGGATCCTCTACGAAAACTAACATCGATACGGTTAGAATCCACTGTGTTTAGAGTTGAGACAAAAGTAACACAATTTATACATAAGAGCGTAGCAATAAATCAATAATCTTAATAGGCCGGCAACGCACTCGCGAACCTTCTGGCATTGAGAGTGTCCATGGGCGGCGGTATCACTTAACATCAGGTGAGCCTCCTGCCCGTTTGCCCCATGTTCTATATAAAAAATATATTTAAGCTAGCAACTCTTAAATCTCGTGAAATCGTGTGTTTAAATCACGGCTCTATACCAATGCATCAATCTTTCTATGTGCACTATGAACTCTTGCGAGAGGAACGGTAGGATCATCGGTAGGATTGCGGAAGGATCATCAGCCGCTTGTCTATTAAAATAAATATGATCAAAGAAACAAATGCAAGATACGCTTAAGAATTTTTTTGCATTATTTTCTTTTTCATTACGAGTGCTTTTATCTCAAAGCTAATTGCAATATATATTATTTGTATTGGTACTAAATGCTTTGCGTTATTCACTTAAAAGTTTGAGTACAAAGGTATCAGACAATTAGTTTCTTTTAGATGTTATTGGAGCACTGAACTCGGCAATTAATATAGTACAATTTTTTATTATCTTTCTCAAAAATCAGTTTCAAATATTTATATTATATACATATACTATATATATAATAGCTATATGATATGTATGTACCCTGTACCAGTGTTCCATGCGTAATTGGTAAAACCTACGATGCTTTAACATAAGTATTCGTTAATGTTTTTTCTTTTTTTTACAAAATAATATAGTATATTACAGTATGTTATATTATTTTTAGTTTTATACTGGGATTTACGACTAGTTATTGTAATTACCGGCGAAATTGGCATAGCTAAGTACAGAATGCTGACTAACTTCCCAATAGCGATCTGGAAAATATAAAAGGGTTATCTTCTCCGTCCCAATTAGATTACAGTAACATTATGTTAAGATCCTAATACGAAATGTTCCAATTGAAAATTGTATGAAAGTATGGCTCTCTCATTATATTGAGTTTCAATAGAATGCTTCTAGTATAAATAGGTCACGGCCTAGGAAGACTGGCGAAAGAATCTATTTCTTAATTGAGAAAATGATATAATTGCTGTGTGTTAAGTTAGAAGTTAATGACCACGGCTTTGTTCAGATTCAATTCATTGTGAACCATTGTTGACTCGAGACAATATAAGTAGTATTGTACTAACTTGGACAATCTATTGTACACAATATTTACAAGTATTTCCTTCATTTTCTTGGGATATGTTTGTATAGATGTGGTGTGTGCTATTGTCTATTTATTTTATACTATTTAACTTTAAATTATTATTAGCATCATTTTTAAATAAAAAGTTATACCAACTTGATATACGCAAGAACCAAGAGGTGTATGACAGAATTATTTTTTTTTAAAGTCGTCCCAAATATCTGTTTCTTAATATGCGACTAATCATAACAGGGCGGCGCAAGTTTTGACACATCGATCATCTAGATCACGAGCAAAGCTATGCTTAACCTTTTTTTTATAAATTGTCTCTGTACAAAGATATCTTACCGGTCTAGCCTAATGTAAGACTAAGTATTTAAAAAATAACCTAATGTACTCAAAATAATATTTAGATGAAAGTGTCCAATAATACTTGTTAATTGTCAGAAGTGAAACTTCTATGTAAATGACTTATTACTGAGTATATGATTACTCCCTGTATTTGTAAATCTATACAAGATACTTGATATAGATGTATTCACACTGTTTACACACTGTATACGTGCTAATATAGTTAAATAAAAATTTGCGTTTATTGCACGAGACAGATGCGACAGAATTGCAATCTAACGTTGAAATATGTTAAATTACTAAACGAATTTCTTAAAAGGCCGGCAACACACTCGCGAGCCCTCTAGCATCGAGAGTGTCCATGGGCGGCGGGGCGGTATCACTTAACATCAGGTGAGCCTCCTGCCCGTTTGCCCCCTATTATATGAAAAAAAAAAAAAAGAATACATCAACCAATAGTGTGTATTTTTCTCGATCTCCCTTTCTGATCACTCTCTATCAATCGGCTCTTTCCTGTTCCTTCTACAAAAACGCTGCACATTCGTGACGTTTCTTTCGTAAAAATTTAACTATCATGCGCCTCAAGAAGTTTCGCTTCAATCACATCGAGTTCATTATAACCTTATTTATTTATTCATACAGGTAAAAATACACTTAGTGTTTATACTTATACTTAATACTTCCCCGTATTAACAATAAGTAGAAGTTCGAAATATATATTAAAACTATTTTAAGTTCCTTGTTATCGTGAAATACCAGAAACATAAGTCCTACAAAGCTCTATGATCTGTTGAAATCCAATTTACAATAAATGTTGAGTTGTATTAATTTAAAGCCCTTGCTAAAATACCTCTGAGATCGAATGCGGTTCATTTTATAAGGAGAAATTATATGATGTAATTGTTATCAACTCTATAATATAGCTTTAATGAATTTAGTATTTACTTTACATTGAGATACTTAAAACATAGTATCAACGGATCAGGCGCTGATTAACTGCATTTCATTTCACTTAACGTACAACTTCTGAACAGTGTGTGATAGTAAGAGGGTAGGAACGAGAGCACAGACACGGTCGGTGTTTGCCGAGAACTGGACGTGTCGGTGACACATTTAATATTAACATTTTGGTGTTATATAAAATTGTGTCACCGACACGTCCAGTTCTCGGCAAACACCGACCGTGTCTGTCCTCTCGTTCCTACCCTCGAATATCGATAAAACAAGAAGGAAAAAAGTTTGGGATATATATGTTATTATTACGACAAATGCAATATATATTTATATAATATTTTAGAAGGATATCAATGCCTTAAGCTAACGAAGATAAATAACACTCGACAAAAGTCAAATAATGATTTTATCAAGGAGTTTCCGTTGTTATCTTGGCTAGATTTCGCTTCTTCGATTTTGTTATCGATATGGTATTTATTTCTTGCACCATGTTTATTTAGATCGCGTAGCCGTTTACCAACCACATAAAAAATCTTAGGTACACATTAATTTTTAAACAGGTTTGTTTTCTCGCGCCCTTTCGTATAAATACTTTTTTCATCACATTGTGAATACATTTGGGCATTGGACCCAAAAGGTTGGTGTTTCCTTTCAAAATCAGAAATACAATTCACAATTTTCTTAATGAAAACAGTAAGAAATTAAATTAGAAAATAAAAAAACTCAAATCAAAAATATTTATCATGTATTTTTTGTGCATAAATAATGTATTTAGGGTTTAGTAGTTTATTTATATATAAAAATATGAAGATCCTATTAGAGATTTTTCAGTATTCCTATTCGCTACAACTTCCAATAATTTAATTATATTTCATTCAGATCGACCCGTAGATGGAAGAGGTATACTTGAACTCCTCCTTCGGTATGTTTTTACTAACAGTACCTTTTATTGAAATAGTTGTTACATATAATTAATTAAACCTTCAATTTATAAAACTATTACCGGATCCGACAGATGTGGTCCTGCTTGATTAATTAACATACATAATTATAATTCAAGCGATTAGGATATTAAACAAGTATGAAAGTACCAACTTTAGCGCCATCTGCCGGGCTGATTTGTGAATCTAAGCCATCCAGAGCTCCACTCAAACGCATACAAATAAAATCATTAAAATCGGTCCAGCCATTTAAGAGGACATACACACGTAGCTACATATATGTGAAATAATATCGTTTATGTTAGATCAAACTGCACACGGTGTGCAAATTTAATTGAAATCGGTTTAGTAGTTTAGTGTGCATAGCGGACAAACGAGACGCGTGTATATTAGCGACTTGCAGCCGCAATCTCTTTATGAGTATTTAAACCATAAGTTCTGACAACAATTATTATAAATAAACTAACTGTTCTTATTTAAAATCGATTAAAAAGAGTGGCGGAGAGTTTATTGCCAGTTCTGCTCTTCCGTTCTACGCCCTTGAGAACTGGCAGTAAATGTAAAATTCGAAGCATTTTTTTATGTATTTTTCTTTGACGTTCATAAGTTAACATTTAGTTACCTTAATGAGTTTTTATTTAGTTATTTATTTATTATTATGACATCATGATATTTATTATTATATGTCTGATTGTGCGGTTGCAATTATCAATCCTAAGGTACCACTTTCATTGTAAATAAACAATACATTATTATAATATCAAAATAATCATAATAATATCAAGTATATTCTAAGTTAGGCGGTATAATTAATAGAACCACCGCGAGGTGTGCACCATTCTATTTCTGTTTCCTTTCCGCAAGGCTGTTTATCACGATTCAGCTATCGCTGTGAGCAGCTATGAGTTATTGTCTGGTAATACGCTTAAATATAACGTTTATGATGTTAACTCACGCACATTATGTATAGAAATTTCAGTGGGTTAAATAGTTTGCAAATATGAAATTAGTGGTATAAGTTGAGCTGGTGCTTTCGCTCATCGAAAGAACATCACACAGCGAGGAATTAATAGCATTAAGCGTACGTTACCACAGGTACGTTTTTTTCTATTTATAGATTTTTTATTATTATCATATAGGTTAAGAATGTTGTAGATACGGTATATTAAAATTTTATTAGCTGTGAATGTTTCAGCTAGCAAAGTTCTAATATAATTTCCTTCAAGGGCCTTGGCTATAAACAATTTCGCCGCTTTCATGTGTTTATCACAACATAAGCATTAAAAATAAATAAATCAGTGGCGCTACAACCTCCTTAGGTCCTGGCCTCAGATTTTTGAATCTGTTTCATAATCATTTAAAAATAAATAAATCAGTGGCGCTACAACCTCCTTAGGTCCTGGCCTCAGATTTTTGAATCTGTTTCATGATCATTTTTAAATCTAATAGGCAAGTAGGTGATCAGCCTCCAGTGCCTGAGACACGTCCTCGACTATTTGGGTCTAAGACATGTCGGTTTAGTCACGATGTTTTCCTTCACACTTCGAGCAAATGTTGAATTACATAGAAAGAAAGTCCATTGATGCACAGCCCGGGATCGAACCTACGACCTCAGGTATGAGAATCGCATGCTGAAGCCACTAGGCCAACACAACACAACATAAGCATAATTTGAGTAAGAAACTCGAAAGAGTTGTAAAAAAAACTGCTTTGTGATTAAAGGTAGTAAGTTTTTTTATTTATTAATTTATTTATTATTTTTTAGTTAGCATGCTTGTTGGATTTTATATTTTTCGAAAACGTCAGTTTCACCTAACATAATAGATTAAGATGTCAACTTAACAACATTATTATGTTTTATTTTTCGGTAAAAGATCGGTCTGGTTTCTCGCTGTTTCAGTTTCTTGAATCGTTGTTTTTCAGGCAAGCAGCCCACTGTGCCCTAGTCTGATAGTGGGGCTGCCACTTTAAAGCTTCCAGACAAGCTCGGTTTTATGCGGGTTACCTCCCTAGTGAGTTTTTTTTTTCAACCGAACGCAATGGAGACTCGTTGTGGACGCCCTCTGCCCCACCTAGGGGTTATAGGACATGAAGAGAAGAGAGATGTTTTATTTTTCTTGAAGGAAAACATTCCTATCGAATACACAAAAAGACATTAGGCACCTAAAAAAGAGTAGGCTCCTCCTCGAGTAAAAACCTAGATGATGAAGATGCTAGACGCATAGATCATATGATGATAAAATGTCGATAACACATAGATTCGATTTTAATCAGATAAAATCAACGAAGCTTTTAAATGACAACCAAATGCACTTTTTACCTGAACTCAGAGAACGGTGAATGATATTATATTTACTATAAATAAAAATGCCGTTACTACTAAATTAAGCTATAAACTAGTCTTCAGTTCACCTCATGGCTACTAGTGATGCATTCTTGTAATCTGTTTTCTTAAGTCTTTAAGTAAGGAGGCTTTAAATTGTGTAACAACGTTGTATGAAGATAGATATGTCGCAGTAAAGTAGTTCAATCAGACAGTTAATTAAAGATTGATTTTCAAGTCGCTAGCTTTTTGATTTAAATAAAGCGTCCTAGGAACGTTTAGGAAACTCCTTAAACGTTTTGGTCACTTACTTATCTGACGAAACTTTAGCGAATTGATTAAATAACGATATTTAATTAACTTTCTAGAGATTCAATGAACTCTCTGATTTAACACCTTAACTATGAACTTTACAGTGTATATATATATATATATGCTAACTGTACTCCGTCTTTTTTTTATCTTTTTTAAATAACAGTCAAGTAGGTGATCAGCTTTTTGTCTCTGACGTATGCCAATCACTTTTTGGTTAAGAACGCACCGAGCGAGTGTTAAATGCGCACATTTACAGAAAGATCCCCGGAAGGGCACAGACGGGGTTCGAACTTATGACCTCAGCGATAAGAGTGACACGATCAAGCCCCTAGGCTAATCTCTATGATTCCTGGTTAAGAACTTCAGTTCCGTAATATACAAGTAAAATAAACATTATTAAAAAGAACTTTTAACATCATTATATTTCAATTAAAATCGACAATGTTTACCAGAACTGCAACAAAAGAAAGTGTGTTTTAAAAACGATTTTAGAAACAAATTATAACGTTTCGATGAGTTTCAAAGGCGATGTAAAAATCACACAATTAATCCGAGGGTATTTCGATATTATAAGTTAGATCGGGACGGCGTATGGTCTAACAAAGGCTCTCCTCTTCCGAATGGATGACGGTTGCTTTGCGTAACCTTCAAGTCATAAGAAAAAAGCTTTTTTATAATAGGTATACATTTATATATATAGCGTCTTAATGCGGTACATAGATGTACAACAAAACTAGTAGATAAAGTGAATATACTTAATTAAGGAATAAGTGCAACAGGCGAAGTACTTGCACCTTCTCCACCCGCTCTTGAAGTAAAATAAAATATTTGTTGCACAGTTATTATTAGATACTTAACTAAATGTTCTTGTTAAAACTACAGACTATTTAGATTAAGCACTATTAGATTATGATATGAACTTAAAATACTGAATAGTAAATCCTTATACCATTCTGTTAACGCTGTGATAATAATAGTTAGTGTTATGTATAAAATAAAATATAATATCTACTCTAAATTACGTTAACTATGCCTACAAGTCATATGTACTGGCTATAGATTTGACATGTGTCAATGACAATGGACTGAATGTTCATAGAGTGTATTCTTACAGACTTTATTTAGTACTTAAACTGGCATTTAACAGTTTCAGAATTAACGCACTTATAACTCACAATTACAAAGAATTAGAGCAAACATTCAACAGATATACAATAAAATGACATAAAAACTGACACTGACGTGATGATTGTAATAAGGACAAATACTGTTTAAAATCATTAAATGTAACCAAATGACTCCAGTTTTCTATCATAAGAATTTTTATAATTTATACTTAACATTGGTAAAAAAAACTAAAAAAACGCTTCATCTCAATACTTAGTACTTTATAATAATGTTTGTAACAATACGTTCGCATTTCGCGCGTGAGTTACTCAACGGCATCGATCAAAATGATTTATATCCCTTGAATAGGCTCTGCATTGTGTCCCATGAACTTCTAATATTACATTTTAAATATCTTGATAAAATTTAATTAGTTGTATATCCCAAGTAGACCTCTAAAACTAGAAACGCTATTTATATATGAAATCGCTCCAGTTATTGCCATTATTCAAGCCCGAATCGGACATGATTCTCCACTATACTCTCTGTCATCAGCGACCTGTATGCCTCATACGTCGGATCTGTCTTCGCATTCTAAAGCCACATACAGCTATGTAATTTTGTATTAACAAGAGGTTATGTAGTTTTTTTTTTAATCCACCATAAATTACAGCTGTGTATTTCTTTATGAAATAAAGGTTTTGTTGTATCTTTTTTAATTAACGATAGGCTATATTCCAGTGATCATAGTTTCGGGTTGAAAAATACTGTTCGCCCGAATAATAAGTTGCATTGGGAACGAAATTTGTAAAATTCGAGCAATAATTTTTGTTGTCTTCCAAAATACCGTTTTTTGTTGTGTTATAACAATATATTTATACATTAATGCTATATAATTATATTAACATTTATAATTAGATTATTTTATTAGTAAATAATTGTACATGTAATGTTTGCGCATGTGCAATTTCTAGGCAACAATAAAAACTTAAAGAAATAGAAAATATATTATTTAATCTGTCAAGCGGGTAACTCAGTGCTAACCACCGCCCAATGAGTCTTACATTACCAATATGTTCAGAAACATCTGGAATGATAGCTTGTTCCAGTAGTGTGCAGCGAGAAAAAAGATTGGCAGCGATGAAGAAAGCAATACCATTTAAAGAAAATGTGAAAAGAGGTTTAGTATTAATATGTAAAGCCAATAAAATAGAAATCTTCTATAACGAATGGAAAAAAATCTTTAATCGGCACGTGTTAGTAATTGTGTTAATTGTCAATGTCGTCCTGTCAAAGTATTGTATCGGTTTGAATGTTTGCCCTAATTCTTTTTAATTGTGAGTTATAAGTGCGTTAATTCTGAACTTAAATGCCAATTTAAGTTTACTCAAGGTACGAAAGAATATCTAGAGGAATGCACTCTATAAACATTCAGTCCATTGTCATTGACACATGTCAAATCTCCCGCCAGTACATATGACTTGTAGGCATAGTTAACGTAATTTAGAGCAGATATTATATTTTATTTTATTGCAGTAATAGGCCAGACAGATAAAAGGCTTAACCGTGACAGGTTCCAAGAGATTTAACGAGTATATAGTACAACAGTGAGGATAATCTCGCCATCTGTACTGCATTCAACCACCAATTGTCGGCGCGAAGATTGATCATGAGCATCAGATTACAATTCTGATACTATTGTCCATTGTCAACACTGTCATTTTGGGTAGTGATGTTGCTAGTTTAAATATCGATGTTTAAGTATTTTTAATTCATAATTTTTTTATATACATTTTGTTAAACGGCTTAAATTAATTTTAAGATGGCCTATCGTTTTGACTTTAGATCTCTATCTTAACCAACTTATAAACCGAGTTTTATTACGGTTATACTGCTTTTATTTATTATTTTGATTTTAAAATTCAAGAAAAAGATAAGGATATGACAATTCGGCTTATCAATAAATAGGCTAAACAATAAATATTTATTGTATTTACATATTGTACATAAAATATTTATTCAAATTTAAATACGATTCAGCAATATACCATTACGGGTTTAAAATTTGTATTTAAAATTATCTAAAAAATCCAAATTGTATGTAGGTATTTAATTTATTAATGACAGATAAATTTCATTTAACATTTATTTATTATTTACATAAAAACTAACGTTATTAAAGGAAAAAATACTGTTAAATTTTTACCAGATTTAAAATTTATAATAGATCTTAGACCCATCACTATACAGTATTGTTACTTACATTTATTCGTTTGAAAATACTATGTGAAGATTCATTGTATTCGGAATTCGTTTATTTGAAAAATACTAGTATTTTTGTTCAGTCTATTAAATTGAGTGATTGAACAATGCCATGCATTTTATAAAAATTGAAACCGTAGGTACTTTGGCTAAATTTAGCAATTGTAAAGATTTTTATAGAGTCAACTTGTGGTGGCATTTCACAGAGCACGTTTCTGCGAGGTTAAGTATAAAATATTAAAGAAACTCTAACGTTATGTGACTTATCGGACTTTAATAATAGAATTATTAAAAGGCCGGCAACGCACTCGCGAGCCCTCTAGCATCGGGAGTGTCCATGGGCGGCTTATATCACTTAATATCAAATGAGCCTCCTGCCCGTTTGCCCCCTATTCTATAAAAAAAAATATTTATGAATAAATGCATAGCTGATATTAAACACATCATTTTTCTAAAAATAAAGGTCCAATGTGTCATTGGACATGAGCCAAAAGCTAATTTTTGTTTTAAATTTTTTCGAAGAAATAACTTAATCACTCTACATATAAATGTAAGTGACTTTTAAAATTTGGACACCCCTGCCTACAGTACTAATATACACACACATTAATCTGTGTTTATTTGAGGGAATTCATAGAAAATCCGCTGAGAGTATTATGTTGAAATTCGGCAAATATGCCATAGCAAAAATTTTCATATTAAATAAAACTTTTGCCCAACATAAGCGCGAATTTAATTATTACTGATGTTACTGACGTTTGGCAAATAACTTTACCTTTGGTCAACAAGTTGATATGAAACAATTTGAAAATAATTTTAATGATAATAACGCCATCTATTGCGCAAAGTAGGTTTTTGCAATACTGCACTAGGTTTAAATTTTTTAAACAAATACTACCTCTAGCTAACATTATAAACTTATATGCTTGAAAAGTAGTTGGACCCAGTAAACAACCTTCATAAAGACTTCATTAAATGATTGTCGGTCAGCTTATTCAAAAATTATTTATATAAGAAAAGCCACGTATACTACCGAAAACCTTCATAGATTAATGTTTAATTAATTAATGTCATATCTTCACACATATTCACCTAACAAAAAGTAGAAATAGAATAATCACTCTGTCACGGCCCAATCTCTATACAATTTATGATTCCCTGGTAGATCAGTCAGGATTATTTATGTTAGTTTAAGCGTGTCCGTCGGTGCGTGTGGGATTTCCGCTATTATGATCTATGATGTGATTTTGGTACATTTAGAGACTCGATGTTTTTGTCCACTGGAAAAGCATTTATTTAACCATTACTTCCAGGTAACATTTAGTATGCAATGTTTAAGACTTTAGACTTTATTTATAGTATGGGAGAGTATTTAGGCCATATGTTTTGACATCAATTATAAATGAACTTATTATAATTAATATGATATTTACATGCCTATTTTATATGACTTATCGTGTGGATTTTTTAATTAATCAGATTAGTTAATAATAACAATCCACATTTTTCTTTGCAAATAAACGATTAATTATTTATATATGAGGTTTATTTAGAATACGGCCACATCTCTGGTACAACTTTAATAATACAAATTTAAATAATATAAACAGCCTCAATTTGATCTCAGATCAAATCATATTGTTTCTTTTTTCATCTTAAAAAGTAATTTATTAATTAAATAGCTTTGCTAGCTGAAATGAATAGTGTTTTTACATGAGTTTAATGAAATCGGAAAGCCTTAAGCATAATGAAGCCTATAAGTATCTAATTAAAACTCTTGTGTTATTAAACAAAAAGCATATTGGCTCAATTAAATATTAAATTTTATTTAATAACATAGAAATAGCTTATAAGATATTAAAATTTCATACAAATACACGTTTCAAAGCTATACCCAGCATACATTATTATATAAATCAAGCAGAACAAATAGCCACTTTAAAAAATATTTCATATAAAAATGCCACACTTATTAATATTATTAAAAATAGGTCAACCAAAATATATTAAGTGTGTATTCAGAAACGCTCCAATAAACAAGAAAAATTACACACCATAATTCATTTCTTTAATAAAAATATGAACCAAACAGTCCTTGAATATAATACGCTTTTGACAATAAGTATAGAAGATTTTTATAATAATCTCTTTTAGAGGGACGAGCGGGACCGTAATTTTATTTACTCAAAATAACACCTTAGTGACATACAAATAGAGACTTCAGTCTTTTGATACTGACATAATATTGCCGCATTATCATAATTTCATAACGAGGGGTGCAAGATTTCTAATATAGCACGTATTTTGATTTTTTGCAGCCCTTTCAACAATATGGATTCATGTTTCCCATTGATGTGGACGCACGCAGTGGGAATGCCTTTTATTGACAAAGTCATTTAGAATAACCGTTGCTACTGTGACGTATGAAGCGTGAATGGTTGCAGCGCCTAAAAAACCTAGGCGATTAATTAGACTTAGTTTTTCTTCCTTGAGAGATTGCTTATGTTATTTGGAATATATTTAATTATAACAAATATAATTCTGATTTAAAAAAAATACATAATAACTTATATTATTATTATTATTACTCAATATATCAGAATGAGGTAGGTATACTTTTTTAAAATATAAATTCACTTATATTTCGATTCCAAGTTTCGTTAAGGGTTTTTTGTATATGTTATATATTCCTCCATTCCAGCTCCTAATCCACCATGCCTCCTGCTGATAGAGGACAAATCTTTGTTTTTAATTTATTTTATTATTCTTTATTACTCGATATATCATATGGAACATGGTGTAATGGTTGCAGCTCCTTACAAACATTGTGTAAAAAAACTTGGCGATTAAAAAGAGTGGCGGAGAATTTATTGCCAGTTCTTCTCTTACGTTCTACGCCCTTGATTTGAGAACTGGCAGTAAATGTAAAATTAGAATCATGTAAAGTATATTTTGACGTTCATAAGTGTACATTATGTTACCTAAATGAATAAATGTTTTTTTTTTATTTTTTATCATTCCATCAATAGAATAATTGTTATTTTTTATATATTTTTAAGTTAGCTGAATAAAGAAATATGTAATTATATTTCTGAGAGAAGCAGTTTTTTTCGATTCCAAAAGAAGATTAACAATTATATCCCTGTCTGCAAGACATACATGGAATGCTCTTACATTAAGTATCAATAAACGCGATGAAATCATGAAAAGTATATAATTATTGAAGTTATACTTCTTTTGGCGCGATGGAGAAAAAATGATGAGGATGAATTTTTACGATGCGCGCGCACACCGATGCCTAAATTTAACAGCATGAAGTTAGTTCTAGGTGGTATGAAAATTGATAACTATGTTCAAGATGTATATTCTAGTATTTTTATATGTAGAACACGTGTTTCGTAAGGGTACAATTAAACAGTGTGAATAAATAAATATTATTTTGGTGTTTTTATTAAATCAATTTCATATACGACGGTGATACTAATAATTTATTATTTATTAGTATATCTATATATATTAATATATATATAATAATATATTTATTTGCAAGAATATGATACAATAATGTTCTGGTGATAATATGTGTATATAAGTGATAAAACTGATTTGAATAAACTGTTTTGAGTGCATTTATAGATTTGAGGTTGATTGTCGGTATGTATAATTTATTTACATCGTTAATTAAAAATTATTTATTTAAATAAAATCTTTTTGATTAATTTGAATATTTATCGTTAATCACTACTGCATTTTAGTTAGTTTTTTCCATACGCCAAAGAAGTATAACTTCTAACGCGTGTACATAAGTACACACACTCTTTTTTTTGTTATATTTCTCCAATAACTACTGAATATTAATAATTCAAATGATTAAAAACATTTTAAAGACGTGTAAGAATTTAAAATAATGTTACGAAAAACTTTTAAATTCCCAAGTGTACAATAAATTATCCACTTGGACACTTGACATCTTCAATTACGAATAAAATTACAATAGAAGTGTTAAGTTGTAAAACTTAAAACTACGTTTCATAATATAACACTTAAGAATAAAACAATGGTGAATGTAACAAAAGTTTGTAGTGCTATTGTTAAGCAGGTAATATTTTTAAAGGTAAAAATTTTAAGAAAATGAGCTCTCACTTTAGACTATTAATTGTATGGCTTTGATGTTATTATTATTAAAGTAATTGAAGAGTTACTTAGAGCAGATATTAAGTAATTATATAAACAGAACGGCTACATTAGCGACCTGTCACGGCACACGGCTGAACAATTATAATTTTAATGTTAAGGAAATTTATTTGTAAGTTATCAGTTATAATGCAGCTTTATCGCAGTAATTTTTGAGTTTCCTCCTTATATACAAAATTTAAGGCTATATATGTTATTATAGGTGCTTAATAGTAGCAGTGTCGTGGCATTAGCATGCGACTCTCATCTTTGAGGTCATAGGTTAGATCTCCGACTGCACCAATGGACATTATGTCTATGTCATTTAACATCCGCTTGTCTCAATATTTAAATATTTCAGCAGTACACGAGGCGTTAAGTTGACGTGGTCTGAAATTACATTTATATTCCTATTAGGTTAGCACCAAGCACCAAGCACCAAAGTTTATCTACAAATATTTAGAGCAACATAAACTTTACTAACACTGAAATTTAAAAAACGAAGCATCATCAATATTATTCGAAATTCAAACGTTTCAATACCAACACTTATCTCTTCAATTCAAAACAGCAATACCACTAATATGTAGCAATTTAATACGATATATTTTATCCAAACTGTACGATAATAGGTAAGTTTGATGGAAATTCAATCAAATTTGAAATTTCAATACCATTAAATCGGGCAGGTGATGACTCATATAATTGCTGGGGCGGCCATTTTCCAAAACAATACACATTAGGGGGCCTTATCGGTATAGTTATCAACCGTATATGTAGGGGATGTAGATAATAATTATAAAGATAAAATAATGTTTCTATTTCACATTGATAATAATAATTACGGTAATCCAATAGCACACGCTTATAATGAATAAAAAATAAACATCAAATTAATGAAATTCCAGAAGTGCGAAAGTCTTAAGTACAAAATATTTACATATTATAAATAGCAGTACTTGAATCAGTCTGTATGAACGCGATAAACTCAAAAGTTATCAAACGAAGTTTTGTTAAGTTTTCACTAAGAGAGTGATCACACGGGAATCATCATGAGGCATAATATGCATTCATGGTTTTATGTTACGTAACTGAAACATCGTTCAAGTTACAAAAAATCTTGTTTAACATACTAAGTCACCATATGTAGCTCCACGCGGAAGATTGTTATTATATAATAAAAAATATCGTCATTCTATTTATTTTAAATTTTAAAACAGTTTAATTAATATTATGTAAGTAAGTAAACCATATTACTCTGACCACTGCGTCTTCGTTACATTACAACATAGCTGATAAACAAAATCCAATCAAAATAAAAACTGTGTAGGTTTATGTTTTACATAACAGGGAAAGTCATTACTTTATCATACATGAAAACATATAAAACGTTAAAGGATATTAAAGTTCAAACATAAAAATAAATACATGATTTTCTTGAAAAAAATGTAGACTAAATCATCCTCACTCAAGACCGTACAAGTCAAACATAAGATCCCAAACAAAGCGTAGATAAGCCATAGATAATAGATAAAGCCAAAAGTAGTTCCTAATCTGTCAGAAACTCGCCCCAGTCCACCCCCTTATCCGTTTAGTTCAGTAGTCGCAGCAGAGTCGCGCAAACCGAACGTGTGCCGAAATTCAAATCAGAGCATTGGTGTTAAAGTTTGTGCGAACCTAATTTGTGCTGTGCGTGCCGAAAGTTGGAATCCTCAAAGGTAAGTTCATTATTTCGGCTTGTTTTTCACGTTGTTAGCGTTTTAGTTTTGTTGGATTTGTATTTCGTAATCTTTCTAAATTTTTTTTTTATTTTAATACGTCATCATTCTAATTTTTTTTTAATTTTGTATATAACAGTTTAGTTTTATATCTTCATTCTTAATTATTTATTTATAATATTCAGTTACTTAGCGATTTAGCAATTTATGGTTTATTTCTTTTGTTTTCTTGTTACTAGTTATAATACCTTTTGTTAATTCAATTTAAATATTATTAGTTATAGTATATATAATCTTTTTAAACATATAATATAATTATAGTTATGAATAACCTAGCTCAATCCTAATTTTGTATCTATTTATTTTCATTTAAGCTTTCGTTCTGAATATAATTAGCCAAACTAAATGTTATTCAAGCGGTTTCTTCTATTAAAACTTATTATTATCAAAATGTTAAATCTGGTGAATTTGAATAACATTTTCGTTACAAATAAAACCTTTCTGCAATAATTTGGATGCTATAATGCAATTAATAGCGATCTAATTATATCCCTCGGCTCGGAAATAATTTAATAAAGTCAAATATTGTTGTTTGAAATAAATATCAAAATTTTCATTCAATAACAAAAAGAGATCTGTAATAGCGTTTGAATAGAGGATATACGGGATTACGTAGAATTCATTTTCCACTTTCGTAGCTAAATACGTAAATATTATTTTACAAAGAACAATATGTATATATTGTCTATGGTCAACAAACATCTTCGGCCCAGACGTTGACCACCCAGAGACAAACTCTAATCCATTTAATAATGATTACTTATAAATAAGCATGGTATCGAAGCAGACTTTCAAAGTGATTATTTGAAATCAATGCATATTATATTAAGGTTGGTAAGGAGGTTCTGATCCTTTGAGTATATTTCGACTTGCAACATATACGGAGCGTTTTGCTTTTTGTTTCCGACACCTAAAGGTTCCAGGCACTTCGAACCGCGGTACCACCAACACCTTATTTGTTTAATGTATGTAAAAATGCTTCATTGGACACAGAAAGGCTACAAATCATCTATAAATGACTGCAAATCGTAAATACTTTTTTCATAAAAATTCTTAATATTAAAGTAAACTATAAAAAATTTGAAAGGCGAGTAAATTTGTTTTATACAATGTAAAGATATACTAAACCGGGAGACAAAATGTCTCTATAAAACAGCCACCTCTACAAAACCATTAAAACTTGTGAAAACTTTTTAACAAACCGTGTAGTTTTGCCGCCAAAATGGCTGAGCGTTCAAAAACTTTTAAATGGGACCATTATCTAACATAGTTATTCTTAAACGTTAACTCTTACATATTTTTTTATGTTACAGGACGCAGACGGGCTCACCACTTGTTAAGTGACACCGCCGTCCCTGGACACTCGCACAGCCAGGAGGCTCGCATGCGAGCTGCCGGCCTTTTAAGACTTGATACGCTCTTTTTTTGAGGGACCCTAAGTCGAATTGGTTCGCTCCCAACTGAAGTATTTCTGAATAAATTCGAAGAAAACAGCGTGCCAATACTTAAAAGGCCGGCAGCCCCCTTGCGAGCCTTCTAGCAGTGTGAGTGTCCATGGGCAGCGGTATCACTTAAAATCAAGTGGGCCTCCTGTCCGTCTACCTCTTGTTAATTAAAAAACAAAAATAAGGCATTCCTGAATAAGAATTAGTTTTATTTATAAATTAAGATTGATATAACGTTCTGTGATAGTCTGTGCGAACAATTGTTTATTTAATAGAAATAAAACTTTCACTTATATTTTGATACTAAACGCAGTCTTCACTTGTTTAAGAAATATTGTTATAGACATAAAACTAATAAAACCCAACGCAAAAGGCACAGATACAGCAAATTACGTTTACACGTGACATTTCATCACTCGCAATTTTATTTAATTGAAATCGCTCCCATTTATAAGAGTGGCTTTTAAAAAATATTTTTATGAAAACACTAACGTGAACTATTTTTATACCTACATTTTCCGGTTGAAACCGGAAAAGCGTGGTACGAATTTCCTGCGGTGTTGGTACAAAAATGAAGCCATTTCACTTTATCTAAATGCTCCTATAAAATTGTAAAAACGCATTTATTCTCCTCTCTTTATTTTCCTGAATACTCTGCAGACTTTAAATTTAATGTCATGTTATATGTTAACGATACCGCAACAGTTTCTAAGGAAGAATATTGTTAAAAATTATAAGTCTGAATTAAAAATGCATAAGTAGATTGCAATTGCTACTACAATATTTGACCTTAATCTGGAAACATTATGGTTATCATAAAGTCTTTTCAAACCAAGAATTATCGCAGCAGTAATATAATTATTTTTAATTAATATATAATATATACTTTTTTCTAACTATGATGACGTCATATATTATCAATCATCGGTTCGTCTTCCGCAAATATTAAACAGTCATTACGTTGTGTCAATCTTTCTTTGAACACGATAGCCAGAAAGCATATGAAACAGTAAATAATATAAGGTCATTTTAATAATGAAAAATTATCTCAAATTCTTAAAGTTATGTCCTTTGGAACCTTAACTGCAATATATTTCCCCGTTGTACCCTACCAGTTCACTACCAGGCGTCAACTGAAATCTTCAATTCCCTTAAATATTCATCTTAGTAAAATTCCGCGTTTGAGTCTGTGTGTCCTAATATTCTTTCTATGTATAAACACTTGCCCGGACCTGTTGGCCCCTTATTTATATTTTTATATTGTATAGCAGTTATATTGTCTCTGAACATTTATTTAATCGTGGCAATGTCACACGTATTCATCAAAGAAATATCTTTTTTCACCGCATATAAAACCGGACGCAGCAAAAAAGGATTTTAACTAAGTCTACACGTAGTTACCGAATGTTGTGTTTAAATTGTGATTTTTCTACATGAGTACAAATTCGGAACATAACTTGGCTAGACATTTGTGGTAATTAGATTGCACTTGTACTTTTAGTAAAATCCCTTAACGTTACGCTTCTTAACATGGTAAATATATATCGGACATGTTACAGATAAAATTATTAAGAATTGATTGTTAATTCAACTGGACTTTGATTTTATTTCGCACAATCTTAAAGGTGATATTATGTATTATATCTTATGATCTTATATCAAAATAACACTACGTTAATATTGTATTAAGCTGATTGGGACAGGTAAAGCTTTCAAACTTAGATAAGGATAAATGTCGTTTCTTATCATTTATAAATAAAAGAAAATTTATCGATCTTTTTATCTAAGAATGTTAAACAGTTTTATCCATGGCTTCCAGTAGGACTTGTAACAAAGTTGATTACTGATGATATGCATAAAAAAATTAAAAACAATAATTATTTAATTTTCTTTAGTTAGCTTTTGTGGTAACGGGAGCTAAATATATATAAAAATTTCAATGTCAAATTAATTAGGCCGCTGTAAACTCTGAGATAATCTGTAAAGTGACAGGTCCTTAAGAGAGTTATAAATATTTATTGAACGAACAAACGGTACGCCAGAAAATGCGACTTTTTACTACTAGGGTACCAATTGAAATGGATCAACAACGCACTCAAATTGAATATTTTAAAGCATTTAAACAATGTCACCGGTACCGATAAAAAAAGGTCGGAGAAAAAAACTTTTGATTAGACATTTAAATATCATTTCAAACATAAGTAGGCTATTAAGCCCTAAACATTCTTGAGACAGGTAAAAACAATAGAAAGAGCTCGTTAAAAAATCACTTCGAACGGTCCCTGGTAATTTAAGTCTCCGCCCCACTCATTTATATTACCTTATTGCCGCCATATTTTCTCATTCTAACTAGAGGCAAACGCAAATTGTCTCCTTAATAAAAGGCTTCTAGGCTAAAAGACATCTTAAAAAGAAAATGTTGTTAAAACGTACTTTACTAATAACTTTAATCTTTGCTACTGAAAATTAATGTTTTGTATTAACTTTAAAAAAAAATTTATACAAAGATTTTAATATATCTTTCAGAGGGTTTTAAAATATTGATAAGGACACAAACTATGTGATAGTTTGAACATATATACGTAATTAAGTTTTATAAGTATGGATCCATCATACAAGTTAATTTAAAACTTTATTTGAAGATTAAAATATAACTTTCAGAGGGTTTTTAAAATTTATCAAGGATACAAACTATGTGATAGTTTGAACATATAAATATATAGCTTGTATACTTTTATTTATACTATTAGAAATCTGTATGAAGGAAATCCTCTCAAATATTTAGGTATTGCAAATAGAAAAAAATATATAATATACCACCTAAAATTGTAAAATGACTAACAATTCGATCTATAAGCTTTACATTCTCTAAAGTAAGATTTGCTAACTCCATAAAGTACATTATTTAAATATCCCTAAAAAAATGTAATCCATCTTAAACTTTCAAGCGTTTGCGTTTGAAATAAATTGTGAGCTGACCAAACAAAACGCCATAAGATTATTGTATTTTAATTCCATACCACGAATACGAAATAACAGACATTCCAAGATCCTTTTTACACAAATTAGTTGAGCCCCACATACCTGCTTTCTACCTGCTTATTTTTTGTTTATCTATAGATAAATTGTCACCCCACGCAATAAAGCATACCTGGCAGGGTGCAAGTTTGAACATGAATTTTTAAGGTAAAGACTTGAAAGGTATTGTGCTCAGTTATAATATTATTATTTATTATTTATAGCTTCAAACATAGAAATTGTATGCCTAATAGAAACTACACAGGTTAATTGTTAACCACTAAACCAAGGAACGAAGTGCTTGAACCTTTGAACGAGGTATCAAATAACAGAACAACTTTTTACCAAAAGTCAAATACAAATATATTCTCGGCGTGAAGTCAGTTGCACTACAACCTCTTTAGGTCTTGGCCTCAGATTTTTTAATCTGTTTCATGATTATTTTTTTAATCCAATAGGCAAGTAGGTGATCAGCCTCCAGTGCCTGACACAAATCGTCGACTGTTTAGGTCTTAGAGATGTCGGTTTCCTCACGATGTTTTCCTTCACCGTTCGAGCAAATGTTAAATGCGTACATAGAAAGAAATTCCATTGGTGCACAGCCGGGGTCGAACCTACGACCTCAGATATGAGAGTCGCACGCTGAAGCCACTAGGCCAACACTGCTCTAGAACTCCTCGTGAATATAAACTGTCCTCCTCCCATATAAACTATAATTTATTGCATTATACGATGCGATAAACATAGTTTATATCTTTTATTAATACAGTACATTATGTCATTAATATTATATTTTTTGTCTTTGCCATGAGGCAGATGATAAGAGCAGTGTTGGCCTAATGACTTCAGCGTACTTCACTCATCCCTGAGGTCGTAGGTTCGACCCCGGCTATGCGCTACTGGACTTTTATATATGGGCAATTAACATTGGCTCAAACGGTGAAGGATAACATAGTGAGGATGACATGTCTTAGATCCAAAAAGTCGACAGCGTGTGTCAGGCACAGGCTGATCACCTACTTGCCTTTTGGATTGAAAAATTATCATGAAACAGATTCAAAAATCTGACGCCCAGACCTAAGCAGGTGCAAATGATTTATTTTTTATGAGGCAGATAAATATAAAGTGAAGAAGATCAAACACACATTACTGTAAGAGCAAACTTGCGGAACGTTAGATTTATTTTTCTCTTAAAATTTGTTTTCAAAGTAAGTAGTACATTCATATGTTGAAAGATTTTATAGCATACTCAAAGAACTATATTGCTGCATTTGTAAATTAAAAAAAATACTTTAGATTAATATAATTAATTGTTAACCATTATAGAGGCGGGATTTGCAAAAGATCTTTACCACAGGCCTTTACCAGAAATAATGAGACTTGAATCATTATTCATTTCTTTTGATCGTATACATCACATTTTAAATCATATTTCTTTAATTCGTCTCTAAATAATCTTTAGACTAAGTTAAGTTGCCAAGTTTTATCGGGTGATGTTACACAATATTTATTAGAAACTAAACGATATATGTGAGTTTTAATTACAAAGGATTTAACTTTATTATATTAGCGCTTACCGCCGTAACGTTATTAAAACTATCGAAGACTATCAACTACAATTCCATTGGTTTTAAGTTGTTTGTTATATAAACGTATCTTACAAATATATTTAAAACATATCCTTCAAGATTCTTAAGCCTGTCGATTTTTGCTATCGCTGCGGCAACTTATTACACAGCTTTTTGACCTACGCGCGAACCCAATAATTAATCCACAATCTCAACTGTGACAGTTGATCGATCTCTTATCTGCATCCCAATAACCAAACCCTTCGAAGACAATCCATTTTCGGCGACGGAAAGAACGAAATCTCTTCGCTGTTTACACTCATATTTGATAATCAATATAACATTAAAATATACATGTCTATGTGTAAAACATATCAAATAGCCTATCAATAACATAGCAAAGACAGATCTCATTTATACCAAAAACGTTTGATATGACTCCCGGGTATCAGTTAAAGTCTTCATACATTTGTAAAGCCTTTATATAAACTTGTAAAAGGCAATCAATCAAATGTACCATGAACACAGCTAATTGACTTAAGTGAAAACCTGTATTGAAACTTTTCACTCGCTAAAGATTAAGTCGAGTTAGGTTAATTTGTCAAAGTTGAATATCCAACAAAATGTCTGAGATGTGTCTTAGAAGTTTTTGAGTGGGGGGATTAACTTGCTTCGTGATAGGTACTTTTCACTTACGTAGGTAAGTTAGTAAGCCTTTTGAGTAGTACCACACTTTCTTAGAGATAATTTTCTTTGTGAATAAGTTTGTTACAATTTTAGAATAAGGTAAAATTAGGATGAGTATTCACTATTAACTGTAAATGTAAACATTCAAGATGTGTATTCACTAATCAAATGTTTACCTTCTTGTTAAAAAAAAAAGAACTATTTGTGTATTATGCTGTGAATCTTCTGAATAAATAAATAAATAACGTTTTAATCTGCGTGAGCTTGACAGGGCGGTGCTTAAGACGAGATTACGACTTGAGTTACGAAGTGTTATACTGTAGAGCCTTTTAAATATCACAAACCTAACATAATTATTTCTCCTTTTTTATATTCGAAAACAAACCATCATCACTGTTACTGTTTCAAGATCAATATATCAATGAGTCAATCTAGTAGGCAAGTAGGTGATCAACCTCCTGTGCCACTCGCCGTCGACTTTTTCGTCGGCAAGCCGGATTCCAAACAATATAACATTTACCGAACGAATGTTAGATGCGCATTTGCACATTGTTTGATTCACCGAAAAAATAGATGTCGCTTCGAATAACATTAATTAGCTTAATATATGACATGAACAATAGAGTCAAACATACTTGAGTCACTAAATAATTCGCTTTGACTATAATTTTATTATTCAAAATAAATTTAATAATGATTTTGGGTTTTTAATAAAATATATCGATATTCCGAATTCATCAGCTACCAATCAGACCACAATAGAAGCTTTGTAATGTTCTAAATTTAAATTCTGTGTTATGGTTGGCTGAAAATAGTCACAATTATTGACTTTATAGTACAAAATAGGCTATTTAACAAACTAATAGTACATAATTAGTTTTAATTACAGCTTTTAATATGTTGCTGACATTCATTCAACATATTTTTGTTTAAAAGCTATTTTAAAGACTGCTATGATGTCCGTATTTTAGTCCAAGGGAGTATTATGATATCTACCACGATTGGCTAGACACCTATCATAATGACAACTGTCATTCTTTTTTCTCATACCCAGAAATCAGCAGTACTTATGGTATACATAAATTTAATAATAATTCCGTAGCTCGACCATTTATCGATTAGTCAAAACCACATTGCTTTAATAATAAAAATTACATTTTTATCGATTAAAACTGTAGTAACCTTTTGTAATAAATGCACATAGGATTTAATGAAAAAATGAAACAGCGTCTCCAACGCCCCAGGTCAATTCTATTTGTTTGGTATATTAGGTTTGTATCAGGAAAACAATTTGAAGACTTGTCCTAAATATGAGACATATTTATATTCTGTTTAGATTTCAATGGCATAGTTTTAATCTTATTACCTATGTCTTTATTAAAGAAATTACTCTGAGTATAATGTTGGTAAAAACAATATCCGTCCAGGAAGCATACAATTTGTTGTCTAAACCTACTGCATGCGAAGTCATTATTTAATTTACGCAATGAAAGCTTAATGAAAGCTCCGTATTTGCAAAGCTATTTCACGTCCACACTAAATGTTAAACGTGAGCTATTCGGGATAATAATAAAGGTGGAACTTAATATGAGTCTGATAAAGGGACAGCTATTAAATAATATATTCTATACTAGCTGATCCGGCGAACGTAATTTTGCCATCATTTAGGAAACATTTTTCTAGTTCAATAAAAATATCTATCTACTAAATAGAGATTGATCGTAAAGGTGTGAAAAATAAGAATTGTTTGTATTTTTGTATGGTATATAATAAAAAAATATAAGGCAATATTTAGGGGTGAACCACTCTTAACATATACAGGGATGATAAATAGCGTCGTCCACTTCACAGACCAAACCGATATGCACACAAAATTTCACGAAAGTCGGTCGAGCCATTTCGTACGAGTTTAATTACAAACATGGTGATACCAGAATTGTATATATAAATTACAATATTATAATAAAATAGTACTCTCTGGTGAACGTGAGTTATATATAAGATCTAACTGTTTAAAAGTCTTCGTCAAGTTGCGAAATATGAATTACTAAATCATCATCATCCGACTTTTAGGTCCTTCGTCCATCTTTGGACGTAGGCCTCCTTAAGGGTTAACCTCCTTGATGGTCTTTTCTTTTGCCAAGGTCTCTTTTCAAGGAGCCTTTTAGCTCATCACGTCCTGTCCATTCCCGCTATGTAGCCAACAATAGACAAAAACAGATAACTAAAATAAACTTTCTAAAATTTTCATCGGTAATAATAATAAAATTATAACCATAACTATAAGTACCATTAAAACCTTAACAAAAAAAGCACAAACATAAAAACAAGAACATAGCTTTAAAAAAACCATCACACAAATTAAAAAAAATTGAATGAAAAAAATTATGTCCCATACATTTCCTGACACAAACCTATAAAACAAAAGGCTTACTGACCTGCGGCGTTTCCAGTGTTTTATTTTACATTAAACTCTAAGTGCATTTATTACAAAAGCTTATTACAATTTGCAGTCTAAAATAAAAATCCATTACTAGAGCGCTTTTAAGCGCCTTACAACGTAATTACGGGCAGGTAATAAATATTTTTATTTAAAATATTCTTTGTTCCCGATCCTACGTTGCCAGTACCGTAACAATGGAGAGTTACGTCCCACTAAGATGCCCCTAAATGACTTCTAAATAGAAAGACTCTCTGGCCATGTCACGGGCCCCAAAAAATATAATTACGCCCCTGAATAAAGAATAGAGTATATTTTTATAAAGAATTTTTGCTGTTTTTATCATGAAATGGAGAATAGTGCTATAAGAGTATTGTCTTTTAAGCTAAATGAGAAAATTCTCTAGACTGAGGGAAGACTTATAATAATGAATTTTTAAAATAGCACGACCGCACAGTGCTGGCTAAAATAATATTTTAATCCTAAGTGGCTGAATTTAAAATACGCTTATTAACCAAATTTATAAAAACAGTTGTGTCTGGATTATTTAAATTTATCCATGTTTCTTGACTGTTAAATCAAAAAGGTCCAGCGGATTCAATGCAAAACAATGCTTTTTACAATCGTATTTTAGGTTTCAAATTTCACATTGGATCTTTACAAAATAGATAAATTATCATTCCAAGTATAGATTAATGTTTTTTTAATATATTTACGTATAAATAACTATTTAAAATACTTTAAGATTATTTAAACCTGATTCGCAACGTGGGGCTCACTCCCCATCGGCGGCAATTGGACTGAAGGGGGCAAAACGAAAATGGACTTGATGATTTTCATTGTATGTTTTGACCATTTACTAGAGATTTCTTCATATAACATATGTTTTTTTTATATATTATGATGATTTAAATTTTATATTAAAAATTTCCTATAACGTGACCATAAGACAGACAAGAATTAGAAAGGCTACGGTGAATCACAAAATCTCTAAGCTGTACTCGGAAAGCAACAGTATATATAATAGAAGAAACATATGATTAAATTAATTTAAATCATTTTGCATGTTACTACAACGAATTTATATCAATTAAAATTTTAGCTGTTATTCAGCGTTAATGCAAGAAAAGTTTAAACAAGTTAACTTTGCGCTGGTCCCGGATGAATAGCTTTTATGGATTAATCGGTCATCCTGGAATTAATGACGGTGGAAATTGTAAAGGTATTTTCACAATAGCTTCCAAATTCGCTTTTCAATGTTTATTTCAGCTGTAAATTAACTCTGAAAAGACGATTGTATAAGTTTGTATTTAAACCAGTCAAGAATCAGCACTAGACTTTCTTTTCAAAATTACGAGTTAAGTTTAATGATGATTTTTGGAGGCATTTTGTTTGAAACAATGTCAACTATTATACGAAGCATGAGCTTGTAACTAACATACAATAAGGGGCAGTTGTGTTCGAGGCTAGATTAATAAGTAACTAACTTTTTTAAGGATTCTTAAATCTAATTGATATTACTTCTAAAGAATATAAGTGTAGTCGACCTATTGAACATTATTGGAAACGAGAATGTTATATAAGTAACAATTTATGAGTGTGCCCATTTTTGCTACCAGTGCCCGATAATTGCTACCATTCTGTTAGCGATTATTATTACTAAAATATACTTAACTTAACTATTGTTATGTTATATAACTCGTGAATTAATGTACTTACCATAGTTATTTACAGAAAACGAATCCACACTTCATTAATAATTTGTTATAACATGAATGCATTTATTTATACATTATATATAACATCATCAAAAAGTATATCCAATTACTAATAAAACCAAAATACGTTTATTTTGGAACATAAGATCATAGACATAGATATATCATTTATTACAAACAAAAACACACACACATGAACACACAAAATAACAATAATCAATGAGAAAAAATTAAATAAAAGATATGATGAGAGGTAAATAATTTTTTTTCTTTCTTTTTATTTTCCCATTCGATTCGTCTCAAGCATGTAATGCTATCATCAAGGTATCACAAATCAATAACAATTGCCAATAAAACTTCAATTGTTAAATTAGATATTTCATCAACTAGTATTTCTTTATTCTAGCTTATTATCATTGATTGCTATTGTAATATTTCCCTTTTATAAGTGTAATGTTACTCATGTCGCTGACGTTCATGCATGTATTTTGTTTTTTGTATGTTCTCTGTATGTGTTAGGTCAGTATCTTTTATAAACAGCTAAAAGATTGTTAGTTATAACATACAACACATACAAAAACACGCCTTGAGGTTTCAGTTTCCGCACTAAGCAGTCGCGTCAGGCCATGCGCAATGCATTGCCCCAAGTAAAAAACAAGCGTCTTGATAGTTGAATATATTGCTCTTTCCATTTCACATAACAGGTAAACGTCGAAATCGTTGTAAGTCGAAAATAGGTAACAATTTTACTTGGTTCAACTTTTATGTTTAGCAATCGAAATCTTGTGTCTCACTCAAAGAGTCGAACTTTAACATCCAAAGAGCATCGATACAAAGCCTTCTCAATATTTAAATGTATACGGTTCTTTGACAAAATAAATGTAAGGAACAAAGAAGTTGTTCTTTCACGAACTAATTCCTTTGGGGCGAATTAACATCAAATCTTTTGTGTTTCAAGTACCGCGGCTTATCTTAACTTGTAAAAATGTTATAAAATGTATTATATGCAACAAATAACTTGAAGAAAAAATGCTATACCCTATAAGATCTGGGTCATATTACTCTATCATTTTATTGATAATTCGTGATAATTCCTGAGCCTGACACACCGTCAACTTTTTGGTTTCCTCACGATGTTTTCACCGTACGACCGAATATTTATTTATTTATTTATCCTTTATTGCCTTATACAAAAACACGCATAACAAAAATAAAAATAAAAAAACAGTTACAAAAGATATAAGGCAAAGGGCGGCCTTATCGCTTACAAGCGATTTCTTCCAGGCAACCCTAATGAGAAACAACGTTAAAGAAACACCATTAGAGGGTAGAGTACAAAAAAAAAAAAAATTAACAAAAGCAACAAAAAAACTAAAAACTTAAAACAAGCGTTACTATAACTAATTGAATATAATAAAAGAAAAATATCATATGTGCATTTTGAAAGTTGTTGCACATCTGGGTTGTATCTACGAACGAAAATTGAATCTCCGATCTCAGGGTTAAGAGACGATTATGGAGCCACTAGACCAATACTGCTTATAACAAACTCTTTTACATGACTCCTTATACTATCACCACGATCTGACTGTCATTTCTATGTCAGCACTGGTTGTCTTATTAAGTCTTGTTAACTGTGTAATTGTTATGTTGATTTATTATAAATAATATTGGCTTCGCTGTCGCTATAGCTGTGTACCTAGTGGCCCCGAAGCATAAGATGATTGACATTGGCTATTTGCTTTATTAAATGTCTATAAATTAAATCGTAAAGTAATATCGTTATGGTATTAATGGTAGATTAGACAACTATAATCAATTTGAAATTGTATAAGAAAGTAGGGCGGCAGCGTAACCACTAACATGGTTTTTTTTTCTTTTTAAGAAGAAGGCTTAAATTAAAACACATATTTATACCGGGAATTCTGATAACGATAATCCTACGGTACTTCATAAACCTCCGGTGAAATATAATGTATTTTTTTTACTTCTTGCTTACCTTATTTAATTTAATATTTTTTGCCTGGAAGAGATGGCTCTATAACGATTAGGTTTCTCGTTGCCCTCCCTTTCATTAAGTTATGTTAATTATGTTTCTCTAACGAAGTGTTAATAAATAAAAGTATTGTAAGATTTAAAATATTGTTTTAATAGTATTTGTGTCTTGTAAGTAGAATTTAATAATTTTATATATTAAAAAGTTTATTATTATTTTAGTTTACATAAAAAAATTTTTTAACATATATTTATTTACCAAAGAGGTCTTGCGACTAGAAAATCTGGGTAACGGAAGCCAGTTCCTTCCCACAGACACATTCATCAATATTGATAAGTAATTAGAAAAGTTTCAGCTTCTGTACCATACCTAAATAAAATTGTGTCTTATGAGTTGCTCAATATAGAAAATATTTTCAAAAAAATTACGAAAACAAAAATGTATTTATTTCATTAAAATATTTCTATACAACCATAGCTAACAAAGCGGTGGCCTTAATTAAAAAAGTCGAATCCTGTGAAGGGTTCAAAAAATCCAATACGTAATAATCATTTGATGAAACAAAGCACATCTTACGGCCTTTTTTGTCTCTTATTAAGCCTTCGGGAATGAAAGGAAGTAATTAAAAGTAGACTTAATTAAATGGCAACCTTTTCCTATGAAACCGAAAAGAATAAGGTTGGTCTTAAATTCAGGATTTTGTATTATTATTTTCAATTCAATTAAATATTGCCATTGTAATGAAACATAATTTAGTATAACGTTATAAATCTGAATTTACAATTTTTTATTCTAGATGTAGGATATTGACATCCTTGACCAATACTTTAAAAATTCATACGTTAGTCAATTATAAAAAAAATATTATAGATTTTCATTTTCCACCGGCTCACGGCTGGAGATGCTTATCATTTGCAAAAGTGTCTGTATAGTTAAAATAACGTTGAAAACATACAAAGGAAATACGGTGAGCAATAATAGACTCGCTTGTCACCACAATACATCACCAGGATCAAAGGACACAATATCAGTCAAACAATAGAAGTGCATGATTCAACCGACCTCCCCCTGCTATACAATAATTAGTCTGAGTGCATGCGACGCGACCGCCTCTAAAGTCCGCTATTTACAGCCTTTTAAATTTATGGCACTGGTTAATTACTTAACAGTAAACAAATTTAATACTAAAAAATGCAATTAAATATCACAATTTCGAGCTTATTAAAAAAAACAAAACACATGGAAAAACCCTGCCTCAATTTGAAAATAGAACATTTTTTAATTATCTGTTTTACTTGTTTCAGGCATACTGAGAAAACTGAGAAGTATGGAGACCCTCATTCAATATTTACTTTTAACTCTCGCATTGACCTCAGTTCAAATATCCTACACTGAGAGTCGTCTAAATGAAAAACGCCGAGATAAAACTGAAAGGAGATACCTCTCCGTTCAGGCTAAAGACAACATGTGTGAAATAGCAAACAGAGATTCCAAAGTCCATTGTTACTGTGAGAACACAGAAATAAAAACAGCAACACGCGCTGACTGTTGGGTGTTTAACGGTGGCATAGACGACACAGATCCTATATGGACAAGTTTTAACTCGCAACCCTTCCTGGAAAAGCTTACATTCAATATACGGTCGGATGGAGCTCTAAAATTCGTTCCACTCAACGTGATTCATAAGTTAAAGCGATTGCAAAAATTACAAATACACTATGCGACGTTAAACAAAATCGAGAAAAAGACGTTCACGAACATGTCGACGGTAAGAGAGATAACGTTAATGAACAACAAAATAATGGAGCTGGACTTTTCCGCGTTCGCAAACCTCCCGTCGCTCGTAAGCTTGACTATTAAAGGAAATAAAGTGACCGATATCCAGAGGGATGTTTTCGTCGATTTACCAAGTCTCAGATATCTCGATTTATCGTTTAACAGTATTAATCTAGCTCACGATGGATGCTTCGAGCATCTGAACCTACTCACCGATCTCGTATTGGAAGCTAATTTAATTTCGGTTTTAACTAGAGACACTTTTAGAGGTCTTGCTAATTTGACGAGATTGGATTTGAGATCAAACAAGTTATCCATGATAGGAGACTTGACATTTATTGAATTGTGGAACTTGAATGAACTCCTTTTAGACAATAATGAGTTGAAATATTTATCGGAAAGGGCCTTTGATGGTTTGACGATGCTTCAAAAATTATCTATGACTGGCAACAAATTACAGACCATTAACGAAGTGCTTTTGGAAGGTGTCAGAGGACTTGAATTGCTGGATTTAAGAAATAATGAAATTACCCAATTTTCCTATGAAACGATTAAGCCTATTTTGGAAAATCTAAAACTGAAAACCTCTGTTTTATATTTAAGTGGTGAGTATTCATTATTCTTAACACACCTCAAGGAAATCAATAGTGTCATAGAAGGAAATCGAAAAACTAAAAGCCAAAATTAATATATAGCGGAATTATCTACTATAATAAATTATTTATTTATTCACATTTCACACAATACATAAAAATTACGAGGGATGCAACGGGCGGCCTTATCGCTAACAAGCGATCTCTTCCCGGCAACCCTAGCACGAAAAGAAAAAACAAATAAAAATTATGAATGCAAGAAGTGCATAACCAGATGTTACATAAAAAAATATATATATTTTAGAACCTTAATCTAGAGAAAACAAAAAAAATTGAAAATTAATAACTAACTAAAAAACTAATCTTAAGGATTCATTGACAGCTAATAGCGATATAATACAAAAAAAATATTATCAATGCTAAGCAAAGTAGCCCGCTCTCTCTTTATTCAATAACACTTCAATTATTTATCGTATTAAATGCCATTCAGTGCCCGAATTCACTAAATTACAAGTTCAAATGTATTAAACTGAACATGTAGACATGTCATTTAGCAGTAAATAACACACCAGACGCATTTCAAGTACGGTCATGAGAAGATAAATAACTATATTTTCAGCAAACAATGGCACGCTCCCCATAGGGCTTAAAGCCCTTAGAAAAGCACCCCTCCCGTGTTAAGCACAATTAATGAGTGTAACAGTTCCCCATACGAAGTCAACAATGGCGTTATAACACGATTTAGACACAAAGAAATATGAATTATTTAAAATCAACAAACATTACTGGTTTGTTCCCATGATAATTTCATTATGACTTTTGTTGGCGTCGATATCCAGTATAAGCCCTGCTTTATTAGATTACGTAGGCGGATTCCATGTGGATTCATCCGTAATTTACGATCTCATTTCGCCTTCAAATATTCCTTACCGCTGCATAAATTTATTTGTAATCATAAATATTTATTCGCAGGTAACAAATTAAGATGTGATTGTCGGCTATCGTGGATTCAAGTGTTGCGTAATGAAACGAAAAGTGAACCCCTCAGACAGGCGCTCGACGAAGTCACTTGTATACCAAATATTCCGGAAAATGTCGATAATGGGATGAATACAAATGATAAACTTCAGTCTCATTTGTTTGATGCTGATTCAGAGGGTGATTCACTTCAACGGGATGAAAATGATGAATCCTACGATGCTAAAAATGAAGACGACAAATCAGAAAATCAAGTAGTTCTCGTGGATATGCCATCAGAGACACTACCATGTCCAGGGCAGTTGGGTCACAATGGGGAAGATTCATTGATGCTGTCTTCAAAGGACGAAAATTATTGGCAGCAAAGTTCCAGTGTTAGAGTCCTATCGAGTTGCTTCTTATTGGTTCTAACAATATTACTGCATTAAAAGCTTAGCGTAATTTATTTCGTTTATCGTTTGTTTTTGTAAGGAAAAAGACTGGTTAAGAATATTTAATTAAATTATTCTGTAGGAAGTAGTCTGTTGGTGACAGCGAATTTTGTCTTTAGGATTTAGAAGGATGTTTTTCGAATATATTTAAATCTTGCTCAGTAAATAGTATAATAGGCTTAACATTTTAATGCGATATTCATATTTTCCTGTACTCTCTAAAATATAATTGGGATATATATATATATAAAAGGAATTTTTTTCTAACATTCCGCTACAAAAAATGAGAATAGACGTCATCTTTTATTTACTAGAATGTACATAGAATTTAAAATTAAAGCGAAAAATTTATGCAAAAGCTAGGGTTATGTATAAGGATATTTATTTTTATAATAACGTTTGATTTAAATTCCTAAGATAATGCTTAAATTAGTGTTTAGTATGTTCTTACTTATAATAACTCAATACTTTTTATTTTATTTCTCCAATTGGCGTCAAAAACATGGCCTGTTTTAGAAACAAAAACTGACCACTCTGCAATTTTTAATAACTCTGACGTTTTGTATCGGTAGGTTTGGAATCCTGCTAGTGTTATCCAGCATGATAATGGAATCTCCAGACACCAGTATCATAATAGTGAGAGCCCAACAAAGCTATATCATTTCATTTTAAGAACATCAGTCTCTATTTTAACAACTCATTTCTAAAATGATAAAGGTTTTGTATATGCTATTTAATGCCATTTGCATATTTTAAAAAAGTGATAACATTTATAAATAGAACTTGCCAACTATATTCATATTGGCAATGTATTTTCTCCCAATATTTGTAACTCGCATTTGGCTGCGTTTCAACTTATTGAAAATTTCATACTTGAAAATATGTTTACGGTCAACGTGAAAAATGTTTCTCGACTACGACCTAAATATTGTAAACTATTTTAAACTACGTCCTTTACAGGTTAAATTTTTCGTACTTTTCATTGGAACTTTTTCACTTTAATATACAGACACTACCTGTGACCCGCAGTTTCACTCATTCGTAGCGTGACTACAGCCTGAGACTGAACTGAACTGAGAAACACATATTTGTAATTACATTATAAAAATAAATGTGAACCGAATCAGTAGGGCCCAAAAATGCGCGATAAACTTCTGTCATTTCAGTAACTTTCTATAGTGATACTGATCCTCATTCCGCTGTCTTTCTGTTAAAATATGAAGCGCTGATGTGGCTCCATTGGAGTTTGTTAGCTGGCGCTGTTCGAAGCTACAGAATACGAGAAATATATTCAATAGTCAATTTACTAAGGCATCATGCTGCGACGACACACAGTAACACGTAATCGCACAGATAGTTATATATACTGATTTTACAAAACCATAATCTATTCTTATTCTTTCTCTGGTGTAAAATATGAATTGTATAAATTACCTTGTACAAATAAATATAGTCTTATAAAATACGATTCCACGTTTGAATGTTTAATGTTAGCTAATTAAGGATTTGACGAGTTTAGGCTGTATTATTTAATGTATAAATTTGAAGATGTGAACAAATAAAGTTTGGTATATAGACCTGTTTTTTTACTTACAACAATGTACACAAAATCTAGCTAAATAAATATAGATATAGAGAACGAAATTGAAACCAATTTGACTTAGGGATCGTTAAGAAAAGAGTGCACTAGTTCTTAAATGCACTTGCGAGCCTCTGGCAATGTGTACCTATGGGCGGCAATATTGTACCGTATTAATATTGGTATGTACTTCTTACTGAGTATGCCAATGATACGAGGCTTTTCAGGACACGTCTATTAAATATGAGCATTGGTATAATACTGATCTACATATATTTAAACTTAACATGAAATGAGCCTCTTGCCCGTTTGCCCTTATTATTAAAAACAGGTCGAGTAAACCGCAGTTCGTCGTTCTTTATAGTTACATCAAGTAACTGTATGGTTAAGGAAATCATTAAGAGTTTTAAGACCCAAATTCAAAATGCAGCATAGACAATTGCCCAATAAGTACCTATAAGTTCAACCATCTAATGCGGTGGGTTAAAAAAATCTATTCACAATCACTACATAGTATAAAACAAAGTCGCTTTCTCTGTCCCTATGTCCCTTTGTATGCTTAAATCTTTGAAACTACGCAACGGATTTTGATGCGGTTTTTTAATAGAGAGAGTTATTCAAGAGGAAGGTTTTTATGTATAATAACATCCATTAAATAGTGGAGAAGTACTGTTATTTTTGAGGTTTCTAATGTGATGTCGTAAATAATTACATTTTTTCCGCTTACATTACAAACACAGGCTGAACCCTACGAGTTTTATCAAAATAATGTACTAAGTATTGTACACATTGAAAAGGTCTACAGAAAAGTCCGTGATGGTATATGTCTATATGGTATATGTCGCGTATATTATCGGAGCTTTCCAGCGACGGAAATAACAATACATAATAAAAAACCTGCTTTTCATCAGCATTGCACCCGTGGGAAGCTGGGGCGGGTCACTAGTTAAATACTAAATTGAAAACAGTAAAACAAGCGCCTACTTATCCTGCGCTTAGAGCATTAGAAGGACACAACATAGAAGAACTTCATAGTCGAAACTATGACTATATAGTCGTTGGATTTTAACTGCAGCATTTTTTATATAATAATTTCGTAATTTTTACGGTAAGGATACTGTTACCGGTAAAATTGTATAGAAAACCCTACTATGGTCGTAGAGAACCTGGGCGTACATTTTCCTTCAGCCGTATAGATCTGAACTTTTTTTTCTGCTCGTCTGATGATAAGTGATCCGCCGTCTACATCCACATTGCCAGAAGGCTCGCAAGTGCGTTGCCGGCCTTTTAAGAATTTATCCACCGATGAAGGAGCCTAAGTCAAATAGATTCCGAAACAATTCAGTGGGCAGTTCTACATAGTGGCGGTGCGCAGCAATAACTGCTTTGGAAAACGCTCAGTTGTGGAACGACAGACGTCGAGGTGATACTGATATTTTGTATTATGTCTTGACGTCTGAACAAACCTCAGCTGCTGGTAAATGCGGCAAAGTAAAGACAAGAAATGAAGAGAAAGCTTTACGTAACATATTATTCTCCATTTATTTCAATAAACATTGTATGAATAGTAATGGCCAGCTATAACATGTAACAAAGACCCAGATAGTGCTGGCACGGGGAAAAATTGCGGAGCGCCCCCGCATCGTATGCAAATCGGATCCCCCAAGCTCTTATTAAAATCTCTAGTGCCAAAATACTTGGTGAAAAAAATGTGAAATTCCTATCTCATTTTCTTTTAAAATGACCGTCTCGTATAGTCGTGAAATCCTCAAAAGGTGTACAAAGTGTCATTCAGAGCCTAAGATTTTTGAAATGATACTGAGCCGAGACGAAACTTTGCACCTTAAAAATTCACCCGGCGTATTTCACTTGCCACCGCGACCCCTACTACTGTTATTTATCTATCCATAATAAAAGTTATGTGACAAATAATATTAGTTGCTATTTTCTTAGGTTTTAAGTTATTCTCATTAAAAACATAAATAGTAAAAAAAATATCATTACCATAGTGTTAAGACTATTTTTGTAGTACATTTGGTTTTGAATTAAGGAAGTATGTGACAAATGTTATGCTGGCAGTTCTTTCTTCTATAATATTCTGGCAAGGTTCAAGAAGTTGCATAGTCACGACATTACCACAGTAATGGGCGTTCATAGTTAAACATTTTAATCATGGTCGATTGAACTGTATAATGGTGCAGTGACACAGAAAATCTTATGATGAATAATAATAATAAGTTTTTATAACAACATAGTTCTTTGTGTGTATTGTGTGGGTTTAAAAATAAATCTATTTAAACAGTTACTCTCCGTGACTTCACTTATTGTTATATGGGGACTATTTTAAAGTTATGGAAGCCTCCATAATTACTCCAACTTAATAATTTATTGAAATGTCTTATTAAAACAATGTAAATAAGTATCTAAAAGATACAGTTCTAGAATTAAAAAATTGTAACACAAACTTAAGAACAACTGATATATTAGGGTTTGTTACCTGTACCTACTATTAATATACCTAGCAATCAAACTGTTTCAAAAGCACAGAAGCTTCCTGCTCACTTCGCAGGCTTCGCGGAGCGACCTCACTGTTCCGAGGATTTCTGTCCGTTTTTTAGCCACAGCCTCGCAATCCAGGGCTACGTGGGTGACTGATTCTTCTGCGCTAAAACAGCCTCTGCACATGGGGCTCTCTGTCCCGCCTAAGACAAAAATATGTTTATTAAGGAGACAATGGCCCGTAATTGTACCTATCATTGTTCTAAGAATAGTTCTGTTTAGGTTCAGATTAGGTTCAGTTGCTTTGTCATTATTTGGATTGCCTGCAGTCTGCACTTCGTTACCAACGTTGTTGCTGAAGTTCCTCAGATCTCTGGTAAATCGATGATTGCACTTGCGAGAAGGGCAAGGGTAGGAGAGGATACGGGCCAGCAGGAAACATGTCCGAGCCTCTCCTGTCAAGTTCTAATAAATACATTTGAGTTGGATTTTTATTAGATATTGGTAGATAGTAAAGTTAAATGGACGCACGTTATATTTAAGAACTAACGGACAACGTCAGTCTGAAATTTCAAAATGGCGACGGTAGTACCAACTTCAGCCACCGGCCAAGAAAAGTATGTTGCTTAATTTTCAAAAACCATGTTAATATATATCCCCCGTGGCTATGATCGAGATGTTAAATGCAAGTTATAGCATAGCGGTTGGAAACACTTCGAGGTAAGATTCAGAAACGAGACAAAATACATCATATGTCAAAATCCAATAAAGTTTTATATTACTCATAATATGACAGCGCTATGTCTCTCGCTATGACTCTCAAGTCAGACATAGCGCTGTCTAGTTTTTATCTTTACTATCCCCCTTAGCGCGATTTAGTCAATGGTACCATCGATTTGTAGCAACATATTCGCATAGTCGCTTCATAATTGCCTAAAAAAAGCTATTTTTTTGCACAGAATTATTTATATTATACTACATAACTTTCTTTGTATAGGAGACCAACCTACGATCGCCGCTAATTGACACCCCCATCATGAGGAGGTTTACAAGTGAATTACCACCCTTTAAGGTAGTGTTACACTCTTCACTTCCTTAAGTCATAAAGTTTCGGAATCCGTATACTAATAATTGCTATTTTAAAAAGAAAATTATTGACTGGCTTAACGTCTATACTTATTTAATTTTATTTTTAATTATAATCATAAAAATATCTCGAAACTTGACAACATTTTCCATAGTACGGGTAGCCGTGATCCCTCGAAGCGGATGTTAATACTCCACCGCAATAGACCATTCACTCTTATTACTCATTCGAAGCCTCTATAGTACGAAAATGAGATTCGTGTATAACTCATTTCACCACCAATGACGTATTTTCTGATTTCCCTTATTCCACCTTGATTGCGTTACTTTGGCATTTACCCTTTTGATCGTGATAAACTCGTTCAAGATACAATTTTCATCTTAATACGTTTTTATTTAGCGGCGCTTGATGTTTTGTATTTGAATATGCTTTATTTAATATTTTTTTTAGAAAAATAAAAAAGACTATACGATACTAAATACTTTTGCTTAACTAAAGATACGACAGAAGCAAAACTTAACCATAAGTATGTCATAATAGGTGTTCACACATGAGTCATGATAAAAATTAAATAACCCTTTATTTCTAAAATTCTTATCTCTCAAAAATGTTTTTCTCCAAATGTCGCCAATTTTATGTGTTCCTCGCAGGTTTTACCTTCTACCCTGTCTGCTTCCCGTGATTCTCTTTTCATTCTTAGGATACCACTCTGTTACCTACTTTGTTAATTTTTTCTTTGTTCTCTTAACATGTATAATGGAAGTCCATACTTAGATCGGAGTTAGTCTGAATGACCTACTCTTTACAGCAAAATTACTCATTATTTTATATGTTTGATTTCACTATAATATAAAATCAGAAAAATAGAATATAAAAATATAAATTTTCCACTGATACTAAAAGTTTCTTACTTTAGAATTATGGCATTTGGTTTATTATGACAAGGAAACATAGTGGGTTGCATTTCCTTACATTGGCCTTGTACAAAACTTGGCAATGAGTGACGATAGTTCCTTGCCAACAATAAATGTAATTTAAATCTACCTTTTTTAATGTTGACGTTCATAAGTGTAGTAATTTACATAATTTGTAATATTTAAAATACCTACACTTACACTTCACTAAATTTATATAAATAGGTACAAAGAACAAAACAAAACGATCAACCTCACACACAAAAAAATATGTTTCAGGTAACCCTAGTAAGGAAAGAAATATAGAATCACCAATCTTAATCTAAAATAATACATTTTTATTTAAATAAAATAAACTAAAAGCAAATCTGAAGTGTAATACGGGACAGGGTATGGTTAAGGAGTTTTAATGTAGACGACCGCGATGTTTTAAAGAGGTCAGAGAGAAAGCCGGTAGTATGGAGTTGGGCAGCATATTCCACTAGTTTATGGCGGAGATCAAAAACGATTTGCCTAAAAAGAATGACGTGTGATATGAAATTTCCTAAAAGCATCTATTGGAGGAGCTTCAAATATAGGACCTAAGAATTTAAATAAGTTATAGGGTTGAAAACAATTGAGTATAAAAGTTGAAGGAGTTGAATAGATGCCTGCCCGAGTTGCCTGCAGAATTAAACACTTGACACACTTATGTACACTTACCCTGTATATAATATAAAATACGCTTATATATGATCAACGCTTACAATAGGTACATAAACAATAATATGAATTTATAAATACATTGAAAAAAGTAATATAATAAATAAGTAATAAGTTATAAGAATAAAAATAGTCGAAGGTTATTACGTTATGATGTCTATTTCCCTTCAATATATAAACATCAATTGCTTTGTATTGAATAAAAATGATTGTGCCGACGAACTGAGGTGGCTTTTTGAAGTAATTTTATATTTTTCTTATTAATATAGACATACACAAGATTCCATAAGCGTTACAAATAGCAGAGTTGCTACTAATTATATAAAAGGCGTTAGAGAAACATAAATCCTTTAAATTTATAGAAGAATTTCAGGAGAGTTTTGACAAAAAATATTGTGTTGATAATTTGTAAAAAGCTAAAGCCTGCAAATACAGGGGTCTAGGTTCTGAATATGATTTTGTCCTATTCGGTGTAGAGACCCTTGGTCCGTGGGGTCCAAGCGCTATAAGGCTTTTTAGTGATTTTTACAGAAGACCGCAGAGCTAGTAGCTACCTCGGACTATTAATAATACGAATTAGTTTAGCTATTAAATGGGGGAACGCTGCCAGTATATTCGGAACCTTGCCTAAAGGGACTCCTTTTAATCATATCTGTTAATTATTCAATTTTAAAGGTTAGTTATTAGGAATATTACATAAATGTTTTATTTGTAAAAAACGATACTAAACTGTAGGCAAACGTTTGCATAGTAATTGTAAAATAATTAAAATGTAAAATGAAACCATTATAGTCTTAATGCAATTAAGTAAATTGCCACCTTGTTTTATGCTTTTCAACATAAGATTTTTAGACTGTATTGTTTAACATTCAATTTGACATAGATGCAATATAATTCACGGTGTGACTTTTTGACTTTGTGGATCCGGCTGCCCACTGAAGTATTTCGGAACCAATTCGACTTAGGGTTCTTCAAGAAAAGAGCGTACCAATTCTTAAAAGGCCGGCAACGCACTCGCGAGTCCTCTGGCATTGGGAGTGTGCATGGGTATCTCTTAACATCAGGTGAACCTCCTGATACCACCGCCCATGGACACTCTCAATACCGGAAGGCGGCCTTTTAAGAATTGGTTCGAAAGTCCTTATTTTGAAGGACTCTAAGTCGAATTGGTTCGGAAATGCTTCAGTGGGCAGCTGGTTCCACAAAGTGATGGTGCGGGGCAAAACTGCCTTGAAAAACGCGCAGTTGTGGAACGGCGGATGTCGAGGTGATCACCATCTATGCAGCAAATTCACATTGAACATTATTACTTTTAAATTCGTCTCTGTTATTTATATTACCATAACTTGCTATGTTATTACCGCTAGGCCTGGTCAAGGCATGTAACACCGTCTTTCTCTGTATTTCGTCTTTCTCTTATCTATCTTTATTCTCTTAGCTATATTTCGCACCCTGAATCTGTAAAGTTACTACAACAATCCACGGCGTAATCAACCCCGTTGTTGACAGGTCTTGTTCCTGATGCCGTTGGTTTTATTTGTTGACTTATCAAAAAGGCCGATACAACAGCCGCAAGGAATAATTTAGTTATTACAGCTGTCTGTCTATCTCTGCTTCTGTTTTTCTATCGTGACTTGAATTTGTCTAATGTTCAAAAAGTCATATTAGATAGACAATTTAAAGAACGACGGACATAATATACTGAAGCCAGTGCGACTTGTTAAAAATTTACCAGGCTAATTAACACCGATTAACGTGTAACACCTCTCAAGGGTAGAAACCCCAAAAATATGTTTGTACTTATTTTCTCAGAAGTAATAATTTCGTTACGAGTTCCCATGAGAGTTTGTTTGGTAAATACTAAATACATTATTATAGAGCGCGAACAGCACTTATCGTCTTTGTATTTAGAATCAGTTTTTGTTGGTGTGAAACCTTACTAGTGTTTTCGTTTTTTAGTTTATTTAAAGCAATAATAACGAATACAGCTGAAACCAGTAACATAATTATTTATTGGAATTATAATATAAACTAAAAGTAATTAACTAAATTAAAAAATTAAATAAGTTTTGATTCTGTAAAATATTAATTTGAATAAGGCATTCATATAAATTTGTTTATACAGTCAACTTTTATAAATACATACGATTTTTTTTGGTCCTTCGCTGAATACAATTATCCCAACGAATACGATTATTCTCTGGAGGACCAGTTGGCGAAATGCTGGACGGCCTGTTATTAGGTGGACAGGCCTAGGAGGGTTGAGGGAAGGCGTTGGGTACACAGCGCGGTGAACTGGTCGTACTGGGAGTTTAGGGGAGAGGTTTATTTTCTGCAGTGGATGTCAACAGGCTGAAAAGTATAAATTAAAACGTACGATGAATACGATTATAGTTTTGTGTATACAAAACGTCAAGTTACATAAACAAAGTAACAAATTTGTATTTTTATTTATTTATTGACACCCTTTTATTTATTTATATATTGCGCATATATTGAATAGTGATAGGCTAATTCTAATTAATTTGCTTTATTTGTTTTAAATATTGTAGTATTGTTTGATGATGATGCATAACATCTACCCTCTCACCGCCTACAACCTAAAAACCCTAATAAAAGACCGGCTTAGGAACACGCCTGATGCAGTATTAGAGGTGCTTTTGAGACCCACGATGTAAATACACTTTACTCATTCACTCACTCCCTCATTCACTCTCTCACACATTTACACCACACACTTACTCATGCACTTAGGTGTGATGATAACGGTTCAAAAAATAAAAGCAAAAAGGAAACGGTTCAAAAAAATAGGTTAAATAATGTCATTATTTTAAGTAATTAAGTTTGTTTATGGAAGAGCTGGGTACCCTAACACAGGTATGTTTTACTTAAAAGGATTTCCAAATCTTACACTTTGAAAAGAAAATGTACTTAAAATGAATAAAGACTTTTTATTATTATTATTATGATTTGCTTTTTTTAAAGAGTACCGAAAGTTTTTTACGCCGGCTTTCTCTCTCGCCCTCTGTATTCTTTGCCGATGAATAGAGATGCTTACAGGTTCGAATTTAATGACGTGGAATAAGTGATACCTTGATGATCTTATGTTCCAAAATAAACGTATTTTATTTTTTATGCCGAACGTTCATGTTTGATCTTGCGCTCTAGCTACAACTGGTAGACCTAAATAAACATGATACAAAATTAGTTCGAAAAGCAATTAAGTTATAGTTTTAAAATCGTATTAGCTGAAGCGAGTAATATTCGTAGATACCATAATTTTACATTAAGGCCAATTTATAATACACTTTAGAATCCAGTTCCTATGAAATAAAAAAAAAACAAAAATAAATGAATGAATACATTATACTCATAAAAGCTTTTGAATCCATTTTCAACTCAAAAGCTCAAATCAAAGCACTGGACTGCTTGGCATGCCCAATTTTTTTCTTTTAGACGAATGGACTCCTGACCCTAGCCCTTGGGCTTCTTGGAGCATAGAAACTACAAGGTGTTCCAGTGGTTATTACATACAAATAATAAACTATATAGATTATTAGTAAGGGTTTATTTATTACTTAATGCCTATATTTCTGTTCCATAATGTTACAGTCGCCGTCATATAGAACGGGAGGAAAACGGGCAGAAGGCTCTTGTGAGGATAAGTGAAATTGACACTCAATGTCAGACGGTTTGCGAGTGCGTTGCCGGCCTTTTAAGAATTCGGCAACATTTTAGTGGGCAGCTGGTGGAATTTATTTATTTTTTTAGAGTGTAGAGATTACAGAAGTGTCTATGCCAAAAAAGTGATCAGTATTTTCTTTTTTGTTCTAGGTCCATACCTAAGATTTAAAATCAACACTTTGTACCATTATGTCACCATTATGTCAAATACGTTTGTGTCATACTCGTATGTGAGTTCTTTCCAAGATTGACATTCACCGCACAAATGTAAAACTCAACGCTTTAACCACTGCACTAAACGGAATTATAATTTACTAAAATAAATAATTGCATAGAATATCAAGGGGTGTAATTTTGCTTAAGTGCAGCAGAATTAGACTGTATAAATATGCAAAGAGAATTGGAAAATTATCAAGTGCGGCGTACGTAACTCAAATTACAAGGTATTACGTGGCTTTGCATGTAATTGCTATTACTGGAACATTTAAAATTGTACATGGACATTACTGCATTTAAAAATAAAAATAGGGTGATTGTTTAATGGGTTTTAAATACAGATTGTTCAATTATGGAACAAAATATAAAATTACAAGACATTTAAAAATAAAACGTAAAAATGAGAGTAAACAAAAAATCATTCCAAAAAAACACAAATAGTCAAAACAATAACAAAAAGCAATTTTTCAATTAAAGTACATAATTTCAGTAGATGGAAGGAGGCTCACCTGATGCTAAGTTACACCGCCGCCCATCGCACTGCCAGACCTCACACTGCAGAGAAGCTCGCAAGCGCGCTGCCGGCCTTTCGAGAATTGGTACGCTCTATTCTTGAAAGACCCTATGTCAAATTGGTTCGGAAACGAACGAACGAACGTGGAATGAACGAAGTTGAAGTATTCTTCATTTTAATTCATTTTGGTACCGTATACACAAATCACTCACCATATCATATATACACATATCAGAAGAACTCGGAGAAGCGACCACCTCAAATGGTTGCAACACCACGTTTTGCTTTCTACCAAAACCTCAGATGTATGCAAATCGCCATCTTAAGTAATTTACTAAACATCAAACGAGCGCCTACATACATTAACAAAGGAAATAATTTGAAGACATGATAAAATAATATGAATTTTTCCTGAATGCTTTTCTTGACCCACAGCTATTGTTGCGATACAATATTGTCAACAATAAATTCATCTTGAAAGTACTTGGATAAGCCTGTTAACAGATTTCCTCGGCTTATTCTATTATTAAGATTAATTTTCTATTCACTCATCTTTGACTTAAGCTGTGTTGGTCTAATGGCCTGAGTGGGCGACCCTGAGGTCTTGACTTCGCATTACACAGGCAATAATGGACTTTCTCTATGCTATGTGCACAATTAACACTCATATAGTGAAGGAAAATATCGTTTCGATCGCATCTCTGATACTTAAATATATACAGCTTATCTAAGACACAGAAGTCGGAATCTATTTAATAACTTTGCTTACTTGTCTCTAAATCACAGAGTTAATTGAATCTCTAGACAGTTAATTAAATATCGATATTCAATCAAGTCGCTAGCGTTTTGATTCAAAGCAGCGTCAAAAACGTTTAAGTATCTGTCAGATCGAAAGCCAGCGTGTTAATTAATAATGTTAAACAAGATGGCGGTCACAACAACAGCTGATTACTTTTAGAGTCTTTCTTTTGGCAAAATGGGGTTTGGTGAAATTGTAAGCACGTTGTCGACTCCGCCATGATTATTTCATTTGTTATTGTTATTTCGGTGTGATTGTGAAGAACTAAGAGCTTGGAAAATTCGTGTTTCGTTTTATTGTAGGTAAATGGTTAGGTTAGCTTAGATTAGTCTAAACTAACTCTAAAATTAGTCTTGTTGCCTAGGAACGTTTAGGAAACTTGTTGAACGTTTCGTTTGTCTTTAGCGATTTGACTAAATATCGATATTTAATTAACTGTCTAAAGATTCTATTTACTCTCTGATTCAACAACTTTACTGCGACATATATGCCACTGGACTTCTATCTATAATAGTATGACTTACAAACTTTTATTTTATAAACACTTCGTTGCATGTACACATTGTACACTCATATAATACAATAGTCATAATTCAATAAAAAAGAGGTCAACTGGCGGCCACAACACACTTTTTAGTTTTGCTAGAATCCAAAGATATAAAATGGATAGTAGTATGAGATCAGTTTTTTTTATTTACGTCTCTGAGCAATGTCTTTTGTAAAGATAAGAGAATGTTGCTGTCAAACGAGCGAGTCTAACTCGAAGGCAGCTTTACGTCAATGGATTTTAGGTTCTGTGTGCACTAGTTAGTAATTAGCACTTCTTTATATGGTGATGAAAAGCTTTACAGGCACGGCCTCTATAAGTTCTAAAGCGATAACTTCAAAATTAAGCTCCTGTTACACGCAATCCAACGGTGGGGAAACTGTATTTAAATTCAACAAAAGCATAGTTTAACACAATCGTCTTCGCCGCTATGTATACGTACAAATAAATTGAAAGCTGGTCACGTACATCTAAATAAAAGGTCATTAAATCTGAGCCAGAAATTACTTCACAATTCCCCTCCCCCCCATGTCTAAAGATCCATCTTTATACAGAAAAAATATCTTAGTGGTTCAGGACGCCAATTTGGTTAATGTCTTTTATACAAAAATATTCAATTATCACACAAATTTATTTAACGTATCCTGGAGTTTTTAACTGTATATTCGATCGTATTATCCGAACTGATGGCGTCATACCCGCGTAAATAATGAACGTATATTATTAACGAAGAACTAACGAAGAAAATATTAACCTAAAAACAATCAGTCAGGGGTTAAGTTTAGTGGTGGTTATTCGTTATGTGTTAAATGACACTTTTTGTTTGAAGCTGAGTGGCAACTCGCTTTATTTGTTTAAAACGTGAGCTTATAACTAATATAAAACAAGAGGTTGCGACGATGGATTAACAAAAAAGGAACTTGATTTATTTAAGGCTTCTTAAAATCTAAGTGGCATATTATTACCTATAAAGAATATAAGTGTAGCATACTTATTGGACATTATCGGAAACGAGAATGTTATATTACAATAATTTATGAGTGTGGGAAAAACTATGATTATGTGTGCGATGATTAAATACTAAAATATATATGAAATTTAAATAAAGTTAACATAACTCAAGTTTTAATTTAATTACAAATAAAGCTATAAATTCTAATCTAAGCTCTGGAGCATATGAAGATATAGGGTGCGATGTTTATGATGCAAGCCGAACAATAATTCGCCTCACATTGTTCCGTAGCACGCAACAAGTACTAGCGATAAACATTCTGAGTTACGATCACTTTGTTTTGCAACGACGATTTTTTAGAACCTGGCAGATAAAACTAGATTTCAAAATATAGCAAGTCCCTTTTGAAAGAGCCAAGATTAATCTCAATTGTAAAATAAAAAACATTTAACAATTTTCCATAAGTCGATATTTTTCGATAAATTAAAGTAAGAAAACAAAATTAATTTTTAAATGTATAAAAATATTACTGAATTACGTATCATTATTAAACACTAAGTATTTGGAAACCTTGGTAAACTAACCTGTTCAAAGATTATTTATTTTATCTAATCGTTCTCATTGGGATACAAAGCAATCAATTATCATACAGCCGTGACTTAGGGACGTCATTATGATAAATTTATTATAGTACTTTCATCCACAGGCAATAATCCGGAAAGGGTAGTTCTTAATATCTTTCCCGAAATTCTATCCCAAGAGGCTGAAATCCTATTTCAAAGAAAAAAGAAAGGTTAGTCAAAAATCCACTGGAACTGGTGACCCGCACAAGATTTTGTATCTCATTATTATACTAAGGAAACAGTTTATATGTGTATGTTTCAGATTCCGATTCTACAGCGTATGGAATAAGGCTCAAAATAATAAAGCAAAACGTTGTTATAGATTAATTAACGGGTCTCATTAGAGTTTATACAAGGTAATTGGACGGATACATAATTCATATTCACACGAAAACTAATGAAGCCGCTATAGTAATAATACGGAGTCCCTTGCGGTGTCATCAGGGACCGGCGACCCCATGGGCCTCTCCTCTTAGATATTTCATATGTCAAATAAATCTAAAAAGAGAGTCAAGATCAAATCAAGATCAAGAATAGATCAAGCTGCTCGTAATACGACTGGACGTCTACGATTCAAACGTATTCAACGTGATCTATGCTCTACGGTCAAGTGGACGGAGCTGGTACTGGGAGACCAAGTCTTGCTGAGGACGCCAAGCTTCATAGAGTCTAAATTAGCCTTCTTCTCTAATTGACCGCAAAACTGAACGTTATTCGACATGTCAACGCCCATTTATCCGATGCTATGGCGTAATGGATAGTGTCTTCAAAGAGAGGAGTAGCTACAAAGGGTTATTTGTTTTTGCGGATAACGAGTAAACACGTGTTTTCTCTTCTTGGGAAACTTATTCTTTCTTTTATTAGACTAGATTAAGTCCATCTAGATCCAACACTCCCCGTAGCAGAGTATCAACTTCAGATAAGTTTGTGTCAATACTGATCGAGCACTTCCCGAGAAATACCTACACCGCTGGTGTATAAAGTTTGCCCAGTGCTATCGTATGCGCAAAATCGATCGCACGAGCAACGTGTGTTTCTATTTTGAAATTGTTGAATCATACGCCTATTGAGATCCCAACGTTCCCAGATTTGAGATTGGAACATGCTCCGACAATGATCCTTCGATCCGGAATTGACATGTCGTCAATGTATGATTTTAATACCATAACTCGTTAACGGGTAAAATGCAAGTCCCGTATCTCTTCTATCATAGAAAGACTCATAATATCATCTAAAATTTATATCATGTTCGAATTTCATCAATAAATCGCGAAAAAAATACTCGATATAGGTACTCTGTATTAATGTCCTATTTAAATGCATGCGATTTTTGCACAATTCACAGAAATGGCAAGTATTGGTTTTTAATAATTGTAGATGCTATTTAGGATTTCTGTGAAATATTTAAAAGTGGATTTAGTAGCAGCTACTAATTTGGATATCAATAAACCTTTTAACTTAGAAAATTATATTTGTTAGGTAACTTAATTTTTAAGATGTGGTTAATAACAGTGTCAGTAAATAAATAATTATTATTATAATAAAATCAGATTAATAAATTGAACGTATTATGGATTTGGCAGTTTTGGATTAGTTGTTAGCTTTCCACCAATGGAATTTTCTTTTAAGTGCGTATAAGTTTTAAGTGTGTAAGTGCACTTGCGCGTTCGGTGAACAAAAACATTGTGACTGCATATTAAGATTGGGTACGGTCTTTACTTGAAGGACCCTAAGTCAATTTGTTCGGAAACACTTCAGTAGGTAATTAGTTCCACATACGGGTGTTGCGTGGCAAAAACTGCCTTAAGAATCGTTCAGAAGTCGAACGCCGAACGTTCAAGTGATACGGATGCTATTTTTTATTCGGCCTTGAAGGTCAAAGATAAAACTCAGATGCAGGTATTAAAAAAAAATAGATACAGAAGACTAAGATCCGGACCTGAATGGTTGTAGTGCCACTGTTTTGACGTGACAACGTCTTATAATTCGATGGAGCCGGCTGCACGGCGTTACCCCGCTCTTAAAGCATGCGGCCTAACCTCGTTCTGATGCGTTCCTTATAAGGCTTGAAGTGCAAGCGAGAGGACAGAACCAGCGACAAAGAGGCACAATCGGTCACCGCGTTCGGCAGCGTTCATTGTTAATGAAAGTGTCTATAAATACTGATACAACCTCAAAAGATAACACAATCAGCTACTTAAAACAGCATACAAATTTGTATCAAAGTCATTGTCAAAGTAAAAAATATAGGCAACATAATATATTTATTTATTTCGTAATCCTACAGCTAACATAAATTATATTATATAATTACAAACAAATACACTGAAAATATAGCCAAAGATGATATACATGATACATTTTACTACAAAAAGATTTACAAAAGGGAACAAACAAACAAAAAGTATTTAATATATTATCTAATTGTGATTCAATTTATTTAACTAAGCCTAATTTGGTTGTGTTGCGTGATGGTGTAAAAGTGTGAGTATGTACGTGGCTATAATGCACACTTATGAACGTCAAAATAAGAAATATACATTAAATGCTCCTAATTTCAAGTTAACAGCCAGTTCCTAAATCAAGAGCGAAGAACGAAAGAGAGGAACTGACAATAAACTCTTTATAATCGCCATAATATTTTGTTTTACACAACGTTTGTAAGGAGCTGCGACCATTACACCATGTTCCTCCTATTCATGATTTGAACTTGTGAAAAACTTTTTGTCTGGATAATTTAAAATGAACATGTTCTTGCGTAAACCAAAGACATATATGGTTTAGTATGACAAGCAATCCGTAAGCATTGCAAATATTTGTGTATGCTTTCTGTATACACAAATGTGTATACTGCATAAACTTATATAAGCACGTTTTAAATTCGGTAAAATGTATGAGACTAACAGACTTATATAACATCCATATTGTAATATAAAGATACACCTGTCAAACAAACACGTTCTATTTATAATGCAATCGCTGTGAAACGTTGACATGCGGTTGTCGTGATTATTATATTCGGTATGCTTGCAGTTAAGGCACAGTTTATATTGTAAAAGTAAATAAAGTATCTCAAAACTGTCAGTTTTAATTATAACCTACCCAAATGTCATATGTTACTTTGAAATTGTATTGGAACTTCGTAAAAATGTAAGTTATTATCAAATTGAAATCCATAACTGCTGAAAAAATGTATTATTGCTATAATGAATTGGTCGAAGTCTATCGAAGATAAACCATCTAAAAGTAATATGACAGCACTTCACGCTGATCTATACATAATTGACAACATTATAAATTATAGCTTTATTCAACTCCTTTTTTTAATAAAATGTAAAATTTTTTTTAACAAAAATGAGAAAGAAAACATAGAACCTTCAAAAACTATATTAATTATTATATAATATTAATTAGTTAAAACCTCTTGATGGCGTACACCAAAAGTGAGACATAATTTGAAGAGATCAAAGTGACAGATAATGAGCGGATGAACGGGATGAATTAGTATTCATCCGCTCATTCCTGTATCCAAATAGAAAAAACTGTTGACGATAATTGATACACTTTTATACAACGAAATTAGTTAGTGTGTACTGTTTTCTTAAAACATAATTAACATTTCCTTCTTTTAGATACAACAGTGTCACAAAAAAACGACCTTAATACAACATCAACGAGTACCTAGTGTTCAATGGCATAAAGTGAATACTTCGCCTTAACTGGTGTCATACTGTCTGCAAAACAAATAACAAGAATGTAGGGAGTTTGAGCACCCAGGCATTATATATATACTTTCTTTTTACACTTTCCTTTTCATTAAGAGCAATATGGGGCAGTTGTCACCTGAAAACTTTTGTCATAAGATTTTCTCTGCCAGCTAGAATCAATACTGACTTTAAACTTTATAGTTAAACTGCACTAAAGTCCCATTTTTAACCAAATTATTTATCTACTGCCCCAATTGACGGAAACAAGTGTTTGATGGAGTTAAATTGAATTTCGAATGTAAACACAAAAGAACGACTGAAATTAACGTAAACTCATTAATGTTTTGCTGTGAAGATTCATTTGAAATTGCAGAATAAATTATTATAACCCCATCTGTATACAAGTAAAGTCGTTATTATCTATATTTATTATTATTTACTCTACTCCTCTGCCATCGTGTCCAGGGACTTTTGCTATTCACAAATTAAAAAACCTCTTAAAAAGCCGGCAACGCACTAGCAAGCCATCTGGCAATGTAAGTGTTATTTGACCCCGATAATAAAAATTACACCCAATGCGCTACTACCATCTGAAACTTTTCGCCAATTTCTTCGGTTTATTATGTAATTAATTGTTTGAAAATGATACAGATAACATTTTTATGTAAGGCAATCGATAGAAAGATCATTATCGTTTATATACATCCGCAAACTATATATAAAAAAAATGTGTGGCATTCGAGGACTGCCGCGGTAAATTTATTGCATAGCATTTTTTATCAACTTATGCAATTGCGATAATTTTTTCATATATGCAGTATTATTTTTCTTTTAAATCAATCTACTACTCTACCAGACTCAAAATAACACGCCTATATACTCTCTTACTCTAACGTACCGGCTGCACCGGCCGCTCTTACGCTACGTCACCGAACTCGTCAGAGAGACGTAAATACGCAGTATGCATTCTGCCCCACTCTAACGCACCTGCGCTACGACACCGATCATTCCAGACCAATGTGAGACGCAGTATGCGTTTTGTCCCGCTCTAACGGGATATTACGTCATCGTGTGTTAGGTTATTTTCGTTACAGAATTTCTTGATTCGGTCACCACGCTCAGAGCCCACGATAAAATCTATGCAATAGCTTAATAAAAATTCAATTTCAAAAAAGGAATATACAAATACAAAAATTAAAAGTGAACACAATAAAATAATGACTTCATTATAAAATATATCATTACACTCGTATCCGCTATTCGCATACAAAATAATTGAACCAACAAATTAAAGTGTGTTTAATTTTCACTCAGCAATCATTACGAATTTATTAAAAGCCGATATTAAAATGAAATTAGTGGGATTGAGGGATCAAAATTTTATTATTTGACACGGAGCTACAAAATAAACATGTATTTGTATTTTCTTTCGCTTTTCGTTTTGGTGAATTGTGATTTTGGTCCAAAAAATCTTAATAATTACGTTAGTATTATTGTTAAATATTCATATAATGACTTCGTGAATGAAGATTTAACTTATTATTACTTATTCAAAGATCGGACATCATTTGAAAAAAAAAATTAATGGCACCTAGCAAATCGTTTGTGTTCTGTTTAACCGTTAAGTCAACTTTAATGTTCAGGTCGTGCCTTCGAACCCTGTCAACATAAATCGATTTCCCTTTCTATACGCACAATTAAAACTTTCCCGTAACGTGTTGACTTATCTCGTAAACCCTTTCCGACTTCATAAACATACTATGACAGTTGAAAATGCTTAATATTAGTCCTGGCTAGATGGTCATCTAAAAGAAACCCAAAAAAAAATATTTTCAGGGTCCGTACGTAGTGGAATGGAATACATTTGATAAATGCAAAGGTCCGAAATTGAAGAATGTTACTACTTACGAAAACCGACTGTTTTTGAATGAAGATAATCAATACATTGGCCAGTTAAATTTTACTTTCCTTGAAGAGGCGTCTATTGATGAGGTAATTTTTAACTTGCTTCAGCAGTATATATATACTAACATTAGTAAATACATTAATGTATATGTGGTTCTCTCTCTCGTGATTGTTAGCGATGCCGATATGGACAAATGTTCAAAAATTAGACGTAACGTGAACTATGTTCAATATATATTGTAATATGTTAAAATACAATACATTTGTGACGTAGGAGAATCAGATTTCGCGCTGAGTCGCATCTCAACGCTAAATCTTATCATAAAAAAATATAACGCATTGAAACCATAGGTTTTAAATTATATTTAAAACTAAATATCAAAACTTTTGGGATCTCGATTACCTAAACTTCCCTTTATTATTTAATTGATAAGCAAGAATGATTAATAAATTGTTTTTTTTTTTTTTTAATATTTTCTACGCAATTCGCCGACTATATAGTCGTCGGAATAATAAATAATAAATTGTTCTTAAGAAACACTGCAAACTTTTAAAATTTGTTTTGATTCATAAATGAATGAATAATTATTATTACTATTTAGGTTAAGAATATTGTACATAATGTATTTGATTAAACTGATTGTAAAAAACTCTTTGACATTAATTACTTTGATTTACAATTTTGACAGATAAAAATGTACGTGTACACATTGAAAGAGACTGGAAAAGTGCTGCAGTGGAATTATAATATCAACAAGCCATGTCAGCATTATATGTTTGCTGTTTTGTTAGAAACTCATCTGGGCACGAAAAATTGTTTAGCAAAAAAGGTAATTGTATGCTTTATTTTACGTGCCTTTAAGGCCGGTTTTTCTTTAATATCACTGCAAAATATGTACAGCGTCTCACAGACATAGTTTATTTTTGATTTAAATGACATACGAATATACCTCTTCCATTTTTATTTCCATTCTTTACTATAAATTCGTATAGATAAATACAGCTCTTACACCTAAAAAATATAAAATTTCTGATGGGTGTCAACTGAACAAGATGAATCGATGATTGTAATTTTGCTCAATTTAATTGTATAAGAAATATAGTCGTGTGAATTCTTGATCAAGTGCTATACAATTAAGTGTTTACTTATCCGTAAGATTAGGGTTGTCTGGAAGAGATTATTTATCACTACACACAATTTACACATTATAATGAGTACCCGAAAAAAAAATGTATGCGTACTAATGTATACACGTAAGAAGTGAAACTGCTTTATGACCTTATTTTTCGAAAAATATTCAACTATATGCAAGTTTACAGATATGCAAGTTAACGATGCATGATACGCTAAAAATGGTTCGGGCGATATTGTAGAGCACAAAGAAAGCTACAAAAAGTGTCCTACAAAAATTTTCGAAATCTCATCGGATAGCCGAGTTATTGCCGAGAAACAAATTTTACCCCTTTTTTCAACATGGTGGCGAAAGCTCCTAGGAAAGCTTGGTCGACAATCTCAAGTTAAGCTTTTCTAGGTATCCCCTACAACATATTAAAAAATTAGAAGCGCAAATTCATTTTCTTTTTTGAATGTATGTAATGACTGGACTAAGAAATTGATTAAATAAAGTTAAATTAGATAAAGATTAACAAAAGGCATTTATTATCACACATGAATACAAATAATACAATTATTTCATTTCACCTTATTACTACTAAGATGCTTACAGAATTTCATTAATTGTAATATAATTATTTCTATTATTGTTATCGATATTATATATTTTTGTTAATAATGGCTTCACATCTCTTCGAATCAACCGTGGTAGGGACAAGAAAAAAATGTAACGGTAATTTTTTTTACAACGCCGATAATGATGTTTCATTTCAAAAATAAAATTGGTGATATGGAGCAATGCATTGCACCTAGTCGTTTTAAGGCATAAATTATTTTCTGCATTGCTCCTATCCCTAGTTACTTCTTCACTACATAGTATAAAACAAAGTCGCTTTCTCTGTCCCTATGTCCCTTTGTATGCTTAAGTCTTTGAAACTACGCAACGGATTTTGATGCGGTTACGCTACACAACGGTTTTTTTAATAGATAGAGTGGAACGTTTCAAGAGGAACGTTTACATGTATAATAATATCCATTAAATAGTGGAGAAGTACTGTTATTTTTGAGGTGTCTAATGTGATGTCGTAAATAATTACATTTTTTCCGCTTACATTGCAAACGCAGGCTGAACCCTACGAGTTTTATCAAAATAATGTACTAAGTATTGTACACATTGAAAAGGTCTACAGAAAAGTTCGTGATGGTATATGTCTATCTCTTATGGATAACCCACAATAACATTTTTTTTGTCATTTACTTTTTACGACAAATAATGGCTAATTTTCGAAACGATTTTAACCAATACAGCATTAATCCTTAACCAATTAATAATAATAATCTTTATTTCTTCTCTCACATATACATACAAGGTTACAATGATTAAAACTAAGATTTTGGAACATAAGATCATCTAGGTATCACTTATTCCACGTCAATCAATTCGAACCTGTAGGCATCCCTATTCATCGGCAAAGAAGACAGAGGGTGTAGGCCGAGAGAAAAAGCCGGCGTAAAAAACTCTCGGTACTCTTTTAAAAAAGCAAATCATCAAACAATATTTAAAAATGTATGTGAGAGACTGGTCTCTGTAACAGGAGACCTGGGTGACAGATAGCCAGCCTCTCCACCACTGGACCGAAACACGAACAATAGGTCATTGTATAATATACATTGTATATATACAATAGAAGAAAAAAGTAAACGCTAAAAGAAAAACACTGCAAACAGAGATGTAAAATTAAATTTGGTGTGTGTGTGCGCATGCGCTTGTTGTGTCTCTATGTGTATGTGTGTGCGTGTGTGTTACACACACACACGCATGTGTGGGTGATTTGGTGTTTTACAGAGTAACAGTTAATAAATCTTCTGTTTCATCATAACTCAACGTCTTCAGCCAAGTAGTAACCGTTTTTTTACATTCATATTTTGATAGAGGATAAATGTTAATTTTTCCATTTAATTTATTATATAGATAACAGCCTAGGAAACCAAAGAATCTCGGCGAGAAAGAAGTTGTCCATTGTGTAATAGGACAGCAAACTTTATGTTTAATTTAATTAAATACCTTGTAGACATTGTTCATTTAATATAGATCGAACGCGTATATTATCGGAGCTTTCCAGCGACGGAAATAACAATACATAAAAAAAACCTGCTTTTCATCAGCATTGCACCCGTGCGAAGCTGGGGCGGGTCACTAGTACATAATAAAATTGTTTTAAACAATTTTCAACTGAATAACCAGTATTTCAAAAATAAAATCCAAAAATGTTTTAATAATATTTCAGCAAATGTACTACACAGATATGAATCTATCGGTTCTGATGACGAAGTATATAGGAAAGCAGTTTTTCTACGGCGAATATTTATTTAAGGTTGTATTAAATTCCAAGAAAGGTAATATTATGTGTATGTACTTTGACCCAAAGTTTAAGAAAAAAGACGCCAAAGAATAACATTTTTTGCTATATTTTAAATGGAGTTTTGTTTCTTTCTTATATGTGTTTAATTGAGATTGTTTAAAGATTACCAGATTGTTTAAAGATTACCAGACGATGTGGTATTGTCATCGACTTTTTTAAATATTCTTAATAAATTGTACTGGGTTAAATAGATTACATAATGAAATTGGTTTTATTTCGTACAAGTTTTTCCTTATACATACAATATTTTAAAAAAAAAGAGTGTGTGTGTACTTACGTACACGCGTTAGAAGTTATACTTGTTTAGCGTATCGAAAAAAAACAACTAAAGAGTATTGATTAACGATAAATATTAAAATTAATCAACAATATTTAATTAGTAAATACTATTACCGTCGTAGGTATATGACAATGATTTAAAAACACCAAAAAAATATTTATTTATTCACACTGTTTAATTGTACTGTTACGAAACACGAGTTCTAAATATAAAATTAATAGAATATACCACTTGAACATAGTTATCGATTTTCATACCACCTAGACCTAACTTCATTCTGTTAATTTTTTGTAACGGTGCGCGCGCATCGTAAAATTTCACTCTCATAAATTTTTCATAACGCGCCTAAAGAAGTATAACTTCAAAAATTAAGTCCGTTTGCCGATCTCGACAAAGGCCTCCTCTAGACTCTTTTACCCTTGCTCACTCCACTTGCCTCGAACCAGTTTTTATCGTCTTCCCTCTTCTTATCCTTATCTCTTATACTGTCTACTGGCTTTTGGATACCAACATTATTATAGTTTTGGTGTTCCCACCCATCTTGTCCTTGTCGATACTCTTTGAATCGTCTACAATCTTTATTATTTCCCCAATGCAATTATTTCTCATGATATCTCTTTTGTAGGGCAGTGTTGGCCTAGTGGCTTCAGCGTGCGACTCTCATACCTGAGGTCGTAGGTTCGATCCCCGGCTGTGCACCTATGGACTTTGTTTCACTAAAACTGTATGTATATAATACCTATATATAAAAAAAACGTATATCAAGTAATTCTTCAGCTAACATTAATTAATATTACAAAAACAATAATAAAAATAACTACCAAAATATATTATTACTAATATATGTATATATATATAATGAGTATAAGTCAAATCAAATTGTTTTAAAGCAGCGGTGTGAACGTAATAAAGCTTTCCTGGCAAATTAAATGTCTTAACTGTGAATTCAAAGATGGTAAACAATTGTTAGCTTGTCACACTACCAGTAATATGCTTAATTTGATTTAATTTTTATTATCTTTAATTACAGAGATTAACAAATTAAATCGTGAAACGGAAACGTTAAACTAAATAATTAGACAGATACAGATCTTGTACTTAAGAAAATATTACTAAGCACAAAGAAATAGTCTTCTATGATGTACGTACAATACTGGGTCTGATTTTGTTACGTTTACTGAACAAACGAGATACTTTAAATAATAGAGCATATTACTTTCTATATTAACCACTTATGCACAAAAAAAATTATAAAATGTTAAACACTTTTAATGCTTAATAACGTGTTTAGTTATAACTTTGCTACATTCCAGGAAATAATGTACACTGGACATGTAGCACTTTTAATTGTGATTGAACATTTAATAAAGAATTTTTGAAATTAAATTTATATAAGGCTTAATAGGTACTTAGTGAGACGAGAGCAAATTAAATTCTTTGGTCTTACTAAGTTGATTGTTTGCTGAGAAACTCTAAATTTTCTCAGAATAACTCTTGGCTTCCAGAGTATTAGTAAATAATTCTGTGAAAAAACTGTTCATAAAGATTAATACTCAAAATACTTATCGTTTTATTCAGTATAAATTTATCAATACTTTATAAAATTCTTAAAAATATGCTTTATACGATCCATCAAAGTCAATTAATGCTTTATTATATTCTTAGTAAAATGCTCAATATAAATGAAATAATTCTCAGAATTATAGAGCTCAAACAAATGGCTTACGACAATTTTTGCTTGATGCTGCTTCGAGTTGATATCCACCAAAATTTTTCGACGGATATGAGAACATTAAAATGCTCTCCTTTGCAATTAAGCCGTAGATACACTAGCATAATGTTTCTAAGACGCTAATTGCCTGGAAAATCGAAGAAAAAAATGTAAAAGACATCTCTCTTATACTCTGAAGAAGGCTGAAAAGAAGGCCGATGACTGGCCATGCGTCATACTCGTGAACGGGTGCTACTTGTTGTGACTGGTCGTACTTGAATTAGTATATGCGTGATATTTGTTGTTTATACTACGTATTTTCACCATGCCTCCTGCTGATAAAGGACAAATCTTTGTTTTTAATTTAATTTATTATTCTTTATTACTCGATATGTCATATGGAACGTGGTGTAATGGTTGCAGCTCCTTACAAACATTGTATAAAAAAACTTGGCGATTAAAAAGAGTGGCGGAGAGTTTATTGCCAGTTCTTCTATTCCGTTCTACGCCCTTGATTTAAGAACTGGCAGTAAATGTAAAATTAGAATCATTTAATATTAACAAGCTTAAATTAAACCTAAGAAATAACATAATACATCAAAATATACCTAATAACTAACCTTAAAATTTAATTATTAAAATTAATATTTAATATTTCTTTTTTTTTTGACGTTCATAAGTGTAAATTATGTTACCTATATGAATAAATGGTTTTTGACTTTGACTTTGAAGGAAGCTCCAAGAAGGAAAGGCGGGAAGGAGTAACCCAGACCATTTCTGTAATCACCACGCTTATAAACTAAGAAAGCCTGAGAATTCCTGGATTTAAAGAGGAATAAGAATTTGTTTATGATTTAAAACATAGTAGATTTTTATCACCATGAATGCTGAATCCACATGAATGCTGAATTTCACCAACATCGCCTTTATGGCTGGAAACCTTCCACGGTCCGTTTTAGAAGGCATTTTCTTTTGCGAACTAGCGAACTGTGGAATCGACTACCGGCGGGGGTCTTCCCTGGGAGATACGACCTTCAATAATTGAAAATACGAGCGTACTCCTCCCTTAAAGGACGGCAACACACCCACTAAAAATGGGTGTCTATGGGCTTCCATAGACTGGGCATTTCATAAAAAAAAATTAAAACTCATTCTATTATATATATCAATAAGCCTTTATTCTTGCACATAAAATTTACGTAAATGAAATTAAAATATAAATGTAATAAAATAGATATAATTACTTTGTTATTTAATTATTACTTAATTAATTAGGGCTACTAAACGAAGAAAAATACCTATACTAGATATATACATTTTTAAAAACCGACGCCAGATCTAGATACATCTTTAATTAATGAATGTTTCGCTGCAGAACGTGGTAATGCTTGGTATCACGTACTTCTACCAAGATATGTATTAATGTACACAGAAATGGTTCGGATGACCTGCAGCATCGGACATCGAGGCGGAATACGAAATTCTACCCGTAACACCTCGACGTCCGACGCACCACAACTGCGCTATGTTTAAGACAGGTTTTCGCGCACCACCAGTATGTGGAAACAGCTGCCCACGGCAAACCAATTTGACTTACGGTCCTTCAAGAAAATAACGTACCAATTCTTAAAAGGCCGGCAATGCACTTGCGAGCTCTCTGGCATTGGAGTGTGCATGGGTGGCGGTAGGTGAGGCTCCTGCCCATTATCCCACTTTTCTAAAAAGAAATATTACCAATACTGTATTTTTTTATTCTGATAAAATTCTTTGTATACCGGAATTCAAGTACCATATTAAATTTTTTTTTGCCTTACTAAACTAGTTAATCCACCACTCAAGTGACTTCCCGTTAAAATACATATTCAGGTGTTCACAGATGTTCACTTTGACGAATTACATGTCAACCATGCGGAAACCTTGGGGCTGTCTAAGCAGTGAATGCGAGGTATGGGCCTTTGATCTCAAAATGGTTAAAGTTTCATACGTGGGGTTATGTTAACTTTTATAATCGAACAATGTTCATTGAACTGTTGATATCGACTTTAATAAAAGTATCATTACATACGTCGTATAAAACAAATTAAAAATGGGTAAAAGTAATCTTTGAAATGTACATTTAACAGTGTGTTAAAGCCAATTCCAAGTATTTAAGGTATATAACACTAATTTTGTTCCAGGTAATTCTATATATTAGGTCTATTTGAATATAAGACAGTTCTAAATTGTTGTCAGTTTTGTTTGATCCTTCTTAATATATTATAAGTATTTTTTTGAGTTTCAGTCGTCTGGTATAATTCAACTGTTATAATTCTGGTAATATTACAACAAATCTGTATAGTATGAAAAGTTTTACTTAAGCGCTGATAATAAATAAAAATAGGTAAAAAAACTTTTTAAGTTGAACCGTTTAACTTAAAAAGTTTTTTTACCTATTTTTATTTTCTAGTTTTTAGTTTTTATTTCGCATTCTGTTTAATTTATTTAGTGCTTCATTATTGCAAGGTTTCTTGCCCGTTATTTATAGTATATTGTATTCTGCTTGTTGAGCCCTTTCATTTGATACCCATATTGATGGCATTGATAAAACCTACGTTACCCCCCTTTTGTAGCGGCTGCCATCTTGGATTTCAATTTTTTTTTTAATAGTATATTGCATTCTGCTTGTTGAGCCCTTTCATTTGATACCCATATTGATGGGATTAATAAAACATAAATTATCCGCCATTTTGTAGCGGCGGCCATCTTGAATTTATAATGATAATGAATAAACATAATTGTATTGTCATCAAAATCCAAAGTGTATACAAAATTTCAGATTAATCGGTTGACAGGAAGAGGGTGAAATTTGAATTACTAAATTTGACCCAAGAAAAAAGAATAAAACAAACGGGGTGAGCTAAATAAAACCGTTTAAAAAAAGCAAACCTTATAATCCCCTAGTTAAAAAAATAATTAAAGTGCACATCCATCTCTTTTCATCAATGCGTAATTATAATATGCGAGAGAAAGGGATAAGTATTTAATACTCATTTTGTTTTCATACATAAAGGTGTATGTGATTTTTTTTTATAGAACAGGAGGCAAACGGGCAGGAGGCTCACCTTATGAATACTGATTTGTATGATAGCACAAATATCGAGTTAAATTTAGAGATTTTTTGTTTAATTTAATTACAAAGTATGTAGTTTACATACCTGGTTATGAAGTTCATATCTACTGAACTTCGAACAAATCGAATAAAGGAATTTCGAAGTATTTGAACCGAGACACCGTTCAATGTAGTGTAAGAATTCGATGTCATAATCGACGCTGTGGCGCGTAACCAAATACGTAGATATATTGCTCTTTAAAACTCGATACGTAGGAAGTTATCGAAACATTTCATATCAGTGATTCGGAGTTCTTTGGTATATATAAAAAGCACAGGTTCTTATTTTATTTACAAAAGCTTACCGCACTCGGAACTCATACATTGGCATAAAAATAAAAATAAAACACAAGATTTAATGTGACAGGCACTTAACGGCAAACATAAGAGAGAATGAAATACATCGATTCATAAATTATAAAAAGTAAAGGAAAATTGATTTCAAAGTGACTTTAAATATTACCTCTTTGGTTCGGAATTCCAAATTCAATTTTTTACAGCTATTTACTCGTGCATTTTTCCGTTTATTTTTTGATGTGAAACATCTATAGCCGCACGTAAAACCGATTTCTGGCGTGGCGACGCATGCCGTGGCGACGCATCGCCACGCTATGTGATGGTATATACATACAATCTATATGCAGCAGTAAATTTTTGTATTTAATGAAAATAAATGTTTGTTCAATAAATAGTCATCGTTATCTGGAAAACAAAATCGTAATATTTTATTTTATCATTATGGCATATTTAGTTCCTATCACAATCTGTTCTTTTCTGCATATTACTTCACAGAATAATTTCGATGTTTTACATCTGCCAGACGTCCCGTGACGGCTCACATTTTTTTTCTTTGCGTCACTCTTTAACATGGAAAACATGAAGCATCACGATATTTACGAGTACGAGTTCGACCGTGGCACCAGTGCTGCAGAAATGGCTGGAAGGATTAAGAAATGCTCAATCTGGATATCAGTGAGTTTTGATGCCTAATTTGATGTTAATGGGATGCCTAGGGTATCTACATCTTCTCTTAATGTCCTATAACCCCTAGTGTCCCTCACTGTGGACGCCCTGTGCGTACGGCACACGTGAGTCTCCATCATTCGATCTTGAGCCTCGTATTTTACCTCGCTCCAAGTCTTATCTGCTATCTTTGCCTCATCTGCTACTGTACGGCGCTAGGTTGGCTTGGGACGCCCACGCTTTTTTTTGTGTATCTACATGGTACACGAAATTTAAATTTAGTAAAATGGTGTAGCAATGAATCTCATCAATAAACGTCTTAATCACAAACGATACATCGATAAATTTTCTACGATTCTCTTATTGATTAAAATTGTAGGGAACGAATAGAACTTCGTAGGAATTTAGCTAACCAATTTGAATAATGAAATTGGTTTGAATATAAATAACCAGACGGACCACACATACTTGCTTAATGTTATTAATTTTTAAATTAATCATTAAGTTAATTATTAAACTTTACCAGATAATTATCACGGCTGTCTAAATCGTAATCTTTTCCTACCTATTCTACTCATACAGACCAGTATCAGGAAGCTGCCATTTCCGTTTTCCAGCAGTTAAATAGTTTTCTTGACACTTCGCCGAAGAGTGATCTAGTTGTGATGCGTATGAGGGTAGTACATTGTAGTGTTGCCTTAGTGGCTTCAGCGTGTTACTCTCATCCCTAATGTCGTACCAATTGAATATCTATGAGCGCATTTAACTTTCGCTCGAACGGTGAAGGAAAACATAATGAAGAAACTGGCTTGCCGTACGGCCGGCAACGTACTCGCGAGCACTACCTCTGGCATTATGAGTGTTCATAAGACGAGGTATCCTTTAACATCAGATGAATCTACCCGTTTGGTTTATTAAAAAAGGACAAAAGGTCAACGGCGTGCGTCACTGACAGGAGTCCGATCACCTAGTTGCCAAAAGTCAAAAGATTTTATTTATATTTTATGAGGGTAGTATACTGTGATTTAAATATGTATGTTCTTATACGAATATTATATTTGTATAGTTTTTTTGCATATTTTATTAGAATAATTCTTATTTATTACACAACAACTGAATTCTACAACGAATTCAATAAGGTAATATTACTTAATCATTCATAGGTTTCTTTTTGATTTTCACTAAGCAGATATTTTACGTAGATTAAAATAATAACTCCTTGCCAAGAAATTATATCAAGATTAATCATACGTTTGTACAAACCACACGCCCTTGCAATAAAAGTAATGAAATGGTTATACTCTCCTCTTGCGTCCTTTGATCTTTGATTATTTCTATTAAATCGAGTTCCCGGAATATTAATAATTCAGAACCAAGTTGGTATGAACATGTGAAATATTTAATTCAAATACTGTTTCCATTATATTAGTCCTAGCCGTGTCTCTCAGTAAGAATGCGAATATTCGCATATTGGTTCGGTTTTGTCGATTATTTTTTAATTGATAAATGAGGATTTTTGTTTGTGGGATCACAAAATTGGCAAAATACACAAACTTCACGCGGAGATATTTTGGGTGGAAACTAGTAAAAGTATATATTTTCTTGAACAATTAAATTACTTTTAATTTAATTTATTAACGTTTGTCTCCATTTAAAACTTTAACAGATGAATTACATGTAATGTAGACCGTAGAAGAAAAACACTTTACAAAATTGACAAACTTTTCTATCAAATACAAAACTTGAAGTGTCAATGAGTACCTCTCGATCTTACCATGATTGCTGACAAAACCTGGAGGTGTTTATACAACATAGAAACCTTTAGGGTTGTTATTCGTTGTAGAAGCCAAGGCCAACACCTTCTGTCTTCTTTGCCGATGAGTAGGGATGCCAACAGGCTCGAATATAATGACGTGGAATAAGTGATACTCTTATGATCCTATGTTCCAAAATAAACGTATTTTATTTTTTTATTTTTAGAAGTTTGATTGTATTTTTAGGTAATAGTTTTGTATGTTATGGCCCGCAAGTGCGTTGCCAGCCTTTCAAAAATAAAATATTAAAAAAAAATAACGTAAAAAAAAAGAACATAATATAAAGAAGTATAACCATATCGATATTGTTAATCGGCTATATTCTCACATACTAACTGTTTATATATTGTCTACAAGTCTTCGTCAACCGCTGTTGTAGCTATATTCTTGTTGTCTACTGACCCCCGAAAATCTCCACAATGTTACTGTGGAAGCCGAGCCAGAACCCTGATTAGTCAGCAGATCCAGCAACATAGTGACTTGAAACCGGAAGCAGGACCGACTCAAACCTGGCAACGGATAGTTGCAGATGAGATGAAGTGAGCAGAAAGACTTGGAGCGAGGGGAAATGCCATGGTCGCCTCTGGCCCACCCAGGGTTTTTTTAATTACTGAAACTTTTTGTTACGCACTGAAGTGTTTCTGAACCAATTTGATTTAGGGTTCTTTAAGAAAAGAGTGTACACAGTGTAGATGTGATATTAAAAGGCCGGCAACTCACTCGCGAGCCCAATGGCGTTGAGAGTGTCCATGGCCGTCGGTATCACTTAACATCATGTGAATTTAAATCCAATACTTTAATTTAGATTTAAATATTTTAGTCGTAAAACTTTTCGACATACTTTGCGGGTAGGCTATCGCGTTCCATTTCTGAAACTAGAATTTGGCAAGCGACTTACTTAAACTCAGCGTCTTAACTTTTACAGCTTTTCAATATTTGATATTTGCAACTTATCTTGTGCTTGAGACTTCGAAAGAAATTAGACAGAGTTACCTCAAGTATATGTTATATTTACTGAGCCATCTTCTAAGTAAGGCTAAGTTACGTTTCTTAACGAGAGAATTTCACTGTAACGTCACCGTTTTTAAATGTACTCAAGGTATTTTTTATTTAACTTTTTGTATTTAATTTCAATGTAGCTTTTTTTTACTTGGGACAATGCATTGCATTGCGCATGAGCAGTGTTGACCTAGTGGCTTCAGCGTGCGACTCTGATACCTGAGGCCTAGGTTCGATCCCCGGCTGTGCACCAATGGAGTTTCTTTCTATGTGCGCATTTAACATTTGCTCAAACGGTGAAGGAAAACACCGTGACGAAACCGACATGTCTTAAACCCAAAAAGTCGACGGCGTGTGTCAGGCACTGGAGGCTGATCACCTACTTGCCTGTTAGATTTAAAAATGATCATGAAACAGATTCAGAAATCTGAGGCCAAGACCTAAAGAGATTGTAGCGCCACTGATTTATTTATTTTTTATGTATTGCGCATACCACGACTGCTTAGTGTAGGAGGGTTATGTGAGGCTCGTGATTGTGCATACCCACTTAAACTTCAAGGCGCCAACAACAACTGTCTTATCCGGGATGGCGTAACAGAAGAAGTGGTTATTAATAAAAATTATTATTATTTATTTATTGCAAGAATATGGTCAAAAATGTTAAGGTGGTACAATCGTAAATCGTTCGCATATTCTGCCACACAATGGCGCGCAAATTTATCTTAATTTACATTTTACATTATTAGTCAATTCTTATATTATCTGTATCGTACGTATCATACTTTTGCTTGGTTGCGTCCGCCTCTCCACGCCCATAGTTTGTGAAGACACAGCAAGTATCCTTCACAGAGCGGGCCATTCTCGTAGATCTCTTATTATCAGTAGCGATGATACCGCAGCCCAGGAGGAGTTAGATACAAAATCTCAACAATAAAGTCGCGTTGAAATCGTTGTAGCTAATGAGGAGTTCAGAGTTCCAGTGCGAACTCAATTGAGCTTTCGTAATTCCAATTGCGCCATTAGATTGAGAGTTACGTGATTCGATTCTTTTTACGTCTCAATTAAATTGGCTATACAACTCAATATACATGATGGAAAGTAACACTTGAAAATTACGAAATAAAACCTCGAATCGGGCCCGTCTTATGAACGTCAATTTTCTGCGTGATTTCTTCCCTATTTCCCCTGTCTCTCGCAAGTGGAGGTTATTGGCCTGCTTAGAATTCTAATAAAAGTTACGCACGTTCGATAAATCTGAGCGCTCTTGACAAGGAAGGGCACTTTGGTATTCGAATTTGATAAATGTTTTTATGTCTATCCGTATCTAGATGCAGATTTTTTTTTTAAATTAAGTCATGAGGTTGTCAGAGACAGCACGTGCGTCTGTGATACAAATTCTTCTTTTTCAAAAATTTTGCCAACCAAATTTTAATAAATTTTATATATTTTAAGATGTATACAATATTTTTAGATATACATCTTAATATATATTAATCTCCTGTCACGACGTTTGTCCGCGATGGACTCCTAAACTACCGAACCGATGTTAATCAAATTTGCTCACATCTCAATTTATACCCGCAATGATATTTTATTGCAAATATTTATTTTTTTATACAATTCTAACAGATGGCGCTGTGTTAAAAGTACCAATCTTTCACATAAGTTATCCTACCGTTTGAATAGATTACTACTATGTAATATAACAAAAACATCCACATCAACGCTTGGCCGAGTCTAGTGAAAAATAAAATACAAGATTCAATCTGATAAACACTTATAGGCAAAGACAAAAACACGTACAGATATAAAAAATAACCAAACGAAAATTTTTTGAGGTTAATTATTTTTTCCAAGTTCATTTGGCGCGTTGGGCAAAATATTGTGAGTAAATTTTTACGATGCACACACGCCGTCACAAAAAACCGACACCCTTAAGTTAGCAATCAGTTAGTCAATATTTTAGTTTTTGTGATATTGAAATAAACTTTATTTAACTAGAGAATGCGTTATAATAAAACTTTCAATGTATTTAATACCTTTTTTCTATTGTTAGTGTCGTTTTTTCGACAACGTAGAATTAAAAAAAAATATGTTTTTTTTTTGTTACGCCAAAGAAGTACATCTTCTAACGCGTGTAAATAAGTACACACACGTTTTTTTATGTCATTTGTATGTCACAGGACGTAAACGGGCAGTAGGCTCACAGAGTTACTAGTACAAACCGACTGTCCTGGCTATGCATATAGCAAATATATCTATTATAATTTTGAAATAACTACGGAAGAATAATAATTAAGGCAGCACGTCACTAAATAAATAAAGGTGTAAGTGGATGGGGCATATAGTAAGAACAGAAAATTGAAGCAACAAATTATGAAACTCGTGCCCAAAGTATAATAAAAGGATATAAAAGGGTGGATAGACCTTATAAGGAAAACAGCGGGTATATGGCAGTGCGAGTGTCCACGGGCGGCGGTGTCACTTAACATCAGGTGAGCCTCTTGCTCGTCTTTCTCCTGTAATATAAAAAAAAGAATGCACATAGTATCTGAAATATTTTTTAATTCTACATATAATTAGAAATCAAAAGTGAATCTATTTAATGGAAATTATTAAAGATTTGCATATCATTAATTTATTGGAAATTAATGATATGTAAATCTTTATTATAATATAGATTAACGGGCGATTAAATTACAATTTGAAAAATCAAATTTTCAAAGTCTAACGCTAATTGAATCGGAACGAAAACGATTAAATTCTCTTCCTTCAATAAATTATAAACACAGAACTCTGTTAATTAAATCAGGAAACTTGCGATTCATTTAAATAACTCTGTCAAAATTCAATCGCAGACGGGCCATAAACATTGGGAAAAGTTTATTGGAATCAAAAGAGGTTAGAAGTTGAGACATCGTAACTTTATTGTCAGACGTTTTCAATTATTCTAGAAGTTTAGATAAATGAGCTTTGGGTCCCTTTACCCCATCTGGGTAAGGAATCTCTGTTATAATCATGGAATACCCAGATATAATATAAATATTTGCTTTCATTTAAATGGTGGCCTCATTTTCTCATTAACTTTGACCAACGTTTAGCAAATAATGAAGCCTATTAAATAGAAACATATTATGTATAATATATATCATATAAAAAAACTTTAATTAACTTTTCTGCTCTTTTTAATGACGGTTGCAAGCTAAAAGAAATAGCAGGAAGGTATAATATATTCAAGTTTAAGACATAAATAAGATTATAATATAATTCTCCACAGTTGAAGTATGGGATACTTCTCTCGAAACAAAATCAAATCGATATAAAATATAATATTTTAAAACTTATACAAATTCACTGATTGTGAATATAAGCACTGTTTATAGCACACAACACAATAGATATTTTAAATCAAATACAAAATATGAACCAAATAAGAGGTATCGGAAGAACCATAATCAAACAGTTCAAATGCGTTCCTTTTTTTCCTCCACAGACTACGAAACTACGAAGATGCCAATAATTTTAAATATTTTATTCTCTCTTATGGACTCTCTAAATGGTACAATTGGGATGAAATTGATCTCTTTGATTGGTAGTTAAGTAGACATTAATTAGGCCTGACAAAGGGAAGTTTTTAGGGATGGACCCTTCACGTTGTAATTAATCGGTTTCCTGATTGGGGATTTTTAACAGCTTTTACTTTCACATCAACCCTTGCTTAATGGATCTTCCAAGGATTCCTTTTGATTTTGTCGCATTTATAACTTACAAAAACACACTTATTGATTCGTAACGCTGTACAAACGTCAATTGAACGGATTTGGAACATTCGCTAGAATTATTTTATTAGTAAACATACATTAAAGTTATTTAAAATATATACGGCAGTGATGATCCAGTTTGTATCGGCTTTAAAGTTGTTAAAACGAATAACACATGACATATCTGTCACTTGTCAACTCAACGTGATACCGTACATAAATGCGAACTGTCAAACGTCATTATTTGATAATCGACAATGTGTCACTTTTTAAATTTCGTATTCGACCATTAACGTAAACACGATAAAAATCTAATATAAAGCAAACTAGCAAAAATAGCATCATATCTAGAAAAAATACATTTTTGAAGTAAATAAATGGACCCGGACTTCCACGAGAGCAAATAAGAGGTAAACCGAAGTGAAAATATTTATATTAAGAAGAAACAAAGTTGGGATAAGAAAATAGTAAGGAAGTGTGAATCCGTTCCGGGTCCGAAACTTATTGAGTTAAACTTATTTGATAAGACCTCGGAATATGTTTCTGTTTATAAGAATAACTTGTACTAGAATAGAAAATTACATTATACGCATACGCCTAGTATATGTTACATACATTTAATAAAATTTACGTTCTTAAGTAAACGATATTATAAGGTGACACAGATCACGCATTGCATATCACGAAAGAGGTTTTATTTTTAGTTGGTATGTGACGCGCAATGTCTATGGTTGCTTCTACTTAATCTGTGGTGCATCTTAATTGTAGACAAAGTAGTCCGATAAACGAAAAACTTCCATAGTAATGTTTGTATGGTTTGTTGACTAGGTACGGCATGAAATTGCACATAACTAGATACTCCTGTGATATATAAAAATCCTTGCCTAGCGAGCTTATACACACTCGTGTTTAATAACCATCTTTACGCATCAGAATTAAAACTATAATGCTGTTAAAAATGACATACAGAATACATAATGCTTGGTATACATTACGGAGAAATAACTCTCAACGTATATATTTGTCTTATGTTTTCTAGAAAAGGCACACTACAATTATTCATAAATACTATCAAACGGATGAAACCTAAAGGTAATAATGAGTTCATTTTAGGCTGTTTTTTATTACGAAAATACAATTGTAACTCCAATTTCGTGTAGTCACCCACACATATGCAATTGACTTGTAAGCTTGTCGTTGTGTTTATAGGAATGTCCAGAATTATTCTGTCAAATCCAGATACTGATAGACCCACGTAGTGTAAGGCACGTGCTCTGAATTAGTGGGATTGACAAAACTTTCTCAGACGCCACATTTTGGCTAATTAACTCTTTGTTATTTCACACCTTTTCTAATTACTTCGTCCATACTAACGACCTTATTTAAATTGAGTTCAAAAACTGAAATTTAACTAGAGAGATGTTTTTATTAGCTTTACGTCGATCTATCTTAATTATTCGATTACAATCCGCCATTGTGTTTTAAGTAAAATTATCAGCGTGCGACACTTATATATGAGGTCTTAGGTTCGATAGGTGCACCAATGGACTTTCTGTGTGCGCATTCAAGATTTGCTCGAACAGTGAAGGAAAACATCGTGAGGAAACCGAAATGTCTTAGACCCAAAAAGTCGACGATGTTTATCAGGCAGTGGAGGCTAATCACCTACTTGCCTATTAGATTTAAAAATGATCATGAAACAGATTCAGAAATCTGAGGTCAAGACCTAAAAGAGGTTGTAGCGCGACGGATTTATTTTTTATTTATTTATATGTAATTTTGTAATTTAAATGAATTGGTGTTCGTTTATCTCGCTAAACCCGAGTCGTTTTTAGGAAACTGCTGTCTATATAAATTACTTATATTATTATGTTAAATTAGTCAAGGTATTTTCATTGTAATCCATGCACTTTTGCCATATTATCAATATATAATTCATCGATCCCTTTACAAGAAATACGTTCGGACGGGAATCAATAAAATGTTGGTAGGTCGTGGTGCTGTCCACAAATAATTGTCTATGATGCACTGCTTTTGAATTTGATTATGTTTTTCTTTACTTTTGATGTGCGGTGTCATTTATAAATTCATTACATATTTTCTCTTATACAAGTAAACAGAACGTTTTCAAGTATGATATACGTTTTATTTAATTGCTATAACCGCGTGACCACCCTATTATAAGCCCTTGCAGGCAGTTGCAACTGCACTTAGAGTTGATTTTTGACCTTGCAAAACCAAAATTTCTAAAAAAACTGGTATTCTGTTAGAGCAAAGTCCAGGGAGTACGGTGGATGTCTTAGGCATTCCAAATGAAGCTCTTCTAATTTAGTAGCAGTTTGTTGTACAGTGTGCGCCTAGCTAGAAATTTCCAGAACGAAAACGTTGAAATTAAAAACGCGTATTGTTTACTTTTGCAACACCGCCTTACACATAATTCTTCGAGTCGTTTCTGCAGCACTGGTGCTACGTTGGAAGTCGTACTCGTAAATAACGCGAAATTTCATGATTACAATTTTATAAATAGAGTGACGCAAATAACAAATATAAAACCAAAAATTTAAATGAATCATTGTTTTCAAAAAGAAATAAATGCACGAGTAAATTTAAAAAAAATGTGAAAAGGGTTAATGTGCCATTACGACGAAACTTCAATTTGTTTAACATTTATAGCTTTCAAAATTTCTTCTGAACTGGTTCATTCACGTAATTGCCAATGATTGGCGTTTCATAGTCTAGGAAGTCGACAAACCTTGTTATCTACTAAAACAAAATGCAGTACTTAGCTGTTCTTTGCCAGGGCTTGATACGTCGCACCGACCAATCAGGGTCTCGCTCGCGCTCGCGCTCACCGCTCCGTGCGGAAAGCGTAAGCGATGAGTTAATAAGCCAATCACGGCCTTCGTCGCGCATGTCGACCCAATCCGCTCGGGCGGAATCATTAAACGAAACGTCATCGAACGAATCAGACGGCTTCGAAACGGTAGGGCGCAAGAAAAAGCGCTCGACTAAAGGCGGTCCTCCGGCCAAGAGGCCAACCCAGCCCTCAAGCCCTCCTAAGAGGGATCTTAGCTCCCTTTTATCGGGAAAACCCGCGCCGTCCGCTCCCGCGGACCGTATTAAACACCGCCGCCCGTTTACATTAGGGATAAGGGTGTATGGCCCGCTCTCTCAAAGCTCCTCGACACTAAGTCGATTAATTACAAAGCCCGTACGCTGCGGGATAATTCATGCGTACAGGTGTTTTCACCGGATCACCACCGGTTTTTAACCTCCCACCTTCGCTCTGAAGGTATCGGAGGACATACTTTCCCCCTACCCGAGGAGCGCGTCCTTAGGGTAGTTATCAAGGGCATTCCGAAGGAAATAGACTCCGGGATAGTCCAAACCGACTTAGTAGAGCAAGGGTACCCCGTTAGGGAGGTATTCAGAATGCTCCAACGCACTACAAAAGAAGCGTACGATATGGTACTCGTAGTGCTAGACCTCACCCCGAGCGGTAAAAAGATATTTGGTCTCAGAGAGTGTTGTAAGCTCTCGGGACTGAGGGTTGAAACCCCCCTCAAACACTCATTCACACGACAGTGTCATCGCTGTCAACTCTACGGGCACGCAGCCCGTAACTGTTTCGCCAGGGCGCGGTGTGTTAAGTGCTTAGGCGACCATGGCACCGCGGACTGCAAGCGCACACTTCCGTGCGCCGAGCCGCCGGCGTGCGTGCTTTGCGGGCAACAGGGGCACCCAGCGAATTATCGCGGTTGTCCTCGAGCCCCCAAGGCGCATAAGCCGGCGTCTAGGCGCACGGCGGGGCGTGACGCGGCCCGCCGTGGCACGGGACCAAAGCCCACTTACGTGCCGGCCCCACAGCCCGAAAGTAGTCCCTGGGTCAAGCCCCCGGTAACGGAGGGCCCTCCCCAGCTCACGTCAGAGGCCTTCCCGCCTCTACCAACCAAAGCGGCATCTGCGGCGCCTTCCCAGGCGTCAGCGCCGACACCCACCGTAACGGAGAGGACCACCCCTAAGGCGAGCCCTCCTCCTCAAGCCCTCCGCCCTCCCGCGGAGGCATCTGCGGAGTCCGCAAAAGTTAGCAACGCATTTAGTCTTGCGTTCAGCGTTATAGGCGCTTTAGACTTGGATGCCCTCGTTGCATTCCACGAAGCCTATACATCCGCTAAAGACGTGTCCGCTAAGGTTAACGTCGTATCTCAGCATGCCCTGCTACTTCAATCCGTGCGGCAATTCGTAGAATCCAACACACCGCAATAGCTACGACCACGTCTAGGGTCAAGGCTCGATCGCTGTCCGTAGTGACATTTAACGCAAACGGTTTCAAGCCGCAGGCAGATTTGGTCCGAGATTTCCTCGTTCGCCACCAAATAGATATTTTCCTAGTACAGGAATCGTTTCTCAAGCCCAGCGTTCGCGCACCTAGATTCGCGAATTACGTCGCGGTTAGAAACGACAGACCTACGGCGAAAGGCGGAACGCTCATCTACTATAGACGTGCGCTTCACTGCTCGCCGCTAGACCCGCCGTCGCTAACAAACATAGAGTGCTCTGTGTTACGCGTGGCTATGACCGGTCATCAGCCGATTATTATCGTGTCGGTGTATCTCCCTCCCTCTAAGGACATCCTAGAGAGCGATCTAAGGACTCTGTTTGCGCTGGGCCCCTCGGTCTTATTGGTCGGGGATCTCAATAGCAAGCACGGGGACTGGAATAGCTCAAAAGAAAACCCTAATGGGCGAGCCCTCAGTAGACTTATTGACGTGCTCAATTTCAATGTCATTGCCCCCATTCAACCGACTCGTCGCGGTATAACATGTAACGGCCTTCTCTCAACGGACGTCTTAGACGTAGCGGTTCTACGAAACGTAGCACTACAGCCGCGTAGCGTAGAGGTGCTACACGAATTAGACTCTGATCATTTCCCGGTTCAATTTGAATTCGGCCCACCTAACACCCTAGAGAAGAGGTACAAGTCCATAGTCGACTGGCAGAAGCTAGACGAGGCCCTCAAGCCCGTCGAAACGTCTGACCTCTCTAATATCCCCGACGATTTAGTCTCGTCCGCTCACGCGTTAGACGCGATCTCCTCGGTCACTAATTACATTCAGACCAAGGTCACCGAATCGTCCCGGAAGGTCCCAGATGAGTTCGCTCAACGCTGGGAGCTTCCCCCGGACGCGAGGCGTCTGTTGACCGAGAAGAACGCGGCGACTCGCGCCTTCGCCAGAGCGCCGACCGACGATAACCGCAGAGCACTCCGCGCCTCGCAGCGCCGAGTCAAAGAGCGCATGCGCGAAATAAGAAACGAACGCTGGGACCGTCTCACCAGCGAATTGTCACCTTCGCACACGGCCTATTGGTCTCTCGCGCGTTCTCTTAAAACCGACACGGTGGCTTCTATGCCCCCTCTCAAGCGTCCAAATCTGCCTGACGCATTCGATGACGACGAAAAAGCCGAGTGCTTAGCCGTCAACCTAGTGGAGCAGTGCACGCCGTATCTTGAGCATAGCGACCCGGCGCACGTCGAACACGTGAACCGCGAAGTCGAACGCATAGTCGCACTGCCCCTCTCTCCCGAGCCGCTCCCGCCTACGTCGATAGCCGAGGTCAAAACTCTAATCAAGAGTTCACTGCCTCGTAAATCTCCAGGTCTCGACGCCATCTCGAATAAGGTCCTCCGGTGCCTACCGCCCCATCTGATATGCTTGCTAGTGGCCATTTTCAATTGCCTACTCGAAAACTGCACCTTCCCGGCGCAGTGGAAAGAGGCCATTGTCATCGGTATTCACAAGCCGGGCAAGCCTCGTAACAATCCCACCAGTTACCGCCCTATCAGCCTTCTCAACACGCTGAGCAAGCTATACGAGAAGGTAGTGAAAAAGCGCCTCCTAGATTATGCCCTAGAAAAGGGGCTCATTCCCGATGAGCAGTTTGGCTTTAGGCCGGACCACTTGTGCGTCCATCAAGTCCATCGGATCACGGAGCACATCCTCTCCGGGATGAACAGCTCCCTGAAACCGAGAGCCACGGGTGCGCTCTTCTTCGACATAGCGAAGGCTTTCGACAAGGTGTGGCACAACGGCTTGATTTACAAGCTCTACCACCTTCAAGTGCCACTGAGACTCGTGCGTATCGTACACGACTTCTTGTCCGACCGTTCAATTCGTTATCGTGTAGAAGGAACGTTATCGTCTCCTCGTCCAATCAGGGCCGGAGTCCCTCAAGGCTCGGTCCTTTCGCCCCTTCTTTTCACGCTGTATACCGGCGACATCCCTAGGGCTCCGAATGTGGAGCTAGCCCTATATGCCGACGACACCGCTCTCTATACCACTCATAAAGACAGAGGTGTCATCGTGGACAGACTCCAGACCGCAACCACGTCGCTAGGCGAATGGTTCCGGAAATGGGGCTTTCAGTTAAATCCCGAGAAAAGCGTTGCAGTTCTCTTTGACAGCGGCATGCATTTTCGTAAGCATGTAGCCGCCGTTCGCAAGAAGGCCGCTTTTGTCCTCTCTCGCCTCCATTTCCTCCTAAATAAAAGGAGTCAAATGTCCCTTAGACACAAGGTAACCTTGTACAAGGCCTGCGTCCGACCGTGCATGACCTACGCTAGCGTAGTCTTCGCGCACTGTGCCCCCTCGTATATCCACCGGTTGCAAGTGCTACAGTCGCGTTTCATGAGAATCGCGACCGGCGCACCCTTCTACGTGAGAAACGTCGATCTCCACTATGACCTGGAGCTCCCTACCATAGCCCAATGGATGAAGTTGGCGTCCAAACGCCACTTTGACAAGGCTAAACACCATCCCAACCCACTGGTGCGTAATAGCATCAATTATTATCCCTTCCCGACTAAAAAGGCTCGCAGGAGGCCCCGACACGTACTAATGGATCCGGATGATCCAATTACAGTAGCCAACAACAAATTAAAAGCCGCCCGCGCGGCCAATAATAATAGCAATAAACAGATTAGGGTTAAAAACCGCCTTCTCCGGGAAAGGTGAGGACCTTTACTTCGCATTTCGCTCACTCCAGTGAGCTTCCGTCCTGCCCTTCAGGCGATTGACCCCCCCGCGACGGCCCAAGCCGAGGTTCGAGTCTCACAGGAGACGCCCTTGCGCGAGTCGAGGGAACCCCACCCCTTCCGGCTGAGCTAAGCTCGCCAAAACAGCCCGTGCGGAGCTGTAAAGGCCCTTAAGGCCAACAGCGAGATTCCATTCTCAAAAAAAAAAAAAAAAAAGGTTGATACGATTACTACTTCATGTAGTAATCCCTTTCTTATATTTCTTCCTTTTATTAATGAGTTAGTACAAGATGTTTAACTTGGTAAAATCAATGAAACCAAACCCTAATGAATCTAGAATTGAATCGCTCAAAACTTTGACGTACCGTCAACGTTTGAGTTTGATGTCTTGAATGTCAATTATTGAATTTCAATCTGTATTTTAGAATATGTTTATAATCGGCTTATGTATTTAAAGCCAGTACAATTTCTATGGGATTGCATCATACATTGTTTAAATTTTGTTAATAACAAAACTGTTTCATTTTCGTATTTTTTAATGCTGTACTATCAAAAAATTAATTTATATATCTAATACGTATTTTATCGACGTTGCTTATTAATGAGCTGTTAGCTTGTTGTCATGACAACGAAACAAGACGAGAAATTTACTTTTGTAAATTTTCTACATTTCTCTTCCAAAATAATGATGATAATGAGATCGATTGAGTTAAAATATTTCAAAATGGTATTCCTACCGGCTGCGCATATCTGTACACTAAGAGACTTACTAGCTCCAGTGCCTTTGGTGTAATCGTTAGAAGTTTTTATCATTTAAAATACAAATGAAGTTTGAAAATTGTGCCTTGGAAGTCTGGCGTACTATGAACGTTTGCACATATACCCTAATTGACATTTAGTTGTATTAGTTCAATGAATACCTCGTTGACTACCTCCCAACTTGATCCTGAATGTGTCACATGAGTTATTGTACTACGGAATATTTTAAATATAAAATTCTTGTGTGGTCGTTCCCATACTCCTCTGAAACGGCTCGACTGATTCTAATGGTTTTTTATGCATATTAAGTAAGTCTGATAATCGGCTACTATAAATTATTCAAACCCCTAACCAATCTAATTTGTTTTTTTTTTATAACAGCGTACAAAAATACATACAACCCTTAATTCTCACCACTCTACGATTAACCCCTTTTTTAAATTGTTTATTAAAAACTTTTGACATGAACTCTGAGGTTCATATAGAGAAAGAATCACAGAACAACCTAACAAGGTTTTATTCCGGAAAACCAGTCACTGGGTAGCACAGCAAAATGTTGGTATGTAGTAAACAAAAGCTAAGTAAAATCACATTAGGAGAGACTAAGTTCGCGGGGGCAGCTAGTAATAATATATTTTATTTAAGATTGTTTTATTACTTAGTTAACTTTTCCATCAATGGAAATCATAGTACGTAAGGATAAAGTTATACGCATTGTTGAGGAAGTACATACTTACATGCAATAATCTTCCTAGCAACAAGAAAAGAGATTTGATTAACACGTTTCTATTAAAACTACTTTTAAAACGCAAGGTATCTATAATATAGTAAACAAATCCTTAATATTTACCCGGTTAATCTCAAGAGTTGAGTTGCAACAACTGTACATTGGTAGAGTCTTAAATAAACAAAAGTATAATGATATAAATATCTAGTTTGTCAAAGCTATGTTCCCAGTTTAGTTAGTGTTAGTCTACACTGTCCTAGTGCTCCTTAGAAAAAAACTGCCTCGTTTTGTATTAATTGTATATGTTAACATCTAATGGAATAGAGAATATTAATTATATTCCCGGAATGACAACTGGAGTTTAGGGCAATTTTATAGTATTGGCAGACTACAAATTGTGTTTGTTATCACATCAAGACAAATCACCAGGAATAAATTATCCTAATCCTAAATTCCTTTATATAATCCTCTTATCCTACATTATTTAACACTCCTCTGCTTCCTGTCATTGTTGCCCAGGTGACAACTGTGGAAAAGGAGACATTTGGGACTTTCGACGATTCCAACTTTTCAGGGTAATTTTTTTAAGTCTCTCCACATTTTATACCACAATCTATTAGCTTTATGTTACCTTCATATGTATCAACGCTGTTTTATCTTTATCTATATATTTTTATATGTATAAAATCACCGTTATAATTATATCTCTTATAAAAATTTCCAAATTATTAAAAAAAGTAACTCCCACGGCTAACTTCGTTCCACCTAAAGGTCTAATCATATCGTGTTAACTTTGGTTAAACTAATTTAGGATTTCATTAAGGTAATAATATTATTACAAGTTTTTTTGCAAATACTAAATGTTTTATTGTTTGCCATTGCGAAAGAAGAATGGCAGTATTACACATTAGGCCTCTTCTCTCTAGCGTCAATATTGCAATACTGCATGTTAAAGCACTTTCTGATATACTGCATTCTTTGATGAGGCACATGTCTTCGATCAACATCAAAGCCTGGTTATGCATCTCCTCATTTACCTCAATATCGGAATTTCTTGAACTGACGCGAGTTCGATGTAAATTTATGCGTAGTTTTGTCAACTGATGCTGTTTGCATTCGTAAATTTAATTTATTGTTATTCGATAATTTATCCAATATTTTATAACTTATTTTGCCATTCGGAGCGGATATCCACCAAAAAAGATATAACTATCATCGGTCCAGATGATCTTGAGTGTTTTTTTTTACAACACTAACCATCTAACACGACTTTGTTTTTTAGATATAAACGGCCTATATTTAATTGTTACACGTAAATATTTCCATAATTATTCAAACCACAAGTGTTTTTTTTTTTTAATTTTTCACCACACACAGTCCAAAGACACTTTCTCATCAAAGTTATTTCTCAAGAGTAAATTTTCTTATAATTAAGAAGTATTCGCCCCTTACTCGTTGTGCTCGGTTATAGTCACGTGCGTGTTTAACATCACAAGTTGGGTAATTTGCATACAAACTTACTCGTCACACTGAAGGGTAGGGGACATCTGTTACACCTGGGATGTGTACTTTAAAAACAAAGTTAGAACTAGAATTTTATTTATAAAAACTATCTGTTTTTAGTTTGATAGTCTCTACATATGGTGTAGTGGTTTCTCAAGTTAAGTTGCACGAATGGATTTTAATTACATTTAATTCAACATGAACCATGAAAATGGTCGTCTAAGTGCGCGCGAGTCACCACTATTTTGATTAGAACCAGGAACGTGGAACCAGGTGAATAGGGATTTAAATTTAGAATGCTAATGTATACAATGATAAATCATATGATATCTGCCGGAAAAATAATTTAGGCGCGGGTCAAATAAAAATAAAGTTTCAGTAAAAACGAGCAATATGCATTGTTATCAGTGTCAGAATTGCAATTTAGATTATAATATACTTAAAAATGCCTCAGCTATTATGTATGTTGGTCTTCAACTGCCATCAATTTACTGTTGGATAATAAGAACACAGAGTATTTTTTTAATTCCTTTATTGAATTGCTTTTATATGTTTTTACTATTTTATTTTTTGTAACATTAACGAAATTGTCATATATTTTAGAAAAGATAGTTTAGTAACATATATTTTAAATATTGTATTCTATATGATGGTACACTTCAATAAATAATACCAAAATTTGGTTAAAACGTATTTAATGAGGTATTTGATACAATGTAGAAAGAAAACATTAAATTGTGATCCTCAATTAGGTTTGAAATCGGATAACATTATTTAATCTATACAGGCTTTAGGAGTTTTTGAAGTGAAACTTCTTGAGGGTAAAATTTTTACACATGAAACGTCACGAAGGTGTTTAGCGTCTTTGTCGAAGAAGGGATACAGAGATTGAGACCGATTGAGAGAGAGAGAGAGTAAGAAAAGGAGGTCGAGAAAAATACATGCTATTGGTACTCCTCTAGTAGTTACATATCTTATATATTTAAACGAACAATTCTTGTATTTATATATATAATTGGAATCTCGGAATCGGCTCCAACTATTTTCATGAAATTTAGTATACGGGGGGTTTCGGGGGCGATAAATCGATCTAGCTAGGAATCATTTCTAGAAAATGTCATTTTATTCGTGTTTTATCAACTTAAACATAGAATTGCTCGTTTAAAGATGTCAGTCAAATAAAAACTTAAATATTAATATAATTATCTTTATTCGATAATTATTTTCATATTTCATCATTTTATTAGTATGTAATTCGTACTTAAATATAATTTCCAAAAAACACAACTTATAAAAAAAAATCCCGAGCAAGGCTCGGTCATCCAGGTACTTAGATCTTTAAATGGCAACTCTCATAACGTATCATAGTCAATATATGTAGTCGCATAGCGTGTGCAGTAAACGCAATTTTTTTTATTTATTTATATTGTTATTGGTGTTGTGAGTAAACAGTGTGAATATAGATAGTTACATTGTCGCGCATATACCCAGACAGCACCATAAGCTTTAATACAAATACTACGACGAATCTTTAGTTTTGTATATTTTTTTATCATGTAAGGGTTTTTAGCTATGAGAATGTGTATGTTAACTTTAGTCTTAAGATAACAATAACGTAAAATTTAACGAACCCAAAATATGTAATTAATTCAAAATGACCGAAATGTTAAATTTTTAAAATAAATAAAAGAAAATTAGTTTGAGTAAACTGTAAAATAAATGAAAAGTGAATATAAATAAAGTAAGAAAATATACAATTTAAACAAAGAAAACTAGGAAATTTAAAATGTTAAGTAAATATAAATGTATAAAACTAATATGTATGAAACATAATATAAAAAGAAGAAAAAAATAAACAAAATTGTAAATAAATGAATTAATGAACAAATAAATACAGCAAAACAAGGTCCCTGAAAGCAAAAGTCAGGGGTGGGTTCGCAGTTCCATAAAAAAAAAACTTTAGTCTACCGTAGACCACGATTCAAATATGAGTCTAACATCGACCACCATTTAAATAGGAGTCTAATATCGACTAACACTAACACTTGTATTATTTTTAATTCACTAATAAAGTTTCTTATTTTTTAAAAAACCTTTTAATTACCGTCGCGATTACACTAGATATACAAATACATACAAATATATATACTGATCATGTAATTCATCTATTGAGTCTTTATCTTAGTAATAATTAATTTACAAAGAAGTTTCAGTTCTGACATTCTTTGTACGCACGATTTAAATATTGTTTACTATATCAATCAATCAATCAATCAAAATTTATTTATTCAATTTAGATGCGACTTAGGGCATGCTTATGAATGTCAAAAACGTTTACAAAATTAGCAAAACTACGCCACGCCATCCGTTCGCAAAACTACCAGGAGGCCTTGTTCTGAGAAGAACGGGCAAGAAACTCAACAAGTTTTACCCTCCCTCTACATACAATAGTTCAAAGGAAAATGTCATAAATCACAACGTCATTTAAGTTACATAAGTAAAAAATAAAATAAAAATCTGTTCTGTGATTTACCACATTCACCATTACATACATATCCACAACACTTCCAAGATAACAAAACAAATTAAAACAATATAATTAGAACTATTGCCAAGCGTTTTTATCTTCTAGGTAGTCATTAACCTTTACACATTAAGGTTTTTTAATATGTGTTTGAATCTGTTGAAAGGCAGTTCCATTCCAGGCTATAGATAATATATCTCACAAACTCTCCCTTAACATTTACCTACGAAATCGAACAGAGGTTAGATAATACCCACATTTATTGGAATAATCAAAGCGACAGTAACTTGTGATATTCATTATACAAGTTCTATTTTCAAATCTTGCGAAATTCGTAACGCGAACTAGAACCTGCCAAGTTTAATGGCAATTCTAATGAGAATGGTAGGTATTAACGTGTTTGAAATTCAAATAAACTGCTTGGAACCCTCTCGCACTCTTCCAATTTCACTATTGCAACTAATTAAAACTTTAGTTAAATCCGACAGTGCCATTATACTTTTAGAAATAGCGGGTTAACCTGCTACTGAGGAGGAAAATCACGTGACTGCGTTTCCACCAACGTGTAATAAATGTGTATTCACATCAGTTCCTTTATCTTTTCGCAAGTAAGCAAGTAAGCGATATTTAAGGTTGGAAATCTGAAATTTTAACACGAAAACTTTTTAATAAAACCATTTTTGTTCACTAAACCCATACCCATAGGAGATGCATAACCAGGCTTTGGAAAGAATGCAGTATATCAGAAAGTGCTTTATTTAATAAGTAAACTAAATTAGTTTAACTAAAGTTTAACTAATTTAGGATTTACTTAATGAAGTATTAACACGATATGATTAGACCGTTAGGTGGAACGAAGTCAGCCAGTTTTTTTTCATAATTTGGAAATTTTAATGAGATATATAATTATAACGGCGACGTTTTACATATAAACATATATTAAAAATATTTTTTAAATTATTGTTTCTACAGACCGTCATAATTTTGTATTAAATTTCTTTTCGTATCTCTGAAACTATTTTAAAATGCGCCCACATTCTTTATTCTACCTTTGTAATTTATATAGGTTTATATATATATAGGTTTCTGTCAATATTGTTATAAATAAATATCCACCCTTTCTTAGGTATTTGACATTTGCCCGTGAAGACCAGATCGACGCATTATTCATATTGAGGCGCTCTCATTTGACGTATATTGGCTTTTTATAGGATTTATACCCGAGAAGTGGCAATGGGTGGGGCATTTAGGAAGATGCACAGGTAAAAGACGCACTTTAAAGAGAAAAAAATAAAGGATCAAGGGAAAGAACGAGAAGAGGGCGTTAGAAAAAGGTAGATAGAAGATATATGGTTGTTATCAGGCCGTGATTAGAGAAAAAAAACATAGAGGAAATAAGGTGGCCCTGTGGAGGGGATCCAATCAACGGTACTGAAGGAAGTTATGATGGACTTTGGGTATTCCTATGGAATGGCCCCAGGGTCGCAGAATTAAGCCCAATAGATTTCTTTATGTTGGAGATACTTTAAAGAGATTGTGACCTAAAAAAAAAGAAATATGGAAGACTTGCGAAGAAAATTAAATGAAGCCGAAAGTACAATTTAAGACACCAGACAAGCTTTTTGAAGGCTTTAAGCGAATTTTTAAAAGCGATGTCGCATTTGTATTGAGCATTATGGTTGTTCCTTTTGTATAATTAATACTTTTGTGCGAATTCAGAGTTATATTTTTATTAATGTTTTATTTCCGATCAATAGTTCGACCGCAAGAGCGGTGTAACGGACGCCTCACTTTTAACGTTCGCGTCGAGCAAAAACAACGACTTCAATGGCTTCCTGCCGCTGGCGCCATAACGTACTTATTTTGTCTGTTGACATCCTGATAGTGTATAGTGCGGTTACACTGCAGTTTTCACTATAATAGCTATCTTTTCAATGCAACGACCACACACTTGGGGAAAACTGTTTGCGAAATCGGAATTCGCTTCTTAATGTGTTTACGAAGACACACTTAAATTTAGAGTTTCTTATAACTTTAAATTTAAGTGTGTGTATGTGTTACAAATATAATAATTTAACCAATTATATTTCGGTTAATATAATAAAAATTTAACTAAACCTTTTAGTGGGCTAGTGACTTTAGGATACGACTCTAATCTCTGAGGTTGTAGGTTTAAATCTTGGCACACCAATTAATGGAGTTTCTGTCTATGTGCACATGTAGCACTCGTTAGTATAGATCTGGCATGCCTAAGAACCAAAAAGCCGACGTGTATCAGGCCCAGTAGGTTAATCAGTAGTTTTCTATAGAAAACTGAAGCAAATGATTACGAAACCGATACAGAAACCTGAGGCCCAAACCTATGAGGTTGTAGCAGTTTTTATAATTGTAAACCAGACTATTTGGTAGATGTTTAATGTCACAAATGGTTTATACTATATTTAAAGATTTTACAAGATACACGCCATAAGAATAATGTCTTTGTAAATTCAGGAACGTCAAATATAATGAATGTAGTTAAATTGACGCCATGAAGTATCCACATTCAATAATTCATAAAAATAAGTATTATCGTAGTAATTTCCACTGCACTCCCTTTTTTGGGATTGGAATATCGCCGTTGGCCTATACCCTAGACAGCTCAGCTCGGGCTGCTTTGGCGAGGGTAGGGTAACGAGTGAAGTACGAAGAGAAGATCCACGCTTCCAGTGAAAGCCTGACTTTGACTTTGATTTTGCTGTGCGTTTCGCGGCCTCAGCGATTGTATCATCAGCCGTTAAGACGATATTCTTAAACTCAAAGCAGCCAAGCCAATAAATCAGTTCTATTTTTAAAATGATAATAAACAAATACTTTGTTATACGCTTAACATTTGTTGGAGGAACCATTAAAAAGGCACTCTCACAAACATTTGGAAAGGCATTATGTACACGTGTCGAGTATAATTACTCCATTCCGATTCATTTGTTAGAATCGGTGAATGAGGTCACGCGAAAACGTTTTTGGGTTTTGTATGTAGAAGTTTAATAATAATTATAGTTATTAAGGCACTTTTAGTATTACCGATGGGGTTTCGGATGTGGCATAGGCTGTTCTTTCTTTTGTTTTGGAGAAATAAGCCAGGTAGTATTTTTAGTATAAATAGGTATTTAGGAAAACGGAGCTTGCCAGTTGGTAAGGCATATTGTTGGCTCGGATAGGGTAGTTACACAGCAATAATTATTCTTTGGCTGGTAAATGAACCCAGGACCTCAGTTTGTACACTACATACGATAATTTATTTATAACTGCCCAAGCTCGTTCCGTTTAAAGTCAATTAATCAGTAGAAATATTATTAGGATTTTTTTTAATAGAACAGGGGCCAAACCGGCAGGAGGCTCACCTGATGTTAAGTGATACCGCCGCCCATAGACACTCTCAATGCCAGAGGGCTCGCGAGTGCGTTGCCGGAAAAACCATAGACAACATTACTTATGGTATAAACCATTTAAAACAAAAGAACGGTTAATTAATACATTTGAAGTCCGAAAGAAAAATACAAAAAATAATGATAATCAAAGGATTCTTGGTAAAATGTGTGGCTGTGGCTTCCTAAGGAACAGAAATCCTCAGAAAGGCGCCCAGGGAATGCTTAGCTGCTGTAAGGATTTTACGCATAACGGACCGAATGGGCGTCTTAGTGCTTAAATAGAGTTCACACTACTAATACTACTGCCAAGTAAATGGCGTATCGAACATGATTTTTACGCCTTAATATGCGTTAAAAGTAAGGCGTAAGTTAATACTTATCTGTGTATAAATTATCCTATATACAAAAAATTCTTTGTCGCTCTAAAGAATCCCCATTTTCATAATATAACGTACCTTATAGACAGTAATTGCAACTCGCTAACAATTTTTAATGACGTTCGAACAAGAGTTGCAAGTTTCAAAGCTTCTTTCTGTGTCGCCGTGATGACATTAATTTGAAAATGCTCTGGCAATTTTGACAACACATTTTCCCAGAAAATGTCATGCTCAGTGATTTTAAATAGCTGTAATATTTTTCTTACATGAAAGTAGCTCTAATTAGCTAATTCAGTGGCGCTACAACCCGAATGACTTCAGATTGGTTTATTCATGTTCTTCTAGTGAGAGGAAGGTCTGACGGAGATCGACTTGGGTTTGCAATGAGAATAAATCAAAAATCATTTACTTATTCATGTAGGCAACACAATGTACACGTATAAACGTCAAAACAGAAATATAAATTGAATGCTTCTAATTTTACAGTTTCTGCATGTTTCAAGGACGTAGAACGGAAGAGAAGAACTGGCAATAAACTGTTCGCCGCTTTTTAATCGCTAAGTTTTTGAGGTCAAAACTTCATTAGCGGCGTTGTACACTTTTTATGGAATGGGTCAAAAATGTTAAAATCGCGTCAAGTCACGTGACCTGATCGAAAATTCGTAAGACGGATGGCGCAATAAATGAACATTGTATTCTACCACATAAATGATAGTAGTTTTATACTGATAATTAAAGCGATTCGTGCAAAATTGTTCCCTAACCATTCCAAAATATCAAAAATGCACAACGTTAATATTCAAGTTTTCATTCCGCCGGCACTCCCGGTTTTACACAACTTTTTGTTTGTAAGGAGCTGCAACCATTACACCATGTTCCATATGACATCTTGAGTAATAAAGAATAATAAAATCACCGTATACACGAATTCAAGTACGACCTGTCACCATATGTAGTATCCGTTCACAAGTATAACGCATGGCCAGCCATCGGCCCCCTCGCCATATTTTAGGGAGAGGCAACCTGGCGCATGGACGCCATGCCACGGAATTTAGGTAGATAATATAAAGAAATACATTGGACGGTATTTTAAAGCACGATCTTCTATAGCAAGCTAAGGCAATTATTCCAACACTGCTCCGGTCGCTATTAGATTCCGTTAAAAATATTAAACATTATAAATGTGAACATGGACTGCCACGGAAGGATCAATGTATTCTTATTAAGTCTTTATTGCTGACACCTAGTATAATTTATATAAACACTTGCTTAACTAACTAAACGTCCCGTTTTCCCATTACGAGTCCCGGTGTCCTCGAAATGAACTGTGGGACGCAAAATTGTCCCGTTTTCAGAAACCGCGCGACGTTTTATTTTTTTCAAGTTGTGCCTCTTATTCTCTCCTTTCTTTTTTTATACCAACTGCCACACACTTTCTCTGTCTTTCTCCTTCCTACTTTTCTCATCTCGTGGTTTCCTTTTTGCATAATTTTGTGCATTTCAACCTGTCTTGTGCCCTGTGTCTTGTGTTGTGTGGTGTTAAACCATTTTTATCGTTCTTCTGTTCTTTTGCGATGTATCAGGTTGGATCAGTAGTGTGATATGTGATATGCTGTGATAATAAAGTGCAGCGGAGAATTATGAAAAACGTCAAATTTGCGATTTCCTAAAATCTGAATATATGGTTCAATTTCACGCATCAGATCTTTTGGTTTAGATCTAGGGTTTGATCTTTCAAGTTCAAGAAGAGCACTGAAGCTCACCAAAAAATACTCTTTGTGTCATCCTGATCTAGTCAAACAGTTCTGCATTATTAATTACACGTATCCCTTTTAAACCGAATCAACTATTTTTACGTGGATAATTCGAATCCAAGACAGAATTTCGGTAGCAACACAAAATATATAAAATTAATAACTAAAATGTACCGATTGTAATGTAATTAATTACATCTCACTTCATCTGAATAAGTAACATTAATAACTCATTAGCGGCTGGTAATTATTGTATTGAATAATTTACATTAATGATTTCTCGCCAATAATTAGCAATTAATACATAATTATCTTTGCTACTTAGTGCTTAAATAATTGAACTTAAAACATATCAATATTTTAATATAGCACTAAGTTTCAATCAAAATTCTCGCCTCTATGACTCAATATACGACGTCAATTTTGCGTAGCAATACCTACTACCGCTTAAAGTTATTCCATAATATATACAAATACTCGACCTTGGCCGAAGACCAATCAGTCGAGAGATACCAAAGTTTTTGTGTGAAAAACTCCAACTTTTTTCACACATTCTCTCACTCGTATCGCTATTGGAAGCGACTTTAGTCTATGACGTTGCAAGACAAAGCCGCCAATCAAACTCGTCAGTTTTGTAATAAAAACATATATATATAAAGTATAGATATTATATTTTAATATTCGTGATCATTTATTTTTTCTAATAGGTAAGTGGCGACCAGCTTCCAGTATCTGACACAAGCCGCAGATTTATACGGTCTAAGGATATTCCAGTTTCACCACGATGCTTAGCTTTTCCGTGCCAGCGAGTGTTAAATGCGCACAGCAAGTACACAACAGGGGTTCTCACGACCCCATAGACGAAAATCTTTAGGCCTCTTAGCCAATACTGTCAGCATTTTGTGATACAATTGAATAATTTTCGTTAATCAGGAGTACGAAACAACGGAGAAATATAAAATCCAACCGGGTAACGAACCATAGATGATTTATAGATGGGATTGCTGATTGCGTATTTTGGGCGGTTTTCCGTTTAGTTATTTATCAATATTCGCAATAACTTTACGTGATTCAATATGTAATAATTAAATTCTCTAACGTATCGTCTTTTAGTTCTGCAACTGTACTGTGTTTGAGATTGAACATTTTTATAGAACATTATTCATCTCGTTCGTTCTCGTCGTCTTGATTTCAATATCACTACATAGTACAAAACAAAGTCGCTTTCTCTGTCCCTATGTCCCTTTGTATGCTTAAATCTTTGAAACTACGCAACGGATTTTGATGCGGTTTTTTAATAGATAGAGTTATTCAAGAGGAAGGTTTTTATGTATAATAACATCCATTAAATAGTGGAGAAGTACTGTTATTTTTGAGGTTTCTAATGTGATGTCGTAAATAATTACATTTTTTCCGCTTACATTGCAAACGCAGGCTGAACCCTACGAGTTTTATCAAAATAATGTACTAGGTATTGTACACATTGAAAAGGTCTACAGAAAAGTCCGTGGTGATATATGTCTATATGGTATATGTCGCGTATATAATCGGCGCTTTCCAGAGACGGAAATAACAATACATAATAAAAACCTGCTTTTCATCAGCATTGCACCCGTGCGAAGCTGGAGCGGGTCACTAGTTACTTATAAATCGTAGTATTTTTTTATTATAGATTTTTCTTGAGTGTACTCCGAGAACTGCGTTTCATAGTACCTACGGGATATGTGCAACGGCGAAGGACTAGGTAGTTTGCGATACCAATGGCAAGAACCAGTCTGTTGCACAGATCCCCGATATCCAGGACGTTGCGCCTACTGAATGCTGTCTTCGACACTATCGACATATTTGTATGTTCACAGAGTGAATTCACAGTAGCGATATTGTGTATATTACCTGTTTTATTTTATATATACATTATGATATTTTATTAAATGGTTTTCGACATTATCGTATTGGCATTAGCTGTAAGGATAATGTGTGTCTTTCTGTAATAAATAAATAAATAAATTTTCTATGTTTCAAAGGATTTTTTTATAGACAAATTTGGGTATTATTTAGCATTTACGGCTCTTGATTTAGCAACAGAGAGTAAGTTAAATAAGTTACTTAAAAATTTATTCATCAATTTTTAATTAACCATATAAAAAACTACTTAAGTAATACATATCTTTGACCCCAAAAATGAAGGACCCACAATAATTTAATTATCCTCTCAAGTAATAGAGATAAAATGTTATCTGGAACCGGAAGGATCCGGAAACAGTCGGAAATTAATTAATGTGATTAAAGTTTCGGTCATGTGTGTTCGATTCGTGACCTCACCTCCCTTAAACCTCTTTAACCGTATTATGTTGAACAAGTGATAAATTAAAGGCGATCTATTAAGGCCTTTTCAATTAAGGATTAAGTGTTATACGCTAGATAGAGGCCGCCTAAATAGTGGTATTAATCGATTATAAAAACTATCAATTCGAATTATAACATAAAAAATGTTTTTTACAAACATATATGAAAGATCAATCAATCAAGCAATGTACTAGTTGATATTTGATGTCTTTGATGATGCTTATAATGAAACAAATGTTTATTCTTAAGATGACCGTTTGATAAATTTCCCTATTTGCATAGCTAAATTTATAAGAAATGGTTTAGAAAAATATCTATAAATAAGGAAATACTTAATGTTTTTACTTTCACTTTAGTATAGCTTTGACAGTTCAACATAATCTTATATCTTTAAACGAGCAATTCTTGTATATATAATTGGAATCTCGGAATCGGCTCAAACGATTTTCATGAAATTTAGTATAAGGGGGTTTCGGGGGCCATAAATGGATCTAGCTAGGAATCATTTCTAAAAAATGTAATTTTATTCGTGTTTTATTATTAGTGATGTCAGTCAAATAAAAACTTAAATATGAATATAATTATCTTTATTCGATAATTATATTCATATTTCATCATTTTATTACTATGTAATTCGTACTGAAATATAATTTCCAAAAAACACAAGCTATAAAAATAAATAAATACCGAGCAAAGCTCGGGCATCCAGGTACTTACACTTAAAATCTATTATAACGACATTTTAGGGACTACTCATATTTGGTCGTAACACCAGATAGTCGTAACAACCGACGACGTTGTTATTAAGTACCTAATAGAATAAAATTTATCCGGGACCTTTGATTTTGGTCAATATAATCGATATGTTGTCAACCATAATCAAAAAGAGCGTATCAATTCTTAAAAGGCCGGCAACGCACTCGCGAGCCCTCTGGCATTGAGAGTGTCCATGGGCGGCGGTATCACTTAACATCAGGTGCCGTTTGCCCCCTGTTCTATAAAAAAAAACATGTCGTTGTAAGCTGTTTTGACTGTATTTGTTTCCAACACACAAATATACAGTATTACAATTTACAATATTCTAACCGTCATAATTAAATACACTTATTTTACAGTTTAATTTCTATTGAACTGCACAGTCAACACTCGCATTTTTTGTACTAAAGTATATAATTTTTTCTATTAACAAAATTTCCAATTTCAGGTACAAATAAATAATATAGGTACAATTAGAAATTCATTACAGATAACTAAGCTCGAGCGTCAAAGTGATATTAAATTTTGGACCAATCCCCAATTTGCTTGCCCAAATAATATTGGCTTAATTGGACTAGAAAGCATTCCAAGAGCAAATACCGTCGTTCAAGAGGCGATGCCGCAATCACGTTGTTGAGATATCTTGTAGAAAATCTTATTAGAAAACTCTTAGACAAATTTATTAACGATAGTTTAGGTTATTCGAGTAAAAGTTGATTCAAAGAATATAGATTTTTTAACCTACTTTATTGTTTTATTTAAAAAAAATCAGTGGTGCTAAAACCTCTTTAGGTCTTGGCCTCAGATTTCTGAATCTGTTTCATGATCATTTTTAAAATCTAATAGGCAATCAGGTGATCAGCCTCCAGTCCCTGACACACGTCGTCGACTTTTTGGGTCTAAGACATGTCGGTTTCCTCACGATGTTTTCCTTCACCGTTCGAGCAAATGTTAAATGCGCACATAGTTAGAAAGTCCATTGGTGCACATACCGGGATCGAACCTCGTAGGTTCAGGTATGAGAGTCGCATACTGAAGCCACTAGGCCAACACTGCTCGATTGATTTATTTTGGCGGTGCTAATACCTCCATACTTCTAAAAAAATACCTAATACTTCTCAGTCCGCACTTATTATAGAACGTAATATGAGTTTGAGTTTTTAGTATCGTTTTTCTTTTGCCATTTTATTGTTTTAAAGCCACGGGTTTAAAATAATAAAATGGATCACATCGCATTCGTACTAATGTTCGGGTAATGCCGACGTTAGTACTCATAAAAATATTGATCTAAAATTTTACTTCATTTTCATGATTATACATATATGTATAACTGAAAAGAAGACCAATGAAGAGGTGCTGGGTATGGTCGAAAAAAAACGAAATCTGCTGAGTACCATATATTACCGGATAGGGAAGATGATTGGACACCTGACGCCACAGAACAACTTCTTTAGGACAATCTTGGAGGGGAAGATAGAAGGACGAGGAGGATAAAAGGACAGGAGAGGGCGAGGAATACCAAGAATGGCATAGACTAGATTAAGGAAAAACCTGAGGTCGTGATGTAACAGGAGCTAAAGACACTGACGCAGAACCGCACTGAGTGGGGATTAATCCTCAGACAAGAGCCCGGCTCTTAAATTTGATTTACTTATAGGTTATAAATAATGTCTTGGGCAGATTGGCATATTTATAAAATACTCTAGACTCCGGATATTATTTACATGATCTCATCATCGTTTTTCAGTATGTTTTATATTAAACGTGAACTAAACTTTTGTAGCAAAAATTTACTAACATATTATATTACATTATATCGTAGCTATATTATGAAGCTATCGTGACGATACTAATAAGCCCTAACGCGTCTTTCCGCTTTCCGGAAGCGCCTATTACATAATTCTACTTCCGGGAAAAAACCTTAACATCCACGCCACTCAATTTAATGATGTTATATTTAATTTTATTTGATGTATCGCGTTCGTAACGGAGTGAAGAGAACTCGAATTTCACATTTTCGAATTTTTTTGTTTTATATGTAATAAGATATTTTATATTGGCATTAATTCTCGAATGTGATGCATGTGGATGTGTGAGTGGTTACAATGAGCAAATGGAATCACTTTAATTTATTTTAATACTAAGATTTTGATGTTTTTTAATACAAACTGCGCGGCTATGTATTAAAACATAATTATGTTTTTGCCTGCATTCATTAAAACAATCCTACTACATAACTTGTATTGTATATTATGGGAAATTTATTCAGCTTTATTAATGAATCCATACAAACATTGGTTTGTTAACATTTCTTCATACAAGTATAAGTTGTGTTAGTATAATATAATAAATTTAAAAAAATTAAGTTCGTCCATATTTTTCCATTTATCTTTTTTTCCAATTTTTCTAAATGCATTGTTCAGAGAAGGTAATTAACCTTGTTTATATGACCTCTTTTTTAATGTAATAAGAGGCAAGCGGGCAGGAGGTTCACCAGATGTTTAGTGATACCGTCGGTCATGGGCTCATCTTGCGAGCATTCTGCAATGAGAGTGCTCATTGCCAGAATGCCCAGCGAGTTCTTTAGAAAAGGGATAGCAGTGTTATTCTTGAAAACCTTGCCAACTTGGAGAATTAAATCATACATAATTAGAAGAAATTGTGGAAAGTGGTATCACACTGTATCTCCAAGTGTGCCATGCACTGCAGAGGTCGCATCTTAATAATTACCAACTGTGCGCCATTCACATCACCAAGAGCACGTCAATTTAATTCAAATTTTGTATATTTTGTAACATGTAAATAAACATTTTTTAAAATGTCTCATAAGACATTTGACTTGTTTTTACATTTTTTATTTATAGCGCATCTAGTGTATAAATGTGCATCATGCTATTAGTGTATAAATACACTAATAGCATGATGCGCTGTTCTCCCGTTACTTTTTACGACAGAGTAACACAATTCAACAAAAAATTATGATTACTTAATAAAATATAAAATTAAGAGTGGAATTTACAAATGTTACAACAAAAACGTAAAGCAAATGTATGTAAAAAAGCAATGTATAATTAGCAATTTACATAGATATACACTTGCCAACTGTGCCAGCTTATTCTTATATCTTTAAAGACGCTGTTAATCCGAAAATACTTCGGCTGTGATCCAAAAAGTTCTGTTGTATCCAAAAAGTTGTGTTGATGTTCTGAGTCCGTATCAACATTTATTTTTTTACTGATTAAGGGTCTGTTTCACAATGTATGGATAAAGTACCAAATAGCTATGCAACACATAAATTACTCGGAAGATAAAAGTTCCGAGTAAGAACCTTCGCGTTTCATGACGAATAACGCTGTCTGACAGTCGTGAAACCTCCTACTAATAAGTAATAAATACCTTATTTGGAACTTATCCGGGAACTTACCCTTACCCTTACTGTATTAACTAGACCAAAGCTAAGATACATAAGATAATCTTCTATATATCTTATATCGATTTAGTTACGTTTTTAAAGAGACTATTGGGCCGTGGGGTTCAAGTGCACAGCCGCTAATCATAGATTTAAGTTATTGCCTGGTACCGGTGACCACAGAGCTGGTGCTTTCATCGCTCAACGAATATGTATCGCAATTCAGCTAGGAAATGTTGTAAAAAAAAACACCCTTTGTCGCTACTCCTCTTTTCGAAAACACTCTCCTTAAAGCCACAGCCAGCATGGGAATACTTGGCGTTAACATATCGAACGACGTTCAGTTTCGCGGTCACTTGGAGGGAAAGGCTAAATTAACCTCCAAAAAGCTCGGTGTGCTCCGCAAGGCGAGACGGTACTTCACTCCGGGCTACCGCTTGCAACTATATAAAGCGCAAATTCACATTTAGCTCCTTCCACTTGACCATATTCAACGAAGAGCGGTTCGAATCGTTAACGACCAAACTCGCTCCGAGCGGCTGATCCTTTGGCTTTGCGTAGACATGTGGGATCTCTCTGCATCTTCTACCGCATTTACCATGGAGAGTGTTCAGAGGAGTTGTTCGGATTAATACCTGCAGCTGAGTTTCATCATCGGACGTCGAGGCAGAATACGAAATTCCACCCGTATCACCTAGACGTCCACCGTTCCACAACTGCGCGTTTTTCTAGGCAGTTTTTGCCGCGCACCACCACTTTGTGGAACCAGCTTGCTGCTTTCTTACGGCTTTCTGTAAATTGTCTATAACGATTATTGTTGAAGCGATTGAATGATAAAACATATGTAGTACAATTTTAATATTAAGTCCTATTCACAATAAACTATTCTGATCAACATTAAAAATCTTAATTATTTTTCTGATAAACTAATGTTTGAAATGTCATTAAAAAATTATAAATAATATAAATTGAATTCAAATATGAGTAATTATGAATTGTTAATATATTAGCCATTAAAAATAATTTATGAAAAATAATAAATTATTGTATAGTGAATGCATGCAATAGATAAAATTAAATTCTTAATACAATAATCTATGTCGCGTATTTCCATCGAATACAAAATACTTAACACAGAACATTTAATCCCGCACATTAAGAAAGTTTCGGCGACAAACAAAAGCTATAAAACAGACAAATAAAACAACAAACGTATATCACAACATCGACCATTTACTCCGGTTAACACAACACCCATTAATATTATACCTACATGTATCTTTTACGGCAAGTACGAATGTACTAAATAAACGGAAATCTGTATATGTATTTGTTATCATATTGAACTTAAGAATTCTTCTTCTTCTAAAGCATTCCCTTTATTAACAGTTCAAATTACTACTTACGCCCGAACCCAATAATGTGTCCACAATCTTAGATAGAAAACAATCTGAGATTGTGGATTTTCAGACCGTGACAGTCGATCGATCTCATATTTGCATCCCAATAACCAAACCTTACAATCCATTTTTGGCGACGGATAGAATGCAATCTCTTCTTCTTATACTATCTCTTTCTTGGTACGGTCTTTTCTTTTACCTCCGTCATTCCATTTTACCCAGTTTACACTCACATTTTTTAATCAATGCAAACCAAATAAAGTAAATAAAACCTATGCACATAGTTTCACCCGTTAAACAAACTGTAAAAAAATTTAAGATCGGATATTGGCACAGTTGAACTGTCATTTTCTAATAAAGGTCTATCCACAGATACCGCTCCGACTTACCATGGATAGCTTGCATCGACAGATGGCAATTACAATCCGTTGATTGGTTATTGGCACATTTTTTACAACATTTTGATTAATATGTGTATCTCAGATGGTCAAAAAGGGATTGAGATAACTTATTGGGTTTGGGAGTTAGTCATTAAATTGAAGAATCTTACAAAATGTAACCGTCACGAAATAGATGTTATTTTGTAAGTGCTAAAGCAAACTTATTACACTTATGTTCCAAGTTAATTTACTTTTTTTGAAAATAATTTTTTCGTATATATTTAATATACGAAAAAATTATTTTCAATTTATAAAAAGAAGTAGTGACAATGATACGAACGGGGATGCCGTAGGTGTTTTGGTCACGTAGAAAAGATAAATAAGAAGCTGATTACTAGGATATATACGTACAAGGCAACTAGATGATGATGGTTGGGTCGGGTTGGACAGGCCGAGAATGTACGAGAAGTATATTATCCTAAATACGGGTCAATTGAACCCACTATTGACCAGCATGTAATGTGAATGTTATAAAAGTGGATCAGCGTGGAGATCCGTGGTATCAGCTTCTTCTGCCGGTCCTGCTGTATAAATAAATAAACATATTAATAGCGTCGGATAAAAATAAAAACTTCCTTTAAGAAAAGAGCGTATCAATTCTTAAAAGGCCGGCAGCGCGTTTGCGAGCCTTCTGGCAGTGCGAGTGTCAATGGGCGGCGGTATCACTTTTTTTATACAACAAGTGGTAAACGGGCAGGAGCTCACCTGATGCTCACGTGACACCGCCCATGAACACTCAATGCCAGAGTGAATACCAATTTTAAGAATCGGTACGGACTTTTCTTGAAGGGCCTTAAGTCGAATTAACATCAGGTTAGTCATATATTACTAAAAAAAAACCCTCGGTTATATTACTCGAGAATATATCACGTAGCAATAATTTTTTTTTAATTTTGATATGAACTCTGATTAGAGTCCAAAACTCATAGCTTGCCCCTTACCAGTTCCCACACTTTCACCGACTCCCCAAAATTCAAAGTAAACAGTGCTAATCGTATTTAAACATGGTACAGTAAATTCGTAGCACATTGAATACTACGGCAAGTGGTCATTTGGTTTCGTCACTTTGGCTACACTCGCAAATGTGGCCCTAAATGCAATATACACTCGTGGGCAAGTTAAGTCAGACGCTTAAAAATTGGCATTTATTTTTAATTAATCAACGTGATAGAGGGTAGTCTTCCTTATTTTTGTATCTCCTAGGTATCTTGGTTGGTGTGTCTTCAGCTATACACTTCTTTCATCTTTGGGCCACGTACACAATACAAAAGTTGTAATGATAAACAATCACAAATTCCTTACAATAAATATATTTTAGGGAATGTATGATTAAGTTTGTTTTGGATAAGGGATAAATGGGAACATATATACAGATACTTTTTACTAGAAAGGGTTCCTAAATCTTGCATGTATGTACTTAAAATTAAAAAAACATTAAACAAAATTTTTATTTCTATTTACGTCAACCCAATAGCTCGTTACTTAGCTGTAAGTGAACAGTTCCTTGGGGTCTAATTTAGTTCCTTTGACCATACAGCATCTACACTCCCTTGGAAGAGTGCCCCTAATTAATTTCCACATCTTACATAAGATCTGGTGGCCAATTGACGTTCGCTTGTACCGTTTCAATAGTAGTTCATTGGAAATTTTGTCAGGCCAGAAACTGACTTCTATCTCTGGCACTGGTTAACAAAGGCCTGGATTTATTAAATTGCCAAATGAGGCGCTTTAGTGCGAAGGTGGCTCTACCTTTAGTAATCCTCATCAGTGCCGCCTAACTTTGACAAGACCCTTCCGAGGTAGGTCTAAACTGGCTTAAGATACTGGAGCTAATTGTCTGATGTTTCTTCGTAAATGTGTCGATATATAATGTATTTTTACATGTAAAAATTTGTGTATTGTCGAAACACACAATTAATGTATAAGCAATCGAAAAGATCTTTGAATCTCACAGAATATTCCCACACAAATTTAGTCTAGACATTCGTCCTACTTACAATAAACTCAAGGTGAATCTAAGACTATAAATAAGTCGAAAACTATAAGAAAGTTTTTACTATTTGCAAATATTTATTAATGGCGTAAAAATAATATTGGTATTATAATTTAGTAATAAGCTGTAAATCTTTCTCAATAAATAAAATAACATTTATACTAGACCCACGCATCTCGTCAAATACTTGGTATCGTGGTTGCCCCATCTATATTTATGAAACATGTAATAATTTATAGAAACTAAATCTAGTAAATATACTCCTGGGAACGCAAATGAAAAGTGCCATGCCGCAAGATGGCTCGACTCGATTGCTTTTATGTATTTTTAATCCCTGTAAAACTTTACAAATTCTTTATCTTCTTTAGTGTATCTGCCTTATCTTCTAGGTTGGCCGTCAGTCTCTTGAAGCGTGAGTCCTGTGCCAGATGCAGCAACTCTTCCGCAGTCGCAGTACCCGTCCACTCCATTATTTTATGATTATTACATTATATGATTTTAGCCATTATTATTAATTGAAGTAGGTGGTAGCGCAACACATGGCCCAGGCTCGCAACTTTCTGATTTTTTTTTAATTTTTAATAAGTTGTTGATTTAGAAATGATTTCGGATGTGTAATCACTTATTTTTAAAAACAAATTGCAAAAATCCTACGCTGTTAATCGGTCAAATAGAAAAAAGTATCGGTTTTTGAACACAAGGCCTATCTCTTTAGAAACTAGTATACGAGTGGGCGCGTGTGTACCACAAGTAACTATTTCTACAATGGGACTGTGTAAGGGAAACCAGGCACAGGTCTAAGAGCTTAGAATCATCCAAATCATGGCGTGTTTCAAACTTCAAAGTTTAGTACTATAATTAAAAATGTCTTAACATTGAAAAGGCATATTTTTAAATTTAACCACGAATCGAACTTTAGACCTCGTTATGTATATTAAGTATATCAAATAAATATATTTTAGCCTACATAGTAAAGGCCTGAGTGCATACCATTGTCTCACTTCAATTGAGCGTTGACAAGTGAACAGCAAATTTAGCTTCGAACGTATTTTCTAGTATCGGCTGAATAAGGGATGTCTTTAAATGCATATCGAATTAGTTTGAATTAAAGCTAATTATTCAAGTAAATTCATTTAAAATATATAGAGATATTTTATTGTCTTCCCAACAAGCTATTTCCGAGGCCCTTTTCTCTGAAAACTCACAAATAACAGTGGAATGGCCGTAATACTAAATTTGACATAACCGTTAATTGGTGATACATAATCTATTCAATAATAAATAAACATAATATCTTAATAAATAATCTCAGAAAAATAACACGCCAGTATCGTTGTGTGGCGACACCTAGATTATACGAATACAATCACTGCGATGAGGACATACCCTGAAACGCGCAAACGAATACAGTACAACTCTAGCGCCTTCATCCCAGTCAATATTACACTGGTCTAAGTTCCCTAAGTGGAAGGTGGAGCAACATTTTCTTTCTTTCACATTTGATCTGTGTGTCACTGTTTTTCAGTATAAATCGCTATAACAAGTGACTTTAATAGGATTTATATTAGATTTTACTTTAAATAAGATTTGATTTGATATTGGATTTATATTAAGTTTTAAAACAATATGTATGCATAAAAGTATACTAAAAAATATGACTTCCCAAATTTTACAAACATACAGATCAATATTTTAGAACATAAAATCGAAATAGCAAGGGAAAATATTATGAGCTGAGTTTCATCATCGGACGTCGAGGCAGATACGACATTCCACCCATATCACGCCTCGACGTCCACCGTTCCACAACTGCGCGTTTTTCAAGGCAGTTTTTGCCGCGCACCACCACATTGTAGAACCAGCTACCCACTGAAGTATTTCCGAGCCAATTCGACTTAGGGTCCTTCAAGAAAAGAGCGCACCAATTCTTAAAACGCTGGCAACGCAGTCGCGAGCCCTCTGGCATTGAGAGTGTCTATATATCACTTAGGTGAGCCTCCTGCCCGTTTGCCATCTGTTCTATATAAAAATAAGTAAAATTAATTATTATTTTCATAAATGTTAGTAATTAAGTTATAAGACGCATTAAAAGTAGCAGATAAGCGAGCGTTATGTAAACTATAGACTTTAAGTTCTATAGAAAAATTTCAATGATACGTTTCAATATTTCATTGACATGACCAGCAGTGTAATGCAAAATTGTAAATTGTTCGCTGCACTCAAATGTATTTTCGCTCGCTCGCTGAAATCGGACACGATTGAATAAGCATCTGATATCCAATATGGAGATTTGGCCCATACACCATTGGATGTCACGTATCGAATAGGTCACATCTCTGAATCTAAATCTAATATAAAGCTTAGTGAGGTTTTTGATAATATAATCTAATTCTATACATGTTTCTCGTTTCTCATAAATAACGCTAACTAAATATTGTATATTGGGATATAGATGGCGGTCTTGTGTTTTACACCTGGCAGTGAATTCTGATTAATGGCTGAGCTGTATCCTGGATGTGTACCTATGGATTTTTCAATCAATGCCATTGACTTGCCCTAAAGAAAAATCTGTGTAGCAGAAGTAAAAATTTGAACAACTTGTATAGATAAACAACACATATTGTATATTATCATGTAGTGCAATTGGTAGCGCCGGTCGTACTTCCCGCGCGCAATATAATATTTGCTACTGTATATCTTTAATTTCCTACATACTCCTTAATAATATTCCATAGGATCTAACACGACTGAGGGTACCTACATGTTGCACCACGATGTATGCAAAATATTGTTACTCCATGGCTATTAAACTATTTAATCACATTCCTAGAAGTTATAGATCACTGAATCACTGATCGTTCAAAAAGACGGTGATTAAATTTTTAAAGGCAAGGGCTTTTATAGATCATAAGTTTGACATTAATTAAAAACTTAACCATTCATATAAAATTCCATATGGCGGATTGTGCGGAATTCCAAATTATGTATCTAATTGTACCACTATTTAGATAGATTTCATTTCAAGATGGCTGCACACATGCATACCTAAAACCTTACTTACTTAGGTCGTCATCACATTGGAGCTTAAAATAATTAAAAATATGTACAAAATATTATGAAAACTTGATTTCTATCAATAAGACTGACCTCTTAAAAATATTTATTTGTAAAAAATGTTTATAATTTAATACGTAAAATATTTATTATGTATTTTCGATTACTCAAGGGTCTAGAATATTCTTTACTGATTATACAGAGCTTGATATATTTGGTAGTTGGCTGATCGATTTAAAAGAATGCATCGTTATGCCTATATCGAACGTAAGCCGCTGTTTCGCTGGTATTTTTTTTTTACGAAAAATTTCTGGTATTTTTAAATTTAATTTGAATATATTTTAAGTGTATTTCAGTTTCTTTGTAACATATACCGTAGATTTATTGTGTAAGATGTGGCAAGCTTTAATAAATAAATACCTGTGTATTGCAGACGAAGGCGTGATACGTTTAAAGGTTCTATCTAGACATGTGTTCGCGTATAGCATGGAAGTTTAGACATCAGCCTCAAAGCGAGTTAGACAGTTAGCAAGCAGGTTGTGCAAACAATTTATCAAATATTTGCATACATTTACTCGATGATGGGATATTGATCGACCCACAGTTTTAAATGTGAAATTTTTACACGATAATGCAATGTTGTATACGTTTTGCGGAGGAAAGAAAACGGTAGGTACTGACAGTATCACGCATAAATAAATAAAATAAGAAAATCATTTATTCATATAGGTAACATAATGTACACTTATGAACGTCAAAATATACTTTAAATGATTCGAATTTTACATTAACTGCCAGTTCTCAAATCAAGGGCGTGGAACGGAAGAGAAGAACTGGCAATAAACTCTCCGCCACTCTTTTTTATCGCCAAGTTTTTTTACACAATTTTTGTAAGGAGCTGCAACCATTACACCATGTTCCATATGATATATCGAGTAATAAAGAATAATAAAATAAATTAAAAACAAAGATTTCTTCTCTATCAGCAGGAGGCATGGTGAAATAGGCGCACGCACTCTTACTGTTACTCGAAAGAACAACACGCAAATACGTAGTAAAAACAACTAATATCACCGCATACACGAATTCAAGTACGAACAGTCACAAGCAGCACCCGTTCACGAGTATGACGCATGGCCAGCCATCGGCCCCCTCGCCATATATACCCAGAACGCACCAAAACCGTTAATACAAATACTACAACGAATCTTTGGTTTTGTTATTTTATCATGTTAGGGTTTTGTATCTGTAAGAATAATGTTAAGATCAGTCTAACATCGACCACGGTTAAAATAGGTGTCTAATATCGACTTTTAAAATAACAATTGTATACCTGTAACGCTATGACGATTTCCTTTATGTATTTCTTCTTCTTATATAAATCTTATTAATTCAAAACAAATAACATTATACATAAAAATATACCTAATAACTAACCTTATAATTTAATAATTAAAAAATATTATTAAAAGGAGTCCCTTTAGGCAAGGTTCCGATGATACTGGCAGCGTTCCCCCTTTGAATAGCTAGACTAATTCTTGGTGCGAGGTAGCTGCCTGCTCTTCGTTCTCCTGTGATGTCGACTAACCTTTTTGATAATTCCCTAAAAAGCCTTAACGCGCTAGGACCCCATGGACGAAGGGTCTCGACACCGAATGGGACAAAATCATTATCAGATCCGAGACACTTGTATTATTTTTAATTCACTAAGTTCTTAATTTTTTTTTAAATCTTTTAAATACCGTCGCGATTTGACTAGGTTGGTGCGTTTCATTACTCACAATAATTGTTACATACATATTCAATACTCCAAATTCAAATTAAGCGTCGAAGTAGGATTCTTTTTACTTTATCCGAAACATACAACATCGGTTTGTGTTGAATAATTTTGTATTTAACGTAAGTTTCGTCTTTTGTGGCCCGCAATCCTAATATCCTTTTTTATAGAACAGGGGACCAACGGGCGGAGGCTTATCTGATGTTCAGTGATACCGCTGTCTCCATAGACACTCAATGGCAGATGAATGGCGAGTGTGCTGCCAGCCTTTTGAAAATTGGTAAGCTCTGTTCTGGAAGGACCTTAAGTCGAATTAATTCGAAAATACTTCAATGGACAGCTGGTTCCACATAGTGGTGTCAAAAATCGCATTAATAAACGCTCTATACGAATGGAATCCTTTCAAAATATTAAAACTTTAAATGCTCGTACATTCTCTATATCCCATTGACATGGCACTTCAAACATATCGCTTGATAAAAGTATAATCATTAAAGCTCCAATGAATGCAACCTTCCTTTCGAAACTCCCACACACATCTATTTAATTTCAAAAGTATTTATCAATGAATTTATTTTTCAAGAAATGACACAGTTTAGACAGGTAGGAACATCTTGGCCTTAAACTATCAATAGAAATGACTCGACAATGTCCTGTTACATCGTATTTTATCAACATAGCTGTTACACATTTAAAGAAAACACTTTTTTACCGTATTGAAGCTATGTATGTATGGTGACTGGTCGTACTTGAATTCGTGTTTGCGGTGTATGATATTAGTTTTTATACTACGTATTTGCGTGTTGTTCTCACGAGTATGTAAGTGCGTGCTCTAATTTCACCATGCCTCCTGCTGATAGGGGACAAATCTTTGTTTTTAATTTATTTTATTATTCTTTATTACTCAAGATGTCATATGGAACATGGTGTAATGGTTGCAGCTCCTTACAAACAATGTGTATAAAAAAAAAACTTGGCGAATAAAAAGAGTGGCGGAGAGTTTGTTGCCAGTTCATCTTCTACGCCCTTGATTTGAGAACTGGCAGTAAATGTAAAATTAAAATCATTTAATGAATATTTCTTTTTTTGACGTTCATAAGTGTACATTATGTTACCTATATGAATAAATGATTTTTTGTTTTGTTTTATTATTGTAAATTTAAAATTATTTAACATATTTTTAAATTAACGTTTCGTGCTTACAGCGTGCGTGGTATGTTGAATAATTATAAGTTTACAATAATACATAGCTTCAATCCCGTAAAAAAGTGTTCTCTTAAAATGTCCTGTTACTTAAAAACAATCATTATCAAATATAATTTTTCTTTGTAAAATGTAGTTTTTTCATAACTATGCTACATATTATTTATAGATTATAATTAATTTCTATTTAGTTTAAATATAATAACAAAATACACAAGATGATGCTATAAAATTTTCCAATCTCAGTCCTTTGCACCACCTGTGTCGAGTTCCTTACCAAAATGAATATTTTCAACAATTTCTATCCAACCTACTTTGGCTACGAGATTTTTATACAGTGTATATTTAATAAAATCGGCTTAGATCTAAGCATATGACTAAGAAATGAATGTATGGAATGTGAATATTTATTATTCGTGTCTTTAAATTTATTTATTAAAATCATTATTACATAAAGAAATTAATTTACCCTAATACTTAAGGTGCAAAATAAACACAAACAGAAACTAGTCCCAACCTGACAAGCCGGGTATGCCTGTACATCTCCCACCAGATGCTGAGTGTCCCAGAGGGGGTTTATCCAGCTCGAACGCGAGTGGGGTACGAGGTAGTTTATATTTCTCCTGGATCTTCAGATTTTTTGTGAATGGAAGATATATTTATATGATATTTGCATGCCTATTTTCATTTCGCTATGTGCAAGTTATTTCTAATTATTTAATCTAAATATATACATTCATAGTATACAAATATTATATTTATGAATCCTTTCAATGGGGATGTTTGTATTTCTTATTACAACTGCGGTCTCCTTACACGCCACCTTCGTTCTTGTATCTTTTGATTTGAAATTGGGAGTCCTGGAAGTTTTTCATGTCGAAGGACGATGTATGCAAAAAATTGTTGCACATTGCCCATTAAACTATTTAATCACCTTCCTAGAAGTTATAAATCACTGAAGTGCAATTCTTTCAAGGGGAAGGTGATTAAATTTTAAAGGTTTGCTTTTATAGCATCGGCGAGTATCTAGATCATAACTTTGACACCGATTCTAAATAACTTACCTATTATTATGACATTATGTTAATGTTTGTATTATTTGACATTATAAAATTAATATGACATTTGCATGTCTATTTATGTATAGCGGATTGTGCGGATTTTAATAATGTATCTAATTGTACCACTATCATAGCAAATATTAATTGCAAGACACTTTTTGAGTAGCAGTGCAAGTGAAGTGAGTTCACAGTGCGAGATACTCAATTGCGTATATAAACAGCTGGGAGTCGAAGGTACAATATCAAGGTTGAAAATCGCCAACTTAACTAAAAGATAACAGAATCAATTTCGTTGTCACATATATTACTAACATTAGACTGTTTGGGAAGGTAATTCAGTAATAGTTCCTACTTTAAATATATATTCTAATCCAACACGAGCAAAGCGTCACTCACAATTTACAGTCTACGTGGAGGCTCTATATTTGACATTTAAGTCCAACTAAATATAAATTCTTCTCCACCGAAGATATTAGCTATTCATAGAAACTCAGCCTGATGACAGTTCTTTCTTGCAGGTTATTGTGATTATTATAGCTATGATGTTAATATATTACGCGAGATTAGAAGAAAATCTTACGGAACTGACATATGCGTTAAAATCTATTAAATTGGACATAATTGGTTTGAGCGAAGTGAGAAGAATGGGCGAAAGTATTACTTGCCATCCAGACTATTTACTATATCAAATAGGGGAGACGCAAGGCCAATATGGGGTAGGATCTATTATTAAACAACAGGGTGACATGTTGGTACCCAGGGGAAGGCAACGGAAAAGAGGCCGACCACAGAAAAGGTGGGACGAAGATATTAGACAAGTGGCAGGAGTCACATGGAACAGAGTGGCTCATGAATGAAAGGAATGGAAAAGGTTGAAGGAGGCCTTTGCCGACTGGCAAACAGATCTAGGAAAGATAACCAAACAACAAATTTTATATTCTATAATTCTACATAGCTTTTTTTTATAATTTATATATAGCTTTTGAATTTAATGTTAGCTTAACAAATCTAATTGATCCGAATAAAAGGCTATTATTATTATCATTTTATTAATATATTAAATGGCACCAATATTTTGGAGACAGATATTTTGTGCACACATATATTCGGGAATGCTCAGATTATTAGGAAATATTATGATCGAGTCAATTCACCGTTAATTTTTATTGTTGCTTCAGTCATTGAGATTCCTTCCATTACTTTTAAGGATCGTTATTTGATTTATTTTATTATAAATGTGTCCAAGTAAGAAACCATTACTCAACGAATAAACACGAATATTGTCACGACTAATTAGAGCAGAGAGAGATACTATATTTAGAAGAATATAAATATGTATGGCAAGGACCAAAGGGAAGAAGAGGGCGCCCCAATAAAAGGTGGATATAAGAAATAGAAGTGATAGCAGAAAGTGAACTTCTTATCACTTCTCTATTCATAGAGAAAGAAAGCCATGTTTAGAGAAAATTGGAAAACGCTAGGGGAGGCCTTACCGTGATGGGGTTCCGATCAATAAGGTGGCTATAGGATATAATATAACAAAATAAATAAAGTAATGTATAAAATGTAAAAATCTCAGATGTATACCATATTTTTGACCTGATTGGAAATTACTTTACTTATATTTACTATTATTATTAATGTATCTTAATATATATAAATCTCCTGTCACGATGTTTGTCCGCGATGGATTCCTAAACTAACGAACCGATAGCATTCAAATTTGCACACCGTGAGTAGTCTGGTCCAACTTAAGAGATAGATATTTAATTATAGTCGCAATTTTATTTTATTGCAAATTATTTGTTTATTACTCGATACAATTCTAACAGATGGCGCTGTGTTAAAAGTACCAACGTTTCACATAAGCTATCTACCTTTCACATCAGTTCTCCTACCGTTTCCCTTGAATAGTTTACTACTATGTAATATAACAAAAACTTTAGCCACAGCAACGCATGGCCGAGTCTGCTAGTATATATGTATCGCTTAGTCCCCGGCAGACCTTAAGTGGTCAGAGGGTGCGAAGAATCTCCGGCTAGCAGAGGTATTTCTAAACTGATCCGACTTAGGGGCTTTGAAGAAAAGAGCGTACTTGAAAGGTCAGCAACACACCCACTACCACTAGCCTCCGGCATTGCAGGCTTAACTGTAGTAGCAGTCCAGCTAAACATACAGAACATTTAACTATCCCTCAAAAGAAGAATGAAAATTATTTACATACATTAATAAATAGTTGTAACTTATCATGTATGAAGTTTTGTGAAGTATTTGTGAGAAAATAAATAAAGATTATTATTATTATTATTTAAAGCGAAGGTACAAGAATTATAGCAATATAATAAACAAATGCCGTCTTCGTTGCCATGGCTACGTTAGTATCCCGTAATAATAGTAATAAAGATAAGGTAATGTTTACTCTAATTTACGGAATATATATTTTCGTATTTATTAAAATATTTCCTTTTTATCTTTATCCATCAAACAGTATTAATCTTCAAATAAATGTAAATCAGTAATTTTGGGTCCTTTGAAGATGAAACCTAATGCGAATCAATTTGGTCCGAAAATACTTGAATGGATTTATAAAAAGACATTGAAATCGCCAGGGCCTAGGAAGATTAAGTTACCTTAATTTGTAAGAAAAAGTAATATTTTTAGTAAATGGATAAAGAGCGAGTAGGGAAAATCTGCTGAAAGGAAAATTTAAGAAAGTTTTATTATTTATGGAAGTCTCTTCGTTTCTGGGATCTCTAATAATATGCCTTTCTATTTATCTCATTCTGTAGTTCCATAGTAAAATAAACACATGTCTTTACACAAACATTATACTAATTCAACGGGATAATCTGTTGTCGAATCGACCTTTAGATAACCCCTTCGCCGATAACCGCCTTTCAACTTTTGAAACGGAACTTAAAAATTCCTCTCACGGAATTCTTAATAAATTCGAACAATCTTGGAATCTATAGACGGATGTAGACAGGGGATTTTTATGAACAGCCGTGTTTTTATGTTGGTTGGAATGGAAGCGAATTAGAACTGAATAGCTCGTTGGACATTCATCATCAGCAACTCCATAGAGACTTTTCGGTGATTATTTTGTTGATATTAGTTGTTTATACTACGTATTTGCGTGTTGTTCTCACGAGTATGTAAGTGCGTGCTCCTATTTCACCATGCCTCCTGTTGATAAACAAATCTTTGTTTTTAATTTATTTTTCTTTATTACTCAATTTGTCATATGGAACATGGTGTAATAGTTGCAGCTCCTTACAAACATTGTGTAAAAAAACTTGGCGATTAAAAAGAGTGGCGGAGAGTTTATTGCTAGTTATTCTCTTCCGTTCTACGCCCTTGATTTGAAAACTGGCAGTAAATTTAAAATTAGAAGCATTTAATGTATATTTCTTTTTTTGACGTTCATAAGTGTACATTATGTTACCAATATGAATAAATGATTTTTGAATTGATTTGATTTGATTAATTTTAGACGTTTTACATTCATAATTATTAATTACTGTTCTAGAATTATTTTTTTATTGTGTACCGCGAGATGGCGGGCCATTCGATTTCGACTCATCATATCTTTTATGACCTGTGGAATATATATTATTGTCCAGTGTTGGCCTAGTGGCTTCAGCGTGCGACTCCCATACCTGAGGTCGTAGGTTCGATCCCTGGCTGTGCACCAATGGACTTTCTTTATATGTACGCATTTAACATTCGCTCGACCAAGGAAAACACCGTGAGGAAACCGACATGTCTTGTATGTGCATGCACTGGAGGCTAATCACCTAAAATTAAAAAATGATCATGAACCATGTTCAGAAATCTGAGGCCCAGACCTAAAGAGGTAGGGGCGTCATTGATTTATTTTTTAACTTTATTTTATAAAATAATATATCACAAAATGTTACATTAGAAAACCAATGTGGTTTGTATTAATGTAACCATAGCAGTCTTGTTTAGGAGCGCGACAAATGCACGTATATATATATATATATATATATTATTATTACTTATTTCTTACATAATGTCCTCCTCTTAAATATGCGATGGGTGAGAGGAGAAATAAAATAAAAATTTTTTTGTCCAATGTACGATTTGAGGCCCACGAAATTGTTTGGGCAATAATTTGGAATCGATCTCGGTTCAGTTAAGATGTGTAAAATAACTAATTTTTGTTTAAATATAACTAATATTGAAATTCCACCCGTATCACCTCGACGTCCATCGTTCCACAACTGCGCGTTTTTCTAGGCAGTTTTGCCGCGCACCACCACTTTGTGGAACCTGCTGCCCACTGAAGTATTTCCGAACCAATTCGACTAAGGGTCCTTCCAGAAAACAACGTACTAATTCTTAAAAGGCAACGCACTCGCGAGCCCTCTGGCATTGAGAGTGTCCATGGGCGGTGGTATCACTTAATATCAGGTGAGCCTCGTGCCCCTGTTCTATAAATTAATTCATGGTCAAAGGTCAAAAAAATGAGTTTTTTGCGATTTTCAGCAAAACGGTAAGTTTTATCATAAAAGTACCTCAGACAAAAATTGTAGATTATAAAATTATCTATAATAAATGTATCAATACTTTTTTCTTACGAGCCACCGTTTCTGAGATATAACGATTCAAAAAGTTACAAAAGTTGTTATCGTCATAATATGCATGAGTACGCCACGTATATACATCTAGAGTGTGTAATATTTTATATAATATATATTAAATGTTGAAATATTTTTCTATCGGGCATTGTAACTTATACTTACAATATAAAATATACCGCTTTCTTCTTTCTATGTACGGAGCACCTAAAAAAATTACCTGTTTAGATAAGCATCGATATGCATGTTTCGTTAAAAATACTAAAAATAAAAAACAAGTTCAATTAGCTTGTCTTCCTCCAACCTCAGTTGCTGCTCACCAACATCTTTTTCGAGTATATTACCAAGTTCAAGTGTGGCTTGGTTATCAGCTAGACCCTACAGACTGGGGTTGGAAGTTGGTCAACAATATATTAGAGCCAGTTCAAACTTTACTTTCACCTGCGCCGGAAAAACTGCTGAACACTATTTTTTGCAATTGCAAAAAGGGATGCAGTGCTAAATGTGGTTGCAAAAAAGTCGGACTGTCTTGTTTTTGGTATGCACAAATTGTCAAGGCCGGTCGTGCTCTAATATTGAATCACAAACAATGGAGGATTCGTTTGACTCCGACGAAGTATCATTCGATACATCGCTATTGACGCAATTTACTTGCATCCAAAATGAAGATGAAGAAGAAGAAGGAGAAGAAGAACAAGAATTTGAAACTTACGAAGACGAATAAACTTCAACACTTTTTTTTTCATTTACATCGCTTTTATCTTTCCCAATCTTTGAAAATTTCCGTTATTTTGAAATAGTATTACATTAAACAGGATCACAACTGACCCGTGGAGTAGACCTACTGGGGAAACCACGTTTAAAAAAACGCGCTAAGTACACTATTTCGAATCGTTATAACGCAGAAACGGTGGCTCGTAAGAAAAAAAGTATTGATACATTTTTTATAGATAATTTTATGATCTACAATTTTTGTCGGTGGTTCTTTTATGATAAAACTTACCGTTTTGCTGAAAATCGCGAAAATCTCATTTTTTTACCTTTGACATTGAATTAAATTTTTTCCTTACAGGGGAATGATGGGGAACTTCTAGATATTGTTTATAATTATGTTTTGAACAACTTCACAGAAATTCAGCTTGTTGGGACTTTATGTACCTTCGAATGTCTAAATTGACCGGACTAGTCTGTAGAGTTCGTTAATTCTATGCAATGTCACATACTTACGTTTTATAATAAAGGAGTGTGATAGATATATTATTTATATTATAACGAAATTTAGCACAATGAAGTAAGATTAAAGTCGACAGTCGCAAGTAGATTTTGTCCCGAAAAAATATATAGTTCCCGTGGGAAAGACGAGATTTCATTCCGAAGTTGTGGACACCAATAACATTATTTATTTATTACTTTTCCTGTTAGTAAGCTCAAGAACAAGACACTTATTAATCTAGTAATCTAATATAAATAAATATCAATTAAATTTATACTTATTAGTGCCTGTGAACTTAGAAAAATAAATTGGAGTTCTGTGAGATAAATTTCAGAATGTAATATTAAAAGGATTTGTTTGATCGAACAGGATTCCTCTTTTGTCGTTTACAGGCTGGTAAAGGGGCCGTCCATATATTACGTTATTCTAAATCAGGGGGGGGGGTTTGGTCTGCGGATGACGGTAAAATGATTGATGGGGGGGGGGTGTTTCGAAATTGACGTCATTCTTATTTATTTACTTAAAGTTTATTTTTCACGTACAAAAAGATTATTTCTAACTAAAATAACTCATAAAAGAAATCGGCGCTGTTTAAACAAAGTCGGCTTCCTTTGTCTTTGCCGCGCGCCGCCACCGCTGCGGACCTGCGGCTTGCGCTCGCTTCAATGATCAATCTGAGTACGAACGTGAACGATGCAACACGCAGAAAACTATTTTCACTGCTATTTATTACTTTAATTGATCCGCGATGGTTGTTGACTTTATTTTGTCAAACTGGTAATGACGTCAATTTTGGGAGAAGGGGGGGTCAGTAAGAAATGACGATATGAAAATTAAAGGGGGTGGGGGGGTCTAAAATCGGGGAAAAATCGATGACGTAATTTATGGACGGCCCCAAAGCGTTTTTGGATGTCCTCTTGCTACCTACTACTTTAGATTATATCATCATTCTTCATGAATTTTCTATATACCTGTGCTAGTAGACGCTCTGTTAACTTCTCAAACACTATATCCAACCAGTCGCCGCCCAATTTTACTTCTTTTTTTTTATACCTGAGTGATGAATTATTTTTATGTATCAATTAATTACATTAAATGTCAGTTCAAGAAAGTAGTTATATTTTACAAAAAAAATTATAATGTTACAAATATACAAATAATAAGTAGAGACTGCATATCGTCTGAAGGCATTATATTATTGCAGACCGGACGTATTTTAATATAACTCAAATAAAAGTCACTGTTTCATATATTACCCATAGTAAGGGGAATTTTATGTATACCAGTTATAAGTTACAAGATATTCGATTCCGCCAAGTTTGAGAAAACGCTGACAGTGTTCTATGCCTTATTACCCCGTAAAGGTTTCAAATCCCTTTATGACATCCTTATTTTTGGCATTTCATGTAATGAATGACAGTCCTTTATCAAATTTTTGACAATAGAGGAATTATTTTTATTCCTTCTGAAGTCACCACAATATAGCAATTTAATGACGAAGTTAAAAGAAAAGAACATCAAACGATATAACGTTTAGGCTTAGATTAAAGATATTGTTTTGTAATTATAAAGCGCGATTGTTGGAGAGATATACCTTAGCTAATGACTAGAATTTTCGCTTATAATTATTAAATAAAATCTTGAGTTAGTTTAAGTAGCCTCTATACTATATGTTTAAATTTATTAATTGAAGATTATCACGTCATACATAATACTGTATATGTTACTAATTCTTAACTTAAATAAATGACAATTTTGGTAAACATAAATGTTTACAACCATTTAATTAATGCTATAGATACAACAATAATAAAAAAATACTAGCAATTTTGTTTAACAGAAAAAATATATCAGAAAAAAGACCAAACCAACCTAGGAGCTACAGACGGTTTTGGAAAATTCTGCTGATGACCTTGGGAATTATGGAATAAGAGACGATGTTAGTGTGGCGGCGTCCATGCGTCGGGTTGTCTCTCTCCCTAAAATATGGCGAGGAGGCCGATGGCTGGCCATGCGTCATACTCGTGAACGGGTGCTACTTGTGGTGACTGGTCGTACTTGAATTCGTGTATGCGGTGATATATGTTGTTTATACTACGTATTTGCGTGTTGTTCTCACGAGTGTGTAAGTGCGTGCTCCTATTTCACCATGCCTCCTGCTGATAGAGGACAAATCTTTGTTTTTAATGTATTTTTTTATTCTTTATTAATCAATATGTCATATGGAACATGGTGTAGTGGTTGCAGCTCCTTACAAGCATTGTGTAAAAAAAAAAACTTGGCGATTAAAAAGAGTGGCGGAGAGTTTATTGCCAGTTCTTCTCTTCCGTTCTACGCCCTTGATTTGAGAACTGGCAGTAAATGTAAATTCACAATTTTTAAATTTTTTGACGTTCATAAGTGTACATTGTTACCTACATGAATAAATAAATTTTGTTTTGTTTTGTTTTGTTTTGTTAAAATCAATATAAAAATGTATTATAATGACACACGTTATACACATACATAAATGTCATATATACCTAGATTTTTTTAACGTATCGGTAATTTCAACTGTAACGCTTAAATTTAAAAAAATAGATAAATATATGTTAAAACTTGTGGAGTCCACGAAAAAAGACTCCACCATCACGTGAATGTCGAGGCTGTTTGCTCCTTGGGGCTAGTGAGAAGACTGAAAAGGACAAAACCGTTTTAACTAGTGAAATATTGTTAGTATTAAGGGCTAAACAGAGAATGAAAAAAAAGACTGTGTATTTATGTACACGCGTTAGAAATTATACTTCTTTGGCGTAAAGATTAAAAGCTTTTAAAATTTTTTATCTTTCGCCTTATTCTACGTTTGTAGAAAAAACTACACTAGCAATAGAAAAACTAAAAGGTTGACTATAGCTAACCTCAGGGTGTCGGTTTTTTATATGTCGGCGCATTGCTAGCGCCATCTATTAAGAAATACGTCGGAACTAGACTTGACAACTGTCGGTCTGGCGGAGCGTCGTGTGGATGGCCAGCGCGGCCATGTTGAACTAAACTTGGTTTCGAACGTCAACGGCTAGCGCACCACGTTTGCGACGAATCGCTTTTGTTCCGAGTAATCTTGTGCCTGGTTGTTTCAAAACTAATTAAAAGTAATAGATTTAGTGATTCCCTAATTACTAGTGAATAGATTTTAGTGAATTTCTGTAAGAGAGTTACTTTGTGCGGTTTTGATTATGACTTCGATGATTCTTTTGTTCCTACCATTATTACAACTTAATTACGACATGGCTGATTCTGATGATAAAGGGCATCCGCCGAAATATATATATTTTCGGGTATAAAAGTGTACGCGCGCGTCGTATAAATTTTCTCTCAGCATTTTTCCCTGACGCGAACTTGAATAAAATGCCAAAGAAAGAACCTCAAAAATAAACTTTCGTTGTACTAGTAGCCGAGCCATAGGAAAAAAAAGCTTTGTAAGTGATAAACACAATTAAAACGTAACTACGAAATATGAATATTTATACGTAGCTCATAGCTCCCTCTGTCGTGATTGACACTTTAATTTACTTCTTGACAGCTCGCCTCGCCGCGTAACATGCCGCTTGTTAGTTCAGAAAGAATTGCAAATTTAAATTTTTGACGCGACATTCGTAATGATTCGTTTATGATGCTATGAAAGATAATACCGTTTTCATACTAATTGAACGTGATTTTTCCTTTGCCAATAAGTTATCGCTATAAAATGCTTTATCGTGAATTATATTTGATCATTAATTTGATATATCTTAATATCCCTGAAGTTGAAGGTCGATTACCGGCTGTGCATCAATGGACTACCTTTTTATATGCGCATTTAACATTTTTCGAGCAGTGAAGGAAAACATCGTGAGGTTACCGGTTTGCCTTAGAACCAAAATGTCTCTGGCGTATGTTGGCACAAGAAGCCAAGTGCCTACTTCCCTATTAGATTTACAAATGATCATGAAACTGGTACCCACATCTAAGGCAAAGATGTAAAGATTTATTTTGATCTAGGCGCAAACTAGCTGATGTGGTTCTGGCAGAATGACCAGCGCTGGGGAACATTCTGCTCCTCAGCAGGGCCAGGGCCAATTACAACCACAGCACACATTACATGCTTGAGACGAACCGAATGGGAAAAAGAAAAAAAAATATACCTCTCATTATATCTTTTATTTAATTTTTTCTCTTTGATTATTGTTATTTTGTGTGTGATTTTTGTTTGTTTGTAATAAATAATGTCTATGCCTATGTATAAAGTTTTTTCTTTATTATTACTGCAAAACAGGTCTTGTTCGTCTGAATTTGTAGTTTCTTTGGAATACGATTCAAAATATGTTGGATATTAAAGAGGATTCAAGCAAATTTGTATTCATGGTGAGAAATATTCAATATTAAGTCATATACGTGGGTAACACACAAAATGTTTAGAACTGGCGAGTTAGAAACATGGCATGTGAAAACTTTTTTTGAATTTCAATTTTAGAACACTTTGGTAACCCAATATTGCATTCATTTATCATTTGTTTTTGTGAATTGGCGGTAAATCTAAGACTCTTGTTACACGTGAAAATTTTGCTTGTGGGCTAACTCATCAACAAAGCTATGATAGGCTGCGATTAGCATTGATTTGCGATGCATGATAGAGGAAGAAAAGAAGTGACCTATCAGCAAATACGGGCAGGCATTGGTATGAGTCAAGTTCAAAAAATTTTATACGAACATTTAGGTTTCTGGAAGCTTTCTACCAGATGGATCCCCCATACTTTAACCGACGATCAGAAACACGTTCCCATAGACTGGTGTTGCCAAATGTTAAACAAGTTCAACAGTGGTGAACAAATGCTATATTTGACATCGTCACTGGTGATGAAAACTGGATATATTGCCACGAACCCGAAACCAAAGGATAATCAGTGGATGTTTCCTTTCGAAAATCGGCCAAGTAAGGTAAAGAAAGTGAGAAGTCAAGGAAAAGGATGATTGCCTCATTCTTTGGTTAGACAGGTCATTTAGCGACAGTTCTGCTGAAAATGGAAGAACAGTTACTGCAGACTGGTTTCAGTCGCTGTTTGCCTGTTGTCTTGAAAAAAAATATCAGCAGCGCCCTCAAAGCAGGATCCTCTTTCACCACGACAATGCTTCAGCGCACTCCGCAATACTGTTGAATATTTGACTATGTCATGTATCGAGTCATCCGCCACACAGCCCGCCCTGTAACCTTCATTTATTCCCAAGACCTAAGGATAAAATTCGAGGTATTCGCTTTACGAGCCCTGAAGATACGGGGAAAGCGTACGAAAATGCCATGGAAGAGACTACTAAGGAAGAATGGGCCTACTGCTTTTCCCCGCGGTTCGATCGAATGCGACGATAGAGAGGAACGGAGATTTTTTGAATAACAGAGGTATTGGCTTTTCTACGATTCTACATTAAGCCGTTTTTCATTTTCTAAATTAAATAAATAATAAAAAAAAAAAAAAAATTTCAGCATTACCTAGGTATTGTAACTGTATGCTTTTGGCTTAAACTTAATTTTGTATTTATTACGTAACATTTGTGTGTACACAATTTGTAATTTTGTTTTATTTTTTTGGCACTCGTGTAAGAGAGAATACATCACCTGTGTGCCTAAGAAGTAGGACTATTAAATTATTAATTCAATTGTGACTAACACGGATTTGAAAGTTTTAGTGACTTACCCTTCCGTAATATGAATCGAGGAAATCTTTCGAAGAGAATTTAAGCTTGAACGTACTATGGAAAATCGTTTATTCGGTGAAACCTAAAAGTGCTTGGACGAAAAATAAAACCTAGACATTTCACTACATCCAATCCAGTACAACGAATGTTTACATTTATTTCATGCTACTATTACAAATCCAGTAGACTAAGTGATTTCCACGTATTAAAACTTGATGAAACTATATGAACAATTTTTAATTTGTAATCACTTGCGTATAGAATTTTTAAATCAAATAACTTCTTTTGCCAAGTACCTTTTAATGCTGTAAGTATTAAAACAATAATGAATTATGGCTTTTTAGGGAATTACCAAAAAGGTTAGTCGACATCACAGGAGAACGAAGAGCTGGCAGCTACCTAGGACAAATAATTAGTCTAGCTATTCAAAGGGGGAACGCTGCCAGTATCGGAACCTTGCCTAAGGGACTGCTTTTATTAATATTTTTTAATTATTAAATTTTAAGGTTAGTTATTAGGTATATTTTTATGTATTACGTTGTTATGAATAAAGATGATGAATTGACTACGAATATACGATATCCTGTAACTCATCCTGACTGGCAGAGTGGAGGGCACCATACCTCGAAACTGATCCCTAACTTGCTGGACCGCAGTTTTCCGAAGAAGCTCTCCACCCTGGAGGAGCTTGTGACGCACTACATGTCCTTCCGAAAAGAAGATTGCGACTGAAGGAAGTACAGCACTAACCATTGACTAACCGAAGCGATTTTTGTTACTGTTCAATAGCTCTGGATTCGAATTATCTGCGAATTAGTCCAAAAAACGTGTGAATTGGAGTCTATATGTAATGTATTAATAGGATCTAAGAAAACCTTATATAGGCCTAACGAATTACAGATTTAATTATTTAGATCCAAGTGACCTCTGTGGGTACTTTAATTATCTCCGCTCCCTCGCTTTACTGTGCCCCGGCGAGTAGTTGCTTACGTAAATGGTAAAACGAAAATGCGATAGCCTTCGAACATTATTTCTATTTGATAGGATCTTGTTAGTTACAACTAGCGATGTTTTTATGACAATATATGTCTACGTAATTAGTATTTTTCAAGTGAAACTTCTTTCAGGGTGCTTTCTTCATAATACGGATGAAACGCAATAATATAAGCGTCACGAAGATGTGCAGCGTATTTGTCGAAGAAACGGGAGAGTGATTGAGATCGAATGAGAGAGAGTGAGAAAGGGCGAACTTAGCATGAAACAAATAGCCATGTAGCGAGAGTTTTAATATTAACAAATAACATGTGGCATTTTAATTTGCAACTCGTCCTGTAATAATTTAATACGAGTATGTCTAATAAAATATAAAAAAATAGAATGTTAAATATTAAAAATAGAATGTCGATAAGCTAAAAGCCCCAATACATGATTATGTACCAGTATATAATCACTCCATGTATTTTTTTTTTTTATTGGACCACAAAATTAGGACAAACACATGTCAACATCAACTTACATACGAAAATATAAAAAAAAGCGGTGCCGTCCCTTTTTTATTTATATAAAAATAAAATTTGTATATCTATATTCACAAATTAAGGTATACTTGTGAGTATAGGCATATACTGGTACAGGATCATCTATTGGGGCTTTTACCTTAGTAATAATTAATAAACAAAGTCTCACTTCTGACATGTGTATTTGTGTGGCAAACGGGCACGACTCCCTGATGTTAAGTGATACCACGGACTCGAATGTCAGAAACGCGCGTTGCTTACCTTTTAAGAATCGGTACGATCTTTTCTTCTACCCATAGCCGATTGGTTTGGTTAGTACTTCAGTGGACAGCTGGTTCATAGTGGCAGTATTTAAGACTTATTTCTTCAGCTTTGGCTTAAATTATTTGCAAAGCAAAAAGGTGTGTTTTCAGCCAAAAAATATTTGACACGTGGAAATCATATTTAAATCATAATCACTCATCATAACTAAGTCTAGACTTAGTACTTAGCAATGTACTACCTATCCACTTTATGGGCCTCTAATGAGCCACTAAATGTGTTTATTTTCTATTACAAAAATATATTATTTTTATTTTGTATACACACAAAAAATCTAATATCAGAGTTTATCCAAAAAGTCGACAAAAAAACTTTCATACTTCCCATTTGTAATAAACAAAAAGGTATACGATTATTCACGCCATCTAAATTCACAATAATTCCTTCTAAACAGTGAAATGTCGTCAATTCAATACAAACCCATTTCATATGAAAAGCCATTATAATTTATCTGTCCCGGACGGACAATAGTGAAGGGATCCTTTGTGGAATTTATTTGGCGATGTTTTTGGTCCGTGCTCTTGACTCGTACAACCAATGCCCGATTCCGGTTCGTGTGTAACGCCCTAACGCCTTTGTGTGGCTTTCAATGAATTTTGTATGCCATTTCAGTGACTATAATAAAAAGAGCATCTTTAATTATATATATATAAATTAATCCCTAATTCCCTTGGTCACGGTATCTCGCGAGAACAGCTGGATCGATTTCGCTAATTCTTTTTTTTTTATAGAACAGGGGGCAAACGGGCAGGAGGCTCACCTGATGTTAAGTCACCGCCCATGGACACTCTCGATGCTAGAGGGTTCGCGAGTGCGTTGCCGGCCTTTTAAGAATTCGTACGCTCTTTTCTTGAAGGTTTGTTGCGTTTGTTATTGTCAGGAGAGGGTTCTTATGGAAGAAAGAATTAAGAATATTTGAAAATTTGGTTAGAGTGGCTATTAAGTAGTCCTGACAATATTTATTTATATTTATTTTATATTATTTATAACTAACTCAAACTTTTTGATATAACCTGAAAATATCGTTGAAGAGGATGTATGAAAAATGAATATCATTTAAAACATTTGCTTCGATCGCAGTTATTATATTGATAAAATATAATAAATAATATTGATTATAATATGTAATAAAATAATTATATACGTTAACGCACTGTCGAGCTCTCAGGCATTGAATGCCCATGGGCGGCGGTAACACTAAACATCAGGTGAGCCTCCTGCCCGTTTGCTATATAAAATAATTGTTCTATAAAAAATAAAAAATACGTGTCATAAAAACAAACAATGTTGTATATCATAAAGCATTAAAACACTTTGTTTCTGACAAATTGGTTAGTAAATCATACCAATTCGAAATCAATATTCATATTTAAGACAGTACAACGTCTGTCGGGTCTAAATAAAATAAATCTAAAGATAAGTGAATAATTGTACCCTTATTTATTGGAATCCAGGATGTTCTAATTTGCGTTTTATGTATTTAAAGTGAAACTTTTATTACATCGTCTCAAATTTTTTGGTATGTGTGGCGCATGTAGCATGGAATATGGCGGCGCACATAGTTCTCAGCAGCTGAAAGTGTAGTGTATAGAATTCATTTGTGCCAGTGCTCCACGCTATTTCAATAAATGTATAGTAATCATATATTTGTAAATATCAAAATAATTGTAAAGTATTATGTATGTCGTACTCTCTAAGACACAGAATCAATAAAAATATTAGTTGGGAGACTTAGTTTACTTTTATTAGTCCCATTATCATTCTAATTTCCCAAGTATAAAATTAAGATTGATAAACCGATTTTATACCTTTAATATAATATTATTCCATAAATTTTAAGTTAAATGTCTATAATTATATAACTGTATATGATAATGTATTATAATTGTATATCATAATGTGAAAAAAAGCATAAAACCACACAACATTTTTTTTATCTTGCCTTAATCCAAACAGTTCCTCAGCGGATATGATGCTGGTCCATTCGTTTGGCAGTCACACTTCTTCCTTGGACTTTATTGGGAATCTAGGTCTAGGGAATACAGCGCAGTGGGTTCCGTCACCATCTGCACCAAACATTTCAGGGTTAACTTTCATCCCTAGGTCACTGAAGCTTCGATTGCTTAATTTATTAAGTTAATTTAAAATCTTCCGTTACATGTATGCGTTTTAACACAACTAAGAGGGATGACTGTCTGTTATATGTAGCAATTTTCTCAAAAGCAAATATTATTTTGCCTAGTTAAATTATTTTATGTCAAAAATAGTATTAAATTAAATAATGTAATCAGAGATAACACAATATAATCTCTTAATATCTTATAAAAGTCATTAGCTATAAATGGACATTTCCCTATACACTAGTATCTTTGCTTTTTCATTACAACGCCGACCTTCCGACCGATTATATTGTTGTAAAAATACAGTACTCAATTGTGGACGAAGACTTTAGGTTAGAGATTTTTTTTTTATTAATTATTTAGCAAAGTTTTTCAATCAATTATTAATTGCGAACGCATGTAGATTTTTAATTTTTTTTAAAAAGACTTCGTTAGTCGGAATTTCTTTTTTTTATATTCTGAAGTCTCTATTATACCCTTCCCCCCTCTAGTTGCTCTCCCCTAAATGGTTTCAGCTCACGACCCTAAACAATTGACAGCTGTGCACCCATTTTTTTTATTAACCTTTTGAATATTTGTTCCGGTAAGAATTAACGACATGTATCAGTCCGTAAACTTGCGAGTTGAGCAAATATTTTTCTGGACATGATCCTCCTTTAGGTTATGAAGAAAAAACATTTGCTGTTAAAGCTAATCATCGCCTTCAAGGCTGTTAGGTTAAGAAATGCCAGACTTCGAATTGGTGCGACAAAACAAAGAAACATAAATATTAATTCGTGAGATTAGCTAAATTTCGTTTATTTTGATTTTTTTTATATTATTTTAACTTTGACCATGGTCGCCTGGAAGAGACCGCTTGTTAGCGATAAAGCTGCCCGTTGCTAGCCTTATAATTTGTAAGTATATACTCATGTTATTTGTTTTACTATAAAAGTAACGAAGTGTAAATTCATAAATAAACATATTAATACATCAATTTATAGTTTCGTTCGAAAGGGGAAAACCATTTTATTACTAGCTGGGCTTCAAACGACTAGACCAATGCGTGCCCAACTATCTAATGGTATATGTAAAAAAACGTGACGTGGTTTCACGAATGCACTCCCGTATATTCCGCGGCTATGAAGGAAATTGCTTATAAATAAACACATTAGTGTGAAAGCCGGATTTGAGAGCGCTAACAACGCTTCCCATATTCTATTGTGAGTGTTAAGCGCTCACTTAACACGTCTTCATTCATATTATACAAGAGATTTTTGTATAAGAAAATTATAATAAGTTTCTTAAGTGTTGGTATAAATTGTAAACATTTTCTTTCACGTCATGATCTTGATACAGGTATGGTACAATGGGCTGTTTGGCATGATTTTAAAAACCATTTTAGACTATTTATTAGTGGCCTACACAATTGTTATTCTTAACTTTGGCGTTGGACGAGCGGCTTTAGCATACGACTCACATCCATGAGGTCGTAGGTTCTATCCCCGGCTGAGCTTAAATGGACTTTCTGTCTATGTGCGCATTAAACAAATAAAAAGTCGATGGCGTGTGTCAGGCACAGAAGGCTGATCAACTACTTGCCTATCAGATTGACCATGAAACGTATTCAAAAATCTAAACAGGAAGTAACGCTGATTTAGTTTATTTATAAACATTCGTAAAGCCTATTCAATAATTATGGCTAGGAAGTAATATGTTGACTTAATTGTCTACAATACAAGGGATTTTTTTTTATAGAACAGGGGGCAAACAGGCAGGAGGCTCACCTGATGTAAGCGATACGTGATTAGTGACACTCTCAATGCCAGAGGGCGCGCGACTACGTTGCCGGCCTTTTAAGAATCTGTACGCTCTTTTCTTGAAGAATCCCAAGTCGAATTGGTTCGGAAATACTTCAGTGGGCAGCTGGTTCCACAAAGTTGTGGTGCGTGGCAAATACAGCCTTGAAAAACTCGCAGTTGTGGAATGGCGGACGTCGAGGTGATACGGGTGGAATTTCGTATTCTGCCTCGACGTCCGATAATGAAACTCTGCTGCAGGTATAATATCTTAAACTGAGGTAATGTTCTTTAACAGTCTTAGTGTTCTATAATGTTTTGACACTATTACTTGTACTAATAATCACTATTAGTTTTAATAACTCAAAAGGTTTAGTACTTGTCTTGAAATCTTTTGAACTCCATCTTTTGAAAGTCATTAAAATATATAAAACAAAGTCGTACTAGTTACACCACTACTCAAGATTGGCTGGACCTATGTTAGTCATATATTTTTTGGTGGTTTCTTCCTCTACGAATAGCATAAAAAAAAAATATCTGATAAGTATCGAATAACAATAAATTAATTAATTAGTTTTATAAATGCAAACAGCATGCGGTGCCATCTGTTGACAAAACAACGCATCATTTTCGACGAAATCGTGTCAGTTTAAGAATTGCGATCTTGAGGTAAGGAGGAGATGCATAAGCAGGCTTTGATCTTGCCTAATGTGTAAAACTGCCATTATTCTTTCGCAAATGCAAACAATAAAACATTTTTGTATTTGCAAAAAAGTTGTATTAATGTTATTACCTTAATGAGATCGTAAAATAAGTTTAACTAAAGTAACAACGATGTTATAAGACGAACATCGTTTCATATATTATAAGGCTGTAAAGCGGAACGAAGTTATCCGCTGGTATTTTATACTGATTAGCTTCAGTTATACAAACACACTGTCCAATAATTAATGAGTAGCTGATGTAAGTTCGTCTTCTATGAGTAGTATAACTTCATTTGAAGTTAGTACATATATGCTTACGGCTACAATGTTCGTAGAGTTTAGCTTTGTCTTTAGTTCTGCATACATAGTTTTACAATAATCTATATAAAATTGAATTAATTTATATTACTTATACTTAAAGTGTTCAATAAAAATTAAAAAGTCTAACAAAAACATACATATTTAAAATTATGATGGTTACATACTAATTTTTCCTACGAAAAACCTTCATGGAATTGTTATATAGCTTAAAATTGATTAACATGAACAAAATCTCGAACTCTGGGAATAAAACATAAAATGGCGCGAAACTAAAATCGACTTCAATCAGATTGATTGATGTTCTATTTTTCTTCCCTGTTTGATTTTTTTACCTTTCAAATACTTTTTACGCTTTCAATCAAATTAATTTCACTTATACCAGTAATTGTTACTGTGGCGTCATTGAATGTATATATAATAGGTATATAAATCAGTCCTTATATGGAAATTGTATTCGTTTCAACAACTAAAAACGAAATCAGATAATTATTAATGAATAAATTACTTACGTTAAACGTTTATTTTTTTTTTTTTAATTTGACGATTATTTAAATGATCCTAATCCTTGGGATTCTTTTTCTCCAGTTCCATCAATTTGTATGTCTCAAAACTTGGCGATTTAAAAGAGTGGCGGAGTTATTGCCTGCTCTATGCCCTTGCTTTATGACTTGCGAACTGGTAGTAAATGTTAATTAAAAATCAATTTAACATCTTATCATAAGTGTACTTGGTTAAATATATAGGTAATTTTGACTTTGGGATTGAGTTAAGTTAGTGTTTAAATAGTATAAGTTCCGTTGTACTTGCAGTCAGTCAGCAATACAACACAGTGATCACGCGTTTCATTAGCCGCCACCTGACTGATCAAATAAAAGATTCCACAACACAATATATATAACTAACTTTAAAGTATTTTAAGTTCGCATGGGCGGGCAAGACCATTCGCATGAACAAAATAATCTGCTTTCCATCCATCCATCCATCCATTTCCATCTGGACAAACAGGGACCGCCAGGGAAAAGAAAGAGAGGACGTCCTTTTGCACGGTGTGCTCACGTGTTTAGAGATGTTAATGGTTTTCCACTCTGGAAATCTTGTGATTAGTAGAAAAAAGCTCAAGATAGAGAGAGATGAAGCCTATTAGAAGAGGTCTTTACTGTTTAAAAGGCCCATGAAAAAAATATAAAGTAAGATGTCAAGGCTTACTTCAAAGTCACAGGGGTACTTATGGGGAGTACATATTATGGGCACTCCTAAGCATAGACTGATGGCAGTGATTTTATTAATTTTTAATTAGATGTAGGTTAAGTAAATTTGTGATAAGTCAAGTTAAAGTATTACGCGTACACAATACAGACATTCAAATTGACAATAGGCTTTTAAACAATAAATTCGTCAACTGAACCTCATTTATAACTTTGTACCACCTCATTACCTAATAAAAGATCCCATCCCAAAGATTATCTGATATTACATTTGATTTCACCGGAATTAGCTCCATTGTTAGGGATATTCATTATTCCACTGAATAATACGTTAATTTGTGTCAATTAAGCCCATTATTGGTCATAGCAAGATTCTTTGTTTTCTTTATAATAATTATTTTGGTTTAAATAAATTTTAAATAATAATTGCGACACAAAACGATGATTTTATTTTAAAATTTATTGAACAGTAGTCAAACTGGCTGGAGGCTCACTTAACATTAATACCACCCCCCATGGACCCTTTCAATTCCAGAGGGCTCGAGAGTGCATTGCCAGCCTTTTAAATATACTCTTTTCTTGAAGGACCCGTAGTCGATTTGATTCGCATTAAACTACGAACGTCACTTAAAATATAAATTACCTAATTTACTAATACTGATAATCTATGTAAGCAAGTATGCCTGAATCGTATCTTTATTCTTAGAAAAAAAAATATGCGACATGATAAATGTAAAAAAATTGAAAGGCATTTATTTATTTATTATATTATTTATGTACTGGTATAATACATAAATTTTTGAGTAATAAACTACTAAACACACTCTCCCACACACACACACACACACACCCTCTCACCTTACTCACAGGGAGAACACCTGAACACTTCACACCATAATAGAATCACTTATTAAATTTATTGTAAATTACAACATATGTTTTATAGTTTTTTAGATATAAGTTTCGCCAATGAGTCATGTACTTGATGCTAGCTTTTGTCTATTATATTTAAGGGGTTATGCGCTGTGTGCTGAAATACAGGTTCACACCTAGTTCAGCGTCAAATAAACCAGGCTAATTTTCTTTATATAACTAGTGCAATTAGATATAAGTTTTTTCTGTCAAAACAATTTTTTTTTTTTTAATCATACGATCAGTCTATGCGACTATAAGTAGATTCGTTGAGTGATTTTGGCTTGTTAGGCGCTACTCCCAGCGGAGCCTGCCTACTCTTATCTAAACTCAGTCTGTTGGGTTGTCCTGGTCAAAAACTCTTTTTAAGTCGTCGAGTAGTTTCTGGTATAGTTAGCTGTCCTGCTAGCTGATTGGGGTGCTTTTGAAGTCTTAGTTTATACTTATACCCATGTGTGATTATCTCCTCCTTCACCATGGGCATATTAAGAAATTCGTGGACTTCTGTTGTTTTGATAAACCATGGGGTGTTTGATATTTGCCTGAGTATATAATTTTGAGCTCTTTGCATTATTATTATATTTGAGGCACTAGCAGATCCCCAGAGCTGTATTCCATATGTCCATATCGGTTTTAGAACAGTCTTGTATAAAAACAACTTATTATCAATAGATAGTTTTGAGTTTCGTCCCATTAGCCAGTAGAGACCCTTGTATTTGTTGTTAATTTCGTCTCGTTTTGTTTGAATATGTTTTTTCCAAGTGAGTCTGCGGTCTAAATATATTCCTAAGTATTTGACTGTGTTTTGATGTGGTAATTGGGTGCCATTTAGAGTGACAGGGGGGCAGTCTTCCTTTCGGAGCGTGAAAGTGACGTGCACCGATTTGGACACACTAACTGCAATTCTCCATTTAGCCAACCAGTCTTCTACCTTATTTAAGCCATTTTGTAGGATTTTAGAGGCCACAATGGGACTTAGGTTGGAGGTAAGTAGAGCCGTGTCATCAGCAAAGGTGGCGATGGTAATCTCTGGGCTCTGTGGTAGGTCGTGTGTATACAGAGTGTACAGGACGGGGCCGAGGACTGAGCCCTGTGGCACACCTGCGCAAATTTCGTAAAAACAAAGTCAAAACAAATTTGAAATAAATTATTATTATATTATTATTATTCTTTGTACACCATATAATTAACCCATAAATAGAAGTCTATATTTTTCATCTACATCGATGTAGCCACTGTCAAAACGGTTCCCACATCAATGTGAATTTTTGAAAAGTCATAGCAAATGTATTTGTGCTTCACAAGTTTATATGCAATATTCTTGCGAAATCTCACAAATTCTACCGACAGCCTTCAAGATGAACAGGGATGCATATTGGAAATTTTTATTAAAGGCGCCTGTTCGAGTGACAACCTGACAATAATCCCTGCATCACAGATAGCTCTTGATAAATATTGTATTGTTCGCATTTCATATTATCTATGAACTCTATATTGGAAACGTATCTACGGACACACAAGGAAAAATTTTCAGCTTTTATTAAAATCCGAAGGTCTGGCACTCACGGGCTCTTGCTCTATATGGTTCACCTAACTGTAACAAAATGGCTGGACCGTTTTTGTATTTAGTGGATATTCTGTTGATGGGGTTTGTAAACTAATTTTTACCCCTTACTTAAAAGGGCACAGTCCAATATTTTTAAAATTTAAAAATACATTTAAAAAATTAGCCCCTGTGGCATATCTCGCTGTATTGAGATAAATTTTGTCTTTTAATGGTGGTCATACACTTAACACATAGATCTAATAGTATTTAATGAAATAAACATTAAATCATCAGTACTTTTTACGTACACAACATTTATCTCGGCTATTTAAAATTTAATTATGCACTCAGATAAAGATTTTCTATCGCATTAGCAAAATGGGCTTATCGTGTACCTATAAAAATAATACTAAAATCTAATTACAAATTCAACAGCAATGAGAGTGTCTACAATAATTTTATGTTGTTTTATAAATGTTGTAACTGGCAGAGACTTTTATGTGGGAATGTTTAAGAGAAATGATTTCTTAGTCGCCCAAGATAGATTGTATAAAGAGGGAGTGCCTTTCAGAAAAGTTTTTGCAAAATATGGGAGAATTTTCAAATGTCCCGTAAGTTTCCCTAATACTAGTAGTTCAGAACCAGACTTAGGTTGGTTAAAAACGATCATTTATTTGCATCAGGTGCCTGTATCTAATTTGTGATCATTTGTTTTTTCTACATAAGGAGATCCGTGATCCGTGCTTGACACAGAATATCGAGTTTTTAAGTGTCTAAGTCTTGCCGGTTTTATCGTGTTATTTTTCTTTACGAAGGCATATTATGTTTAGTTTTTTGTAATTATTTCTTTTTTGTAATGTTTGTTTTGCTTAATAATTGTTTCGATTGATATTTGTATGTGCTCTAAATGAATGTCATGTTTGCCTCTAATTGCTTGTCACATTAAAAATTGTATTTTGTGTTTGTTTTTACCAATGTATCAGTGTGCCGAGCGTTGGCAAACTTTATCAATTAAAAAAAAGGCATATTTTTTTATGAGGTAAAAAAGTGCCAACACAGCGCGCCATGGATGTCGAGATTGACGCGGGGTCTGTGGGGCTAGGTCTGGAGTCAAAGCCCTCTGCTATTCAGAGGAGTAGCGAGACTACCCATTAAAACCATCAGCCCTTTACACCCTTAAGATGGGCTGTCGGGTCGCCAAGGCATTCTACCCAAGGGCTTATATCCCATATAGAGCGACCTGATATTCCGGACCACTTAATACCGAGACCCCGCCTTGAACCATCAGCCAGTCTTCGGCAACCATGCCTCCTGCTGTAGAGGACAAATCTTTTTTTTGTCATGTGGAACATGGTGTAATGTTGCAGCTTCTTAAAAACTTTGTGTAAAACAAATAAAATGAGAATAAAAAGAGTGACGGAGAGTTTATTGCCAGTTCTTCACTTCCATTCTACGCCCTTGATTTTAGAACTGGCAGTCAATTTCATATTGTAATATATTTCTTTTTTGACGTACATTAGTGTACATTGTTATATGAATAAATGATTTTGAATTTGAATTTCAGATAACATACTTCAGAGTTGTCGACCGACTCGGCATAGGCCGTGGACCAAAAATAGAGATTGTTCGAGGAGGCCTACGTCATAAATACCTGGTCCTTCGTCTGCAATCCCTCTACGGGTATCCCATATCCGTCAACGTCTACGTGGGTTGCGAGAACAAAATGCAATTTAAAACGATTAAAAAAACTTCTGTTGTCGCTACAACAATAAAAGCAATAACCGCTGATTCTACGACAGACTTAATAGAGAAACTTGGAACCAGTTCTGATGCTTCTGATACAAATTCAACTTCTGTTCCAACTACTATTCAATAAATTCATTTGTTGTTAATTCTATTTAATAACGGTAATCGGGCTTATTTTATCAACAATTATTAAAATATCTTAAATATTTGAGAAAGGAAGAAGGTTTAGGATTGAACAGGATGGAAAATAAGATGGAGTATGTGAGCATCACGTCACTGACGATGTTAAGTGGTACTGCCGCCCATGGACTTATATTGCCAGAAGGCTCGCAAGTGCGTTGCCGGGTTCAATGAATTGGTACGCTCTTTTCTTAAAGACCCTAAATCGAATTGGTTCGAAAATACATCGGTGGGCTGCTGCAGCTGTTTCTACATAATGGTGTTTCTCAAAAACGCTCAGTTGTGGAACGACGGACGTCGAGGTGATGGTATTTTGTATTTTGCCTTGACGTCCGATAATGAAACTCAGCTGCAGGTATAAGACCAAACCACTCCTCTATTTTCTAAAGATACACCTACATTTAATGACCTATTATTAATCATCAACATTTTTGTTTCTGTGTTCATACATATGTATAAATATGTATATATGTAAACTAGTACTATTCCCTAGAGTAACATCCAGTTATATTAACATGTCCTGTCATATTCTTCAATGTTCTGCGCGGAATATAAAATTCCTTTATATATTTCCAAGCTATTATGAGCTTAGATAGTTTGACATGTCACGTAGCGAAGATGTTTTATGAGAGAACTCCATTAGAGTGTCCTAAATACGCCTTAACAGTTTCACACTTTTAAGAGACGATTGCAAACTTTTTCATTACCTACATAGAAGAGGACAGAAATTAAGGTAATTTAGACAGCAATATTAGCACGAACTGTCACTTGATTGTCACATCTGTCAAAATTTATGTAAACCGGAGTTTGAAGGTTTACCACCCACCTACTCTATGTGGAACTAGCTGCCCACTGAAGAATTATAGGAACCAGATTTACGTGGTCCGTACATGGCAAATTGCTTCAAAATAAAATTGCAGACTAATTCCTAGGCCATATACTCACGTGAACCTTTAAGCAGTGTGAGTGTCAATGGGCTTACTATCACGTATCAAGTAACATCAGATGAGCCTGCGACCTGCTTTATAAAAATAACCCAAATTCTGCGGTTGTTTTATTTTTGAAGCCTGAACTTGGCGGAAAATAACACAAGACGAGTGGTCTAGCTAATTACAAATTGTATAGCAGCGCCAGCGGACTGAATGTCTGTTCAGATTGAATTTTGTCTCTCTTTCTCTTTGCTGAGTTTCTTGCCCGTTCTTCTCAGAACAAGACCTCCTGGTAGTCTTGCGAACGGATGGCGTAGTTTTGCTCTTTCGCGAATTTTGTAAACGTTTTTGACATTCATAAGCATGCCTTAAGTCGCATCTAAATTGAATAAATAAATTTTGATTTGATTTGATTTTGCTGCACTACATATTTTGTTAAAAAGGCCTAAGAAAGATCATCGAGTAATACAGTATATTTCATCTTATACAAATATCATTTTTTAATCTCTCTGTGTTAATCAAAGCTGTTAAATACATTTAGCTCTGAACCAAAATAGAACAGATGTGAATATAAGTAGCTGATTAAGTACTTCATAAATTCATCGCTTGGACAAGTAATTCTCGCTTATTAAATTTGTATTATCTCAATAAACTCGCTGTGAGCTACAGTTTTCTTTTTACTCTATATTGTTACGTGTCTCGGATAGCTGTGATCGCGAAATCCGTCCAATGTTTGCAAGTTTCTTAGTAAAGTTAGTTTATCTTTTTTCAAAAAAAACTTAACGAAGTGTAATTAAAATAGCTTACACAATGTTTATTGTATTAATAAATGTTTAACGATAAATAAAAACAGTTATTTAAGTAGCTGGTTCCACCAGCTGCTCACTGAAGTGTTTACGAACTTATTCGAATTAGGGTTCTTACAATTCCTTAATGGCCAGCAACGCACTTGCGAGCCTTCTGGCAATGTGAGTATCTATGGTGGTGATATCACTTAACATCAAATGAGCCTCTTATTGCCTCCTATCACATAAAAAACCATGGCAAAGTCTACAACTAGACCAAAACTTTTGACAATCGCACGTAGGAATAAAGTTACTGCTAAGTGGCAAACAGAATTTAGGATTTCAATGTCAGGTTTAGGTCTCTATCGATTTTGTTTAAGCACTTAGTTCAAGTGCAGTATTGGACGTGCAGCTTGAGCGTGCGACTCTCATCCTTGACTTCTATTCACTGAACGGTCTGATTCGCCAATGGATTTTCTACGTGCGCATTTAACATTGTGAGAAAATGAGATTTGAAAGAGCCTTCTAAGGCTCTTACTCACGCTCAATCAATCTCATCTCTTACTCACGTGTAAGAGAGTAAGAGATTTGAACTCTCTTACTTGTCTTAGAACATGTTGGATTATATGTTCATGCCTTAGAACTAACCTACTTATTGTATGTAATGATCAAGAAAGAAAATGTTGGCTTAATGGCTTCAACGTGCTATCTTTATACCTGAGGTCGTAGGTCCGATCCCCGGCTGAGCGTCAATGGACTATCTTTCTATGTGCACACTTAAGAATCGCTTTAACCTTGAAGGAAATCATCATGAGGAAACCCAATTGCAGTAGACACAAAATGTCACCGTGTGTCAGATACAGGAGGATGATGACCAAAATGCCAATTTAGATTGACAGATGATCAGGGAACAGATTCAAAAATCTTGGACCCAAACCTAAAAAGTTGTAAAGCCACATTTTGGTTACTTACTCATAGTTGAAATTTCATTTACAGGCATTAATACGTTTTATCTTCTGTATGAACGTGATTTGAATAAATAACAGTACCGGATGCTAGGAATATTCAGTAACGTTTCACGCATTCAAAGAACCTAATGATAGATTTAGAGGCTATATAAATTATTTGCGGATGTTGTTAAGATTGGCAATTTGCTTATTTACCTACTTTTATTATTAAAACATGCTTTATTAAATATACAATTTGTTACAAATATGTCTTTTAAACACTAACTTTTAGTTAAATGTTTTACATTGATAATAATATTTCCTCGTATCGTTTAATGCCTCGCATATTATAAAGACTGGTATCATATAAAACACATAGCAACCAAGTCTGAGCACGACTGTCTGCAGTGGTACTCTGTAACTTAATATTGATTTCGATCTCTTCTTCAATGTAAGTATAACTTGAGCTTACAGACTGCAGAAAAATATCAGGATCAATAGTGAAGTTACAGTTACAGAGTACTGGCGCTATTTCCTACAGTCTAGCTTAAAAATACATAACATGGCAGTAAATAGTAAACAAATTCTCTAAAAATATGGCAAGGTTGTAATCACAAATGTTTTGGCTGATTATAAATTGTGATACACTTTCATAAAATCATTGTACATATCAATCACACTGGAATGAAATAATCTTACAAGTGTAGATACAAAAGTTTTCATCCTACTAATTTTTTTTTGGTTTCAAAAATTATCGACCCTAGTCTAATAGTAAATTTAGGCTAAAAATAAGCCCTCCTTCTTAATAATATATTTATAACGCCTTCATTCAATTAAATGCATGTTATAATATAATGTCTCTGTAGCCCTATCCCATTATGTACTTTAATATTTCTGTTTTAAAACACGAGCTACGCCATATTTCATAGCTGGGGACACGTAAATCATATGACAAACGATGCATCCGATCTTGCTTATTATGAATGGTTGCAATTTCCATTGAGAATTATAGTTACGTGTTTTACCTCGAAGTTTTACAGCATTTTTGTAATGTAAAAAGTAAGGGCGGTGGTACATTGTATGCTTCTTCTCGTGTATTGTACAGTATATTTTGGTTTCAATTGCAGTTCTACTAAAGGTGTATTTATAATTGTTAGAATGTATGTAGATTTAATGAAAGAAAGATTTAATAGAGAAGTAGTCAACCGACCTCTAGTGACAACATTAGGGACTAAAATTATTCGCGTTTCAAATTACGTATTCCAATCTTATATCTTTAAACGAGCAATTCTTTTTTTAAACGATTTTCATGAAATTTTGTTTAAGGGGGGTTTCCGCGGCCATAAATCGATCTAGCTAGGAATTATTTCTAGAAAAATTGTAATTTTATTCGTGTTTTATTAACTTAGATATAGAATTGCTCGTTTTAAGATGTCAGTCAAATAAAAACTTAAATATGAATATAATTATCTTTATTCAATAATTATATTCATATTTCATCATTTTATTACTATGTAATTCGTACTTGAATATAATTTCCAAAAACCACAATTTATAAAAATAAATAAATACCGAGCAAAGCTCGGGCATCCAGGTACTAATGTTTAATCGCCATGAATGTTTAAACTGTTACTATTCCGAGTTGTATTTTTGTAACTTTAGAAATCATTTTGCCTTTGACAAAAGATGTCTACATATAATATGGCTATGAAAAATCTTGTGCACAAAATATGTGTATTAAAAATAAAAGGACATTATTAATGTTTTCTCTGTGGGTTAGATAGTACATAAGAGGCACTTTTTTTTACCAATTCGTATATACGTAAATTTTAGTGTAATACTTTTTCTAACTGATTAATGTTCTTAATTAAATTAGAAAGACCTTAAAAAAATCAAAATCAAATCTAAAGTTTATTACTTAACTAAAATATATTGCAAGGCTTCAGTAAAAAGGTTAAACTTTGTCGCTAAATGCATCTTTGTATTCAGTTCAATAATGAAGTAACCATTTATTAAACAGTTTACCTCACTTTGTATACGCTTATTAAAAGGCGATTTCGATACAAAATGATGAGGTGAACTTTAAAAAACGTCACACGAGAATCATTAATTCGCCATCGGACGCAATATGTCTTCCAAAAGTTTCCAATTTACACAATCCGATCGTAAATCTGCGCAGCTCTGTCTGGAAATTTTAAAATATTACCGGACGGAATGAGGCTTCGTCTAATGGCTTATGGTGCTTCGAGGGGCCCCAAAATTGTAGAGGGCTTACGCAGGTATGGCATTCTGATAGGGTGGACTAGTGGCTATATAAGTAACTAAAACGTTAGTAATACTTGTAACATTGTGTTTACTTGTATACGAGAAAATATATAATGATGCTATAAATGACATCGCACATGAAAAGTAAAGAAAACATGTTCCAAATTCAAACGTAGTGTGTCATAGACAATTATATCTAGACAGCACCACGACCTTCCAACACGTTATTTTACAGTAATTTTTAACAATATTTTCTCAAGTCAACCTCATTTCTGAAGTTCTTGTCAGTGGCGCCGTACACCTTACTCCACTCCCAGCTGTCTGCGGCATGCCTCTCCTGTTGGACCTATAACACCCAGTCATCCAGTCCTTTTTTTGGTCAGTCCAGTGAGTAGGGAAAGCCTCGAGTTCGGTGTCCTCCATTTAGACAGTCAAAAAGCGTTATCTAAAATTTAACAAAAAAATAACCTTTGCGTATTCACCTCAACCTCAGGATCCGTTGATAAGAAAGTGTCAAAAGACTAGTTTTTGACTGGAACCGTCTTAGTATGGACAAGTTTGTTTTATTCGTAAACACAAAATTCCTTAAGAGCTTGTTAGCGATAAGGCCGTCCGTTGCATCCCTTGTAATTTTTATGTATTGTTTTATTTTTGTTTCTTTGCAAGGAAGTGTAAATAAAAATAAAAATAAAATAAAAGAGTACACGGGTGTTTCTAAAAATATGATTAACTATAGCTCACACAAATACTTTGACAACACATGCAAATACATTCGAATATTGAACAAATGAAATCATTCCTGGCACAGGCATCGGTAAACATTTAAAAGTAATATTATCATATGCACTCACATACTCGTCTTGCTCTGCCACACAACTTAGCCAAAACGGGGATAGGAACGTTCGACAGCGCTGGTCATTCTGCCAGACACCACAGCAGCTAGTTTGGCCTCGCAAAAAGAATAAAAATGTTTGGACTGTAGAACGCCATGTCGTCCAAGGTAAGGTGGAAGGCACTGCGCAAGAGGTCACGTCTGCCGTAGGGGGTTCACGGCATGGGTGCAGCATAGGTGCAGCAGCATGGGATGACGTCTATTAGGCGACGATCGCGAAACGTGGTGAAGCGCATCACAAGTGCCGTTCTTACGATCACGAACGCTCTGTCAAGAGTGTACGGAAAAAGCAGTTATTATAATTTTAATTGAAAAACTTTTATTATTCAAAGTATTAAAATTTGAATAAATTTTCGGGCCCTAATTATACACATGATTCCGATTCTGTTCACGCTTGTACCGGGATACTTTAAGACTCCCGAATAACGTTTTTAGGGTTGAATGATTTATTGCGAGGGAGATTAGAACCTTGTGGTAAATTCATGTCCCAGAGGTTTTAGTTGATTTTTTAGAGCTTTTTGAGCGGACGATTTAAATTCTATGAAAAATAGCTTTTTAAGCTGCGAAATGCTGGCGAAAAGCAAAAATTTTATACCAACATATCGACCTATCCGTAGAACAGAGTCCCATCTGCAGGATTGATAGTTTTCAGTAGAGGCAAGAGAAGTTGTTGACTTGTGTAATTCTTAAACAGTGAGACTTGAGATTTTGATTTTTTGGTATGATGTGACAACACCCCAGCCTAGTTAAATGCTATGTAGTGTATATTTCTTATCCTGTTATTTCGCGAGATAGTGAGTTTCATATAAACATAGGACGTTTTATGGCGGAAGAGCGGGTGCCCGTAGTGAACATTGTACGTTTTTTTATGGAGATGTATAAATTAAGTGACGTTCTATATTAACATGGGTAATTTTTTGTTGGAATTACCTATCTCTTATGAGTCCTATGTAAATAGACATCTTAAAATTTTTAAACATAATGATCCCATGTAACTTAATAAAAATAAAAATATTATTAAAAATAGTTTATTAGTTATAAAATCTTAAAATAGATATGTAAACTATTAGAAGGCATCACTTTGAACATAGTCTAAACCTACAGATAGGTACATATAATAGGAAAATTACAGGAGACGCGTATGGAGAAATTTAAACTTCGCATTAGTTACATAATCAACAATATGTTCAAACAAACATACTTAATAATAATAAAATTTTACGTAAATATAGCTAAAACTATTTGTTTGGCGTAAAGTTAAAACTTAAATGGCATTTCGTATCACAGTCACTGTCCCCTTCATTTTGGGTGTGTCCTGTCTGTAGGAAGCAGTGTATTATGCATATATTGAACTTTTCTGCTGCATAAACGTACATTGAAAATACAAATCAGTTACGGTTTTGGCCAGCACAATTGTCTGACCAATAGCGAAACTCTTTGACCCCACGGTCAACATTAGCCTGAATAAAATCTAAGAGACAACTCCTGACCTCATTTGAGCCACGTTTTGCCACAGATTCATCCCAAATATAGCAAACGGCCTTCCTTTTACCCATGTCAAAAACTGTGAAGTTAAATGAAGAAAACTTTCTCTTATTGTAAAATATGGTAAAATTGCCATGAGGACGCTGCAATACATTTTAAAAAGTCAACAAACACAGCAGCAACCATATTTCAATTTGACTCCTCAGCGTCTTTCTTATCTTGGCCTTTTAAGTTCCATTCGACCTTCTTATTAGTCTGGTGCTGTTGAAAAGTTTCTTTTTCTTGGTCTGTTGGATTATTTTTCAATCGAAAAACGTGACATTCATCGCACTAATTCTTTTTGGGAATATGAAAAGCTAGATTGAAGTTAAGGTTGACAATGTCACGATATTGGCGTTTCTTTGTAGCCTTAGAGATGTTTTTCTCGGGGTCGAACCATTCCAGATACAATTTGAACATTTTGGCGATACTTGACTCCTAGTAGGTGGAGCTTTTGGCTATTCTTGTGTATATAATGCGATTCAACTGGGACATTTGTCCCAGTTGCTTAATTAAAAAAGTTGCTGAATCGCTTACATACAATGCAAATGCGAACATGGTCACAAACACTTTGTTTCATTGCGTCATCTATAACAATCTTATGATTATCGTGGCGACTCCGTCTTTCCTCTTCTAAAATAGCACTTCCATCGTACTTCTTCCATGCATATTTTAAGATACGAGGTGGAACGGCAAGAGTATTAATAAACAATGTTTGGCATATTTCGGATTCTCGCAGTAAGATTCGCTGCAACCTGTGATCAGCGCCAGATAATAGTTTAAAGTATGCTTTCTATTATTAGGAGTGTCTTGACTCAGGCATCTTTCCTTCTTCATTTTATCGGAATATTTGATGATGAAATTCCACTGCTTGATATCCCAGTTGCCAAAATTTTGTGAAACATTCCAACCGCTGTTGTTGAGATATTTTATTAGGACATTTGTAACGGTATACTGACGGCCACATCGTTTTCTCGTCTACGGCTTTTCCTTTTATCGTGACATATTTCTTACCTAAGTTCTTAAGGCATTTGCGTTTAAGGTCAGTCCATTCTTTTGGGCACCTCTTACGTTTTCTAGTCGTTTTAGGATTCACGGTGGGATCGCTTACGTGCGAAGAAGAAGGTGAATTCGTGGTGCTAAAAGACGACGAAGAAATCACAGATAATAAGTCTGCATGATTAGGGCAGAATGAGCTGTCGCAAATCGAATGAATATAAGTAGGAGATGGCATAGGAGTTGGCAGTGACAATTCTCGAAACTAGAAGGCACTTGTAAAGAAAATGTGCTAGGTTGATTTCTGTAAACATCTTTGGCAGACGGATCAGACACATTTGGTATGAAGCTATCACAAGTAATTTCTTCGGTCAGGTAATATCTTCACGCAGAACTCCTTCCCATATATCAGCTAGTTCTTGACTGATATTTTTTTCACCGGAGGGCAAAGGTGAGCTTTGTTGTCTAATATCGTTGTCATCAGCGTTCAGAGCTGTAGTATAAAAAAATACTGTATAGTATTATTATAGCTATTCATAAAACATTATTAAGAAATGAAGTTAACAAACCTTAAATAAAAAATCGTTATAATATTATTATTTAACGATATTTTTAAATGAACAACGTCCTAACTGATGTCATTATCCCAGTAACAACGTCCTATCTTAATAATTAACCAAGAAATCATATTACAGATTACGTAGAAAAACGTCCTATATTCATATGACACGCTTAAAATACCAAAAATGTTCGTATAAAATCGTCCTTATGTTTCATAAGATTTCTACTTTTTACTATTTATTATTACAGAAATAATGAATACTCTGTGACTTAGCATTATGCCAATTGCTTTTTCGCATGATTTTCGCACTACACATGCTTTTCTATACCTCTTCGGCAAGAAACGTCCTATTTTAAAATCAATCACCCACAATGCTTTACTGAGTCAAAAATGCAATATTAAAGCAATACAGATATGATGTTTGTTCATATAAGAATTTATTAGTGTGTATCGCGAAATAATACAGCTTAAATCGTCAATATACCAGTATTTACACTTTTTTTCGAAAATTTGAAAATGGTGCACTAAGTTCCGGCCTTTCTGCATCAGTTTTTTGTAGCATATCTAATATTTTCTTTGAACGTGACATCTTTAAAAATATGTTTTTACATGCAAAGCAGTTAATTCATTTTGTACATCAAACCAAAAAAAAATGTGAGCGCATAACACAAATACACCCTCTCTCCACCGAACAGCGGCCGGAGTGACAAGCGGACGGGGCGTCTGCGCAGCCGTCGCTTACCACGTGCCGTCGCTTGATCACGTCGTGCGTTTTTATACGGAATTAATGTCAGATAGTACGTTATTCGATTCTATATCTCCGAAACTAAATAAGATACGAAAATTCTAAAAACATACGTCTGTAGAGTTCGTATTCCTTATCTCGTTTAGCTATTAAACTCATTTTTGCACCATGATCACATCGAACTCTGTTCTACGGATAGGTCGATATATGCCTGTGTTTTCGTCTAGAAATCTAAATATGTTTAGCCGATTCAAAGCTACAATGCAGCCTGAAGTTGGTGCTTGTGCTCTTGTATACCACAACGAGAAAAGAGATTTAGTAGCTGTTATTAAAAATAATATTTTTAACATGTTTGTTTGCGCTAATCTCGAAGACTACTGTTTTGAATTAATTGAATATTGGCTGAAGATTATCCAACATGTTTTCTTTAGGCCATTCTCTTTAATTATGTGTCAAATCAGTTTCATTAGTAAACGAGCTCATCTTTATAGATTACTGCAGTAGTAGAAGATAAAAATACATTTTCTAAACAAATTTCAAGCCGGTAGTTATGTAAACTAACATTAGTTAAGTTATATATTTAAGTTAAAAATTTAAAAGTGTTATCAATATGTAAACAATATCGCACACTTAAAGCCAATATGAACCCTTTCATTATTACCACACTCATAAATTGTAATTTAATATTCTCGTTTGAGATACTGTCCAATAACACTAGTTTAACTTTGATTTATAAACGTTTTAACACGTCAAGTTAGTTTCCTTAAGCTATTGCATAGATTTTATCGCAGGCTTTGAGCGCGGCGACCGAATCAAGAAATTCCGTAACGAAAACAAACCTAACACACGATGACGTAGTATAGGTGCGGCCAATACGCGTTATTTTAATCCAACGTCGCAACCCCTAATGTAATCTTAGTTATAAGCGTATGTTTTAAACAATTAAAACCAGAAATAACCCAGCTAACAGCAACAGCTAACTAAGTGTTTCCTTTAAAATATATTTGAACATATACAACCACCACCACAAACTTAATTCTTAATTTAGAGGTATTTAGGTGTCACGTGAATATATCTGGTATATCGACAACTGTTGATTTCTGGAACAACAAAAAATCCAGGTTTCTCAATAAACTGTTTAGTATTCCGATGAATATGTAAGACGTAATATCGGCCATGTCCGAAACAAAACCTGACCGAGCGGGAAAATTGAGCAGATGCGGCTGATTCCACTACCTTTATCGGGTTACTTCGGGTACAAGGAAAATACATCTTTAATGTACAAAGGTTTGATACGGCAAAATTTTATTTCTTCTTATATTTTGTTTATTGTTTAAAGAACTTTATTTCTCTCATTACAAAAAAAATTATTTTATTTACATGAGAAACTTAATATTAATATATATTTATGCGAGATACACGTCGCCGTCTCAATTTTAGTCAACTGTGTTCACTCACACATGCATCTTTTCTGCCTTTTTGAATATGTCAAACACACCAATATTGCGAATTTTAGATGGTAATTGATTGAATAATTGCACACCCTCACACCTAATAGACTTATCGGCAACTTCGTCTGTTAGCGCTTTGTTCAAGGCATTCCCATTGACATTCCATTCCCATTTGTACTCACGATTGTGAGACTTTTTGCTGTTGCCTGTATGATCTTCCCACCATAAAATCTGCCTCGTGTTTCGTTTTCTGATTACTAAAACACCACGCTGCTGTTCTCTCTTTTCAAAACCCATATTGTTTCTCCTGTTTATTACCGTTACAGTTTTTTTCTGGTGAGTTCTGTTAGTTTTGTTTCGTACTCTGATCCATTACTGTCTGGCAACATCAATGTTTTTTTTTTGATTTGGTTCTTCTTATAATAGATAGATTAAAGGAGATTAACTCGAAACTATATGCTTTAAGCTTCGGAGATGTTACCTATCCCATTATAAACAATACAGCCTCCATAACTTAGTGACTTGCGCCTTTGTATATAACCTTTGCTTTAGTTATAACTTTTTCCTGTTCCAATTATAGGTAAACAATAACTTTTGGTTTGGTTATCTCTTTGTGCAGAATGTTCAATCAATGCTAGATACATAATATAAAGAAATGATTCGCTAATTTTATTTTATTTAATGAGTATATACGGAAACTTTAAAATTCTAAATAACAATTTTTAATAAATTTTATTAGTTTTATTTCATATATTATCAGGCGCGCTTAGTATAAAAAAAATGATCATCAATGGTTCAATCGGTGACAAAAAATTCTATGCTTATAGATTTATCGTTGGAATACCACATCCAAATCAAAACTAAAAACAACAATCAATGTGCCCTTCTGAACATTGATTTTCACAAATGGATCAGTAAGTGTATTGCGTTATAAAACCCTTTGCGATAAGTGGATCAGTGTTACAACTAATTTATTTATAGACAAAACTATTATTTTTCTTGATTTAATTATACAACAGTTTATTTTCAATGTTTTAATCCAATAGCTGAAGAATCGTTCTATTTTTATGTCATTTTGGCTTATGGTTTTTAAATCTAAATAGAATGTCAATGACCTATGCCAGTTACCAGAACCTTAAAAATTATGTATATGTAATCTATGTATTTCTGGTGTGCTATATATAAGTTATAAACATATCTCTTTTGGTTTGGAAACACGTTCACATTACGAAACGAAGATATGTTTTATTTCAAACTATAAAATATAACATGACTATACATAACATAACTTCATTATATGTAAGATTTGGCAAATCTTTTCAGTAAAAAATACTTGCTCTTCTATAACAAACCATAGTAAATTCCATAAAAAATATTGTAATTACATATTTTTTAATAATTTTTATTTTTTCAACTGCCTTCAACAGGCATTGCATGAGTGAGTGTGAGGGTCCATATTAGTGGATGAGTAAGTGGGTCTGGCTTTTATTAGGTTTATTCCAAATTAAGGAACCGTATAGTAAGTAGTGGCGAAAAATATAATATATATAATATATATATATATAAACAACCATTCTATGTAAACGTTGATCTAGTAAGATATTAAAAGAAATGTTGATCCACCTTCTTGCAGTGTATAATTGGCTCTTAACAAATATAACTGATATACTTTGTGCCGAATTAGAAATGGAAGGCTTGTCTGGGGATCTGCATCGGTCGCTTTGCAACATACTTGCCATCAAAAAATACATTAACATAATATTTTTGTAGATCCGTAACGGTCGCAAATATTATACCGACGAGTCAAATGTGCATCCGTTTTATATGCGAAATCCTTATAACTAACGTTGATCCGAGGGCTTTTGACCTTGAACCTTGTTGGTTGTGGTTAATTGTGGTCAAGCAATTGTAATTAATTATTCTTGACATCTTTTACGTAACCACGCAGATGAAATTGAAGTTAAAACTTCAACAGTACAACTTTCTTCAGCTTTCTTCTGTATAAAGCTATCAATGATACAGACCCTAAAATACGAAAGCTTAAAGGACAAAAAATTACAGATAAATTGAGAAACAAGGGAAATTTTTTACACAATTCTAAAGTGAGCTTTTATCGGGACGCTCATTTAACCTTATTACCATCAAAACGAAGCAACCAGGGTACCTCTAGTCCGTCAACTTACGCTACTTGTAAAATATGCTTGGGCACATTTAAAAGATATTCATTTTTCGGACATTTAAGAAATTGTAAAGCTTCTGAACATGTTATTCCGTCACTTAAAAGAAAAGCATTGTTTAATCACAGCTTAACAATCGTTCCCAATTCGATTGAGCTAAAAGAAAAAATACTGTCGTATCTTCGTTCTGATGAAATTTCATTAGTAGTTTAAAATGATCCATTAATCATAGCATACGGTGCTCGTCTCTTTAAGAAGAAAAAAGAACGACGGAGTCGTAAAGCGATTTGCTCCAATATGAGAGATTTAGCTACTCTTTTAATTTTATTGCGGAAAAAAGACACAACTATTGAAAATCTCACTGACGCAATTGATCCTGAAAAATATGATACATTTGTAAGTGCCATAAAAGAAATGTATGGCTTTAATGAACAAACAGGCATGGTCAAAATTATAAGCATACCCTCACGTATGCGTCCCGCTGTCTTGGGATGTGTTGAAATACTATACACACAATCTATTATGCAAAACGAATCCACAGCCTATAAGGAAGCATATAAAAAAAATCTAGATGACTTTAAATATTTAACTAATTGAAATCAATTGGGAGTGGGAGATTTCGTCGAACGCTGAGAAAAGTAGAAAACGAAATCACTTAACGAAAGATAAAGTCATGCCGTTGTGACATTAATACCGTTATGCAAAAAATCCATAAATTAGAAATTAAATATGCGAGCAGATTGAGAAAAGATAGATGTGTTTTAAATTATGAATTATTGTGCATAGTAACAATGGCTCACATTATAATGTTGGACCGAAATCGTTCAGGTGACGTAGCTGAAGCTGAACTTACGTTATACATCAATAGAAAGAATGAAGAAGTGCCCGAAAAGGTTTTGGAAAGTTTAACAGTAGAGCAGAGGAAGTGTATTAAAGAATTAGACTTATTTCAGATTCCCAGTAAAACAACAAGGGGTGTGCCTATTTTGCTAACAAAAATAATGCGAGAAAACATAGATTTAATAATAGCTTGCCGTGAAGATTTAAAAATTCCAAGCTCCAACCAATATTTATTTCCAAGACCTGGTACACAAGAACCTTTTGAGGGCGGTAAGTGTTTGGATATGATAAAAAAACAGTGTAATTTGAAACACTCCGAGATGATTACATCAACCGGAATGAGAGATCATATTGCTACAATGTCCCATTCATTCTAAACAAAATGATCATTATACTGAGCAATTGGCAGGATTTCTAGGGCATGATATATCAGTTCATGCACAAAATTATAGATTGCATATGCAAGTACTCCAAAAAGCTGTTGTAGGATCTCAACTCTTAGAATATGAAAATACATTAATGGAGAAGAAGAGTAACATAATACAAACGATTAGGTCTCAACCAAGAAATTAAAAACTTTGAGGAAGAGACGCCATCTTCAAAAAATTTGGCAATAGAAAGCGACCAATCTAACAGCTTACTTACAAACCTCAAAATATCTATCGAAACACCAGAAACTACAGTCAATAAGAACATGGACGATATAAAAATCTCAACCTGAAATCATTACAACCAAGATCCTACAAATAAAGACCCCAAAATTAAGCCAAACAGAAGCAACACGAAAAGAAAATGGTCAAGTAGTACAAGTGAAAGCGATGTTGAAAGTGATAAACAGATTCAGAAACGAAGTAAAACTAGACGAGAAAAGAAAATAATATATATCATAAAGATTCTAAAAAAAAAAATATCATATGTCAATATAAACAGTCATAGAAAGTGGTCGGATGAAGAGATACAATTAGTCAAAAAATATTTCCAATCATACATAAATAAAAATAAAAAAAATTCAAAATTATTTTGTAAATGTTAGTAATATCTAACGTATTAAAGGTGTTATATAAAAAAAAAATATAAGATTGATAACAAATGTTTTTTTCTAAATGTCATGCAAACTCAACTTTGATATGATGCGATAAGATCATTTTTTGCCTTTCTAAAATCTCAAATTTCCTTACCATATCTTGTAATAAATTATAGGAATTAAACCATCCTAATACCTTAGATATGTCCAATAGGAGGACTTGCTGACTTCTGATTGGCCCATTTGAATCGGATCAACAACTATCGGAGTGGATTTGTATATTGGATCAACATTTCGGTTGCGTTGCCTAAACTTCAACGGAGTAAATCGTTGATCCGGTCGGAACCACATTTGTATGAAAAATATTATATTGGATCAACAAAAACCACCCGGATCAACATAGGTTTTCGGATCAACAAAGTGCTCGCCATATAGCACGCATGATCAACAATTGACGGATTGGTATAACTATATATATATATATATATATATATATATAATATATATATATAATATATATATATAATATATATATATATATATATATAATATATATATATAATATATATATATAATATATATATATATATATATATATATTATATATATTATATATATATATATATATATATATATATAATATAATATGAATATTGCGGTGACATTAGTTGTTTATACTACGTATTTGCGTGTTGTTCTCACGAGTATGTAAGTGCGTGCTCCTATTTCACCATCAAATCTTTGTTTTTAATTTATTTTATTATTCTTTATTACTCAATATGTCATATGGAACATGGTGTAATGGTTGCAGCTCCTTACAAACATTGTGTAAAAAAAACTTGGCGATTAAAAAGAGTGGCGGAGAGTTTTTGCCAGTTCTTCTCTTCCGTTCGACGCCCTTGATTTGAGAACTGGCATTAAATGTAAAATTAGAATCATTTAAAGTATATTTTGACGTTCATAAGTGTAAATTATGCTATAAGTGTAAATTGCTTATTATATATAAATAAATGATTGTTTGATTTTTTTTTTAAATTATTAATTAAATAATGTAATGGCAATGGCAATGGGTGATAAGTATGTCATTTAATATGTAAAACTTTACAATTAAATTATTTTATACAAATTTGTACGCCATTTTGTGAAAGAATATACTTATTTACATTGTGATTGTATTATATAGGTTTCGTAACATATTCTTGCAAATAAATTATTATTATGTTCTTAATAATATTAAAAATGCATGTTTAAGGCATGCCGGTTCCTCACGACTTTATCCTTACGATTCGTATCACGGCTCATAACGGAAGTAGGTCGTCTGCTCATGCTCTGTCCATACAACTAATATAGTACAGTACTAACTAGTATAGTAGTATAGTAGTAGTAGATATCTAGGCATTTCATACTCTGCTTTCTACATGAGACAACTGTTTCGCCAGAAACTAACAACGTACCATAGACCAGAAAGCTTGTGTGAGCAAAATCTACAGCCTTAGCTCGTACAAAGGTTATACTAGAATTTTCGTCGATAACAGATTGTATTGTGTATCGGCTACCAGGCTGCATCAATATTTTTTTGGGTTCAGTTAATGTTTAATTACTCCCGTATATAAAAATTCAATTCATTTATGGCGAAGTCAGAATAAGCGCTAAGTTCTATTTCTGGATCTTACCATTAAACCTAGGCTATATTAAAAGACAATTACAAAGCAAGTCGGCTATTTATTAATACTACGTATTAAATACTTTTATTTAAAGTGTATGACACTTTATACTTTAATTAAATGTTACAAAAATATACCAGCTGATTAAAATAAAAAAAACTAGCTGTAAATGATACATTACAATATTCTTAACAATAAGAGTAAATTGATAAATTGAATAATAAAAGAAATTTAAAAAGTTTATTCCCTGTAGCAATGTACCTTAAACGCTGGCAGCAATTCCTCGCTGAATTGCGATACTTATTCATTCAGCCAGGAAAGCATCTGATCTTGGGTCACTGGTAATACATAATCTAATCGATTTATCATATATCTAGGTAACACTGAAAATGTTTAGAAAATGAAACACGGCTTAATGAAGTAAGTTGCCAACACTTCTATTGTTTTTCAAAGTAATCTCCGTTACTGTCTACACATCGTTGCATTCGATGGAACCAATAAGAAAAGCAGTAGAACTTTTCGACCAAAGAATGAGGCAATCATCTTGTTTCCTTGGCTTCTTCCTTTCTTGCACTTATTACACAAATTAATGCACTACTACTACCACTACTACTACTACATTAGGTTATAAAAGAGTTCTAAAATTAAAATTCAAAAAGTTTTCTTTAGCAATATTTCTAACTGGGCAGTTCTAAACAGTGTTACCCACGTATTTTTTAAATATATCAGTTTGGTAATTAAGTTTTTCAAACGGAGTTCTATTACAATGTAATCATTCAATTCGAATATACAAATACATTCACACGGAATTCAATTTCTTCACGAAATATAAAACCTCTTTAGAACACTGACATATAAAACCTTCGAGAAAAACTTTGAAATGCGAATTCGCGGGGAGTTAATCCACGTAGGGGAAGGGGGATAAAGAGGTGCGTCAGGATAATCCACTGCAAGACAGTTTTCACTTACCCGGTAACCCTTATTCGAGATACATTACCGATTATATAAATCCTCGCCGAAGATAATACCCTGGATTATTCGTAAAAACTTAAGGATAAAAACGTTAACATGCAGGATATATTTTATGCTGATTATAACGGAATAAAACTGATATTTTTCAGGGGGTGCAAATGTGTTTGATGTACCCTTTCATTTATCGTGATTATATTCTTTGGAAAAAATATTATAAAGACAATTTGTAATATAATAAAATCGTTCGTTAAATCGTTTCACGATGACATACTGTCAGCCACATCCTTTGTAATAATTAAAGCAAAATAAGCATACATTTTTAATTTTACAAAGCTCATATGTTTGTATTCACATTCTTAATCTTGTTGCGTATTTTTTATCAGATAAAAATATATCTAAATTATTATATGTAAACTAATCAAATACTGAAATTGAGAGTAGTCACTGAAAAATAAATTTGCAAAAATTGCAAACTCACTCAACACGTAATGAAATTCGTTAATCGAACAAAGGGTTTTTTATTTGTAAAAAAAAATAAATTACCCTTCAACCTTTTTACGTCTGGGCTATTTGTTACTATTTCATAATCATTTTTCAATTTAATAGACAAATAGCTGATCACCGTCCACAAGCCGGTTTCCTCACGATGTTCTCCATCATCACATAATGTTTAAAGAAATTTATTTCTCATTACAACAAAAAATATTTTATTTATATAGAAAGAACGTCCCTTGGTGTACAGTCGGGGATCGTCTGAAGCGACTAAGCCAAAACTGCTCTTAAAGTTCTAAATACCATAGATAAAAGCAATCGATAAATCAAAAATTTCCGTAAATTTATTAAACCAATTCACACTCCTGCAATAACCTGATAAAGGTTTACGGTTAAAGCGAGCGTTCCCTAAATGGCTCGTAATTTTTCGTGTCGTAAAAATTCTCTGAATAAGACTTAAGTGATCATCGGCAGCTGTCACGCTGACATTTAGTAAATCACCGCACATTTAAACATTCATTTGACGTAAAACGTCACATCTGTCATTACAAATTTATAAAACCACTGCGAGCAGGGGTATGCAATGTTATATATTAGTATGTTCAATGCTTTGAATTTTTCTTTGTCGTCTAAATCTTTCAATAGATAAAGATTTATGTGAGAAGACTTTTATCTTCTATATTACTTTAGGAGAAATGTAAATACTACACGTACAAATCAACTTGGCACCTGCGTGGAATGTGCTTACCCCCCCCCCACCACACCCCTAACGCTCTCGCCCTTGACGTGACAGTACGATCAGTAAATTAAATACTAGGCTGTCATTTATTAAAAAATACACTAACATTATATTTGTTCTAATAACCTGTATAGAACTGATTCCAAAAATATAGCTACATTTCAACCCCTTATTGATAAACGTTGATATTATAAATAATCAATAGATACCTACTATCGCGAGTGTCGAGGGGCCATAAAGATTTCTTGTATTTTTTATGCGGTTAGTACATCACTATGACGTCATTACAGCGAGGTGCCTAGTTAACTTCTGCGTGTGCAATCTATGTGTACGTGATTAAATTGAAGCGCAAGTGAGAAAGAAGTGCACTCCCTATTTCATGACTAATATTACACAACTGCAATTAGATAACAACATAATATTGCAATCAAAATAAAATTTTTTGCATGAAAAATAATAGTTTTAAATATTAAAGAAAGGAAAAGCAAATTTGTATTCACATTATTAAGATTTATTTAAAAGTGATAGATTAACATATTTAGATAATATTCAACTTTTTCTCCACTATAGAAATTTTATAAACAATCATTTTATCAGTTCACTCAAAGGTTCGTTAGCCTAAGTTCATTAAGTATTTACATGCATCGTGTGCCAAAGGGCAGGTAAAACTAACCTTTTGAAATGTCGAAACGTTAATTTTAGCTGAGCAGGCAGTGCCTGCCATTGCCGTGTTGCTTTTCTCCCAAGTATTAATTTTATGAGATACATCGCTCGCTGTAGCCCACAGAACCTATTATAAGGTCGGAAACTGTAGCGTCTAAAATGTCGATACATTCTAGAATACATGTAATCATACTCATTAATTTATTCTTAAGGTGTCTGCCCACTATCCCGTAGCATACCATGACCGTGCTAGGAACGTATCCAGCACGGAAAGCAATCCGGTACGCTCTATTTCGCCCACTGAAGCGGGCCGACAGCGTTCTGAACCCGTTTACAACCCGTATCTTACCCGTATATAATCTGTATGATGCCCGTATGTGAGACGGCAGAAATCTTTTCAATACACTCGTAAAGCATCCGATGCTTTATGCGTGGACGCGTTAATGTGGTGAAATATTGAAATAGTTATGGCTATAAGGAAACTACCGATTGAACAACTGGCAATGATTGCTATCATTTTGGATGAAGAGGAAGAGGAATGGGTTTGTAACGGTCATACTCCCCGCTCAGTAACCGTTTAGCCGCCTGCGCGCAGCGGTCTGACAACGGCTCGTGCCGTGCACGTAGCGTGTCCGCACCGGCAAAATATTCCCTCCGACGAATAGTGGGCAGACACCTTTCCGTAGCATAACATGACCGTGCTAGGACCGTTTCAGACAAAAAACTATTCTTTGTATTTAGAAGTTTGAGACTATGCCCACTAGACCGTTCCGTCATCGGCCGACACCGTAGCGTGCCATGCACGGGCCGTCAACTATTCGTCGGAGAGAATATTTTGCCAGTGCGGACACGCTACGTGCATGGCACGCGCCGTTGTCAGACCGCTGCGCGCAGGCGGGTAAACGGTGACTGAGCGGGGAGTATGACCGTTACAAACCCATCCCTCTTCCTATTCATCCAAAATGATAGCAATCATTGCCAGTTGTTCAATCGTTAGTTTCCTTTTTTTTTTTTTATATAATAGAGGGCAAACGGGCAGGATGTTAAGTGATACCGCCGCCCATGGACACTCTCGATGCTAGAGGGCTCGCGAGTGCGTTGCCGGCCTTTTAAGAATTTGTACGCTCTTTTCTTGAAGGACCCTAAGTCGAATTGGTTCGGAAATACTTCAGTGGGCAACTGGTTCCACAAAGTGGTGGTGCGCGGCAAAAACTGCCTTGAAAATCGCGCAGTTGTGGAACGGCGGACGTCGAGGTGATACGGATGGAATTTCGTATTCTGCCTCGACGTCCGATGATGAAACTCAGCTGCAGGTATTAATCCGAACAACTCCTCTGAACACTCTCCATGGTAAATGCGGTAGAAGATGCAGAGTGACCCCACATCTCTACGCAACGCCAAAGGATCAAGCCGCTCGGAGAGAGATTGGTCGTCGACGATTCGAACCGCTCTTCGTTGAACACGGTCAAGTGGAAGGAGTTGGTACTGGGGAGCCCCCGCCCAGAGGTGAGAACAGTACTCCATGTGGGGCCGAATTTGCGCTTTATATAGTTGCAAGGCCCGGAGTGAAGTACCGTCTCGCCTTGTTGAGCACACCAAGCTTTTTGGAGGCTAATTTAGCCTTTCCCTCCAAGTGACCGCGAAACTGAACGTCGTTCGATATGTCAACGACAAGTATTCCAATGCTGGCTGCGGCTTTAAGAAGAGTGTTTTCGAAAAGAGCAGTAGCGACAAAGGGTGTTTTTTTTAGCGGAAAACGCGCAAACTTGTGTCTTCTTGGGGTTAAATTGGACTAGATTTAGTCTGCCCCAGTCGGAGACTCCACGTAGTAGAGTTTCTACTTCAGACACAAGTTTGTTCCGGTACTCATCGACATCTGCCCGAGAAATACCTGCCCGGCCAATGTAAAGAGTATCCCCAGTGCTGTCATCCGCATAGCAATGAATGTTGCTAAGTTGCAACATATCATTGATATGCAGAAGAAACAGGGTCGGGGATAAAACACAGCCTTGTGGGACCCCAGCGTTCACGGGTTTAAGGTCGGAACATGCTCCGTCAATGATCCTTGATGCTCCGATCGGCCAGAAAGCTGGAGATCCAATCGCATAATTTCTCGGGAAGCCCATAAGCTGGAAGCTTCGAGAGCAGTGCTCTGTGCCACACCCAATCGAAGGCTTTCGCTATGTCCAAACTAACCGCTAGAGCTTCCCCCTTGGACTCAATTGCCTCCGCCCATCTATGCGTAAGGTATACAAGAAGGTCACCAGCCGAACGTTGACTTCCTTATAGCCTTATTTCAATATTTCACCAAATTAACGCGTCTACGCAACACTAATATTTGTACGAGAATGAACCAATGCTTTACGAGTGTATAGAAAAGATCTGCCGTGTCACATATGGGCATCATACCGATTAAATACGGGTTCAGAACGCTGTCGGCCCGCTTCAGTGGGCGAAATAGAGCGTACCGGATTGCTTTCCATGCTGGATACGTTCCTAGCACAGTCATGGTATGCTACGGGACAGTGGGCAGACACCTTTATACTCTAGAATCAACCTTTACTAATTTCTTTCATAAGCAATGAGAAAACAGAATCCACGTGGTTATTAAGGACGTGATAAATATTATGACCTTAATTACCTGAATGTTAAGAACGATTGCAACAAACAATTTATCGTAAATATTTTTGTACAAAATTTATATGTAGCAAGTAAATTGGCTGTGCATAAAGATCTGAATTTTGTACAGGAACATCAGATTTTGAATGGCACTACATTCTGTGTGTTTGTTAGGTTGTGTTTAGGAAAATCTTTATTTCTATTAATAATTGTTTGCATGAAACATTATATTTAATATATTTTATTACGACGAAAAATATACATGTGACTATAATAATATGACTCGTGTATGTTACTTTTATGTAAAATTTATTTTATGAAAATTTGCACGCCGTTATGTATGGCAGAATATGCGAACTTCCAATCGTACCAAATTAACCATTTTGTACAAAATTCTTGCAAATAAATTAATATTACAAATAAAATATATTATTAGTTTTTTTCTTATTTCCCGTTAGTTTAACGGTATGCTTAATTAATAATCTTTTGGCGCGTCAGTGAAAAATGATGAGAAATTTTTTTTAACGATGCGCACACACCGTCACAAAAAACCGACACCCGCACACCGTCACAAAAAGCCGACACCCCCACACCGTCACAAAAAGATGTCCCTGTTCAACGCGTGTGCACACACACACGTTTTTTTACTTGAACTCACATTTTACTTATTTCCCGATGTCATTAATTTAATGGCTTATGGTTTAAGTTAATAAGCTTTTGCATAAATTTTATCGCGGGCTTTGAGTGCGGCGGCCGTATCAAGAAATTCCGTAACGAAAGATGCGTATACGACACTGTGACGTAATTTGAGCCCGTGCATCCGGTACGCGTTACAGTGAGATATACTATATAAAGTTATAGATTCAATTAATATCAAAGAGAAAAATAAATATATGTAGAAATAAAAAAAATATTAAATAATTATAAAAACATAAGTTGATAAAAAATGCTATGCAATAGCTTACACGCTGCAGTCCCCGATTGCCATACGTTACAGAACGAAAGTTACAGAGTACCAATAGAGATGCAGCACGATATTATGAATACACCTTTAGTGTCAAGACATGTGACTCATAAAAAATATATTTAAGGTGATCCTTCAAAAGTCGTTAAAAAATCATACAATTTGCATACAAAATACTACGTTCTTTGCAACTTTATACGTTCTATTTTATTAATTTCTAAGCGCTCACAAGAGCTCATACATATAAAGTCGTTAGAGGCTGATGTCTGTGCATTGAAGGCTTCTTAGTATAATAAGAGTGCGCTTTTGGCGGTAAAGTATACGTCTCTCAATTCTTATGCTTCAGTTCGATCTCTGGATGAAGACCGCAAAATGGACCAGCATGTCTTAGATCGGCAACACGCCTCTGGCCCTCGCCGCTGCAGGTGTCTATAGGCAGCGGTTATCACTTTATTCAAAGTTAGCTTCTATCCAAAAAAAAGCCTTTTATTCTGAAGTATTATTCTAATGATACTTTATCCTCGCCTCATACATTTTCCCAGTAGAAAAGATCTCCCCCAATTCAGCTCAGTTCATTGTCATTGCGCGCTCGCTCCGACAAACATTTCTCACTGTCTCTCATTCTACTGGTCTACAGGTTTGAAAAATTCCCTTTAAATAAATATCAAATCGTTAATATTAAGTCAGGGTTAATCGCTAGTCTTGTATAATATTCGTAAAGCGGATAACAATTTTGTAGTTGAGTGTAGCTTCAAGTGCTCAATATGAAAATTTAAAGGATTTTACCAAGAGTGCCTCAGATATTAATAAGCTTTCTTAATTATTATTTAAAGTACTCTTGTGATGTGTAATTCGAGGCAATATTGTGGATAAAATTAAAGCGAAATAAGGTTTTAATTATTATTAATATAAAAATTTAAACCTGTAACAACTTACAAGATTTTTGAGTGGTTTGTTTGATTCATTAAAGACTGCCGCAGCTGACCTGAAAGACGTCTAAGTAGATTAAGATTAGATAAGAATCTTTATACAAGAACCATATCCAACACATGATTTAATCACGTCGCCGAATTTTGTGACATCTGGATCTGTATGTATATTATGCACTATCAATAGGGAAAACCTGGGAGTGGAATTTCGGTATTTTGTATGTGGCTGTTAGCTCATAACATGTAAACAATAATGATTTACTCCCATTAATTAAGGAAACGCAAATAAGTTTTATCTAAAAGGAACAGAAACAGACGTTTTCGATCTAGAATGTTCTCTTCTTACGTGTGCACACTAGTACACACACGCATTTTTTATTAATATACCGGTATATTACATCGCTATTTCCTATTCTAGAATCCTTAAGATTAGCTTTTTCGTTTTAGTTAGTTATTAATATTGTTTTTTTTTTATTTTCTCTAGATTAAGGTCCTGTAGATTAATATAAATATATTTTTTTATATAACTTCTGGCTATGCACTTCTTGCACTCATCATTTTTATTTATTGTTTTCTGTTCTTACTAGGGTTGCCTGGAAGAGATCGCTTGTTAGCGATAGGGCCGCCCGTTGCATCCCTTGTAATTTTTATGTATTGTGTTATTTGTGTTTCTTTTTAGCAACGAAGTGTGAATAAATAAATAAATAAATAAATATATAATTATACCAACCATTCTTTTGGTTTCAATCCTAGGACTCCTAAATTGTTCTCTAACTCTATCCAAATAGCCCCTTTTGCATCCACTTGTAGCCTACGTGATTCGTAATATCGTGTATCCATCTTATCGGTGGGCTGGAAGGAGCCTCGGTAATACACAAATGCGGCCTCATAGCCTAGCGGTCTTTGTATGTGGCCGCTATGGTGAGGGGTACTGGGTTCGATTCCCGGTTCGAGAGTAAGTTTTAAATTTATTCTCGGCCTTTGGTAGGGTTGTACGGTACCGGGCGAGTGCCTTAACCGTACATGGAGGGCACGGTTGAATTTCTATGGTATGCAGAGGGCATCGAACTATAGAAAGGAGACTGTGTAGGTTTAGAACGTAGCAATACGTTCTAGGCCGAGGATGGTAATTACAGTGGTCAGTAATTCAACATTCCTTTTCCCTGGGTTGAATGCCTAGTGCGACCCCCGGGGAGTTCAATGTGGTGCCAGACGTCATTCATTCAGAATGGATGAGACTGGCACTGCAGGCGATATGGAGGGTTCAGGAGGAATTTTTAGTGGGTCGGGTTTCTCCCCTCTGATTAGCGGAGGGATAAGAGTTAACCATCCCCACAGTCCCCGCGATAGCGACTGAAAAAAAAAATACACAAATACTACTCTTGTCTCATATCAAATGAGATTCGGGTAATCAATCCAAACCATTGCTCATTATATAAAAAGCGTGTATAAAACTAATAGTAATGTCTCTCTTTCTCTTGGGAATCATTTTTAAAACTAAATGTTTAAACTTTCAGGCTTTCATTAAATCATTGTTATTCGGAAACTGTTTTTTACCGCGAGGTTTATTTTCCACTTTAATTTTGACTAATGGTTTTCGCAATGGGTTTCCAAATTAAACTGAGTTAAGGTTAGTATTCACAGGTTTTAGGTTTTTTCACTGGTTATATAAATGAAGTGAGATTACAGTTTTTATTCAAGTTAATTTTGTTAAATTGTAATGTATGAAATGAACGGAACTATTTTCGGTAGTTTGTGCATCATAGATTTTTATAGCAAGCAAATTTCTTCCAAATAATATACCCTATATTAATCAGTTATAATGTAGCATTCAAATGGTAAAATTATTTTTATTATCGATCCAGTACTTTTGGAGCAAGTTCGTTACTAAGTTACCACCAATTTCGTTACCACACTTACATACAAATCTTTATAATATAAGTCTAGAAGAATGCTTATTGATATAGCTGATTGTCCGGTTAAAACTATATTATCCAACTGAAACTCTGACAATGACTGAAACAATATTTTGTCTAATTTAATTATATAAAAATTATTAACAATATAAATTCCTAATAAAACACATTTAAAACAAAAAAAAAAATTGAAATTGTAAAAACAAAGATCTTACTATATTACCTACTTGTTAAGAGAAACTATGCATATACTTTACCCATTACTAAGCCTAGCATACGTAATACAAAAATGTTATTACTATAAAATTTCATTTCTCAAACCTTTTTTATACAAAAGTTTTCCTATAAAACTCTATGAAATGGAAAATTTAATGGGAGGCAATATAGTCAGAAAAAGTTGCCAAAATGCCACTTTTGACATTAAAGCAAATAGGACAATTTCGGAAAACCACCTCACTGTAATAATCATAAAGAATCTTAGAATTTTAGGGCTACTGCTGAAGAAACTGACTATACAGAAATACTTATAGGTTCTCTAAACTCAAGTAACGTACGTGTACGTGTACATTTGTAAACAACTAATTACACTTAACATCAGGTGAGCCTCCTGCCCGTTTGCCACCTGTTCTATAAAAAAAAAACAGAGGCCCTAAGGGATGGGTGGAAGTCGAAAAATTACTAACGACAAAGTTGGTCCGGAGTAGTACATTCCTTAACTTTTTTATAACATATTTAAATTATATATTACATTACCACCCATATCACCTCGAGATCCGTAGTTTAAAAACTGAGCGTATTTTAAATTGATGACACCCACCACCATTATGTGGAACCAGCTGAAGTCGCAGTAGCCTACTAAAGTTATTCCGGCAACGCATTTGCTAGCATTCTGGCAATGAGAGTGTCCATTAGTGGCGGTATTTAAGATCAGATGAGCCTCCAGCCCGTTTGCCCTCTGTCATATTAAAAACATCATTAATTTTTATTAATTAAATAATACGTAATCTTACAGCTAACACAAATCAAACACTTAGACAATATATACGTACAAAGAAAGAAAGAAACATTTTACATTGATAAGCAAAATATATATGAAACATTATTAGAAAAAAATAAAGAACACTGAAATTAAACCTTTAACAAAGGACAATGAAATTTTCAAATTCAAAAACAAATTATTACTGTTAAAAAAGCAAAAGTCTTCCCGCTTCTTAAAATTATTGTATTTTATTGCTAGGAAATCGCTTCCAGCAATACTGGTAGATAACCCGTCGCCATCCTAATAAATAAAATAGCTGTAGTAAGCATCCATATTAACAAAAATACACATAAACAATCAACTTTTTGTTCACGTACGCTAAACAAACATATCCGAATTGTCAACCCTTGTATTTAAAGCTTATTTAACATTCAAACAGAAAGCTCTTATTGTTTTGGCTGCGAAAGTAATAAGGAAAATAATTGAAGGAATTAATCCTAAAAGTTTAATGGAAACTGAGAAATGTAGCTCCCGGGAAAACTAAGTACCTTAAGTTAATTTCATTCTAACGACTATTTCTTTTCTTTTATGAATTTCTGTATAGAATGTTAGCATAACGTCGTCTTTAAACCTATGGAAATGGATCAATATATCTTTTTATCTGTACATTTGTACAGAGAAAGAATTTACGCTACCCATAGAAGATTAGTACTATTACAAATAAAAATGATCGGCAAACGAATAAAAATAATTATAAAAGTAAATAGCACTCTCAGTAAAATTGATGTCAGTTTTTTTTTGGAGTCTCGGCCTAGTCAGCATACGATTCACATCCTTGAGGTCGTAGGTTTGATCCCTGCTGCTGGGTTCCCCCGCTTCGTAAAAAAAACTCTTTTTCTATTTCTATTTAAGATTCGCTCGAATGGTGAAGGAAAACATCGTGAAAAAACCAGCGTATTAAAATCAACGATATGTCATCCAGGGCGTGCAGTTGAAAATGATGAAGCTGGAAGAACCCAGAGCACTTCCTCTACTGTTCTGGGTGGTCTGTTAGGCACGGAAGGTCACTTACTTGCCTATTAGAAATAATAACGGAATAGATACAGAAGTCCAAGGCCCAACCCTAAAAAGGTTGCATCGCCTATGGAAAAAGTATTTTTTGCGCAATTAACTTAATTTCAAATACCTAATTAATTTCATCAAGAATTCTATTTCTACCTAATGGATTATTAACGCCTGTTTGGTGAAGAAATAAAAAAAATATTGATTTTGCTAGAATAACAAAATATAAGTCTTCTTCTTATCCGGCACACTCTAGACAGAGTGGTCGTGATCGTTATGTAGTAGTTAAAAGAAGTGGCAGATGACGACTTCAAGACGTTTCGAGGGTAGAGGTCATCTTGCTGCCCTTGCTGCTGATTGAGTGACCCTCCTACGGTAGACTTGTACAAACAAAATGATGAACCAAAGATGGATTATCCACAGCAAATCCTTCTCAGTTATAAAGTGTTGTTCATAAATATAGCATAGCTGAGAGAAGGTTTGTGAGAGTTTAATATACGAGTATAAAATTACATCAATATAAAAGTTTTAAAGGTAGGATCAAATCTTGCTATTGGAAAAAAACCCGATCGAATCGCCGCTCGTGCAGTAAGCCGCAATTTATTTTTTCAATCGTTTCGAACGCAGCTCGCAGCCCGGTAAAGGATGCATGTTTTTTTGCCACGGATAACCTCAAATCGAAATTCCCGCTGTGTATGAAAAATATTTTAAATTTTCTTTGATATCCCGTTGTGTATCGATTGCAGTATTCGTGCTTTGTAGCTGTACGCGACTCAAAAATCCTGAAGTTATTTATGTTACCTTTTTTTTTAGGACGTTGGATTTTTTCCTACTCTAGTACGAGCGGCGAAGTGTTTTTCTGTCTTATTTCATCATGATAACCTTAAATCATTCATTCTTTAACCATTGTCATCTGTACTTGAATTCGCAAATAAATCTGTTAGAACGACATCGAAGGGACTACTCATTGTTTGTCGTAAAAACCGATAGTCCTAACATAGAATTCAGCCGGGACCTTTGATTTTGGTCAATATAACTAGTATGTTGTTTTTTTTAAATGATTTTTTTTTTTGATAAAAGAAGAAACGGCCCCAAATTAACATTATAGTGTTGCGAACATATCATAAAAAGAGTTTAATAATTCGCTTTTTAACTAAAAAAAAGATTTTATTTAGTTATTTAAATTTGAACTTATATGTTTGTTTCGGATCGGTCAGAGACTTGTTATTAATAAAGCATCTTATAACGTATTAGTAGCGCCTGTGAGAAAATTAATAAAGACTGTAGGACTAGGTTTGGTAAGGCGCAACGTTTTAGCAAAATCTTTACTATTGTTGTAAAAAAAATGAATCAGCTTATATCTAGAATATTGATCCGTTTAAATTTCGAATTCATCATTTATTTAAAAATTATAATCAAATCACTTTGCCATCTATATTCAAATATATTCTTAATTTAAATTTTGAACCACAGTACCCATAAGAATTTCTTAAGTAAAACTCAATATTATAGTACTTTACTTGCCACCTCTTAGATGATTTTCTATGTTCATTATACTATTATTTTTTTTTTTAACCTAAGGTTTTAAAAAAAAAGGTAGGTTTAAAAACCACTTTCCTCCGGTCCAAACGCATTCTATATTTAAAATCAAACTTACAATCTTCATAGTTACTTTGCTTCAATATCATAGTGGGGTATACTATTTAGTCCATTATATTTCAAAATTCAAAAAAATCTAATTCAACATTGAAATCATTTATTCATAACGGTAACACAAAGTAGGTACACTTATGAAGGTCAGCAACAGAAATGTATATGAAATGCTTCTAATTTTACATTTAGTACCAGTTCTCAAATCAAGAACATAGAACGGCAGAGATAATGGCATAAACTATTCGCCACTCGTTTTAATCGCCAAGTTTTTGTTTTACACAACGATTGTAAGGAGCTGTATGTTCCATTACATGTTAAGCAATTAATAAAGATACTATTATTACTATTCTTATTCTATTTTCAAACCATTACTTTGCTCTTTTCCCAGCGCATTCTAAATTTAAATTCAAACCAGTATCCAAAAGATGAAACCTCAATATCATAGTCGTTTATTTTCAAAATGTACTCTCTCCGTGAAATGCAGCCCGTTTGTGAATTCACACTGCAATACACAAAATAAAGTCGACGTATATAAATTTACATCAACTGAAACTCTGTACATACCTTTTATCTCTCAAAAGAATGAACGTTGCTTTGTCTCTTTTACACTTTTCGATGTTTGCTTTGACAATATATAAATTGTAAAGGTTCTTCGATTGACGTTGTCGTTTTACATTTAAAAAGGAAATTGGCTTATTGTTACAGTTCTCTTAGTTTAAAAAGCGAATACTGTAATGAAGTACAATACCATTCACGCAAACAATTGTATATCAATTCATTTAATATAACAGTTAGCAAGAAAGAAAAACTTTCTTATCTAAATATATAAAACTCCAGTTCCACCACTTATAACTCAAGATCGGAAAAACCGTTGTTACTTATCTCTTGTTTGGTGGATTCTTCTCCGCTTCGAATCGCAGAATATAATAAATATTTAATCGCAGAATAACAATAAATTTATTAATTAATTTTACGATTGCAAACAGCATGTGGTGCCATCTGTTGAAAAAACTACGAATCATATTACATCGATTTCCTGTCAGTTCAAGAAATACCAATCTTGAGGTGATAAAATGATAAAATGTTGTATATCAAAAAGTTCTTAAACAATATGCCGCTAGAGAGAAGAGGCCTAATGTGTAAAACTGCCATTCTTCTTTCGCAATGTCAGGCAATAAAACAATTCTGTATTTGCAAGAAAAGTTGTATTAATGTTATCCATGAGACATGCTAACGGTACTTGACAATAATAATAATAATACATAACCGTTACATTTTATTATTAAACTATTATTGCACAATAGTAAGTAATGTAAGAAGTATTATTGAAATTTTTTTTTATGTTAAATAAGCTGTACGAGCCATACATATATAATATACATTTATAAAAGTTTATTTATAAATAAATGTATGTTATATATATAAATGAATAATAATAATCTGTTTCATGATCATTATTTTAAATGTAATAGGCAAGTAGGTGATCAGCCTCCAGTGCCTGACACACGTCGTCGACTTTTTTTTCGGTCTAAGACAACTCGGTTTCCTCACGATGTTTTCCTTCACCGTTCGAGCAAATGTTAAATGCGCAGATAGAAAGAAAGTCCATTGGAGCACAGGATCGAACCTACGACCTCTGGTATGAGAGTCACACGCTGAAGCCTCTAGGCCAACACTCTGCAATGTTATATATACATTTTTTAATTTAACTATTGTTGCACAAAAACAGTCATTTCTATTTCAGCATAGAACAGGTGTTGTTTCAGATTGTTAGTAGATGTGTAAAGTATTTAATCTTTTATAAAAAAAATTAGTTTGTTAGTTGTAAAGATGAAATTGAAGCTGATTTGAAATCTTCTTTTTGATTTTGAAGTAATCTCCATTTTTGGAGTCGGTTAATAAACGGATTGCTGCCTGGTAAAGCTGTATCTTTACATTAGCAAAGAAAATTGGCCGTATCTGCTGATGTGTAAAAATAATTGCTGATCGAGACTGTATATTAAAATAATTATTGATGATATTGAGATTATTGATGTTAATTAAAATTATGTCAAGAATAAACCCACAAGATGTCGTTTTATTATTTACTAGTGACCCGCCCCAGCTTCGCACGGGTGCAATGCTGATGAAAAGCAGGTTTTTATTATGTATTGTTATTTTCGTCGCTGGAAAGCTCCGATAATATACGCGTTCAATCGCTGCTAAATAAGCTGTATAGATCTATATTAAATGAACAATGTATTCAAGGTATTTAATTGGTTAAGGATTAATGCTGTATTGGTTAAAATCGCTTCGAAAATTAGCCATTATTTGTCGTAAAAAGTAAATGACAAAAAAGTTATTGTGGGTTATCCATAAGAGATAGACATATACCATCACGGACTTTTCTGTAGACCTTTTCAATGTGTACAATACTTAGTACATTATTTTGATAAAACTCGTAGGATTCAGCCTGCGTTTGCAATGTAAGCGGAAATGTAATTATTTACAGGATTATTTATTTACAGGATTTAGTTTAATATTTTATTATGGAATAAATTTAAAGAATGTCCATTATTTACGACATCACATTAGAAACCTAAAAAATAACAGTACTTCTCCACTATTTAATGGATGTTATTATACATATAAACCTTCCTCTTGAATCACTCTCTCTATTAAAAAAACCGCATCAAAATCCGTTGCGTAGTTTTAAAGATTTAAGCATACAAAGGGACATAGGGACAGAGAAAGCGACTTTGTTTTATACTATGTAGTGACTAATTACCTACGAGTATTGGTAGGGAGCAGAAGAGAGAGAAGTTGGATTCGATCACTTACCCGTTGGTCAGACCATTATGGGTCTCAACACCCCTAAGGCGACGTATCATATCAGTTAGGGATTTTCAATACAAACACAACGTTCAGGCTAATGAAGGCTACAAAGAAGAGAAGAGCTTATGAGTTCGTTCCTTTGTAAGTTAAAGGGAATACTCAGTCAAACTGGGCCGTAGAATACAGTGGCAGTAAGTTTGAGAATAGCGGTCGGATTAACTTTCATAGTGCGTTTCAGGGTACGCAGTGATTGTAGTGGTAGTTTGTGGGTATCGCTACAACTAAGATTTGCAAATATCAAAGAGAAATTGAACGTAACTTATATATTGTACTATAGGCTACAATGAACTCCGAGAACCTACGCCGTGTCTGATTGATTTTGATTTGGAGAAATCTGTATAGGTACCTTAATTTGTTACATAAATATTAGCTGTTTTTTTCGTAATTGATTTAATTATTGTTTCGTTTTCGAGAGATCTAGGAGTCACTAGTCTCATTACATAATAAAATACAAATATATTTATAAATTTTATTATATCTAATAAATTACATCTTAACACTTAACACTTTTATTCATAAACGCAATTTTTTGTCTCTTTAATTTATTAGCACAGTAATACGTATGATAAAGACAAAACATTGGTAAATACGCTTATGAATAAATGTTGCAAAGCCACAATTACAGTTAAACATACAACTATTACAATAAATAACAATAATTTGGTGGCAAGATAGCGTCTTGAGTCGGACGATAGCTATGTATCTCTAACTCTTCTAAGGAACTCTTATCAATAACACTTACTTATAAAATCTCGTTAGACAACTCAAAATTATGTCATAATTTGCCAATTTTCCCTGTACAAAGGAAAAATTGTCTTTAATGAGTAATTGAGAAGTTTTAAGGTGGTTTGAGCAATCCTGGTCTAACACATATTTACATTTATTAAGGGCAACGGTAACAGAATATATATTTAAGCAAAACATAGGTCCAAAAAGTTCCACCAATCTGGACCAATTATTTCGCAAAATCGAGTCAATTACCTCCGGATTATGTTGTGTATCAATAATCACCAAGGCGACGGAGGTGTTCAGCATATTCCATATCTTACTTTTGATTCTTTATTGCCATGACAAAGTAGAGATTTAGATATAAACATTCTTAATCCTTAATATCAGCATTAAACACTTCACAAAAATTAAGATAAGACTAGATAGACAGTGATTCCCAACCTTTTTTGTGCGGTGCCCCACCATAGCCTTTCAAAAAATGCCCCCTCCATATAACACATTAAATGATAGGTTTTAGGAATAAATTAAGAGAAAATTGTTTACGAAACACAGTAAGTAAATTTTCAAAACATAATAAATAATAAGAAGAATTTATGTTTTATGATCATTTGTTAATCTAATAGGCAAGTAGGTGTTTTGTTAATCTAGTAGTCCTGTGCCGAACGCACGCCCTCGACATTTGGGTCTAAGGCAAGCCGGTTTCCTCACGATGTTTTCCTTCACCGTTATAGAGAACATTAAATGCGCATATAGCAAGACAGTCCATTGATGCACAGCAGGGGATTGAACCTATCACTTCAGGGATGACAGTCGCACGCTGACACCACTAGACCAATACTGCTCAATTTTATTAAATAATTTAAAAATTCTAAATGTGCTTTACAAGGCCTCCATTTGGGGGGGTGGGCCTAACATTGGGAACCACTGGCCTAGACCACGTACTTTAACAGCGCTAGAATCAACTAACAGTTTAAAAGGCATAATATGTGAATTACGATATCGCAACTACTGAACTTCCAAACATTACAAACGGTCAGTCTATGCATCTATTAATTTGGCCACAAATTTGGAAGTATCTGTGTCAAGTTCCAAAAATTCCAACTAGGTTGAATGTGCTTTCGACCAGGTTAAACTCATATTGACTAAATAAGATTATTGTCAAAGTCACATTTGACATCTGGACAACAGCTGGGATAGCTCTGGCTTAGATCTACGTCCGTTGTATAGCAGTTTGGTGAATCGACTACTGAGATGTCACTACACCTGAAAAAGAAATATTTATTATAAATAAACTCAGAAAAATATCAAATAACCAGTGTTATAAGGTTTCCCTTTTAGGTTTGGGCCTCAGAGGTTGTGATCGCAAGTGATGTACTGTACCTATCGTTGAATATTAGCTTAGGAATGCTGGTTTACCCACGATGTTTTCCTTCACCGTATGAGCGTTAACGTCAGAGACGCCAAAACATATATGCTCGTGCCTGAGTAACTGATTTAAACAGGCGTTATTATGGTAATATATATGATTTAACCTGGCAGAGGGTAAGGGTGTCGTCAAAAAGGTTTCATACTATTTATTACCAGTTCTTCTCTTCCGTTCTACGCCCTTGATTTGAGAAATGGCAGTAAATGTAAAATAAAATTCATTTAATATTTCTTTTTTTTTGACGTTCATAAGTGTACATTATGTTACCTATATGAATAAATGAATTTTGACTTTGACTTTGACTATATATACATATTTATTTTCATTGACATGTTTAGGTTTCGTTTGATGTATATCAATGTCAATATATGTTTGATATTTTAGAGCGCGGCCACACGATGCGGTGCGGCGCCGGAGAGGTGCCGCAAAGTCATCCTACATACAAATTACTATGCCATGTCACCCGCCATATGTCCGTGCCAGACTTGTGACCTGCGAGACGAAGCGGGGAGGAGTAAAAATATTGCCACACCGCAATGTCCGTGTAGCACCCTATAGCTCGAAATAATTATTGCGATCCGGTGCCTCATCGCACCGTTACCGCATCGTGTGGCCGCGCTCTTATACCTATATAACTAAATTGTTTCAAATACTTACGTAGCATAATTCATTGCGCGCTGACTACATTCAATTCTGTAGCAGATGCCAAAAGGAGACACTGATTCGCCGAAGGGGATGACGTCACCAATCTCTTTCACATAACACCCTTCTTTATGTGCTGAAAAGAGAGAGACTATTTTAATACGAAAAATGAATATAGAAAAATTAATCAAATATTGATAAGGCCTGACGTAATGAAAACATCCTGGACTCCTTTTGGGCTTCTAAGTCTAAATAGATTCACCAAGTAGTATTTCTAAGTTAGTTAAAAATAAATACATTTTGGATACAACAATCTAGAGAACATATCAATTTAAACACTTTATCTGTATTACTAAGTTTTCATCCATGACAAGCTTAAGCGACATCAACGAATCCCTTGAAAAAGCTGTCGCTTTTTTGTTAGCGAACTCTTTTCCTGTGGTACGGAGGCCCTTTCCACCTGATCATACGACTCGGCTATTCGTGATTAATAACCTAATATTTTATAGTCATCGAGCCATCATGTTATTTAAATCAATTTGATTAAATAGTCGCGACCACAATGGGCACAATAATCATAAATTAAAATAATTATTATCGTTTATATAATACCGCAAATAATTTTTTAGAACACCATTTGAAGTGGGATCTTTTTACTGTGTTGTATACAAGTTGTAGGTTGGAGGAATTCAGGAGGAAAAATAAGAAAGTTCAAGAGAAAATAAATAACAACCGTTATATATGCGAAAGTGACCTCTTTAATAAATAATAATTGATCGGAAATACTTCAGTGGGCAGCTGGTTCTGGATAGTTGTGCCGCGCGGAAAAAAAGAAAGAAACGCTTAGATGTGCAACATCGGACGTCGAGGTGATACGCATTACTTAAATTCAAGTAAAATGCTAAATACGAATCACTCATATTAAAGCAAAACATAAGTTAAGACTAAATTAACGGACCCAACAGTGCAGATGATAACACTCAATATATATAACAATAGTATATATATAACCGCCAAACGAACATCTTTAACTAATTTCCGGGAAGATCATATAAAATACTAAAAATAAATTATGTAAATTATCCATCTCTAAAAGCTCACCCATTTATGTATTTCGCAATATGTTATAAACATAAATTTGCATATTAAAAAACAAAGATACATAGATTGGCGCCAGAGACTAGACAAGTCGTTACTTTATATATTTCTATTAATATGTAAATGTACGTTTAAGATAATCTTGGAAAATATCTGGATCGTTGTAAAAATCATGGCGCCGCTCTGTCGCCATTTATTTCGTGTAATTGCTTGAAAAATGCCATCCGACGCCGATCAATGAGCGATGAATATTCCGAGGAGATAATGACTTCTATCATTTTTTTCATATTACCTTACTTTTAGTGGATTTTTACCCTTTCTATCAGTTTTATAGCTGACTTGACGTTTTGCTTTTGGGAAATATTACTTTCTTGCTTTAGTTCGTCGCTATATATTCATTTATATCATGCCATGTATATATTAATGATGCCGTAACGTGTATTTGAAATGCAATAATCAGACGTATTCGTCATTCCGGAACTAAACCCAGAAAGAGTTATACCTATAATTCTAAGCATATTGAAAAATTGATAATGTTTTAAATCTAATATTCTATAAACAATTGAAGGCGCGACAGATAGCCCCATGTGTAGAGGCTCATTCAGCGCAGAGGAAACAGTCACGTAGTCCTGGAATGCGAGGCTGTGGCTAAACAACGTACAGAAATCCTCGGAATAGTGAGGTTGCTCCGTGAAGCCTACAAAGTGCCCAGGAAGCTTCTGTGCTTTTGGAAGGAGTTAGGCTGGCTTAGTTAGCCAGGACTTCACGCACAACGGACCTATTGAGAGTCTAAGTGCGGAAACGGAGTCCCTAAAAACATACATATATACATACATCTATAAACGTTTTCCATAAACAACTACATTTTATATTTCCACCATAAAAGGTACAATTCAAATATTAAACTACTGGAAATCTACCTATAAGCCTTTACTACTGTAAATCAATTTATTACGCCAATTGTTGCAAGAACTTCTTCACGCTGATAAAATGCCATACCAGAAATAAATACTCTTAAATACACAATTCGAAATAACCTTCACAATAATCAGGTCTGATGGCTACCCAATTAGTAACAGTACTTGACCTTTCCTCACGATTATCGGAATGACAGATAGCAATAGTACACATGTACATGACCCCAAAGTTCAAGCACTACAAGAATATGATCTAAGGAAATACAAACTCAAGGTATTCATCATATTCTAAATTTAAAAATAACTTTTTTTGTTCGTTCGATATTTAAAAATGACGACGTTTTTATCTCTGACGTTAAATGATTAATACAATAAGGGCACAAATTGAAAAAGCAAATTCCATATTCAAAATGAAACATAAACACTTTTTGTGTTTTAAATACATACCTATATATTCCCTCTCTATAACTCTCATATTATTTTCGTGACCCCAAAGTTCAAGCCGTACTACGATGTTTAAAGAAGGTACAAATAAGGAAAGTTGCTTCTCAAATTAGAAAATTCTAAATTCAAATACGACTTTAAACTCTTTTACCTCGTATTTGGCCACATTCTAAATTTAAAAACATTCGAAGCTTATACGAATATCTTTCGTCGCAATATCTTACACTCAATGGTATTTTAATCTGTGTAATTATTACTGTAATTAGTTAAAATTAAATACGGCTTATTATATTTAATTAATTTATACAATTACATTGATCTCTCATTACACCATCTTTAGTGGCTATACAAGGCGTGTTGAAATCGCAATAACGTTAAATACAGTATCTTTAAATATTTAACTGGGTTCCGAATGGTGTTTCTTACTTTACATATTATTTGCGTTTTAAAACATATGGAATGTGCGATATTTTATTTACATGACGCATATAAAGCTAATTAGCAATTTGTAAAAAAACTTTGCGTTTTGTATAAAGTGGTTAAAGGTCAGAATATTTTTGTTTGTTTATTACTCGATACTAAAAGATTGAACAAACATTTGTTTATAGACAATTTTGTTGTTATTTGTGTAAGTGATGCAATTTATATACGGCCTTCTTTAATTTGCGTAAAATATGGTATGAATAAGATAACCCATATACATATAATGTAGTTGTAAAGACAATATATTTTTTTTATTAAACATACAAATACATATATCCTTTCTTTCTTTCTTTCTTTTCGTTTTTTTCACAAAGTTCGTCACTATGTGTTTGTAACTAAACTTATATCGAAAGGCATGACCAACTCATAATGAAAATAATATTTTTTATATTTTAACTTTAACTTTACCCCCGTTATCTAAGCACATAACTTGGGCCAGGTCAGCTAGTATTAGTATGATTAAAAAAATTAACTCCAGTATAACTACACAGATATGTATTCCAATTGTTAAAGAAACTAAACGAAACTAAAATGACTATAGTAAATATAAAAGAATTCCATAACTATTTCTGCGACTTGCGATTTCTAAACTACTCTTTATTTTACATATCATAAATAATGTTGTCAAAACATAATTTTGATTCACCGGAAGCGAATCAAATGTTTCGAAATTTAAAAATTCATAGTTTGAAGAGTGCTTCCGCATATTAAAAACCTATCACCTTTGATCTTCCATATTACGTGACTTCACATTAAAACAACAAACGTAATATAATCCGATAGTACCTTAATAAACGAGTACGTTTCAGTCAAGATGTTGGTATATACTTACAAAGATGTTCTGGTTTTAGGGGAAGCTTGCCACGCCACGTTGCACCACTTGCAACAGCCACTAGCATTGTGATACACATAATCCTATACACCATTTTTACTGACACCAAATGAAGACTTCGTCCGTTAAGATGTATCAAGCGAGACTGGCTACTCGGCTATCTTACACATGTTTATATGCTTAATCGGCTGTATACATACCGGTCGACTACGTCGCAAATAGTGGTCATAGCAATCCCACGTCATGACATAATAGCACAATACTTTTCTCAGATATTGAGGTTGAGCGCAGAATTAAATTTATCATCCCACGCAATTACCTTTCGCGATTTACGCGAAATTAATTTTCATTTATCACTTAATCTCATTAAAAATAATGGAAACACGAAATCTGATGGATTTATTTGGCGTTTAATACCAGGTTAACCTCAATTATATTTTAAATCCGCATTTATAACAAAATCGATTTTTGATAATGTTTAATATATTCAATATCATTGTTTGTATTCAAATTCGAAGGAAGTCATTTTAATTTTTTTTCTTCCACGTTTTGCGGACCTTGAATTTATAATTTTATGACTACTGGTACTATTAACTTCATTTTGTTACTAACTGGTGTATATGGATTTAAATCCATATCTAAAATCTAATAGGATTCTTAAAATGTCAAAAAATAATCACGTAGCGATCTGGTCTTTATTATTAATAGATATAAAGAACAAAAGATTCAATGAATTGATAAAGTAAGTAATTTTAAATTCGAATTATGAGTAAAAGTTATTTAACGGATATAATGTAAACTATGCCTTGTTCAGAAATATCTCAAGTTCAAATATTATTTAAAGCTAGGAGATTAATATGACAACAACGTATGAAAGCGTCGTATCGTGTGTAAACGGCCTAATGAAGGTCGCGACGCTAAAGAATTTTGGGAAATACAAGTGATTCATCACTACGATGTAAACAAACGTCACTTATATTATTACCAATTCACAGATCCGTGAGTTAATGTCCTTAGATTTGGTAAAAGAAGTTCAATACACACGACCAGAAAATCAAATATGTACATACTTATATAGAATTTCGTTACTATTTTTGTATGAAATAGAAGCTGCGCTTATATTCGTTTACGTCGATACATTCCATACATACATTCGACGTATTTACGTCCAAGCCCAATAACATATTATCTCAATCCATTTTTGACCATCTGAGATAGACATCTATCTTTTATCTCCAAATATTGATAAAAGTGTGCCAATAACCATAATGTGTATAAGCCATCTGTCGATACAAGTTATCCATGGTAGATCGGATCGGTGGATGTGGATAGTTAGATTTGTATGAAAATGACAGTTCACCTGTGCCAATATCCTATCTTAAGATTTTAACTTACACCACTTAAAAAAAATTATGAAGCTATTTGATGTTTTAAACAGACATGTATATTTTAATATTTTTGTATTGTTTTATTAACTTTAGCTTTGTAAAGTGCGAAAAAATTGCATTCTATGCAAACAATGGATTGTCTTTGTAGCGTTTGGTTATTGGAATAAAGATAGGAGATCGATCAACTGTCACGGTCGATCCAGAAAAACAGATTGTTTTCTATATGAGATTGTGGATTAATTATTAGGTTTGGGCGTTAATCGCACGCAATTTGAACATGCATTGAGGTGTAGTATACAAATTGTATGAAGACTGAATGGAGCTATCAAAACTGACTTATAGTATATCCGTTTTTTTCACACACGCCTATACTACTTACCCGAGACCATAACAAGGGGGTCTAGTCAAGACAGCGTAACCAACCAACCAACCAACCAACTGTCGACACTAGCTGTCATTTTCATACAAATTTAGTTTTCGACTTTCTACATACACTACTGTTAAGCCGTCTTGACTAGACCCCCAGACGTACGCATTTCCTTCAACTATGACATTGCATGACTCGATAACATTACCTGTCCACGTCGTATCCCTAACATTCGTACTACTAACTGACGTGAGACTGATCTTGATTTAGATTTTCGTAATTCATGTGCACTTTTTACTATTTGTTTTTCACGGATCCAGTATCTGTTTAGTTTTCTTTTTGTTCCTATTTAGTTTCTTCTTATGTAATATGTATTTTTACACTTCTTGCCTTCCCTATGTAGTTTAATACGTTTTTTTTCTTCACTCACAGTGGTTGCCTAGAAGAGTACGCTCGAAAATGATAAGGCCGCCGGTTGCTCTCCTTATCATTTAACTATGTTCAATTTTTATATTGTAATATAACGACGTTTAAATAAATAAATGACATATTTCGCTTACATTCTATTGTACTACGCGAGTGGTTAATATGGAGTAACATAATATCCTCTATCATTTAAAGGTATGACTCAGGAAATATTATTTTATTTTACAAATAAGAAAATTGGAATTATTTATTTCGATTGACTCAAGTATAATATTAAAAATGAACTCAGTATAAGACTAAGTAGATATTAGTCAAAAGTCTGAATTGCCAGTCATGTTTCGTAATTATTTTAAACAAAAAGTGACTGATTGTTCTTGTCTGCATTTATAACGAATTGAGCTGAATTTTTCGAAATATTCCAAAGCTGCAAAAATTATAATCACTAGTAAAATAATAGTTTTTTTACGAGAAAAGCACGAAGTCATAATGATAGGAATTATTAAATAATAAACAGTTTTCCAATTTCATTTTTACTAATGTTATCATCACTACTAATCAAATATCATCACGACAAATCTTTGTTTTTTAATTATTTTACTATTCTGTATTACACAAAATGTCATTATGAACATAGTGTAATGGTTGCAGCTCCTTACAAACGTTGTGTAAAAGAAAAAACTTGGCGATTAAAAAGAGTGGCGGAGAGTTTATTGCCAGTTCTTCTCTTCCGTTCTACGCCCTTTAAGAACTGGCAGTAAATGTAAAATTAGAAGCATTTAACGTATATTTCTTTTTTTGACGTTCATAATTGTACATTATGTTACCTATATGAATAAATGATTTTTGACTTTGACTATTTGGAAAGATAGCATGTTGTGTTTAGTAAAAGAGCTAATCTTGGAAGGACTGTGAAATTTGTAGTGTATCATATGAAATTTTTTCAAAGCCAATTGACTATTCTATTATAAGTGATCTATTCAAGATCTAGTACTGTAGGGTTGCAATTTAAATACGCAATGCACTTGACGGAGATTGTATCATTTATTTCGTAAATGAAAATTATAGCTAACATGTTAAATTATTATTATTCTGACTGATATTTTCGTTTTGATGGAAAAATCTTAGGCTAGTCTGCTGACCTATCATGGTATATTTAACACCTTTAATAATGTATGTTTATCAAAACATGCCGATAGATAAAATTTGCAGACACTGCCTATTCATTCATCAATGTATATTGGCGACTATCAAGCGATTGAAAACAGTGGGAGAAAGTTTGTTGCCCCTTGATTAGATCTTTCTTTTTTTAAATTGTGACGTTCATCTAATTAATAAGCGAAATTATTGAATAAATTTTGTTTTAATATCATTAATGCAGTACATACACAACAAATTTCCATTCCACTGTAACTTGCAATCAGAAATATTGTTACGCGACCTGAATACTTTCAGAAACCCCTACTTACCTGCTTACCATCTCTGATAAGAAACCAGATCTAAACGCTGCATACTCCAATGTTCGGGATTTGCATTCCACAAATGAAGACGCTTATGTAGGGTGACTAAAGTTCTTCTAAATTTTAGATTTTTGGTCTTTTATTTTCAAAAAGTTCTTATGAGCAATGATCTAGTTACGTATAAAAATGCATTTAGCCCAGGCACGGTTCCGCTTGTTTGATTTTTCATAAGAACCTAACCACTAAAATAATTTTAATTGCGATAGACGTAGAGAAATAGAACTGAAGTGCGTTAATAAGTACTTCGCGGAGCCTGTATTTATAAGATATTTTGATGTAATCTAGCCTAATCAGGGTAATAGACATTTCATCACATAAAATAATGTCTTTAGTTAATTTGAAGTCATTAAATAACTGTCTTATACCTAGAACTCATGCGATAAATACAGCACGATTAAATTTTTATTGTTGTGTGTTAAGCACTATTAAAGTTTTATAGTTTCGTGTTTACCACTATTACATTTTAAAGTTGTGTGTTCAGCACTATTTAATATTTATAGTAATGTGATAGGCACTATCGTGTTAAACGCTATTTAATATGCCTATACCGTTTAAATCTATTTAAATTATACAAAACGAAACTTTATAATTTTTCTTGTATCTACTGAAATCCCGGTTCTTGTATCTACTCAAAATCCCAGTTCTTCTCATAAATATTCACAAAGTCATCAACGCCTGGTTACCCTGGTGCGTGGGATATTTTTTATTCAGTTAATGTTGGGAACACCACAGCAGATCCGGTTCAAGTTGGTCGTAATAACATTTGATTTAAACGGATCCTTTTGGAGAGTATTGACCTAATAAAAACCTTTGTAGGCTGTATTGTTTATGTTTTGCTTAGATATTATCTGATGTTAATGTAATTGGTGTAATGTTTCGATTCGTGGAAGTTAACCGTTAACCTTTAAATGTTACTTATAACTTTGAAAAATATCAGGAATCTAGTCTTTTAATTTATTAAGAGAAGTTGCAACTTGTATAATATACTTAAATTTTATACCATTCCTATAGTTAGTAGATTTGTATATTTTATAGATAACTAGCAGACTCGGCCAAACGTTGCTGTGGCTAAGGTTTTTGTTATATTACATAGTAGTAAACTATTCAAACGGTAGGAGAATTTATGTAAAAGGTAGATAGCTTATGTGAAGCGTTGGTACTTTTAACACAGCGCCATCTGTTAGAATTGTATCGAATAATAAACAAAAATTTGCAATAAAATAATATTGCGGGTATAAATTGAGATGTAAGCTATCCTATCTTTTAAGTTAAATCAAACTGCACATGATGCAAATTTGATTGATATCGGTTCGGTAGTTTAGGAGTCCATTGCGGGGAAAAAACGTGACACGTGATTTATAAATATTAAGATTACGAATGCTTGACTTTTACAGAAGACAGTCATTATGTGACCTTCGACAAAAGTATTATTTAATATCGAATAGGTATTATAGGCTGGGTATGTTATAAATATTATCTCGTAGAAATACAATATTCATGTAATTAATAACCATTAAGGTTGTCAAGCAAATTTTGAATTTCAAACCGTTTCCAAGATTTTACCTTAAATATGTGTTTTTCCTTATTATTGGCGCCTAACTAAAGATAATATAATGTCAATATATTGGAATGTGGACGTGTTCGTCGAGATATTTTTTTAAGTTCTATTTTGAGCGGTAATTTGATTGTTCAAAAGGCGTAAACCGTTGTGTATTTTTACATTCTCATTTATTTTTAGATGAGTATCTTATTTATATATTTTTTTAAGTAATAGGAAGCAAACGGGCAGGAGGCTCACCTGTGTTAAGTGATACCGCCTCCCATGGATACTCCAATGCCAAAAGTGTTGCAAGTGCGTTGCCGGCCTTTCAAAAATTGGTACGCTCTCTCAGTCGAATTGCTTCGGAAATAATAATACCATCTTCAAAATTACTACTATTAAAAATATTATAAAATGTACTGGAACGTCTGATACTAGGAATAATTTTAATAACTTTCTATTTTAATTTATTTAGTTTCTGCAGTGTTACTATTTTTTATGAACTTTTTGTACCCTCAGTTGGTGTTGCTATTTTTAATTTTTATACTAGGAAATCGCTTGTTAAGGATAAGGCCGCCCGTTGCCTATTATGTAACTTATGTAATCTTAATATGAATGTTTACGGTAACATAGTGTAAATAAGTCAATACAAGTCACTGACTGCTATGATTACGACTCTGCAATCTAAACGAAAAACGATATTCCTTTATAGATTTAAAGGGAAACTATTCCAACACAAAGGTTGGACACATGGACAACGTGACACAGACGTTTTGAACGGGACTGTCCCTTTTTACAATTACAATCCCGGAGTCCCTGAAATGAACTGTGGGACGCAAAATTGTTCCGTTTCGAGAAAGCGCGAAAATTTGAGCAGCGGAATATAAAAGAAAGTGCCAAAAGCTCCACTCTTATTTGAAATCGTCACCAGCCATATTGAGTTCGTTCTTCTGAGATAAATATAACTAAACGTTTTCGATACAAATATTTTGTGATTCGTAACTTCTAAACCAACTTACTATTTTTCATTGTCTACTTATTATTTGGCCTAAATTGATCCAATGTCACGTTTTGAGTCTAAGTATAAATGGTCACTCTACACATGGGCCAAAATTTATTTTGTTTTAATTTATCAATTCTTAATTATTATATATTACTATGTAGGTTAATAATATTGTAAATACGGTATAATTGTGTTTTGAACATAATTGTTCCTTGTATGTGGTTTATGACAATATTTAATTAACTTAGAACTTGATTAAGTCGTTAAACACGCCAAACGTGTATAGTTATGTATATTGCATATTAATTTGATTATGATCAGTCGATTGCGAATACGGAAATCGGTACTGAAACTTGATATAACGGAAACTATTGTTAAATACAGGTTCTCTTAGTAGTTAGACGTTTAGACTAAAACAATAGTAGAATTAGTGGGACAAAAAGATGAGATCTGGACGAAAGGTATTTTTTATAGGAGGCTCATTATATTAAGTGATACCGCCCAGGAACACTCTCAATGGTAAATACCTCGCAAATTCCTTGCTGGCCTTTTAAGAATTGTTGAAGGACCTTATTACAATTGCTTCGAATTAATATAAAGATAGGCAAACCGTTTCGTTTGTACACGACAATTATAAGTCACATGAAAATAATAATTAAAATCGGTATTTGACCTTAAGATACACGACCTGAGAATCACACGCTTTTTCACAAATTTATTGATGAAACGTACCTTAAATATATGATAAATTTGGAATGTTTACAAAACCAAATATAATTAGCAAAACCGGTAATGTAGTAAAAATTTCGTTTCAATTTCTCCAAATCAAAACAAAAACCTGATTTCATTTAATCTTATCGAAACCGCTTTGAAGGATTTCACAAAAATTCAAATCGAGCCCTCGGCGTCACAGCGACCATTATAATGTCAAAGCCACAGCGAAATGTAAACAAAATACCAATATAATAATTTCCAATTCCGATTCTAAATCGGAATTTGAATAAATCGTCTCAACCGATTTGGGTATCCCATAAACATATAAAAAAGTGGCGCCAACATTCCAACGCTACGTAAACACATACGTTGTTTTTGAGCTTATTATTAACTCGACATCCTTCTATTTATGTTTTTTTCCTATTCTAAGTTTCTTGTAACTTTGACCTTTAAATATTTTTGATATCTTCTACGCAATCCTCATTAATGAAGATCGTGCCAGTCTTGAACGCTACCTGACACTTTTGCTCCACGCTATCCTCCGCTTGTCTCAGGGCATTAGGGATGTTGAGACCCATAATTGTCTTGTTTTGATAACTAACGGGATTAACCCCGACTTCTCCTACCCTCATTCCATACCATTACCATTTTGTCGAGGCTATCCGGTTCTCTCATGGCAATATGGCCAAAGTAGCCAAGCATCCGTTTCTAAATGTTTGTTGACAGTCTCTTGCTAATCTTTAGTTGAGAAAATTTTTTTTTCAGTTCTTATTGCAATGCTATCCGCAACATTCTCTTCCAGCACCACACCTCGTACTTCTTGTTTCATCCTGCAGCAAAAATTGACCACGGCTCTGATCCGCAAGTAATATTATATATAATAAATATGGTAATAATAATGTGGTAAATATTAAAACTCTGAATAGCACTTTGTTGTAACTTACTTTGATTTATCTGTGGCAATTATCAATTCGCAGTTGTAAGAACTTATATAATAACAATAACATCTCACTTGGTCTCCAAGATTGCCACTAAGATCTTACGCGTGGTACTACAAAATGGCCGCTCGTTATGCATTTGTTTGTACAGTATGTAGATAGTGTCAATGTGAAATTTAACTAACGGAACTAAGGATTATAACATATATTTCGATAATGTACCATGTGCAGGTCGACTTAGTTTACACTTGACATAGCTTATGTTTAGAAAAACTGACAATAAATTTGTTCTTTACGAATGCCTGGAAATCTCTATTTCTTAAGGAACATGTGCAGCAATATTTTAAAAACAGAAATCAAATCGAGATGATTCTTTTTGATTTAAATATTAACAAAACCAGGTGTACCAAGGAGGAAAGAAGAAGTTTATATTTTTATATATTAATTTTAATGTTCTATCAACGGCCGAAGCGATATTCAAATTTATAATTAGTCAGTAAGAATGCGTCATGCTTTCATTGCAAAATTAAGTTCTATACACGACAAAGTAAGCACAGATTAACATAGCAGTTTTAATTACTTGTCAATGTATTGAATTTCACCTACAATTATATATACTAACCCTCATTAATGAGTTGACTACAGATTCGATGTGTTTGCGATGTTTCAGGAAACCATGGCAACGGTACTATTGTTAGTACACGACTCCGGTTTCGCAGGTTACCACAATTATCGTACAGAATATCATAATGAGATAATTTCAATTAACTATGGCACACTATTACTATCAAACATCCTTTCTTCTTTTTTATTAAAAGACATAAATCATAATATATAAATAATATCACATTGTTTTCGCGCCAGTTGCAAGCCTATAATCACTGCGATGACGCCATACGAAATACCCCAAATGGTGCCGCAAAGGATAAAAACGACTTCTCAACATTTGCCACTGAGGACTATCCGGTCAGTCAGTGCTTAGAATGGTCAAGGATTCATTTGAGTCAGAGGAACTGTTTTCCATCCTTTGTCTATACATAACTAGGCCAAAACGGGAGGCGGCTCATCTGGTGTTAAGTATACCGCCCATGGACACTCACTGCTAGAATGCTTGCGAGTGCGTTGCCGACTTTTTGTGAAATGCTAATCTGATTTCTGAAAGGACCCTAATTTGACTTGGTTCAGAAAAACTTCAGTGGACACCTTTTTTCACATGGCGGTGCGCGGTAAAAGCTTTCAATTCTTAAATTCTCAGTTGAGGATCGAAGTGATACGGGTGGTATAATTCATCTTCATTAATATTTTCCTCGTGGATACGATAATTTTAAACCATTATAATCAACAAACGAAAACTTTGCAGCCATGGTATGATTGTCTTGGTTGTAAACACTGGCGCACGTTTCAAATTAAAGCCGTAAAAGTACAAAAATCCTGCCTTCAGTCATGACAAAAATATTGAATAGTACGATTTTACTAATCCCGAATATTTCAATTGATTCTTCACCTTTTTGCGGACATTGCAATTTCTTTGAAGCTTCCAATTGTGAGAATCTGAATTTTTAAATTCTTCCGTATCAGGGCTAACCCCTTACTAATACCGAATCGTGGTAAGTTTTTTTTTTCAAAAAACATATTTTAGGGCAGCCTTCTTGCCGTCTTGACCTAAATTCTCATAAATAGTTATAAAGCCAGCACAGTGGCACAGTGGCCAGCATATACTATTACGTACATTTATTTTTTTCTATGTATTGTATCTATGTACAGTTGACTCTCATTAATTCGAAACTCTTTTAACATAACTTGTATCCCATATATTATAAAGTGAATCAGTAAGTCTTTCGTAAGAATACACTGGTTTGCTTCAGAGCACATTGATGCTGCCAGACCTCTAAATAGTTATTTAGAAGTCAAAGAAGTTTCTTTCAATCGGAAGAAAATTGTGCTTGAAATAGTTTTTCATCACTTTCGTGTTGTAGACAGAAGCTTTGTAAGGTAACTAAATGCAAGTATATTTCTCATTTCAACTCGACAAAAAATGATATACGCTCTGCAGATAGAATATTCAACATGTTATGTTTGAATAAAGCCGAGCTGGTGTAGTTTTTCTTTCTACGTTATTTTCATACAATCCACGGAAATTTTAATTGAACATCAATTTCCATAATTCTGATACAGAATAATTCCATTAATTTCTATAGAATAGAAATGCCACGCCTAATCGATTTTACCATAAATTTTTAATGAAATCTCATTTTTATTTTTGGTTACATATGAAATTGGCGTTTTGTATGGGAGGAACAAAATTCGAAAATTTTTAAATTTAATATATTTACATAATCAATCAAAGTATGAACCATTGTTTTCTATGCACTTTTGCCATCTCATAGTTCATTGATCCCTTTACTAAAAAAACCAGTCGGACGGGAATCAATAAAATCTGTGAAGGCGATTTGGACTGCCCCATCAGAGTTCAATTTTTTTCCTTGCAAGAAGTTGTCCAAATTTCGAAAAAATGGTAATCTGTTGGAGCAAGGTCCGGGAAGTACGGAGGATGTCTAAGATATTCCAATTCAAGCTTTTCTAATTTGGTAGCCGTCTGTTGTACAGTGTGTGGTCTAGCGTTGTCGTGAAGTAGCAGTGGCGTAGAGCGATTGACCAGCCCAGGTTGTTTAGCCGCTAGCTTTTTTTTAGCTTTTTTTTAGCTAGCCATCATGGATTGCAATTGCTGACAATAGACATCAGCCGTAATAGTCTGGCCAGATTTGAGAAAACTGCAATGAACAATACCGGCACTAGTCCACCAAACGCTAACAAGTAACTTTTTTGGGGTTCATTTTCGCTTGGGGCAGGATTTGGCTGGCTGGCCAGCATCCAACCATTGCGATTATCGTAAAGAATCCATTTTTCATCACAGGTAATGCTTCGGTTTAAAATACCTTCATTAATGTGCCGGTTCAGTAATGTAACGCAGCAGTCGACGCGCGTTTGCCAGTTTGCTTCAGTCAATTCGTGAGGTACCCATCTTTCAAGCTTTTTAATCTTCCCAATTTGCTTCAAGTGAAGCATTAAAACAGTTTTATCACTAACAACGCAGCCTGCAGCTAACTCGGACGTGGTTTGCGATGGATCCGCTTTCATAATAGCCTTCAATACTTCATTATCAACTTAGGTCTCGGGCCGTCCACGGGGCTTGTTCTGCAGGTCGAAATTTCCAGAACGAAAACGTTAGAACCAAAAACGAACTGTGTTTTCTTTTAGCAAGCACAAATACATGAGTAAATAGCTGTATAAATTTGAATTTGGAATTCCTTACCAAAGAGGAGAACATCGTGATTAAAGTGGCCAGTACGAAATACGCCAATTTCATATGTAGGGACCTAATATATATATATATATATATAATATATAAAGTACTTTATTTAGTGTTTGACTCTCAACCCTTAGGTCGAAGGTTCAATCTCATGCTGTGCATTTATGGAAAAGTCCATGCTAAAAGTAATGAGCATTTAACACTCGCTCTAGGGAACACATCGATAGGAAACCAATGTCTTTTTTTCTTGATGAGAAAACATATAGATAAGCCACTGGTTTCTTTATATTACAACTTAATTAAATGTCATAACGGTTATGATCAAGTATTTCCGAACCAATTCGACTTAGGGTCCTTCAAGAAAAGAACGTACCAATTCTTAAAAGGCCGGCAACGCACTCGCGAGCCCTCTGGCATTGAGAGTGTCCATGGGCGGCGGTATCACTTAACATCAGGTGAGCCTCCTGCCCGGTTGCCCCCTGTTTTGTAAAAAAAAAAATCTCCGTCGATAACGTTACATAAAATGAGGTTCTATTTTTACACTTCAGTAACGTTTCCAAAATGTTCGTTTTGATCTCTTCGAAGTCAATTCTACGATTTAAAGATTATTGTTAAAAGTTAAAAATAATTTAATTCACGTCCACGGTGTCGTTGCGAGACTTAAATCGGACGGACATTACAAATCCATTTACATTAAATCTAGTTGATAACGCCGCAAGGCAAACCACAGATTTACGGATTATTCCACTTTTGGGATTGAAATTTATGTCAAGATATTTATCATTGGCTAAAGTTCTACATTAATCTTCACTTAAAATGTTCCAAAAGTTTACATGATACTCGTATGCAACTTTGTTTCAACTTTAAAGCTTTTTCTACTTGTTCATAAGATTCATAATACAAAATCGGTGTAGTACTGTTATATGTTAGGAGAATAAAAAACTTTCTGGATTTGCGAAATAAGTTTATTTTATAATGATGATACAAAACAGGGTAGTAAAATCTTATTAAAGATATAGTCACATTTGTATACTTTTTGTAACACAAATGATATTTCATAACATTTACATATCTTTATGATTTTACTTATTAAGTAATGGCTAGGTATAAAGTATCTTAACCTATAAGACTATTATTAATTCTATTTACAAATATATAAAAATATCAGTTTATTGCAAGTCTCGTGTTTCTCTTCAAAAATGTAGTAAAAACCTTTTTTCATTTCATTTTAATGATCTCAGTATTAGCTATATCAACAATATATTCAATGCTAACATGACGTCACAGTCAAATCTTTGTGATAATCCTTTTTTTCATCAAATATATGCATAGTCCAGTGTATATATATATATGAATGAAGGAAACATATATAAGAATTTGAGGGCTCTTTCCTTGAAACATGTGCGCAATATGACAAACAAATGGTTAATATGTCAACAGTGAAAAAATATTTTCAATATAATCTTATCTAGGCCCTTAAGACAAAACAATACGGCAGGTGTGACCCTAAACTAAACGAATGTATGGAAACGTTCACATGACATGTGGTTTTTGATTAAATTGAATCTTGTCGACGCCGCCATGATGATTATTTTTTATTTTTGTTATTTCGTTTTTTTTATACATTTTTTTTTATCGGACCAACGGCAGGAGGCTCACCTCCTGATGATCCACCTCCTCCTGAGTATGATTAGTGATACCGCAGGCCATGGACACTCTTAATACCACAGGGCCCGCAAGTGCGTTGCCAGCCTTTTAAGAATTGGTACGCTCTTTTCTTGAAAGACCCTAAACCGAATTGCTTCGAAAATACTTCAGTGGGCAGCTGGTTCCACGAAGTGGGGGCAAATACTGCCTTGAAAAAACGCGCACTTGTGGAATATTGAGGTGATAGATTTGATCGTGAACAACTAAGGGCTTGGAATATCCGTGTTTTGTTTTATTGTAAATGGAAAGTAATAAAACGTTGAATCTCTCAACTCTCACTTGTCTGACGGAACATTAGCGACTTGATTGAATATCGGTCTTTAATTAACTGTCTAGAGATTGAATTAAATCTATGATTTAACAACTTTACTGCGACATATTTACCACCTTCTATTTTTAGAGTCTCCTAAAATCTAACTATGGTGTCGTTCAAGTATTACTTAAACACTATAGGGTAGGAATTCCTTTGATTTTCTGATTTGGTGATTACGTCAACAGTAATTATTTACTTTGTTACATATATTATTACCCACACAATATCTATGCATTTTCGAGGAACCCCACAAAAAATAACGTATAAAGTACTATTATTTTTTCCCTGGGAGGGGAAAAATAATAGCAAATACTGCAATTAATCAATTAATTGCAGTTATCTGCTTACGTAATGCCTGAACGGCCCAATATTTGAAAACATAATTTTATTGTCGTGTTGAATTTGACATGACACAAAATAGGAAGAAGAATCAATTACCATCTCAAATTCGGAATATTGGAGTGTTTGACAAATTCAAAAAGGCAGTAAAGATGCATGTTAGAATGAACATAGTTAACTAAAATTGTGACGGATAATGGCGACGTGTATCTCGCTCGTATATACATATTCATATTAAGTTTCTCGTGTAAATAAAATATTTCTGTTTTGTAATGAGAAATAAAGTTCTTTAAACATTATAATGGAATACAACTTATATGAATAAGTAAGTTCGCTAACAATACTTTTCAACAAGTGTCCTTCTCAAAATCTTTCCCGACGGGTTCTTCGGTATTTCATTAAGAAACGCAATTTCCTTAATTCGCTTGTACGGCGCAACTCTTTTACTAACAAATGCTAGGATTTCATTATCACTTGTTTGTTTGTTTTCTTTCAGCACCACAAAGGCTTTTGGCTTCTGCCCAGTGATGGGGTCTGGTACAGGTACAACTGCTGCATCGAAAACATCTGGATGTTCTTTTAAAACACTTTCTAGTTCAGCTGGAGGGACCTGGAATGCGTTGACCTGGAAAAGGGTTGTTAACATGACCGATAAGTTCCAAAAACTTTAAATGACGCGATAACATTTATTTTTGCTGTGTTATTTCAAATATCTCGTCGATTTAGTATTTGATATATCAAATTAAGAAAAATGGCATATTCTCATAAGTGAAATTAAATTAATTTAAAATTATATTCAAGCTATTGAGAAGACTGAAATACAGGCAGTCCTCGTACTTACAGCATGTTAGGTTCTCGAAATACGCGACGTAAATCGAAACGACGTAAGTCGAGACATATTTTTTCAAATGTTTACATGTAAAACTCAAGGGTTAGGTTCCATACGGACACGAAATTTAAAGAAAAAACTGCATTTAGAACAAAGGATATATGTATTATAACTTTTCCAAAAATCTCTCAGCTCCATGCCATCATTTTCATAAGCCTTTACAACCTGTGTAAAAGTTCTCCTGAGATAATAGGCCTTAAAAGACGCTATAACTCCTTGATTCATCGGCTGTAACAACGAAGTGGTGTTTGGTGTGCCGGCCCCACGGACATTGACCTTTCGACAAGTTAATTCTCCTAAGCCGGAAATCGAAACAAATGACGTATCTTGAGGAATAGTATCAAAACTTTATTCGACGTAACTTGAAACGACGTAAGTCGAGGACTGCCTGTATTAAAAAGGCTCTTTAGCCTTTCATGTATTAGTTACTTGAGCAAGTGCAGATAAGATTTCTGAAGATTAAACGCGAATAAAAAAATCAAGTTAGTGTTTTTTTTATTCAATGTTATTAATTCAAATTATTGTATTACACCAGGGTGTTTGCCTGGAAGAGATTGCTCGAAAGCGGTAAGGCCGCCAGTTGCTCTCTTTCCAATTTAACTATGTTAAATTTTTTTATTGTAATGTAACGACGTGTTAATAAATAAATAAAATACACTTAAATCAAAATGTTGTTTACTTTACCTTGATCAGCTCCTTTAACCTATCAGCAATGGTTACTACTCCATCATCAGAAATACTGGCCAAATCACCACTCCGGAACCAGACATCATCAACGAACACTTGCTTGTTGGCTTCTGGATTATTTTTATACCCTTTCATAACGTTCGGCCCTTTGATTAGTAATTCTCCAACCTATAAGGAAATTTTATAGTATTTATAACAGCCATTTTTACCCGCCTTCAAAAAATGTCATTACTGCATCAGATATACCAATGATTCTGACATTATTCGAATGAGATAACGTTTAAATAATGATCTATTAGTCTTCCAAGCATGTATGTTTATCGTCGATATATGTTCGTCCAAAAAATTCTCGGAAACTGAAAGTTTATTTTTTAAATCGATTTAACTACCATTATTTACATTGTAGGGGTATTTTAATTTTGTGACATATAATATATAGATAATGTATAAAGGTGCAGAACTAATTTTCAAATATTTTTATCTAATCTTACGTAAACAATTAATAATAATTAATTAATAAAATATAGTACATAGTATATATAGTAGAAATATAAAATTGGCTGTTTATTATTTTTATATTTCTCTTAAAAAAATAAAAGATTAAAATAATAACAATACGTCGTTTTATTTCCAAACCATGTTTCAATTTAATGGATATAAAATAAATGTATGTATATAGGAACCCCATGGGACACAGGGGCATCCAACCCCTTCCAAAGTAACCTTTCGTGGACCACGTGTTGGCCACCTGCAAGCCCTGAGCGTTGGGCCAAAGGAACAGCTTGTTTATATATCTGCACTTATATTTTCTCTTACTATTCATCCATTAATCTACTCTTGGAAATATGTATTCTTATTTTGATTCATACAGCTAAGAATTATTGTCATAAATAAACTATTTGAAGATTAGATAATATATAAATTTGGTCCGTGACAAATTTAGACGATTCGAGTAAAGGCTGAGTAACTCATAAACAAACAGTGGTGTGACAATCTCTATAATAATTTTGTTTAAACATTAATTAACGCGAATCTTGAATCACGTGATATGAGGTCACATAGTAATTCGTTTATGCTATAATTAGATATTTTTAATACTGCTAATTCGCACCCACGTTTAAGTAACGTGTGGCGTTGGTGTAGGTGGAAGGGAAAGAAGAAGAGGGCGCCCAAAAAATCACGATAAAAGAATGAAATCAATTTAAATCGTTTATTTGCTATGGATATTGGATGTTCCTCACATCAACACTAATTATGCAAAAAACTCAGTTTTGTATCACGCTGCCCGGACATACAATGACCACTATTTAGGCCTTGACTTGTTTGGGTTATCGCGGAAAGTGGTTAAAAAGTGTATTAAGAATATCCATAGCGCAAAATCACTTACATCATGAGCATACCCCACATACACACCATCACGTACATACCCACACTTTTACACCATCACACAACACAACCAAATTAGGCTTAGTTAAGTAAATTAAATCATAATTAGTTAAATGTACTAATTACTTTTTGTTTTTTTGTTCCCTATTGTAAATCTTTTTGTAGTAAATGTATCATGTATTCCATCTTTGGCTATATTTTCAGTGTATTTCTTTGTAATTATATATAATTTATGTTAGCTGTAGGATTACGATTATCTTAATATATATAAATCTCCTGTCACGATGTTTGTCCGCGATGGACTGCTAAACTACTTAACCGATTTTAAATTAAATTGGCACACCGTGAGCAGTCTTGTCCAACATAAGATATAGGATAGTTTATATCTTTTATTATAGTCGCAATTTTATTTTATTGCAAATTATTTGTTTATTATTTGATGCAATCCTAACAGATGGCGCTGTGTTAAAAGTACCACCATTTCCCTTGAATAGTTTACTACTATGTAATATAAAAAAAACCTTAGCCACAGCAACGCTTGGCCGAGTCTGCTAGTTTATTATAAAAATCCGCATAATCCGCCATATATAAATAGACATGCAAATGTCATATTAATTTTTTAATATAATACAAACATTAACATAATGTCATAATAATAAGTAATTTATTTAGGTTCATTTTCACAATGTATGGATAAAGTACCAAATAGCTATGCAACACATAAATTATTCGGAAAATAAAAAATTCCGAATAAGAAACTTCGTGTTTCATGACGAATAGCGCTATCTAACAGTGTGAAACGCAACCATAGTGTTCATCCTACCAATAAATAATAAAGAGCTTATTTGGAACTTATCCGGACATTGTGAAACAGACCCTTAGAATTATTGTCAAACTTATGATCTAGATACTCGCCCACGCAGTAAAATCACCTTGCCTTTAAAAGTTTAATCACCTTCCCCTTGAAACTTCTAGGAAGGTGATTAAATAGTTTAATAGTCATGGCGTAGCTGTAAATTTTTTGCATACATTGTGGCGCAGAATATAGATACCCACAGCCATGTTGGATCCTTCAGTATATACAGACTAGTTTCTTTGAATGTTTTTAAAATTTTGGGATGCTTTTTTACCGTTATAACTGCTTCAAGGATTTATAGACTTGGTACTGTCAATATACCGAGTTCGCACAAAAAAGCTTACGAGAGGTCCAACGCCCATAATTGCCCTAATACATTTTTTCTGAAAGGAACTGAGGCAACATAGCCGTGATAAGCTATAATTGCTGCCCGTTTTGAAGCCACTTTACGAATTCGTCTCACAGCAAACACAAATCTATGAAGCCGCTAATTCGATAAGATGTGTTGTTTCTAAGTAAAATATTGGTCTAGTGCTATGCCTAGAAACTTAGTTGATGCCACTCCTACAATTGACTCTTTTTGTTAGTAATTTTGATGTTATTGGATCTGCTTTTATTATAGTTGCGAAATTGTATTATATAGATTGAAGATAAAGAAGCACAGATGAAAGTTAGGATGTCGAGTTAGGAGAAAAGTTTTTATATAATATTTAACATTTGTGAAGATTGGAAAAAACGAGCTTTATTATAATTACCATAGAACATATACAAATGGTTATTTTAATAAGATTATTTATACAATGATAACAAGAATCTCATAAAACGCAAGATGGCGACTGATCGCACCTGGCGCTCTGCGACTTTCATTTATTCCTAAAAACTACAGATAAAATTCGTGGTATTCGCTTTTCGAGCCCTGAAGATGCGATGGAAGCGTATGAAAAAGCCATACAAGAGACCCATAAGGAAGAATGGGCCTGCTTTTCTCCGTTCTACGCTGATGTGTAGAGAGGAACGGAGATTACTTCGAAAATAATCGAAGTCAAGAAATACTGAAGTATTTCCGAACCAATTCGACATAGGGTCCTTCAAGAAAAGAGCGTACCAATTCTTAAAAGGCCGGCAACGCACTCGCGAGCCCTCTGGCATTGAGAGTGTCCATGGGCGGCGGTATCACTTAACATCCGGTGAGCCTCCTGCCCGTTTGCCCCCTGTTCTATAAAAAAAAAACAATAAAAGTATTGGCAACTTTCCACATTAAGCCGTTTTTCATTTTCTAAACATTTTCAGTGTTACCTAGGTATAATCAATTGATGTACCACTTTCTTTGCAAATAAACGATTTATTATATTTTAAGATATTTTTATTCAGGCAACTTAAAGCCTAAGAAGAAAAGTTGAGTTTTACCTCATTAGGCCCTAAATTATTTGATTCGCTGTCAATTATTCGAAGCTCGACGTTTGGTACAGCATAGCCAACCGATGTATAGTTCTTGAAGCCATAAGGTGCTAATGTTGCAACTGGACTTGTTTCGGTTAATCCATACGCTTGTCCAACGTGAACATCTCTCTGAAAATTAAAATACATTTACCACAAATTCGTATATTTCCTTACATCATTATAAAACACTACTTGGCGTGCTGGTGCGTTATAATCGCGAGTAACTTAAGAATTACCGAATTAATTTATGAACGATTCATAGACAGTGTGATAATTCAGTAAGGTTCTTATTTTAGAAGTTTTCGCGGACTTATTATTTGTGCGCATTTCGCTCGAATGGTGAAGGAAAACATCGTGAAGTAATCGGCTTATCTTGGCACAAATAGTCGGTCCAAAAATCTTGCCAAAACACAGTTGCCTATCTGTCTACGTACATATAGTCGTATGAATATGGACTTTACTGTATGTATATGTAATTAATTAAGCAAATCAGATAGTGATGTGAAGTTCAAATGAATTATCTTTTTTTCTATAAAAAAATAATTATTTAAAATATACTTTAATCATCTTGAACAAAATGTTATTAAGGCTAAGTGGAGATTGAAATAACAATTATTGTTTTAATTACATGAAATTATCCTCTAACGTAATTACGTATCTTGTTATTTCAGACAAAATATTTTGAGAATAAATCTTACTAATTTAATACGAACAATGAAATTTATTCTTATAATTTATTGATTCGTAAAGTATTCTTGCAGACTGCTTCTGACTTTCGATTCTGTGTTAAGAAAACTTAATTGTGACTCCCATATGCGAAAAACATAAGTGACACATAGTAGGAAGCCAGAGAGGACTCCTTGTAGCAGTCTGTTCCTGGCCTACAGTCAGAAAATGTTCACCATAGCCATAAATACCTATGAATGGGTAAATAAATATTTTAACATTTATTCAAATGATTAAGTTATTGCATTAAGTTAGAGCCGTGTTGGCCTAGTGGCTTCATCGTGCGAATCTCATACCTGAGGTCGTAGGTTCGTTCCCCGGCTGTGCACCAATGGACTTTCTTTTTAAGTGCGCATTTAACATTTGCTCGAACGGTGAAGGAAAACATCGTGAGGAAACCGACATGTCTTAGACCCAAAAAGTCGACGACGTGTGTCAGGCACTGGAGGCTGATCACCTACTTGCCTGTTAGATTTAAAAATGATCATAAAACAGATCCAGAAATCTGAGGCCAAGACCTAAAGATGTTGTAGCGCCACTGATTTTTTTTTTATTGCATTATGAAACAATCTACTATAACATGACTTTTGTAAAACTCTCAAAAAATTAACACGTTTCAAACGATTTTGTGGAGAATTTTAAATATGTTTGTTTATTCTTTATGGTAACCACCATACTTGGCGGAAGATAATATATATAGGCTATGGTTAGTCATGCCTTATTAAACGCATATTTGCGCTCTTAAACAGCGTAACAATTGTTACTTGAACATGTTACATCTGGAAACACAGACGCTGGTAGGGATGCCGCGTTTACATGAATGAAACTATGTCAATTGAAGAAGACTTATTTCAAAAGATACTGTATGTTTCAAATATTTACGGTTTCCCTAAACGAGAGTGTATTTCAGCATGCTATAGGTATGACAATAGCATGAAGTTCATTAAAATTTTTAGTTTTTATGTAACTGCGGGCACGGAGCGCGCGCACTTACACGCGTAACACCAAGTGCACTTATGAACGTCCAAAAAAATGTACATCTTCTAATTTTACAACCACCATTCCTCAAATCAACAATCAAGGGCGTAGAATGTGAGAGAACTGGCAATAAACTTTCCGCCTCTCTTTTTAATAGCCAAGTTTTTTGTTTTACATAATGTTTGTAAGGAGCTGCAACCATTAAACTATGATTCACATCTTATCAGTACTTAATGTTACTTATGAGTCACTCATCTCATAAATAATTAATTAATAATAATAACAAAAATAAAAATAAAGATTTGTCCTCTAGGTATCAGCAGGAGGCATGGTGGAAGCACGCACATACATTCTCGTGGGAACAACACGGATTAATACATAGTCGAAATAACTTACATCACCGCATACACGAATACAAAGTCCCAACACAAACCACAAATAGCACTCGTTCACGAGTATGACGTATGGCCAGTATTATGTAATAATATAAGACAGAAGGTCCCTTAAGTGGTGACTGAATAAAATAACCGACTTGGTATTACATGGATCTCTACTTGTACTTTTTATGGTAGTAACGCAGATTAGATTAGAGTAGATATTTTTTTGTTTTTTGACGGCACATTTTCAATCTATAGATTTCTGCAGGCGCTAAGTTTTGTTCGCCAATTAAATTTCCTCACCTCACCTAATAAACTTATTTCTTATGCATTAGACTAATGTCCTCGATTTCCAAAAGTTAACTTATTTTAACTTTAGCCCATTACTTTCGTATTAATGATATTTTACTACAAACTCCCAAGCGAAATTAAAGAATTATCACTTAATACATTCAAAGCCCTCGTTAAAAGTAAATTAATCAGTAAAGCTTTTTATAAATGCAACGAATGCTCAAATGATCCTAATCCTTGGGATTGATTTGCTTCAGTTCAAACAATTTGTATTAAAAACTTGACGATTGAAAAGAATGGCGGAAAGTTTCTTGCCAGTTCTTCTTGTCCGCTCTACGCCCTTGACTTGCGAACTGGTAGTAAATGTAAATTTACAATTAATTTAATTTTTTTGACGTTCAAAAGTGTACTTGTTTCCCTTATAAATAAAGATATTTTGTTTGTTATAAATATCATATGTCAGTGGCGCTACAACCTTTTAAGGTCTGGGCCTCAGATTTCTGATCATTTGCCTAATAGCCAAGTAGGTGATCACCCTTCTGTGCCTGACACACGCCGTAGACTATTTGGTATAAGCCGGTTTCCTAATAATGTTTTCCTTCAGCGTTCGAGCGAATGTTAAATGCGTATTTAGAAAGTCCATGGTACACCCGGGAATCGAACCTAAAACCTATGGCTACTAAGCCAACACTGTTGAAATAAGCTTTAACTATCATATGCGGCCTTATTACACACCAAACTCACGACCACAGGAACGAGAGTCGCACGCTAACTCTACAAGGCCAATACGGTTCGAGTCATCATTAATAATATTACCTCAACTTTCTTCAGAAACGCCTCAACATCAGCTTTGGGTAACGGTGCAGCTCCAATGGTGACAGATTTACAACGTTCCAAATGCTTTGCCTTCACCCCAGGATACGAACTCAGGAAAAGCACTGAAACAATTGTAGAAAATGTAGACCCGAAGTTTAAAGACATTGCAGAGAGAGAATAACATTAAATCTTATGTAAGTAAATATGTACACCAGTTTGATTTTAGATTTTGCCTCCGACATCTAACATTTTCCATTCTTTGAACATTATTAATTTGCGTGGCAATGTTACTAAACATCAACAGTAATTATATAACAATTATTAATAAAACGTTGATTAAAGCCTGCACATGAACAGCTGGTGTCGTCAGTGCTCCGTTTTGAGACCCTCAAAAAAAACACGTCCCCAAATACATATTTATAATTCTAGTTTATGTATTAGTCGTGTTGTGGTGAAGTGTTTTGATGTAGCAGTACTGTATATCCAAGCACTTTTCTGGTAATTTTTGAGGTGTAATTGGCTGGCTGATTTTCCAGAATGGTGATTATATGATGGTTATACTTTTAGCTACTATTCCTATTGCAGGAAGCAGTAACACATCACAGAGTGTCATACCTATAAATATCGGTATGACATTCTGTATTAAGTATATGATATTTGCTAAGTTTTTCTATTTCTTTGGTTCCTATGTTGTAGTCTGTTGATAGTCATATATGATAGATAATATCTATTAACTAGGTTTTGATATTTATCAATACAATGATTAATGTAATGAAGTAACTATATGATAGTTTGTCCCCAAAGTGCTAAATCTAAGAGAGTAGTGTCTTGTTGGACTAGTAGTGGACAAGATGGAAGCGCTGCCGAGAAACCTCGATCAGCCTGCAGATCAAGCTACGCAAATGGAATTGGATAGGCCATACATAGGTTGTAGATGCAGCAAAGCAAAGCCGGAAAGCGAGGTGAAATACGAGGCTCAAGGCCAAACGGGATGGATACTCACTGTGGACGCCCTCTACCCCAACTAGGGGGGGGGGGGGGGGGACAACATTAAGTCAAGTAAGTAAGACAGTGTCCTAGTGGCTGTGCTGTCCAATAGACTAGAATAGATGCAATGAAGGAAAACTCGAGAGAAAACCGGCCCTTCGAGCCATGAATGGACTCACAGCAGCAGCAGGCATTTGAGTGAAAGATCACCTTTTTGTCTATTATAAATAAACAGTTACAGAAATCTGAGGCCATAACTCTATTAATGCTTCAATAAAGCTAGTATTAACATATAACTTTTATCACATCTAACTTATCTTTGTAATCCCTATTTAATTTAAGTTTATATTGGTCGCTAATTGTTTATTAATATTTAATGTGCGTTCCGCAAGTTCCCATGTTATAAAATGATGTTGATGATATGAAATAAAAATATGATATAAAAATACGCATAATTAACTATATAAAAATAGACATGAAAATATCGTATAAATATCAACACATTATGTTATTTCAACGATGTTCTCGTATTTGCGTGTTGTTCCCAGGAGAATGTAAGTGCTCCTATTTCACCATGCCTTACTGCTGATAGACGACAAATCTTTGTTTTTTATTATTAATTAACTATTCATTACATAAGATGTTATGTGAAACATAGGGTAATGGTTGCGGCTCACAAGCAAGCTGAGAGTTTATTGCCAGTTCTTTTGTTTTTTCTTAATTTGAGAACTGGCAATAAATGTAAAATTAAATTTTTTTTGCTCTTAATATGTATTTATTATTGAAGTTCATAAGTGTTATCTGAATGAATTTTGACGCAATGGCTTAATAATATGTTGCGACATCAGCATTATGGGCATTCAGAAATATAAAAATCCGTCGGGATATTTGTCGTAAGTATCAGATTACTGCCAGTTGTCAGCCAGATACAAATTTAATCACAAAGGCTTGAGCTAGTTAAGGATCGCGTTTCAACTTTATCACTATTTTCGATATGTCTTCATTGATAATGCTTCACTATCAAAGTCTTGCTTCTTGCTTATTGATCAAACAAGATGCATATATTCCTTATCATGATTCAAAATTTTATCAAATCAAATTGCACAATAATACCTTCATGATAAATTGATATAGATAATGTTTACGAAATTTGTGGTTTGTTGACTGTATAATATATATACATATTACATTTAAATATTTACACAGTTATTAGGGAATGTAAATATTATTTATTATAAATAGGGGACATGAAAATCAACAATTTAGTTATAGTGATATTGAAAAGAATTAAAAATATGATTATTTGACACGTATAAGGTCGGTCATAAGCACATGATTTTCTTGTCATAATCCAAATGGATAATCCAAACGTGGGAAAATGAGCAGACCTACAGCTCTTTGAAATGCTAACCACCCATGAAAACTTGCATCATCAACTAGTTAGTGCGTTGCAGGCGTGGTAGGCGGCTAGCAGATTCCTTAAAAAAATGTCCATATTCGCATTGAATAAGCAGTATGGAACAATCAGCTCCTCAGCATTTTGTTAAGCCAGGGAAATTACATCCACCGCACACACGCATTACATATTTAAAACGTACCTTGTTCTTAAAAAAAAAAATTATCTGTAAATTTTTTTTTTCAATGATTATTGTTAAATAATTATCAATAATAATTTAACAATAATCATTGAAAAAAAAATATTAACATTTGTGTGTTTTGTTAGTAATAAATGTTATTTATGTCTTTGCCTTGTCTAAAACATGTCTTAGGCCCAAAAATTCTGGACAGGCACAGATGGAAAATAACAGTTCCCTAATCTTGTCAAATCTGAGAATACTTACTCAGTGGTGGGGCCAAATAAAACGAATCAATGCTGTGTTTTTCCAGAGCCTTAACAAATGTTTCAGGTTTGAATTTCGGTATGGTCACCAATTTCAACCCAACTGCCAACTTGTGAAGGGTGACCACACTCAAACCATATGAATGGTACATTGGAAGGACTGCTAGTACCGCATCTTGATTTGTTTCTGAAAAAAAAATCACTTTTACATTGTTCAGATATATAGGTACTAAGTACTACTAACACAAAAATAATTCTTCAATTCTGTAGTGTTTTAACCATTATTTATAATAAATTTTAACATTGTGTTAGTTTAAACGTATTATCTAGAATAAGACACACTGACGCTGAATAAAAAAAATATTTTCATCACATCTCTATTAACTATTACAAATTAAAGATGGCCAGAAATATTCTTCTATTTGATTAAAACATTGAAACCATCTAAGATCGACAAACCAAGAAACGTGTTTCGAGAAGTGTAAGAGTGATTAGTCTGTGTGAATGCGGGATTAAAAACTACCTCCATTGTTATTTGTGTCTTCAGACAAAAATATCAGAAAGGGTGAAGTGACAAAAGGCTATGCTCGCTTGAATCATATGTATATGTATATGAACATGATTTGCATGCAACAACTCCTTAAAAGAATACTATTATGTCTTAATTATACACGGTCCGATAGTAAAATGTCATGTGAATATCTTCTTACGGCCATTCTTCGATCAAAATCCTAGGCATCGATCTGCCCCCAAAACAATTTTTTTTAACTATGTCATAAGCGTCGCGGGGGAAGCAATTCTCAGTTCAGGTCGCTCCGTGAAGCCTGCGAAATACCCAGGTGACTTCTTCTGCCTCTGGAAGAATCTCGGCTGCCAACGGCTTACGCACAACAGACCTAGTAAGAGTCTGAGTAAGCCAACTGAGTAAGGCGATGCGGCTTGATTACGTAGAGGGTATTTCTGTATCTTCGCATTTACAATGGAGAGTGTACAGAGTAGTTTTTCGAACTAATTACTGCAGCTGAGTTTCATCGTCAGTTGTCAAGGCAGAATACAAAATACCACCCGTATCACATCGACGTCCGTCATTCCAAAATCGACCATGTCTTAAGGCAGTTTTTGCCGCGCACCAGCATTATGTGGAACCAGCTGCCCACTAAAGTATTTCCGTACCTATTCAACGTAGGGCCCTCAAAGAGCGCACCAACTGTTAAAAGATCGGCAACGCACTAGCGAGCCTTCTGGCAATGTGAGTGTCCATGGACGGCGGTATCACTTGACATCAGATGAGCCTCCTGCTTGTATGCCTTAAAAAAGTATTTTAAAAACATTTTGGTAAACGTTAAACAAAATCATCAGCAATTTAAGGCTATTACTAAGCTATCTTAAGCTATTTAATCTAAAACAATATGGTCTGTAGACTTTACTAAGCGTAAATTAAACTATAACTCACCGGTAGTATAGTCATACATTCTAAATTCTGTATCCTGCTGCTTACAATTCGCAAGGATATTCCTATTGGTTAGTTCCACGCCTTTAGGCAATCCCGTCGTTCCGCTAGAGTATAGAAGAAAAGAGACATCTTCTGGATCTCTTTTAACCTCTTCAAGAATACTTAAATCAACGTTTGTGTTATTAATGATTTCTTTATACGAAACTGTGCCGTCTTGCCGGTTGTTTTCTACATCAATGACAATTATAGGAATGTTTTTCTTTGCCAGACTTAAAGCCTCTTGAACGACGGGAACTGCTTCTGGGATTGTGAATATAAGTTTGTTATCTGACATAACTATTTGTCTTTGTACTTCATCTGTAAGTAATTAGGTTTATTAATTAATATAGTTGTTCGGGGACATCAAACGCGTTATACGCGAGTATTCTGCAAATTACTGGATTTGTAATATTTGGATGAGAAGTTAATTACTTCGTATATCTAATAGGCCGCGGAAAAAGTATTTTCGCATAATAGTATGAACTTGTAATCAAATCTCTTTCAAAATTTGTATCAGGCTGGTTTTTGTATAATTAAAAGTTTAGATTTTAGACATAATTCAAAATAAGGAAAATGTGTTTTATTTGTTTTTCGTACGAAGGAAGACTTTAAAATTACTACAATTTATAATAAAATACTGTTATTTGCGCAAACTTATGAAGTGTCAAAGTAATCGATTGGAAGTCATTAAACATTTGAAATAAAAAAAATATCTTACATATTACAATATCACTTTCGTGAATATTATTTCATAATAAATTGTAACTTTAAAACAGAGCATATTAATTACTAAAATATGCTACAACTCTTCATTTGAATAGTGGTCGTGTAAAATTAAGCTCTTTATCGGTTTTATCAATTTTAATCAAATTCGATTGAATTTTAGCTCCAGTTTCCATTAATATAAACCTTGCATAAAATTAATTAATACTCTGTGTGAAATTATGATCAAAATTGTTTATTGCTATATAATGTAGACACATTGTAATTATATTTATAATAATAATTATTGTGAATGTACGGCAAGATTTCTGTGTAAATAATACTTTACCACATTAGAATTTTTTAAGGTCCTTATAAAATATATAATGCAGAAATTTTGGGTGTGAAAATGTGTTGGGTTTGAACACGAATCGTACAAATTGTATGAAAATATTGAAAAGTTGTTTATATAGCAAAAATATTGACTCATTTGTTTTGTTTAGAGATTCTTACGTTACTAAACTCAAACGTTATATAATGAAGGTTAATTACCGTTACCGTTAATACTTGGTGTTTAATAGATTTTCATATATTATCATATCTGTTAATTAACATACGACGACAATGGCAGCTATATGGCGATACACCCATACAACAGCCACAGCTCCGACATATATTATGAAAGAAACAAACCCTACTTACTACTATTGAAAGACATTTTAAATTATACCAAAAGACCCAAAACCCAACCCCAAAAATTCTGCAAATGGCGTAATGACGAGTATATCAATGAACTTAAATACAGAAAAAAATACCGTTTCTCAAACTTCTCTCTACAATGCATTTGGACGGCTCATGCTAAAATTATTGATTCAATATGCAGTGTGAATTTGCGGTATTTAAATGGGTGTCCGACTAACGACTTAAACAACATCTTTTTATTTTTACATAGCTAAAACTTAAATAACTTAATATTACTCATACGAGAGCTTATACTTACACGCTGTATATATCGGATTTAGAGTTGTTACTAGACCCCCAGCTGATAATATGCCGAGTACCGTGATAGGGTAATCCGGCAGATTCGGCATCATTACTGCAACAGCGTCGCCATTTTGTAATTTGAAATTTCGTCTCAAATGAGCCCCTAAAGTGCGTGAATGTTTGTACAGCTGCCCATATGTGTAGTGTCTGTCGGTGACTCCGCATACCTAGAAACCAGAGATTTTTATATTACTTTCTCATACAGAACTGAACAGATGTTTGGCCAATATCCAACGAGTGAGATGTGGCCTATTGGTGGGCACGCCTGTGAGCCTTTTTTTTATTTATTCATTTAGGTAACTTAATGTTTACTTATGAACGTCAAAAAATTCATTAAATACTTCTAATTTTACATTTACTGCCAGTTCACGCGTAGAACGGAAGAGAAGAACTGGCAATAAACTCTCCGCTACTCTTTTTAATCGCTATGTTTCTACTTTTACACAACGTTTGTAAGGAGCTGCAACCATTACACCATGTTCCATATGACATCTTGAGTAAAAAAGAATAATAAAATAAATTAAAAACAAAGATTTGTCCTCTATCAGCAGGAGGCATGGTGAAATAGGAGTACGCACTTACATACTCGTGGGAACAACAAGTATTATACTATTATTATTATACTATATACTATTATTGGTTAGCTTACAATCTTTAGGGCCTGTTTCACAATGTATGGAAAGTACCAAATAGCTATGCAACACATAAATTAATCGGAAGATAAAAGTTAAATAAGATAAAATAAGAAACTTCGAGTTTCATGACGAATAGCGCTACCCAGCGCAACAAACACCAATTTATCCTACAAATAAGTAATAAATAGCTTATTTGTGTTGTATTAATTTTTCGTTACAATCCTTGAAAATGAATTTCATGGTCAAGCATAAACAGTGAGTGGGTAATTTGTTTTAAAAAGTAAATAATTACTGATGACGTAATCACCAAATAATAAACTCAAAGAACTCTCCTTATAATGCTTACTTAATACTTGATTGGCCACAAAGGCCCTCCAATAAAATAAATTAATCAATTTTGCCAATCCAGTAGCTTTTGTTTCACGTAACCTAACCTAGGACTTCACTAAAGCGATACATATTGAATAATAAAAGTCAAAGGTGAATGACACTTGTAACCTTGAATACAATTTTGTCATCTTTATTGTATATGTATGTGTGAATGTATCGGCTAGATATTATACATGTAACACCATCGTGTTCAATTTATTCATATTATAATATTTAAAATGTTGTAACATAAAAAAGTAATCATAATTAAATATAGAGATAGTTACTATACTATTTAAATTACACATGTTAATCGGGCAATTATTATAATAAATAAATAATGCATTACATACAACTTACTGAACGTATTAAAGGATTTTTAGTTTCAGGAACTCTTGAGTGATCACAGCACTGGTACTCTGTAAGTTCCAATAGCGAAACAGATACCGACGTGCTGTTGCAATTTAAATTTAGTACTAAAACTCATGTCACATTGACTACAAGTGCAAGATCTTATTAATAAGTTAATATACTAGAAAAGTTCGTTCATTGGAAAATGATCTTTTAAGTAAACAGTAACAGTTTTTGCAGCTTAATACTGTACTAGATTTAAATTTAAAAAAGCTACATCTGTTAATGTTAATCATACAGTAAATGTTACCTTTTTCATCTCAATTCGATGAAAAAAGCATGATACAAAGGACCAATATTAATACATGCAATGCATTTCAGTCCGAAAACTTCAGCTGACACACTTAAGCAAAAAATTTTATGTTGTATTGTAATAATGACAGAAAATGTGGAAAAACCTACTACAAGCAAAACGGTATACTGAAACGTGACGGTGTGCCAAGACGAATAATAATGGAAAATAAATAAGAAATATCAATTAAAAACATACACGAAGCCTTTATCTTTGAATAAATGTCATGTCATGGAAGAATCGAATTGGCTAAAATTAATATACCACAATCAAATGATAAGAAAAAATGTAAAATGATTTCTATAATTTTTTATTAATTTTTCGAATCACGAACAATGTATTATATATATTACAAATGTAAACAATCAACGCATACTTAATGCCAATATGAGCCGTTTAGTTCTTACAACACTCATAAATTCTATTTTAACGTTCTCGTTAATGTTATTTAGATTTATGAACTCTATAAATATATACATACGCCATGTTTATTTTTGTCTATGGTCGCAACTCCTTATTTTGTATTAGTTTTAAAACATTAAATAAGGTTTCTCAGTTTCAAACAAAAAGTGTTTTTTAAACGTCTCCATAGTACAACCGAGACGTTACTAAAGTCACATCTCTACCTTAAAACAGCTCATTTTTTTATGTTTAAAACTTGTATGTACATCAAGTACCTAATATAAGGAAGGTGGGAACTGAGACATTTATATCATGCATGTATTATCAGTTAATTTATTTCAAGGAGTGCAAAGTCATACGCCTTCTTAATATTACTTGGGGTTAACGATAGAAAAAATGTAAGGTTACTCTAATGCCAAAAATTTGCACTTTCATTTATTTTAAAAATCATGACGTATTCAATAATGTTTATGGGCTTATAGAGCATGTGCCACCACGTTATTGAATGGTGTAACGCATAATATATGGGAAAAAAATTGTATTCTCCATTCTGCTCCACACGAAATTACCCTTTAGAAGGGGCAACTAGAATCATTTTTATAGGTGGTCTAACTGCATTAAATGATTTGATTTGATTTGTAACTTAGTGTTGTCTTTTATTAACATAACTTTTACACATTTAAAGAAAAACACTTTTTTACGGATTATAGTATGTATTATTTGATTTGTAACTGTTTTAAGGTGTAACCGTGATTCGACAAATTTACCGTATTATTTATTACAAAGATATATAAAAATTTGTAAATTATCAGTTAAGATTGTTGGAAAATTATATGGAAAGGCGAAGCTCATAAAATTTGATATTGTCATAGATGTACTAGCTGTGGAGGCCAAGAGGGGATTTCGGGATTAACTCCAGCATCGCAGATTAATATACAAGGAGATACCTTGTATCCGGTTAAGTATCTCTACCAAATATTAGCTCCATATATAAGTCCGTTAAGAATAAGATCAGATTAGTAAAAAATGGTGATGATCAGACTTTCTCGAGCGAATCGGATTAAGATTTACTGACTTAGCCTAGTCAGTTACATGCTAAGAAGTATATATTTCACTAATCTGACAACATGCAAGTAATTAAAAAAAAATGTCAACTGGTCATTCCTGAGTGTGGCGGATTTTTTTTAAGGAAATAATTCAAGTTTGACGAAAAATATATAATCTGACGATTTCCACAAGCAAGTAATAACAATTCGTCGATATAGGTATTTTGTGGTGAAACTACTTTGCCAAAATTCAATAAAATTGACATAATATTTTATAATATTTTAGAATATCGTCGAAGTAAACCAGTTTTTCCAGTTAATGATTTTTTAAGCATTATTTTAATATTATTTTATAATAAATACAAGTTCTACTACAACATACTCTTTCTACTATTTCGGGATTTAATTTTTTTTTAATATTATTTAATAATTAAAAGCGAATCCCTTCGGATTATCGTCAGATTATGACACATCACGTCTAGGACATAAAGATGAACCATATATGTATATCTTAATCTGGCGCGCTTGAGTATATGTCCGTGGTATAGTTTTTTTTTTACATATTTGAAACTCTATGCTCTATGCTCTCTGCTCCTCCCACTGATGAAAAGGCTTTTTTCTTATGCATTTTTTTTCAATACAATAGGTCTCTATCACGCTCGGATAAATCCCCATTTAGCATCGTGGGCTCCCCTACTATAGATATAGAGGTGAAGTCTTTGAGCTAAATTTGTATGTCAAACATCGACACGTGGAGCGTTGTTCTCGCTACGTCTGAATCAGTCCCTAGAACTTGCATTGTTTTTTGTAATATCTATTTCTATATCACAATACAATGTGCATGTTCAACTTTGTGGAATAACGATGTATCGTGTTTACTAGCAGCAATACACCTCTACAACCTTGAAACAACAGCACATAAACACAACAAGGTTAACTAATGTACAAATACTTAGAGTTAACTACTTGTATATACAATTGAAATCAGTTATATTTTTTGGGAATGAGTTATTATATATTATATAATATTATTATTAATTAAATTTATAATTAATTCGTCACGTAAGGATTTAAAAGTACCTACCAGGGCATCATAAAGTAGATTTCGTATAAAAATAACCCAGTTAATAATGTCTATATCTCTATGAACTTTATTTTAAGTCTCCGTCGGTTAAACAAGTTTTTGACATAACCTATTTTTGTAAATATCATGAGACATTATAGTTTTAATAAACTGCGCAACAAAACATAACATTTCGGAACGTTGGAGACACATTCTTTTGTTCGTGTTTATGTCTTCCTATAATAATACTCTTTAAAATATTTTTTTAAAATGAATATAATGGATGATTTACGACATAAATTGTCAAAAAATATCAGTAGAAAGAAAGTAAATTAATAAACCCATAATTATTTATTTTATAAACGAATTAAGTTAATCATCTATCAAGTGAATAAAAAAACAATTAACTATCTAAACAATTGTTGTACAGAACATATCATTTCGTTAATACATACCACTGCAGTTTTGTTCTCCCATTTGTGTATATTACTTAAAACATATTCGGACACAGTAGTATTTGGTATTTCAACATCACAATAAGGGGATTTGACAACTCTATTTTTAGTCCACACGTGATTTCTTCTTAGAAAACTCACTAATCCACTTTCCACGATTTTTTCGAACCGCGACATAAACATTTTATATGTGTTACGTATATAAGCTATAGTTCTCGAATGAAAAGGCCGGTGTCAGGCGTAAGTTGCTTTATCATATTTTCTAATCGATAATTAAATGGTATTATAATAATACAATATTCAAAGAATTAGTTTAAAAAGTTCCACAATTAATATGTATAGGAAATTTTTAGTGTTCTTTCGTTAATTTGCTAGGGTTTAAAGTAACCTTACCATTAACAATCATTAATTATATATAACTAACCATCCTTGTTTATTATACAAGGTTTATCATAATGTTTAAATTTTAAACAATTTTAATTTTAAATATTCAACTGTGTAAATATAAATTTCGACCCCAATATTACTCAAATATATCCATTGTCCGCGTCAAATATCTGTTTAACATAAGTTTAGCGGGGAACTATCAGGTTTTTGTACGGAATTAAAGCGATAGATCTCCTAATCTTCACATATTTTGCATGTCTAATCATTAGGAATCATATGGCATCTTTAAATATTTTCGTCAGAATACATACAAAAAGCTAAAGGCTTATATTTAATAGGAATATCCGTACAATATTTCTGTCTATTGCTATCTTGAGACTAACACATGTATTAACATGGAATGGAAATGGTTGCGGTGGATATCCTGGATTTTCTAGTATTCTTCAAGTCAAGCCCAATCGGGGGCTAAAAACCCTCTACATTATTTTAAACATTATATTTATATTTTTTTGTATTAGCGATCGTGGTGTTGTGAACTGTACATTGTATGCATTCAATTATTGAAATATAACAATTGCAACGGAGCTAATAAATTGCATGTTCTACGAGTATATTTAGAATTCCCTTACGGGATATGTGTGGATCAATTTAATCAACCTGTTAAACATAAAGGTTCAATTTGAACCCAGAGATTAAACTACTTCCGAGGCGCAGACATCATTGTTAGTGGAGTAGCTATCCGGGTTGGTACCACGCTCAAATACCTAGGGCTGATTCTCGACCCTCGGTGGACTTTCAGACCACATTGAGACCACATTGAAAGACGGCCCGTGGAAAATCTTTTATAATATCTGCGAGGGGGTCATGAGAATAAAAGAAGAGGCGGAAAGGACCAGGGAGCTTTGTCCCGATGCCCATCCGCGACGGCGAAGGAAACCACAGGCCCGTCGCGTAAACGCGCGACGCGCTCACTAAATCCTCGCCCCAAAAAGTGCCTAAGCGGGGAGCAGGGGTCCATGCGTTTAAAAGAAGGGATGATGACCCATCCCTGCAAGTATTGGACCCGATCTCCCCTAGCTAATTGAAATGCGTATGGCCCGGTCTGTGAAAGATGCTTGCTGTGTCAAGCATCCTCACAAACCAGCAATGGGCGTGAGGAAGCGGACGCAACCGCAGCATCGCATGTCGGGAAGCGGAAAAGGCTCTGCTGTTACCGCATCCCGCATAAGGCGATTGTTGGTGGCACCTTGGGGTTTTAGTGGGTATGCACAATAGCGAGTCCCACATAACTCTTCTGCACCAAGCAGTCGCGCCGCGGAAGGGTATGCGCAATGCATTTCCCCGAGTAAAAAAAAAAAAAGAGATTAAACTACTTTCGATTCAAAACATTCTTTATGAAGCAAACACTCCGATCAAAAAGAATTATTTTACATAGATCACTAATTTTAAAAGTTTTGATCGTATTTTCTATCTATTTTTAGGCGTCATTTAATTAGTTCAATAATTTAGGTCAAGATATTATATAAATTTTGATGATTTGGACACAATATACGTTAGAATGACGTGGCGACGTTTCTGTCTGTGTCCAATATCGACAGAGCTGTCGCAACTTTGTGATCGCGCGGTACAAAACTCAACGTTCAAGCCGGCAGTTAGAGTTCCCTTTTTAAACACTAAATTAATAATAATAGTAAAAGCTTGTTATTTTAGATACTTTACGTAAATACATACATTTATATACAGTTATATTTCTATCTCCTCATTCTTTTTAAATATCAATGTGTCTCTTTTTTGTCAAAGGCTAAAATCCCGCTATTTCTGTCTGCACTATCTACCTTCTAATTTGATTGTACCTTGGGCTTGGGTACCTAATTAAATGCTTTCTCATTCCACTAGTTTGTTCTAGCCATGTGCACCACTCATTTCTACTAAACATCTGCTAACTTATTCCAAATTGTGTGTTTATTGTATTTAATATTTACTTCCCTATCACCCATCGTTCATCGCTCTTTAAAACACCCGTAGTTTTGCATTATTTTTCGCTTAACTTACCTTATACATAAAAAGCCAGTAATATCAAACACAGAAAAACGCTACTAACAGCTGGCCACTATTAATATCGTCTGTATCGCGTATCAATTTTTTTGATTCAAGGCCGCTTCAACATATGTTTAGGCATGGGACTCGTAGTTACTTGTATCTTATACGGCCTTGTCATAATTCTTTTGACCTCTGCATTATTTTTAATCTACTATCAATATTGCACAATATATATTTGAAACGTGTTTATGGACGATGCTTTGACTAAGTAATAAATTATTAATAATTTATTACTTAGTCAAGGCATCGTCTCTATATACTTAGTCAATCTGATGATTTTTTTTTATCTTAAAATACTTTAAAAAATGTGAGCCGTCACGGGACGCCTGGCAGATGTGAAACATCGAAATTATTTTGTGAAGTAATATGCAGAAAAGAACAGATTGTGATAGGAACTAAATATGTCATAATGATAAAATAAAATTTTACGATTTTGTTTTCCAGATAACGATGACTATTTATTGAATAAACATTTATTTTCATTAAATACAAAAATTTACTACTACATATAGATTGTATGTATATACCATCATATAGCGTGGCCATGCGTCGCCACGGCATGCGTCGCCACGGCATGCGTCGCCACGCCAGAAATCGGTTTTACGTGCGGCTATAGATGTTTCACATCAATAAAAAAAAATCATCAGGCGTGCTACAACAGATTTTTGTGTTTCATGATCGTAACTAAAAGAGCAAGTTAATGATCTGCCTTCTATGCCTGACACACGACTTTGACTTTTTGGGTCTAAGCCGATTTCCTAACGATGTTTTCCTTCACCGTTCGGGCGAATGTTAAATGCGCACACAGACTGAAAAACTATTGGTGCACAGCAGAGGAGCGAACCCACTACCGAGAGTCGCACGTTGAAGCCACTAGGCCACCACTCAAATATGTTAAGATGGACAAATACATTAACTTCACTAAAGAAATGTCGGTTTAACGATTTTACATAATACTTATCGAATAGCTAGCCTAATCAATGGATTAATATTTATTTATTCATAAGGTCATCCATGTCTGTCAAGTATATACAACAGATACTGAGACATTAAAAATGCGGAAAAAAAAATTGACAAACCAAATCAATTTGTGAACCGTATCATTATGATTGCAATTTAACGCATCATTTTTCGCTTGATTGTAATCTATCGATGGGAAGCGGTCTTTTATAATATTTTGTTACAATTTGTTTCTAACATATGTCAGGATTTCTAATTTCCTATTAAATAATAAATTTATTTTATTTAAGTGACACGTCTATTTCATTTCTAAATGAAATGAGACCGACCAATCAGGAAGAACTTGCAGACAGTTGACAATTTGACGCGGGACAGATTGTAATTTAACGGTTTCACTTCGGTAGATTACAATATAGCGAAAAATGATGCGTTAAATTGCAATCATAATGATACAGTTCACAATCTATCGATAGTTTACAATCTTACTAGATAGATTGTAATATAACGATGTTAACAATCTTACGGTGACATATATATCGTTTTCATAAATTATTTGTTTACATAAAACATTATTTTCGTATAAGCCCAATTTTTTTTGTTTTTCATGGAACAGTTGGTAAACGGGCAGAAGGCTCTCAATGCCAGAGCGCTCGCGAGTGCGTTGCTGGCCTTTTAAGAATTGCTACGCTTTTCCGTTAAGCTGGTTCCAAATAGGTGGCGCCTTTGAAAACGCTCAGTTGTGGAACGAAAATAGGTTAGATGACGGTAACGTGTAAAATAAAATTAAATTGCAATTAAAATAATTTAATAAAAATCTGTAAATTCTTAAAAATAACAGTCCAAAGTTTGTGCCCTGATTACATAATACACCGCTGTACAACAATATCTTATAAAATACTATGTATACATACAAATGTCCAAATTAAATTACTACATACTAATGCGGTTGAACCGCGTTGAAAGAATATTAATATATTTTAACACAGATTCTTATTTCTACTTTTGTGTTACCCTGGTTTTCAGTGTTGTTATTACTGCCTCATAATTTTTTTATAGAAGGGTAAACGGGCAGGCTCACCTGATGTTAAGTGATATCGCGGCACTCAATGCCAGAGGGCTCGCGAGTGCGTTGCCGGCCTTTTAAGAATATATCTTCGACGTCATATGAAGAACGTTGTAAAATCGCCCTTTAAATCTATCAGGTCTAGTTAATTATTAGGTTGTATAATGCATATTATCATTTTACGAATTAATATTTAGAATATTTTTACATGCATATATGCTTATACATAGTTTGTATATGGTTTTTGAAATTATAATTCTTTTGGCGCGTCACAGAAAAATGATGAGAGTAAATTTCTACGATGCACGGGCACACCGTCACAAAAAGCGACACCTGAAGTGAGCTATGTCTACTATATAGGTTTTTCTATTGTGTCGTTTTTTTCTACATAGAATAAAGTTTGAAAAGATTTTTATCTTGTTATAGAAGTATAACTTCCGCTACATAAGTACATACGTTTTTTTAATCAACAAAATATATAATACATTATAACCACAACAGTATATTAATACCTTTATTAAAATATAATTCATTTACTCTTATTTGATATAAGATTTTTTTAGTACAATTCAATAATAAAAATTGGCCCCTTTACTAGATCTTCGAATTTGTCTGGTGAACGAAATTCAATTATTTTCTAGTAGTTTCCGATACAAATGCTGAAACAACCTGTCACCTCCAAGACGTTCAAAATGATTAATTATTGTCTTTTGGTATATCAATTGGCTTAAGTTGCAATGATTATGTGTATATGTAAATAAAGAATTATATTTCTTAAATTTTATTATCTATGTTTCATTAAATGTGTTTGTTAGTCTGTGAAATACGCTATGTTTGTCCTGTCATTGAAGTTTGAGTATGACGACTTTATGTTAGAAAATTTTGGATTAATTATAAAACAATAATATAAAAGTTATCATTTATGTCTTAAAATTAGACATAAATCAGTATTTCACATTCAAGTATTACGTAAGCACTATAAGGAGGGGCATTTGATTTTCTCATTTGCTGATAACGTCAACAGTAATTATTTACTTTTTTCACATTGTCTATGCTTGACACCGAAATGCGTTTTCGATGATTCGTAAAATCCGTAAATACTATTATTTTTGAGAGCTTTGCTTACTTTTGCTGTCAAGAAGGGGGGGGGGAAACAATTGCAGTAAATCACCAATTTTTTTTTTACTTTCTGGTTTGTTTAACACTAGCTATCACTCCAACATAGTTGAAGCAGAAATAAGTGTCAGCAACTCAAAGTTGAGTTATGCAAAATAACTTTAATACGAAATAGGCCCAACTTAACTTTATATTCTCAGTTAGTATTGTCGCTTTAAAGAAATATATATTTTTCTTTAATATAATAATTTCAATACGTATAAGAAAAAGCCTATAAAATATCAAATAAAAATCAATTCATCTCCTTCAAATCCTTTCTGAGTATCTTTCCTGATGCTGTTTTCGGTATAGAATCTATAAACACAACGTCATTAACTTGTTTATATGAAGCTACCCTCTCGTTGACAAAACTAGTGATGTCTTTAACATCGGCTTTGACGTCATTTTTAAGTACTATAAATGCCTTCGGTGCCTCTCCTTTGCTGGAATGTGGAACTCCAATTACAGCCGCATCTTTCACTGAAGGATGCTCGCGAAGAACTGCCTCTAGCTCAGCTGGAGGCACTTGGAATCCTTTCACCTGGAATGAGGAATTTTGAAGTTAGGAAATACGTATAGTCGAATTGGTTCGACTTAGGGTCTAAGTCAAGAGAGTTTCGTCATGATGCGATATTAAATACATATTAATATTTCAATCAGATTTATTTCTACCTTGATAAGCTCTTTAAATCTATCAACAATTTTGATGACCCCATTCTCATCGGCGACGGCGACGTCACCGCTTCTAAACCAGTCATCGCTGAATGTCGCAGCGTTCGCTTCAGGATTATTCCTGTATCCTCTCATGACTTGCGGACCTCGAATCAATAGTTCACCGAGCTGCGAAAATTTATTAAAAATAGATTAATTAACATGCAATAGCCGTTCTATTGCAATATATGGCAAAGCGTCTAAAGCGAAAGAAAGCGTCTAGAGTAATAATAATAATAATCTTTATTTATTTTCTCTCAAATACTTCACAAAACTTCATAGATCATAAGTTACAACTATTTATTGATGTATGTAAATAATTGTCATTCTTATTTTGAGGGACAGTTATTGTTTATGTGAGACTGATGCCTGCTAAAGGTGCACCTGTGTTTCAGGTCATCAGGCCTACAGTGAAGTCAAAAGAGCTGAAGAACGCATCAGACTGGTCTTGAATGCCCTCTGTAACTTCTCGAGTTGGTATTAGTGGGTATTGTTCACCCAGTCTCTGAATAGCAGAGATTTTTTTGGTGTGGGTCGATTTCAACAAACCCACCCCTGCAACTTTTGATGCGCAAATGCATTTCCAACTCGGATATACAAAAAAAAACTTCAATAAAGTAAATAAAACGGTAATATTCAACCAAGCCGGCCTATTAAAAATGTTTAGTGGGTGCATTGCTTGCATTGGAGTACGCTTGAATTTTGAATAGTTGGAGGTCGTATCTCCCAGGGAAGACCCCCACCGGGAGTCGATTCCACAGTTCGCTAGTTCGCACGTTCCACAGTTCGAAAATGCCTTGTGAAACGGACTGTGGAAGATTTCCAGCCATTAAGCCATCAAATTTATCATGAAACACAGTTTTTTGGTTCTAATGCATGAGTTATTTAATAATAATTAAGCACTGGGGTCCAAATTTACAACATCCTCAACATATAATCTTTTAAATATTAAATAATATTTAAAATTACCTGATTAGGTCCCAAAGCTTTCAAGTCTTGGTCGACAATTTTAAGTTCCGTACTGGGTACAGCGTTGCCAACAACACTATAGTCTGAATATCCCTTTGCTCCAATACACACAACCGGTGAAGTTTCCGTCAGGCCATATCCTTGTCCAAAACGGATGTTTCGCTGAAAAACAAGCGTTTAATTGCTTAATGTATTGTATTACACATCTTCTATGTAAATATATATGTCGCAGCCAACTAGCTTAGTTAGCCGTTCAATTAACAGGCTAGTCTCGTTTAACTAACGGCTTGAAAGATATTCAGCCGTTTGTTACAACATTAATTAAACTGGCTGGCTAATGCTTAGGTCTTTCGTACGATAGACGAAATATTTCTTTTAAATTAAATTGCAGGAGTTAAATTCACATTATTATTGTCAGTACAGTCTTCCATTGTACTTTTTCATGAACTTTGGAAAAATCCATCAAAGTTTTGGTTTGCCGACGACATATTGACAGTTTGAAGAGTTTTGTTTCGAGTTTGAGAGCGGCAGAAAGTGGAAGTAAATTTAAATGAACAATCAACAAGCTAGGCAAGTAATGAAACGCCATCGATACAAGTGATTTGCCTAGCTGTTTAGTCAACTAGCTAAATATCTTCCAGTTAAACGGCTAGGCTGTTTATTGAACGGCTAATTTAAAAAAAATTGGATGGAAAAATTAAAACTTCGTCGGCAACTATATTAAATGTTTATATCAACAAATACATGACAAAACTGAGGGATAAATGGCTACAGATAATATTTTATACCTCTACTTTAGCAAGAAATCGATCAGCATCAGATGCTGCTATGGGAGCCGCACCATTTATTACCATATCTAAATATTGGTAGGTCTTTGAATTGGCCGCCGGGTGTGATGCCATCAGAAACACTGAAATATTCGAAAAAATATCTTAGACAACTTAATTACTATATCCTTATAACTAGATATTTAAATACTAAACCACAGTACATTTAAAATTTATAATTTAATTCATAATACTGAAATTGATCACTATTGGATCGCAGTGGGAGGGTCGTAAATTTACCCAAATAGATATCTTTTCAAACTCCTCCTCAATTTTCAAAAAGTTAGCAGCTAACCTAATTAGTAATTAGGATTTTATCAGGGATATTCAACTAATATTATTCGATTCATTTTATTCAATTAATTTTGTAATGTTTTAGTTTTTGCTTTATTTTGATTATTTTTAATGTGTGTATAAGCTTCATTAAATGAGAATGTTGTATGCGCCTATAATTGGGGTAGCACTAGGCTTGTGTTTGTGTTTGTGTTACATGCATGTATCAGTGTCTACTTTGTTGGTGCATCAAATAAATAAATAAATAAATAAATAAACACTTTTTGTTAGAAAAGAGACGAAGGTTCGTTAAAAGTGTGCATTTGCTCCGTTTTATAAATTGAAAGGGATACAAATGAAAAGGGAGAGCGCGATTGAGACCGATTGAGAGAGAGAGTGAGAAAGGGAGATCGAGGAAAAAATACACGCTATTGGTTGATGTGTTCGTTTAGTAGTTACATATTAGAACTTCAGATGGAAATTATTTTCTTCGACAAAAACGCTGCACGAAGATCGTGACGTTTAACTTCAAAAATGTTCCATTACAATAATATTATCATATCAATCTCAAAATCAAATTACCTTTGCACGCACGCACTTTTTTTTTAATTTAGAGTCAATTAGTGAGAGTAGAGAAAAAACGAAAATGTGATAGTGAAAGGCGATTTCATAGAGTTGTTTAAATCATACTAAAAACATATAAGGTAGTTTTATATTTTGGACGGGAATACTTTAAACTTTCATTCTTTGCTAAATATTTTATTCCAACTCACCTAATGGAGGAGCACAGAACAGGATATTAATTTTGAACTTTTCAAGAGCGTGTAGAAATGCCTCTGGCTGAAATTTCGGAACCGCAACCAACTTGATTCCCTGCGACATCTTGTGGAACATCAGCACCGATGCTGAATAAATATGGAAGTATGGCAGAACCGCTAAAACTGAATCTTGATGTTTTGCTGTAATTTTAAATTTTAATTATTTACATATTCATGAAACAGAGCAAATGCTCTTTTAACAAAACCTTCACCTCTTTTCTAACAAATTGTGTTTACACTATGATGGACAGAGACTAAAGAGCACTTTGGTTAAACGCTGCAATTAGACTAAAGAATTTTTGAAGTGAAACTTCTTTAGGAGCATGGGGGTAAAACTTTTACGGAACGTCACAAATATGTGCATCGTTTTTGTCGAAGAAAAGGGAGAGCGCGATTGAGACCGAATGAGAGAGAGTGAGAAAGGGAGATCGAGGAAAAAATACACACTATGGGTTGATGTGTTCGTATTAGAACTTTAGATGGAAATTCTGTCGCATAACGTCTTGTGCAGTAAACGCAATTTTTTTTATTTATGCATATAAAAACTCATTGTTATGCGTCAGAATTATATTATAGTAACACAAATAGCGTGTATTTTTTTCGATAATCCTTTCTCACTCTCTCTCAATCGGTCTCAATCGCTCTCTCTCTTTTCTTCAACAAAGCATCTTCGCGACGTTCCTCAAAAATTTTAGCCTCATGCGCCTAAAGAAAGTGTTCGATTTTTTTAATAATTTAATTCAGCCTTAAAATGATTACCTGTAGTTTCATTGTGACACATTATCTTTGGCTCATTAATTTGTTCACAATTAGCAATAATGTTTTTATGCGTCAGCTCCACTCCTTTCGGTAGCCCAGTGGTTCCACTTGAATAAGGGAGAAAGCAAATGTCATTTATATTTCTTTTTACTTCTTTAAGACACGATTTGTCCACGTGAACGTCTTCGCTCAGTTCATTAAATGCTATTGTTCCGTCAGCTATGGACTCTCCGTTTGTTTTGACAACTATTATTGGTAAATTAAGTTTGGCTATTTTTAAAGCATCTCGAACAACACCAACTCTATCTGGGAGTGTCACAACAACTTTTGCATCAGACATCAGAAGTTGACGTTGGATTTCATCTGAAATTAACACATACTTGATTATTTTTATGACTTTTGTTTTTAAGGCAAAATCTTGGAGATACAATCAAAATCTATTATCGCCCGAACCCAATAATTGATCCAAAATCTCAGATTGTTTTCAATCAGACTGTGACAGGCGATCGATATCCTTCTGCATCTCAATAACCAAACCCTACGAAGACAATCCATTTTTGACTACGGATAGAATGCAATCTCTTCGCTTTTTGTCACTCCATTTTACCGAGTTTACACTCATATTTGAAAATAAATATAAACTAAATAAAGTTAATAAAACCGTACAAATAAAATCAAAATATACATGCTATGTTTAAAACATATCAAATAGCTTTTTAATTATTTTAAAAACTGGTGTAAGTTTAAATCTTATAATAGGATATCGGCACAGTTGAACTGTCATGTTCATATAAACGTCTATACACCGATCAAACCTACCATAGATAGCGTGTGTCGACAGATGGCTATTACAATATTGGTTATTAGCAAACTTTTATCAATATTTGTATAAACATTGTCTCTCTCCCTAAAATATTGCGAGGGGGCCGATGGCTGGCCATGCGTCATACTCGTGAACGGGTGCTACTTGTGGTGACTGGTCGTACTTGAATTCGTGTATGCGGTGATATTAGTTGTTTATACTACGTATTTGCGTTTTATTCTCACGAGTATGTAAGTGCGTGCTCCTATTTCACCATGCCTCCTGCTGATAGAGGACAAATTTATTTTACTTTTACTTTATTACTCAAGATGTCATATGGAACATGGTGTAATGGTTGCAGCTCCTTACAAACATTGTGTAAAAAAAAACTTGGCGATTAAAAAGAGTGACGGAGAGTTGATTTGAAAACTGGCAGGAAATGTAAAATTAGAATAATTTAATGCATATTTCTTTTTTTTTGACGTTCATAAGTGTACATTATGTTACCTATTTGAATAAATGATTTTTGTTTGTTTGTTTGTTTAAACACGTCTATCTCTGATGATCAAAAATGGATTGAGGTAGGTTATTAGGTTTGGGCGTATAACGACATCGAAAGGCCTACTCGTCTATTTGGTCTTAAAATCCGATAGTCGCAACAACATGACGTTGTTAATTGTTATTAAGAATCTTATACAATAGAATTCAGGTGGGACCTTTGATTTGGTTCAATGTAACCGGTAATTTGTTCTAAACGATGTCGTATACGATTTTGACTGTATAACGAAAACGTAATTCTAGTTGTATAAAAAAAAGAGTGTATGTACTTATGTACACGCGTTAGAAGTTATACTTCTTTGGCGTAAGATAAAAATATTTTTAATTTTTATCTATTGCCTTATTCTTCGTTTGTAGAAAAAGACTAGAAGGGAAGTGTTTATTAATACATTGAAAGTTTTAACGCCTAGTTAAATAAAGTTTTTTTTTAATATTTTTTAAACCTCCAGGGTGTCGTTTTTTTATGGCGGTATTTTTTCCCTAACGCGCCAAAATAATATTTTCAAAATTATAAAATTTTAATTGAATTATAAGGCTCTCCTTAAAATAATATAAATACAAACGTTTAGTTTAAGGTTCACAATACATTTAATAGTAAAAGAACGTACGTGCAGTGTAAATAGGATTGACTGTTGTTATAACTCCACCAGCTTCCAAAATACCCAAAGCAACCAATGGAAAGTCGGGAACATTCGGCAGGATAACCGCAACTGTGTCGCCATCACGAATGTTTAATTTTCTCCTGAGATTAGCAGCGAATGTATTTGACAATTTGAATGCTTGTTCATAGGTGTATCCGCGTCCAGTGGCTGAACATATCTGCAAATTATTATATATTAAATATGCTGACAATTATTTAGATTGAAAATAATTTTTCATTATGGCAGAGATTTATCTTAGTATCTAACTTCACCTACACCAATATTCACCAATATATAATCCGTAAAAAAGTGTTTTTCTTTACAATAGCATATTCACATTTTGAATCAGTTGTTCATATAAATTATATGCAGGGCTACCTTGCATTATCGCCTTCCTTATTTAAATAAATAAAAAATAAATCAGTAGCGCTTCAACCTCATTAGGTTTTGGCCTCAGATTTTTTAATCTGTTTTATGATCAATTTTAAATCTAATAGGTGGTAGTAGGTGATCAGCCTCCAGTGCCTGACACACGTTGTCGACTTTTTGGTTCTAAGACATGTCGGACTCACGATGTTTTCCTTCACCGTTCGAGCAAATGTTAAATGCGCACATAGAAAGAAAGTCCATTGGTGCACAGCCGGGGATCGAACCTACGAACTCAGGTATGAGAGTCATATACTGAAGCCACTAGGCCACCACTGCTCACTGCCTTCCTTATTTATATAAATAATTTTCCTTCGCCATCGCAGACACTGAATTAATTTGAATAACGACGCTACCTTACAACCTGTAGCCGATTGGAAAACTCTTGGTCTACAAAGAAAGATGAAATTGGAGGGGGAGAAATGAGGAGACAGAACAACAACATCATAGAGAAAGCCAACTCGTCTTGAACAGATCATACCTAAATATAATGAGAGAAAGATGATAAAATGCGTATCTAGGGTATAACAATAGGGGACGCCCTATTGACAGACTGACAGTCCGACGGGACTGTCAGTCTGTCAGCCGCCCCAGATACCGCTAGAATGATGCCGTGGATGTTTGCACGAGCTCCTAGCGATTTAATTGACAAGCAGCAGATTGGTGAAGCTCACTTTAGGCCATTGTAGTGAGTAAGAACAAGCCTTAATAAAAATGTTAATATATTAGTTAATTTTTTTGTCAGGAATCGTTGTTGGCCTTAAGGGCCTTTACAGCTCAGCTCGGGTTGTTTTGGCGACCGTAGCTCAGCCTGAATTGGCGTTTTTCCCGCGGCTAGCGCAAGGGTGTCTTCTGTAAGACTCGAACCTCAGTTTGGGCCGTCGCGGGTAGTAAATCGCCTGAATGGCAGAACGGAAGCTCACTGAAGTGAGCGAAGTACGTAGTAAAGAAAAGTACGAAGTAAGCGAAGTACTTAGTAAAGAGAGGTACGAAGTAAGCGAAGTACGTAGTAAGCGAAGTACGTAGTAAAGCGAAGTACGAAGTAAGCGAAGTAAAATATATTAGTTAAGTTACATATAATGCTATAATTAAAAGCGTAAACAATCAGTATTTGCCACACTCATAAGTCGTACTTCGACCTTAATTCAAGTCAAATCGTTCTTTAAAGATCTTAATAGCGAATTATTAACTTCAATATTCAAGGTCTCTCCAAACTTCGACGATTTCCGACCTTTGTACAACCATGTTTTGGTTCGAGAAATACATTAACACGAATCTATAAACGATTTTATTTCTTTAATTATTTATTAATTAACCTATACGCGGCTCACAAGTATTTACTTCCATATTAAACATATAAAATGTATTTAAAATGCCCTTTAGGAAACTCAACTAATAAAGTAATGAAAACTATTTATATCTTCGACTAATTGTAAGATATATAAATCCGTAGCCGCTGTTCATTTATTTAAATCGCGTTTGCTTTAATATTAATATAATTCAATGTATCATTATCCGACAAAATAAACTACGTATATAACATAAAAAATATAACACGACACTTTTACACGAGGGGCTTAATCAATCCTTAATATATGTAGAAATGTATGTGTATGTAGAAATTCGAAATTTGTATGAAAATTTGTCGACACGAATACTATAAGGGCATATTGACTAAGCCCCCGATTTATTGTTGACATACAGATTAAAAATCGTTATATTTATTCTTAATTAACTTACCGAAGCTGTTCTTTCCGGCCATTTGTCCAAATTTTGCCAAATATATTCGTAAATTGTAATATTTGGTATGTCTTTTATTTTTTCATAAGGCGAATTTATTATTCCATCTTTCGTCCATACACTGTTATATCTAACACTAGATTCATTAATCTTATTAAATGTCCGTTTGAGTAGACGCAAACTCCTCGCCATTTTGACACAACCGTATGCTTTGCTGGTGTTTGAATAACTGAGGCTCTTGCTGATTATCTGTAAGAAAACGCTTATTTTTTGTAATACGCCATCTAAATATGTCGTTAAAAAAGTGTTCGGCTGTGGTTTTAAGATTTTACAAATAATATAGTATGACTTTTGAACTCAAAATCAAAATAACTTTATTCGTGTAGTAACTACACTTATGAACGTCAGAATAGAAGTTAATACTAAGGCCCAGCACACATGGTGAAACGCAACTGCAACGAAACCCTTTTGAAATTATAGGTTTGAAACCAGTTTCAAACGTTTTCCACACACGCCGCAACCTAAATATGATGAAATTAGTCACAATCATTCCGATTTTAAGACCAGACAGACGTCTCCAAAATGTCTAGTTCAAGTGATGAAGAAGTTCTGGTTCTGGATTTGTGTCTTCGACAAAGAAGAAGGCGTAAAAGAAGAAGTATGTGGTTACATCCCTACATTGAGAAGAATATCAACTGCCGTATGTTTGTGGCAAGCAAGGCTGCTTCTCAACTTCCAATACGAATTGAATATTTTTATTTTCGTCGTCAGCCATTTTGTCGAACAGAAAAGACGCCATATCCGACACGAGTTTCCTGCACGCTGGTTTCAAAGCAACAGATCTGCAACGCGTTTCAAACCGGTTTCAAACTAGTTGCGACGTGTGTTGTCTCTCAAAGGTATCTATGGCATAAACTCAAATGAAACTCAAAAGTAACTAGTAGTTGCAGTTTCGTTGCAGTTGCGTTTCACCATGTGTGCTGGGCCTAACGTTACATTTACTACCAGTTCACAAGTCAAGGTCATGGAACGGACAAGAACGAAGACTAATTTAAAATAACGTTAAAATATTCTAGTGAAAACGGAATGTCAGCTGTTTCTTAAATGGAGCATATGAAAGCAATACCATTACTATAAAGGTGAATAGATATTTGTAATCTTAATTACAAAAATATTAAAAATCCCTTTTGCTAACGAAAAATTATAGTAATATTATTTATCCCTAATTTATATCTGCTACTAAGGACTTCATAAACTACTCGACTCATTTTCGAGTCTGTGTTTGATATTTACGTCAATCGTAGTAGTAAATGTAAATTTACAATTCATTTAATTTTTTTTAACGTTCATAAGTGTACTTGTTTACCTATATGAATAAAAAAGATATTTTGTTGTTGTTGTTAATCTGTGATACTGAACTTTTACTTATTTTCCTGATTTTCGAATATATTTCAGGTACCAAAATAAAAATTTGGTAACAAGCAATTCATATGGTTAAAATGTATATTTAAAAAACCTATTGTTGAAATAAGTGCCCGGTTTCTAGCCACTGATCGTCAAACATCCTCTACAATTTTTAATCTACAGTAAAAATGTTTATTTGCAGTCTTAGATTTGAGATCAAAAAGAATCTTGTGAATTTAATTCATTTATGTAGTTATTTGCATCAATGAAATAATACATACATTTGTATTTTGTGATGTATGATAGGGAAGAAAAGAAGAGACAAAATAAAGAATTCAGCTTTAAGAAAAATAAGTAAGGTAAGAGATGTTACAATAACAATAAATAAACTAAAGTGGAAATGGGCGGGGCACCTGGCAAGAAGAACAGAAAAGTGAGGAAAAAGCTACTAAACTGGTGCCCAAGTAAAAGAGGGAGACCACTTAGTAGGTACTTATATCAAATAAAGGAAACAGCAGGTACATGGCAGAAAGTGGCAAAGTGCAGAGAGGAATAGTGGGATTTGGAGGCCTTTACCGAAGGAGTGCACACTAGAAGAAGATTAAACTGGAATTAATGTGTTTAAATGTAAATGACAAATGTATTTAAATAATGGCTTTTATTTTATATATGTACTTACATAATTTAATTATATTTTAATTCAGTATTAACGGAAAGACCTTTAAAAGTCCTTCAAGCGGTCATAAAAATACATATCATAAGACTGCCCAGACTTTGTTGCATGCAAATTTAATTGATACAAGGCTTATTTGAATTTTTGTATAGTAAAATCAATTTTATTCATGCCAATTGATATGCTTGTCACATAATTTGAAGTACCTAATAGAAATATACCAGAAGGTAGATTTTTGGTCTCATGTCTCTCGTCGGGGATTCATAGGTCTACATAAATATAGCAGCTATAATTATTTATATCTAATAAATAGCATTATTCATTGTGTTACAGATGATAATGAACATACAGACAGATAATAAAAGGTAATGTTTTTCAATACTTAATGAGACGGCGTATATGTAAATTGCATTATTAGGGTTAAAAACCGCCTTCTCCGGGGAAGGCGAGGACCTTTACTTCGCATTTCGCTCACTCCAGTGAGCTTCCGTCCTGCCCTTCAGGCGATTGACCCCCCCGCGATGGCCCAAGCCGAGGATCGAGGAGACGCCCTTGCGCGAGTTGCGGGAACCCCACCCGTTCCGGCTGAGCTAAGCTCGCCAAAACAGCCCGTGCTGAGCTGTAAAGGCCCTTAAGGCCAACAGCGAGATTCCATTCAAAAAAAAAAAAAGTAAATTGCATTAGCACTTAGCAGCTATGCTTGCTGGCAGACAATAATATGTCAACAAACTTTGATTTAGATAACTCTAAATACTTTTAATGCTTTATTAGTGATGATGACTTGACAACAAACAACAAATATTTACTTACCAAGCTAGTACCGGTATAAAAGTAGTAGGTAGTGAGGGAATTAATCAAATATAACTGTTCATAAAAAATGTAAACACGAAATATACCTAAACACGATAACAATGTTATGCTATCTCATACGCCCGTCTGTAGATATTATAGCTAGTGATCATTGTTATTCAAGTATTGTACACGAGTTTTGAAACTTATTAATAGTCAGTATGCAGAAAATATCTGGACGTTTTAAATTATTTCTATCATATTATTAAATAAATATTCAGAGAGTTAATGGCAGTACAACGTGCAACCTACTAAAAAAATCGCCCGAATACTTACGATGTTTACGTTTGATATTGCTTGATTGGGATTGCTACAATATTTGTAGGATAAAAACTGCAAACCATTCACAATATCACTGACTCATGCTGCTATATTTAATCGTATATTTACTGAGATTTACGCAAGGGTACGTTGCACAAGCGCGGTCCGAACCAGACTGAAACTGATTACTAAACGCGAAGTTTTGCTATGTATGTTATATGTATAACTTGTTGACTCTTAATTTCCAAATATAAATATAATTAATTAACGTTTAACCCAGGTTCTTTTGCTAAGTCACTTAATGAAGATGAGACCCGAAAGTATTTTTTCGTTTTTATATAATATTTTTTGTTTAGATTTGGATCCTGTGTGTCATTCACTAATTAGCCTATTTCAACTATGTCTAATCGGGCATTTTAATTTGATAGCAGCATTTCATACTTTAAATCAGTTAATGTACCAAATAAGAGTCGTTGAACTAAACAATTTTAGTTCAGGTCAGTTTTTTCAGTGAATTATTATTTATCTTAGTTTGGATATATGAAGTTTAAATCTCTAGTAAAACTATCTAACAAAGATAGATAGAAATTTCTATCACACATAAACAAATACATTTTTTATTTTATTAGTTTTTTATTATTTTATTCAATTGTAATTTTAGATGAAATTGTTTGTAATTTATACCGTAGATGTACAATGTGGTAAACTTTCATAAATAAATATTAAATAAACTTATGTACTTACATGCGTTAAAAGTTATAATTCTTTAGCGTAACAAGATAAAAACCTTTTCAACAAAAAATTTCTACGTTTGTAGAAAAAACGACACAAACAATACAAAAAACTAAAATGTTGACTATTGCTAACTTCAGGATGTCGGCCTTAGTAACGGTGGCGCACGCATCGTAAAAAAATACTCTTATTATTTTTCCCTAACGTGCCAAAACAAGGATAACTTCATTAAATAAATATACATGGAAACAAATATAACTCAAACATAAGAGCGATTTTTCTACTTTACGCCCAATTTCAATAATCACAATCAGCTAACATTAATTCTATGTAGAAGTGGTGTTTGTGCTACAGAGCCATCACTGTGGACATAGGTTTTGCATAATCAAATGATTATACGCGTTATGTAATAAACAAATAACAAAGATAAAATCGCGCGCTTGTATGTAATTATGTCATTTTGTAATAGGAATACCAGTAATATGAATGATTTGGATGCACTTTTTTACAGATTTTTACCCTAATCTGCTCAGGGCCGGATTTAGAAGTCTGAAGGTATCAATAACCAAATAAATAAATAAAATAAGAGTTTGTCTACTAGTCGAAATTTAAAACATTCTTTCACACGCAGCAACTTTTTAGTTGGCTTCTTTTGCCCGGCCTGCCCTGAGTATTTTTTTTTTAAAGGTAAGGTAAAAGGTATAACTTTATGCCAGTTTCAAGTAAAAACCCGAGTAGTTTTTAAATGCTTAAAGCAAATGCAGACAGAACATAAAAAAGCGAATATTGAACAGATAATAGAAGACATTTTAATATTACTTATATTTGTTGTTATACTACTGTGTAAACTTTATACGTTCACTCAGATATACTAATTCGATTATAAATAATAATCTAGTGGCGCAACGACCCAATATCTTCTCAAGTCTTGGCCTCTGATTGCATGCGATTCATTGATAATTTGTAGGTGATTAGCCTTTTATCGGACATGCCGGTTCAATCAATACTTTCCTTCACCGTGCGAGCAGTTTTAAGGTGTGCACATTGACAGAGACCATTCGCACACAAGTGGGAATAAAACCCATGACCTCAGGAATCAGACTGAAGCCACTAGGCCAATAGTTTTTTTTTTTCTATCATATTTGAGATCAGATACTCGTTACTTTCAAATATAGATATTTATATTGTTCATTCTTAAAACGCCTGATATAATATTTTAGCATAGCGATTCGTCAGTCGTAAAACTCAGATTATTGTATCAATTTCGCGATCATTTCTCATAACAGACAAGAAGAGGATCAGTCTTTTGTGCCTGACACACATTGTCGCTTTTTAGGTCTAATTCATGCCTCCTTTACCGTAAGAGCGGTTGTTAAAGTGCGTAAATAAAATCATTGATGCAACGGACATGATTATGATATAGTTTTTTTTTAATAGTAAAAAAATCCTTTTTTCTCTTTCTTCTCTTCATTAATAATAATTATTAATAAAATAAAACTCATAATAAAGAGTAAATTTTAATATAACAAATCATTTCCATTATTTACAAGATAATAACAAAGAAACATTTATTTATAAAAGTCTTTATTGTTTATGGCTAGAGTTGCCAACACCTCTTCGGTGACAATATATAGCTACTTGTAATCAGAATATAAAAGTATACAACAAAATCATTAAAATCGCATTCTTCTCTCTTCTCTCGTCTCGTCTCTTACTGTCAAATTGTCTTTAAATTTGGTGGGAGATACAAGATGGTTTCTTGTTGAATAAATAAATCAAATATACTCAAATTTTAACAGTGCCAATTACAATTATTATAATTCTGCAGGGAATCGAATTTTAGACTGCTAAATGCATTGTTAATCTGGCATCGATCATCTTCTATATTTTTAAATACTCAATAAAACTCCCTTACATACTAGTTTTATAAAACCACAATAAATCTAACTTTACACCAACAATTAACAAATAAAATACTAATTAGGATATTATTAATCACAATCATTTAAAGTACAAAAGACTTTACATGTCTTCTTTGCATGGAACTTCTTTGTCTGAGGGTGCTTAAAACGATTTTAGTGAGGCTTTCGACTCTGTTAATCATACTTCATACAGACTTCTAGCTAACATTTCTTTCAAGTATGTATTTAGATTTTTTTTGTATGACGTTACTTTCTCTCGCTTCGCTTCGATCGTAATTTTTTAGTACATTACGCAAATTAAAACATATCCAAAAAAAACGTTTGTATACACGCGTTAGGAGTTATCCTTATAATTTTTTTTCTAATTCTACGTTTGTTGAAAAGACACTAACAATAGAAAAAATATTTACTCTCATCAAACGCGCTAAAAGAAGTATTACTTCAAAACATCTAATTCAGTCCTCATCGATATTATAATCATATTTTTATATATAGATAACTTTTTGACTAACCTAAAAACTATAAACTAAGCGTACATTTTCTTCAAATCCTTTCTCAATATCTTCCCAGTATTCGTTTTAGGAATATCATCAACAAATACAACTTCCTCTATTTTCTTAAACGCAGCTACTTGTCTCGCTACAAAATCTTGGAGTTCTTCAGGGGTCGTGTCTTGGCCCGATTTCTTTATTATAAACGCTTTTGGCACTTCACCGTGGTATTCGTGCGGTACGCCTGAAATTAAGTAATAAACAGACTGATGATTTTGTTTTATTTTTTTGTTATTTATATTCAATGCTTTACGGACTAAGCATTTTTGTCATTATTACTAAATGTGGCAGGGTTTTACGTAGATTTTTATTAACCTTAATAAAATCTGAATATCTCTTCTTAATCACTTAACAACGTAAACAAAATTATGCTTCTAAATTTACATTTACTGCAGTTTTCAAGTCAATGCATAGTCGGAACGAGAAGAACTGCCAAGGTATTTTACAAAATGCCTCAAAAATCGACTTCCTGCTACACTATAAATGAGTCAATTATAAATAAATATTGTGATAAAAATAAATAAAGGAGAAAATCAAATAATATTTCGTTACAAAGTTAATAACTAGCAAATAAAATAGAGGTTGATCGTAGAGGGTAGATAAAGATTAAAGATTGTATGTATTTTTGTATGCTGTATCATAAAAAAAACCTGTTGGAAATACGAGTTATAGAATATAACATGTAATATCAATACTGTTGCGGCATTGCGTAAGTTTTATATCAGGCGCATTTTTAAATTATAATTGTAAGGTGGGGCGACATGCGCCGTCACTTCTAATTGTACTTGACCAGCGAAAGGTCGCGTAAAGAAATAATACAAATTTTACAAGAAGTCTAAAGAGTTTCATTTACCGCCCCAGTCATTCCCTACAAATTAAAGAACGAACAAATACTTCGTAGGGAAATAAGATTTTAATCGAGTTACAACGTAAATAGTTTGAGATTTCGCGTATTTAGGGGTTCAGCGGAAAGGAGCTTCACTTACTGAGGATTTTGACTTAACGATGTTCGAGTTATAGAGATTTGACTGTACTATGTATTTTCGTAGTCTACAATAGACACGATCTCAAAGTCCACTTACCAATAACAGCCGCATCTTGTACGGCGGGGTGTGTTCGAAGTAAACTCTCCAGTTCAGCTGGAGCCACTTGCATACCTTTCACCTAAAAATTATATTTATTATTTTAAGTTGCGGATTAAAATCCTTTAATGACACTTAAGGCACGTGAATTTTTTCATCACAGAGCCATTGTATTCGACTCAATGATTTTTTATTGATGACATACGTTTACAAAATCTGTAAATCTTTCAAAAACAAATTACATAAAAATTATGAAGGATGCAACGGGCCGGCCTTATCGCTAACAAGCGATACAAGGCAAACCTAAGGGAAGTCGAATTACCTGCGTAATTCTCCAATGTTTCGGGTTTTATCGAACTATGACAGCCATTGTCAAGACATTGATCTTTTCTTCCACAAAAAGAGAGATGTCAAGAAGTACTTGGAGAAGCGGGAAGACTCTGATTTTTTTAAATAGTAGTTTTTTTAAGTAGTAGTTTTAAATTCTTAGTATTATTTGTTTTGCTTTTAAATGTCAAATTTCAGTCTTTTAATTTTATTATTATTATTATTATTATTTTTAATGTAAAATTTTCTTTAAATGCGCTTTACTTGTTTTCTGCTTTTTATACACAATGTTAATCTATGTAATCTGTTTTGGCTTTTTGTATTATATTAGTATTTTGTATAATAATATGTATTAATTAGTAAGCTGTTAGATTACTTTAAATAAATAAATAAATAAATAAACACTAAAAAAAGAAATATGAAGAGTAAAGAGCAAGACCTGCATAACCAAATGTTCTATAAAAAAATATTGAAACTTAATCTAAAGTAATCGTAAAAATATTAATAAGATAAACTAAAAACTAAAACGCTAATCACACGGATTCATGAATGGCAATACAAAAAAAAAGAAAATATCAGAATTACACAAGTCACGATTGAGCAGGATTTGGTTAAGATATGTTTATGCAGAAGAGTTATTAATGACGTTAGGAAGGAAGCCCATCATTTGGCAGCCTATTCCACAACCTAATGGCGGAGAACCTAAACGAATTGCCTAAGAAGGATGAGCTGTGAGATGAAATTTCTAATAAGCATCTATTGCCTATTGGAGAATTTTTTCTTAAGATACACAGTACATAACATGTTACAGTACATAATATGTTACTTAATACCTCCAACAATTATACAAAACAAATACCATACTATATAGTCGGTGACTTAGCTAGAAAATATGTGTATATAATAAATGTGTGACACTTGGGGACTGCCGCGGCGAAGCATTTTTTTTAACACCTTAAGCAATAATAACAATTTATTTATTTTTTATTATGCAGTATTCTTTTTCTTTGATATTACATTATATTGATATTTCAATCTCTACCAGACTTACACGCCTATATAGTCTGTCCCACCCTGACGCGTAACGGTTTCACCGGTAGCGCTTACGCTACGTCACCGATCTCGTCAGAGAGATGTGAATACGCAATATGCGTTCTGTCCCACTCTAACGCACCTGCGCCACATCATCGAACACGGCAGACCAGTGTGAGACGAAGTATGCGTTCTGTCCCACTTTTACGTGTATTGGCCGCACATATACTACGTCATCGTGTGTTAGGTTTTTATTTTCGTTCAGGAATTTCTTGATTCGGTCGCCGCGCTCAAAGCCCACGATAAAATCTATGCAATAGCTTAATATTTAAAAACACACAGCGTACATAAAAACATATTGCATTATAACAGGTCCGCAAGTCGTTTCTCTAAATCTTACCCTAATTGTCAAATTATAATAACTATGTGTAAACAATTACCTTTATAAGTTCCTTGATCCTGTCTGTGATGTACAGACCGACATTTGGCTTATAATATCCTAAATCCCCAGTTCTGAAGAAACCATCTTCAGTTATTGAGTCTTTCGTGGCCTTTTCATTCTTGTGGTAGCCTTTCATCACCGTTGGGCTTCGAATTAGCAGCTCACCTTGCTATAAAAATAAATTAAATTATAAACTGCACTAAAAAGTATTAATAAAACTATGTAGTTTGAAGCGAAGTTTTGGACATAGGTGCCCAGGGTTCGAAGCCTGTTTCCTAAATGGTATAGTATTTATATAAGTATTAGTATGTTCCAATATGCTAGATTTAAAGAAAAAATATGAATTTGACGTATTTGCTGATGTTTGAATACCCATGGCTGACGTTTAGAGCATAAATTAAATTTGTATAAATTCTTAAACTTTCTGTCATCTATTCTTTAAGCACGTCAACGACAAGGCACTTTCTGTGACCCCTTGCGTAACGTAGAGGTTTCGGGTCTCTCTGCATCTTCTACCGCATTTGCCATAGATAGTGTTCAGAGGAGTTGTTCGGATTAATACCTACAGCTAAGTTTCATCATCGGACGTCGAGGCAGAATAGTAAAATTTCACCCATAACGATGTCCGTCTTTCCACAATTGAGTTTTTAAGACAGTTTTTGCTGCGCAACACCACTATGTGGAATCAGCTGCTCATTTAAGTTTTTCCAAACCAATTCGACTTAACGGACCCTAAGTCCCTTAAGAAATGAGCGTACCAATTCTTAAAAGACCGGCAACGCACTTGCGAACTTTCTGACAATGTGTCCATGGGCGACAGTATCACTTAACATCAGGTGAGCTTTCTGCCCTTTGTTAAAATATCAAAGCAAGTCTCAATGAGATATTTCTAGTAAATTTTATATACTCACATCACCAATCGGTAAGTCTTCACCCGTCACAGGATCCACAAACTTCATCTCAATGTTAGCCATTACTTCGCCGCAAGACGAATTGTCTAGGACCGTCTGACCTATAAACGTGGTTGACGCCAGCGAACACGTCTCAGTCGCACCATAACCCTGACCAAATACTAACTTACCCTGGAATTAAATACTATCTTTAGTAAGCAATAAAATGCGGCTAAAATATTTGGATCCAATCTCTCAGAAGGAATCTCGCATCGGCTCCAAGTCTTCGTCAACCTTTGTCTTTGTCGTATTCGGGGTACTCCAGAAGGTCTATAACAAGGAACTTTGGGAAGGCTGCCGAGAATCCCGGATTATCCAGCAGATCAAGCGGTGCAAGTGGAAATGGATAATACGTTCCGAAGCTATTCCAATTATATCCCTAAGTAGGCGCTTTATTGGAGGCGCCACCCGATTGGACCCACGAGAAAAGCGTAAAAGTCCCAAGCAACTTATGTCTGCTTGGCCCTGACGTCGTATAGATAATGCAAAAATAGAGCCGGACAGACTTGGAGCGAGAGAGAGACAGAGGCTCAAGACCTATTTAGCAATAACATACAATTTTAAAGCAATTCATAAAGGGTTGGAGGTATTCAATAAGTGGCTCATGTGTTAAGACATGACTAAGGAACGAATGAATTTAGACATCCATACGAAAATATGTTGTCGTGTCTAAACAATAATTGTTTAGAGAAGACAACATATTTTACGAAATATGTTGAAAATGAAATATGTTGAATGAACATACGAAAATATGTTGTCGTCTCTAAACAATTATTGTTTAGACACGACAACATATTTTCGTATTTTTTGAACATTTATAGTTGAGACAATCTTTGTGCCCAAATCACAACACAATCTGTATTATTATTTTCTCAGACCTTTATAATACAGATCTGTATAAAAACATTATAAATAATGTAGTAGTAGCAGTGTTGGCCTAGTGTGACTTTTTGTCTATATGAACATTTAACGTTCGCCTGTATGAAGAAAAATATCGTAAGGAAACCGTCATGTCTCAAATCCAAATATCGACGACAGTTGTTAGACAGTCTTCTCTATGAAATGACAGTGATCGAAAAGAAACGCAAGCAATCTTTGGTTTATTCTTTAACCCATAAGGTTTGTAGCGCCACTGGGTTTCATGAAAATTAATTAAGTAATAAAAAGAGCTTTTAGGTACACTTTTTGAGGAGGTGATTAGGTCAACAGTAATTATTTACCCTTACGTAGTCTATGCTTGAAAACGGAATTCATTTTCGAGGATTCCCCCAAAAAATTAACACGTTCATGTAGTTTTAAGAACTAACTAACTTAAATTTCAGTAAATCTGCTTACGTAATACTAGAACGGCCTCTATACGCGTCATGAAGATAGATATGGAGCATTTTACTTTGTAACTACATTTTGTATGTTTTCGCGGAGAGCGGAGAGATGGCGTGTGTGACACCTACTACTTGAAGAAAAAGAATCAAAAAAGATAAATCTGAAGCCGCAGAAGTTGGATTGGGATTATACTTAAAATTTAAAGAACCTTACCTCAGACTTTTCAAGAACGCCTTCGACGTCAGAACTAGACAAGGGCGCCGCTCCACAAATAATTCGTCGTAAAGACTTTAAGTGTTCTTTTGTTACATCCGGGTGCTTTCCCAACAGAAGTACTGGAATTAATTCACTATATTCAGAAGAAAATAACGAGGTATTTATTAAAATATAATAAACAATACATTATTTTTAAAACAAAGTTTTTTTTATCAAATCTCCTATAAATTTATACACATAATAAAATATATAAATTTGTAAAGAAATATTATATTTCTTAGTTGAGATTCATTACATTATTCATTATCTATTGTCTTAAGTAATGTTTTGTTTGTTAATCTGTGGAAATACGCTAGTTTTGGTTCGTCATTTAATTTTTTTTATAGAACTGGGGGCAAAAGGGCAGGAGGCTCACCTGATGTTAAGTGATACCGCCGCCCATGGACACTCGCAATGCCAGAGGGCTCGCAAGTCCGTTGCCGGCCTTTTAAGAATTAGTACGCTCTCTTCTTGAAGGACCCTAAGTCGAATTTAAAGACCTATTTTTGTTGAAATATCATGTTTACAAGTAAAATAAAATAAATCTCTTAAAAGTTGTTTTTTAATATACGATATGTGTCAAGCATATATAAGCAACACATTTAAGTTTCATTCACGATAAAACATTTTTATTTGTTTAAATTTGAAATTGTAACATTAAAATGGCTGAATGTGACGTCACCAAACATTCGTCAAGAGGTAAAATTTAACATTATTGGTGTAATAATACATTTCACTAATATAGGCCATTACTGAAATATAATGTAAATATTGGTGCGTTTTAGTATGTAAATATGCAGCCGTTTTCGCTTTTTTTTAATGCTGATTTATCGATTGAAATTCTTCTGGCACAGCAAACTTTTTGCAATCATTTTCATTACACACACAAAAAATTTTAAATTTTCATAAAATTACATTTGGGAATTATATGTTATATATTACTATTTGTATAAATAAAAATTTATTATATATTTTTATACTTTTAAAAATAAAGCCGTTCATCCAAATATACCGTTCTATAAAGCAATGATCAGCTTCCTTGAAGAGTAGGAAAGGATACGTAATTCAAAACAGTGAAAATAAAAAAAATACTATAAAAACACAAAAACGTATTGTAATAGCATTCTTTTTAAAACTTAGGTTTTTAATAGCATTAAATTATTTAGTACCAACTTTATCTAATCTCATTGGGATTGAACGACATTATTAATAGGTCAATGTAATAAAAGTAAACGCGCGACACGAGCACAGTCACAGATTAGTAAAATTCCATAGACTATAGAAATTACACATTTCAAAAAAGCTATTTTGGTAATAATTAGTAATTTCTTTATATTTCTTGACAATAAGTCTGTGCAGAAAAAGAAATTGTGGGACTTGAGGCCAATGTTGCCAGCATATTTAGCGGGAATCAAGATGTCTAGGCGGTTTTTCAGCGGGTACATTTATTAAAGTTTTTTTTCTTTAAAACGCATGATTCTGTAGAATATAAATTCTATAACAGCTATATATAAATATATACAAAAATCTATATTTCGCGAAGAATTTTAATGAGACGTGCCTGAACTCCTAAGTAAGTTTGCAAGTTAACCAAACACTATAACAATTAACCATTATTTTGGCTCTATGTGTAAATATAACATTTTAGCACAACCCTATGTTGGTAAATTTAATAGCATCAACCTACAATTAAAAAAAACTTACCTATTGGCGGCACCACGTACATGACCGTAGGGTTCTCATTCTTCAATATATTGAAAAATGTTGATGCAGAGAATTTAGGCATTGTGACGAGTTTACATCCTTTACCCACGTGACCAATCAAATTGACTACTAAGCCGTAAATGTGGAAGAAAGGCAAGAAGCAAGGCAGGACTTCTTGAAATGATCCTGTAATGTATTAAATGTTAAGAAACAATAATAATTAAATTTAAATATGTGTGCGTGTACTCGTGTACACACGTAAGAAGTGAAACTTCTTTATGACCTTATTTTTCGAAAATGATCTACTAAATGCAACTTTACAGAAATTGTTTAAATATAGTTAAATTAGATAAAGTTTTACAAAAGGCTTTTATTACCATAGGCATGAATACAAATAATACAACTATAATTTGTATCGTTTTTATATATTTTCATAATTAATAGCTTCGAATCTACTGTGGTAGGGACAAGAAAACGATGGCGCGTAACTTAAAAATATCACGCGTAACGTGTAAAATGTGACGCTTAACGTAAAATGTGACGGTAATTTATTTCCAACGCCGATAAAGAAGTATCACTTCAATATTATCAATGCTATATTCACCAGAACGGTGAGCAGTGTGGGTTAAAAGGAGACACAAGAGAATGCTTAGGTGGTGTGGCCATGAAGAACGGATGAATGAAAAGTGGTGACACGAAATGTGAACCGTGGGTAAAGTCGGGTCGAAAATATATTTAGTTCTTCCCACACCCATAAATCGTAATATGTATAACAATCATGTTTATGTTAAGGTTTGATTTATTTATTCACACTTCGTTGCTAGAAATAAACACAAATAACACAATACATAAAAATTACAAGGGATGCAACGGGCGGCCTTATCGCTAACAAGTGATGTCTTCCAGGCAACCCTAGAAAGAAAAGAAAACAATAAATGAAAATGATGAGTGCAAGAAGTGCATAACCAGAAGTTATATTAAAAAATATATAAATATCTTATATCTTTCGTCTTTATTTCTTTTCTTTTTAATATAAATATTTCATATCGATCAATTCTTGTCTATATATATATATAATAATTGGAATCTCGGAATCGGCTCCAACGATTTTCATAAAATTTAGTATACGGGGGGTTTCGGGGGCGATAAATTGATCTAGCTAGGAATCATTTCTAGAAAATGACATTTTATTCGTGTTTTATCAACTTAAACATAGAATTGCTCGTTTAAAGATGTCAGTCAAATAAAAACTTAAATATGAATATAATTATCTTTATTCGATAATGATCTTCATATTTGATCATTTTATTAGTATGTACTATTAATACAATTTATAAAAAAAAATACCGAGCCGAGCTCGGTCATCCAGGTACTTTATATTAATCTATAGAACCTCAATCTAGAGAAAAAAAACAATATTAATAACTAACTAAAACTAAAAAGCTAATCTTAAAGATTCAAGAATAGCATATAGTGTATTACATATACAAAAGAAGAGGAGAGAATAGAAGATTTTAAGGAATGATTATAGTCCATCTATAAAATTTTCCATTTTATCGCTTCATTTTAATAGATAAATACGAAGTATTATATGATTGACTTATGTAATTATAAGTTAGATCATAGAAACAAGTTTTATATCGCTCGCGTATTTAGGTCAGTTAGAATTTTCCGTATTTAGCCTCATTGGAGTACATAATTTTTCTACTTATAACTAGAATTGTATTATGTGACATTTTTGAAACTTAACTGCAAGAGTAAACATGAAACGGATATTCAGTAAGTATCCGGTAGCCGGCTCAAATTTTAAATCCGGCATATTAGCGGATGAGAAACGAGTATTCGGCCGGATACCGAATTTCAAACAAAAACGACAAAGATTAATGAAGTCACAATATAAATTAATACTTAAACTGCAGGCAAATTATGATGAATATAAAACAATTTATCTGCGTTAAAAGACAACAGATGGTTTCGCCTGTCTTCAGACACAAGGCCAGCTTCCGAAAGACAGACAATTACAGATATAAAATAAAATTCCAGATCATGTAACCAAACTTCCGTTACATAAGATTAAACTTTACATCAAGGAAGTCTAATGAAAAGCATATGACAAGGTTTAAGAATACATAGATGATAACAATGTGCCGCTTTAGATAGTAAGATGGCGTAAACATGACATCCATAAGTGTACAAATTGTACCTCAATAAATAAATAACTTTTGCATTTTGAAAAAATAGTATATTTCATTACAAGTGCGGAAAGCCTGCCGAAGGTGAGGGTTGACAGTCGGGACAAGTTGCAATGACGGTTCCGCCCGTGCACTGAACAACTATTTTTAATACAGTTGCGAAAAAAATAAGCCATTTAATAAAACTATTTGCTTTTTTTTCTCTTCTCTCCACGCAATAAATTCGTTGCACGTAGATATGTAGCGACTTTTACGTTTCCGGTAAAATGTTCTCCGAAGCATTTTGTGCAATTATACTGAGTTCGGGTGATATTAATTCAAATAAAATATCGTCGAAACTACTCATTTTGTTTGTGAAATTACATTTTTGGAAAATGGCGCCAACCGTCAAAGAATATGAGCAAATTTTTTTTCTTTTCTTCACCCATTCTGGGTAGGCAAAGGGAACTTCGCCCATACAGCCAAGTCTTCAGTAGAATATTTTTATTGATATGAAATGAAAAGAAACCAAACCTAACTCATTGAATCCAATCATTAAATCACAATGATAGTGAAATGATAGAGTAGCTTCTTTTTTAAATATTTGCGTGAATCATAAAAACTTCTATGTTTTTTTTTTTAGTAAAACCTTCGTGGTTGGTTTTTTCTTTTTAATAGACATTGTTTTGAAAGTTGGGAATGATAACGCACTAGCGGCAAAGAAAAAGCACGAGTGTGTAATAGCCCTCTTTCCGCACGCTATACATCCCTGCAATATGCCACTTTTTGAGCAACTGTATTAAAAAATATATATTACTATAGACGCTTTAGTAGTTCATTTAAATAGTGTTATAGCATTAGTATGAACCACTACTCTATGTTCTGCCGGATATTCGGCTATCCGGCTTGAAGGTTGGCCAAATATTCGGTGTGCAGCACAACGGGTATCCGTTGCAAGTAGATTTTTGGATTCTTTTGACTAAACTTTTGTACTACTTTTGTACTACAAAACTTTAATCCATCTAGATAATTTATTACTGAAATATACTATTTTTTTTCTTTAGATTACTTACCAGTAGCCAAAACAGAGTCATCAACTCTCTCATGATGCATTATAAGATTAGCTGCTACCAGGTTCCCGTGAGTCACCTCCACGCCCTTCGGCAATCCTGTTGTTCCACTGGAGAACGGAATGAATGCCACATCATCCATTTTCCTCTCAACTTTATCCAAAAGAGCATAATCAGCTTCTCCATTTTCGCCAACTTCAGAGAAACGTATAGTTCCTTCTGGTATAGGTTTGTTCGTTCTGTCTACTATGATTACTTTCGCTTGATTTTTTGCATTTTGAATTCCGCGTCTAACTATTTCGTAGCATTCTGGTATTGTTATCACGATTTTTGGATTCGTGAGCGAGATTTGGTGGGTTATTTCAACTGAAACGGAAATACCAATTCAAATCTTACATTTCCTTTTAAGGTTTCAACTATTTAAATCAAACTTAAGTAAGTAAGATTATAAGGGTGGAGTCCTATGAAAAAATAATGTATGTGTGTTCGCTTAATTCAGATGCTGATAAAATCTTCTTATGTACTAGTAACGTATCTGTGTTAGTGTCTATACGCTAAAATACTGAATCTACTTTGATAATATTTAATGTGACCATAGACACTAATGCAGCAGTGTTGGCCCAGTGGCACAGCATGCGACTCTCATCAAGTCATAGATTCGATGCCCAATGGACTTTCTGTCAATGTGCGGCTCAAACGGCGAAGGAAAATATCATGAGAAAAGCTGCCTTAGACCTCAATAGTGGACGACGTGTATCAGGCACAGAAAGCTGATCACCTGCATGTTTATTAGGTTGATCATGAAATAGATACAGAAATCTGAGGCCTAACCCTATAAATATTGTAGCACCACTTGTTTATTGACACTAATGGGGAACAGGCATCAGCGTAAAAATACCTTACATTCTTTATAAATTGGATTCATAGTTGTCATCACACCGCCAGCTTTAAGTGTGCCAAAAGCAGCCACGGGATATTCCGGACAGTTGGGCAACATTGCCGCAACTACGTCATTAGGCTGAAGTCCGAATTTCTTTCTTAGTGATGTCCCAAATATCGATATGTTCTTCCATAGTTCAGCATAGGTATAGCTTTTCTGTGTTTCTGCGCATTTCTGTAAAAAAATAATTTTATGAGTTTTATCTATCGGCGTAGGTTTGCAAGAATCGAGTCGTAATTTGTCGTATTTTAAACCGTTACTACATTAGCAAGTGTGGACAACCTAAACCTAACCTAACCTAAACCTTTTTGGCTTCTAAAGTGTTTTGATTTTATAAAATAGTAATTATTTTTATATTTAATCATAAATAATTTAGGTGTAGGTTGTCCACGCTAACTATGATTTTTTTGCCGCAGTGGCGTTAATACGTAAGTCCCCTATTTTGATATTTCCTACTTCTATAATCTGTAATATATAAATACTGTTATATATTTTCCTTCACTATCATATTAATAATAATTTTAATTACAAATTTGTAATAAGAAAACCCGGCAGCATATCCTCGCTGTACAGCGAAACTTGTGTATATAATTATTATTTACTTCCATACAGAAAATCTATACTTTATTATTAATGAATTGTTTTTCTATATACGCGATCTGGACTTGCCTAGGCATTTAACCATGGTACAAAAACGACATGTCTTCGACGAAATGTCTGTTTAGACAATCTGTATAAATGTTTTTTGTATATATTATGTAACAGACTTGTAGCGTGTAGCTATTATCATTAAAGATATACTTACATACATACTTCTAAGACACTTATGAACATATTACACACTTATCATACAGAAAAACAACTCTTCAACTACTTCATAAATAGACGTTTTTGTCGAAGAGTATAAAAAAGAAAATAATGTAAGAGAATTACCCGTCATTATGAACACATTTTTAAATCATAAATTCTAACAAACCTACTACGCTATTTCTTTTATGCTCTTAACTTGCAACTCAAAGAATGTTACATAATTTTCTCGGCTTGGATATTAATTTCCGTCACTTCCTCTAAATATTAGCAGCAATTAAAGTCTCATCACATTTTAAGTAGAAACAGTAGCACGTAATTGTGTACATTAAAATACAAAATTGGCGCCAAAACTTAGCAAATGACGCGTTTTCACCACAGGCAAGCATAAACAAACCATAGATATAGTCTTTCTAGCATAGTGTTATTTTAGTACCCCTACATCTTGTTAAACGACACTAACTAATAATTAAAATTGATTAATTATAAGTATTTAATTAGTTTACTACATACGTCATCTTGGATTTCGAGTTCTTAATTTAAATTTAACGCCACATGAAATATTATAATGGTTTTTTAATTTTTTCGATTTTTCGGTTTGTTTGATAGGTTTTTAGTGAATTTTGTTGGATTTTGTACTTTGTTTCTATTGTGAAGACACGCTAAGGTCATTCATTGTTGTCAACTGTAATGTATTTCATCATGACATGTTTACGATGACCTGGTTTTTTTAAAGTATTTCTGAATTTTACATTACGTATCTGTTCGAAGATAATTACCTATGTTTCAGATTATTTGTTTTTAATTAAATAATTAACATCAGGCATAAGATTTGGCTATAAGAAATTAATAAATTAAATTACCGATGATGTCAGATGTTTTCGAAAAGTATTCATATTTATATTTGTCATTGAAAGGTTCTTTAAAATTTATTATAACTATTAATTACCATTGGAGATAATTTAATTCTTAAATTTAATTTATTATAGTATGAAAGAAGTAAATAAAAAAATACTAGAGATATTACCTAAGTAACGAATTCATTTAATTTACAAATTATTAATAAACATAAAATTATCAACGTCAGTGAAAATAGAAGCTATATTTGCATACTTGCAAAAAAACTATAAATTTAATTATTATAACTGTAAATTCAATTATTTACAAAGGTATTTTTCTTAATAAGATCCGTGTTGGCCCAGTGGCTTTAGTCCGACTCCCATCACTGAGGTCGAAGGTCCCGACTTTCTATGTGAGCATTTAAAATCGCTCGAATTGCAAAGAAAAACATCGGAAACTCTCCTGCCCTAGACCCAAAAACTCGACGGCGTGTGTCAGGCACAGAATGCTGATCACCTACTTGCCTAGATTGACATATCATCATGAAACCGATACAGAAATCTAAGGCCCATATCTAAAAATTAATTTAATTATACCAAAAAGAATATCATAATACCAATATGAATAGACATAACATGCGGTATTAATAATAAGAGAAAAACAATTGTCCCAATGTCAATGAACTGAAATCTGCAAAACATGATAATGTGTGTGTCATGTCGCCTGTAAAGATCTAGAAATATCTTATCTGGAAATTTATCAGTATTATTTTTTTACTTTCAAAGTCCAAAGTTTTAAAGTCGACAAGTATATTAAAAGAATGACATTATATTTAAAGTGAATTATAAATTTTATTTACATTTGGTCTCAAAGTCAAATTCAAAGTCAAAATAACTTTATTTAAGTAGTTAAACAAGTACACTCATGAAAAGATGCTAAATTGATTCTAAATTTGCATTTACCACTAGCTATCAAGTCAAGGGCGTAGAGCGGGCAAGAAGAACTGGCAAGAAACTCTGCGCCACTCATTTCAATCGTTAAGTTTTGATTCATACAAATTGTTTGAATTGAATCAATCCCAGGGATTAGGATTAAATATTCAACAAATTTATAAATGGCCTTGTTTATGAACTTACTTTTAATGAGGGGGTTGAATTTATTTGGTGAGAATACTCTAATTTCGCTTGGGAGTTTTTTGTAAAAGCGAATACAATTTAGTGTTTCGTTTTTGTTTTTTTTAAGCTGTATTTCCCAGATACTAGTATATTATTTATTAAGCCATGTCAATATAATTAGCCTTATCAAATTATTCCCATTAAAGTGATTTATTTACTGGCATCCATGCAAGCGTTGCTTTTATCGGCCAAGGAAAGTAAGTAGCACTGTACAATAAATTAATTCCACACATAGCTATAAAAATTCTCGTGGTCTAAAGTTGTCTGCATCATTAGTAATAAGAGCAGTGTTGCACTAGTGGCTTCAGCGTGCGACTCTTATACCTGAGGTCATTTAACATTTGCTCGAAAGGTGATGCAAAACATCGTGAGGAAACTGACATGTCTTAGACCCAAAAAGTCGAGGACGTTTGTCAATCACTGGTGGCTGATCACCTACTTGCCTATTAGATTTAAAAATGATCATGAAACAGATTGTGAATTCTGAGGCAAGGACCTAAAAAGGTTGTGGCGCAACTGATTTATTTTATTTATTAGTAATAATAGTCTGACAGTTTATATTACTCAGTCTAGCTTCAGAAAGGCCAAAACAAGTGATTCGATAACAGAACACACCCTTTTAAATTACATCACCAGCGCCGGTACTCTATAAATTCCAGTAGCGATATCAATCGTGACGTTTTTGTATGCAATTCCGATATAATCAATCAATATTAGAGTTCTACCTTTGAGTAAAGACTCTTGGGCTAGTGCAAGTGCACAGGCGCTATTAATATTAATTATTTACTACTACAAAGTACTACCGGTGACCCCAGAGGTGTTTATAATAATTAATAGGTTTGTAATACTGATTTGCAAGCTCCTGAAAGTAGCTGTATTGGTGCTTCCCTCGCTCAACGAATATGGATCACAATACAGCTCGGTTTTGGTTCGCAAGACTGCCACAGGAACCCAACTAATTTAGTTTGTTATTTTTCTACGTTTTTAATATTATTATGTTAGTAGAAAGTAAATACTGTATATTTGGAAATAATTATTAGAAAATTCATTCTCTTCTAGCATATTGCGATATATATTCATGAAGCGAGGAAGGCAGTTAACTAGTTAATACTAGATTTGTAAAATTTGCCCAGCAGTTTGCGGCGAAAATCTATTAATCACCCAATCATACGAATAAGATATTTTTATAGGTCTCTCTTCAGTTGGTAGATCATGAGCGTCGTGGTCAGCATGGACACCCTGGACAACCTACTTCCATGGGTCTCTGTCCAGCGTCTCTCTTAAGACAGAGTATTTTGAGGACGATGTCTTTCAGTCACTTAATGGGTTCATCTAGTTGGTGAACGGCCACGTAATCTTTTGCTCTTAGATGACTTTTTGATTTTTGGTGTGACCAACCATGACAGGTTGCTAAAAGTTCTCAGGCGCATTTTATGGGCTAGTAAGATACAAGATGCGCTTCAGAGTCCACGGTGTTCTTAATATTGCTTCCAGCACCACATCTTAAGCATCTCATCTCCAATGCAATAGCGAAAGATTGAACTAAGATAGTCCACGTTTCTACTCCATACAGGAAGATAGGGAATGTTCGTAAGACTGGATGCGTACAAATAATGTATCCATTACCTAGATCTGTTCGCAAAAAATTGCCAATCGGCACGCACAATGGAGAACATTGTATTAAATGAGTGAACACTATTTAAACGAAAACTTATCGTTTCTACGAATATTTTTTTTAATTCAAGGATTTTAATTAAATTTTATCAGTTTCCGCCTTTCGATATACCGAAAAAATCAACAGATTACGTATAATCATGGGCGCGAAAAGGGCGTGTCAGATTACTGGTTAAAAGCATAAATTGTAAAAAAACAAGTACGAGAATTATTTGTGATATCCATGTTAACCAAGTCGGGTAATTCGGCCTTAAGATATTACTTAATTAACCTAACGATATCTTATACCTTATCATATCAATAACGGGGCCATTTTCATTCGTGCTTCTAATTTCCACTACAAAGTTTAGAGACCTTAAGGGCCCACGAGACGACTTTAACACGGCCCGGTTTTTTGCAAATGTCATTGCTTGTGGCGGCGTCCATGCGTCGGGTTGTCTCTCTCCCTAAAATATGGCGAGGGGGCCGATGGCTGGCCATGCGTCATACTCGTGAACGGGTGCTACTTGTGGTGACTGGTCGTACTTGAATTCGTGTATGCGGTGATATTAGTTGTTTATACTACGTATTTGCGTGTTGTTCTCACAAGTGTGTAAGTGCGTGCTCCTATTTCACCATGCCTCCTGCTGATAGAGGACAAATCTTTGTTTTTAATTTGTTTTTTTATTCTTTATTACTCAATATGTCATATGGAACATGGTGTAGTGGTCGCAGCTCCTTACAAGCATTGTGTAAAAAAAAAAAAACTTGGCGATTAAAAAGAGTGGCGGAGAGTTTATTGCCAGTTCTTCTCTTCCGTTCTACGCCCTTGATTTGAGAACTGGCAGTAAATGTAAATTCACAATTTTTAAATTTTTTGACGTTCATAAGTGTACATTGTTACCTACATGAATAAATAAATTTTGTTTTGTTTGTTTGTTTTAAAACACGGCCCGGTTTTTTGCGCTGGGTAGAAACCGTCCGACTTTGAACAAAAGATGGTTTGTACACGACCCGGTTTCACACTGCCATACTCCACTGCGCACCGGGCGTAAACGCGGCGAGCACTGTATCCGGTTGTACGGAGAGACGGAGCTAGCCGGTGTCGTGTGGTTGGCGTCATAGTGTCTCATACAAGACGGTCTCGTGGACAGGAGCTGTAATTGCTTTGGGAAAAGAACGGCCGGGCCTCATATTTGCTTACGAATTGACATTGCCGTGCCCCCAGCTGTAGCGATAAACATGCATTAACGTACTTCGAGTTTGTAAACAAAGAAATTTCTCCTTGAAAGAAATTGTGAAAATACTTCTTATCTTACGATAAAATATTTTATCTATAATTTTATTAAGGCAGCGGCTATCAACAACATTATCTAAATTACATCAAATGCAAAAATGTTATCAGACTAAATTCTAATCAAATAAAAGCCGCGGTAACTGAAATGATAAAACTTTAGTTTTAATAATTGAAATTAATAAAATTATGTAGAATTTATTATTTACTGGGTTTTTTTCTCAAATTCACCATATTGTAAAAAACACATATATAGATACTATATAAATTATGAAGTGTAATTATTATATTTTATTTTTGCTCTGAAATTGATATTAGATGATTCTAATATCGTGAAATTAAGCCGCTAAATTAAGCTGGCGCAGATCCATGCAAATCTATACAATCAGGTTTTTTTTTATAGAACAAGGGGCAAACTAGCAAGCTAGTAGCTTTCAATATTTCCGCACTAAGGGACTTTTTGTATCGAAGAAGTCACATGGCAAAGACAAGACAAGCATCATTTCTTGGCCAAGCAATAATAATAGATAGCAAATAACATTATCTCTATGGATTGGCTGAAAATGTCCACAGTCATTTTTCTTCCCAGATTTATCGTAAATCCGACACAATATTTTAATCATTAAACAATAAGCCAAACGTGAGACAAGGCATGTAAAAGGTACACTAATATAAAATAGCTAATTTATAGGTAAACATTACAGGAAAATATGTCCAAAAACATAGTAGTGACGGCATGTAAGCATTTATGTTAATCATTCGGCTCAAGGAAGTTGAAATTATTGTTTAAAAAACAAAATGAGCCGCGTCTCGACCTTGCTCGATCGCCAAACATCATTTGAGAATATTTGTTTTATATCCTGAGACGTAAATAGAAATAAAAATTCTTAAAAGGCAACGCACTCGCGAGCCCTCTGGTATTGAGAGTGTCCATGGTATTACTTAACATTAGATGAGCTTCCTGCACGTTTGCCCCTTGTTCTATAAAAAAGTGCGTAAAAGTACACATGTCAGAAGTGAAACTTCTTTGTAAATTAATTATTACTAAGGTAAAATCCCCGATAGATGATAATGTACCAGTATATGATACCTCCATGTATTTGTATATATTCACACTGTTTACACACTGCATACATGCTAATGATAATATATAAAAATAAAAAAATGCGCGTTTACTACATAAGACGTTATGCCAAAAAATTGCCATCTAAATTTCTATTATATATGAAGCGAAGATTCAAACGACAAAAGGGTTGAGGTCACACATAGTATGATCTTAATAGAAATACATATATATGTAATTCTAAATATATAAAACATTAGTACACATCATTCTGCATTTAGATCAAAATAAAATTTCGAAATTTTTAATACTTTTAAATGACAATAGTCAAATTCAAATTTATTACTTTAAGTTTCTTTATAAATAAAAATAACTCGCAATACAACGAAGAAATGACAGCATTAAAAGCAAACTCCCACAAGAACCAACATTTTAAAACTTTATTTATTTATTATTACTAAACTAATTATATATAATTATTTGTCTATATTATCTACGAGTAATCGATTTAGAGTTCGACTTTACAAGAATAACAATTCTATGCAATAATTATCGCTAATAATTAATTTAATATTGACTTAATTTTATTTTAAGGTAATGTTCATTTACAAGCCTTAGGGTCTGTTTCACAATGTATGGATAAAGTACCAAACAGCTATGCAACACATAAATTAATCGGAAGATAAAAGTTCCGAATAAGATACTTCGCGTTTCATGACGATTAGCGCTATCTGACAGTCGAAACGCAACAAACACTAGTTGATCCTACCAATAAGTAATAAATAGCTTATTTGAAACTTATCCGGACATTGTAAAACAGACCCTTAGTATTTTATAATGTTTTGTCACGTGATGTTTGTATGTCCGACATACCGTAATTGCACTTATATTCACTATTCTTAGGTCTTTTTAAGCTTCTTGTTCCTGTTGCAGCAACGAGTTCTATAAATATCTAATAAACACGAAGCCGATGTTGTAATCTAGACTGAGACCTACACAGGTTATAGCAGCAGTATATTTATAGGTCTATTAAATATCCAATGACTGTAATGGATAATTAGTTATGAATTTTAATAAAATAAATCTTTGATTCACAAAGAACGTGCATTTAAATTGATCTATATAAAGGCATGCAAATATCATATTGTCTTAATAATAATACAATATGATATTTGCATGCCTCATGCACACAAAACGAACCAATTTCGAGTCTAGTTGCGGAAACTGAGCCCACCTACCTAATAATACATAGTTAAGTTATTTATGATTGTTTTTAAAGTACATAAATACTTTTCCACGTTATAAAGGCTCCTAGCTTTAAAAATGTAATTGTATTTAATTAATATAATTGCTAAAGTAATACATATTTGGTAGTTCTATTCTCCCCTTACACGATCCTCACATCAACATCAACTATACAAAAACTTAGTGTTGTATCGCGCTGGTCAGATATACAACAACCACTTCTTAAGCCTTTACTAGCCTGCATGCACACTCCCATACTTACACACTCTCACCTTCACACTATCAAACAACACAGCCAAATCAGTTATTACTTTGTTAAATGTATTTCATATTTTTTATTGTTATTTTTCGTAAATGTTTGAACGTTTTTATATATTTATATATTCAATCAATGACTACATATTTATTTTATTTATTTATTGTTATTTAATTAATTAATTGATAATTGTATACTTTATGTCAGATGAATTGCGAAATAAATACTATTGCGTTTTAGCTTATACATCTAATCTAGCTCACAATTGTTTTATGATTTAACGTCTTCTTTTTATCGAGTTTAAAACCTAAAGTTAAAAATTTAACTTGGTTGAGACGGCTGTAGACTTGCGATTATTAACGCGTGTAAAATAAGTATTAAATTCACGCTTCAAGTTCTAAATCAAAGAATACGTAATTAACTAACAAAAATTTGATATGAACCCTGTTAAAAAAAAATACGTTTATTTTGGAACATAAGTTCATTAAGGTATCACTTATTCCACGTCATTAAATTCGAGCCTGTTGGCATCCCTACTCATCGGCAAAGAAGACAGAAGTTGTAGGCCGATAGAAGAAAGCCGGCGTAAAAAACTCTCGGTACTCTTTTAAAAAAGCAAATCATCAAAAATTCTACAATATTTAAAACAAATATAGAAAATTAATTAGAAGTGTTATGTATGTATTAAACAAAACTTCATAGTTTTACGTGTGTACGATACGTCCAAATGCTCTATCGTTATCAAACTATTCCGCGTTTACCGTGATAAGCAATATAAGTTATTTAGAGTAAGATTAAAAATCGAGACCAGCCGTATGTTAGAAAAAATAAAAAATTAAAGTGTAAAATATTGATGTCTTATGTCCCGCGTCTTATATTACCACCTGAGTAAATATTTCTGAAACTATACGTACTTATAACAATATATATAAACGAAATTTATAAAAAAATTAAATTGTTAAAATTAATGATAAAATTAAATTGTTAAGATTTATAACTAAACGATTTTAATTGACTTAAAAGTTTCGATCTGTTAATATTAATATAGATTAGGTGACGCACGCAAGTGACATTAAAAAAGTAAATATATCTTACCAGTGCAACATGAGCGCTATCCCAACGATGAGAATTCTCCCAGAGTTGATCCAAAAAATTCACTTCAGGAATAACTATATCGGGTATAGATGATTTAACTACAACTTCTTTCCTTACAGCACTTCCTGATAATTTCCTAATAGATTTTAATTCTTTTAGTTCACGTAAAAACAATTTACGCGCCATTTTTTAACTATTCGCGCGCGCTATTCGCAACTGACAACTAGCGACTGAGCGGCGTGTGTGTTTTACGCACACAAAACGCGCTAATTTAATCCGTAAAGTGATGAGGTAAGTACTAATTACGTATCTATAAAAAAATCATTCCTTACTTCTCTTGATAGTATCATAGATAACATTTAATCAATATGGATTAAAATCTTGAAAAATAGTTTGTGCCTGTAGATGAACTTTTGCTTTCAAAACATAGGTGGCCTAGATGTAGTAAACTCCGCTCAATGAAACATAAAAATAAAACGATACGTCAGTCGTCTAGATCACGACCTTGGAAAGGTCAATGACATCAAGTTTATTTCTGGTGACTTTGTTTATTTAAAAATATCGTTTTATAGCAGTTAAAGATTGTTAGTCTAAAGTTCAAATTCTTTTGTTTTTTATTTTATATATACTCTTTCGTCGTGGTCAGTCAAACGGCGGACTATCTATGTCCCCCGTTTCTGTTCAGCGCCCTCTCATCACATGTATAGTTTTGAGGACGATGAGTCTTTCAGTCAGTTTCACTATTTGGTTATTTTGGTTTTGATACCAATTCCTTTTTTCTTCCATGCTTAAACGTGTTATGTATTTATTTATTTATTCAATTACAGACATGGCTAAACTCATATTAAAAATAGACTATAATATATAAGTATACAATATTAATTTAAAATAACATAAAACACAGTATATTCTAACCTCTAATAACCTCCAAGTATACCCTTAAATCAGAGTATACTATCGCCATACGCTCACCAAATAGGTCGCTCTCCGGTGAAGAGTCGAGAAACCCATTAAGCATCGAGAGTAATCGAGGAATGGGAGCTTGTTGACGTTGGACAGTGCGAGCCGAACGCACAGCAAAGAGGTTATGTTTCCGGCAGCGGTAATAATTGTCCGGAACGTACAGTCTGATGATTTCCCCCATCAACTATGCGCTTTCCGTTTCGTTTTTAAAAACGTTTAGACCAAACCTTACCACAGCCAAATCCCTACGAAGCTCTAATGAATTGTACCCCAATAACCCCATCAGGAACTTAGTACGGTAGAGGTAAGAAAAAAAATTGTACCTTCGTTTGTACACTTTCAATCATATCCCCAAAATACCTTTCATAAGGGATCCATATGACGCAGCTGGTTCAAGAATTGGCCTTACTAAAGATGAATATAGTACCCTAGTGACAGTGTCCGACAGACCAACTGAATTTCTCAGGACAAACCCTAATCTTCTAAATGCAGCATCCGTAATCATCCGAATATGCTCCGTAAATGAAAGGTCAGGAACAAACAAAACACCCAAATCGCGGACTCTGTCTACGCGCCTAATAACTTTAGATCCTATGCTATAGTCGCAGAGTATTTTATTCAGAGAGGCACTAAAGGTCATCATACACAGACAGTCATTGTCAGTCTTAATCTTTTTAAAAACCTTAACGTCGTCGGCAAATAATAGAATTTTGGAATATTTAATAGAGCTCGGAAGGTCGTTAATCATTATCAAAAATAGCAGCGGTCCCAGGTTTGAACCCTGGCTGATACCATATGGCATCTTTATGCCGATTCGCCTTTTTATCTCGGGGACAGCGCTGCCGTCGATTCGGGATTCGAGTTATATAAATCGGTCAACGATACTGATGACAGGAACCCATCGGCTACGCGCAGCGAGTCGAGGCAATGTTTGGAAATGGTTTGGAAAATATTGGAGTATTCAGTGCCCAACCTAATGTATGAACGATTTCTGATGTACAAATTTTGTATTAAAGCTACTATATTTTCAGGAACACCGTACTATATGTGCGATTTCAACGTCTTTGGGTTGTGAGTATAATTATTATTGTATGACGGTAATTGTAATACATTCTGTAAGACACACAAAATGTATTCTGACGAATGAATTATGCACTAGCGAATGCACTAATAATGCCGACTAAACATGAATACGGCATTTAATGTCTTAGAAACTTGACTAGAAACTTGTTGGACACTTATTTTCACTATAACTTTAACTTAAATTATTATTAATTCACGTTCACAAAGATAATAAAGGGATCATAAATTGCATCTTCTACCGCATTTACCATGGAGAGTGTTCAGAGGAGTTTTTCGGATTAATACCTGCAGCTGAATTTCATCATCGGACGTCGAGGCAGTTTACGAAATTCCACCCGTATCACCTCGACGTCCACCGTTCCACAACTGCGCGTTTTTCTAGGCAGTATTTGCCGCGCACCACCACTTTGTGGAACCTGCTGCCCACTGAAGTATTTCCGAACCAATTCGACTAAGGGTCCTTCCAGAAAACAGCGTACCAATTCTTAAAAGGCAACGCACTCGCGAGCCCTCTGGCATTGAGAGTGTCCATGGGCGGGCGTCACTTAACATCAGGTGAGCCTCCTGCCCGTTTGCCCCCTGTTCTATAAAAAAAAATTGATTTTTTTTGTGGCATCTTATAAAAAAGTCTTTCTTGCGATATTAAAAAGTAACCAATTTTGCAGAAGGTAGGAAATACTGCGAAAATTTTGGGTTGGTTATCTTTTGTAATTCAAAAGAAGGTTTTGATTGCCTGGAAGAGATCGCTCGAAAGCAATAAGGCCGCCCGTTATGTTAATGCATGGATGTGTTCATAAATAAATTATTACCACACCATATTGGTTTTGAAACTCTGTCATTAACTTTTATGATTATTTCTTAAAATAAGAAACTAAACTAAACCTATCTTTATGGTTAATGCTTTCTACTTTAGGTCAATTTTGGTAAACGATCAATAACATTGTGCTTAAAATAATTTCCGTAGAATCCTCATCCTCGTGTTATTTTTAAATAAAAATGTTTTGCGAATTACAGTTACAGTACATCACACAAGGAAGTCAAAAATGAGAACATTAACATAGTGTTTTACGACCGTCTTCCTCGGCGATTAAAGGTTCAAAGTTCAAAAAAAAAACTTCAAAAAGGTATGATTATCAATTGTATGGATTTTTAAGAAGCGGTACGTTTAGCGGTTCCGTTTTGTACCAAGTACGAGAGAAGAACGTAGAAGTATATTAGTTTTTTATATAATAGGACACGCATGACTGACTTGACACGTAATCATTTCAAAGGTACAAAACAGACTTCATTATCGACTGTCGTTAAAATATTTAAGGTGTGCCTGCATAATTGAAAACAAAATTATAAAAATATAATACTAAATAAAATACATCATAAGATATATTACAGTGAATCATAAATTTTCACTGTAATATATCACAATGACTGCTAATTAATATAATCTTAAAGTGGGTAGAAGTTTTGTTATCTTATCAACTACGAAGGTGGAATCGTCTTATCAAAGGGGCAATGTCTCACTTGGTATATCCGGGTCGGATTCGATAAAAAAACTCGCAAACACTTCTTTATATTATAGTTTATTGTTAGTTTTAATTCACTTCATCCACCCCTTTAAGACCTCGATGGCGGTAAGGCACTCGCGACCCATCCGGCATTGAGCATGTGATGGCGGCATCAGCCCGTTTGCCCCTTTTCTATAAAAAAACATAGTTTTTAAATATCGAATGCCCCTTATATTGCTTGAATTTAAATTGTATTTAACCCGTACGGGTTTAGGCATCCCCTCGCGAGGGAGGATGTAACAATTACCACGATGATTATCATAAGTAGTAATAAGGCCGTGGTACGTAAATGACAATTGGGTGAATGATAATTCGACTTCGATTTTCGTCAGGAACGCTAATATTTACGCGCTACAATATTTCTTCGTAATCACATCTTTTAATAATAATTACATTGAACCACAATTTGCGGTCCACACTTAGGTGAGCTGTCTTAATGCGTCTTCATATTTATGAATTACGTAAATTATTAAACTTAAACGTATTATAGAACTCGTTATACTGAACTGTTTCATATTTTCAATCTTAATAGAAACTATGCTTCAAATATACTTACAGGTATTTTAAATCTATATAAGGAGTACTCGTGAGTAGTTGGTATTTCCGGGTACTGCCTCAAAGGCAGAACCCGGAAATATTTTGTCCCGCCCAAGGGACAAACCTAAAAATCATGGCTGACCAAAACTAAAAAAAAAAAAAAAAAAAAAGTTTGTCCTCTATTCCCACTAAACAGGGCGTGCGGAGCCGAAAGCACTCACAGCCGAACTGATATCTCTAACCGTTTAAAAGTTAGCTTTCGCAAAACCGTAGCTCATTAACTTATCACCACCTTATCAGCTCCTATTTCCTGCACGAAATTCCCAGTCATTATCTAATGAATGCCTCAGTACTAATGCATCGCGTTATCTACTTTCCTACATTCACTAACCCAACCTATGGCTTTAAATGAAAAATAATAAATATATATTTAAAGTAACCTAACGTCAAACAAATTATAATAAATATACCTAACCTTTAACACCACTACCTATAAATTAAATATAATTAGATGTAAGGGTTACATGGTAAAATAAAACATTTTTATTCCAGGTATTATTTTTTATTTATATGTTCATTATATTTCTATACAAATTTACTAGCACCATATCATTATTCACTGAGTCACATGTGAAATTTCTAAGGAAGTCTTCTAATCTCATCCCCCTGAACTTGTAATATAAATATACCAAACAGTACTCTCCACACACCGCTGATAGATAATCTTGAACCGTAACGCTATTGTACCTCCACATGCAAGAATTCCTCCTTAAAAACCCTTCTATTGCCTCAATAGGTTTACGTCCAAATGAATCAAAATATTCACCAACTCTTTCGACGCTTATATGTACAGCCACCCAATGAGACCCCGGCTGTGAATCAGGGTCAAGATTGCATATTATAAATGCTGGCACCTGCGCATAAATTGGCAATCGATTTGAAGGATATACGTTGCTTTGGAGGCTGGGATGTATCATACGAAGACTCATTTGCACTTCTAGTGTGTTCATACTTTAATACGCGTTTACTCCGCTACTCTTTTGCTCTTTAACTGACTACATTTCTAACTATCAATTCATATTTGTACCAATGAATTCATTTAAACCCACATAATATGATCTCAACAGAAGTAATGAGTCTTTTTATTAAACAAGTAATGAGGTAAATAAAAACCATGTCATATTCGTTTAGGTTATATTTTATTATTCTTAATATCATAATTACATAAGTGATTGCTTAACTACTATAATCCACACATACATTTCTGTTCTTATCTATTTCTATAATATTTGAAAACTCTGCGTAAACTACACAGTTAATAGTTTCAGTCAATGCGCTCTCGAATCTTACTTCCATTCTTACACTACCATGGCGAACAAGATTCCAATGCACATTAGAGTTAGCCGACAAGTCAGGTGTTAAATCAAAAGCTAGTAAACAGTATCCATTTGAATATTGCTCCCTCGATATTCCATTACCTTCGTTAAGAAAATGTATACCGGTGCCTGAGTACAGGGTGTGGTATGCGCTCGTAAATACATCGTTTGGAAATGATGGTTGTAACGATTTTGAAGGTATCTGTTGACCATCTATATATAGGCTAAATGAGCAAATACCAAAATTTTCAAAGTTGAAAGGATTTTTAACATAACTACCGTTGAATGCTGTATTATTCACAAAACATATTCTATAAAATACTTCAAAAAGTAATGCAGCTAAATAAAAACCGTGTCATATTCGCATATATATATTTTATTGTTCCTAACAATTACATGACGTGATTGCTTAACTACTACACATTTCTGTTCTTATCTATTTCAAAAATGTTTTAAAGAATGCATTGTCCATTAAGATTGCAAAGGGTTTTAGAGTGCCCTTTGTATTTATTATCCACATTTTACTGATAGCTATGGATACTTGTTCAAACATGCACTCTATTTGAATATCGTAACTAGTTAATGATGTCCGTTTCCAATCTATATAACCCGATACTTGTAGAAAGATTTAGTATTGTGCTCTTAGTTCGACAAAAGTGAAGTGGTTGTGAGTTTGAAGTAATATACAACAATGGAGGTAAGTTATTTATATTTTTTAAATTTCGTATCAGTAAATTTATAATATTAATAATTCCGTTTTTGATTGATTTGTTTATGTTATATTTCAGTCTTCATACAACCTGAAAGATGTGGAAAAATGTTTCAGACCATACAACTATTATGATTTATCTGATGAAAAAGAGGTTTTAAACTTAACAGAAAATAAAAATAAGAAGACCAATCGTTTAGATGACTTTTTTCTTCAAGAACCTGACCGTAAAAAGAAAAAAGCTAAACTTTCTTCAAGTGTTGGCCGTGCAGGCAAGGAAGGAAGCATTTCATATATATCGACAGATAAAGATGATGGAAGGGACGCTGATATACTTGTAAAAATCGAATTATATAGTATTAATAAGTTGAGAGAAATCCCAGTCTCACAACATTGGAAAAATGCGGATATTCGTGTTAAATATTACATGAAAAGCGATTCCAACATTGATCATCAGATTAAGGATATTGTATACAACATAACAAAGGAGATATATGAGGAAGATAGTGTAAAACGTTACAGTTTTAAAAATTAGCTTAATTCAGTTTCTACATGCTTCGGATTCTAATACCATATTATGTTTATATAGTTAAGTAATGTTTCCACTTGTATAAATATTATGTTGCATTGTACAAAGTCAATCATTGTGCTTTTTGTTGAAGACCTTTGCGCATTAAGGTAAAAAGTGTGTGACAAAAAATAGTTGTGAAACGAATACATATATACAATGTCTCAAGACTGTGTTAGTGTTTTTTTTGATGAAATGGATCAATTTGAAAGCTTATCCAATGATACAAATGAACTTTTTAATGTTTGTGATGAAATAGAAAGAAATGATTTAAATCACCCATTTTATGATCAAAGAATGATGGCGCTATGTGATGAATTCGATGGGAAACTGTGAGTATATTTAATAATAATATTTTTTATATTTTTTGATTTCTCTATTCGCATTTCTAACAGTTAAATAATATAACATTTTATTCGATAGGGTTGATCAAATGGGTCGTGGAACTAAAAGGAAAGCAGATGTTAATATTAACTCTGCTGACATCAAAAGAATAAAATCTGGATCTAACATGGATCTTTCACGGTCTTCACAAGAGGAATCAACATCGAATAAAGGTAATAATTTTAACACGAAATTTTGTTGTATTTGTAATACAAATGTTTCCAAAAAATATTTCGCTAATCATCTAAGGAGCAATGCACATAAAAATAACGTAAATAAAATACAACATTCAATAAAACCCAATGTTAAGATAATTGAGACTGCGTTCGGTATTAGAATAATAACCTATAGAGTAACTTCAGAAAATCAAAATGATTTACAGTTTGAGACACCAGATTTATTTCTTGCGTCAGTCAAAGATACAATATTTACATTAATAAATAAATCTATAGAAGATCACACAATTTTAAAAATAAATTTCATTTTATATGGTGACTTTGTTCAGGAGACAAAAAACTTAAACAAAAGCTTTGATTTCCAATCAATGAATTTTATTGTTTGTATTGCTGATGATTTAAATATATTTTATACAACTCTCACAAAATCTCTAATAAACTATATAAATTCATTCGAGAAAAAGGTGGATTTTACATTTGGATTTGAATTTAAATCAATTTAACCCTTTAAGAGGAAAATCCTTTATTGAGTTACCACATGATATAAAAACAAAAAAAGCTGTGATAAATGTTAAAAACACTGATGACGCCTGTTTTAAGTGGGCACTGTTATCTGCTTTATTTCCAATTCATAAAAATACGGATAGAGTATCATCTTACACCAAATACAGTCATAAATTAAAGTTCGGTAATATTAAATTTCCTGTTAAATTAAACGATATACACAAAATTGAAAGTCTTAATAATATTAGCATCAATGTTTTTGGTTTAGAATATAATGAACATAAAAAAAAACATTGTATTGTTGGGCCATTGTATTTTACAAAAAATAAAATGCAGACTCATATAAATTTACTATATTTGACACATGGTAAAATCGGTCATTATTGTTATATTAAAAATATGTCACGATTAATAAGTAGTCAAGTTTCGAAATCCAAGGAAGCTATATATCTATGTGACTTTTGTTTACAATATTTTTTAACATCTGAACGTTTAAATAACCATCAAATAAATGATTGCAGACATATTTTGTACACAAATACCCAGCGTAGATAAACATAAAAAAAATTGGTGGGGTGATATTGTTTCTGAATGTAAATTAAGTTTTGATAAATTTCAACGTAAATTGATGTTACCTTTTGTTATATATGCGGATTTTGAGGCTTTTTTAAGTCCCTTAGCATCATGTTCAAACGACCCTTCAAAATCACATACAATAAATGTACAAAAGCATAATGTGTATAGTTTTGGATACTACATTAAATGCTCATACGATGATAAATTGTCTAAATATGTAACATATACTGGTGAAAATTGTGCTTTAAAATTTATGGAATCACTGAAAGATAATTTGATAAAAATCGTTAAAAAAATTAGTTTCCAAAAAGAGCCTAATAAAATATCACCAATACAGCAAGATATAGTTAGCAAAGCTAAAAATTGTTATATTTGTGATAAAATTTTGTGTGGGGATTCAATGATTTACCACGATTGGTTTACTGGGGAATTTGTTGGGGTCATACCTAAACTTTGTTCTGAAAAATTTAGAGTACCTTACACTGTACCAGTTTTCTTACACAATTTAAGCCATTATGATGCACATTTTATCGTACATGCCTTAAGCTTTGATGAAGGTCGGGTGGAAGTTTTCCCGCAAAATAAAGAAATATACATATCATTTTCAAAGGTACTTAATATCAATAATAGTAATGTAACTTTACGTTTTGTGGATTCCTTAAAATTTTTACCCAGTAGCTTAGATACTTTAGCAAAAAATTTAAACGAGAATAATTTTAAGGAATTATCAAAATGCTTTCCCAATTCAGAAGACTTTAAACGGCTGACTAAAAAAGGTGTATTTCCATATGAATTCATTAAAGATTTTGATACATTAAATTACAATCAACTTCCTGATCTTCCCCACTTTTACAGTACTCTTACAGATTCCATTATTTCTAATGAAGATTACAACCATGCCAAAGATGTTTGGAATAGTTTCAATTGTAAAAATATGTTGGATTATTCAAATCTTTATTTAAAAACTGATGTTTTATTGTTAGCAGATATTTTTGAAAATTTTAGGTATGTTTGCATTCAAACGTACGATTTAGATCCGGCTCATTACTATACAGCACCTGGATTAAGTTGGGATGCTATGTTAAAACACACTAAAACAGAAATTGAATTACTTTCTGATATAGATATGATTGCTTTCATTAAATCAGGAATTCGTGGTGGTGTTTCGCAATGTAGCACTCGCTATGCAAAAGCAAATAATGTTTACATGTCTGACTATAATGCAAAAGATAAAGAGTCATTCTTAATGTATTTCGATGCCAATAATCTATATGGTTGGGCTATGTCGCAATATCTACCTACAGCTGGTTTTGAGTGGGTTAGTGCTGATACAGATTTTAATGTTAGTTGTTCCTCAGATATAGGTTTTATCTTAGAAGTAGATCTGGAGTATCCGGTGGATTTACATGATAAACATTCAGATTTACCTCTTTGTCCAGAAAATATACCAGTTGGGGACGCTAAGGAAATAAGATTGATTCCAAACTTAAAAAATAAATATAAATATATTATTCATTACAGAAATTTAATTCAATGTTTGAAAATGGGTTTAAAATTATTAAAAGTTCATAGAATATTAAAATTTAAACAGAGTCCATGGTTAAAGAAATATATAGACCTTAATACACAATTAAGAACCCGAGCTAATTCTGATTTTGAGAAAGATTTCTATAAACTCATGAACAACGCTGTATTTGGTAAGACTATGGAAAATATTGAGAAACGAGTAAACGTTAAACTATTAACCCACTGGGAAAATAGGGGCAAAGTATTGGGAGCCGGAGATCTAATTGCTCAACCACATTTTCACAGTGTTTCAATATTTTCTGATAGTCTTGTTGCAATTCAATTAAACAAAATGAAGTTAATTTGTAATAAACCTATTTATCTCGGATTTTGTATATTAGATATATCTAAAACGCTAATGTATGATTTCCACTATAATTACATGCAAGAGAAATTTACTTCCAATTTGAAACTACTGTACACAGATACCGACAGTCTCATTTATCAAATATTTACTAGTAACTTTTATAATGATATAAAACCCGATATTAACAAATATTTTGATACATCTGACTATGATGAAAATAATATTTTTGATTTCCCAAAATTAAACAAAAAAAAGTTAGGGTACTTTAAAGACGAGAATATCGGAAGAATTTTTACAGAGTTCGTAGGGTTAAGATCTAAAATGTATGCATTACAAGTTGATGACAAGGTGGTGACGAAAGCGAAGGGTGTAAATAAATGTATTACAAAAAAATTAACATTAAATAATTATAAGTCGTGTTTGTTTAATAACAACGTACAGCATTGTAAAATGTATCGATTTAGATCATTAAAACATACAATTTTTACCCAGGAAATAAATAAGCTATGTTTATCTTTTAATGACACTAAGCGGTACATTTTACCAAACAAAATCGATACGTTACCTATAGGTCATTACAAAATCATTAGTATGTAATTAAGTTAATCATTATTGTATATATGAGGCATTGTAATTTTTTATGTAAAATAAATTTGTGTGTTTACATGTATACATATATATAAGAATACATTAATATTGTGATATTACACTTAAATTTTTCTGTATATTCCATATAAATAAATTGTTTTTAAAATATCAACTTAGTTTTATTCCTTTCCCTGCTGAAGACAGAAGTCAAAAAAATGATTCATTTTATTCATCCTTTTGCTGCCATCGTAGCAGGACCAAGTGGGTGTGGAAAATCTAACTTTGTTGCAAATTTCATTAAACATAAAAATAGTATATGTAATGAGATTTTTTTGGAAATTACATGGTGTTATGATGAAATGCAACCGCTTTATAATATACCCGGAGTAAATTACCACCAAGGACTACCGGAATTGCATATGTTTGATGGTAAAAATCCACATTTGATTATAATAGATGACTTAATGAGGGAATCTGATGGGCGAGTTGTTGATATATTTACAAAAGGCAGTCATCATAGAAATTTGAGTGTTTTTTACATAACCCAAAACTTATTTCATCAAGGAAGAGGACAGCGTGATATTTCACTTAATTCAAGTTATATTATTTATTTTAAAAATCCCCGTGACAAAACACAAATACGATTTCTAGCTAGACAAGTTTCCCCGGAAGACACGAAGTTTATCGAAGATTCATATACCGATGCTACTAAAGAAGCTCATGGTTATTTAATGATTGATTTGAAACAAAACACTGATGATGCTCGCCGCATAAAATCTAAAATATTTGAATCCCGTAATTTTTGTACAATATATGTTCCTATGAAAAGGTATAAATATCTTTGTAATCAGCCACTCTAAGTCAGTAATGAACCATGTATCAACGAATAACAACGCATAAGGAATTGTTATCAGCTTTACATAAATTAAAACCCAAACATCGTAGAATATTATTGAAGTCTTGTAATAATCAAGAAATTAACTGTATTTGTGAATGTATTCACAATGTTTTACAAGGAAAAGTACCTTTAAAAGAGAATACAAAAACCAAATTAAAAAAAATTAAAAATATCTTACGTAATCTGATCAGTAAAGGTAAAAGTTTTGAATACAGGAAAAATATATTAATACAAAAAGGAGGGTCCTTTCTTCCAATAATTTTGGGTACAATTCTAAGCACCCTTGTAAGTTGTTTTAATAAATCACAATGAACACAAAAAAAATGCTTCTTGTTGAGCAAGACTTTATTGATAAACTGAAACATCAGAATGAAAATAAAGCAACACCACAAAGTAGATTGGATTTAGAAATGGAAAAAATTATATCAAGTAAATTGGATGATCGCGAAAAATGGGAACTTTATCTACAAATTTTACAAAGATACTTACATTACTCCATGGAAGAACGCCAACCTCAAGAAATAACAATAACTGAAAAGGTTTTAAATGATAATACCAACGAACCCCGTAACATCAATAATATAACTACTAGTAAAAATGAAAAAATGCTAAATGTTAAACAACCCCCAACGGATGAAGACATCGCATATGGGTTACCACCAAAAGAAATATTAAAATTAATTCCTAAAACTTATATGAGGAGGGGTGAATTGTTGATGGATACAATATTAAATAAAAAAGATCAATTGCAATGGAATAAAAATGGAACAGTTATCATTAGTGGACAAGAGATACCAGGGAGTAATATTATAGATTTAGTGAATGACATCTTAAGACCCTCGAAGAGATCCGATCCAATCGGTTGGGAAATATTTGCCAAGTTTTTAAATGATATAAATACCCCGCTAACATACATTGGTAATCCAAAAAGAATCAAATATATATCTAATCTTAATAGTAAAGATAAAACATTGATTCAAGAACCACAAACTGAGGTTTCTTCAACTCCAACTCAATCTAAATACATCACTAAATTGAGAAACAAAAGTGATTGGGAGAAATGGACCCCGTATTAGAGTTACATCGCATCTATTATGATATTTCACATCCAGCCGGTTACAGCAGTGTCAATAAGTTAACAAAGGCAATGAATGGAAAAATCTCAAAAAGTGATGTTTTGAAATGGTTGCAGTCTCAAGAAACATATACATTACATAAACCGGTTATAAAAAAATTCCCGCGTAATAAATATATTTTATCAAATATTAATGAATTATGGCAAGCTGATTTAAGTGATTTAAGAACTTACATGCAATATAATGATGGATATAAATATATTTTGTGTGTTATTGACGCCTTTAGTAAGTATGCTTATGTTAGAGCAATGAAAAAGAAGGATTCAAACACAATAAAAACGTGTTTTACTAGCATCTTTGATGAAGCTAAAACTGTTCCTAGACATATTCAATCAGATAAGGGCACGGAATTTGTATCTAAGGATGTCCAAACTTATTTAAAAAGTAAAAATATAAATTATTACACTACAAATAATCCAGATATAAAAGCAAGTATAGTAGAACGATTTCAGAGAACATTGAAAATGAAAATGTGGCGTTATTTTACACATAAGAATACTTATCGCTATACAGATATTTTACAAGATTTGGTTAGTTCTTATAATCACAGTGTACACTCTAGTATCAAGATGAGACCATGTGATGTTAAAATGGAAAACATAATGGAAGTTTGGCGAAATTTATATTATGATGAAAAGACTTATATTTCAAGTTTAAACAAAGTACCTAAGTTTAACGTTGGTGACTATGTAAGAATTACAAAATACAAACATGTATTTCAAAAAGGTTATGAAAGTAATTGGAGTAATGAAATTTTTATCATTACTTCGATTATAGATCGTTCCCCGTGGGTTGTATACACTTTAAACGATTTAGACAATGAATCAATAACAGGAACTTTTTATGAGAAAGAACTACAAAAAATAACTTTTTCCCCCACTTCCGAATTTAAAATTGATAAAATCATCAGATCACGTAAAAGCGGTATTAGAAAGGAAGTATTAGTTAAATGGAAAGGATATCCTAACAAGTTTAATTCTTGGGTCTTACTATCGAATATTAAAAATCTGCAATGAAGGAAAGTTTTTATTTAACTTTACTCAGCAATAGTTCTACACAATATTTTCCGGCAAATATGACATCAAATTTTTCTACAAAACTACCTAAAGCCATTACATTAGAAGGAGAATGGATGGTAGGTATAGTTGAGTTTCAATATCCTTCTACTATGTTTTCCGTGCAAGAACATGAAAATATTATGTACATAAGTAAAAAAACTACCATCAATAACGAAGAGACCACACTGATGTATAAGAACCATATACCAGCCACCAACTATGATAATATACAAAATATTCTTCTAGCTTTAAATTCGAAAGAGAAAGTTAGTTTTCGCCAGGACACCGTGACAAAGTTTGTCTCTGCTGCAGTAAAGGATCCATCAATAATTTCATTATCTCTATCACCTAATTTGAGCTTTCAACTTGGATTTGAGCCAGATACCAATTTAGTAAATCATAATATCGGTAAACGCCCTGCTAATCTACATTTGGGGTTACCATCACAATTATTTGTGTATTGTGATATTATAGAACCACAAATTGTTGGTGATGTAATGACACCCCTATTGAGAATTATACCCTTAGATCCTGCTAAATACATATATGGTTCAAATAAAATGCATATATTTTCACCACCACATTATTTGCCGGTAATGAGAAGAGAATTTGATGTTATTGAGATAGATATAAGAACAACCACGGGAAATGCGGTACCATTTCAATACGGAACATCGTGTGTGAAACTTCATTTTAAAAAAATATAAACTATATTTCCTTTTTAAAATGTATACACCTCAAGATACATTTATATGTCCTTATGAACATTATTATTCGAAACAAGCTGGGTCTGGTATAAATGTAATCTACAAAGGAGCCTTACATCAACGTGGTCATGGTATCGGCAGTTTTCTTGGGGGGTTATTTCGAAGTGTGCTACCTTTACTCACTAGTGGTGCTAAGGTAATTGGAAAAGAAGCACTTAACGGCGGAATTGGGCTTTTGTCAGATGTTGTGGCTAGTCGTCCTATCAAAGAATCTATTAAAAATCGATTGAAAGAGGCTAGTTCTAACCTTAAACGGAAAGTTGATACCAAAATTGATAATCTTATGACTGGATCGGGTGTTAATAAAAGACGAAAATATTGTAATGAGCTCATTCGAGTTTCACCCCTCAACGTGAAAGGCGCTCTGAAGAAAACAAGGAACAAAAATATTAATAATTCCAAGGATATATTTTCAAACTAATCATAATGTCATTTATTCATAATCATTCATGTGAGTGCGTTAAATCTGAATTGGATCTGTTTGCTCTTCCTTCCACACAAACAAGTATCGAATATGGACACTGGATACACTATAAACCAATTTCTTCATTAAGTGATGATGGACCCGTCGAATTTCAAGTACCTGGTACTGGAGATGACTACATAGACCTTTCGCATACACTACTCCATCTCAAGGCTCAAATTAAAAATCAAGACGGTTCTGTAGTTAATGCAGCTAATGTAGTGGCACCAGTCAATAATTGGTTACATTCTTTATTTAACCAATTGGATGTTTACCTAAACCAAAAACTTGTGTCACCCCCAAATAATACTTATGCATATCGTGCTTTCATAGAAACTCTATTAAATTATTCATCATCCGCCAAAATATCACATTTGACATGTGGTTTATGGTACGAGGATACAGCTGGAAAAATGAATGAAACTAATGAGGCAAACAAGGGCTTTTACAGAAGACAACAACTTTCAAAGGATGGTAAGGATGTTGAAATGATTGGACATTTACATGGGGATATATTTAATCAAGATAAATTCCTCATTAACGGGGTCGAATTATCTATAAAATTAGTGAGATCGAGAGAAACATTTAACCTCATGTCACAGAATGCAGATAATAAGTACAAAGTCTGTATCACAGATGCAACTTTAATAATACGCAGAGCAAAAATTAATCCATTAATACTAATAGCCCATCAAAAGGTTCTTGCCACTACTACAGCTAAATATCCTATAACAAGAGGTGAAGTGAAAGTCCTGACCATACCGTCTGGTGTGCAGGGTAAAACACTGGATAATATATTTTTAGGACAGGTTCCTAAGAGATGTATTATAGGTTTTGTGAATAATACAGCATTCAACGGTAGTTATGTTAAAAATCCTTTCAACTTTGAAAATTTTGGTATTTGCTCATTTAGCCTATATATAGATGGTCAACAGATACCTTCAAAATCGTTACAACCATCATTTCCAAACGATGTATTTACGAGCGCATACCACACCCTGTACTCAGGCACCGGTATACATTTTCTTAACGAAGGTAATGGAATATCGAGGGAGCAATATTCAAATGGATACTGTTTACTAGCTTTTGATTTAACACCTGACTTGTCGGCTAACTCTAATGTGCATTGGAATCTTGTTCGCCATGGTAGTGTAAGAATGGAAGTAAGATTCGAGAGCGCATTGACTGAAACTATTAACTGTGTAGTTTACGCAGAGTTTTCAAATATTATAGAAATAGATAAGAACAGAAATGTATGTGTGGATTATAGTAGTTAAGCAATCACTTATGTAATTATGATATTAAGAATAATAAAATATAACCTAAACGAATATGACATGGTTTTTATTTACCTCATTACTTGTTTAATAAAAAGACTCATTACTTCTGTTGAGATCATATTATGTGGGTTTAAATGAATTCATTGGTACAAATATGAATTGATAGTTAGAAATGTAGTCAGTTAAAGAGCAAAAGAGTAGCGGAGTAAACGCGTATTAAAGTATGAACACACTAGAAGTGCAAATGAGTCTTCGTATGATACATCCCAGCCTCCAAAGCAACGTATATCCTTCAAATCGATTGCCAATTTATGCGCAGGTGCCAGCATTTATAATATGCAATCTTGACCCTGATTCACAGCCGGGGTCTCATTGGGTGGCTGTACATATAAGCGTCGAAAGAGTTGGTGAATATTTTGATTCATTTGGACGTAAACCTATTGAGGCAATAGAAGGGTTTTTAAGGAGGAATTCTTGCATGTGGAGGTACAATAGCGTTACGGTTCAAGATTATCTATCAGCGGTGTGTGGAGAGTACTGTTTGGTATATTTATATTACAAGTTCAGGGGGATGAGATTAGAAGACTTCCTTAGAAATTTCACATGTGACTCAGTGAATAATGATATGGTGCTAGTAAATTTGTATAGAAATATAATGAACATATAAATAAAAAATAATACCTGGAATAAAAATGTTTTATTTTACCATGTAACCCTTACATCTAATTATATTTAATTTATAGGTAGTGGTGTTAAAGGTTAGGTATATTTATTATAATTTGTTTAGAATCGTACGTTAGGTTACTTTAAATATATATTTATTATTTTTCATTTAAAGCCATAGGTTGGGTTAGTGAATGTAGGAAAGTAGATAACGCGATGCATTAGTACTGAGGCATTCATTAGATAATGACTGGGAATTTCGTGCAGGAAATAGGAGCTGATAAGGTGGTGATAAGTTAATGAGCTACGGTTTTGCGAAAGCTAACTTTTAAACGGTTAGAGATATCAGTTCGGCTGTGAGTGCTTTCGGCTCCGCACGCCCTGTTTAGTGGGAATAGAGTACAAACTTTTTTTTTTTTTTTTAGTTTTGGTCAGCCATGATTTTTAGGTTTGTCCCTTGGGCGGGACAAAATATTTCCGGGTTCTGCCTTTGAGGCAGTACCCGGAAATACCAACTACTCTCGTGTCATGTTATCTCTGAATGCGCCTTTTCGAAGGAGATAAGCAAATATATTTCATACCGAATAGATATAAAATATATACAAAAAAATGTACACCCACACCTCAACAAAAAAATTAACAAATTTTTTGGTTAGTAAATAATCTTCTTCGTAAGGCGTAAGTCTAATTTGTTTTTTTTAAATTTTAAAGTCAGTACGTAGTTGGTACCAAGATTCTGTCATTAAAAAAAATTGTGCATTCTATTTTTGAATGTTTGACTATTACTTTAAAATAATATCAATCACTTTCCGTATTTTTTTACGATGGAGTGGATATTTAAAGAAAACCAAATAGCTGTGATTGCGTTGCACCATTGTGGGCACTCGCTGAGTATCATTTTCAAGTTGCTCAATTTGAATATAACGCTTACAACAACAACAAAATATCTTTATTCATCTAGGTAAACAAGTACACTTCTGAACGTCAATAAAATTAAATTAATTGTAAATTTACATTTACTACCAGTTCGCAAAAGAAGAACAGGCAAGAAACTTTCCGCCACTCTTTCAATCGCCAAGTTTTTAATACAAATTGTTTGAACTGGAACAAATCAATTCCAAGGATTATCATTTAAGTATTCGTCACATTAATAAAAAGCTTTATTAATTTATTTATTTTAACGAGGGCTTAGAATTGATTTAATGATAATTCTCTAATTCCGCTTGGGAGTTTGTTGGAAAAACGAATACAATTTCCATATAAGGAGTAGTTTATCTTCTGGAGCCTGGTTGGTCGCACACTCAAATTAGTTCTATTACGCGTATTATATTGGTGAAAGTCACCATTTGTTTTAAAATCGTTCGTAAAATTTTTTCGTACATACATACAACAAGGCTTTAAGAATATATTGACCGGATAATGTCATAATATTTAGTTCCTTCAATTTATTCCGTACCGACTTCCTCGGGGAAACAACAAATACCCCGAACAGCCCGCTTCTGCAGCACAAATATGGATTGAACCTCTGCAGCAGTACCCCACCCCACAGTAGAATTCCGTACGACATAACACTGTGAAAGTAGCTATGGTACACCATTTTAGCCGTATCCTTTTCAGTAAACTGTCGGATTTTCTTTACTTAGGTTTGTGTATTAGTCTGAACACATCTTTAAAAAAGTAGTCGGCAATCGCATGCTGCGATAGACGACTGGACGCGGCAGCCTGTATTAAAAATAAGGGACGTCATTTCGAATAATTTTATATCTACTTTTTTCCTTAATTAATGTACTATAAATTAATCAGTAGGTACTTTTGTTCTTATCATTATTACCATTTATTACAGAACTTTGAACCCGACTACGAATTGTATAAAAAGCTGTTGATTATCTATACAGTGTTAATTTTTTAAAATAAATCTATTGATAGTCGTATTCCATATTCGATAATATGCTTCCTCTTCATGGAGCATAATCTTCATTAAGGTCGCGCTAAAACGTATCAAAATTGTCTATTTATCGTTTGATTTAAATAATTTCCTTATATTTATCGTTGATTTTGTTTTCGTTTTTTCCTGGTGGGGAGAAGGTCGCATTTATATCGAATTATTTTCGATATTATAACGTACCAAATATTACTAGGGATTTAACTTTTTACTGCTGATACCAGCGAAGAGCTAGTGAGCTACCTTACCATATTGCGTTACGAGAAATTCGTATCCGGATTCCGATAATCGTATCCGATTTCCGAATTTAGACTTTTTGCACCTTATAATTCGTATAATAAGTTTGCGACAGTTACCGCTAGATGTCGTTATCGAGGATTTTTGTTTCAGTCTACGCAATTAATTAAAGGTCGACAGCAGCAGTCATTAGTTTCACAGTTTGTATGTGATATTTAACCAATTCGACTTAGAATCCTTTAAGAAAAGAAGAGCATATTCTTCAAATGCTAGAAACGCACTTGCGATGCACTTGCGACGCACCTTCTGGCAATGTGAGTGACCATTGGTGGCGGTATCACTTACATTCAGGTGAGCCTCCTTTTTTTATATAAAAAAACGTATAATATAAGTTAGTTATGTATATTATTAAATCTGTAAATTTTGTAGACTGATACAAAGATCTATTTATTTATATAAATAAATAAATCAGATTACTAAATGTTTCATGATCACTTTTAAATCTAATAGGCAAGTAGGTGATCAGCCTCCAGTGCCTGACACACGTCGTCGACTTTTTGGGTCTAAGACATGTCGGATTACTCACGATGTTTCCTTCACCGTTCGAGAAAATGTTAAATGCGCACATAGAAAGAAAGTCCATTGGTGCACAGCCCGGGATCGAACCTACGACCTCAAGTATGAGAGTCGCACGCTGAAGCCACTAGGCCAACACTTCGCACTATAAGGAATGGAATTGGATAGGCCATACACTCCGAAGAGATTCCAATCATATGATTGGGATATCCCAAAGCTGACGCTCGATTCACGCGTCCCAAGCAAACTTGGCGTCGTACAGTTTCAGAGAGGCCGGTAAGACTTGGAGCGAGGTGAAAAGAGTGGAATTTTGCTCTTGTGTCTAGTGAGATTAATTACTGTAACATACATTTAGTTATTGTCGACAACAATGTTTAAATCGTCGAATAGGAAAAAATAGCTTCCATGTGATACATAAATATGTGTTCTTATTTTTTTTGACCCATTTTTGGGTAGACGATATTTCAGATAAACTCAAATTCCTATTATATATAAACAGTACAGAGTTACAGAGACTTACGAAAAATTACATAGATATTTCTTATTGGTCAATCTAGCGAAAGGTTTTAATATATTTATTTATACTAGTATTTGTCTCGGCACAGTCGGGCAAGTTTTTGTGTGTAAACCTGCATGTTCTTCTGATATTTACACGTGCAGGCTCTGGACCAGATTTTCTTAAGAAATCAGTGCTAATGGGCTGATAAGGGAATGCTATACCATGTTACATATAGCCGACTGCAGGCAATGTTGGCCAATTGTCATTGGCATCTTCAGGCTTTAGTGCGTAAGTATAGTACTATGTACTCTCGAAGAGGGCTTTCATAACCAATCAAGTAAAATAAACAAAGTAAATGATATGAGCAGCAATCAGCGAGCTCCTTTTATTAGACGTGCTCTAATTGGCTAGTGCTGTCTTTATCTGGCATTTGATCACCCGAACTAATGTAGCCCATTTTTTGACAGCAAATGCAAGTCATATGCATTTTTTCTTCACAGACGCATCGGCAGACTTTCCTCTAGCATTAAGCTGGACTGTACAACATATCTTTATTTAATTTACTAGTGTTAATCGAGTTATTTAAATTAATTAAGATTTCTTGGTATACATTCTATAGTTTGGAATAAGGACGTAAGAGAAAAAAACAAATGAATAGTCAAGAATATATTTCCTTTATAAAAATAAATACATACAAATTCTTAATTAAAGCACCAATATTTCGTTAATCTTAGACTAGGGATTATTTTATAAGTGTTATTCTTGTTACAATTTTGTCTATGACATATGTAAATTCTGTAAAAATATACAGTACTCTGCATATATAAAATTGAATCTTTCCGATTTTGGAACTTATAATCCGATTTTCGATAACAAAAACGATCATATAAGAAGTCTTCCCTCCAACTTTGATTTTGTTCCCTTTGGAGTACTCTTGGAGCTTGGGGTTCAAGGGATATTTAAAGATTTAATTTGGCGCCTTGTAATACCGGTTACCCCAAAGCTGTTGCTTCCTCCACTTAATAAGTATCGGAATACAACGAGAAAATGCCAGCATAAACCACTGCCGCAGGGACCAAATTTATTTTATCACCTTTTGACGTGACAAAGTATCATAAATCGATGAACACCAAGTGCGCGAACGAAAAAATATGACATATTGTCATGTTCCACATAAGCCGATAGTGCAAGCGAGAGTACGTGCGTTCACAAGATCGTGTAAGAGAGACAAAACAGTTAACGTACAGATTGTGTGCTGTCTCTTTTACTCTGACGCATCGGCCGATGGAGTGGAAGGGAGAGAAATGCGTCATAAGCCAAACTCTTAGGTCGACCGTGCCTATCTATCGCTAGTACGACGCTCTGGTTTGTGCAAGCGGAACGTGACTACAAAGCTCGGCTCAGGCGGGACGTGCCAATGAGTTATGTTTTCCGACTGGTGTTCATCGATTTATAAGACGTTATCTCGTTAAAAAACAAGTTTAAAAAAAACTGACAAATTGTTAATAAATCAATAAAAACTCATATTATAGTCCGGTCAATTTAGACCAAAAAATCAGAGTGAAGTTACATAAAGTCCCAACAAGCTGAATTTCTGTGAAATTGTTCAAAATATAATTATAAACAATGTCTAGAAGTTCCCCATCATTCCCCTGTAAGGAAATTTTTTTATTCAAGGTCAAAGGTCAAAAAAATGAGTTTTTCGCGATTTTCAGCAAAACGGTAAGTTTTATCATAAAAGTACCTCAGACAAAAATTGTAGATCATAAAATTATCTATAAAAAATGTAACAATATTTTTTTTTTACGAGCCACCGTTTCTGAGATATAACGATTCAAAAAGTTATAAAAGTTGTTATCGTCATAATATGCACACGTTTACTTTACAAGAGGTAAAATTTGAAAAAAATTTTTCCTTACAGGGAACTTCTAGACAATGTTTATAATTATGTTTTGAACAATTTCACAGAAATTCAGCTTGTTGGGACTTTATGTAACTTCGAATGTCTAAATTGACCGGACTATTAATAGTTAAAATACTTTAAATTCGTATCAGAGACCAATCTCACACAAAACAGATATCATAATTATATCACCTATGCAGTGTATTATATATTAAATAGTGTATTAACATGATTTATTAATCGAAATACCTTAATAAAATGTGAATAACAAATGAATTAAACATGTATTATAATATACTATATAAATATTTAAACACCTCTTAACCATATTACCGATTTAATCGTGATTATATATTTTTTAATCGTAAATATATTGTGTTATGTAGCATTTATTCCTTACTAGCGTTACCTAGAGGAGATCGAAAAACGATACGTATTATAAATATAACATAATCCTTGGTTAGTTAATTATAGCAAAGTGTATCAAATCATTTAAAATATCCCACATTTTTATTATAATTAATAAGCTCATTTAATTTTTTTTAATATTTAATGACTATAAAAATACTAGTCTTTATTATCCATCTGAAAGACCTCATACCAATTGGGATACTTCAAGAGTCAGATCTTAAAAGACCGGCAACGCGATGGCATGGAGAGTGTCTATGGGTGTGTCACTTAACATCAGATGAGCAAGAACCTGTTTGCCCTTGATATATATAATTGCTTTAAACAGTTGAAGATAGTATTATTCCTACCGGGAATCGATTCCAGTTCGGAATAAAACCTGATGATGACTTCCAGCCATCAACTTGACGCAAATGGAATGAGTTAACACAGCTCTTATGATGATGATGATGAAGACGCAGGAGGGATAAACCCAAACCCTTCAGAACACTCTCCATAGTACTTTGTTAAAAACTTTTATTAACAATACTTTTCCTTGATAACGCGTCTTAAAACCTTACCAGCGGGGTTTTTAGGTATTTCAGTCACAAATTGAACATCCTTAATTCTTTTAAACGCCACTACTTGCTTGTTCACGTATTCTAATAATTCCTTCGGGTCGATGGTCTGTTTGGCTTGTGGCACTACGAAGGCTTTAGGCACCTCGCCGCTTAACGGGTCCTTAATACCCACGATGGCGCAGTCGAGGACTTTAGGGTGAGTTCGGAGAATGGTCTCCAACTCCGCTGGCGGTACTTGGAATCCTTTCACCTGCAATATTAATGATTTATCATATGTATATAATTTGAATTTATAATTCTTTTGGCGCGTTAGAAAATTGATGAAAGTAAATTTTTACGATGCACGCTGTCACAAAAAAATGACACCCTGAAGTTAGCTATAGTTGACATTTTAGTTTTTTCTATTGTTAGTGTCGTTTATTCTACAAATATAAGGCGAAAGATAAAATTTTTGAAAAGATTTTTATCTTGTTACTCCAAAGAAGTATAAAAAGTATAATTTTTTTATAGAACCGGCTCTCATGACAATAAAAAAGTAACGTATAACGAGAAACCTAGAAGATGATATTTGAAACGTAAATATTCGATTTGATTTGGTTTGTCATAACATGATAGAATTCGATCGAATAGTGACGAACCGAATCGGAAATCCAGTCGGATTCGGGACATTCCCGACAATTCGACATATTTCAAAATTAGAATCTATAAAACCAATTAAACGTCTATATATTTTTTAAATCGAACTCTGATTCTTTTTTACAATAGATTCGACCTTATATAGTCGACCATAGAGTTATGTGAATTAATACACAAAAACAAAGTCTTCCATTATGTGACTAAGTGTTATTGGACACTTTATGTTAAATATCCTTTTAGTGCATTAGGTGAGGTTTGTGCAGAGACAATTCATTAAAAAAAATAAGCAAAATAATTTAACGGCAAAGATTATAGAAAAAGAAAGCAATGTTCGATATTTAAATAAATGTTACCTTAATAAGTTCTTTTAGCCGGTCAGTGATATACAAATACTTATTCTCGTCGTATTTGCCGATATCACCGGTTTTGAACCAGCCATCTGATGTGAACACTTCCTTATTGGCTTCTTCGTTCTCATAGTACCCGCTCATGAGCACCGGTCCACGGACCAAAATTTCACCTTCCTAGAGATAATATTTACTATGAAATGACTACAGACTATCAAATAGTCGTTAATTTGTAAGTCTATTTATTTTGGTAAAACGGTCACGGTTTTGAACTAATTTTTTTTTTATAGAACAGGGGGCAAACGGGCAGGAGGCTCACCTGATGTTAAGTGATAATTTTACTTTGATGTTATTAAAAGATGACCATGACAGCTGACATTAACACCGTGACTTCAACATTAATATTAAAGACTACTATTACTAAAGACTATCGCATAGTCGTTAATTTGAAGATCAATTTGTTCTGTTTTTTTTTTTGATGAGATTAATTTTAAATGAATATTGAGAGATGCAAAGGATTGCAACATTAGGGTTGACAGGTGTAACAGTTATATTATTGCTAGTTGGCCTCTGTTTTTTTAAATATTACAAAAAATTAAAGTTATTTATTTGCTTTTTACGATAATCTATGGTTGAATTAATTTCAAATAATTTAATAAATATAGCATATGTTACAGATATATAAGCATAACATTTTTTAGTTCTCACCTGTCCTGGCCCAAGCGCCTCCTGGGTTTCGAGATCAGAAATTTTAATCTGGCAACTCCCAACTACATGTCCAACAGCGGCATAATTCGTGTCATCATTGCGTCCAATTGCTATGCCACCATTGGTCTCAGTCAGACCGTAGCCTTGACGGAATCTGATATTCCTCTGTTGAAGAAATTCCCTAAATTTAGCGAATACGGTGTAATATACGGAATATGTCGAAATTCAACTGTTTAGGGGAATTTAGCAATTTATAGTAACTTTTAAGGCTCGGCTGACTGACCAATAAGAGAGACTGGGAAAGGATTGGAATGTTAAGTATTTACCCAGATATACTTGACACACCTTTAGGGCAACCCAAACATCACAGAAAAGATGCCTTCAACTTGCACGGACCCTTATCTCAGAGGCTAGTGGAGGCCATAGCCTTTTGTTCTGTTACAGGTCAAACAGAAATGGTTTTACAGCTGTTAAACTTAGACAGACTTTGACGTTTCAGATGACAGGCCCAAGATGGTTAAGATTTGTATGTTTAAAGCTTTGTAAACGATTATTTAATTAATTACAAAGAATTAGCTGGGTCAATCTTAGAAGGTAGGTAGCAGACTTTTCTAGAAGTTTTTAGGATTACCGTCATTCATGATGTTATAAAACTTCGCTTTAGACCAATATAGATTTTCTATTGGCTCATATCTTAATATATATAAATCTTATGTATTTTTAATAAATAACCTCCGAGACGGCTGTACCGATTAAGATGATATTTTTGTGGGTGTTCAATGGTTTATATTTACAAATAGATGAGTTCTATGTATTAGCTAGAAAGGCTTACGTTTTTCTTTAGCAGAGATTCAACGTCGCTTTTGGCTAAAGAGGCCGCTCCACACACTATACCTTTGAGCGATTGGAGATGCGCGGATGTAACAGCCGGATGTTTTGCTAGAAATATTACTGAAACACATTTAATTTTTAAACAATAAATGTAAAAAACTACTCCAATTATCTTAATTGAACATAAGTATGCGAATTTATTAACTAATTCAACTATATATATATAAATAAACAAAAAGCTTAACAAAGTAAGATTTTGTTGTTTGTAACATAATATAATATCTATGATAATATCTTTTACTCTGATAATTCAACTGTGTGTATATTTTGACATTTGACTTGAGGGATTGCGCGGTGTATTTTGTTGTCCCTTGCGTGATTGGCGCACAAAAAATTCGAGAGAAAGAGAGAAATTACTTAAATCGTGTATCGATCTATCAAAATGGATACATAGACTAATCAACTCTACCGGATATTTTTTCCATTCTCCCAATATTAAGAAATTATGACGAAAAATGTAAATAAAAAATGTACTTTTTTGGAGTTTGGGAACCAGATCGCTCCAACAGGTTATCATATCAATATCATAACCTGTTGGAGAACCTATAATAACAATACAATTAATAAAACTAACTGCTATATAAATACAATAATATAATATATAAATACTTTACATACTAAATACACAAATATTAAACATGCACAATAACACATAACATAAGCAAACATTTATATAGCCGCATCGTCGAGTCCCCGAGCATTATCGGATCGTCCTCGTGTCGTGTCGCACCGAGTGAGCGCGCACGAAGTCCCGCTACTTGCAGAACAAAGGAAGCCTAGAACGATCGCCGGCGCAGTGACGCGCGCGCCCGCTGTCCTTAGTCCATCTCGCACGCTCACGGCAGGCACACGCTTGCTTTACTGCGTTAATCTTTCTGCTTACGTTTTTATTAATTATCTTTTCTGTTATATTTATTTTGCTTATGCTTGATGTAAATTATATTAGTTTAGTTTGAAGAATAAACAGTGGTAGAAGTGTCAGGACTGTTTGTGTTCCCTAAATACACACGAACACCTACACCTCCTACATATCCTAGTACGAAGGGCTGTTCTCCGTCTTATAAACTAAATATCCGTTACATTATGTATAATAAAGTTTATGTTTTTGTTATTATAAACATAAAGTACCAATATGAACATAGTATGATTAACTTACTCATAGGTGGAACAGCGTACATATGTTGAGTCCTATGTCGGACCAGTGTCTCCAGAAACACTTCAGGCTTGAACTGACTTATTGTTACCAGTTTGACACCCACACACATCAAGTTCAACATAAGCACGTTGAAGCCAAATATGTGGAAAAATGGCAACACTCCCGGCATCACTGACTGATAATTCGCTGAAATTAATAAAGTTTAGTGAAATTCTATTCTGAAACCCGCTTAATAAACTTTTGATACTAAATAGTTTTTTTTTTACTTCGAGCTACACATAAACATTTAAACGAAAACACTTAGGCAATATACAAAGCCAAAACAGATTACATTGATAAACAAAATACATACATAAATGTGTTTACATTAATAGATAAAAAAAGAAATCTTAAATTGAACAATTAAACTAAATTGTCACCACTACTAATTAATGTCAAGATTTTCCCGCTTCTTAGGTTATTTCCTCTCATCCGCTTTAGTAAAGTGGAAAATGTAATATTCATATATTAACTGTGACTCGAAACATTGGCTATTTACGCAGATAGTTCGTGCCTACGAAAAGACGCACATGGAATAATTGCAATTGTAAGGATTCTTAATGATACTTTCATGCATTGCCGTCTTGTGTCTAATCACACTTTCTAAACCCAAAATAGTCCGATGTATAAAAATTACGATGCGCGCGCACACGAACACCTAAATTCGACATCGTAAAGTTAGGTCTGGGTGGCATGGAAATCGATAACTATGTTTAGTAACAGTAAAATTAAAGTGTGAATAAATAAATATTATTTTGGTGTTTTTAAATCAATATCATATAGTGATAGTATTTACTAATAATTTATTTTTTAAATAAAATCTTTGGATTAATTTTAATATTTATCGTTAAGTATAACTTCTAACGCGTGTACATAAGTACACCGACTCTTTTTTTATATTAGACAGTAGATACATCTAATTAATTTAACTAAATGAAGTTTTAAAAAATTACATTTTATTGAATTAACTATTTGACATTTCGATAAAAAAATTGACTTTTGTAGAATGGCTTATTCTGTCATAGTTTGAAGGCGCAACTGTCGAATTTTGGTTGAGCCGAGCGGTCATGGTACGAATTTTTATATTTAATTAACGAAATCTGAATACCGCTAAAGTCACGTGGCAACATTAACTGTCTCGTTTTTTACGATGTATTGGTACTAGCTTGTCAATAGGCTCGCAATAAGAGGTCATTTGGCCCGGTTTATAAATATAAATATAAGAATCATTTATTTCAGACCAATTAATAAGTCCATATGTTGTTAGTATAGTAAAACTTATAACTATGTCAGTAAAATTATTAAAAATATTTAACTTTGTATTTTGACAGATGAATGCTAATTTGACTTTGCTTGGGTCTTCTAGATCTTTCATCCTGGGTATTACTTTGTTTGCAAAAAGTGTTATGAATCCAAAATGTATTACTATTTCAGATATAAACCAACTGTTATATTTTCATCGTCCATCCATGTAAAAAAACGTTTCGCGCGTTTACGATAACTTTTTTTATGAGCGCGTTTATTGACCTCTAGTAATTTTCATAAAATATTTGTGAACGACCTCTTTGATTATTACACATACTTTATCCACAGACTAAATTGAAATAATCTTTAATCTTTATTCAAACTTTATTCTGTTGGTTTTAACTAACCTAGTAGGTTTTTTATTAGATGTGACAAAATCTAGTAACTAGCGATTTTTAAATGGAGATACATATATTTATCGTATCTACAAGATAGCCCAGAATAGTACCGGGGACTCCAGAGTTGTTGCTGGTACGCTGTATTGCGAATTAATGGCTTAAGCGAGGGAATCCCGCCAGAATGCTACCAGGGAACAAGCATGTTAAATTTAATTTAGTTTTTTATTTATCCACTTTTTGTTATAGGTACTTCATCTTATCATACAAGGCAAAGTGGCAGATAGAAGGACACCTGGCCTTGGTTGAAAAACCTAAGACAATGGTTTGGTCAAAACACCTAGTCACTGTTTAGAAGCGCGACATACAAAATTAATTTAGCCACGATCGCCAAACTTCGTAAGGATATGGCACTATAAGAAGAAATAAATAAGTACCTGTAGCCTCCTCCACACCACTAACATTCGGATCTAGAATAGCGCCGTTAAACGCCACCACGGATTTGTGGGTGCAAACAACGGCTTTCGGGAATCCAGTTGTACCGCTTGAGAAAGGCATTATGGCGACATCTTTTGCACTACGTTTCACGGCCTTTAAACAACCCACGTCGGCATTCAGGTCATTAGCGAACTCTGAGAATCTTATTGTTGTCTCTGGTAGCTCATCGTTGTCTATTAGTATTACAGGTAGTTTCTTCTGCATAGAGTTCAGGGCCTCTGCGATGTTCGGATACGATAGCTTTGATGATACTATCGCTTTGCATTTTATCATTTCCAGCTGGCGTTGTAAGTCTTCTGAAATTGTTAATTCATCATTAATTTTGTTGCATAGTATTGCATTGAATAACGAAAACCTTTCTTACGAATGATGTAATTCGATTGTTTCGAGTTCTTTTTTAAATTTTTTTTATAGAACAGAGGGCAAACGGGCAGGAGGCTCATCTAATGTTAAGTGATACCGCCGCCCATGGACACTCTCGATTCCAGAGGGCTCGCGAGTGCGATTACCTATTTATTTTTAATTAATAAAAAATATATAGCTTAATTTGACCAAAAAAAAAGACGTATGTTTATAAGTATTTTTTTAACCCTTGACAACATGAAACCCTTTCCACACTATTTTTGTATCATTCAAACTTCATTATATCTAAAATGCTGAGTTGAGTGACAAAATTTATTTAACTAGACTACGAATTCTAGAGAAATCTTCTCGAGCTTTATAATGCATAAGAAGAAAAACAACGATATGTCGAACTAGTAACCTATATACTAGACTGAATCAAAATAAAAAACAATTGTTTATATCTTAATATAATTTTTCGACGAATTACAATGAAAATAAAGAAAAACGTTTTTTTTCGATGCATTTTAAATGGGAAAGGTATTTTTATGCTAAGCTAATTATTTATTGTCTAACAAAGAAGCTTTTTAGATTTATTTACTCAAAAAAACAATTATGAATCAGTCTACTATATACATTACTTCGCCACGTCTGCCTTCGCGACTAACTCAGAAATTACGTCACGGTGTTTAGTAGTTTTGACCAATATCTAGTGATGCATGAATATATTTAGGTAATGTCAATGGTCACCGGTTTCTCGTGTGTAGATACCGATCGTGATCGTAGTAGTGGAAACTTTACTGAGTCCGACTATTATCTATAGTCTGTAGTAGTTTTGTTATAATAAAAGTTTTATTTTACATAGATTTATTAGTTATTACTTACTTCATTTCAGATTATTATATACATATTTATAATTTATTTATTTATTTATTTATTAACACTTCGTTGCTAGAAAGAAACACAAATAACACAATACATATAAATTACAAGGGATGCAACGGGCGGCCTTATCGCTAACAAGCGATCTCTTCCAGGCAACCCTAGTAAGAAAGAAAACAATAAATAAAAAATGATGAGTGCAAGAAGTGCATAACCAGAAGTTATATAAAAAACAAAATATATATATTAATCTGTAAAACCTTAATCTAGAGAAAAAAAAAACAATATTAATAACTAAATAAAACTAAAAAGCTAATCTTACAGATTCATGAACAGCAAATAGTGGATTACATAATATACAAAAAGAAGAGGAGATACAAGAATTACACAGGTCACGATTGATCAGGATATGATAAGGTTAGGAAATATTTATATAGAAGAGTTTTAAAAGACAATAGGGAGGAAGCCAGTCGTATAGACTCAGGCAGCTTATTCCACAGCCTAATGGCGGAAATCCTAAATGAATTGCCTATGAAGGATGAGCTGTGGGATGGAATTTCCAATAGACATCTATTGGAAGAGCGTAGCGTATAGCTAGAAGGACCTAGGAATTTGAAATGATTTTTGAGATAAGAAGGGGTTTTGGGATTGAAAAGACTTGAATATAGAAGTTGAAGAATATGAGCGTCACGTCTGAGTCGAATAGGTAGCCACCCCAGCTGCCTGCGGAACTTAGACACATGGTCATACTTCCTAAGACCAAATATAAAACGTATGCAGAAATTCTGCAGGCGTTCGATCTTGTTGAGTAGCTCTTCATTCATATCGGAGGTGCACGAGTCCGCATAGTCAAGAATAGGAAGCAGAAGAGATTGCGCTAACATAGTTTTAGTGCGTCATATATATACGGATTTCACTTTACAACGAATATTTATATGTAATAGATTTTAAATTCCAAGCAATGATGAAAGAATGATCATTTACTAAATTTCAAAATACTTTTGAAAATATTGATTTATAGATTGATTAAAAAATTCCTGATTACAAGAAGATGAAAATTGATTTATTGAAACTTGATTATTATAATTGTTTAAAAAAACAAAATATAAAAATGCCCATGAGTAAATTCTTTTTGTAGATAATATTGATACGTTCTATAGTACATCAATTTTTTTTCTTTAATCAAAGTTTCCACAGCGCATGCGACGACAGATCTTTCCTGGATATTTTTTTCACACCTTAGGTTATATTATTGCATTTTTATCAGGGAACCTGTTAGTCTGTACTCAGTAAAGATGCAGCTTTGTAATGGTGAATGATTTTATTAAATCGGTCCTTTCGTTTTTGAGTGAAAATCATTACAAACATACGTACAAAAACACAAATTTCCAGTTTAAGTTATTAGTATGTATGTATCAGTTTTCCGAGCTTTTTTAAATAAATAAATAAAAGTATAATTCTTATAAAACTACTAAAGCCATCATTGTCGCTTGTATACAACTAGATTCTGAGTAGATTTAGGGCCTGTTTCACAATGTCCGGATAAGTTCCAAATAAGCTACTTATTGGTAGGATAAACTAGTGTTTGTTGCGTTTCACAACTGTCAGATAACTGTGTGTGTCTTATTTGAAACGTTTATCTTTCAAATAATTTATGTGTTGCATAACTATTTGGTACTTTACCCATACATTGTGAAACAGGCCCTTAGCCACAAATTAAGACCCCAGACCCCAAATATATCAGAGCCAAGCACACTGTAGTTTATCTAACTCGGTGTACTTTAAACTATTATTATTGGATTTCCGTGAACATTACTTGTGCAATAAAATAACATATAAATTTAATTATGCCTAATTTTATGAATTCAAGCTGAGAATTTCGTAATAAATATACAATTTAGAATTTACTACCTGCTTTATTTCTTAACCTGCACGGTTTGTGCGTCAGCCATGCAAAAACGTTATTGGATTTATTTTATTCGATTGGAAATTGAAGCGAAGATGGAAAAGGATCGGATAAATTTAGTATATAAGTAGAAAACTAGCTAAAATTCTATATACATCAATATTTATATTCCTATATCTTAAACGAGCAATTCTTGTATATTTCTTCTTTCTTTGCGTCCTACCCTTGGGGGCCTATTTGCTTTTCGTTGGATGCTCCAGATTCCGTCGCTGCCTCTGTCACCGAAGTGGTTCTGCAGGGCATGGAACTCTTTATTCCATTTTCTGCGGTGCCGATCGGTGGCAAGTCTCAGCCCTGGTTTAAACGTTCTTGCAAGGCGGCCTCGCGTCGAAAGCGAGAATGCTTTAAGGCATGGGCGGAAGCGGCGAAATCTCGTGATGCTAATACCAGCGAACTCAAAAAAGCATATAACTCAGCCTCCAGGTCCTTCAAACGGGAAATCACTAAGGCAAAGTCAGAGCACATTGCCAGATTTGGCGAGAGATTGGCCCAACTCCCTTCGGGGACTCGAGCCTTCTGGTCTCTCGCCAAAGCTGTCCAAGGGAATTTTTGTCAGCCCTCCATACCACCATTGCACAGGGAGGATGACTCGCTGGCCCACACTGCGAAGGAGAAGGCCGACCTTTTAGGCTGTCTCTTCGCATCCAGCTCGACTTTGGATGACCGAGGGAGATCACCACCGATCATTTCAAGGTGTGATTCTTCGATGCCGGAAGTTACATTCCGGCAACGTGCTGTCCGCAAAGCATTATCTTCCTTGGACATACATAAGTCGAGCGGGCCGGATGGTATTCCTCCAATTGTGCTGCGTACTTGTGCTCCTGAGTTGGCTCCGGTCTTAACGCGCCTTTTCCGGTACCTGTACTCGCTTGGCACTGTCCCGGAGTGCTGGAAGATCGCTTCGATACATCCGATCCCTAAAAAAGGCGATCGCTCTGATCCGTCCAACTATCGCCCAATAGCGATAACCTCCTTGTTCTCCAAAATAATGGAATCCATTATTAATGGCCAGCTCTTGAGGTATCTGGAGGGCCACCAGCTGATAAGTGACTCTCAGTACGGCTTTCGTCGTGGTCGTTCGGCTGGTGACCTTCTTGTATACCTTACGCATAGATGGGCGGAGGCAATTGAGTCCAAGGGGGAGGCTCTAGCGGTTAGTTTGGACATAGCGAAAGCCTTCGATCGGGTGTGGCACAGAGCACTGCTCTCGAAGCTTCCAGCTTATGGGCTTCCCGAGAAATTATGCGATTGGATCTCCAGCTTTCTGGCCGATCGGAGCATCAAGGTCGTCATTGACGGAGCTTGTTCCGACCTTAAACCCGTGAACGCTGGGGTCCCACAAGGCTGTGTTTTATCCCCGACCCTGTTTCTTCTGCATATCAATGATATGTTGCAACTTAGCAACATTCATTGCTATGCGGATGACAGCACTGGGGATACTCTTTACATTGGCCGGGCAGGTATTTCTCGGGCAGATGTCGATGAGTACCGGAAACTCTACTACGTGGAGTCTCCGACTGGGGCAGACTAAATCTAGTCCAATTTAACCCCAAGAAGACACAAGTTTGCGCGTTTTCCGCTAAAAAAACACCCTTTGTCGCTACTCCTCTTTTCGAAAACACTCTTCTTAAAGCCGCAGCCAGCATTGGAATACTTGGCGTTGACATATCGAACGACGTTCAGTTTCGCGGTCACTTGGAGGGAAAGGCTAAATTAGCCTCCAAAAAGCTTGGTGTGCTCAACAAGGCGAGACGGTACTTCACTCCGGGCCACCGCTTGCAACTATATAAAGCGCAAATTCGGCCCCACATGGAGTACTGTTCTCACCTCTGGGCGGGGGCTCCCCAGTACCAACTCCTTCCACTTGACCGTGTTCAACGAAGAGCGGTTCGAATCGTCGACGACCAATCTCTCTCCGAGCGGCTTGATCCTTTGGCGTTGCGTAGAGATGTGGGGTCACTCTGCATCTTCTACCGCATTTACCATGGAGAGTGTTCAGAGGAGTTGTTCGGATTAATACCTGCAGCTGAGTTTCATCATCGGACGTCGAGGCAGAATACGAAATTCCATCCGTATCACCTCGACGTCCGCCGTTCCACAACTGCGCGATTTTCAAGGCAGTTTTTGCCGCGCACCACCACTTTGTGGAACCAGTTGCCCACTGAAGTATTTCCGAACCAATTCGACTTAGGGTCCTTCAAGAAAAGAGCGTACAAATTCTTAAAAGGCCGGCAACGCACTCGCGAGCCCTCTAGCATCGAGAGTGTCCATGGGCGGCGGTATCACTTAACATCAGGTGAGCCTCCTGCCCGTTTGCCCCCTATTATATAAAAAAATATAAAAAAAATATATATATATATAATTGAAATCTCGGAATCGATTCTCTAACGATTTTCATGAAATTTAGTATACGGGGGGTTTCGGGGGCGATAAATCGATCTAGCTAGGAAGCATTTCTAGAGAATGTCATTTTATTCTGTCGGTAAGATCGAAAAATATTATTCATATTTCATCATTTTATTAGTATGTAATTCATACTTTTTACAATTTATATAATAAAATTCCGACCAAAGCTGTCATCCAGGTACTAGATAAAAAACGTGCTGTTAGAACTTGATCTTTTATTAATATTAGTAACACTGACAGATGACATGGATGCCATTTGACATTTAACTGTCATTAACTACACAGCGTTATAGCGGGAGATGTTTTAGTCTATACCGGCACCAAAATATAAAAAAACAAACACAAACATTTATTTTTATTTTCTTGTGGTTAACTAGCGATCAGACCCGCCTTGGTACGGATATTTATTTGAGTAAATATGTGAAAAAATTGTCATTGTATCTCTTTTTTGCAGTCATGTCTACTATAAAACTGAACTGGACATATAAAACCAAAGAGCTCGCAAATGCATTGTTGGCCTTTCAGAAACCACCAACATTTACTGATAACGATTTAATTTTTTTTATGATTTGGCTTTCGTTTCATGCGCCGCTTATTTTTTAAGCTCAGTTCTGTTATAATCTTAAAAAATATAATAATCAGGCAGTTTCGCATTTCGTGGTGAAGACGAAAAAGTATCTTATTACCTATGTTTTTTCAAACCCATCAGTATTTGTAATAGTAATACTGATAACAAATGTCATTTTAATTATTTTTTAATGACCAGATATTATACGGCACATAATCTATGTTATAGTTTTATAATTTTCCACACTTCGAGTACAATAAAAAAAAGTCGGGTTTATACTCTGTCGATTATTATGTAATGTAACTCCGCGAAATTCGCTCCGCCTAACAGTCAAGGAACGTCGTGGGACATATTAGCCAAAAATTGAAATACTCAATGTTTCGTGCTTTGATGATTTGTTGTATAGTTAAGTTGATCGTTTTTCTATTATTTGATAACTTATGGACTACGATCTGGCTGCAGGATTACTTCTCTCATCGGTTATTTGCTAACAACCAACTTTTTATGTATATTTATAAGTAGGAGAATGTATATCTACCAAGTTGCCTACCAAAATTTGGCTACTAGTATTTTTAGTGAAATTATTTTGAATTGATTTTTGGGAAAACACTTCGTTCGCTTGTTATTTAAATAAAATATTGTTAAGATGACAATTTACATAAAGATTTCACGGGTGCCGTTGATCACATGGCCGCAGGTGTAAACAGGTATGATTTCGATAGATTTATACGTTTATATTGTACATTTATTAAATGTAAATCGAAGCGAAAAACCCTGCGGCCGGATCTCGTATATGACTATATGTACATATATCCTTTTTCATTGCTGACAATAATCTAAAATACAAATATTATCAATACAAAATATTTATTTGAATATGTTTCTTGGTTTGAGGGTGGAGTTTAATAGAAGGCACATTCAATGTTGGACAGTTATGAAACCACGAACATTTTGTGTTGGAATTTCTTTTTTTTCCCTTTCCTAGTATTTTATACTATAAAACCATGAAAATCTCAGAAGTTCTCAAGACAGCATTCGAAAAAACCTGACTGACAATTTTTATTGTTTTCGAAGAGTAGAAAATAATCAAATTAGAACATTTTATGTGCCTGATATTATTAAGTCATTAAAATTACATTTGTTATCAGTTACCTATTATTATTACAAATAGTAATTGGTTTAAAATAACATAGGTAAAGTCATACTTTTTCGTCATCACCACGATCTTATTACTTAGCCAATTTAAAAAAAATGGTTATCAGTAAATGGTGGTGGTTCCTTAAAAGCCAGCTACTCAAATATTTTTGGTTTTTCAATCTTTGGTTTTGTCAAAGCAATTTGATATAAAAAGAACTCGATATTACATAAAAAAAAATATAGGTTGCAAACGGCTGAAGGATCATCTGTTATGATGCCAACATGAACATCATCAGTAAACTTCAGAGGGTTCGCGAGTGCGTTGCCAGCCTTTAATAACGATACGCTGTATTCTTGAAACATATTAGTAAACAATGTTATAAACAAAAGGTTATTGATTGATATGAAGTCAACAGAACGTAAATAACATCGTATTATCTTATCTATAATGGCCATAGCTTAAGAGCGGGCACTAACCAAAACCAGTCATCGCAGATTTGATTTTATCTACGTATAAACTTGAATTATAAAAACAAATATGTATTAATCCTAACTATAATCGTTGACTCTTATTAAAATACAATACGGTATGATTTCCTTGATATAAAATACACGTCACTTGCAACTTCTACCTAATTTTGTTTTTATTAAATCATCGCATCGCGCGTAGTATAATATAAACATTAGTTTGACCGAGAGTTGTTACTAGCGATTTTATATAATGTATGTTTTACGAGTTATTTTTATAAAAGTAAGTGGCGTTTATTTCATTTTGTTACGCGAAACACAATCTTCCGTATCATCCGAACTTCACGCATACTCTTCTTTCACATTTCGAAATTTTTAATTTTATTTGTTTGATAGAAATTAAGAATACCAAATCGAAATATCTATGTAGCTAGGAAATGGGCGGAGCATATATAGCATATAACGAACTATCTAACTCGTGCCTTTGATACCTACAATAAAAGTAAGAGAAGGCAAAAAAGAGAGCAGATAGAAGGAATATTATATACATAATATAATAATTAATATATTTTATTGTATCTAAGAAATACTTTAATCGTTATAAGTAAAATGTTTTTGCGAGATGTTTTCACAGAAATAAAAACGCAATTAACTTACCAATTTACAATTATTACTTGAATTAACACGTAAAAACGTTTAATGCATTCAAAAGAAATTTTTACTTTTGATTAAGACTTAATGAATGAGTAAAACTTACTTACTAAAGACGGTTAAATGATAACTTGCTTAATTTTAATAAATGACAGCTTGTTATGAGGCAGTGACAAAACTTGTTTTTAAACTAACAAAAACTTTATTTAAAATTATGCTTACAAAACTAGAGTTAGAGTGAGAATATGGAATGGAAGTGTCTTTCAAAGGATCGGGGCTTGATACTTAAAGGTTTGGGTATTGTCGTTTAAGAGTAGGGATACATTTAGTGGAACAAACTAATTAATCTTAATTTATCGTAAACAGATGGTTAAAAGAAATTGTAACTTGATACTTAAAGGTTTGGGTATTGTCGTTTTAGAATAGGGACACATTGAATGGAACAACTAATAAATCTTAACTTATCGTAAACAGATGTTTAAAAGAAATAGTAACTTGTCGTTTAAGAATAGGGATACATTAAGTCGAACAAACTAATTAATCTTAACTTATATCGTAAACATATGTTTAAAAGAAATAGTAATAAGATAAATAGAAATATTAATAATATAGTGGGGACTACATAACACCTCCCCCCTTAAAATAAAGGTTGCGCCTGTTGGCGCGAACTTTTTGAGGAATTTTGTAGGGTGTTTTCTTCTTCGTCGTTCGAGCTGATGGAAGCCGTCGTCGTCGTATTGAATGCAGACATCGGGATTTCAATTTGTTGTCGTCTTCGGGATTGGTCGAAACAATTATTAAATATTTGAATGCATCCTTGTTTGTGAGAGTTTCTTCTTGGGTAAAACTTGTAAAGAGTATCCATAAGAAGGATTGAGCCAGGTGATAAACTCATTTGAGTGAAATTATATGGATGTTCTTGAAGGATATTTTTTCTTGATTTAGTATTTTAGAGTGATGTTTGATCTCGTCTTTAATAGTATTGAGAGAGTCTAAAGAAATCGTTGATTTGGATAGGTACGAGTTCTGGATTTTATAAATCTGGAGTCCCTTCGATGCAGGTATATTCCACGTCGACAGTAACAATGGGGTGACTTCTGTTCTTCGATTTCGAGTCTTCAGCGATGAGTGTAACCATTGGTGTATAAAATTTGCATTCAGGTTGTAGCAGAATTATTCCGTGTCCAAATATTTCGCCATGTGTGGTTTTTCTGTTGCATTCTATAGCATATGTAATTTTCTTCGAAAGTATGAAAATCCATTTGTTATTTTTCAATTAATGAAATGTGTTGAAGTACGCGGAGAATGTGGATACCGCGCAATTTTGAGGTATGTCTTTAGAATTCGTCAGCAAGATGGAGACTTCACAGATAGGTCGTGCGTTAGAGTTGTAGACTGTGACCTTACTGCATACGTGAAGGTTTGAAGAGAATTCTTTACACTTGTCCACGGAGTTCGTCGTCAGGTAGCGTTGACTGTTTTTGCTCATGGCAAGATACATGTGCTCAGGTAGGATTGTGGAATATAAGGAGTATTTATTGTAGGAATTGAAATTAAATGGTATAAGGTAAATATGTCATTTTTGACTAAAGGAAAATTTAATATATATATTTATAATTTTGTTCATGTAAATGTATGATGTAATTGTAGCAGAGTTTAGAATTTTATTGATGTTTTGAAAAATCACGGTTACTACTAGGTTACCTGATGTTCTAGCTGACTTGATGCTAATGATTTCTTGTAAAGACTTACTAAAGATAAGACCGAAGGATGAACTGTTCCCGATTTAATTAATATAATAAAATAAAATGCTTCCAACAATATCATCGATTTGTTTTTCTAAGAGAAATACATTCATTTTAGTATTCGGCATCTTTTACGTCTGGTGACACCACCTTAAATATGGAAATAACTACTTTGCAAAATCTGATATAGAAAATATTCAATAACAGGGCTACGACTTCTTTAGAATTAAAATTAGACCTATTTGTCTTATCCCTTTATAATTATATAAATTTTGTATAATATAATGTAAAATATTTTTTTTTTTATTATGGGACATATATGATAAAACTAAAATAAGGATTATTCATTAGTGTATAAAACGAATATATATAATTAGGATGAGTATATAAAAATGAGAAATGCCATAGCAATTGGTTAAAATTGGTTTGTAAAATATAATAAAAATAAATGTAATAATGGTAATTATTCTAAATAATTCATGATTCATGCAACGGTCTTAAACGATTTGCATGCACTATTTGGTTCCTTCCATTCTTTCTGATAATGTAGTTTTCATTGAATCCTATTCTGACAATAAGATACGGACCTTCCCATTTCGAATCTAAGTTATTAGGGTTAGGCACTTTGAGCATTACATAATCGCCAACGTTATATTTAGCGATGTTTCTAATATTTTTATCATAACGTTCTTTAGCTTTTTCCTTCATAGCCTGTAAGTTACGTAAAGCAACGTCACGAGAAACTTTGAGTCGTTCATTAAGGTCGTGTAAATAATCACAGGTTGTGTATTCGTTCAATTCTTTTAGAGAGTAAAGTGATCGAGGTTTATACCCAAAAAGTAATTCGTGAGGTGTGAAGCCTAATGATTGATTGACTGCTGTGTTATGACATATAACTGCGAAAGGAATTATTTGATCCCAATTGCAATTATTTCTCTTATGGTACAATCGTATATGATCTCTAAGAGTAGCATGGAAACGTTCTATAGAGCCATTACTTTGAGGGTGATAAGCTGTACTTAGTGTATGATTTGAACCTAACAATTTCATTAATTGTTTTATGATGCTATTAACGAATTCTGTTCCCTGATCTGAGTGGAATCGTTTGGGAACACCATAATGTTGACAGAAAATTAAAAGAGTCTTTGCTACGGTAATGGCTTGTTTATCTACAATAGGATAAGCTTGTACAAACCTTGTCAAATCGTCTTGTAAAGTTAAGATGTACTTATTATTATCACGAGTAACTTCCGAATAAGAAACTAGGTCAATAGAGACACGTTCAAAAGGTTCTGTGGACGATGAAGTTATTATCATTGGAGCTTTATAAGTTTTTCTTTGTATCTTACTCCGTTGGCAAATTTGACATTTGTCAATATAATTTTTAATAGTGTCGGTCATACCTTTCCAAAAATACTCTGATCTTATTTTTCGTGTGGTTTCGACTATACCACGGTGACCAGATAAAGGGTCATTATGAAAAGATTTTAAAATAGAAGGAATATCTTCGGGATTTGGAGTCTTCACTTTATTTTCACAGATAGTAATCTTACAATTATAAATATCTGCTAAATAAGATGTAATATGTAGTTGTTCATTGCCTTTTAATTTACAAGTTGTGTCATCTTTTAAGTCAGGTACGTAAAGTGATTTCAAATCGTTATTCTGTAAACAGCTAAGAAGTGACTTAAAATAACTTTCAGAATCCCAAGGGTCGAAATATAAGGGTCGAGAATAGTTAAAGTAGATGTTTTGTTTTTTGTTCGAAATCAATAAGTCAGTTTCGTACAGTGATTTAGACTTTTTTAAAAGTGGTTCCACTTGAGAACACATTGAAATAGCTTCGTTGAAAAGGTTGTTTTTATCGGAAATGTCACAAGAAATAGGAATAAATATGTCTTTATGTCGTTCGTCTAACAGCTTATCTGGTGAAATATGTAGATTTTGAGTGTCGAAACTATATATATATATCTGAAGTTTCTGTAAAGTGTTGATAGGTTAATTGTAAATAGTCGTCGTGAGAATCGATTTCGTTCTTATCAGTACTTTTGTCACAAGTTAAGTCGATAGTATTTGTGTTAAGAATTGGGGGCCTAGAGAGTGCGTCGGCATTGGTATTATTTTTACCAGCTTTGTAAATAACTTCGTATTCGTATTCTTCGAGCTTGAGACGCCAGCGAACGAGACGACTACCTGGGTCTTTTATAGAGAAAAGCCATGTTAATGGTTTATGATCGGTAACGATCTTGAATTTTCTACCAAATAAATAGGGACGAAAATGCTTAACAGCCCAAACTATGGCTAATAATTCGCGTTCAATTGTGGAATAATTTGATTCTGCTTTGTTAAGAGTACGTGATGCATACGCAATAGGTAAATCCTTACCTATTTGCCCTTGCGATAAAACAACGCCAATCGCATAAAGTGAGGCGTCTGTTGTTAAATTAAATTCTTTTGTAAAATCGGGATATTGTAATATAGGAGGATTGGTAAGGAGACGTTTGCATTCTTTAAAGGCTAATTGTTGAGTTTCACCCCAAACAAAAGGAACATCTTTCTTAAGGAGACTAGTTAAAGGTTTTGTTAAACTACTAAAATTAGAAATGAAACGGCGATAATAGCCGGTTAGGCCAAGGAAAGACTTGATGTCTTTGCATGATTTAGGAACTGGAAAATTATCGACTGCGTGAACTTTATCGGGATTAGGTTTTACACCTTCGCTAGAAATTATATGACCTAAATAGGCTACTTCTTTCCTAAGGAATTCGCACTTATCTGGTTGGACTTTTAAACCACTTTTCCTAAGTCGATTGAAGACCTCGGATAACTTTTGTTCGTGTTCTTGCAAACTAGAAGCAAAGACTATCAAGTCATCGAGGTAGATAAAGCAACGTTCACCCTTTAGTCCATAGAGTACGCTATCCATAGCACGTTGAAAAGTGGCTGGAGCATTCTTTAATCCAAATGGCATCCTTAAAAATTCATAATGTCCATACGGCGTATTAAAGGCAGTCTTAGGAATATCGTTTGACTCGAGTTCAACTTGGTGAAATCCAGAAGCGAGGTCTAAAGTAGTGAAATAAACAGAATGTCCTAACTTGTCCAGTATATCTGTTATGTTAGGTAAAGGATAACTATCACCTATGGTTATATCATTCAGTTTACGATAGTCGATTACGACACGCCATTTTTGTTTGCCAGAGGCGTCTACCTTTTTAGGGACTACCCAAATAGGACTACTCCATGGTGAAGTACTCGGACGTATTATATTTTCGTTTAACATTTTATCGACCTGGGCTTTCACCTCTTGTTGGTGTATATGTGGAAACCTATATGTTTTTGTACTAATTGGAATATTGGATGTCGTAGGAATTGTATGCTTAGTATGGTTTGTAAATGTCAGTTTGTCACCTTCTGTATAAAATATGTCAGCATATTCAATTATGAGTTTATGTAGGGAGTTCGATTCTTCTTTGTTTAAATGGTCGCCTCTAATGAGGGACCAAACCTTGCTCTGACGATCTGTTTGGGAAATAAGATTAAAATTATTTATCTCATTTTGAGTTTGCTTATTAGAATATTTGTCCAATTCGAAAACAGCAACAGAAATGGAAGGGGTACTAATTATCTTATCTTGTTGGTCTAAATTAATGCAAGTTATAAGAAAAGAGTTGTTTGTAACGGTCACTAATGAGCGTGGAATAATAATGCCATTATCTAATGATTGTTTTTCAACGATTGCTTCGCCCGATTTAATAGAATTTGTCATACACCTTATTACTGTTTCCGATCGTTTGTTAATACTTTGTTTTTCGAGAGATACAGTATTGTTCTGTGAGTTTAAATATTGAGGTTTTTCATGTAAATAAAATAAGTCATAACTTTTGACACCTATTTTTAAGATTTTCGATTGTACTTCAATTTTACAGTCGTATTCAGTCATAAAGTCATTACCTAAAATACCGTCAGCTTTTATGTTAAGGTTTGCGATATGAAATGTATGTCTAGGTAAATCGTCAAGGGAAATATTTGCTGTTCCTAAGGTCAGCATCTGAGATTGAGAACTGCAAATGCCTTGAATAGAGACTATATTCAATTCGTTAACGCAAGCGGAACCTATTTTATCTTTACGTATAACAGATATACCGGCACCGGTATCAATTAAAAGAGTCACAGGTTTATTATCTATGTGGAATGTAGCATGTAACAGATTTTCAGGAGGTACATCATTTAAAGCGGAAATAGGAAATGATTCAATATTCTTATTGTTCGATTTCGACTTACGTTTATTTTTCTTATAGTGGTATTTTGAATGCGATTTAGTAGTTTGAGATACAGCGGGCTTATAAGATTCAGTGATATTTTGAGATACAGTGGGGTTAGAAGATGTGATGAGATGCTTAGATTCAGAGGGTTTTGCAGATACATCGTTCTTATTAGATATAGTAGATTCAGTGGGATTCAAAGATACAGTGGGCTCATAAGAAATGGTAGAGTTTGTATTACAACCTAAGGTTTGGGACTGGCTACCCTGTTTGTAGGTCTGTATAAAGCTAGCTTCAAAGTCAGTCTGTGTGCCAGCTTCTTTGCATTGCCTCCGATAGGCTGGTTTATTATGCAAGGATGTAGGCACAGTGCTTTGTAACACTCGACTTGAATTTGGAATTTGTGGCGGCATTGAATAGTCTAATAAGCTGGGTTCGTTGAGTAAGAGCTGGAAGCGATTTCCAACGAGTCGCTCATTTCGTTGGTCGCTTCTTAGTTTAAATGGCGGATTGGTGCAGGGAGAGCGCGCTGTTTATTTTTTTCGTTATATGCCCTCTTGCGACATTCGTTTATTGAGTGCCCAATATTTTTGCAATACGCACATGTTTTTGGAGAAAATCTAGGGTTAGGAGGCTTAAATGGAATATTTGGGTTTCGAATACCTAGGTAATTATTTTGATATGCACTACTACTTATTGCTGGCCTAGGGGTTGGAACTGGCCTAAATAAAGATTGCCTAGCTTTGTTCATAGCCCTAATTTGATCTTCCTGCATTGCGAAACGACCTGCTTCTCTTAAAGTATTAAAACCTTTTGTTCTAAGCATTATACCCATGTCTGTAGAGAGACCGTTGAGGAATATGCTTAAGGCGGTTTCCTCGGTAGTCGCTACACGTCCGTCTAATGTCGAATCACTAATTTCTGAATGTAGTTTCTCTAAGATTTTGCAACGACAAAGATCTACTCTATGATAAAATTGCGTTAAGGACTCATCGGGTCTCTGAAAAATTGATTGAAGTTCTACATTCAAATGTTGTATTGTCTTAGTATTCGCGAATCTTTCAATAAGAAACCTCTTTAGTTCATCCCACGTTTCGTACGTTTTACACCGAACTTCTGAGGCCGCGATGCCTTTAATATTATTAAGAGCACAAGTTAACAAAGTCTCCCTTTCGGACGGAGATGACAATTTAAATACAGTATCACAGGACCGAATGTAGCCGTATATTTCGTCATGATTGTTTGTGTCGAATAAAGGAATTAGATTGATAAGTGTTGTAATATTTACTGGTGATGCCTTCATTATGTTTTCGTTCTTTAATGAAATGTTAATGATTAAAAATGTAGAATGCGTGTGTAGTTAGATATGAATAATGTAATTAAATTATATATAAAATATAGTAATATAGGATTGAATATATAAAACACAAAATATAGAAAAATAGGAAAAAGAATGAGCCACAAGTAAAATGCCACTTACCACAGTAACACGAACCACAAGAGCATAGTATCGGCGAAAACTATTAAAAGCCTAAGGCTACCGTACTAGGCGATGCTTGTCCTTTGTACGTTTTTTTTTCGTCTTGCTACACAAGTAGATCCTACCGACTGCGCCAAATTTGTTATGAGGCAGTGACAAAACTTGTTTTTAAACTAACAAAAACTTTATTTAAAATTATGCTTACAAAACTAGAGTTAGAGTGAGAATATGGAATGGAAGTGTCTTTCAAAGGATCGGGGCTTGATACTTAAAGGTTTGGGTATTGTCGTTTAAGAGTAGGGATACATTTAGTGGAACAAACTAATTAATCTTAATTTATCGTAAACAGATGGTTAAAAGAAATTGTAACTTGATACTTAAAGGTTTGGGTATTGTCGTTTTAGAATAGGGACACATTGAATGGAACAACTAATAAATCTTAACTTATCGTAAACAGATGTTTAAAAGAAATAGTAACTTGTCGTTTAAGAATAGGGATACATTAAGTCGAACAAACTAATTAATCTTAACTTATATCGTAAACATATGTTTAAAAGAAATAGTAATAAGTTAAATAGAAATATTAATAATATAGTGGGGACTACATAACAAGCTGCGCCATATAAAATAAACCAAACCCAACTTTTCTGTCTGGGCCTGAGATTTATGTATAAGTTCCGCGATATTTGTTTTATCAGGCAGTTTACGTCAGCTTTCTAACCTGACACACGCTGTCTTGTGTCTAAGGCATGCACAGAAAGTACGCTAGTAATGGCTGGTGTTTTAACCTATAACTTCAGAGATGAAGCTACAAGACAATACTGCTGCACTCGTTTAGTCCCCGCCTACTAACGGCTGGATATTTATTTCAGTTAATAAGTAAATGTTCAATGAATTAATTAATTAATTAATGTAATTAGAAATTTCTTGATTACACAGAAATGCAACACCTCTTACTGTTTACCCAGCATTCACTTGTCATACTTTCTATCCAAAGAACTATTAAATATATGTATATATGTATTATTAAATACATTTTTTGCGTATGTTTATATTTGTATATAATCAAAAACTTACGGGCACTGTACGCAGGATTCATCATACTGATTATACACCCAGCTTCCAATATTCCCAGTGAAATACAGGGATATTCTGGAACATTCGGTAGTATTATGGCGACTGTGTCGTCATTCCTCAACTTCAATTTCGTCCGGAGCGACGCAGCAAAGTTTATCGACATACGATGTGTTTGTGCGTATGTGTACCCGTGGCCTGTGGTTGCACACACCTGAAAATATTTTTTATGAAAAACAGGATATTTTCGAAGTAAAACTTCTTTAGAAAAATGGGTAAAAAAAAGAGGGTGATTTTTTACCGATGAAACGCAATAACAATAATATTAGCGTCACGAAGATGTGCAGTTTTTGTCGAAGAAAAGGGAGAGAGAGATTGAGACCGATTGAGAGAGTGAGAAAGGGCGAACGTAGCATGAAGCAAATAGCCATGGTGAAAGAGGTGAGAGAGAGAGAGCTGTAGTGAGTAAGAGAGAGACAGCTATAGTGAGTAAGATTGAGAGAGAGAGAGTAACGAAGATCGATAAAAAATATACGCTATTGGTTGATTTATTCGTTTGGTAGTTATATAATATATTAGAACTTTAGGTGGCAATTGCAGTGCAGTAAACGCAGATTTTTTATTTACTTATATTATCATTAGCACGTATACCGTGTGTAAACACTGTGAATATAGATATACAAATACATGGAGTGATTATATACTGGTACATGTCCATATATTGGGGCTTTTACCTTGATAATAATTAATTTACAAAGAAGTTTCACTTGTGACATGTGTACTTGGTACGCACGCACTTTGTTTTTTTTAATTATTCATTTCTTGAGATCGTTTTGTAGCCCATTAGTAGACTGTAAACAAGACAACCGAAGAAATTAATATTTTTAGTATTGTGCCGTGAACTTCGCGTGATTATACATTTTCTCAGTCAAGTACACAAACCTATTTATTATGTTTCAAAGGTCCAAAATACAAAAACTTTTCGTCATAAATTCTAAGGTTAATGGCCTATCTATTTTATATAACAAGGTTTTTCTCAACGTATCATTTTTATTTAATGATTCATTAGTGTATTTGTTAGTGCGTGAAAAAAACAGTATACCTATATACATTTATGTGACTATTTGCTTGTTAAGGATCTGAAAAACCATTTCATAAAATAATATTATGTAGACTTTGTACTGTATTATTTACATAAGTTACGCAAAGGAATTTTTTAAGCGGGAACAATGCTTCATAAAGTTTATATAGAAATAAGGAAGGCATTAGGCAAGTAAAAATTATTAATAAAAAAAATACGTATAACCAACGACGCGCCTGTTTCGCAAGGTCAACAGTGACCCATTGACCTTGAAAAATTATATACTTACACAAAACACTTTCGTGAATCATTCTAAATATTGGTGAAAAACGCATAATACATATATTCCGTACTATAATAGTTAGAAATATTTATTATTTCTATATATTTTCAAGGAATATATAGAAATAATAAAATAAATTAGAATTAAAAAAAAAGATTATCCCCTTCAAAGCTACAAACTTTACCTATTTTATTTTATATAATGAATATAAAAAGATTTTGATCCGTTTAAACTTCATAACGGAAAATCATTAATCTGTTTTTTTCAAGTGATATCAGAGCACTATGCAAATTTTGTACTTTTTAGCCTAGAATTTCGAATTGGACCACCACGTCTCCCCCCCCACCCCATCTATATACAAAAAATTAATCACTAAATTAGCAATTAAAAAAAAACAATAAATAGTGCAAAAAGCATAAATAAAGTATGGTGGTCTAGCAAAAAACCACAACAACAAAATGCAACTGTACAATTAAAACAAAGCAACAGGAAAATGGTATATTTTTAATTTTACTATTGATCAGGTTTTAAAAACTTGTTTGCTACATACAATGATGTCACTTCATTTTAGAAAAAAAATACAAATAAAAGAAACCATGACTTAGTTTTAATACTTTAACCACATGTCAATATAATATCTTAAGTGCCAAACTGGAAAAAAAATTAAAAGAAGACAAAAACAGCTGTGGTTGGATGTGGTATTAATATAAAAAATATATACTTCTCATCACAATTAAAATGCATCAAAATTTTTTCAGTGATTAAGTGAAAGCCACCTTTTTTATATAACATCTTCCTAGCAAAACACAAGTAGAATTGGTCTTTTAGAAGAAGAACATACATTACTAGTTCATAGCAAATTGAATTATCAGATCACGGACTACAACATGTGCTATATGCTGTCGTAACTTTATATATAAAACTATGAAGCAACAAATTTATTGACATAAGTTCCTGATAAGACTGACCTTAATAAACACTAATACTAGTAGAACATGTAATTATTACTATACATTACCACAGCAAAAATCATTTCGTATGTCTAAGTTAATAGCATTTGAAAATTACATATTTTGCATTAAATTAGTTTGTAGTTTCTTTAATAAATAAATAACAAAAATTAAAAAGTAAACTTATAGTCAGTATTATTACTTACCATATAACATTAAAAATAAATAAATTTATTAAGAACTATTAATTTGTTTATGCAACATTAATTAAAAAATAGCAAATAAATTCTAACTATATTAATATGCCATTTAAATTTAAATTAAAAAATAAAAGTCTTTATAATTAATTCTAAAATACTTACTGTAAAAGTTTTGTCTGGCCATCTGTCCAAGTTTTGCCACACAAATTCATTAATTGTAAGATTTGAATCTTCTAAATTCTTATAAAGTGATGTTAATATTTTTGAATCTGTGCTGTTTTGTAAAAAAGAAGTTTTATACACATTTCTTTTTTTTATAGTTAGGCTTAAAGCACGTCTTAATGTTGAAGCCATAAGGCACTACGTTTTATAATATTTAAAAAAAATTTACACAATTTTTTAACACGTTTGTTTGAACCTTTCTCTTTTGTCAACTGGTTTATAAAAAAAATATACACGAGTCTAATAACGACGCACCTCCACCCATCTAAGTGCAAATAACAAATAATTAAATTTGCTTGACGGTTCCGTCTTGTGCTCAATTCCGTGTTAAGTAGTAACAGCCGTAGCTCGCGGTCTTACGAAAGTTGAATACTGAATAGACTTTGTACTCAACAGTCAACACAAATTATCATATCGCATACATATGGTAGTGTAGGTAGACGGTGACCGGTTAAATGGCCTTGCAGATGGAATATAAGCAATGCTAAGTTTTTAACACTTTACAGCTGCAAGCAAGCAGAAACAATTATATGTTCATTGTATTTAATTTAATATTTGGTTTGTTTACTTTAATCTATATGTATTGATACAAAATTTTCCACTATGGACAATAATTAAATTTGCTTGTAATTCAAAATATGTATAGGTATAGAGTACATTACATACAGTACAAAACGTATAAAGATATAATTCTCAGTCTAAGCACTGGTGTTAGTACGCTTTCATTATAGGTATAAATTTAATTTCCTCAAAGTATAGTACATATAAATTAAAAAATCTATAAAGTTCTAAAAATCTAAAAGTTATTTAACTCGTTATAACAATGATAAGAAAATAAACAAAAATCTACTAGTTAAGTGTAAAGTACTAAAGTCAAGATTCATGTTGTCAGATGTCACGTAACAAGTGATGTTATAGTAACAATCTCTTCCAGGACCAGACGGTCATACAGAAATTATAAAAAACAAACTGATTACCTATATGATTATTATTTAGAATAGTACTACGTAGGGTGTTATCTTATCGGAAAAGTCTAGGAAATAGTGTGTTGGCGTTCGAATCGCGGTTAATCTAATACTAATTAATTTTGCTTATTACATAGACACATTTACGGTGAAGACAATCACATACCTATCAAATTTTAGACCTTCATTCGTCGGTAAGCAGGGAAGGCAGATGAAGTACTTGTCGAGAAACAATGTCTCTTTAAATATATAGCTGCATTATCACTGACTCACACCTTTATCAATTGATCGGAACATGTCTGTCTTTAGTCATGTCTTTTATTTGAGTGTTACAAGAGAGTGAGCTATCGGTACCATTATTGTCTTGGCACAAAACCAGGGGGGAAAATACGCTCTTTTTCTTTATAGGGCATTTCATCGGTATGCTAGAGTGTTTCCAGTATTGCTATTGGGAGTTACTTATGTTAACTAATAGCGAAGTGCACCTTTAACCTAGTCTAGACGGTTTTTCTGGAGTGGTTTAAACGGTTCAACTTACGCTTCAATTGGCATTTACTTTTACTCTGGTATATTGTAGAATTAGTCACAGGTAAAGTTGTAATTTTTTTATTTCGCAAAGGATTGGTTTTTGGTGCTGCACGCACTTTGAGGAATTTTTACTTAAGTACCTATATACTTACACTGATATTTCTATTATGGATTTTCAAATTTACACAAGTGAAGTTGCAAGTTTTATTGAATGTAGTATAAGCTAGCGGCACAGCCACCTATATACATATTTTTCCGAACGCGAACCACATTCTTCGAAAAGTTTTTGAAAAACTTTCCGAAGAGGGATTGCAGATTTAAACAACTTCTTAGGGGATTATGTCATTGTTATAATTTTGACATGTCATTTTGCTAGTAACAAAACTACGTGGCACCCAACCACACACTAGGTACTTTCACAGACATATTAACAAATTTTCATGAATACATTCTTAAGAATGTATTACAGAAGGTTTCATTAATTACTTCAATACTATGACTAATGCTACGTTCACAAATTCCGATTCCGTAAGGTAAAGAAAAAGAAGTATAAAACGTCATTACATTATTTAAACAAGCAAAATTTCATTTGTGGCTCGTTAATACCACCACAATCAGGAGAATGTTTGTTATTATTTATTTCTACATTATTTATGCTAATTAAAAAGCCATATGTATTAAAACAGTTTATTAAACAAAAATGGCGTAACCTAAATGTACCAGCTAAATCTTAAATGCATTCAAATGTCAAAATTAACTAACAATTTAATTGACGATTGTCATATCCGTTACAATGTTTCAAATTAAAATATTATTTTAACAGATGGAAGAATTTTTCGAACTTAAACTTATGCATGAATCTTATGGTTATGTAGAGACTAGGGACAAGTTTATTTGCGATGCACCTGTCAAGTGAATTTAAGTCTATAAAAATCCAAATGAATCCAACCGAATTAACAAATGGTGTTCACAAATGAGACTCGACTCTCGTATGTCCAAATTTAGTACATTACAGCGTCGGAGTGTTATCGATCCTTGGATATTAATTCCCATTTGCATAAACTGATTCTCTAAATGAAGTTGGCAAAAACTTAGCTTAGTTACATACTAATTTGGCTTAACAGCTTTGCAAACTAAAAGGAATAAAAAAATATATTAAGAATTAAGTACTCTAAGTTATAAATGAATAAATCCCGACAAAAAATTGTAATTGCCATTCTACATTAACATTTTGGCGCGAATACCGAATGAAGCGACAAACTTTTGACAAATGTTACAAACTTCAAACAAAGTGACACTTACTCAGGCTACATTGTTTGAATTTTGTTATAGAACACAAACTGTAGCCAATACAATATGCACATAACATAGAATATAACAGTAGTGCCATTCTTATTTCTCATTTTCTTATTCATACAGTTTAAATTATATAACCATTTATATTAAAGCGATTATGGTACAAATCCAATACAAATTACTATTTTAAGGTCCATAATATCTCGGACATAATAAATCAACTTTTTTATACATAATTTTAAATTATGCACACAACTTATAAAAAACTAGTTCTAAACAACACAAATAATATACAATAAAAAATATAGAATAAATCAACCATCATCCTAACCATAAATAGCCAGTCTTCCAATTTATACGCCACCTTTGACCAATCCAACTTGAATGAGGTTTTGCGGCCTCCGTAAAGGATTAAAGAGTACATTGCAGTATCATTTTTATTACACTTGTAAATGGTTAACATCAGATTACACGAAATTACTATTTGACCAATATTTGTCTGTGCCCATGGGCTTAATTAAGTGAACTGTTGAAATTTATAGAATATAGAATATTAAATCAATCAGTGCTATGCAGTGTATGAGTAATGTTTCAACAATCTTTTTATCCATATGTATTTTGTGTATTGTATAATTTATTCAAATATTTTGTTTAAAATAAATAATTAAATAAATTTGTACTTAAATTTAAACCATAAATAAATAATATTTTGTTCTGTAAACTGTTTAACCATTACAGGTAATAACAAAATTGTATGACCTACGTACATAATTGAACAGATTATTATTCTGTGATTGAGATTTAGGATTGAGACTCATAAGGATCATACATAATGACGATTCTCCTGGTATTCCCTTCTGAAACAGATTAAGAAGTTTTGGCAATTTCAGTATAACCTTATAGTGAACAAAAAAAATCAAATACGTCGGTTTTTGACAGTATAATGTCAAGTGCAATCCCATGTAGCAACAGCTACTTAAAGACAGTTATATTGTGCTGGAAATTATACAGTTAATTATATTGTTGTTGAACTATTGAATTAACACAAGTAATTTAATTAACATACTTCGGAGAGTCAAATTAAAATCAATATGTTTATAGCACTTACCACTCTTTAGAGATTCCCAATCTCTGTCTCAAACAGGCGTTTCCCACCCTTCAATTGCTTTTCAGATTCATCATTAAACTTCTTCATATATTCTTCTAATCTTATCAACCATTGTGCCCAGTGCTCCCTTAATTTATCTGTGTGTAAATGGTAAAAATCTGCTTTAGAACCATCTGTGTAGGCTATGACCAACAAAGCATCTCGTACATTCAAATGTTTGTAGTTAAGGTCATTGCACACAGCTCCAAAGTAAGCTGCTAGTTGGACAGGATTGTCATATGTTAGGGCTATGGATTTTCGAGGTTTGTCTGATTTCTTCCATTCAATAAGTGTTGGTTTATCTCTGGAAAAAATTAAAAGCAAAATGCTATGTAACAAAATAATTTTAAATAAAATAAAAATTTCAGTTCCCTTTCCCCGCCAACTTTTGAATCTTAATAGCTTTCTCGACTCTCCAGAGAACGACCTTCTTGTGATACATGTGGGGGGTATAACACTGATATTTAAAAATATACTTAGAAAAGATTACACAAAAGAAATTACTGGTAAAATTTGGGTTTCTGTTTTCAATAATGCAATTATTTAATGGACAATATCCAATGACTCCTTATCAAATTGTTTTACTCTTTACTCACTCAAAATCAGCAATGGCATCAAACACCCCTCTATATTTCAGTACAGGATGTACAACATTTGACTCTATTGCCTTAGGTGAAGATATATGTTTCAATACCTCTGCTACAGACACCCAAACCCCTTCCACATCTTTTTCAATTCGTAATTGTGTTTGCGGCTGAGTAAAATAGTTCTTTAGTGTACTGTGGAACTTTGTACCAACTGCCATTTGTGCTGGAACATAGAAAATCATGAATATAGACATGAACCTATTTTCATACTTTATAGTATAACTAGCTGACCCGGCAAACATTGTTTTGCCATGTATGTTATTTTTAGGAAACATATTTTTAATTCTACTACAATTATAATATTTGATTGCCATCTTGCAACCTTCTTGCAGATCAGTGGATAGATTAAAAGAAAAAAATAATGTGGATGTAAAAATAGGGGTTGATCAAATAAGAGTGAAAATTTTAAGAGAGATATGAATTTTTTCATTGTCATCACAAAATAAAAAATTTTGCCAAAAAAATTAAAGTTAATAATTAATAACAAATAAAAATAGGGGTTGGTCATAGAGGAGTCAAAAATTCAGGGTCATATGAATTTTTTTATTCTAAGTCATGACTAAATTAAAACAATTCTAGCAAAAAAATTAAATTTTTAATTAACAAATAAAAAATAAGGGTCGATCGTAGAGGGGTGAAAATTTAGGATTGCATGTGTGTTGTATTGTGAAAAATAGTAAACGAAAAATGTTGTCTAAAAAATAAATAAAAAAATTTAGGGGTGGACCACCCTTAACATTTAGGGGGATGAAAAATAGATGTTGTCCGATTCTCAGACCTACCTAATATGCACACAAAATTTCATGAGAATCGGGAAAGCCGTTTCGGAGGAGTTTAACCACAAACACCGCGACACGAGAATTTTATAAAAGATATACATATTTCTGTATCTGCTTTTGTTAACGTTGTTGATATACAAAGATATTTTTTCATATAATTCTATTTTATATACTATTCTACTATGTTAATTAGGATTTGGCGTGAAGAAACTAATTTTAGCTGTAATACAACAATTCCATCATGTTTTTAGGTCCTAATTAATATAATAACCTTTCTCAAAGAAAGTCAAGGTTCCCACTTCCAATACAATAAATTCCATATCAATAACTACTACACTATGTGTTTTGTGTTCACACAACAATGTTTTAGTAAACAACATAAAATTGGAATTTAAATTGGCATCAGTCTGAAACTTGAATACATAATACCATATTGTGCTTGTTTACCAGGTCACCTTGCAACAAGCCACTCATATTTATAAGTTCAATGTACTTTCACTAGTCAAAGTTCACTTACTTCATTCAAAAAACATAATACTTTAAATCTAAGATTTTAAGCCACAGCCCTGGCAGTGGTTTTTCTTTGTGCGGATTAGAACAAATATATGTATATTATCATGATGCAAAATAACCACACATATAGTCATATTCTCTAGGGCTAAGACTGACATCTTAATGTGAAATCTAATGTTTTTGACATACATTCCCACTACACTAAATATCAAGCAGGAAGAACAGTTACTAGATGGATAGGATAACCTGCCATTTTAGCTGTTTAATAATCTATAAAATAAAAGCATTCTAAAACAAAACTATGTCATGAAATTCATGTGATATAATGGACTGTAAAACTTAATTTACTATTTTAAAGGTGTAAAAAAATATAAAAAATTAATGTCATTATGACAGGCTAATGGCTGATTATTCAATCTGGATCACAATCACAAAGAGTCATAGAGATTGACAAAGAAAGCAATGACAGTACTATAACATTATTAATATTAACCAAGGTGTTAATATTATACAAATATATGTTTATTAAACAACAGATAAAAAGTTCATGAACTTTGTGAATGTAATACAAATAAAATGTACATAGATTATCTTTTTCTTCATGTGGCAATGACCTTGCCTTTTATTGCATCTAAAAAATTATAGAATAAATTGAAATGAAAGTTATCACATACAACAATTTATTCCACTTTGAAGTTCCAACATTTTTATTTTCTCTATAGATTGTATTTAAATGTTTGACTTATACAAATATAGTAGTAAATCTTGCTTCAGGTTCCTTAAGATTTGACTTTTAAACAATAAATGTAAATTTACAGTTAATTTAATTTGTTTTTCTTGATGTTCATAAGTGTACATGTTTACCTATATGAATAAAGATATTTTTGATTTGAAAGATTGATCATATTAAACTCACCTTCATGATACCTATTAAACTCCTCTAGACCCATTTCTTCAATCCTTTCCTTCTTCCATTTTTCTAATGCTTTTCTTGACTCCTCTGTCATTGTTTTGTTAAGAATTAAAGTAACAGATGGGAATTGTTTAGTATAATCATTTTGATGTTGCCTAATTTGAATAATTTTATCCTCACTGGCAAATCCTGGTTCAGCAGGAAAACTCTTAGTTGCATTCGCAATGCATGAAGTTTTAATGTTTCTCACAGCAATGTTATACACCACACCAGTAGCATTAAATAAATTTCTTGTATTCTGGTACATCTTGTTTTTATTTATAATTGGAAATACAGATGAATTGTAGACTGGTGCAATTAATGAACACACACTGCTAAAAAGACTTCTTGCTGCTGAGTGACAAAACTTTTGCATACTGTCACTCTGAACTTTTGCTCTGTTTTGATGTGTGCTATTTTTAGCTGCAAGAGATAATTTTAAATAGTAGATGCGTTTATCGCACGGCGCTAATGTCATATGATTATAAGTATATTGGCAAAAACACCAAGCACGAGTGTGTACGCAATAATGCGTAGTTACCAGATAAAAGCGAGTGTCTTTATTAATTGTGAGAATTATCAATTTCTTTTAACATTAAATACGTTGCACAATTTAGAATGTCACGCGTAAATGGAAGTCTGAACGTCGTATTAAAAAATTTACATGAAATATTTTAAACAATTAATTAATTTGTACGATTGAAATAGATTTTGAACTTTTTAGCCTTGATTTGTTGAAAGTGAAAGCTACCAACCTTCTTTTTTCAATCTACTTTTTTTCTGCTTATTCGTTTCCAACAAGGGACCAAATAGTTCTTTATTTTCCTTGTTATATAGTTTTAATTTATCAGCAGGATTTATAAGTGAAGCAGGGCTAACAATTTTTTGTCTTATAAATTCCTTTTGAATAGAAGTATTGTAGCCAATTCGAGAAATTCGCCTTAGCATGATTTTATCCAACAAAGATAGTGGATTATTTATCAAAATATTCAATATATACAATATTGAATGAAAATAGTGCACATTATACAAATCTGATTATTTTTTTAATGTACGGAATGGAATAGTGAATACTAATTTTAAAATTGTTTAAATTTTTGCAAGCAAAATACAGATTGCTATCATAAGAAGTCATACATTTTACAGATACAATATAGTTTACTCATTCAATGCGTTCTACCGAATGCGGTACCCAGACCCAGAGCAGGAACTAGAATAGATACGGATTAAAAATACAGCAAACTATAATAAATTATAAATAGTAAGCAATATGTTGATCCGATGAACATAAGTAGGCACTATTACAATTTAAAATATCTAGTCGCTAAAGGACAATGATGAAAACTACCGCCTATCAGGAACAACAAGTTATTTCAAAATAGATATAGAATAGAAATCTGAGGCCTCGTCCAAAAAGGTAATAGCGCCATTAGTTGTTTGTTTTGACTTTTGGGACTTGGAGTAATATGGATAAGCAGAAAAAACCCAATGTATTATGAAGTTCTTTCATCTTATACTTTCTTTAGTACTAAATATATTTTCTTTGTTAGGACTTTTGGGCTAAAAAGTACCATTTCTTATATTATTTCCTATATTATCTTATCTATATAATTTGATAACTCTTTGTGTTTGTGTGGGAAGTGCGTATTAATTTTTTTATGTACATAATATTACGTTTGATTGAGTGCCAGCGTTCCGTAGAGAGATCGAGAGATATTAAAATAGGATTTTGATGCTTTTTGACATCTGTAAACAACTAAAAGAATTTCGATGGAAATAATGAATGGCCACTTCACCTACGGCACTTGAAGAAGTATACCTAGCATTATTTTGGGGTTTGTTACTTTACCGGAACTGGTTCTTAGACTAAATTTTGTTAGTCAGAGAGAAGACAGTTAGAGTTGTCAACTTCTATTTTTGGCTAAATTAGTTGAAGAATTGTTCTAAAATACAATTATAAATAGTGTAATATTTTTTTAAAAGGTTTTGTTAACGCTCTCATTAAAAGTGATTAGATAATTAAGTCAAAACAGTGAAACATAACAGAATGAGTTTTATTTATATTAAGAGTTTGTACAGACAGTGATTACAGCGCCGGCCAATGCAATTCCACAAAATTAATACTTGGCGTTACAATATAATGCTGCTTGCCCCCTTTACCTCTAGAGTGGAATGTAATAAACTACCACTCATTTGACAATTAATAATATTAAAAACTATACTATGGATTATTGACACTTGACAATTGACATACGAATTGTGCAATTTGTCTGTTGTCACTTAGTATTTTCTTGTTATATGTGAAATATTTGTAAAAAGTGTTATTAAACACACTTGCAATTTACTTGCAATTTTGTGATTCTGAGAAGTTTTTATAAATAATCTTAAATCCTGGACTTATAAGAACTCTGCGTTACATAAATTTGTCTTTTAAAATAATGGATTCATGCTTGGGCGTAGAACAGGATTTAGACAAAGCAACAACAAAATTTACAGGGATTCATGATCATACGAACAAAATCCTGCAGGATCTGATAACTCAAGTCGAAAATATAAAGCAGGAAATAGCTAAACGTAAGTATTGTCCTTTATTTCCATATGATGAGCTTTAGGAAATTTTGTCGTCATGAAAATGAACTAGCAGTTTCGATTACTTTACGATCTGACTAGGTATTTCTTTAACAAATCATGGTGAGCCAAATTATAATATTAGTTTTAGATCTTTTCTTAATTATATAAACTTCTGTTTGTTTTCAGAGCCTGATAATGAACAATTATCTGAAGATCAGGCATTATTGGTTAGTGAGTTAGCAGCTACTTTGAAGCAAACAGTATTCCAGATGTCTACAGGTACTTAAATCTAGATTTATTATGAAAAGCCATAGATGATAAAGCATACTTCTGCTATGCAAGACACATTCATAAATTCTGGGTCAAGTAAACAATATTAAAAAAAAAATATTAATGATAGTTTAATATTTATTTGGTATTATTCAAGAAACAGGAAGCCTTCAGGGTTTTTTAGGGTAGTCTTTATTTATTTAATTAATCTTTTATATAAACACAAGATAGGCAAAAAGATCAATCATGTATAAAATAGGAAAACTTATAAAAATCTGCTATATTTCTGTTTCAGAGCATCGTGAACTTCATGCTACAGTATCCAGAGTTGGAAAGTCTATTGACAGGCACTTTATTGCGGATTATGCAGCTGTTGCCCCAAAAGCTGAATCATTTTGTAGTGAAACTAATAGACCTATTATGGAACAGGCTATTGCACAACATTTGTATAGACAGGTAAATTTGTTACACAATTTATATCAAAATAATTATCATTAACTGCCGGCATGGAGAATGTCTATAATAAGACTATATATATAATATTATAGATAACATTTAAATCAAGGATACAAATCAAACCACAAAGAGATATAGTGTTTCATTGTATAAACAACCTATAATAGAAATCTATGAGGATGCAATTTGTCAGAAAAAAATTGTATATACATACATATTTTTTAGTATTTAGGTAACTGAGATGTATAGTATTTTTCTAAGGCTGCTGATCTGAAGTGAGAAAGAAAGCATCCACTGTAATGAGTAATATGCTGCCCTGGAGGTTTACACTTAGAAGAAATCCAAGTTATTCTTTTCTAGGCATTTATCTCTTTGCTTGCTGAGGTTCAGCAGGCTTGAACTGATTTAATACCATCAATCTGTTAAGGGTGGCATTCTCAATGCATTGCATTAGTAGCACCAGTGGTATCCTGAATGTGTTGAATAATACAGTTATACATTATTAACATAATAAATTTTACTTGCAAATCTGTCCAGTATATTTAAATTATGTCAGTTGTGTTAACCTTTGGTTTGTCCCAACCCGTTTCAGTCAGGAAGATAAGAACCAAAAGTTTTTAAATGCTTTAAACGCATGCAGTGCTTTGGAAAGCAATTATGGGCAGCCAATTATGTATCAAATTCATATTAATATCTGTTCATGAAGTTTCATTGAAATGTGTAATAAGAGTATTTATTTTTTATTTAGGGTCTTGAAGACGTGGGCGACGTGTTCGTTAGTGAAGCTCATATACCGCCCGTAGAGCGTACATGTACGTTCGCTCAACTACAGCGTTGTGCGGCTGCCCTTTCGGACGGAGACCCGGCGCCTGCATTGCAGTGGGCAGAGAAAAGGGCGCAGGAACTGGCACATTCACCGCTGCCCTTTACCCTGCATAGGATGAAGGCCCTTAAGGTGATTGCGGTACCTGAGTCGACTGGTATCTTAAGACACCAAATTCAAATTTTATTATTTGTTTATCTATATGTACCATAGAATTCAGATTGAGGGCTCCCTAGTGAGTCAGAGACCAGACAGATAAGATTTGGGTTATGCTTGTATTGATATAAAGTAGGTGTATTCTTGCAAACAGTGTTTTTCACTTTGAAATAATTTTCAGCTTGCCCGCGAGCAGGGCGTAGTATCGGCAATAGAGTACGTTCGCAAAGAGTTCCCGGCGTACGCGTCCCGCCACGAGCGCCAATTGCAGGCCGCGGTCTGTGCGCTCGCTTGGTGCACGCCCGGTGCGCCAACTCCGCCCGCTAACTACGCGCACTTGTTAGATCCTAAGGCGCTTGGTAAGTTTAAATTTACGCACGTGTTAGTGCTGTGGGAAAGAAATAAACTGCATTTAAGTAGTAGTAGCAGTACCTTATAATTTAAACCAAATATCTGTGAGTGAAACATTTTGATGCGTGTGCAATTTTTCATAATTTCTTTTATAAATTTGATGATTATAGAAAGGATTGATCGGCTCAATAGTAATTTGTATGACTCAAACTTGGTAATTAAAAAGAGTTTCTTTCTAGTAGTAAATGTAAATTTAATCAATTTAGCATTTTTTCTTTTGTCGTTCATAAGTGATATGAATAAAGTTATCCCGAAGTTTGTTCAGTTATATGTTATCATCATGACATCATTTAAATTAATATAATTTAGATGGGGGCTCCATCTAAATTATATTAATTTAAATGATGTCTTTATAACAAATTCAAAATATTTATTATTTAGGTTTTAAGAAATCTTTCATTACATCTTAAAGCACCTGTAGCATTTACACATTATTTATTTCACATAATAATAATTATTATCTTATATCTTTAAACGAGCAATTCTTGTATATACGATTTTCATGAAATTTAGTATAAGGGGGGTTTCGGGGGCCATAAATCGATCTAACTAGGAATCATTTCTAGAAAATGTAATTTTATTCGTGTTTTATTAACTTAGACATAGAATTGCTCGTTTTAAGATGTTAGTCAAATAAAAACTTAAATATGAATATAATTATCTTTATTCGATAATTATATTCATATTTCATCATTTTATTATTATGTAATTCTTACTGAAATATAATTTCCAAAAAACACAATTTATAAAAATAAATAAATACCGAGCAAAGCTCGGGCATCCAGGTACTTTAAATTAAACATATGTAATAGTAGGCAAACGGGCTCACTTGATGTCAAGTGATACCGCCGCCTATGGACACTCACATTCGAAATGTAAGTTAGAATGTTGGCTATAATGCTAACTCATCATAATAGTTTTGATGGTGCAGACATCGACGCAGACTTTTAGAGGATTACGTTCTAGTGACTTGAGTCAGTCTGCGTATATCATTCGTAGAGAGCGGTTGTTTATATTGTTGTATTATAACTGCTATTCTTATTAAATCCTTTTTTTAAATACATTTTATTTTCACGGCCTAACAGCTCGCAAGTGGGTTGCCGGCCTTTTAAGCATTGGTATCCTCACTAATGGTGGTTGTTTGATCTACCACATAAAACTATTTATAATTTAATAACAAACAATTGTCTAACGATGATCATAACGTAATTAAACAAAATGCATATAGGCGCAGAGGCAGCGGAGTTGTTCATTCGCGAATCGTGCGCAGTGTTGCGATTGGCCGCGTTGTCTCCTTTAGCGGGGGCTGTAGTTGCCGGCGCAAGAGTTCTACCGGCCTTACACGATATTCGAGCTAAGATGAGCCACCCTAATGTCATCGCAGCCTGGGCTGACGATGAACTGCCTCTGGAGGTGAGTGAAGCAGTAATTACTTATCGTTTTGTGGAGAATTCGTGCAGAAACCAGCATGTCATACTTTTGTGTTATTAATACCAATACATTTAACACCAAATAATAACATGGGTATTAATAAATAGTAATTATAATAATCCAATTGCGCTACAAACCTAAATTGGTTTTGGTCTGAGATTTCATGGGTTTATTTGTATGAGCCAAGGCTGTACATTTGGCTCACTCAGGCTTTATTAAATTCCCTAAATCATAGGAGTTACGCCCCGAGAGTACAGCCATTTTAACTGTTACTTTGCAGTCATTCGGTCATAGCAATAAACATTTTCTTGTTTAGCTTATATTCCATTGTTGTACGCGGGTAGTTAATATAGAGTAACTACCCGCTATTCTGCTCTTTTAATTAAAGCACCTGATGATCCAGGGAGCGTACATGATCATTTATATTTAAAAGACAAGTAGGTGGATCTGTGAAATAAAACCCCATTTCCTTCCATATCCTTATAATGTTTTCTTATGAGCAAGTTTTAATTGTGCACATAGATAGTCCACTGCCGGGAATCGAACTCTGCTGGCTTCAACGTGCGAATGAATTACCAATTATAAACAATAAAATGTTTTTGCATAAAATAAATAAAACCTATTTAAAAATTAGAAAAAAAACCTTTAAAAGTACACATAATTAACATAACTAAAGATATATATATAAAAATAATAATAAAAATACATACTTAAAAATCTATGTAAAAATCGTAACAGTTAATTATAAATTTATGGAGTAAATATGAATGAAGGCCTTTCTAACATTTATTTATATCTGAGAGAGTCTCAGAAATTATTACTATTCAATGGTCACATAATGCATCAATCGAACTACCTGCACTTTTGTTTATTTTTGTACATATTGTGAGAAACATATATTTTTATTTTATATAGCTTATTTTCTAATAATATCATAATACCTGTACATAACAAACCTACTATTAATTTTATCGCTAAGTGAATTACTTAATTAATTATTAATTAATTAATTATTAATTAAAGTAATTCTTTAAGAAATAAAGTATATTTGAACCGAAAATGCAGAATTCTAAAGCCTAGGCTCGGAATTGTAACGCACTTGTTTTTCATTGGAAGAATTGGCGTGGAGAACTTTTTTAGTATTAAAAATATTCTTAGCTTTTAATATTAACTTAATTGAATTCTAAACATTATTTTATGAAACATATTCTTAAGAATCTTGCTGCACGTGCGCATGTGCAGTAGTTACTCATTTGACTCATTCGGTTGTTAACGAATTGACTCGAACAACTGCCCGAAGTGGGATGGTCGGGTAGGGAAAAGATTATAAAAGAGATTGTAACACATGCGCACGGGCAATTCCTTTGTTCAACTTTGAACTTATAGTTTACATAAAATTTGCGAAGTGAATTATAGTGAATCAAGTCTTGGATTCACTATAACGACGCTTACGACGCTCAAGTTGGAGCGTTTAATTTCTTACTCTAAGAACTAGATCAACTAGCCTTTACAATATATATTACAGGTGGAGTTGGGTGAAGATGGCGGTGGCTACCATTCAGTGTTTGCATGTCCGATCTTACGCCAGCAGGCTTCTGAGCTGAACCCGCCAATGAGGCTCCTCTGCGGTCACGTTATATCACGGGATGCTTTGAATAAACTTGCAATGGGCGTCAAGTAAGTATTGTTTATGAACAAACACACGGACAAAAATAGATGTTAAAGAAAATATAGGTATATGTATAATTTGGTAAAAAAAAACATTACTAAGATTTTTTCAATCCAATTTCAAAATTTTTTAAAAGGCCGACAAAACACGAGTTCTAATAGATTGACTCAATAAGGCAATTTCTCGCTATAGGCCCGATAACATTTTTATTTTAATTAATTAAAGTTGTTTTATTGTTGGGTTTATTGCCAGTTCTTCTCCTACGTTCTACGCCCTTGATTTGAGAACTGGCAGTAAATGTAAAATTAGAATCATTTAATGAATTTTTTTTTGAGGTTCATAAGTGTACATTATGTTACCTATATGAATAAATGATTTTTGTTTTGTTTTGTTTTTGATGTGAAACATCTATAGCCGCACGTAAAACCGATTTCTGGCGTGGCGACGCATGCCGTGGCGACGCATCGCCACGCTATATGATGGTATATACATACAATCTGTATGCAGTAGTAAATTTTTGTATTTAATGAAAATAAATGTTTATTCATTAAATAGTCATCGTTATCTGGAAAACAAAATCGTAAAATTTTAATTTATCATTATGACATATTTAGTTCCTATCACAATCTGTTCTTTTCTGCATATTACTTCACAAAATAATTTCGATGTTTCACATCTGCCAGGCGTCCCGTGACGGCTCACATTTTTTTTTGATATTAAATTGTATAGTACGCTAATATTACGGCATCATTTTCATAAACTTTATTTAACCTTTTACAACCTTAAGCTTAGTTAAACGTTTGAGTAAATTTATAAATGAGACAGACAATCTCTCATCATTTCATAAGTCTCCGCCCCAAAACCCCAAAGCATTTATTTTTGTTCCAGATTGAAATGCCCATATTGTCCCATGGAACAGTCGCCAGCGGAAGCCAGACAAATTTATTTCTCTTGAATTGTTTCATGTTTATTGTAATATTAAGTCTGTACATAAATTTAACTTTAAACTAAATCAGTTTATGTGTTTTAAATAAACCTCTGATGTATATTAAAAATTGAATATATAAACATTAAATGTATTGTCATTTTGAATGCTTATCAGCTAGACTGTCAACTTGACTTGAGATAACTATATTTTTATCTGTCATGACAACAGTCTGTGACGTCTATTAAAATGTTGCCATGTAATGCCTGTAAAGGAATATAGCAACATTTATTCCCACATTTTATTGAGACACACGTTTGTATTTGTTAGTGTTTTCCTTACAAAACAGATTAGACTGATTTAGTTTTTTAGTTTTAGAAATAAATATTGTTGAAAAATTAATTGTCAGTAAGCTAATATACGATTATTAAATTAAAAACTTTATATAACGTTTTTAGCCTCAGCGTGATCCTTTCTTTCAGAGGAAATAATGAAAGTAATGATTCCTTACATTAAATATATTTGTTAAAATATATTTATATTTCCCTCTGTAGGACATTGATTTAATTCTTAATAAAAAATATGCAAGCGTAATCACTTAGAATTACGTCGCCCGAAGGTTGTATATTAAGGTTTATTTAATAACTGTTTCCTATGCGTGAAAGTGCTGGGTTATTATTCTAAAACATAAAAAAAAAAAGAAATAATCGACAAATATTAAAAATCTATTGTTTTATTTATCGATTGTCTTCCTAAAAATAAACAATTAATTAAATATCTATGCAGAATGTCACACTTATAACCAATAGAAAAGTAGAAAACGTGTACAGATTGTGTACGAATTTCAATAGATTACACAAAATAAAAAAAAATCAAGGCAGCAAAAATCACTTGGTGTTCCAAACAAGGTCTTCCGAGGCACCTACATAATCAGTATCATCAAATTTGGCGACGTTATTCTAACTCCAAACCTTAATCACAAATATAAAAACAGAGCAGTTCTGGGGGTCTAGTCAAGACGGCTTAACAGTAGTGTAAGTAGAATGTCGAAAACTAAATTTGTATGAAAATGACAGCTAGTGTCGACAGTTGGTACCAACTACAGCTGTCATTTTCATACAAATTTAGTTTTTGACTTTCTACATACACTACTGTTAAGATGTCTTGACTAGACCCCCTGGGCTAGTGGCTTCAGCGTGCGACTGTCATCCTCTCATCCCTGAGGTCGTTGATTCGGGCTGTGCTCCAATGTGTCTATGTTTGATTTCAATTTAACACTCGCTGGAACAGTGAAGGAAAATATCGCGACGACATCGACTTGCCACAGACCCAAAATTCGAGTGACAGGCACAGAAGACTTATCACTTATTTGCCTATTAGATTGACAAACGATCATGAAACATTTACAAAAATCTGAGACCTAAAATGGTTTCAGCACAACTAATTATGTATATTTATTTTAAATTATAAAAAACAGATATTTTATATTAACAACAAAAAAAAATTTCGGCATTAATAATTTAATAAAATTCTAGGAAACAAAAAATATTAATAACATAAATACACTTTTAATCTAAATCACTTTTATTAGGAAATATAAGCAGAAATATTTAAAGTTATAGATTTGGTCTATTAGCTTTATAGTCCTCTTTAAATGTAGTTATGTAAATGTTTACTAATGTGTAACGAAATGATTTTAAATATTTTAAGTGACTAAAAGAACCTAATGAATTCGTTAACTCTTTTACTTTTTAATACTATTTTGTATTGTACTAATTTGGCGGGTTTTATAAATTAAAATCAAAGACAAAATGGCGTCGTTCGATTGTCAAACGGCATGTCTCGTGATGAATTTTATTATGCGCCATTCACATTCAATTTCAATAAAATCTTACACGAATTTATTTGTGATATAAACAAATCTTATTAATAATTATGAAAAATTTCGTTGCTTTGTTTTTACACAATTTCTGTGTTTGTTCCTATAATTGGTTTTGTATAATTTATATTTAGGTATAGTTATAATTTACACAAGTATGAATACCTATAAATGTATCGTTTCTAAATCTAAGCAAGTATTCGGAACTTAACTGCGTTTACCGAAAAAATATGTTGAAATGGGCAAATATAATATTTATTAAAAATGTAGTTGATTAGAATAAATTACAATTTATGTATTATAATGAAAATTCGATCACCAGAAATACCACTACATATGTCGCAGAGAACTAGCTTGATTAGCTGTTCAATTAACAGCCTCGCATTTTAATTGAACGGCGCCGTTTAACTAGCGGCCTGAAAGATATTCAGTCGTAGCATTTGTTTAAACTTAATAAACTGGATGGCTAATGCTTAGGCCATTCCTACGATTGAGTCATTATTTAGTAGAAATATAAAAGGATGAAACATATTAAATATTTCTTTTAAACTTAAATTGCTGGAGTTAAATTCACTTTATTATTGTCAAGTCAATTTATTCTTCAATTGTACTTGTTTTTCATGAAACTGGAAACCAACATCAAAGTTGTGGTTTGCCGACGCCTTATTGGCAGTTTGAAGAGTTTCGTCTTTAGTTTGAGAGTGGAAGAAAGTGGAAATTAAATTTAAATTAACAGCTTAATTAACAATAACAGGCTAGGCATGTGATGAAACGTCATCGATCCAAGTCATTTGCCTAGCTGTTTAATCAACTGGCTGAATAGTTTTCAGGCCGCTAGTTAAACGACGCCGTTTAGTTAAAAGGCTAGGTTGTTAATTGAACAGCTAATCAAGCTAGTTCTCTGGCGCCGTTTAGTTAGCCGGCTATTTAAGGCTTATAGTACGTTTAAGAAGGACTATCTCAAGAGAAGCAGGTGTTTCAATTCAGAAGAGTCATAGAGCGAATCGTTAGAGCTAAAAAGGAGATTTTATGCATTGAACAATTATATATTATCATAGAACTATTGCATTATAGACTGGTTATAGAATATTGTTCTTTTGTAATAAAGCATATTTAGAATTATTGGACTTTTCATTATTACCTTGTGTCTTGTAGGCATCAGTTCACAAATCACATTGGCACTTCGCTATATCTAGGCAGCGTATCTAGCCAAGTTCAACAGTTTTATTTATTTATTTTATTAGTATCAGGAATCATTTTTTTTTAAATTTTATGGCAATAGTTATAACTTTATGCCAGTTTCAAGTAAAAACCCCGAATCATTTGAAATTATTTTTGATTCTGACTTCCTTATTGGATATAGACGCTAATTTTTCATAGAGGCTCAGCTGATATTGACCATTCCAAAATAGCGAGATCGCTGTATTTAATTCGGATTTAACAGAAAATGAATAGTTCCTCTGAATAGATACAGCACGGGGTAGAATATTTTTAATTCCATTTCATTATATGTATGTCATACATTTGTTTTATAGAACAGGGGGCTCACCTGATGTTAAGTAATACCGCCGCCCATGGACACTATGCCAGAGGGCTTGCGAGTGCGTTGCAGGCCTTTTAAAAATTGGTACGCTTTTTTCATGAAGGACCCTAAGTCGAATTGGTTCGGAAATACTTCAGTCGGCAGCTGGTTCCACAAAGTGGTGGTGCATGGCAAAAATTATTAATAAGTTAAATTAAGCTTATTAATATATGATTAATAAGCTTAATTAAACCAGACATAGTTTTAGTAAATTCCTTTCATAGACAGGGACACCATCATTTTATCAGACACTCCCCAGCTGTTTAACTTGGTTAAAGATTTACCCAAACAAATACTTCATTCTTGCAGAACCAGGGATTGCTAAATACTTAAATTCTTTGGTTTCGGTGTTTAACAAATAAAACAAAAAGTCATCGGTACATAATTTATTTAAATGGATATGTACAGAGAAAGATTTTTGACAAATAAAAATTTTGGCATAAATTTTCAACAATAGCAATAAATATAATTAATTGGTGTCATTTGCAAGCTGGCGAAAATATTAACAACATTATACTTAAACATAGTTCGGACATACCAACTTAACCTATGTGACGTCACTATCGCTATATTACAAATTGTATAAGTAATCTTTATTAAATACTCGAGAGACGTATTGCGTTTCCAACGTACAATTTGTACGAACTAACGTGATATAAATTTTGTATGAATATTTTGAGTGGGCCATTATGAACCACCAACCTGTATCATGGTTTCCCCCAAAGATTGAATCGTTGTAATTAGTCGACGCATTAACTCAGGCTTCAGGTCATAAATTATATTTATCTATCTGTCTCGCTCGCACTTACGCCTACTGCTTGTAGAGGTGCATATCGATACGGGATAAGTATGATCGATATACTAAACTATGTTAATAAGGAAAATACAAGTAATTTTCCGATAGCGAAAAATTATTCCTTTTGAATTTGTAAGGCACATTATAAAAAAAAAATATTGTATTTTTTTTCTTATCGGCGAATGTGCTGAATGCATCAAATATCTTGAATAAATTGTCATAAATAATATTGACAAACAATTTGCTTTAATTATCTCGAGAAAATATCCCTTGTCTCAAATGGGTTTTGTATAAACTATATGTTAGAAACATTGAAACAGGTATTCGTGCCAAATTATTTGTCAGGTAAATGCGATAGCGACGTCAACAAATTCATAAAACCATAACACCAATCAAAATCAACATTCGTGTTTTCGTTTTACGAACCGATCACTAGGAAATAATAACAATTTTACTAACCTAAAATAAAATAAATAAATAAAATTATGATTTCGATAAATGAGCCGTAACAATTTTAATATCATATCGATATAACTTCAGTTTGGAAGCATAAACAATTTACAGCAGTCCGTTTAAAACGAAGACGATTGTTTATGGTTACACAAATTGTAGAATAGTTTGATATTCTGTGCTTTTACTTTTGACAGTTCCTTTTATTTAAATGCGATGCTCATTCCTCTAATCACATTTAAGTCAATTGTTTAAATAAAACTCCAAAATACATCACAGAAATTCATTCCATTATTGACAAAAAAATATTATGCATTCTTGTCTACGGTTGACAGCTGCTGACAGGTGTCAACGTCACTGTCAAAAGTAAATACACAAGCCGAATAACTTCAAAACCTCAAGTGTATCACACTTAACATTAGCCTACGAGCGAAAAATCTACATTATAATTAATTATTGCTGTAAGTTCTACATGTTTATAACACCAAAAAGGCTAATAGGCGAGGCAGTAAAAAGTCCGCGATTAAAACCCGTAACATACTATAACTATCCACGCGGGCTCTTTACCATATTTATAAGAGAAATTATGAGTTAGATGGAAGACGCTTCTAAATACAGCATTCACTTTAGCATACTTAGCCTAATATATCTTTCTGGTATTTGGATTCGCTTGCATAGGACTCTCATTTGGCACAAGTGATATGAAATATAGCGAGGAGCGAAACATAACTTCGGATTATTTCCTAATAAAATATTGCTTTACGAATCAGTCGTCCATCAGTCTACGTTAATCTAATGTATATATAGATCTGACGATTACGTCTACGAAGTTCTACACACGCTACGACGGTTATTGAAAAGATTAGAAAATTTTTCATACTTATTTAAATTTGATAATTTCGAAACGCGAAAAGAGCAGGCACTTGACACAAATTGCGTAAATAGCCATTTAAATTTTATAGAAAAAATAAATCGACATTTTTTAAGCAACAACTCTATTTCGACTCATTTAAAGAAGCTTCTTTTTTATGTTAAATGATACCCCCACCACCGCACCCTTATTGCCAGAGAGCTCGCGAATGCGTTGCCGGCCTTTTAAGAATTGGAACGCTCTTGAAGGACTTTAAATCAAATTGGTTTGGAGATACTTCAGTGAGCAGTTAGCCATACCATACCAGTGGTGTACTAGTATATACTCGACAGTGACAGTTTACTATTGTACCTTTCGAGTTTACTATTCGAAAACGTTGGTACTTTCGTTTAGTTCTACATATGTTATCATATCAGAAACTTTTTAAACGAGACTAGATAAACCGTATGCAACAATAAGACATCGTTATTAATGATTATAACCCGATACGCGTTGTTTGACGTGTCAATGAACTAACAAGGTGATTTAAAAAAAAATGCCATCAGATCTTGATTAACAGAAGAAATATAATAATTTATTTTTATAAAAAGGCCTGTAAATAATGCAATCGGAAATAGAGTTGTAAGCTTTGTCGACGTATGTTATGAAATAACACGAAGATACCAATAGACAGACTCGAAGAACACAGCGTTGAACACAAAACTTTGCTTACAGCTAATTATATACAAGTTCTATATTAAAATAAAGTTGATCTTTCGTTGGTTATGTTACGAACGTGGTATTAACACTCGCAACAAACCCAATTTAGAATATAGTTATTTTGAAACTTTCGGTCGTAAACAGTTAAGCCGTCGAAAAGTTTGACGTAAGTATTTCTTTGATGCCATGCGTTAAAGACCTCTTTAAATATCTATGGCACTCAGTTGTGATGAGATATTAAGAAAATAAATGTATTGTAAATAATAATTGATTGAAATTGCGCCAGAATAGAATTTATAGATTTTTGACGAACACGCCCGCGTACGTGACGTCACACGTCGCGGTCGCTTCGAATTTGGCGGCCATAGGTTAAATACCTTGACCAAAATGTAAAAAAAAAATCGACAGAAATCGAAATCTTTTTCGTTTTAGAGACGCATAGCAAAAAGCCGTTTTGAATAAAGATGGCGCTCATATGTGACAGATCACTATAAGCTATTTTGTGTCTTACGCGTAGTTGTTCTTAGAACTAATATGTAATAATCACTTTGTGGGCTTGGCCCAGGTTAAGTATGAACCAGTTAACGCAAACTATGAAGGAACTCCGAAACATATATCCAAGACTCTGTTCCGAGCTCCTGCCTCAAACCAAACAACTGTAGTTTGGATATACGAACCGGACAACAAAACCTACTTATTGAGCAGAGAAACGATTGTTAAATGTTTTACTTAAAACTAAATGCTTTTCAGCGTGTTTCTCAAATAGATTACAGAACATAGACGACAAAATAAATTTGTTTTTGTGTAAATAATATTAAAAACATTGGCTTGCCAAAACTAATCTATAAAATTCCGGTAACTGTAAATTAATCTACATTCCAAAAAAATAACAACAACACAATCCAAATATGAACTAATCACGATTCAACTAAATTTAAATTAAACTTCGGGGTGGCCAACGCTTCGATTTAAAAAAAAAATCTAGTCTATACATTGTCTTTATACATAACTCACAAATGAAATAAAAAATTCTAACGGGAAGTGGGATTTTATAAGTTTATACAAAAATAAGCATGACAAACCCCGGTATGACAGTTCCACGACACATTTTTGACGTTAAACCAGATATACCACAAGTGTCAACTGTCAAACGTCAACCATCAAATTGACAGCTCTCGAACCTCAATTAGGATTTCAATAAATTTTTGACGATTTCAGTAAACTTCTTTAACGGAATGTATCACATGGTAAGATTTGTTTAAATAATAAAAATATTTCACTCGCTAGACCGCATTCGCGTAAAGAAAACAATATGTACCTTTCCGTTAAAGTAGGCGCAAACACGGTATAAAATTCCAAACGCTGGCCACCCCAAACGAAGTAAACTAAACGCCTCACCCGAAGTCCCGCTAGCTAAGTGCGGCGTGCGTGTGGCTGGTCACCCCGGCTAAGTTGAGCAGCGCCTCCGCCGTGCGCCTCTCCTCGCCGCTGCCGCTGTACGAGTGCTCGTCTCTTGCGCAACGCGATATCACTAAGTGCGCTTCGGGTGGCAGCTGAAATTTAAAAAAAAAATCATTAACCCCTCAACTCTATCGTTTGATAGACAATAAAAAAGTTTATTAAACAAAAGTAAGCCCAACACAGCATTAAATAAAGAAAATTCTAATTGAAAAACACTTTGGCGATTATAAAAAAAATGAAAAATCATATCAAATCGTAAAAATATTGTATTAAGTTTGTTATGGAAGAGCTGCGAAGCCCGACATAGGTATTTTTTAACATTTAATTTTTACACGACAAATAAAGTATTTTTCACTTATAGAGTGAAAAAACTAGCAAATAACAATTAATTTATAAAAAATAAGCATATTGGTTACTCGAATCGATGACGTAGCATGCTTGTAAATATCTTCACCTGTCAAATCCTAATACTGTCTTACAGTTTAATTGCATCAGTGCCTGTTTTGAACAAAATGTTTTTAATTTAAGAATTCAAAACACATAAAAATAATGTAATAACACGTAAGAACTTGACGTTTGGTTACATGTTTACCGGCATATTACGTCACAGGTTTTAAAGACCCTGACAAAAAAAATTATTTTACGTATTTAAAAAAAATAACCTGGTCTAAAACAGCTGGACCATACTTCATGGCAAGCACCGTTGCAGCCGCCAGATATTCATCAGCGCCAGGCTCACTGGTGTCGGCCAGACGACGCGCCAGGTACGGGAACAGTTGTGGGTCTGGGGCGTTTTTGCCCGGCTCTGGGGTTTCCACCTCAGGCGGTGGGATTGGTTGACGACCGAACGCCTGGAAATTATTATGTTTAATTTTTATTTGAGCATAAAGTGCGTGCGAAGACAGTACACATGTCATAAGTAAAACTTCTTTGTAAAATAATTATTATTAGGTAAAATCCCCAATAGATGTTCATGTACCAGTATCTGATCACTCCATTTATTTGTATACCTAAATCTAATGATAATATAAGCAAATAAAATCTGCGTTTACTGCACAAGATATTATGCGACAGAATTGCCATCTAAAGATGTAATGTGTAACGATCTCCCTTTCTCAATCGCTCTCTCCCTTTTCTTTAACAAAAACGCTGCACATCTTCGTGACGTTTCGTAAAAATGTCACCCCCATGCGTCTAAAGAATTTTCATTTAAAAATAACGTAAAAATAATAACTAATTTTTTTACCTAATAATGCCATACCTGATAAACTACTAAGCCGAAGTTATACCAATCCCTAATTTGCAAAATATAAGATAAAAAAAAAAAAAGATTTAGTACATATTTTTTTATTTAAACTATGCTTAGCAGAGTATAGGCACAGAAGTCCTACCACGACCTCTTCCAAATCTCCGACAGCTGACCGACTTACAAAACAGACTTTGTGTATGTATATGTACAATTAAGATGCCATCTGGCTTTAGCTATGGTAAGAACTGACCTGCAGCAAGGTGGAGCGATGTTGAGGGTCTACTGTCCATAGGGAACCTTTGCCCACTCCAGGAGCTGCCGCCACCTGAAGATATTGGAACGGATTGAGTTCAATTTTTAAAATATATACAAGTAATCTTGAAAATAATGAACCAGTGACTAGAACATTTTTAGTTCTGGGCCTCAGATTTCTGTATCTCTTTTATGATCATTTGTCAACCTAATAGGCAAGTAGATGTTCTGCCTTCTGTGCCTGACATATGCTGTCGATATTTCGGATGTAAGGCAAGCCAGTTTGCTCACTTATCCTAGCTTCGGTATGTTTCCAAGCAAAAGTAACAATACATAACACAATATCTATAATAACATTGTAATATAATATTAATATCTTGTATTTACAAATGTCTCTTTTAATATAAGTGCATATTTGAGCCAATATGTTACAAACATATGTATGTATGTAACATATTGGACTCAAAAAATACTGGACCGATTTAAAAAATCTCTCAACATTTGAATGTAACATTATCACTGATTAATATAGGCCATTTTAATTGCAAGCAATAAGGATATATATACTTAAACGCAAAAATATCTTTACTCATATAGGTAAACATGTACTTATGAACGTCAAAAAAACAAATTTAATTAATTGTAAATTTACATTTACAACCAGTTCGCAAGTCAAGGGCGTACAGCGGGTAAGAAGAACTGGCAAGAAACTATATATGCTAAATATCAGTTAAATTAAAAAAAAATACCCGTTCCTTTATTCTATTTGTTTTCATCAAGTCAGACAACCCAAATTTGAGTGACTTAAAAAAAATCGCTAGTTTATTATAACTTCAGATTAGCTAAGGAGGTTATCAATTAGATTTTTAGATAAATAAAATTATCTTGATAATATAAATAATAATTAATAAATACTTTTGAACTTGTAAACTCACCTTATGAAAACATTTATTCAACGACAAATTGTGCCGCACGCTGTTCTTCCAGCCTTGGGGCGCGTGCTTGAAGTATGGAAAATGGCGAATTATCCACGCGTATATCTCCTTCACGGGCAGGGCTCGAGCTGGTGCGGCTTCGATGGCCATGAAGATGAGGCACGAGAAGGAGTAGGGCGGCTTCGTGTGGGTGGGGGAGGGGGGAGACTTGCAGGGTGTGCGAGGTGGGGAGGCCACGCGGGCTGAGGGGGGAGGAGTTTTCGATTCTGTCTGTGAGATACATAATATTATAACGATTGCAACTGTTTGGTTGGATTGACTTTAAATTATCGCACTACTTTTGCTACATTAAAGAAAAAATTGAAACTATTCATGTCCCAAGACTTGTCATATTTCTCCTTTATTATAGCTAGTAGTTTGTCGTTCTCCTGATTTATTATTTTTATTCTGTCGTGTTTTGTTTTGCTTTGTATCTTATATAATTTTTGAATCGAATTTAATGACGTGGAATAAGTGATACCATGATGATTTTATGTTCCAAAATAAACGTATTTTCTTTTATTTTTATATATTAAACGTGTTTTTTATTGTATTCAGATGTTGATTTTTTGTTTCCTAAATAAATATAATAACTAAATACATAGTTATAAATTCAATAGTCTCAAAAGTATCACGCCATAGAGCCTGTTTTATAATTTTATATATACAAAAAATGTGTTGAGGCCCTATCTCAGCACGAATTGCTGTCTCAGTATCTCAAGATGAAATGCGGTGCGCAGTGGGAAGCTGGAGCAGTAAAGCCCGTAATAACAATTAGTTATGTTAAACATTAAATTATTGTAATTTTCTCAATTTTTTCTGCAATGGATTATTTGGCCTGCGATAAAATATATCTTGCAAATATCAAAATCATGTTTTTCATAAATTTTCATCATCAAATGACTTCAAAATGTCAAAAATTGGCTGTTTGGTTTTTTTTCTATCGAGCGAAGTTATTTATTAGTATTAATCTTTCAAAATGGATACATAAACTACTCAACTCCACCATATATTGATTCCAATTATCCTACTTTAAGAAACGATGACAAAAATGGAACCAAACAATGTACTTTTTTGGAGTTTGGCGACGGGATAGGTCCTTAAATAATTTTGCTCACAAGAGGAAACAAATTGACCGATATCGTATTTTTTTAGGGTGATGTTCAGAAACGAACACTCAGCCTGACCTAGATTTACAAGATAGTATGTAAAGCAACGGAGCAATATAATCTTGTTTGTAAATAAATACAAATCAAATATCAAAAGACGGTCACCCCAGAGCTGATGCTTTCCAGGCTCAAAGAATAAGTATCGCAGTACAGCGAGGAAATGCTGCCAGCATTAAAGGTACACTGCCACAGGGACCAAACTTGTAAATAAATATATTTAATTGTAGTTTCAGTTTGAAGACGGGTCACGTGATAAATTTATTACTATTAACGCATTAAAATATCATAATGGGTGTCCATTGCTATAAAAATCCGAGTTAGTTGTGCTTGCTCGCTATAGACTTAACATACCTTGATAATAACTTCGTTCCTTAGAATTTTTGAGTCTTCCATATCGCTCTTAGTAGTAAGATTGATGCCTGAAAGATACGAATTATCTTGTTAGATAAATAATATTACAAGGTCCTTTTATATAGAACGTCGATATGTGATTATTCACACGAGTATAGCGAAGGAAGTCATTTTTAAATACATATGCATATACAAAATCTATTACAGAAGTTTTTCTTATAATTCAGACTAGAAAATTGAAGTATTCCTTTTTTGTATTCGAGAAAATGGATCCTACGGGATGCCCAAAAAGGACATCATTTTCAGAGTCATCGCAGCCCATGTGCATCCATTTTACTTTATTTTAAACAGTCGGATGTTGAATCGCCCAGGGCAGAACCGACACCCGGAGTCGATTCCAAGGTTCGCTAGTTCGCAAAAGAAAATCCCATCAAGGTGATGTTAAAATGAGAGAATACGGCTCCTATAATGATGAAACGAGACTGGAGGGATCAACCGAAAAAACTCGTCGGAACACTCCCGTTAGTACATCAGTATACGCATAGACGTCTCTGAATAGAGAAAGAGAATCAATTCGTAAGTTATAAATTGGAGATTGACAATCCACCAAGCCCTACTCTGGATTTAGTCAAAAGAAACTTTTCTTAATATTTTTCATTTCTAGGGTTTCAATCGATGTCACACTAAGCGAGTCTCGTCTCTGAACTGAGATTTACAAGTCGAAGTCCAACCATGTTCAAATAATTTAAATTCAATTCAAGTATATTACAGTCTGTCGAAACCTAAGTAATTATAAACGAGAGAAAAAGAGTTTAACAAAGTTTGTTCGGCTTCTGTTTTTACGGAAACATTTCTCCGAAATAACGTGCCGATATTATAACTTAATTTACACAAACAAAAACACAGTCTTATCGCACGTGACGATTGAGACACTGTTGCCGAGGACAAAAAATATCAGAATTAAATCGATACAAGTAATTCTTTAACATTTCATACCGATAAGGTATTTTGCAAAGCCTATTAGGCGACCTTGGCAGGCTGATTTATAAATATTGTTACGATTAGGCTGGATTTAAAAAAAAATCTAAATGAGTTAATGAGATACATATTTTTCTAAATGGTAAATTCATTTTCTTCGAAGTACAGCCAGTTTCTTCTTTCTATAATGACGTAAGTGATATAATAATCGTCTGAAATTATTTATCACATCGCCACCATATACTAACATATATCAAAAGTAGGTTAGATAAGTTATTTCGCTACGGGTGGCCTAACAAGCGATTTCTTCTAGTCAACTGGGGTTGACTGTATGAGAAAAAAGAGAAAAACCTACTCATTCATTTTAAAGCAGTTGATTCAGCAGAAAAAAACCCGTTTACTACGATTAAGAAATAACTAAAGCCAAGTTAAAAGCCAGAGGCAATCCAATTACCTCTGAGTAAATTCCTGTCCTGCAACCAGCTCAGACTCGTCAGATCGTCATCATTGTCTGCTGGTGGGAGGGTCCCGGCGTTACCACCACACGCAAGTCTGTAATTTTATTTGTTAACTTAAATTTTACATCTTACCATATAAGCAAAAATATTAAATAAAAAAAAAAATATTTTTATTATGGAACATCCAGGTATCACTTTTTCACGTCATTAAATCAGTAGAGACTCATCGGCAAAGAAGACAGAGGGTGTAGGCCGAGAGAAAAAGCGGGCGTAAAAAACTCTCGGTACTCTTTTAAATTTGTATTAAAAACTTGGCGATTGAAAAGAGTGGCGGAAAGTTTCTTGCCAGTTCTTCTTACCCGCTCTACGCCCTTGACTTGCGAACTGGTTGTAAATGTAAATTTACAGTTAATTTAATTTGTTTTTCTTGACGTTCATAAGTGTACATGTTTACCTATATGAATAAAGATATTTTGATTTGATTTGATTTGAAAAAAGGAAATCACGAAATAACACTTATTTTAAAACAAATATCGCAAATTAAATACAAGGCTAGCACTAGTCCCAGATCCTTTTATCAACTAGATAATCGTTAACTTGGCGTCGAATCACGTGTTGGGTGCAAGAAATTGCAACCCATGCATAAAGACTTCTAAGGCGATGTCAATGTAATGGAAGATGGTTGCTGCAGCAGCCAGTCACGGGTTCCAAGTTACCCCAACAGTGACGTGATTGGTGGGAGGGGTTTAGTGGGTAGGGATTTTAGAGCGAGTCCCACACTCGGTGCGAAAATGCATTCCCCTCAAAAGTAACTTAATTAGGTTTGAGGAAGAAGTTACTAGGAAATTTTTAACGAAACGCAAAAAGCAAATTTTCAAAATAATTTTAATAAATTTTCGAATAGCCCCCTTAACAATCAAATTGGCCACCTGAGGGGCATAAGCCCCACGATGGGAAATACTGGTCTAAATCACCTTCCCTTTGAAAGTTTACACTGCAGTGATCTATAACTTCTAGGAAGGTTATTAAATAGTAGCGTACGTTAAAAAGAAATACTATTTGAAGCAACCCTTTATTGTTACAGTGTAATGCGTAAGCCAAGGACAATTTTATAATATTTGTAAATTAATTATTCAAAATAATTAAACCGAGTTACCGGGTCACCTAAAAATCAAGATATCAAACAGTAGGCAATGATTGATCGAAATGATAATGATATAGGCTATCTAATATTATGAATCCTAGTTTGAATCTAAAACAAATCTTAAGTCATATCTCAAGGCTAAGAGACTGAACCTATGAAGTCCTCTTCATCATGTCAGGAAACTGTCACAACTTATCATTGAATCGTCAACACTTAATGACATTCAATTAATGTATGGTCACGTCATAAATTGCTCCTCCCCCTTCCTCAGACACAAGGAGGAGAATCAGATACTTATGAACATATCTTACACGTGTAAAAATTAAATGAGAACTTGAGCAGCGCTAACCAAATCCAAGCAATTTCCTCACAATCGAGTACCCCGCAATATAAGGAATAAAGAAAATAATAATATGAGCAAATAATACAGCAAGGTTTTTAAAAAGATCTCCATAGCGATTACTCCACCGAGTAATTTTTTTTCACTGTATGGTAGGATAGGATAGTTTGATGTAAAGGGATTTTCTCACTACCTCCCCTGTATAAAGGTTTGTAGTAGTTCGTACTTTGGCATCGGCAATATTTTAATTGCAGATACAAACGAGTCACAGATATAAAATATTATCTTAACTTAAGCTGTGGATTGTCAATAAACTGTTTAATAATAGCTAAGTTGCAACAATATAAATAAATATTTGTGATACAACATGACCTCTCCAGATCATCCTGTCCCAAGTAGGATTTTAGAACCTCGTGACAGGAGGTCCTAGAAATGCAAATTGCGTTAAAACTGCATATGTACTAATGTATGTTTTGAACAAATGTGACATAAGGTCGCTGACATTTTCATTGAAACAGAAAACCTCCAAAAACACGATTTAGAGATTGGCGTCTAGTTGCAACGTATGAATTGCATAATGAATCAACTTTCATTTACCTTTCACAATTTAAACATACATGAATTTATTACAATTATTTGTAAATATAAATCGGGTTTAGTATGACTGATAAGCACTGTATAACTAGAATCAGCATGCGACTGAGGCCTGAGGTAGAAGGTTCAAACCCTCGCATCTGGCTGGGCATGGGCTTAGTCCTTCTCTACTGTAGGAGTTTTAAATGTGTTATCTGTGCAAAGAAAAACACCATGAAAAACAAAAACCATAGACCTAAAAATAAACGGCCTCAGCAGGAACAGAAAGCTGAGCACAGAATGAAAAATGACGAAACAGATACAAAAATATGTGGCCCGGCCCAAAAATCGTGACAATTGTTTTCTCACACTTTTTCTTCTTTAATTTAAATAACTATTTATAGTTATTATCGTTCACATCAAAACTAACCTCTTTTCACAGTTGTACAACCTCAATTAGCTATTGAATGTTTTGGTTATCATATCGCAGTGCATATTTGTCTATGGTACATAACACTCAGATCTGTTTTAGTGATTAGTTTTGTTTATGAAATCAATCAACCTACGCGCTTTACCACCAGCTCTATCTGTCGTTATTAAACATTAATTTTCTCTATAACCTGTATCGAGAAATAAGAATATTATACCCAGAACATCGAATCGGCGTATAGCATATATGTATAGCGTAAAGTATATCTTTAGAAATTGCTAAAGCTACGTCTGTAGATATAAGTAGAAACACTTGTCTCTTGAGAGGATTGTAAGTGGCTCTAAGATATTTCAACCATGTCGACTAAATTTAAAAATAACGTGTTCCTTTAATGAAACAAAACAACCATTGAATCCAGCATAAATGTTTTTTTTAATATATTAAATAGTATTATATGTAAATAGCTGATATGTCGTATGGACTTTAAAGTCAAAATATGGATGGTACCAAGGAGGTGAAGAGGAAAGAAGGCGAAGAAGGTGTCCAAGATAGAAGAAAAAGATGCATCAGCAGTAATGGAGAAAGAAAGCCATGGACGGGATTTGAAAAAACTGGAAGAGGCTTTTCCAGTTTCACAGCTGACCTGGTTCCGTAATGAAGAAAGCTAGGATATAAGGACAATAAGAAAAATATATAAGCTAAGCTGAATATTCTTTATTTGATTGCAAATTAAACGGGCTTTTATTATTACACCAAAATTGCTAATAGCGCCACCTAGTTCCTTGTTATATTGTATGCCGATGGATTTTGGCAACCGTCTAACATATTCCCTGAAAGGTCATCGCCCTTTAGTGTGTTTAATAGCTACTGGACAGATCTTTCCTTATCACTAAATCATTACCAGGATAAAGAAAGATGTTATGTTCTTGGATATTAAATACGAGCGAAAGTGGCATCAATATATCGCTTACGCAATGGTTCATTAGCACAAGTCTGCGGTTGATATGTCGCGATGTGTATTCGTTTATAGCTAACGTTACAATCAACACGTTTAAATGAAACTAGTGTCACAAGCCTGGCAGGCTTCTTGCATGGCCAAAATTAAGTCTCATGACTCGTCTGCTCATCCATCTGCTGCGAATGCTTTCTATGTAACTGGCAAAAATTTATCTCATTTCAGTAAATTTTACTATTTCTTATTTATATTGTATAATAAGATATATATTAATTATTATTATAAGATCTAATCATTTATATTGTATATGTTGTGTAAGATAAATAAACCGCTACAATCTTTTTAGGTTTGGGACTCAGATTTCTGTGTCTATGATCTAACGTATGTGACACACACGCCATAAATTTTTTGTAGTGTAAGAGAGTTTCTTCGCGATGTTTTCCTTTACCGTTCGAGCGATTTTTAAATGTCCATAGAAAAAACTCCATTGGTGCACCGACGGGGATCAAACCTACGACCCTAGGGACGAGAGTAGCACGCTGCAGCAACCAGACCAACAATGCTCTTTTAATTTGTGTATGATGGATACATATTACAGAAATCTAATAAAAATGATTTGTCTATAGCGTGACTAATCATCACCTCTAAAGAATATAGATAGGACTGAAAAATACTTACGCAGGCTGCGGAGTTTCCATATCCGACTCATCAGATGCGCCATCCAGGTCATCGAAATTGTCAATCACGCGACCGGATACTTCAAGTCTACGAAGGGACCGGCCGCTGGAGGCCACGTGCCTAGCGATTTGCCGGATGAGGCGACGCGGAAGTGGGAGTGACGCGCGCGCACCTCGTGCTGGGGACCCGCCACGCTCACCACGCATCGGCGCCATCTTTGGACAAAAAATATAAATACGTAAGACGCAAACTATTAAGATAACACGTACTCGTTATATTAATCAGACAACAATATTTTTGCGTACATTTCACGGAAAATAAATAAACAGTTAAACGCTAAACGTGTTGAATTAAAAAAAAAGTTAATAGTACTTACAATCAATCTAGATAAAATCTACAATAATAGGTCAAAAGAACATATATTGTGTTTATGTGGAATAATATTTAGTAATTGCGTTTGAAATCAATTTATTAATTGATGAGGTAAATGCGCATTTACCCATAATTATTTTAAGTCTCCGAGTTGGGTACAATACTGCGTACCAGCCACGACTTGTTTACAACCACAAATATGCAAAGTTCATAGTGATTGTATCAGAATAAGAATCTTAATTGTTCTAGCAATACAAATACAGTACAATAAAACACAATTTCACAATTCCTTCGGTACGTAAAAAACTGTGTTACGTAGGTGGCCCAAAAAGTGTACCCATCGAAATACAAAAAATATATTTTCAAAACAAAGCAACATTAGTAAGAATATACAAAGGAAACTAAGACGTCTCACTGTCACTGGAGAATTTTGGAGTTACTCAAGCACTCGCGCGCACTCCTCAATCAGACATTTGAATATTGTTTTCTTAAGCGACATAATAATGGCGAGTAATAATAGAATAATAGTATTCTAAAAGTAATCCTACGGATGCATGCACTAATATATTATTAATCTTGTCATACTTTGTAAACAAATGGGGACGTTATGACACAAGATGAAGGCCAAACGTATAACAGAAATCCGTGCAGGAAATTCGCCTCCAAATGCAATTCTGCTGTGACAATGACATTCAAGACATGAGTGACCAGAGAGAAACTAATAATCTTCGAACTGACACTGAATAATTTACGAGGAATTTCTTCAACTATAATTTTTCTCGTTTTACGAGCCACGGTTAGCCAAAGCGCGGGTCGCTAGTAATATAATTTTCAAATGTCAAATTAACATATTAAAACAAATGCATAATTAATCGCATTTAATTTCTAGGTTATATCAATAATTTACTACAGAGATTGCATAACATTTCGATTCTCGAGAACAAATGCCGTCAAACAATAAGCGAATCTTCCATTTAATAGCAAACATTGTTGATTGTATTCATAAACAGTCTTTTAAAATATCCTACAACCTCTAGGTCTTGGAAAATTTCTAGGTGATCTAAGCCATGTCCGCCCTGAAATTACGAGCAAGTATTAGGACTCGCTAACAATGAAACTGCGATTAGAATGGATAATCTGAGGATTCAGACGCCACCGCTCAGATACCGCCAAATCTGTTCTTAACAGTCGTAAAAACTGATTAAAGCAAACAGTATTAAAGTATTTTTGATCACCCAAATAAATCACCATTTTGAGAAAGAAATCGCATTTAATTTATCATAATTTTTACGATATTATCGTATTGGCTTAACATTACGGATATACTTTGACTTTATACTTTTTATTTTTGTTTTACTCATTTTTGCGTACTAGTATAAATAATTACAGAAATAAAGACTTTTATTATTACTATTACTATGTTACGCGCTATGTATTCTTTGTACATCTTAGATTTAGGGGAAAAACCAGTGGTGCAGATTCTAAGTCTTAGGGCTGATAGCAAATACGCGCAGAAGAAAAAAAAGGATATTGGATTTTGACATAAACACCCAAAAAAATTAGGATTGATTACACTTGTCACAATATTCGATGAACGAAGTTTCTGGCCAAGCTTAGGTGTGAACGGCCTTAATTTATTTTCATAGAAAACAAAAGACGTTGACCTAACTAGTAGCTAAAATTACATTAGCTATATTCAGGTCAACTTTTAATCGAATTTAAAACGGTTAAACCTTGAAGAATTTTCAAATTCTTCGAAAAACGGGTTTTATTTTTGGATTTATCCATAAATTATTTTTCCTTTTTTTTGTCTTAAAAAAGAAGGTTATCTGTTTGACACTTAGAGATATTGGTGGAATGGATCCTACTAGAGTTGGTTCATTCAGCCAAACACATGGACGAGATTCCCTAAGTGTATGTCTTGTCTTTAAAGTCTACTAAAGTCTGAGTTCTTGACACGACAGGAGAACTTGGACAAGCTTGTGATGACAGACAGAGTGGAAGGCACGAAACCTAGAGGCCGATCCCCTACTTCCTGGACTGACAAAGGTATGGCTTCACATACTCTTATGTTCGGGAGATGACATGTTTTTTTTTAAATAACAAGTTATGTTTTAAGTATGCAATGCGTGTGTGCTGTGGTTAACTTTAACATACTCCTCCGAATCGGTTCGACCGATTCTTATGAAATTTATTATGTATATTCATATGTATATTCAGTAGGTCTAAGAATCGGCTACTATCTATCTTTCGAATCCCTAAGCGATAAGGGGTAGACCAGCCTAATAATTCAGATTTTTTGTTGCTTTTTTTTGTTTGATACGGCATATAAAAATACATATAACCCTTAATTTTCACCCCTCTACAATTAACGCCATTTTTTTATTTGTTAATTAAAAGCTAATGACATTAGCTCGTTCGCAGAACGCATTTGCAGAACAACCTAAAAAGTTTTCATTCCGAAAAACCTAACAGTCTCTGCGGTAGCATAGCAAAATGGTCCACGTTGGTATGTACTAAAAAGGTAGCCTAGGCATTAGTGAAAAACGAAGTTCGCGGGGGTAGATAGTAATATACAGATTGTAACAATAGCAATGAATCTACGGTAATTTTAAACTCGCGATCTGGAAACATTGATTACGACACACTGACCCACTGATTGACATAGTCGAGTTGGCACTTGGCACCGGGTGATAAGAATTTCTAAGATATAAAAAGATACCATTCATTATGCAATGATAACAATTTAGTTTTAAGTTTCAAGTTTAACATTCTAGGATAACATTTAATTATATATCTTTTTACGTGTTTCTTTTTAATTATGCCGTTATTGATGTTTTTTTTTAAAACGCTGGCCACACTAGAACGTTCCTATATAAGTAACCACTCCTTCAGGGTACAATAAAAACTGATAAAAAATAAACGATTCGTTGCCTGTTTGGTAGGCCCAAAGCAAGAAAATACATATTTAGGTACCTTCCTACAGCAACGCAGGTCTGTTTAATCAGTACAAAGGGAGGAGTGTGCCAATAAATATTTGTAACCTAAAAATAAAAAATAAAAATATTCTGAATGAAATGATTTTACTTATTTGAATCAACTGAATATTCGATAGTATATTAAACATTGAAATTATGAAACACATTTTCTATGCTCGATTTCCATAAAATTTTACGTGTGTTGTATTATCCGAACATACTATGCTTTATCTATGTTAAAAAACATAGATAAAAGTCGATGTATAAATGAATAAATACTGTACAAATCTTGCTATTTCTGTTGCTAGGTCTTCATTGATACATCGATTCGTGGTTCACGTTTAAAGGTCATCCAGTGACGTCATTACTCATTCCTACAAAGCTCTACATGGACGAGATATTTTAGGTTTCTATTTCGGTCATATACTGACATTATAACGAGGTAGGAGAGTCTGGAATTCAATTTTAGTATACACATTCTTCTTATAAATTAGCAGCAGCCAAGTCTTCTATACATTTCAAACACCTTACCAAGGAATTTAACCCTGAATCCCGGTTAAATAACCTGTGCGTTCTTCTCTGCTGCTATTCTTCATTTCTAAAGGTCGTGTCGGTTAGTTGTCTGGTGTCACTGTAAGTGGTAACTTTTCATATTGTTCGGTTTGTAGCTTCCGTTAGCGCAGCTGTTATGGGGAGACTCGTGAGAATCGTCACACCAGCGGGTTGCCGACGACAACCAGCTTGTCCAGGTTATTTGGTTTTGTACGGGCTATATTAGAGTAATAACTTTTCCATAGCATGTTATAGAGAACAGACGAAGTTCGTTGATCCAAGATTGATTGGACCGCATCTTCAGTAAATCAATTGTACGTTACGATGTGTTAAATACGGATTAGTTATTCAGCAGAAAAAATCGTAATCACTTAAAAATTGTATAATTATTAAATACGCATATATTTAAATATCGCTACAAATTTTCGAGACTTTATCGGTTTTTCGTAATGTTTACACATGAATTTGTTATAAATAAAATTGAGAGATGTTAGTAACAGCCATAGTCATCGCATTTCTTGTATATGCACTATCTATTGACGCGGACGTAAGTTTATAGTCCACAGACTCAAATACATAATTTGAAGTTTCATTTGTGTTTTCACAAACACATCGTTTAGTACGAAATCTTGATTGTGTTAATAACTTTAATTTTGAAATATTTGTATTAAATAGTCTAACAATGAAATATAGGGTATGTTAACAGCTATTAACATCTATATTTATTTACACGTGTCCCTACAGTATTTCTATGCGTATAACCTTGACACTGACAAAATCCGCGACAGGTACCGTATCACCCTAAAACGCCACAAATAAAATGCTTCTTTGGAACATTATATAACAGGACTAAACGGTAATCGGATGTCCGAACAATGAATTTACATACGGATATCCGGCCTGTATAATTTGTCTAATAATGCATCTAGTTTTATAGAATAGGGGACCAACGGGCAGAAGGTTCAACTGATATTCACTGATACTGTCACACTGCCAAAAAGAAGAGAAGACTGCATTACCGGCATCTATATCCATCGAAGCCATATTACTATTATATATATATAGGCGATATTACTCAACAAGTGAGGTTTCAGCCCCCCTTATTCTATAAAAAAGTAATATTTGAACACAATGAGAGTAACAATCAAAACTCCTAAATTAGTTTTTTGTTAATTTGGTAAAGTAATTGAAACTCGCAAACAGGAAAAGGCAACCGCACATTTGTGGCATCGTCAAACATTCCAAAAACCGTGATTAACGAAATGATTTGATAAACATTTGTATACTGTAAAAGACGCGTGACGCGGTGACGTCAACTACTTACGGTAATGTACTTTAGAACATATAAAAATGAGAAAGATACTCTCGTAAAAAAAATACGAGCACGTCTTTCATAGATCAAATTCCTACCAACGCATCACGCTCAAAAAATTGCGTTCTTTCTTAGTAAATAAAATCTAATACAAATTTCCTAGGCCCTTGAGTAAATTAAGTAGTAATCGGCCTTACTAAATTGTACTTTGTTTACGCGTAGATACGCTTCTGTTCTGCGTCATCATAGCCTTCGTTATATGTACAATAATTATAGTACATATTCTATAATAATTCTAAACAAACAAAAATGTCTGTTATTTGTATGGCATCCTAGTTTTATCAGATAATTATGGTCAAAAGCATTGATGAATATTACAGTATATACCTATATAAAGATGTGTGGTGAAAACTAAATATTGATATTGTAATATAGTATGCTGAAAATAGTTTCAGAATAATATAAGTATCCAATAGTATATGACGGCAGTATTTTTGTTATTTAAGGTTCCCATTATACAGATAACCATAAAACCCTATGTATATATAAATATACCCAATATGTATATAAATTCACAAACAGTTTAAGGTGTTTTCTAATGCATGTATAACATATTCTAGGTTTTTCAGGAAATATATAATTTTTCACTATATTTAGCAAATGAGTAGATGGATAGTAAGAATAAACAGTGAGTAAAATGCTACTTGGTGCTAAATATTGATCATATATGATACAACTCTAATCAATAACAATAATAGTCATGATGATGTAATAAGTTTGTTGTCAACAAGGTGATTTCCCTTGCATTTTGCTTTAATGGAAACTAAGCTATACCCAAATAAAAACTATAATTGATAACATTACATTAAAATAAAAGCATAAAATACAGAAAAGTTCTTAGTAATTGTAAGATTTATATTGTATAACAATTGAAGAGGAAATATTAAAATAGTTTATAATTGATTTTTCAAGAAAAAATGTAGGTCAACTGCGGTGTAAGATAACAAGCAGCAAAATTTACAAAATCTCTTGATTTCGCAGCTTGTTTTATGAAATAACATAATCAAGGTTGCATGCAAAAAAATCTTTACTTACAATAAATATGTCCACTTGCTATGTAAATTACAGTTGAATGTTATGGCTAATCAAAATACCTAGCAACGTGTAACGCGAATAGCGACGCGTGGACGTGATGTAACGATTACCATGTGTTTTTGCGTTCATTGGGTCAGTGCAGGCGCCAGGGCGATGGCGTCAACGATAGGTTGCTAGGAAACTTAGGGTTTTGCGACCGCGTGCCTCGTCTCTACGTGTCGTGTGGTGCATATGGTATGTGCACGTGCCAAGCAACGTTAAGGGTCATTACATAACTGCAGGGACTAAAATTTACTAACATCAACACATCGAAAATCTCAGTTAAACGGTTTACGAATGCTTGATGCTTCGTTCCATTTTTAGCAAGAGCGAAGCCGACATCGCTGCGTTACTCGTGTCTTGTCACATTTTTAGAACCGCATGTAAACGATACTGCACCCCACGCTGACACACGCAACGTGATCATTTAGTGCTTAGCAAAAAATACAAATGCCTATTTTTTTTAAGCATAATGCGTCTTATCTATTGCATCTATTGACGAATTGCACAACCACAAATGCCACTTTAATACAAAACAAACTATATAATAGGATTTTTTCCTCGGTAGCTACTTGACTTACCTTTGTATATGTTGTTTGTTTATCGCACTAATTAAAATTGTATAACAATAAACAGCATTACGCTGCCTTCGCTCTTAAAAATCAACACTCAATAAAAGACAAACACTTTGCACAAATCAACACCCAATCATTGATCCATAGGCTATAGAGTAACCTACATAAATAAACATATGATTTTTTTGGCAATGTTGTTTATGGTCCGTTGAAATGTCAACTTGACATATTTGGTTTTTTTTCTATAGCAAAGTATATTTGGGTAGAACGTACATAGATCTTATAAGTAAATGAAAATTAAAAAATAAATTCATTCTGTATGAAAATGTTAAATTGTCAAAGTTGCCATAGTCTGTCAAAGCAATATGACAGGTTTCATGTATATTTTCAACTGGCAATCATTTACACTAGCCAAAAAGAAGAAAACACGTTAAAATTGACGTGGACTAAAGTAGCTGGCTCGCATAGAAATAATAATGTACTACATTTTCTTTTAAGAAGCTTATTGATCAAGAAAAATAAAGTTAAATTAAGTTAACTAATGGTATTTACTGAATGAAGATGGCCATAACTTTCGTAAGTTAATATAAATTTATTAAACATAAGCGCTCATTGACAGCTTTAAAGAAAATTCGGAGATGTGTTTCCAGTAAATTTACATTCTTTATCGTTTTTTTACAGAAAATGTATGGTGTGGTGTTTCCGGTACTGTTATCTTTATTATTAAGCCAACAAACCGATGCTGCTGCAGTGATATCCATTGATTATGGTTCAGAATGGATAAAAACTGGAATCGTTTCGCCGGGAGTTCCTATGGAAATAGTGCTAAATAAGGAATCTAAACGAAAAACACCAGCTGTTGTTGCCTTTAGGGATTCCGTTAGGACATTCGGCGAAGATGCTGTGACAGTTGGAGTTAAATTTCCTAAAAATTCGTATAAATATCTTTTAGATCTTTTGGGCAAGCCATATGATCACCCATTAGTACAAGCTTACAGGTACGAAAGTGCCGTTACTTTGACGTATTCAAAACTATTCAAAAGAAAATTTACAATCCGAATTTATTTTAATTGTTTCTGAGTTTTCTAATTTTTATGTTGTATTTATTTCATTTTTTAGAGAAAGATTCCCATATTACGAGATTGTAAAATCAGAAAGAGGAACACCAGAATTTATTCATGATGAAAATACAAGGTTTACGCCTGAAGAGTTGGTAGCTCAACTACTTGCTAACTCCAAAGAATTTGCTGAAATAAGCCATGGTAAGTAGTCAGATATATCATTTTTTATCCATAAATTTTTAAAATTTTTAGTTGTATGGTGCAATATAATGTTATTTAAAATGCTTACTAAAACTGTATTACTATAGGTCAACCAATCAGTGAGTGTGTCCTTACCATCCCCGGCTATTTTAACCAAGCTGAGCGTAGGGCTATGAAGGAAGCTGCTTCTTTGGCAGGCTTGAATGTACTTCAACTAATCAATGATTATACAGCGATTGCTATTAATTATGGTATTTTCCGGAGGAAGGTATGTCTTGCTTTAGATTCTTCTTCTTTTCTTCAAGTAAAATTGTGACTATATAGTGTAGTTTTAGATGAATTTTCATTTTCTTGAGAAAAAATTTACCCCTTCAAATATTTGTTTGGTACTAGAATATCTATAAAATGAAACTATTTTACTGTACAACTGAATTCTATGTAGGACATTACCACAGGAGTTTATGACCATAGTGCAACTTATTGTAGTGCCATGTGTTAATATGATAAGAAATTATCTAAATTTATAAAATGAAATAGGTGTATAATATAATTATCAATATACCACATTAGAAAATATTTTTAACATTAAGAGATGTTTTTTAGGAAATCAATGAAACAGCATGGCACACACTTTTCTTTGACATGGGATCAGCATCTACAAAGGCGGCGTTAGTTGAATACAAAACAGTGAAGACAAAAGAAAAGGGATATGTTGAGACAGTACCACAACTGCAAGTGATTGGTGTTGGATTTGATAGGTATTAAATTAATACAAATCCTCAATCACAAATCTTAAACTCAAAAATCGATTGGTAATTAATGTGTTATTTGACATGTAAATCACAACATTTGTATAGGCTATTCCATGTTTTTTAAATATGTAGTAAGTTTTGGATGTTATGACTTACCAGCAGTCTAGTAAGGTTTCTAAAAATTGTGTTAATTTTCAGAACCTTGGGTGGCCTAGAAATGACTTTACGTTTAAGAGAGCATTTAATCAAGGCGTGGGAGGCAAACGGAGGTGGTGATGTAAGGGCTTCACCCCGGGCTATGGAGAAATTGTTCCGAGAGGCAGAAAGAGTCAAGATCGTATTATCAGCCAATACTGAACATTATGCTCAGATTGAAAGCTTACTTGATGATAAGGACTTCAAGTTACAAGTATGTTTGCCTATTTTTACTCAACCTATAAAAATCGATGTGTGATAAAGTTCACATTAAAAAAATTTACATGTGTATTTTTTTTAGATTGTAATTGTCTTAAAGTTCGATTTTTGGTAGTATAATATCTTCACACATAAATGTAAATAAATAAGTTAACACCTTATACATTTAGTTATGTTACAAGGACAATCAGAAATATATGAATAAAAATTGTTATATTCTATTGATACGTACTATGTACTTCATAATTTTTGAGTTATATTTAAGAAATATAGTAATTTTTAACAATATTTATTGCTTTTCAAAATTTTAAAATTAGTTAAATTAAGTTATTTGATATTCCAGATTTTTTATTTATTTTTAATTTTAAAGAATTTAATATTCGATATGTATTCATTCCCATTTCACATTATAAAGGTGACCCGAGCTGATCTAGAAGGCTTATGCTCTGATCTTTGGGCACGAGTGTCGAACGTGATCCACCGTGCTATTTCATCAGCCGGTGGAGCAGGTGCTGGAGCCAAAGTAATAGTGGCCGGTGGTGGTTCAAGAGTACCCGCAGTACTCGAGGCTTTGAAAACCGCAGCCGGTGTTGACCCCCATAAATCCATCAATGCTGATGAAGCAGCTACCCTTGGGGCTGTCTATAGGTGAGAATAATTCCATAGAAAGTATTAAATTACCAGCATTTTATACAAAATCACTACATATATATATATATATATATATATATATAAAATTCTCGTGTCACGATGTTAGTTACCGTACTCTTGCGAAACGGCTCGGCCGATTCTTATGAAATTTATTATACATATTCAGTAGGTCTGAGAATCGATTACTATCTATCTTTCAAAACCCTAAGTGATAAGGAGTTTACAAAAACCCAAAAAGTTATTTTTTATTTTTTAGACAAAAAAAATTGTTTTTATTTTTTTATGATCTGTGTTCCACTCATACAATTCAAATTCAAAAATCATTTATTCATGTAGGTAACATAATGTACACATATGAACGTCAAAAAAAGAAATATACATTAAATGCTTCTAATTTTACATTTACTGCCAGCTCTCACATCAAGGGCGTAGAACGGAAGAGAAGAACTGGCAAATAAACTCTCCGCCACTCTTTTTAATCGCCAAGTTTTTTCTTTTACATAACGTTTGTAAGGAGCTGCATCCATTATACCATGTTCCATGTGACATCTTGAGTAATAAAAAATATTGTTTATGAAAGAGTGAACCTCATTATTAAATTTATCACAACATTCATCACACATTTTTTTAAATTATAATCAATAAACCTTTGTCAGTTCTTTCTGTATAAAACTTACATTATTTCTCTAAGAGCTGCTTCTCTCGCGACGGGATACAAAGTGGCAGCCCTCAACGTTAGAGACGCCGTTCTGTTGCCCATACAAGTCGTATTCAGCAGACAGGTCGACGGAAATGAGAAGTTGGTGAGTTATTGCTTTATTGGTTATAGTCATTTTAATTAGTTACAGTCTTAAAATTCAAATAAAGTTACTAAAAATTTGTTTCTAATTTTACTTTTCACTATTTAATAAAATAATCAAGTTATTTACTTATTTCAGGAAGTGGTAAGATTTTTATACTTGGTGCTATTTATTTGTTTGTGTGTTTGTAGAATTATGTGTTTTGTAATAATACTTTCTTACAAAGTGGGTGATTGATTGTAAGGTACATTCTTTCACACAACCAATTGATTGTTTTTTTTAAACAATAATTTTTCTGGGCTTTTCTTTTTATATTATTTCTGGTTTTTTTTCAATCCATTTACTTATTATTCTTTGCTTATTGTTACTGGGAGTTTATTATTATATAAAACTTTGTATCTTAAATATTTGTATAACTGTTACAGATAAGAAGAATTCTCTTCGGCCCGATGAATCCTTATCCCCAAAAGAAAGTAATTACTTTCAACAAACACACTGACGATTTTAGTTTTAACGTTAACTATGCTGAATTAGATCACATCCCGTCCAATGAACTGGAAAATATTGGTACATTAAACCTAACACAAGTTGTTCTCACTGGGGTCAATGAAGCCCTTAACAAAAATGCGGGAGACAACGTTGAAAACAAAGGCATCAAAGCACATTTCAATATGGATGATTCTGGAATTCTTAACCTAGTTAATGTAGAATTCGTCGCAGAAAAAACTGTCACTGACGACGATGATACCGATAGTACGTTATCCAAAATCGGAAGTACTATTAGCAAATTATTCGGCTCGGACTCAGAATTGCCAGAAAAAGCTGAAGAAAAATCTGAAGAACAACCCCAAGAAGCCGAGAAGAATGACACAGCCAAAGCTAATGAGACCACAACTGAAAAACAAAACGCAACGGAACCTGAAAGCAAACCGAAACCCAAAATTGTTATTCTAAAAGAACCCGTCAATGCTAACGAGCAGATACTAAACTTACAACCATTATCTCCAGAACAATTCAAAACCTCAAAAACCAAGATAAACAAACTCAACGAAATCGACAGAAAGCGAATCGAAAGAGAAACAGCACTTAACAACTTGGAAGCATTCGTTGTTGATGTACAAATGAAAGTAGACATGGAGGAGTACGCAGAATGTGTTACTCCAGAAGAGATTGAGGTAATCAAGAAACTCTGTAGTGAAGTTTCTGATTGGCTCTACGATGATGGGTATGAGGCGGAGACTGCTATGTTCGAAGAGAAATTAAACGCAGTCAAAGAAAAGACAAACCAGATGTTTTACAAACATTGGGAACATAGAGAGAGGCCCGACGCAATTGCCGCAATCAAAAGTGTTCTAAACAATTCTCGGGAATTCCTTAAATCAGCAAAGAATTACACTAAAGAAGCTAGCCCTGAAAGGGATGTGTTTACTGATGTAGAAATATCGCTCTTGGAAAAGAAAATTGATGAAACTAAAAGTTGGCTGGACAAATCCGTTGCAGAACAGAACGCGCTCAAAAAGAACGAAGATGTGAAACTGACAGTTGAAAGTATAAGGGAAAAAATAACAAACTTGGACCGTGAAGTCAAGTATCTGCTCAACAAATTGAAGATTTGGCGCCCCAAGAAACCGAAGAAGGTGGAGAATAAAACGGAAACTACAACTGAATCGGAAAAAACGGAGGACGAAGAAGAGAAACCGGTCGAGGAACCTGAAAAGCCGGAAGAGCCGGAAAAAGAGGAAGTCGTGGAAGAAGCTACGGAAATACCGCAGTTAGATAAGGAACATTCCGAGTTATAATGACGCTAACTTAATTTATTTAGTTAATTTAATTTATTAGGGCGTTCGTTTTTATACCGCGTAAAGCACAATTATGTTTTAGATTTGTTGGTGTTGATTGTTGAATATATTTTGGTTCATCTAATGTTCCTTGATTTGATTGTGAAAAACGAATGCGCCATATTATCTCAATGCCGCATTTTTCAAATTAATTTTTATAAAAATTTCATTAAAACAATTTCCTTTGTTGAATTTATTTACGTCAATTCTTTTACAGCGACGTCGTAAGCTAAGGAAAAATGGCCCCAATGAATTCGCTATGTAATTGTAATTTATGTGAAAATGTGATATGTACTGTCTGATGAGTGTGGACCCTTAATGTTCTCCCAATACGTGCTTACAATAGCGATTTTGTTTGGTATTTTTGGTCAAAAGGGTCGCTATAAGTCTATGGAGCGGATTACCATTCTGAATCGATGTCGTAATCCATGAAACTGTCAGTATAATGTAAGTGAGATTTATTCTGTACCCAGTCGCAAATGATAATAAATTATTGGAAATTTATTATAGTTTTATTTTTCTTTATATATTAGATTTATACATGTGATTATTTTATTTATTAATCAAAAAATGAAATAAAAGGTAAAATAGCTATACATCTATATGTATAATTCTACTGTACGTGTGTATGCCACTGAACTATTCTTAAACCGGACTGATTTGAATGATTTTATGTATGCGTTTGAGTGGCGCCTTGTATGATTTAGATTCACAAAGCAGCCCGGTAGATGGCGCTGCAGACAGTAACTAGGTTATTTATCTATACTGCAATTAATAGAAAGCTGGTATATACTATATAAATCTTCTGTGCATGTGTTCGTAATTAAACTCCTAATCGGCTACCATTACTAGATGTTTTGTGGTACGTAAGCCGTGTGTACAGGACGTCTGTCGGATCCGTTAGTACATTATAAAAAAATGTATGAACAATAGTTGCATATAATTTACAATTTTAATGTCTTATGATTAGATCGGTCAAACATTTCCATTATAGTATATTATTATTTAGGTATATTTATAGCATTTACTAGCATTAAAGAGCATTCCATTATATTTATTATTGTTCCAATCTTTTATATATATGTGTCTCAGGAGATTAAAAAATTTAATAGAATTAAATAAAAAGCTTTCCGTTTACGTAATTGAAACTAAAAAAAACTGAAGCACTCTGTATGAAATATACCTACTATCTATGGATTTTCTATGGACAATATTTGTTTTTGGAAAATCGTCTCAATATGAAACCTAAAGAAGAATAATACCTTATTTTTTTATATCAGCTAACCAATTAGTACCTACACAAACTCAAAGTAGCTACCTTTATGTATATAGCTTCCGAAGCCGAAATAACTAAACAATATGAGCTGATTACACACTGCGCTTCTGATTACATTTTAAAGTAAAATGTTTCGTTTACTTAAAGATAACGTCACTCGCAGCAGACAGGTACGTCTTAAGGGTGCGTCCATAAAATTAAAGACAAGCTCATAGAGAAACAACAAATATATCGCGCGACACCTACAATATTAAGTTAAAGGGCGTAACGGCACTGATTGCTAATAATGTGCACTTACGCCATTCAATATAACGCGCTAAAAAATTCCGATCATATATACCTGTTCATGCATAGACACTGAGGCCTTCGGACCCATCTGTGTTTTCTAGGGTCCTTTTAGGTCGAAAGCTGAGTTCACCTTCATCCACAAATACTATCTACGCTTACTCTGAACGCGATTTAGTTTGTAAATAGTCAAAAACTAAAATTGTATGAAAATAACAGTTCGTGTTGACAACTTTATCGGTACGACTAAGCTCCCTGATTATTATTTATTTAACTTGCTTATTATTCAACATGCTTTAATTGACAACATGATTTCTGAATCTGTTTCATGATCATTTTTAAATCTAATAGGCAAGTAGGTGATCAGCGTCCAGTGCCTGACACACGTCGTCGACTTTTTGGGTTTAAGACATGTCGGTTTCCTTCACCGTTCGAGTCTCTTGTTTGAGAGTCGCACGCTGAAGCCACTGGGCCAACACTACTGCTTTAAAATTAGTGTACGTAAAAAGTGAAAAACTAAATTAGTATGAAAATTTGTCGGCATCAACTGTCATTTTCATACAAATTTTTGACTTTCTGTTGCTGTTAAAGCATCTTGACAACCTTTTAATGACGGCTGTTTTCGGCTTCTAGGTTTTATTTTCGGCAAAAATCAACTCGTTCAAAAGCTCACATCGGCAGACACTGCTAACAATTAAACTAAAGCTAACTTTACTACCGTACAAAAATGTTGTATGGCAGATAAATGTCAAGCTAGAACCCTGACAGTCAACTTAATACGCCTCTATAAACAAGACCTAATATTTATTCTCATTTTGTAGACGACCTTTATAAAATAATGTAAACACACTTAAAATATTTGTTGACTAACTCATCTTTCTCCTAAGTTTACCTAAGAATAGGTTTATTATTTCACAACAAACATTTAAAATAAGCTTAAATATTTTGATAGTTAAATTTGGGTTTGTTGCCATCGGGCTCTGTATTTAAAACATTTAATAGGTGTACGTCCTTAAATATTTGAAGTAAGTCTGGCTTCAACATTGTTGCTATTGTTTTTTGTTTCTTTATTAATTTTCTAGTCCCAAGAAATATTGTGCCAAATAGATCGCCAGGATTGGTCAGACAATATTTACTAGTTTATTCTACAATGTACATCATCATATACCAACGTGTCTGGATCATTTGGTATAAATACTAAATACGTTAGTATTAACGATTAGGAATGTTTTTTTTACATTTTTATAAATTTTTGACCTTTGAGGCAAACGAGGAGGCTCTCATGTTAAGTAATACCGCCACCAATGCACACTCGCTCTGCCTGAAGACTCGAAAGCGCTTTGCCGGCCTTTTAAGAATTCGTACTCTTTCTTCTAAGGCGAATTGGTTCGGAAATACTTTTGAGGGCAGCTTCCACCTAAAGGTGGTGCGCGGCAGAAATTGTCTTAACAAACGCTCCGTTATGGAACGACGGACAGCCGATGATGAAACTCAGCTACTGAGATTAGTCCAAATATCGTTTCTGAACGGAGAAGATGCAGAGAGATCCCACATCTCTACCATGTGCTTTTACCCGTCTTACGAGTAAGTACTACAACTAACAAACATCTTGTATAATTTAGACTTGCGCATAAGATAATTTTCATATATATATTATAGTTGTCATGCGTGCGTTTAGAAATTACGATAATGTCTATGATTAATATTGTTTATGATAAAAAAATATTTCCATAATTAATAGTAATAAAGTATGGCAATGAACTTCACGAATTTAGTACGAAGTTTAGTGGAAAATGATATAGTTTATTTCATAGAGGAATTGTCTGCCAGAGATCCTAGAGATAGTCTTTAAATAATTAATTAATGGTAAATGATTGAACCAATGTCTGGAATCGCAGTATGTCCTTCCGTTCCGAACGTTCCCAGGATTGTACAGTTGCCTACAAAAGTGATTTATTAAAATGAATCATATTTATATTACGGAAACTACTTTTTGCGCAAATAACTGATAGCCCGAAAAGATGTGCTTCGGGGACCAGGTTAATTACCGGCTTACTATGTATGTGGTATCGCTTTTCGTATATATGTGTTTATATAAGTAATATTTCGCTTATCACATATAAATTTTTTGTATATAAATGAATAGTGCATTACAAATTTGAATTGTAAGCGATACCAAATCGTTATATTTGGATATTACTAGGTACCTATGTCTGGTGAGGCACACACACTCCACACTTATTGCTAAAGTGACAATATAGTGTGAGCTGCCGTCACTAGCCTTGGCGAGATAATAAAAGACGGAGTAATTTTTTTTCATTATTTAAAAGAATATTACTGTTTTTATTGATATAAATATAAAATAATGATCTTTATTTTGATAAATATGTTGGTATTAATTTGCTTGACTGTCAATTGTTTTGTATAATTGTTATGTTTTCTTAATATTTAAGGTGCAATATTTAGGTGACTTTGTTTATTAGCGTAAACAACTCATAACTTATCATTGCTAAATAAGCTGTAAATTTATGCGACGCCCTGATGGATAGAAAAACTATGTAAGGTTGTGTTTTTAATTCCTTTTATTATAAACTATGTATGTAATTATTAAGTCATAATGATTTTTTTGATAAAATACAGCAGTGAAAATTAACTAATGACATGGACCACAATCTCATGGCCTACGTCTGCAAATAGTTAATAAATATCTATGTACTATGTATTATATATATAAAGCGTAATTTATTACCTTAATTTTCAACTTGACTGTACTTGTCAATCGCAGTTGTAAAAACGCATGGAGGAAACGTATCAATAAATAATAGCCTAGATTAATGGGCACTATGAATTTATTAAAGAAGATAAGTCGTTTAATGAATGGTTTTTTATTCTTTTCCACGTGATTCAACATAAAACTTATGATATTGTTTCTTATGAGGCATGGGAATATTTTTTTATTCACATCATATTGAATCAATTATAAAAGAGTGATACAACAAGTAGATTTATTGGTGTAGAGTACAAAATGTCAGTTTAAGTAAGTACGAGAATAAAAGCACTATAATATAATAAAAAAAGCCTTTTTATTTCATGCAAAAGAACGTAAAAGTAAACTTAATCCTATGACATATATATACTTTCGTATTGTTAATGTCTAATTCCTAATTATTTTGCAAAAAGCCCCTTCAGGTGAAGCCTCCTCCAAGGATCTCCTAAGTTAAGTCATCCGCGAATCTTCTTTGTCTTCCTCTGTTTCGTTTCCCAATAGGGCCTCCCCATCGAGTCGCCTTTATGCTCCATCGATCGTCAGACAGTCTTGCTGCATGCCCTGCCCATCTCCATTTGAGCTTTAGAGCGAAGTTTAGTGCATTAGTAGTTTGAAAATGAAGCTACGGACGCCGTTAGATAAGCTACTGAATGCGGTTGAAGGGAGCTTTATTTTTATTTCTTAATATGTATATCCTATTATCACTACATAGTATAAAACAAAGTCGCTTTCTCTGTCCCTATGTCCTTTTGTATGCTTAAATCTTTGAAACTACGCAACGGATTTTGATGCGGTTTTTTTAATAGATAGAGTGATTCAAGAGGAAGGTTTATATGTATAATAACATCCATTAAATAGTGGATAAGTACTGTTATTTTTGAGGTTTCTAATGTGATGTCGTAAATAATTACATTTTTTCCGCTTACATTGCAAACGCAGGCTGAACCCTAGTTTTATCAAAATAATGTACTAAGTATTGTACACATTGAAAAGGTCTACAGAAAAGTCCGTGATGGTATATGTCTATATGGTATATGTCGCGTATATTATCGGAGCTTTCTAGCGACGGAAACAACAATACATAATAAAAACCTGCTTTTCATCAGCATTGCACCCGTGCGAAGCTGGGGCGGGTCACTAGTTATAAATAAAATCTATGTAAAGAAAACAATTGTCGTAATTAATAAGAACGAAATATATATTTGAATTTTATTCCGTATCATTGGTACAGCAATTCTAGCAGTTCAATACCATTAATTAATAATTTACTATACATTTTCATTCCTACGGACCAGATTGTTGCACTTATTATTTTTAGTTTAGCATAAATAAGTAATTTCATAATTATTTAGTCATAAGTTAAGAGTGGTACCAAGAAAATATAAATTTATTTATAGGTACAAATAAAAATAAAAATTTATTTTACGACACTACTATATTTTCTTTTTAACAATGTTGAGTTTGATTCCCGGTGAAACAATATTTTTAGCTTTGATTTAAATTGTCAATAACTAACTTTTACTATTTTTTTCTACTAAGTATTACATAATGCTGAACCAGGGCCAACAAAGGCCCACAGCACATACGCATTACACATTTGAAACGTTTTGTTGTGTAAAGAAAAAAAATATCTCTCAATCTTTTGTTTTTTTATTATTGTTATTTTGTGTGTTTGTTTTGTTAGTAATAAATTTTATGTCTAAGTCTAATAAATCGCTGCAATATTTCAATTAAATCAATTAATTTCACGTAGTTAAACAAATTCGCCGATAATATTATTTAGCTTTTTAACTGTACGTGCAAGAAAAAACTACATTGACATGCTATTTGCGAGCGCCCATAGGTTGCGGCTCATATGCGAAAGCGCGAAACTATTCTCCAGGATTTTTTACTAACTTAACAGTTTAAAAAAATCTAAACAATAAACGCTGTGGTGAAAAAAGGCCACCATGTGTAGCCTATGACCCATTCAGTGTACACTTACGCCCGAACCCAATAATTAATCGATAAACTCAGATTGAAAACAATCTGATATAAGACCGTGACAGTCTTTTAAATTTTTGGCGACGGTAGAATGCAATCACTTCGCTCTTTACACTCATATTTGATAATCCAAATAAAGTACATAAAACCGTACAAATAATATTAAAATATGTCTATGTTTAAAACATATGAAATAGCATTTATTTATTTTAAAAACTGGTGTAAGTTAAAATCAAGATATTCGCACAGTTGAACTGTCATTTTTATACAAAGGTCTATCCACATACACCGATCCGACCTACCATGGACAGTTTGTCAACTAATCGATTAGTTATTGGCACACTTTTGTCAATATTTGGATTAAGATCTCTATCTCAGAGTTAGCCGTCCTTTAGTCAAGGAAAACGTATAGTCGTAACTCCTTGAAATGAAACAAAAGAAAATTACTGATCAAGTGAAGGTGCGAAAGATCAAGCCATGAAGATCCGCTTGAAAACTTTAATTTCGGCACATGCGGCTTTACTATGAAAAAAAATCAGTGGCGCTACAACCTCTTTAGGTCTGGGCCTCAGATTTCTGAATCTGTTTCACGATCATTTTTAAATCTAAGTAATTGGCAAGTAGGTGATCAGCCTCCAGTGTCTGACACACGTCCTCGACTTTTTTGGTCTAAGACATGTCGGTTTCCTCACGTTGTTTTTCTTCACCGTTCGAGCAAATGTTATTAAATGCGCACATAGAAATAAAGTCCATTGGTGCACAGCTGGGGATCGAACCTATGACCTCAGGTATGAGAGTCGCACGCTGAAGCCACTAGGCCAACAGTGCTCAATGACAATCTGCTTCGCGGCTTTTCTATAGGTCTAGTAAAGCCAGTATACAAGTAACTAATACGCTAACATTATAAGTCAATACAGGAATTAGAATATTAATCTTAACTTTACTTTTTGCCGTTCAATTCGAAAGGTATTCGCTGATTTGTTTGATATTAAAAATCTCTTTTCACAACGTTCTGCATCATTGTTCGAATTTTAAAAAATGTTTCTGCTAAAGGCTTTTCGTTTTTCCCCGAACGCGCAAAGAATTTGTTCAGCTCAACATTGCATAATTACACCGAGTATTTTAAAGGATGCAGCAAGATATTTTCTTGTTATTTCGCCGTTGGTTCGCGACAATGAAGAAATTTTTCGTTCGCTTTGTTTAAGTAGAGCTCATTTCCCGGCACTCTGCTTATAATTTAATATCGTTTGTTCTTTGTGATTGCATTATGAAAGTGGAGGGTAATTAATGCCAATTTACAAGTGCAGGGTAACAATATTATGCTTAGACTATTGTCTCAGGTGGGTTTTATATAATCCGAATGCAGGCGTTAAACCAGTCCCTCTTTTGTGCCATACTCCACGGTAGCGTTTCTAAATGCCCACTTTTAATATAAAGAAATGAAATCGTTCATTGAAGAAGCTTACTAAAAGTACTAGCTGTTAAGAAAACACAGTAAGTATTTTTTAAACATTTAATGGAAAACCAAAAATCAAATTTCAAATAATTAAACATTTTTGAATAGCCCCCTATGGGGATAAATCATTCGAAATCCTATAAAAAACATAAAAACACACTAAGATGATAAACTTGACTTGCTAAAGTATAGAACTTATTTTTACGCGTCCGACATTATACTATGTACTAAGTACTCGCTAGTTTTTTACTTCTGTATTGCGTGACATTTATAATAATGAAAAAAATATTCGAGTCCTAGAAGTTCATTACTCTACACCTGAGGCCACGAAGACCCTTTACCGACAACTTGTTCAAAAGAGCTTTTGTTTTGTTCAAGAATCCCGAAGGAAGAACTCGGCGCCCGCGCCTGCATTGGCGCCTTCCTTTCCTAAATTGAGATAGCAATACGACTGCTCTGAGTGCAAGGGAGACAAATTACATTCGGTCGAGCCGGACGGTCGGACCGACCGAATCCAGTTTGCTTGTTATACGCTAGTTATTCGGGTGTGTTATTTGGTGTCCGTGTGACTGTGAACTAATGTTAAACAAAAGATTAATTAACGTGTGTGTTTAAAAACAGTTTGACGAGGTGACAAACGGATATGTGCTAGTTGGCTTCCCTGTACGTCCCGAAACGGTAAGTAAGAATGCAGTTTATTCCCTCTCCCGGCCCTCTTGGAAGAATGCAACGACTCAAGCGCACCTTGTTTAAAAACTTGAATCAATACAATTACAGGCGTAATCGATTGTTGGGGAACAAGTTACTTATTGGGCCAGATACCTCAACTTCCTTGAATTCCAAACAAAAAGCTATCATGTTTCTGTGTGAATTTGATAACCATTCATTCATAAGATTTTGGTAATGCATTTTACGCTATATATTATTATATATTTGAATAATGTCACCTAAATAACAATTTTGACGCCTACATGAACCCGAATACAATAGTGTAAACCAATTCTATATCGTTCTCGTTTAAATCTGTTCACATCGATTATTTTTGAATGAAATTAATGAGTTCAGTAGTTTTAAGGAAAGTTTGAGCCAATATATTACGAATTTAGCTCATTATTTTTATCGGGTGACCTTAATACAACAAAATTAAGATAATTGAAGATGTTTTTATTATACACATTGTTGTAGGTGTGCCTGACACCTATTGTAATTCTTTAAATATTTTTTTCTCGATTATTCCATCCTGTTATCTTACTTCATATTGAGACTCCCTTTGAATAATAAAATAACACAATCAATTATTAACAGCTTATAATAATTTAGTATTTACCATGCATTTGGTAGGAATGGTACGTTTATAACACGACGGTCTTCCTATTTACGGTAAAAACTTTATGGTCAACAGATCAAATTTCAGTTATGTATTAAAATAATATTTTTCGTTGTTTCTATAGGCTGAGATAATAATAAATATACTTAATTTAGTTAAAATGGTTTCATAAGAAATATTACCTGATGAATGTTTTTAATCTCCAAATTGTTTAAGAAACTACACCTTTATTAATTTGCAAGTATTATTTAGAAGAGCCATACTGATTCACACATATAAAAAATGCCTTTTAAACAAAAATAATGGCACTTGAAAATCGTTGGACATGTATATATGATTCATTCGCAGAATAATGAACCGGACATTCCTTGCGAACCATTTTTGGAACGTCTCCATACGATAAACCACGTGTGATAGTTGTGAATCTGTGGTATTTGTTTATTGTGAAAAAGTTTTACGCTAGACACGATAATATTGTGTAATAGTTATCTGTGTTTACAATTAGTTAAAATATATGAAAATCTTATATTTATTTATACAAAAATCCTATTTTTAATTTTTAGAGAACTTGTATTTCTTTTCATATATTTTGTACGTGCGATGTGTCAGTTATGTTTCCTTATTAAATAAATAAATATGAGCGACGAATACTATAGGTATATACAATGTACTCGTGCGGCAATGCGGCAATAGAATCGGCCTTAAATTGAATAGGATTAATAGTCGCTAATTCATTGAACGCTTATTAAGAAAGAAGACAGACGCGTTCTAACATCTGTACTTTAGGAATTTTTAGAACTAACACTATATTTGGGAGTTCATAAGTTAAAAGTTTTGAAAAAATTAATACTAATAAAGGCCTTTTATTCCAGATACTTTAATATTTTTATCATCTATTGATTCCTAATACTGTGCCATTTTTTGGCTAAAGCCTCCACATAATTTCGCCATTTCAGTCTGCACCTTGCCACTGTGTCATGTACCATCTGCTGTGTCTTCCTCTTTCCCGTTTACCAGGACACCAGTTTTATACTCCCTTGCTTCACTTATTCTGTTCGTCTTTCCATGTTTCCCGCTCATTTCAGTTCAGTTTGATATACGGACATTTATGATATAATATTTACTTTGGATTACACGGCTTTATTACTATTATTATCAATACTATTGAATCGTGTTAGGCAAGATAGAGGTACTCAACTCTAAGGTACGAAACTTGTATATCCAATGGAATATTTGGTGTCATATATATAAAGAACGATGCAACTCAGGTGTAACTTACTATTTGGGGCTGATTTAAATGTTTATTAAATTACGTTACTTAAATATAAACCAGCTGCAAGATCTGAGAGTTGAAGCGGTACTGGATACTGGATACAAATATACAAACAGCGAACAATTCACAATCCTTTTCAGTATTGTGGGCAACCGTTTTTATTTTTTATTGTCCTCACGAGACGCTGAATGAAATTTCCAAGTCTTATGTATTCTAGATGGGCATAGAAAGCTTGATAGAAAGGAACCGTCTGGCAATATAAAAGCTAAAATGAACTGTAAACTTTTGTAAAAAACGCGACACTACGCTGTTGAAAGAGAATTTTCTTTTGAGAAGCGAAGTAATCTTTCAAAAATATATTTAGGCCGGTAAACAATATAATATTCTAGGGTTTTTTATTTAATATTTGAGCTATGTTGGCCTTAAGCAAGCTCATTCTTGAGGCCGTAGGTTCGATCCCCCGCTGTGCACCAATGGACTTTATATGCGCGCATTTAACGTTCGCAGAACGGTAATGGAAAAAATCCTGACGAAATCGGCATGCCTTAGGATAAGGAATAGGATATGTATTAAAACCTACACATATACGTGTCCGTCACTCACTCGACAATATCAAAGCAAGGCAATCAATATAATTATTATCTATATGTATTCATTTCTTTTCTCTATGTTTTACACAAAACAATGAGTAAAAGGGGAATCAAAGAAAACATTTCTTTAATTCTACGGATGTTCTCTGATATGAAAGACGAGTTAAAGGAATAATATAAATTGGCTTGTTAGTGCAGCACGAGCTAATAAATAATTTTATCTTATAATCCAATAGTGTTTTTATAAACGAATACGACTTATTAGTCCATGTTTTATAACTAGCATATTCAATAAGATTTTATAATCAGAACAAGGAGGTTGTAATTAATATCCATTAAATGGTTTTTTCAACTGTTTATTGCCAGTTTTTCTCTTCCGTTCTACGCCCTTGATTTGAGAACTGGCAGTAAATCTAAAATTAGAAGCATTTAATGTCATTTTTTTTTGACGTTCATAAGTGTTTAAAGAAAACACTTTTCTAACGGATTGAAGTTAAGTATTTTTGTAAACTTATAATTATTTAAACATACGAAACGAAACGAAACGTCGGATAAATTAAAAATTATGTTTAAATAATTATAAGTTTACAATAATACATAACTTCAATCCGTTAAAAAAGTGTTTTCTTTAAATGTGTAAAAGTTATGTTAATAAAAGACAATACTATTCATAAGTGTTACCGATATACTTAATTAAATGATTTTTGACTTTGACTTTTGATTTAACAAGTTATGTTTATAATATTCATAGTAACTTAAAAAATTGCGTGATTTTTTTTCTGCCCAAATTGGGCAGTTAAAGTCTCATTAAAAATACAAATTATAAAGCGTCGATTAAAAATTCGTGTTAATTTATCTCGAATAACACACAGAGGCAAGTCAGTATAACACAATATATAAATACTTTTTTTTTACTTATTATCCAATGGTATTTTTATTGATAGAAGAATAGGTACGAATTTTTAATCGATGCTTTATAATAAACATATTCAATAAAATTGGACAGCAAATGATATATGTACATATATATATATATATATATAACTCGTAAATTAAGTTAAAAAAAAACCTTTTAATGAATATTACTTACCTTGTTCTATAAGATGTATCCCGAATATACATATATATAAATGTCAGTATAGCACAATACATCGAATCGCCCGCTAATAGATTAGATAATGTCTGAACGGTCAATTTCTTTAATCAAAGACATCATCGTAAAATGTGATGATGATGAATGTTGAAATTAATGGGGAAACTTTACGACCGACACCCGTCAATAATAAAATACTGTTCAAAATTACGACTGCTAAGACCTTGTAACGATGAAATTTTTAAAGCTTTGTCATTTGGATCATTTTTTGTTTAAACAATATAATTAACTGATTAATTATTCGTTAAAGGCGATTTTAAGTTCCCTCATTACGATTTCGGTCATACCATGCTTTATTTTAACGAAGTTTAAAGCTTCAAATACGATATAACCGACTTTAAAAACGGAGGTTAACTTGACCTGTTTATGATACAATAGGATTGAATATTTTTTTCTTAATTTCGAAGTATCACAAATTTCACAGAAACTAAAAATCCGGTCCAGTCAAGAAAAGAGCGTACCATTTCTTAAAAGGCCGGGCACGCAGTTGCGAGACTTCTGGCGAGGTGAGTGTCAATGGGCGGCGGTATCACTGAACATCAGATGAGCCTCCAACCGATTGCCTCCTATTACAAAAAAAGTTATATCTTATTGCAACAGATCTACTATCCTAGATTTAAATACGCGCGCTCTTCATTTCAAAGTCCAGTTAGAGACGGTTGTAAGACCTGTGAGATTAGCAAGATCAGTGAGTAGTGGTTCAACATCGAGGCTATAGTGTCTTCTTTGTCAATCACAATACGTTTATCTAATTTCTGGACATGTCCAAACTCAGGATCCGTTGGCAACAAAGTATCGAATGTAACCGTCTTGACTCTAGTTATGTTCAACAATGTTGTTAGGCATTTGAATATATTTTAACAGTCGGTCGATCTCCTATCTGCATCCCAATTACCAAACCATACGAAGACAATCCATTTTTGGCGTCGGATAGAATGCAATCTCTTCGCTCTTTACACTCATATTTGATAATCAATATTTAAACCAAATAAACTAAATAAAACCATACAAATAATATTAAAATATACATTTCTATGTATAAAACATATCAAATAGCACACAAAACACAATAGCTTTTTAATTATTTTAAAAAATTGGTGTAAGTAAAAAATCTTAAGATAGGATAGCACAGTTGAACTGTCATTTTCATACAAACATACACCGACCCGACCTACCATGGATAGCTTGTATCAACAGATGGCTATTACAATTCGTCGATTGGTTATTGGCACACCTTTGTCAATATTTGAATGAAGATGTCTATCTTAGTTGGTCAAAAACGGATTGAGTTAGATATGTAAGGTGGTAATCTGTTGGTTAATTAAATAAATAGATAATACAAATGGTAAATATTCCTTTATAATCGTACTGAGTCGTACCTCAAATAACGATGTTTTGTCTTTATCAATCTTGGCACGTTTATGAATAAGATCTATGTTCGTATTTGCACTTAAGTGGTGTATGTCGGAAATCACGTAGGCAACGCTTTATCATTACTAAACATTGTTTATGATATAATCTTAAAATAATTATGATTATATCAACTAGTTTGCGTATTGTTTACGTTTGATTAGTGATTCGTGACGGTGTCACTGTTACATAGCTATTTATAGGTTTTAAAGTATTATCTGTAAGAAACGAATCATTCTATACTAAGGATAATATTTCAGGCAAATTGTGATATTTTTTTTAAACCAACCTCAAACGGTTTTATGCAGTTTCTACTGCGCACCACCACATTGTGGGACCAGTTTCTCACTGAACTGTTGTCGTATTTGTTTGACTTAGGGTTTCAAGAAAAGGACGCACCAATTCTTTTTAGGCTGGCAACGCACTCAATGATAACACACACACCTGTTGTAAAAAAGGTTCGTGCGTACAAAGGTCACAATGTCAGAAGGGAAATTTCTTTGTAAATTAATTATTACTAAGGTAAAATACCCAATAGATGAACCAGCATATGATCCCTCTATGTACTTGTATATCTATATTAACACACTGTATACGAGCTAATGATAATATAAATAAATAAAAAATTTGCGCTTACTGCACAAGACGTTATGCGACAGAATTGCCATCTAAAGTTCTAATACAGTTGTACATACGTATTTGCGTGTTGTTCTCACGAGTATGTAAGTGCGTGCTCCTATTTCACCATGCCTCCTGCTGATAGAGGACAAATCTTTTGTTTCTAACTCAAGTTGTCATATGGAACATGGCGTAATGGTTGCAGCTCCTTACAAACGTTGTGGAAAAGAAAAAACTTGGCGATTAAAATGAGTACCGGAGAGTTTATTGCCAGTTCTTCTCTTCCATTCTACGCCCTTGATTTCAGAACTGGCAGTAAACATATAATTATTTTTTTTATATACAGGGTGTCCCAAAAGTCGACGTCAAGTCGAAATTTTCTCATAGGTAATGCCACACCAGTTATCAGAAAAATTAAAAAAAAAAATTAAGTCATGTATTTTTGAAGTTATGGAAATTTTCCTTTTATTCCAGAAAATGTACACCATGTGACAGTTTTTTCATTCCTGTTGTTACAAATATTTACTTTTTGCCAATTTTTTTTCTCTTACGTCATCCCGAATAGTGCTTTATGTATCCTATAATCCTAAACCCTGTGCCGATCACTCCAACTTGTAGGAAAATGTCATTTTATACCGAACCAAGTTTTCAAAATTAATTTTTCGCACTAGTTCAACTGATCGTCCTGAAAAAAAAAATGTACCACTCCAGTTTGGCAAGCAGCTTTAAAAGTTTGCGCATTTAATAAGGATTCTAGCGTGGTATAACACTTACTTCATTATTTCTTAGATCGGCCATAAAAAAACAAAAGCGCTGCTAAAAGCTGCTGCAAAAAGGCATACGTTGAAAGGCTTTCTTTACTACATAACTACGACAAGAAAACATACGTTAATACAAATAGCAATAAAATGTACTATAAAATAAACCAAAAAGAAATTATTTCAATCAAAAATTGATTAATCGGTACTATATCCAAATTTTATGAAACACGTCAAAACTGCAATGCCATTATGGTAGCGAAAGTCTATTAATTTTCTCTTCTATTACTATTAATTACCATAATAAAACTAAAAAGAGTGGCCGATAGTTTATTGCCAGTTCTTCTCTTCCGTTCTACGCCCTTGATATGGCAAGTAGCAGTAAATGCAAAATTAGAAGCATTTCATATAAATATATTTTTTTACGTTCATTAGTGTACATTTTGTTACCTATATCAATAAATGATTGTGAATTTATTAATTAGAAAGGCATAAGGCTTAAGCGTAAACAAAGAGAAACGAACTATGACCGAGCAATAAATAAGAATACTCCCAATACCACCCTGTATTGTCCCCCTCCTGTAGTCATTTTAATCGTATGATATTCCAGAAACTTATGAGAGTTCTTAAACTGAAAACGCACTCAGCGTAAAATTTTAAAAGCCCACATTAAACTTTTTAAAGCATATGACATCATTCGTGGATAAAAGTTGTAAAAACGCATTGAATCCGAGTTCTCCAAGTCATTAAGGAGGCCTTTGTCCAAGGGTCGTAATGGACTGTTACTTTACGTTTGCCTTTTGAAGCATTGTAATGGATAACTCAAACAAGTTCAGGGCACTCATTTCGAGCATTGTTTGAGCTGAATATAGCTAGATATATGGCGTGCTTTTATTTGTTCATGTGCTACGAAATTATTATAAATGATTTCTTGACATCGTTTAGTCGCAGTTAAGTAGTTAAATCAGAGAGTGAATTGAATCTCTAGACAGTTAATTAGAGATCGATATTAAATCAAGTCTTAAGCAGATTTACTGCAATTATGCTTATTCCCCCCCCTCTTTCTTCTTGTATCTTAAATTAATCATGTTTATTGGCATACAAAAGGGTTTTTATCAAAACGTACATTTTAATTGTCGCTTATTTTTACAAAATACCTTTTTTTCGTGGAAGGTCTACGCCGTGGCTGATGCAGGGGTTATCTGAACAAAGACTGAAAGACCACGAAGGCATCAGCATTCGCCCCAGACAGGGCACAGCAACAGCGTCGCCTTGTCCGCATCCCAATACCACAATATGTTAGGAAATTACTAATTATCATAAACACGCTTCATTTGCACACATTCGCAACAAGTTAACTCTACAATACCTCACACAGGCAATGTTCTGGAATTCCATCAAGATAACCTAACACTACAATCTTCATAGCCATAATTAATCTGACACGGCAGACGGATCTCAGAGATTATCAAATGAGCCGTTTGTCTATGAGAAAGATTAATTAATGTAATTACCGACTGTGAGACGTTTTAAGGTCTTGCGGGAACATGAGACAGGTATTTAAGGCTTATTGGGGCAATGTACGTGGTGTAAATAAACTGTGAGTTAGTTTGGCTGGAATATTGATAGTTTCATATTACACTGTTGAGTGTGTGAATGATTTTATTTTTATTTATTCGTAATAAACATTCAACGCGATTTCAGTCCCCCATATAAGGCACCGTTCAAGTATTGTAGTATTGGCTCTTCTAATTTGATATTACACATATTAATTATTTTTATATTGTCTATGCTTGAAAACGAAATGAATTTTCGAGGATTCCTATAAAGATGAATACGTTTATGTACTAATATTTTTGAGAGCTTTGCTTACTTTTGCTTACAAGATCAGGGGGGGGGATATTAATTTGCAGTAAATATGCTTGCGTAATAGTATTGTCTTTTATTAACATAACTTTTACACATTTAAGAAAAACACTTTTTTACGGATTATAGTTATGTATTATTGTATTTAAACTTATAATTATTTATACATAATTTTAAATTTAAACCGACGTTTCGCGTGCTTTTCAGCGTGCGTGGTCACGGTGACTGAAGACAAAGGTGTTAAATGTACCCTACATCTTTTAGTCGATACCAACTCCGGGGAAATAAATACAGATAACACAACATTTTCTACAGCTGTAATACTTTTTGACATTTAACACCTTTGTCTTCAGTCACCGTGACCACGCACGCTGAAAAGCACGCGAAACGTCGGTTTAAATTTAAAATTATGTATAAATAATTATAAGTTTAAATACAATAATACATAACTATAATCCGTAAAAAAGTGTTTTTCTTAAATGCTTGCGTAATACTTGAACGGCCCCTAACGCGAGGATTTCACACTATATATTTCTGTACATTTATAATTTGTACGCACTTTTTTCGTACATAACATAATTTTGTCTTAATATTTTTTATCTTTAACGGGAAACGTTAAACGTGAATGATTTGTACATAATGCGTTATATAGGGTCATACGACCTCGTAATGCGAGAATAGACCTACAACGAATTTCCTTTAACGCAGAACCAATCTACTGTGTGTAATAAGAGGGATTACTGTACTTGTAATATATATATTATGTACGTTTTTCGTCAATATACATATACATAATACGTATACGAACACCTGTTACGCATTTATTAGGTTTTAAAGGAATTTATTCTTAGGAAGATGCCATGACATTATATTGCTTAATTTCAATCTCTTTACGCATGTCTAGAATTCTGTATTTCATTTATAATTATATCTGTCGCACATTTCTAAATGTAAATATTTTTCCTTGTGACTTTGTATGTTATGGTAAAAAAAACCACACACAAATATACAGTCATTACAAATTTTTTTTACATACTTAAATAATAATTATATGAAAATGATAAATAGAAACGCAAAACAAATTGCAAAAGTATAGTCTCTGTACTCTGCAGCAGTGTACTTTTAATGCAGCATTTCTTCGCTGTATTGCGATACTCATTCCTTGAGCCAGGGTAGCACCAGCAATGACATGAGTCATTTCCATTCAGTTTGTTTTCTTAAATAATCATCTGAAACGTAGTGTCATCTCTTCTGAGCCTCTGGGAGGGCACTTGCTAACTTTCTGCCAAGCAGGGTCCACCAAGAGCTTGCGAAAGAAACCTTAGCAGTTCAAACGTCTGCGATTACTCGCAAAAGTAAAATTTAAAATACTGTCTAACACAGTAATCCTTCTGGCCGTTTGCCTCAAAATGTCACGAAGAAATTATAAAAGAACACTAATAAACTTTGTAAAATTTGTTACAAATTTATGTACATCTATGTTCGGGTTCAAGATCCCAGGCGCTAATTAAATATTTAAGTTGGGGTCTGGTAGATATTACAGGTGACCCCAGAGCTGGTCCTTTCCTCGCTCAACGAATAAGTATCGCAATACAGCGAGGTAATGCTGCCAGCATTTAACACTGCCACAGCGACCAATCGTGTTTAACGGAAACAATAAAAAATTGTTTCCGTTAAACACAGAAAAAGAAGTCTAATATAAATGTGTGCCTAACAATATTCACATAAGAATTTAATTAAAACCATTAGTTTTTATTAGACAACTCAACAGTATTGGCTACGCCGTTTAAACTTAATCGAAGGTTGTAAAACTATTCCAAGACAATTATTTTAATTTCCCACAAAGGTTCTGAGATTTTTTTAAATAATGTTAAACAATTATTTTTAAATGTATTTCTGTGGTATATGTGTATGTGAGCAGTGTTAGTCTAGTGACTTCAGCGTGCGACTCTCCTCCCTAAGGTCGTAGGTTCGATCCCCGGCTGTGCACCAATAGACTTTGTAAGTGCATATTTAACATTAGCTTGAACGGTGAAGGAAAACATCGTGAGGAAATCGGCTTGCCTTAGACCCAAAATGTCAACGGCGTGCGTCAGGCACAGGAAGCTGATTACCTCCAATTAGATTTAAAAATGATCATGAAACAGATACAGAAATCTGAGGCGCAGACCTCAAAAGGTTGTGCCGTCACTGATTTTTTTTATTTTATCCCTGTGGTATAACAGAGTACTTTGATAATGAGACCTGAGGTGCACATAGGTCTAGAAACTTTCTGTCTATGGGCGCGTTAAACACCCGTACGGTAAAGGAAAACATCATGAGGCAACCTAGAACCTTGACTGGTAGAAAAAACTAATAAGCACCGTATAGATAGACAAACCTGTGACCCATACTTAAAAGGTTACGGCGACACAGGAACGTTGATCATCTATGTGGTCTGTGGCATTTTTTAACCATATTTAATGTGCTAGGATTAAACCCCGAGGAATTTCCTACATCACGTGAGTCAACCACTAAGAAAATGGTTATATATTAAACAAAATAACTTGGAAATATCTTTGGTCTTCTCGGCCTTTCAAAACCATTAATTTGCTTCGTTTAGTATTTGCTCCATTAGGCGAGAAAACTAATCACAATGTACCCGCAAAAACTACTAATAAAGTTTAATAAAAACTTTGCCAGTAACCTATTAAGTATGTCAATCTATAAAAGCATTTTTTTTTGCTTTTCCGTATAAATTACATAATAAAGACTACTAGAAATCATACAGATACACTACTGAATGATAAAACGCGCGATAAAATTTTACTGCTGACTACTACAGTTATAGACCCGCTTGCGTGTCAAAGTCAAAACTGACAATTGACATTCCTATTTGACTTTTAAATTGGAAGGAATAATAATGATCGGTGAAAATAATAATTATGCACCTAAGATTCAACTATTTCGTTTCATAGGTGCATAATGACACTGGCGAAGTACCTTGTGCCCAGACGGCACAAATAAAAGCCATATTAAAAAAAAAGTCTTAGCCATATGTTTATTTCTTCTCACGTGTAGTTGCCCTACCTTTTACTTGAAACTGACAGAAAGTTATAACGATTGCCATAAAAAAAACAATCTTAGTATGATGTACAAAATATTTGCGATGTACGACTATCACACAATGGTTAAGGCTGATGTTACACTGCCTCACGTCGCCTTATAACACAATACAGGGTGGGGCGCGCTCAAAAAGCTTGCACGTGTGAATAGTACTTAAGCCACGAGCTGCTCTTCAGCGAATTTTCAACTCTACGGCTTGAAAAATCTAGGTGGTCTTCTAAAGGCCTGGGGTTTATAAATGGCATAGCAAGTGCTTTCAAATGAAGTGCTGTATCTCGGAGTAATGAAGTATGCTTAATTATATGGTTTAACGGTAAAATGAGATAGCTCGATAAAACATTAGTGGACTTAGTGAATAGCGAAGGAAGATATTTTGCGCAGTTGATGTTCTAGAATATTTATACAGGGCATTTTGTGCCTAATTTAGCGTGCCAGCTGAGAGGGATTACTAAAGGGTCTTTGAGGAAATATTGAGAAAGTTTGTGAGGGTAAATGTCTCGAGAAAATCTTTGGATTTTTACACTAAATAACAATGGGTTGGCTTATTACATAGCTTCCTTGTAAAATAGGAATTTATGTGATTTGATTAGTTTTATATAGAGGATCTGTTGAACGCATTTTAATGTTAGGATAATATCCATTCTTACTAAAAATATTTTCAGCGTAACGTTTTTGAAATCACCAATTAAAATACAATCTAAACCAAATGAAACATATGCGTAGAGTCGTAGAGAGTATTGTATGGAAATAAATGTTACATTGTAATGACAACAAGTTGGAAAGAGAAAGAGAGATAGATCACAAAAAAGGTGGAACGACGACATTAAACAAGTCGCGGGAACAACATGGGGTAGAGTGGCCATAGAAAGGCCAGAATGGAGAAGATTGGAGGAGGCCTTTGCCACCTGGCAAACGGACACCCAAAAGTGGAAGAAAAAGATAATCTACGAAAAAATAATAATAAAATAATAATAATATTGTTATGTCCGAAAAAAGGCTATTAAAAAAAATGTCAACAAGTTAACCGAACTGCAGTAATTTCCACGTTCTAGTTTGTCCATGAATCTTGAGTTTTTGTACGATACGATCGTTACAGCGCTAATACAGATTATGTACACATAGGAATTGTGTATCACTATTGCTTTTGCAGGAACGATTTAAATACATTGAAAGTTTAAATATATTCGAAATAATTTTATTTATATATAAAGGTTATACATATTTGAGCTCGGTCGATCGTCACATTTGATTCACTTTTTTTTTGTTTGGCTTGGGTTATTATAAACGCTATTGAATATAATTACACTTTTTTCATTAATATTTTTTTTATATAATAGGGGGCAAACGGGCAGGAGGCTCACCTGATGTTAAGTGATACCGCCGCCCATGGACACTCTCGATGCTAGAGGGCTCGCGAGTGCGTTGCCGGCCTTTTAAGAATTAATACTTTTATAATTTTTTAGTAAAGGTTTTGAATTATTGAAAAGCAAAGTAAGTATGATTTATTTACACTTCGTTACATTTACAGAAGAACCAAATAGTACATGAAAAAAAAAATTGTGTGAAAAGGTAAGGAAAAGACTAAAAAAGAAGTATGCTGGGTAATGTGCAAAAATTGCAAAGCCAAATTTTATAAAAAATAAAATAGAATCAACAATTACCGCCGCCTATGGGCACTGACATTACCAGGTTCACGAATGCGTTGTTGGTTTTTTAGAACCTCTCTTGAACATCCCTAATTCGAATTAGTTCGGGAATACTTTATAGGTTGAAGAATAGCTGATATATATAGCGAATAGTTGTGGAAAAACATAAGTGATGACTAATATTAAATTTCAAATATTGTTTGAACCCGACATTATTTTAACCTTTAACAAAAGACGCGAGCATGCGCTCCAAACTGCATTAAGGTCTTCGTAGAATCAGATTAGCGATTGTTTGTAGCAAAGTGCTCAAGGCGTTGGTGAAAGCTTTTACATATGCGAATTACTAAAGAAAATAGTGTTAAATCTTCGCTACGCTATATGTACTCCATATAGGAAAGCTGTTTGAAACAATAGTCGCTTTTTTAATGTAGTAGGCGCTGTTTAAGAGCGGGGACTAACCAAAATCACTCATCGAAGATTTGATTCATTCTTCTTTATACTATATTCTAATTTAAACAACAATACTACCCAAATTCCTCGATACAAAAAAACACAAATAAAAAAGGTCATTTCTATTCAATCAAGTATTATGTAGCCAAAAATAAATGAATTAAAGTTCTTTTTAATAAATATTTTCATTTGTTTTATTTTACATAATTAAAGAAGTTAGCCGCAACTTGTACGGTGCCTCCAGTTTCCTTCGACGTCTTAGTTCTTCTCACTACTCTACTCATTCATTACTCACTCACCCACTCACCCACTCACCCACTCACCCACTCACCCACTCACTTACTAGGATAAAAAATCCTCTGTATAAGTTTATGTAAAGATTTAGTTCAATTATATTTCAGACATTACTTGTTGATTTTAATACCACATGTGTTAGGCCGAGAGTCGTTATTAGCGATTTCATTATTATTACGAGTTATTTAAATAGAAAGCATTTGCCGCTTTCTTTATTTTGGTCACGCGAAACACAGTATCGTGCGTCTCAACTCACACGAACTTCATACCATTGTTTCACTAGTCAATAGAGTAATCTTAAATTTTACATAAGGCGCTCTTATGTTTTTTTTTATAGAACAGGGAGTAAAAACGGTCAGGAGGCTCACCTGATGTTAAGTGATACCGCCGCCCATGGACACTCTCAATGCTAGTGGGCTCCGAGTGCGTTGCATGCCTTAACGATTAAAACGTATTCAGATTAATTCGTGTATTAATGTCGCCCCAGCCGTATAGTATTTTTGTTTTTTCTTCGCAAAGAAAACTTAATGTATCCGAGAAAATGCTAAGTAATTAAAAAATATTACTGTTGCAACATGAGAAAATATTTTTCTTATTTGTACGAGTAAACTTTAAATGGGTGTAATTATTACAGTTGCTATATGTTTCACTTATGCCTGGGCTTGTATTACAAAGAACGTTCTACTTAAGCTTAACTAAACGTAGGAATTAAAATAATTATGCATTTATTTTTCATTACATTGTCTGACCTCCTTTATATTATATTATCTACTTGTCAACACTGCTGTCATGTTTCTATATATGTGCCAATACATTACCTCGGATATAAAATAAAATTTCAGCCTTCTATTCCTGACGCTACGCCATCGACTATTTAGGCTTCCACACAATATTTTCTTTTACCGTAGCGAGTGTTAATTGGGCATATACTTCCTTATCTTTTAAAAGAGTACCGAGAGTTTTTTACGTCGGCTTTTTCTCTCTGTCTTCTTTGCCGATAAGTAATGATGCCGACAAGTTCAAATTTAATGGCATGGAATAAGTGATACCTGTCTATCTTATGTTCCCTAATAAACGTATTTTTTTATATATTTTTTATCATACCTGTGATTCGAACACACGACCTCATGGTTAAGATCTTAGGCTCAAGCCACTGCTGATATACATATATAACGGTATTTTATTACATAATTATTATGTAATAAATAACAACAATATCTCGCATTTTCTGTTTTAATAAAAACTCGCCATTGTTAGGGGCGCGATCAAAAATTACTCTTATTTGAATTCATTCCCTTATTAGGGACTTAACGACAGTTAAAACTTTTTCGTGAAAAGCTGGGATTAAATCGACTCGCGCGACCATATTTACCCAAAAGTTTGGGTTTATTACAGTGAAAAGATTAAATTAAATTGCAAAGAGGGTATAAAGACGCGACTGATAACTTTATTTACATTTTCGTGGTATTCAAATTAAGTTTTTCGAAAATTAATTTCCATAACTGTTTTGTTCATAAATGTTCTACAAAATATAAAACAATACTCATATATGGGACAAATTTAGAAGGTCCTGGTGATGTAGCTATTTCTTTTAGAACTAAATTGGACCAAACATTTGATAAAAAGCATGACAATCTATCTTTACCTTTTAATATGGACGGTAATAGTCACAGCCTATAGGATAGTTAATGTACTATATATTGATAAGTCACAGAGCATATGATGGTTGCACACTTAATTAATATTTATAATAATAATAATAATCAGTGGCACTACAACCTCTTTGGGTCTTGGCCTCAGATTTCTGAATCTGTTTCATGATCAATTTTTAAATCTTATAGGCAAGTAGGTGATCAGCCTGCAGTGCTTGACACACGTCGTCTTTTGGGTCTAAGACATGTCGGTTTCCTCACGATGTTTTCCTTCACCGTTAGAGCAAATGTTAAATGCGCACATTGAAAGAAAGTCCATTGGTGCACAGCCGGGGATCGAACCTACGACCTCAGGTATGAGAGTCGCACGCTAGCAACACTGCTTTAATAAATATTTTTAATAATGTGACGAGAAACAATAAAATAAAGTTATTGTTTGCAACACAATTAACACCAAAGTTTGGCATGCAGTTATTACAAATCTTTTTCAACGCAGACCTGTTTTATAAATATTTTAACTAAAAAAACGCGTTAAATAAGAATTATTCAAATGCATCATATCTAGCATGAATCTAATCTAAGATACAATTTCTTGCGATTTCGATTTCCATTATTTATTTATTTACACTTCGTTACGTAATATACATAATTATACATATAAAAAAATAAGCAGGTTACATAAGTTATTAGGCATCGGGCGGCCTTATCGCTAACAATACAATTAATTAAATTCAGAAAAAAAAAATCGAATTGCAGTTAGAATTTCCAGTTTTCCTATACATAGACCCTGAAAACCAGCTACATATTCTCACATAGGAAATATCCCATACATGCCCGCGAATCAATAAAATCGATTACCGAGTGGTTATTTTGAAATTCTATAGTGTCGATGAGGCCACACACGGCGTTTCCGGTTTAACTCGAGTTTCATTGATGCTACACTGACACCACTACACGAATCAATCAGTTTTTTTATGCCTCTAAAGAGTTTTTAATTAATTGAAAAATTGAATATAAATTGAGTAAATCCAAAACACAGACAGTAATTACAATATACTTAACCTACATACTAAAAGAAATTAATAAAAATAGCCCGTCCTTTTTTCAAATAAAATTTATCTTATACGTTGTTCTGATGTGATGTAGATTATCATTTTACATCGGGTAAACACAGTTCAGTGTTCCTTTTTTAAATAAAAGAAAATTATTTTTGCTATAGATAACATTCACTTTACTCAAAACATTGAGAACGTTTACGTCATTGTGACTCCCTTTAAGTAGTTTTTTACACGACTCAATAGCTTTTTAACTATAAACTTACAAAGCTTAGCGCTTTATAACATCAGTAATATGATTCCTCTGTACAGTGTGTACTCATAAAACAGGTGAATAAATATCATATTAAAAAAAAAGAGTTCTTAATAAAATAGCATTTAGTTTAGTATTACGTAACACACATTTAGTATAACGATTCGTAGCAATTAGGACTGGATGTTAGGTTATGACAACCGTGCAAAAGGAGCTTTATTGGCCAGTATAATATTTACCTTATATGGAAGTAAATTATCATGATAAATAGAATATAAATTTACATTAACAAACGGAAGTTGATTTCAATTCAGCTTAAATTATAATTCACAATAAAACCGTATTTAATCTGTCAAAAGCATTTATTAAGCCGAACGACTAGCGCTGTGAAACACGTTTGCTGTACAGCATAATGCTGAGTCCAGTTACAACCACAACACACACACATAACACACTTAAAACGTACCTTTTGTTTTTTTTCAAATTTTTTGTTATTTTTATTTTTTTGATTATTATTTTGTGTTGTCTTTACTTATGTATATGTCTATGGCTTTTACATTTATATTTACATTACATTCTTGGCTATTACATTATAAGCTATAATCCAATAACAGGCGCTTAATTGGGTTACACCTTACCTTTTAAGTGTTACATTTATTTAAGTCCAGAAATGTATTTACTAAATACATTTTTAAGACATATAAGACATAGCCTGCATGACCTCAAATTATTCTCCTTTATAATGGTTAATTTTTATTTACTGGCAACACTAATATCCATGACAGCATGCGCATTCGGATGACTGCATATGGTTATTCTTTACAGTATATTGATGAGTTGAACAAATGAAGATAGTTTAGATGTAAAAAAAAGAAGCTCTTACCGGTCAAGTAAAGTGTGTGACACATTTAACAAAATCGTCTTAGGGACTTAGTAGTAAGGATTTCCAAAATCGCTTTAATACATCTAAAGATTCAATGTAAGCAATTGTGATTTGAACAAAGAATATTATTATAAAAATATATTTTTTGATGTAGTTACAAAAACCACTCATTCACACTATCATTCATTCACCAGCCAAACGAAAATAGCTAAAGGTCAATCTCACGTGAAAATAATTTTCTTTCTTTTACTACTAAATTGTTATTTGATATTCCGCTACTCAGAATAGTTTCTTTAGCATTGTTTTCTTGGGCTAATTAAAGACCGGGATACTGTAACACAGGCACGTTTCTAAGTATAAATATATTCAAGTAAGCAGAACTTTTAGAATAATCCCGCGTTTATGCGCCAATACGTATTCAAACATTCTTTAGGTACATGGTAATAATAATAATTAAAAAATAATAAATAGAAATGGTGCTTCCCACGTTCAACAAGTATCGTAATATAGCGATGAAAATTGTATAAATTTTCTTTTTATTACATTTTTATTTATTTTTATTTTTGCTATGTAGGTTAAGAAAGTCGTCAATGTTGTATATTTGATTGATATATGAGAAGATGTCTTCTTCTTCAAGTGCCTAGATTACTGGAGGTTGGCCGTCAGTTTCTTGAAACGCGTCTCGTCTTGCGCCAGATGTAGCAACTCTTCCGCATTTGCAATACCCGTCCACTCCCTAACGTTGCGAAGCGCTGACTTCTTACTTCGACCAACACGCCGTTTACCCTGGATTTTACCCATTATAATTAGTTAAGGAGGTGGTAGCTGTCATGGCGCAACACGTGGCCCAGGCCATGGCGCAACTTTTTGAGATGATGATGATTTTGAATGAGAAGATATAAAAAATTAAATGAAAAAAATAGAAAATTAAAACTAATTTAAAAAATATGCTTTCTGTATACCATTAATGCTGGCATTGGTATTGTTATACCTATTCGTTGAGCGAAGAAACCACCAGCTCTGGGGTCAGTGGTAAAATCCAATAGGAGCCAACTTAAATAATTACTTAGTAGTTATCTTAGTATCTCTGACTAAATATTCTATTTAAAAAACCCTCTCTTTTAAAATAATAAACGCACCATGCGTCTTCACTATTGTTACCTTGTAAACGATAATTTCGTAAAGAACTGCGAACGAGTACGTTTTATTATACAAACGTATACGACGCCATGGTGCGTCACGTTTTATTCTGATTGGTCAGCATCTCTAGTTCCCTAGTAGACATAGGATATTTCATTTCGCCTGCTGTCTTCCTTCGGTTGGAGCGCAAATTATGATTTAATTATTTATTGTTTTCTGCCCCTAGTGCGTTATGGGGAACCAAGCAAATTGTCAAATGATCAAAAAATACTTCGAAAGCAATTACAATTATTGCAATTTGCACACCATAGACACTCAAAAATGCAATTGCGCCTTAGACTAATTAATTTATCAATTTATAAGGGCCGTTTACTTGCGTTATAACTAAGATCACTACATTATGCCTCAGGTAGAATGCCTGGCGAACCATGAGGGCTCAACTTAAGGGCGTGTGAAGGGCTGATGTGTTTTTGTGGGTGGGGTCTTCAAATTCAAAATCATTTATTCATGTTGGTAACATAATGTACACTTATGAACGTCAAAAAATGAACGCTTCTAATTTTACATTTACTGCCAGTTCTCAAATCAAGGGCGTAGAACGGAAGAGAAGAACTGGCAATAAACTCTCCGCCGCTCTTTTTAATCGCCAAGTTTTTTTTTACACAATGTTTGTAAGGAGCTGCAACCATTACACCATGTTCCATATGACATCTTTAGAAATAAAGAATAATAAAATAAATTAAAAACAAAGATTCGTCCTCTGTCAGCAGGAGGCATGGTGAAATAGGAGCACGCACTTACATACTCGTGAGAACAACACGCAAATACGTAGTATAAACAACTAATATCACCGCATACACGAATTCAAGTACGACCAGTCACCACAAGTAGCACCCGTTCACGAGTATGACGCATGGCCAGTCATCGCCCCCCTCGCCGTATTTTACAGAGAGAGACAACCCGACGCATGGACGCCGCCACAAGCTACCCCACTGAATAGCAAAGAGTTTTGAGTAGACCGAGCTCCACAGTCCCCGAGTCAAGCTCGACATCCATGGCGTGGGCTTACGTAAGCGCATTTTTGCCTCGTATAAATAACGATTACTATGTACATTATGGTATAGGTACATACAGTTTGCTTTGCTAATTGAAGAACGAGTTACTGAAAACCCAATCATGTATAAGCTTTTCGTTCTTCGTTCAACAAAACCTAGGCTAAAGGTATTTAGGTTGGGGATTGTGCGACTTTGCTATATTTATTGAATTTGCGGAAAGCCGGCTTCCTATGGGTAATGAGAATATTCTTATTGACAGCAATATTAAAGTGAATATTTTCATATAGTTTTGCGGCATTTCTTGGCAATATTTTGGAAGTAGGTTTCGCTGACTTAGAACTTATTGTTGAGCTGCAACGTTTGCACCATTTCACATTTATTAATAGTTGTTATAATTGATAGTCTACAATAAATAAGCGTAAATGAGTCTGCCCAACGCCTCTTTGAATGGTCTTATATAGATATGTCATCTATATTGCAATCTATAACCAGATTCCCACCATTCAATTGAAGCAATTGATTTGATTGAGTCTGCATTGGGACTTGTAAACAGTTGGTATAAATGAACTCAGCGAATATTAACTACCGGTAAACTATGGTTAGCAGAAATATTTAGCAAATATTCAAAGCTTGCCAGCCTTATTAAATTCCTTAATAAACAATTTGTGTTAGTTCTATAGCTTGTGGATTTGTTATACTAGCTCGGGCTTTGTGTTGTTACTTGTACGGCAACAGCTGATGTTTGTTAGAAAAAAGGAAACGATAAGAAACTAGAAAGGGGTAACACCATGCTCGGTAGATATGTTGTCTTATGTAGAGTTATTTTTAATATAATAGACCGCTTGCCACACCCGATCAAAGGCTTTTGCTATATCTAAACTACGCTAGCGCCTCTACTTTGGAGTCAATTGCCTCTGCCCATATATGTGTAAGGAGGCGACCACGGTTAAAGACGTACTGAAAGTCGCTGATCAGCTGGAACGGTCCTTCGTTCCTTCAAGAAAACAGCGTACCAGGTATCACTTAATATCAGATCTCTCATCATCAGATCTGTAAAATGTAGTACACACTTTGTTGAAACCTCGAGGGCCTCATTGATCCGGTCGTGATGGTACTACCCAAGGTGGTTTCAGTGGGTATGTATCACCCGGTTTTCTGAGTAGCAGACGTGGGTTGTGGTCGTGAGAATCCCACATACCTCTTTCGCTAGTAGTAAACGCATTTCCTTACGTCCAAAAGAGTGGCGGAGTTTCTTGCCAGTTCTTCTTGCCCGCTCTACGCCCTTCACTTACGAACTGGTAGTAAATGTATACGTAAATAACATCTTTTCTGTTGATGTTTGTAAGTGTACTTGGTTACATATATGAAGAAAGTTATTTTGAGTTTGAGTTGAAGAAATAATTGAAGTCCTTAATTTTGGATTACCCTCATTAAAAATGCATTTGTATTCATAACCGGACCTCCGCGAATATGTAATAAAATATATGAACCGCGGTAGTATTGTATGCGCCCGCATATATTAATATGCAGTCTTCGATCGTAAAATGTTTACGGGACGGTTAAAACAGACTGCTTTAAGTGCAAGAACACAATGCGGTCGTAATTAAGGATAAAAAGCGCATTCCCGCACACTAAACAAAGATATTTACCAACAATAATTACCATATTTTTTTATAGAAAACATTACTATTGGAATTTAAATAACTTAGTACAAGTCCATACTGTCCACTATGTGCACTGCATACAGATATATGTTTCAGGCATCTTAATGAGTAAAAAACTATTCATCTTGGCATTCTATATTTATTATTTTAGGGTCCTTTTTTTAAAGAACAGGAAGCAAACGGGTGGGAGACACCTGATATTAAGTCCGCCGCGCATGTCAGAGGCTTTGTGAGTGCGTTTCAAGTATTGGAACCCTCTGTCGAATTGGTTCGAAATTAGTTCATTGTTCATTCATCAGTTAGCTGGTTCCATATACTCAGGTGGTGCTCGGCATAACTGTTCTATAGAACTGGAGGTAAACGGGCAGGAGATACTCACATTGCCAGAAGGCTCGTAAGTGCTTAGCTGGCCTTCAAGAATTGGTATCCTCTTTTATTAAGGGGGGGGGGAAGCGTAAGTCGAATATAGGTAATAATAATAAATGCTGTTGACAGGTAATTCAAGTTGGTAATTGTTGCAAAATTTCATTTCCGGTTTCGGTCGGAAATAATCCAAATTATATTTGTTTCAAATTGAAATAGTGACAGTTTCGTTACATTAAAACTCAGTAGCAGAACTGTGGTATTTCAATTAAATTCAGTGATTTGATCTATAATCACCTATATCATGAGCACACCCCAAATACACACCATCACGTATATACCCACACTTTTACACCATCACACAACACAACCAAATTAGGCTTAGTTAAATAAATTGAATCACAATTAGTTGAATGTATTAAATACTTTTTGTTTGTTTGTTCCCATTTGTAAATCTTTTTGTAGTAAAGTGTATCATGTATTCCATCTTTGGCTATATTTTCAGTGTATTTATTTGTAATTATATATAATGTATGTTAGCTGTAGGATTACGAAATAGAAAATAAAGTTAGTTTTCTCTTTCTTTCTTTCTTTAATATATTGCCAAGTCACTATTGTATTAGATCCCGCTAGAGACCCTTATTGCCCTCACATATGGGGCCAATCATTGTTTGTTGAAGGTTTCGAAATTTCATTAATTTATTTTGAATTTGAATTTAATATTTTATTATATTTAAAAAAATTACTTACTGTTTCCTATAAACCTAACTTATTTATTTATTTAGTAATCCTACAGCTAACATAAATTATATATAATGACAAATAAATACACTGAAAATATAGCCAAAGATGGAATATATGATACATTTTACTAGAAAAAGATTTAGAAAAGGGAACAAACAAACAAAAAGTATTTAATACATACATTTAACTAATTGAGATTTAATTTAACTAAGCCTCAATTGGTTGTGTTATGTGATCGTGTAAAAGTGTGGTTATGTACGTGATGGTGTGTATGTGGGGTGTGCTCATGATGTAGGTGATTTTGCGTTATGGATATTCTTAATACACTTTTTTAGCCACATTCCAGCAAAAGAGTCATTCGGAGATAAAATAACAATTCAATTCTGAATCCTTCCTCGTGGGGAGGAGGGGAGGCTAATCTAAAAAGGCTAACATTGGAATACACTTCCCTAAGGAATCTTTACTAGTATTATAGAGGATAGATCTAATTCTATATTTTTTCGAAAATATTAAATAATTTATTAAAAAATACTGCGATACCGCTGGTACACTTACACATTTGTATAAAATATGATTCCGATCGTCTTTGATATAACATTTGAACCGTATATGACGTAGTGATAACGACTGTTTCGCTAATTAGTCACGTCTGTGTCCCAATTCTCGACCAATTAGGGGAATATCGGCCCATTGTCCAATAACGGGACGTTACGTGCATGTAACTATTAACCATATTAACTATGTTTGGAATAAATAGGACTAATCTTGGTTAACACGTTCTTCCGTTAATTACAATAACTAACAGTGCTGAGGAAGTATAAGTATTTAATGAATACAAAGTATTTTTGAAGAAACGTCACGAAGATGTGCAGCGTTTTTGTCGAAGAAAGAGAGCCATTGAGTCTGATTGAGTGAGAGTGAGAAAGGTAGATCGAGAAAAAATACACGTTATGGATGTATTCGTTTGGTGGTTACATATTATGGTTTGGCAATTCTGTCGCGTAACGTCTTGTGCAGTAAGCGCAGATTTTTTATTTATTTATATTATCATTAGCATGTATACAGTGTGTAAACAGTGTGAATATAGATATATAAAAAAATACATGGAGTAATTATGTACTGGTACATGAACATCTATTGGGGATTTTACGTTGGTAATAATTAATTTACAAAGAAGTTTCACTTCTGACACGTGTACTTTGTACGCACGCACTTTTAAAAAAATCATTTCTTAAGAAAAATATTTCTCCCTATGTATTGGCTTGTCAAAAATTTTTTTGAATTTAGAATAATGTAATTTAAACAAATTACGCATTTCCTAATTTTGTAGTTATATAATGTAAGCATGCGTTAATATTTAAACTTGTCCCTTATAGATCTAATGGGGGGTGCATTTCAGTGGTTTTATAAACTAACCTATCTATTTCTGTTGTATAAATCCCTGGACCTGCTAACACGCCCTTTGTTCCAAGTGAAACGGATGTTATGTCACATCTCAACCGTCAAAGCCTACGGAAGCCCATGCTTGTAAAAAACAGGAAATGATGAACCTGTCATCCAATTAACGGTCGTATTAATAATATTCAAACACTGGTCATTTGCGATACAGGACGCTACAAAAGGATGTAAAGATGGTGTCAATCAAATGTTATGTAGATTTAAAGCTTATGAAGCAAATACCAAAAGATTTGAAAAATAATTTTAATTCCTAATTTTCTAGCTTGAGGTGATCAGTAAGTCGAAAAATTAAATCAGCTCTCGATTCTGTTTTTTCGTTGTCAAATACATCTTCATCGTATTTTATATATTTATTTATCCAAACTAATAGGGCAAGTTACGGATTTCTATTGACTTTGTGTAGCAGCCTTTTTACAGCGTGTGTTAGGCACGGAGGCAGATATCCTAGCCTTTTACGAAATCAATGTGTTTCAAAAAAAAAATTCATTGCTTGGAAGCCATAAAGGTGATCCTGATGAACTTTTGAATTTATATTGGTACTTTTAGAAAATTTTTAATAGCCATTTCATTTTCAAAAATAGTTGCGGACATTTTATTCCCAGTTCTTCTCTTCCGTTCTACTCTCTAGATTTGAGAACTCGCAGTAATTATAAAATTAGAAGCTTTCAATGTAAACTTATTTTTTGACGTTCATAAGTGTACCTCACATTGTGTTACCTAAATGAATACATGATTTTTGATTTTGACTTGACATCCCCATTTCAGACCCCTCATGGAAGGCGAAAACCTAAACTTGGTATCAAATAACGCTTACATCCTGTATAGTAAATTCAAGGATACATTAATAAGTTCGAGGATTAGCGAGAATACGTCAATATACATGGTGTGAATAATAATGAAAGTAAATTGTGAATGACGTGTTCCGATTACAGTTGTGAATGAACGAGTGGTTTGGTTGTGTATTAATTTATGCATCTGCGTATGACATTTGATTATAGTCACTCTTAGATTCAAAAGAAGGCTAAATGTAAATTAAACCTTATACAATTTGACAGACGGCACCGTTGTGTCCCCTTTCTGGTCTAGACCATAAAATAGTTAAAAGATGTCTGTTTGTGGCTCTAGGCACAAACAGACATCTTTTAACGTAATAGGGCAAACGCGTAGTAGGCTCATCTGATGTTAAGTGATACCGATGCCCATGGACATTCCCAGTAGGCTCGCAAGAGGGTTGCCAGCCTTTGGAAACTGGTGCCCTCCTTTCTGGAAAGATACTGAGCGGAATTGGGGGGTCATGCATGCATGCATATTATTCCGCTCTCACTCAGTTTTCATGACATTCTCTATGAAAGACTGAAAGAAAAGAAAAAAGCTCCTAGGTATAGGTATGTTTGACCTGTCCCTTATCTAGGACCTACTCGTTATTTAAAATAATAAAAAAATACAGGTATCCACAGAAAAGAATTGTTCAAGTCCGTTTTTCTAATTGTTTTGTTAAAAGCTCAAATCCCAAGAATTCTGTGTCAGAAAAATATTTTACACCTATTTTCCGGTGAAATAAGAAATAAAATTAAATTCGCCTGGATACACGTTTCGTAGCATTCAGTCTGCAAGTTGATTTTCTTTTTGTCACAATCTGCTACAATTTTATCCCGAAATTATGAATTTTCTCTTAAGTTTTTCCAGGAAATAATTAATTTAAATCAACTTTAACACTTCTAATTACTCAAGAATACAGATAAAGCAAAAATGTTTGCATTTAGTATTTATAAACTTGTAATGGCTTTTTGGCTGTACTATTTGTATCTGGCTGGTTGCAGATTGAAAAAGTTAATTTAAGAAAAAGAAAATATTTTAAACTGTTGCTTCCGCTATCATTTGTTTTTCTTTCTTCTATTATGTCTAAAGAAGATATTCTATTCCATTTTAAAAACTTCATTACGAAAAAGGAATTATGCAACACAGATAACAGACATATTTAGTACAAAGTTATTATGCGACATCTATTATTTTTATATTACGATTGACAACTTGTCTTAATAAATAATATCGATTTGCAAATAAAATCAGTAGATATAACCACGTTTCCACGTTTTTTATTTGATTTGATTTAACTGCGTTTCATGTAGTTTCACAAATTAAAAAAGCAAAATGGCTTCACAGGAAATAGGACACAACTTCCCACAACAATCCATTTGAGATAAACCATTTAAAGAGATTAAAATTCAGCTGCCTGCCTGTACTACCTTTTAAATCCCGAAATTATTTACCAAATTACCGAGAGGAGAGGCGCGCTATTTTTAAATACGATAACTCTGTAAGTCTATAGACTTACTATAGTGATGAAAGAAAATAATGCTTATACAACACTGAACCTTTAACGCATACAAGCTAACTGCGTATATCTTAATACAGTCCGCGCAAATAATGTGTGCGGACAAGGACAACTTCATATACCGCGCCTTGTTGATTGTTTACCCTCTTAAATTAAAAAGAAAAATAAAAAAAAAACATCTAGGCGTTAGATGTCTGTATCTGTTTCATGATCATTTGTCAATCTAATAGGCATAGCTTTAGGCAAGTAGGTGATCAGCTTTCTGTGCCTGACACACGCCGTCGACTTTTTGGGTCTAAGGCAAGCCGGTTCAACAAACCTCACGATGTTTTTATTCACCATACGAGGGAATGTTGAATGTGGAAAGTCCAGTGGTGCACAGGCGGAGATCGAATCTACTAATTCAGGGATAAGAGTCGTACGCTGATGTCACTAGGCCAACACTGCTCTACAAATCTTAATAACGTACATTATTTATTTATTTATTAACACTTCGTTGCATAGAAACACAAATAACACAACACATAAAAATTTCAAGGGATGCAACGGGCGGCGTTATCGCTATCAAGCGATCTCTTCCAGGCAACTCTAGTAAGAAAAGAAAACAATAAATAAAAATGGTGAGTGCAAGAAGTGCATAACCAGAAGTTATATAAATAAAAATATATTTATATTAGTCTAAAGAACCTTAATCTAGAAAAAAAAAACAATATTAATTACTAACTAAAACTAGAAAGCTAATCTTAAGGATTCAAGAATAGCTAATAGCGATTTAATACAAAAGAAGGGGTGATACAAGAATTATACAGAAAAGAAGAAATAGTTGAAAAAAAATATCTGAAACTACTAAATATTCATAGACACTTTAAGTAGAACGTTTAGTTTTATTCGGGTAAACAAGGAAACTATTCTTAGTAATTAAACTCTAGTGTCGCTACTAACGCTCCAGTAAACGAACGCAAACAGTCGAAACGACTGTTTTTCCTCTGCCATTTCTTTAGCCGTTCTAAAATACAATTTGTATTTGAATTTTAAATTTGCCCATACTGATTACTTTCTTTGTTTAAATATTGAATTAATCCGATAAGAACAGTATACGCTATTTATAAAAACGAAATCAGTCGAAAAAGCCTGACAGTATGTACTGCCCAGTCAAGTATTTCCAAACCAAGGGAATTAGGGTCCGTCTAAAAAGGGCGTACCATTCATAAAAGGCCGGCAACGCACTCGCGAGCCCTCTGACATTGAGTGACCATGGGTGTCACTTAGCATCAGATGAGCCTCCTGCCCATTTGCCTATTAAAAATTTTTGTTCTTTGTCCTATAAAAAAGCAGTGTTATTGAGCTTTTTTAATAGAACAGGGGCAGCAAACGGGCAGGACGCTCTTCTAATGTGTCTTGCATCTACTATGTCACACTTTGGGTCATTACGGGACTCCAGATTTCACCTGTCCTAAATTTTCTAGCTATTTCATATCGAATACTATTTGATCATATCGAAGGCTGGGAACTAATTTAAATACTAATGGACGTATCGACCGTAAACAAACCACTTTAGTGTTGCCACTTGTAGATAACGATATTACTTGTCAATTAGCTAAAATCGGATCTGGATTCTGTGCAGACCTTGTCTGCGACATCGTAAAGTTAGGTCTAGGTAGCAGGGAAATCGATAACTATGTTCAAGTTGTATATTCTAGTATTTTTTTATTTAACACATGTGTTTCGTAACAGTACAATTAAACAGTGTGCATAAATAAATATTATTTTGGTGTTTTTAAATCAATTTCATATACGACGGTGACAGTATTTACTAATAATTTATTTATTTAAATAAAATATTTTTAATTAATTTTAATATTTATCGTTAATCACTACTGCATTTTAGTTTTTTTTTCCATACGCCAAAGAAGTATAACTTCTAACGCGTATACATAAGTACACACACTCTTTTTTTTGTTCTATCATCAATCGTTTACGCAGCGCATGCGATGAAACATTTTTTATAGGCATTTTTTTACACCTTGGGTAACATTATTGTAATTTTAGAATGCTTACTTTTTCTTGCAAATAAAATAGCCTATATTATTCAGTGCTAATGAAGCATTCAAATGGTGAAAGAATTTTTGAGCCAATTCGTATAACATACTTATACAAATCTTTCCCCTTTATAATATTAGTATAGAAAAAGCGTGTTTATGTGTGAAAGTATATCAAGTGCACTTGTAGTTTAATTAAAGTATTTAACATGTTTATCATCAATTAAATTACATCTAACATACAAAATCAATTACCTGCGTACGTTCTATTAAAATGTTGAATTAAAGCGAGACATTAATTGCTACTTCAGTTCTTGTTTCGTAAAAGGTTCTACATTTATCGAGACCCTTACGCGACCTAAAAATAACTTCGTGATTTGTTTGAAATGAAAAAGAGCTTTGGATTTAATTGGCTATCATTACAATTCTATTCAGATTCAGTTATTCAAAGAGAAACTTATAGATATTTTTTTATCACTACATACTATAAAACAAAGTCGCTTTCTCTGTCCCTATGTCCCTTTGTATGCTTAAATCTTTGAAACTACGCAACGGATTTTGATGCGGTTTTTTTTAATAGATAGATTGATTCCAGAGGAAGGTTTATATGTATAAAAACATTCATTCAATAGTGGAGAAGTACTGTTATATTTGAGGTTTCTAATGTGATGTCGTAAATAATTACATTTTTTCCGCTTACATTGCAAACGCAGGCTGAACCCTACGAGTTTTATCAAAATAATGTACTAAGTATTGTACACATTGAAAAGGTCAACAGAAAAGTCCCTGATGGTATATGTCTATCTCTTATGGATAACCCACAATAACTTTTTTTTGTCATTTACTTTTTACGACAAATAATGGCTAATTTTCGAAGCGATTTTAACCAATACAGCATTAATACTTAACCAATTAAATACCTTGAATACATTGTTCATTTAATATAGATCTATACAGCCCATTACAGCTTATTTAGCAGCGATCGAACGCGTATATTATCGGAGCTTTCCAGCGACGGAAATAACAATACATAATAAAAACCTGCTTTTCATCAGCATTGCACCCGTGCGAAGCTGGGGCGGGTCACTAGTATATTATAAAATACTCCTATATAAATACTAGCCGATAAAAATACTAAACGTTTCGCCATATAGATGACAACAAAAACACATAATACGTAAAACATCAGAACAAACCTCAGACAATACAAAGTTATTCCACCTCCATTGTTTGATGCCTGTCTCTGGACTACAAGATGAACGTCATACAATATTTTTTGTGACATACATGTAACATACAAACACTAACGGGCTTACGAGTAATAACATTGCGTTTTGATTGGGTAGTACAAAATAGCAAGTTATTACATCGTCGGTGCGTTACGTCATGATTGGCCCATCATTGACTAACCGGAAAGATAGTTTGAAAAAGGATTTATAACTAACCCTTAAGTATATAGCAGCCTCATGATAATTCATCTCCCAATGCTCATCCTCTGACATTTGCAAAACAGTGTGTAATGAGGAACGGCTTCCTATGTCCAATGTATTTGTGTCTCCGCCGCCATCTTCTGTTCTGGAATCTTATAATATTAGTGGTTGGTGGTAAAACGGCAAAATTATGGGTTATGTGAATTTTTAATCGTACCTTGGTGGTTGGAGTTGTCAAGGACCCGAAGGGGTTCGAAGTTGGCAAGAAGCAGTAAGAACTGGCAGTAAATGTAAAATTAGAATCATTTAATGTATACTTCTTTTTTTTGACGTTCATAAGTGTCCATTATGTTACCTATATGAATAAATGATTTTTGATTTGATTTGAAGCACGAAATAGATGGCGATGACGAAATATACTTGAGGAAGTTAAAGCCCAAGGAGGCTGTATAGCATTTGATGATAATGCTGAAATCTTCGTCTCAACAATATTGGGGTGGGCCACTCTTAGGGTGTATATAAAAATAACGGTATACTAACAGAACTTATACTATAAATCGGTCAAGCACTGTATTACACTTGTAGACTTTCATATATCACTTCCATTTGTAGTTTAAAATGTTTTGGTTACCTTAAGTAAATTAAAATGTGTAAAATCTGGCAGCCCTTTTTAGTAAAAAAATACCTGTGTCAGAGTTCCCAGCTCTTCCATAACAAACTTAATAGTAAATTGAATAAAAATATAAAATTTAATTACATATTTTTTTATTTATAGTGGTTTTATAAACATACATTTTTTACAAGTGTTTGTTTAATGTTTAATTAAATGTATTTTTAAACAACTTGGTAACATTTTTTATGTTAAGTCAGAATGTATCACTGATAATTTTGCAAAGAGATTGTTTGGAGGAAAACAATTTTTGTATGAAATATTTTTGTTTATTATAGAATTAATGAGCTATTTTATTTTTTCCAGGAGTTACGATGGCTGTTCACCTTCACTTGCTGCTGGTAGCCATCGTGCCCGTACTGGCAGGTTAGTTTTGACATATCAATGTATGCACTTGTCGTCAATGACGCCAGTAAATGCCAGATGCCAATGTCATAAACAAATTATAGCTGTCACATCTTCTATTATCACGATGTATTCTGTGCTTTGGCCCTTTCGTACATATAGTTCGTGTATTCTGTCTAAATGTTATATTTAGAGTTAAGTGTACCTATTAATACATTGTTTTTTTTAAATTTGATCAGCAACCAATTTGATTTTGTCAAGGCCCTATGATTGTCGTATGGAACAGTGAAGCAAAAAAATGCGCGGAACACTCTTACCTAAGACCCATAACGACGACGTGTGACAGGACAGGCACAGGAGGCTAATCACTACTTGGCGATTAGATTAACAAATGATAATAAAACAAATAGAAATCTGAGGCGTAAACTTAAAAGGTTGCCACTGATTTATTTATTTTTAGAAGAATGAGTGGAGAACGACGTACAGACTCGAGCGCAAACAACGTATATGGCGAGAGAACGTTGCGGTATTTGCTACCGCGGCTAATAAATAGGCTACCCAAACAGATATTAGGTAGCCCAACGCTAACTTCTTGCGAGCGAGCGCGACAAATGCATATAAAAACTACTTTTATATGCATTTGTAGCGCTCCTAGACAATATGGTTAAATGAATAAAAACACAGCGGTTTTCTTATGAAAATAAAATAAAATAAAATACGTTTATTTTGGAACATAAGATCATCATCGGCAAAGAAGACAGAGGCTGTAGGCCGAGAGAAAAAGCCGGCGTAAAAAACTCTCAGTACTCTTTTAAAAAAGCAAATCATCAAACATACAATTACCACTATTTAAGCCTTGACTTGTTTAGGTTATCGCGGAATGTGGTTAAAAAGTGTATTAAGAATATCCATAGCACAAAATCACCTACATCATGAGCACACCCCACATACACACCATCACGTACATAACCACACTTTTACACAATCACACAACAACTATTAAATACTTTTTGTTTGTTTGTTCCCTTTTGTAAATCTTTTTGTAGTAAATGTATCATGTATTCCATCTTTGGCTATATTTTCAGTGTATTTGTTGTAATTATATATAATGTATGTTAGCTGTAGGATTACGAAATAAATAAATACATAAACAACATACTGTGATGTATTATATTATTTTAAAAAATAATCGTAGACGGTACAATTATTTTGTATGGCCTTATTTTTCAGTAATGTTCAAAAGCGCGTTAATTTTGAAACTAAAACTGGGTTGCTTTGTTCTAAGTGCATTCGTCGCATATAGGGCACTGCAGTAACAAGCACTTAACTTACATGAAGTTTTAATCTCTCTGACAAAAACTAGTTTCTAACATGAAATTTAGAGCATTTATCTGTTTGGATGATATAACAATGTTCATAGTTTATCCCCTAAAAACAAGACAATCGACAATCTATACGATTGGTTATGATTAAAGTCAGTTTTTAAAAGGCCGGCAATGCACTTCCGATCCCTCTTGAAATGAGAGAGGCCATGGGCGGCGGTATCACTTATCAGTTGAGCCTTCTGCCCGTTTGCTGATAAAAATATATAAATAAATCAGTGGCGCTACAACCTTTTTAGGTCTGGGTCTCAGTTTTCTGTATCATCAGTTGTCAATCTAATAAACAAGTGGTTGAGCCTCCTGTGCCTGACACTTCGATGTTTTGGTTTCTCACTGTGTTTTTTGGCAAATTTATAAAAAATACTCTTAATTACCTACCTATGAATATGTTTTCTACTTTCTCCATCCATCTCTCCCCAGATATTTTAATGTCTCTATTGCTTTTGTGGCCAAAGGGTAAATTTATATCTTAAATACATTTATAGAAATACGACGAGACTAGCCTTAAGATATATATATATATAAATTCTCTTGTAAATGATGAACACAAAAATGTATTTAGAAATATTCTTTAGACCATATCTTAGGTAATCTCTATTGAGACCGGATACTAAAGCGTTTTTTCTCTATTTGGAAACCAATATTAAAAGATTAATAGAAAAGTTTTGCTAGTTTAAGACAAATCCACATCTTCGAATCGACAGACTTAAAAATATTACAGAAATATTAAATTGTGCTTAAAAGCTGTCAGACTGGACTGATCACTGTGAGAAGTGTATTTAAATGTATATGTAATAAATGTCAGGAGTATTTATACATATATGTAGTGTATGCATTAACAAACTGCACCAGATAATTAATGTATTTGTGAGACCTAAGACCCTAACAACCGTATGGACTCCTAAGCCCTAACTCTGTACCCAAACACTAATGTAATGTATATGTTATTTGATTATTATGATTATTTTTTACTAGCTGACCTGGCAAACATCGTTTTGCCATGTACTTATATCATGTACGGTTATTGTGCCTCACTCGACATACATAGGTATAGTGTGTCGCGCACTTTTTAGTAGATATTTATAAGATCTACAATTACTTAGAACATTTTATGGTTCTATCTTTAATAGTTTAGGCAGGGTACGCAAAATAAGTAACTTTTTTGGTTGATTTTTTACACCTTGTGTCCGAAAAACCCTAATATCTTACGGAACCCTATTTTTAGTTCAAAATTAAATATAGCATATATTACTCGTGGATAATGTAGCTTTCGAATGGTGAAAGAATTTTTAAAATCGGTCCAGTAGTTTATGAGCCTATTCATTACAATCAAACAAACAAAGTTTTCCTCTTTATAATATTAGTGTAGATTACTTAAGATGTCATGTGGAACATGTGTGTGCAGTTCCTTACAATCATTGTGTAAAACTAAAAACTTGTCGATTAAAAATAGTGGTGGAGAATTAATTGCCAGTTCATCTCTTCCGGTCTACGCCCTTGATTTGAGAACTGGCAGTAAATGTAAAATTAGCGGTATACATATAATAACATGTATATTTATTTTTTGACGTTCATAAGTGTACATTTTCTTACCTATATATATATATAAATGATTTTTATTAATATAGGTAACTTAATTTATTATTAAATTATTGTTTAATAAATCAATAGATACAGCATTTCCATCTTGTGTATAAACGATAGCTTTCGGCTTACGCTATCTTTGTATCACAATTGATGAGTTCAACAAAAGATATCGTTTAAAATTCCATGTTCATTATCCATCGCTGCTTCAAGACAGATGACGTATAATTTGTCATTCAGTAAAGTAGCGTTGTAATCGTTACGGTTTTTTATGTTAAGCGGATACAGCAGGTAGTCACACACACTTCGACAGTTGTAAATAAATAATCCGGTAGCACCAAAATGGGTTGTTGTAGACTTATGAGCCCTCAAATAAAGCAAAGACGGCTTAATATTTGAACTTATATTTACTGCATTAAAATTCTAGTACCATTTAGCGGTATTTGACTGAATATTTGTGTTAATTAAACTATAACAGCAAATGTAGGAATGGAATCTTCGATTTGAAATTATATTCTGTAAAAGCTAGTTGATATAAATCTTAGGGTAAGAAATTAAACACTTCAATGATGACTTGGTTGGGCGAAGTGCCCGTGCGCATGTGTACGCACCTCTTTTATAATCTATTCCCTAATCCGACCCGACGATACCATTTCGGGCAGTTGTTCAAGTCAATTTGTAACAATTCGTAAACAACCGAACGATGAGTAACTATTGCACATGCGCACTTGTAGAAAGATTTTTAAGAATATGTTTCATAAAAAATCATTAGAGTTTAATTAAGTAAATATTAAAAGCTAACAAAACTGTATAAATCTAAGCCAATATATATATATATATATATATATATATATATTTAATTTTTACTTTTAGATAATGGCAGCAATAGCTGCTAATCTCTTAATTAATTAAATTAAGTAGTTGAGAATAGAATGATGGTTCAAGTTACAGAACTTGAACAGCACGATGACTTAACTAGATTAATTAACTAAGAAATCTAGGGCCCGTATACAGATCTGGGCTAGATTTTTGTATCGGTTCAATCATCATTTGTCAATCTAATAGGCAGGTAGGTATCAGCCTTCTGTGCCTGACACTCGGCTTGGGTTAAGCCGATTTATTCACGATATTAAATGCGCACATAAAAAATCCATTGGTGCACAGCTGGATTGAACCTTCAACCTTAGGGATGAGAGTACCACGCTGAAGCTAACACTATTTTGCTTCAATCAATTGCTATCAATCAATCAAAATTCGTTTATTCAGTTTAGATGCGTCTTAGGGCATGCTTATGAATGTCAAAAACGTTTACAAAATTCGCGTAAGAGCAAAACTACCAGGAGGCCTTGTTCTGAGAAGAACGGGCAAGAAACTCAGCAAGTTTTACCCTCCCTCTACATAACAATAATTCAAAGGAAAATGTCATAAACCACATCGTTATTAAAGTTACATATGTAAGTATAAAATGTGATTACCACATTTATTTATCTTTAAGTTATTGTTCATACAATATACCACCCCTTTAGCTTTTTCCAAGTAGATTGCGAAGAGAAATTAATTATCCACGCTGTGTAACAAAATACACAAAGAAAATACATGTTGCATTAAAGATCGTATATAAATTCTGCTTTATGCCATATTTAAACAGTGCATAATAATTGTCTCATAAAATAGCCGGACACAAATAAAGGTACTTTAAAGAACGTGTATAAGTATCGGACGCAGAAATGTGTCCGCTTTATCGCTTATTTAGACAGTAAGATAACTCTCTCGCAAAAGCTCTTCAAAATAAACCAGAATATGAATATAAACAGGAGTTGCAGCGAGTGTGTAACTTTTTAATCAAAACTTTACTTAACTCCGCATCTACTTTCTTGTTCAGACTTAATTTATTCTAAATAACACCTTGTAAAATGTCTTTATAAGCACGAAGCTTTTCTTTGCACGAAACTTTCGAAGAAACACATATAATCCGTTTTATTGACGCACCTAACTTGTTAGAAACAAATTTACAATGCTACCATTACTGATAACTCCCTCAAACAACACAAAAACATACACATCATAATACAGTGATAGATTAAAATCAAATATATATATATATATATATATATATATATAACAAAGTCGCGTTAGTATAACACATCACTTATTACTTTTTGGTGGATTCTTGTCAGCTCCGAGCAGGAGATGCATAACCAGGCTTTGATATTATTCGAAGACATGTGTTACCTCATCATCAAGTGTTGTATATCAGAAAGTGCTTAAACAATATTAGCGCTAGAGAGAAGAGGCCTATTATGCAAAACCGCCATTCTTCTTTTCTAATGTCACGCAATAAGACATTATTGTATTTGCAAAAAAAGTTGTATTAATTAACCTTAATGAAATCCTAAATTAATGTTATTTAAATTTAACATGATATAATTAGACTGTTAGGCGGAACGAAGTTAGCCGGGCTAGTATTTACTAAAAGACTAAACATAATTAGTAATGAACTGGCATGAAGGAGATAATTTGACATTTCACTCAACGGGCGATTAAAAACATCTGATAATCGTAGTTAATGTTCATACATTATGTCATGTGCGCCCTTTAGTATTTTTTATAGAACAGGGGGCAAAAAAATGCTAATTTTGTATTTCCTGTTAAGAGTCACAGTAGTGTAATAAAACATACAGAAATTCCAGTGATAGTATTATTTACATGCTATTTAACAGCTCACTATGTTGTCCTTCCTAATAGAGTGTGATATGCACCCGAATTACTTAGATGGTCGAGTCTTAAATGTATGATACTAGATGTATTCAAGTCAGGTCTAATTTTATTTGACTTTAACATATATCAAAGGAAGCTGTAGATGCATTGTAAAGTATTTACGGAAATACAGATAAACAAATGTATAGTTTTATTATATATATACAGGGCTATAAGACAAAATTGCAGTATTTTTTATTATTAATTATTTACTAGCTAATTTATGTATTATTTGTTATTATGTTGTCGTCGGAGGTATTAAATAACTTAAGTCAATTGTATTGGTTATCCGGATGATTAAAAACTGCTACCCAATTCTTTTAAGAACTTTTTGTATAAGATTTACATTAATTTCAGAAATATGCCTGTAATAACTAAGTGAGTGACCATTAATTCATCGATTCAAAACGGGACATTGGTATGATTCAGGTAAAAAAACCAAAGTTATTTATTTAGACCAAGTTATTTGGCTTAAAAGTTACGAATCACAAAATATAGGTATCCTTTTAATTAGTTATATTAATATTTATCAGAAGAAAAAATTTGTTTTAATATAAGCTGGTGACGGTTTCAAATAAGAATGAAACTCTTGGCACGTTTTTTTTTAATATTCTGCTAGTCAAAGTGTCACGCGGTTTCTGAAAACAGGACAATTTTGCGTCCCACAGTTCATTTCAGAGACACCGGGTTGATTACCCGTTGGTTTTATTTGTTTAATTATCAAAATGGCGGGAACAACAATTGGAAGGAATAAATAAACAAGACAAAATATCAGTATTTATTGAAAAAATAATACGGAAAGCTCGTGCGTAATTAATTGTACTAATTCTTATTTATTTATTTACAATTCGTTATCATAATATACAAAGTCATACTTATAAAAAATATAAAATGCACGAAAAATCGTATCGTTTAAATATATTTTTATTTTTGTAAAGTTACACTTGTTTAATAGCCTCGTCTGAAATTTACCATAGTTTAAAATTCTAATAAAACATTAATATATTTATACATTTAATAAAACGTTTTAACTGCTCCATTTAATATAGTGTAACTTCCTCACACGTACATACTACAAATATGTAATGTTTTGTATTTGTTCACTTGTGTGCGTGATAAAAATTTAAACCAAATCATTAAGATTAAAATTCGGAAACACGACTCAGCGTTGAATCTCGTTTTTGATTCATATAGAAGAAATAACAGTTAACAAATCTTGCGCCGTATAAATACGCACACAACGGTAAAATGTTCATTTTATCTCCAATTTTCACATAATTTACACCGGTCGTTAAATAGAAGGTTATGTTAGCTCTGAATATTAAATTATATAGTATCTTAACTGACTGCGCGTCCCAAATAACATACAAAATTAAAGATAACATATATATGTAGTGATTTTTTGATAAACATAATGTATATTAAAAAAAATTAATGTTGTTTAACTAATAGTTGTCGCCCAGGCCGTGCGGGCCAAAGCTTTTAAGGAAATAAAGTCTCTTATTAGGAAAGGGGATTCGACCCCTTCCTGCCTAGCTTCTCGGCCACACATCTGCCTTCAGATTCTTTAAATAAAGAATGACAAATGCAATATTAAGTAAATATGAATCATCAAGTACGCTACAACATGGATCTTGGCCTCAGATTCCATGCGTTTGATCATTTTGAATTTTTATATAATGCATGTAAAAAAGGAATATTATTATCAGCCTTCTGTCTGAATACATGATGATTTTCGGATTAGAGACATGCCGGTTTCCTCACGATATCTTTTATGGGGCTTCTAAACGGGCCATGTTTTGCTGCAATTGATGGCTGCACTATTGACAACTAATTGCCCGGCCACTACAAAAATGTTTTAATGCAGATGATGGCCGAGCAATCTAAGGCCGGGCCATGTGTTGCAATATGTCTGCAATAGTATGGCCCATGATGCAGACTCCTAAACGGGCCACACATATCGGCAACAATGGCTGACGAAATCACACTAGTCGCAGCAGCTTATATTAATTTAAAAATAACAGAAAAAGAAGAGATTGTGCATTCGACCTTACTTAAATAGGCGTGAAACTGTAGACAATTTCAGTCTAGAAATAATAAGCCTTGATAATAAATTATTCAAGAATTTTATTAGAATTTCAAAAGGCGACTTTGACTTTCTTTTAAACTAAATTGGACCAAAAATAAAAGAAATGATACAACCATGAGAACAGCAATACCATTTCATCGCCATCACGAGATTTGCGATAACTCTACGGTTTTTGTCAACTGGAGATTCATTAAAAAGTTTGATGTACCTGTTCCTAGTGTCAGATGCTTCGATTTCTACCATTATTCAAGAGGTGTGTGCAGCTATTATAGAAGGATTAAAATAATACATCAAAGTAAGTAAACATAGGTTTATTAAATATGTTAATCATAAGGAGTAACAATTATGTAAGTACTTTTTAAATTTAATAATAATAGGTATCTAGTAAAAAACAATTAGTGGCTAATCATAGTAAGAAATTTATTAGGTATTCCTTAAAAATTATAATTTTCAGTTTGATGCATTATTTTGGAGAGTAAAACAACATGCATTTTGCTGGCAACATGCTGTCCGAAAGCAGCATATTCGCTTTTATTTTCGCCAGAATCGCGTATAATATTTTGAGCCTTTTCTAGTATCGACGGCTTCCACAGTTTCAGTCGCCTGTGAATGCATAAAATTGTTAATATATCTTTAAGCTTTTCAGATGCCGTCAGGAGTCACAGAATGGAAACAAGTTGAAAGATTTCGAGGGAAGAAGTTCAATTTATCAATCGATATGATACATACGTAATACAGAGATATTTACATTTTTAAGTCTAAAATACTTTATTAACGATACTTACGTTATAAGTTGCATTTTCACTATCTAATCCTATATTCGCGGTATTTTGAGTAAAGAAAAAAGATATCGCATCGTAAGCAAACCACATTACTGTTTTACTGCCAGCACTACCACTTTTCTTCTTTTTCTCCTCATTATTTGCGTAAGTTCTTAGGCTTCTGAATTTTTTGTAAGCCTCGTTGCTTGTTATGCCAAACTTATCAGCGATTTCATTCCATGCATCTTTTTTAGCAATTCTATTTTTGTAGATGCCGGTTTTTATATCCCACAACTCGGGTGCAAATGTATTAATTAATAAAATCAGTAATTGTCTTCTTAGATCAGGTAATAACCATTTTTACGTAGTTGTCAAAATGCAGCTGATCGCAAAACACAGAATATAGCAACAGGCACACTTCACTCATAGTAAACTTCATGTCGCGTAGAAAAGGATACACTGTGCCATAACAAAGAGAGTGACTGAGACAACAATAGAACTGGCCGTGCAATATTGCAGTTGAATTCGATAGCCTAGCGATCGTCCGGCCACCCCTCGGGGCAATATCGGCCATAAGTGGCTATACAAAACACGTTTGGCTATATGGCCGGGACATTACTGCAATATTGAATAGTGTGGCTGACATTGTTTGCAATGTTGCCGGGCCATGTGTTGCAGCCATCAATTGCAGCAAAACATGGCCCGTTTAGAAGCGCCATAATGGCGCTTCTAAACGGGCCATGTTTGTACTCTATATGGAAAGAATTGTTAAAATCAGTTAAATCCTTACAAAAATTATGGTATTCAAAAATTATAGTCGGGATATTGAATGAGTATATCCACTATTATGCACTGTAAATGAATAATAAAGTAGGAATTAAGAAAATATATAGCAAATATACAGCAAGCCTGCTAACGCCCAAACCCAATAACCTATTTCCATTCATTTTTAACCATCTGAGATAGACATCTTAATCCAAATATGATATGATGATACCTTTGTGCCGATAACCAATCGACGGTTGTAATGGCCATGTGTCGATACAAGCTATCCATGGAAGGTCAGATCGGTGTATGTGTATATTTTAATATTATTTGTACGGTTTTATTTACTTTATTTGGTTTATATTGATTATCAAATATGAGTGTAAAGAGCGAAGGGATTGCATTCTATCCGTTGCCAAAAAAGGATTGTCTTTTTATGATTTGGTTATTGGGATGCAGATAGGGAATCGATCGACTGTCACGGTCTGATCTCAGATTGTTTTCAATCTGAGATTAGATTGTGGATTAATTATTGGGTTTGGGCGTAAAAGGAAGGAGGTTATCTCTATGCATGTCTCAAAATGTCAACCGAGTCTATTTTTCTATTTTTGTTTGACACTTACAACTACGTATATCCATTTCACATTGACATTTTTATTTCTACTTCATTAGAACTTTTGACCTTTACCCGTGTATTGGTGGTCTATGTAAATAATTGATAAATCATTTTAATTTTCAAAACATTCCGTCTCCATGCGTGGGAGTGGCTTCGAAATTCCGAACAGGTCACCGTCGTTCATACTGAGTGCACCTTAATTTAGAAAAATCTTTATTTTAGTAATATATTTGATAATTTTTTCTTGCTACTATTGATTATTTAAAGTAAAGAAACGATTTGACATAACCCTCGTTGTTGATTTTATTTATTTATTTATTAAGGAAACGAAACAGATACTAGGTCGGTGGTAGTGTGATGGTGATAGTCTATGATCCCTCGTCTATATTGAACATAGATTGTAAATACACCCACAAACTTACGTAATATAAGTACAGATTATATATATTTATATACTCAGCGCGCCTTTTTTACTCGAATTCTCTTGGACAAATGCATTTCCGTTTATAAAAGTGCACCACAGTATATGCAATTCTACAGCGTGAGTTACAAATTGTTCTGAAGCGACAATTATGATGAACGTAAAATATTAACACTTATAAAACCTTTTTAATACAAAAACAATGGTGTTATGGTAATAAGGAAACCCCTTGTTTCTTTGAGATTGAAACAATAATATAAATATTACAAATAAGGCATAGCGTGGTGAGTCAGCAACAAATTCTTTATTTAAAATGCTTGAAACGGTCATTGGCACATGAGAAAAATCTGATACACCTCCGAGTTTCTTGTTCTATGATCTTGATATAAAGCTTATATCACTTGAAACATGATATAATAGTGTTATGGTATGTTTATTATGTTGCGTTGAGTGTTCTTTGTTGTATAATATTAATGTGAGGCTAATAATTATTGAAGTGAAACTTTAGGCACATGAAGGTAATAATTTTACGCGTGAAACTTAATAATAATAATATTAGTGTCACGAAGATGTAGTGTTTATGCCGAATGAGACCGACAGAAAGAGAGAGAGTATGGGAGATCGAAAAAAATACACGCTATTGATTGATATATTCGTTTAGTAGTTTTCGAAATTTAGATGGCAATTCGCACTTGTGCAAACGCAGCTTTTTTATCTACTAATATTATCATTATCATGTATACAGTATGAAAAGAGTGTAGAGTATAGATATACAAATACACGGAGTAATCATATACTGGAACATGATCATCTATCTTTATCTCAGTAATAATTAATTTACAAAGAAGTTTCACTTCTGACATGTGCAATTGGCACGCATTTTTTTTAAAAGTACCCTAAGTATTACTCTGTTTTAGAGTTGTGAATGTTTTTAAAAAATGGAAATGCGAATAGCATGTCAGGCTTGCTAAGAAGAAAATTATTTTTATTACGTTATATTAAATAAACCCCAACACGCCTTCAAAATTCAAATCTAAATTCTAGATATGTATTTTCTCAGGACCACGGCTTGGCTTAAATATTCGATAAAGAAGAATATGTTATACTTTTTAACATAACACGCTAAAAACATACCATATTTTAATACATTATATTTGTATTTCGTAACAAGGATGCGTCATTTGATAATAATCGTTCGAAACATAATCGCGTTTCAAGGCCAAGTTGATCGTTATTTATTCCAAGTTTTGTTCATAAGAATGCAAATAAAAAGCGTCTGAAGTCTCGCCACTCGCGCACCTTCGCTCTCAAAACATAATAATATATCCACTATTATACCGTGGAATTTGAAGAACGTTTATAGCCTGTTTGAAGAGCGTCAAAGACAATATTATATCTATGATCTTTACATTTCTGACAATTGACTTTTGTTTTTAGATTGATGCCAATCTAATTAATATTTTATTAGATTTGAGAATTCAATATTTTTATTTAAGTATTGTAATAAATTGTACAGTTTTCAAGTTCGTCTGTGCTAAAGGTTAAGACAAAAAATTAATGGTCAAATCTAATATGAAATGTGTACACAATCATCTAACACTAATATGATAATGACAACAAATCAATGTAAAGGCTTAAAGTTTTTGTGTTGCCAGTAAAAAAAATATAATTTTACCTAAGATACAATTAATTAATTAATACTCCTAATTAATCGAAATTATTTTTAGTTATAAAACATGAAATATCTTGCGGACGTTGCAATCAAATATCAATTACGTAATAAACTTAACATATTTATGTTTTTCATATCCCAAAACTCGTAACATTTCACAAGTAAAATATATTAAATTTTAAAATAATAAATAAATTTAATAAAAATATTAAATTGCTTATGGTATAAGTCAATCTATTTGTATCAAAACACACACACAATATTTTTATATTTGATATAGTAAGTATAAGATGTTGTTAGGTTAGCTAAGATCCCTGAAGTAGGGATTTAATACCAACATGGATCGATTATTTTTTTACGGTAGAATCCAGTTGCGAGACTTGGATTGCATATCATTTCTTTTTGTAGGTATTCCAACTTTCTTTCTTTCCGGTACCTTCTACTTTAAATTATATTATACATACATACCTGATTCATTAACTGCAATAATATTATTATTCATTAATATTATTGTTGGTTTATGGTCCAAAAAACTGGAGCATAATTGCAAAATATTTTTTTTTACTTAATAGTCTGCTAGTAACTTCTTGCTAAAACTAATCACTAAAGTTTCTTAAGTAATTAAATTATTTATATAAAAATTATGTATGTTGGATATAGGTTTCATGGCGCAAAAAATTTGTAACTTACTGGTGTAAACACAAATTGAATCCTAAATTTCAAGATAGAGATTCTTTTAAGTTTCCGGTCAGTCAATTTTTAGTCAGTGAGACACTTGGACTAGTTATAATTTTTTAACTACTGATTTTAACTAAATTAAATTTAAAATATCTGTTTCGTTCCGGCAACGTTAATAGTTTTATCCAAAGGAGGTCGAGAATGGCTTGAAATGATTCCAGAAGAGATGGTACGGTCATGCGGCCTTTTTTTAATGACTTGGCTCATTGCCAATATTATATGCCATATATATCATATAATATCGCTATTCACGTACATAATTAATATCGAAACAATGCTTTTAAACAAAACATTGCCTTATTATATATTTACTTGACTAGAATTAGTCATAAATTATATAGTCAAGCGCCATCTCTGTGGTATGTCATGTTCTAATTTTGACTTATCTGTGGCAGCCCCCGAATGCGCGGGAATGTGCTTGGGCGCCATTTCGTATTGTATTAGTTTTAAATTTATCTAATTTATTTCCAGATATGTTTTGATGTCGCGTTTTAACTAAACGATTATATTTTTTTATAGGACTTGTTTCGTCATGAGATTAGATAAAAAACGTATTAATCTGTTTTAAACTGGACAAAAATTAAACTATTTAAAACCACAACACTTTTAAGGAAAATAAATTAAAACTACATATAAAATTAATACATTCCAGAAATTGAAATGGAGTTCACAAAGTATCCTGAATCGGTAGCAGCCCCGGTTGGCGATGAAGTGACCTTCGAATGTGCCGTCAGAGTTCCAGGAGAACGTCTACAGTGGAGGTGGAAGGCTGCTGATGGGGACTGGAGGCAGTGGAAGGAGGTACCAGCACGGGAAAATGACGGAGTGTCCACCAAACTGGTTGTGGATGTCAATGAGAATATGGTTGATGGCTTATATCAGGTTCGTTCCACAGGAAATATTTCATAAATGAAATCACTAACACATCATTAAGTTCTATTTAATAACACAATACAAATAATATAAAGCTGAAAGGATTTTTGAACGTCCTTATCTCTAAACCACAGTGTCAAGTTAAAATTATTTTAAAGTTAGAATAATGGGGATGCTAATCCCCTCAGCACAGCTAGTAACAGTAAAATAATAATAAAAATAAACATACATTTAATAATAAATGTGATCCTATGAAGTACGTAAGAGCGAAAGATCCTAAGTCTGGATAGACACGGTTGACAGAGTGGAGCAGTCTCGATGGAGATTTTTCTCTGAACACCTAACACTTCAACACATCTGCTCATAGTCTATCTGACTGATTGCAAGATAAAGACTTAAAAAGAATAATAATAAAAGTAATCCACATTAGTTCTGAATCATCGTTAAAATGTACAATACATTAGTACACGATGTAAAACATTAAAAAGAATCCTACTTTTATGACCCCAGATTCCCAAGAACTACGGGGCACCATTCTTTTGTTTAACCACAGAAGGTTTTCCTCGAAATATTCCGAAAATAAATATGCCCGAAAAAAAGAACCATCTCCAAATGTGTTAAAAATTATAAAATAATATTATTTATTTAACTTGTTTTTTTGTCTATAGGTTAAAATGCTACAATATATACAAACAAATAAAACTTGTCAACGTTTAATTTAATTTGTAGATATCAATAATTATTAATGGTTGTAAATCAATTACAAGTTTAAAGTAATAACAACATGAGTTATTTGCAAAACATTACGCGCAATCAATGTTTCATTGCCTAATCAATTATATATTTTATTTAAAGACATTTGTCAATTTTAACAACATTATTATTAACCGTACCTGTTCTGGAGTTCTGGACCTCAGATATAAGCATCTGTTACGTGATCATTTGTTTTCTCTAGTAGGCAAGTAATCAGCCCTTTATGCCTGACACACAGGCGTTTAGGTCTACTGCCTCTACTCAGGATGATTTCTTTCAGCGGACGAGCACGTCATCAATGTACATATATATTAGCTCACTTCTCATATCAAATGCCACAATATACACTTGTTATTTCGCGGACAACATATTCTTAAAAGCGTAAACATCATCATACATATAAGTCTGTTAAAATTATTGCTTGTATGTGAATTGGCTGATTCTGACCAAGGGCCAATCAGCCGTCTTCGACACTATCGACGTATTTATATGTTCGCAGGGTTAGTTTACAGTAGTGATATTGTGTATCTTATGTTTTTAGTATTTTATTATTAGACATTATCGTGTTACCTTAGGTATAATGATAATGTATGTTAAAAATTGTTAAATTAAAGCAGGTAAACTAAGCTTCGTAAGACGATTCTCTTAAGTACCTACTGACAGAGATCACAGATCTGCACCTGCTACAGTCCTAACATACCTGACTCGCTTCATCCACTTTCATGACATTCACCATCCCTGGTCATGGCTACTCATAACCTTGGGACAAATAGTACAAAGCTGCTCTTACCGCTAAAACAGCGAATCTTTATAAGACAAATAGATCTTGTCCGGGACATGAAGCGATAATTTGAAATCAGATCCGTCATACTATATATTACCTAAAAACAACTCAGACAGTACATATTTGGAGCCTAGTGCAATTTAGAGCAACAAATCGATATGGATGTAACATTTACCCGAAATATTATAAGCTTCTGATTGCAACTAGGTTTCTGCAGTAAGATAGTGAAATGCGTCACTTACCGCAACAAGACTCCCCACTCGCCTATTAGATCAGGGCCGATAATTTAAAAAAATAATAATAATAGTAAGATGATACCCATTAGAAAAGGAGGGGAATATTATAAAAATGAAAGAAAAAATAAATTACGGGCGATCTGAGGTCGGGAAGGGTATGGGGGTAAGGAAGGAAGGGTAAAAAACGGTTTTTCTCGAATTCCGGCAAAACTAAAAGTCCTTTCGAAAAAAGTCAAATGGCAAAGTTGTAGGTAATAAAAAGATCTATAACTTTTTTTTTACATTTTTTTCACATAACCTCAAAATTTATGTGAAAAATTCAAAAAAACCCAGTTTTTGGTTTTTTATTTTTATCGTTTACAAAAATAATTTTTTTTCAACGAAATTTCTTGAAAACTTACCTTTTTATGTCTCAAATACGCTCGAGTCGTTTGTTGTAAAAAAGAATACTTTCTATCTTATCTTCTAGTATAGTTAGACGATATAGTATCGGGATAATATTGCGGAACTTCTAACAACAATGACAGATGTTACATAACGCAATATTGATAAAGCGCCGATTGTCAATTCGTTTTAGGAATGATGACAGGAATGTCCAAATTGAAACAGGAAAACCTATTCGCACAATAAATTGAAACATCGTTGAACGTGAGGCGATTCAATTGTTACATAGTTTTACTATTGCTTGTCCCTACAGCTAACAATTAGGATCTCTTTAGTTTGAGTTGCGGGTTGCGAGTTGAAATACAAAAAAAATTCTCATTATGATAAAAGATTCAGAATTTTGTAACATTTTGCTTCACCTCTATTTAAAAATAATGTTATATTAACAAATAATACTGGACTGTAACACTGAACTTGAGTATAGGTGAATTATTTAACTTAAATGGAAAAATATGGAAGAAGCTTTTTCCTAAAACAGAGTTTGATTTATCTTATATGGTTATTACGTTAACAGTAATGATTTACTTTCTTATAAATTTTACCCACACTTAGTCTGTGCTTGAAAACGTAATGCATTTTCGAGGATTCCTACAAAAAATTCATACCTTATCTATATACTATAATTTTTTAGAGCTTTTCTTACTTTTGCAGGCAAGAGGAAGGAAAGAGGTGATAAATTGCAGTAAATCTACTTACGTAAAACATGAAGATTTACTAACTACTAGTCATATTAAGAAATATTAACCAATAGCTAAGAAAGATTTTTTGTATTGATAGATTTTTAAATCCATACAAAAAAAAATTCTTAACTATTGGTTAACATTTCTTAATATTAAATATACTCTGAAAAATAAATAGATAATTGTGATACAAAAGTAATAAACAATTGAAAGTATATTTTATCACGCGAATAAGGTATTTTCTATTTCCTTTATATAAAGAATTTCTTTTAAGTTTGGGTGGTCGAATTGCCAGCTTTTTTTGGCCTATAAAAGATATAGAGTATAAAAGAGAATTTTATGAGGCGGCTTTTTCATCGAATTCGAGTCGATTCGAAATCGAATCAAAATATCGATTTTTAATTATCTCTCTAGAGATTCCATTAACTCTCTGATTAAACTTTACTGCGACTAATATAAACTGTATACTCAAATTATAAATGATCGGAAAGAAACGGGAATTGTTATTATTTATTAGGCATTTAATCCCGCTGCTGACTATTTACGGCTCGCAATGCGATTGCGTATTTTAATTTCCTTAAAAAAATATATGATATTATGAATGTTGAATGAAATGATAAAGTTTAATATAAGCAAATTAATGAATGAATTTATAATTATTTCGGTGTTTTAACATAAGCTTTCAATAGCCTGAAAACTTGGCTAAGATTAATTATTCTCGGAAACCAGAATTTGGTCCCGTTAGGAATATCCAAGGAGAATATTTATCTCAACGTTAGATTTCGCATTTCATTACGTACAATTTAAATTTTCGTCCTTCACAGTTTACCAAATATATTGAAATTTTGCTTCGCCCCAAATTCTTGACTGATTAACGAATGAGTAAGTTTAATACTTTTGAGGGAAGAGAAGTTCCTCCTTGCACCAGTGAAAGCTGAACGAAGAAAAATTCTAGTGGCACTACAACCATTGGTTTGGACCTCAGATTTCGACAGAGCTCGCTAGAGTAGAGACTAGCGTTAGATCTATTTGGCAACATACATCTATCATGAATAAAGTTTTATTATTATTTTGTAAGGCCGGCAACGCACTCGCGAGCCCTCTGGCATTAGAGTGTCCATGGGCGGCGGTATCACTTAACATCAGGTGAAAGTCTAAGATCCGGGATTAGAAAAATATACCCTCATCTGTTATTTAGATGAAACAATTTTTTATAAGCTTATTTCAATATCATGAACTTGTAAAAACAACCTCTGCCATCATAAGCCTGCTGCAATTAATAGTAATTAATTAATTAACAACTAATTTATTTTTAATTTTTACTTTCCCATGTTAGTTACAAATCAGCTTATAAAAAATTGTTTCATGTAAATAACAGATGAGGGTATATTTTTCTAATCCCGGATCTTAGACTATGAGCCTCCTGCTCGTTTGCCCCCTGTTCTATAAAAATAAAAATAAAAATTGGTCAATAATCATCTAATGACAAGCAATTTAACCAATTTCTTAATGACACTGAAAGGAATTAGTTTTAAAGATATATTATTTATAAGGTTAAGGCCATATCCCAGCATTGTTGTGTCAGTGTCTCGGGTTGGATTTTTAGCGACCGGATAGGTCCTTAACCACAGTGAATAATGTATTTAGAATGTAATGTAAGTTTTGAGAATAAAGTTATTTTATTTTTAGTAAAAAAAAATTGTTATTAAAAATGTTGTGAGTATGACAGTCGTCTGTAATTTTTACACATTTTTATTTGGGAGCAAAAATAAAATAAAAATACAACCCTGATGTTTTTCAGTGTGTAATATGGTACGGCGCAATTAGCCTGGTATCAATACCGGCAAAGCTGTCCATTGCCAGACTGGATTTAACCCAGAATACGCCAGAGAAACGGGTGATCACTGCACCACAGTTTAACACCGTGGTACTTCATTGTAAGGAGCCGAAGTCTGAACCCCCGGCAGTGTTGAGCTGGTGGAAGGAGAATGGCAAGGTAAGCTGTTGAAATGTTAAGTTCTGTATTTTAATCACCTTGAATCTTTATTGCATTAAAATTAAACAAGACAAAAGATTAAAAAAAAATACAATGCTATATTAAGCTATATAAGTAAATACTTTTGGCAAAGTTCATTAGAAAAAAAATTATATTTAAAGTTTTTATATATAATTTTTATTAAGTTTTTAATTTGTAAGACTTCTAGCGACTTTTGACTAGCGAATAAAACGTGTATAAATAATAATAATAGCCTTAATTTCCAAAAAAAACTCTAAAATTTAGGAATGTTTTATCATTTAGTTAGATTTTGGTTTGTCCACCGTTGGGCATAGGCCTCCTGTATAAATAAGATCGTGAAAAGAAAAAAATTCAATACTAAGTTTAAGTTGAGTAAGTTTAAGTAATATTCACACAAATGAGCAGTTTTGCCCTAGTCACTGGTGGCTTCACCGTGCGACTCTCATTCCTGAGATCGTAGGTTCGATCCATGGCTGTGCACTAATGAACTGTCTTTCATTTTTAACATTCGCTCGAACTGTGAAAACATCGTGAGGAAACCTGCTTGCCATAGACCTGAGATATCAAATTAATGTCTAATTAGGGCTCTCGAAAACAACTGGAAACACCGCACGGAGTGCTGGTCATCCACAACGCTACAGCTGCTGATGACGGAATCTACGGATGTGCCGCTACCAACGAGATAAGCGGGCAAAGCATCGATCTTCCTGAGAGGACGTACTTGAGGGTGCAGCACGAGGGAAATGGCGGTGTCAGGTAAGTTTTTTTTCAGTTCAGTGTAACATTTTACATTTAATCTTTATGTCGCATGAAATGAGTATATCACTTCGTTACGATAGTTAGTCAAATGTGCCTGATACAAGTATACTTGGGTTTATGATATTTCGTGTTTTTTCTCCCCGCCTTTTTTGTAACATACATTGAAGACTTTCAATACTAGGACTACGAAACAGTAAGTTAATTTTCAAATCATAATGAAAAACTGAAATTAAAATTCCAAGCAGTTTTAATAAATTTTCGATTTACCTCCTTTATTAATAAAATTTCTCACATTGGGACACGTTATAGCCGAAGATGGAATAGATCACTATCACTACATAGTATGTCGCTTTCTCTGTCGCTATGTCCTTTTGTATGCTTAAATCTTTGAAACTACGCAACGGATTTTGATGCAATTTTTTTTAATAGATAGAGTGATTCAAGAAGGAAGGTTTATATCTATAATAACATCTGTTAAGAGTTCTGAGAAGTACTGTTATTTTTGAGGTTTCTTATGTGATGTCTTAAATAATTAAATTTATTTTCCGCTTACATTGCAAACGCAGGCTGAACCCTACGAGTTTTATCAAAATAATGTACTAAGCATTGAAAGTCCGTGATGGTATATGTCTATATGGTATATGTCGCGTATATTATCGGAGCTTTCCAGCGACGGAAATAACAATACATAATAAAAACCTGCTTTTCATCAGCATTGCACCCGTCTGCAAGCTGGGGCGCGTCACTAGTCATATATAGAAAAGGGTTTAAATATTACACTAAGATTTTTTATGTTCTCTCTCTCTCTTTAGTCGGCAGCTCATGTCTGAGCGTCGTGGTCAGCAACGAAACATCTAGAGCGGACTATCTGCTTCCACCGGTTTTATGTTTCTTAAACCTAAAATTAACTTCGCTGAAAATAAATATTTTTTTTTTTTATAACTCGATCGAAACATTACAAACAGCTCCTTACAAACGTTGTGTAAAACAATAAAAAACCTTGGCGATTACAAAAGAAGGGCGGAGAGTATATTGTCAGTTCTTCTCTTCCGTTCTACGCCCTAAAATTAGAAGCATTTAATGTATATTAATTTTTTTAACGTTCATAAGAGTAAATTGTATTACAAAATGAATAAATGATTTTTGACTTTGACCTTGAAACAAACTTTGATTAACAGATTTCTAGAAACGGAAGAATACGTTGGTAAATACGAGAAAGAAGTTCTCCTAGCGCCAGTGGGTCCTGATGATGGACTGCGGCTTTGGTGTGGGGCAGTGGGCACTCCTCCTCCAAAGATCACTTGGAGTAAAGAGGGATCGCCCAGTCTCCCTCGGAGACACGATCACACTCTCACAGTGTCACCTTTTACTACAGAAAATGAGGTACGTAACCTTTAAAAGTTTTCCGGTTCAAATTTCATTTGTTAAGGCTTAAGACATAGAGCAAAATCCTTCTTTTTCTCTTCTTTTCTTCTACCTTCACGCAACACACACATATTAGGTATTACTTCGTTTTATATATAATAATCAAACGAGTTTCATAAAACGTGGGACCATCTACATCTACTATATCATCTAGTGTTAGAGAAGGTGTTACTGTATACCAAAACAACGATACTTATTTAATAAAACCGTAATTTCAATTGCACCTTAGAAATGGCTTTTATATAATAAGAAATATGAAAACAAAACTTAAGATCCAGATGTGCGTTGAACATAAGCCGATTTGAGGCGTATTTATTGGCCCGAGTTGCGAGCACTTGACATTTGCTAAGCGGATTGAACAAATGCAACATTTGACGATACTATTTCCAGCATTTGTGGCTTTGTGTACTTAATGCAAGACATACATTTATAAGAAACTAGCGGACCCGATAGATGTTCAAGCAATTAAACAAAGTGAGTACCGACTGCAGCGCCATCTGCCGGCCTGATTTGTGAATCTTAACCGAAGCTGGTGAAGTGGATGGAATGGCACAACGTGGTCATCATCCTGCGTCAGTGATGGTTTGTCGTGGGGCGTGCCAAATAAATTCCAGCCAGTGTGTCAAGATACAAACTTGGTTCATGTTTCGATACCTCTCAGCAATTCATTTTTAAAAAATATACTGTGGTCTTTCCAGCAAGATTCTGCACCTGGTTGTACAAATTTTTGCATCAAGCAGTAACGAAATTTCTCTTGGAAACAGTGTGTTAATCCATAGATTTGTGGCTAAACAAATTAAATGCCTGTATGAAAGCCTTGTCGTCCAGGGGAAGGTGGAAGGCGCTAGACCGCGTGACAGGTCACCTACACGCTGGACTGATCAGATTAAGTCTGCCGTAGGAGAAACACTGAATCAGTGCAGCAGGATGACCTCCAATAGGCAGCGGTGGTGGAGCGTCGTGAAGCGCATCACATCTGCGCCTTCTACTTCTACTACATAGCGATCACGACCGCTCTGGCAAGAGCGTACTTCGGTACGCTCTTGCCAGAGCGGTGAGAAGAAGATGAAAGCCTAAGGTGGCCATATCGAATATAATTTTCTTTTAATGTTACTTTTTTTTTGTAATACTTTACATTGAAAAATGCATATCATTTGTAACGAAAATGATGACTGGATAGTATAATAATAATTGAAAACAGATGATGTATAATTCTAGTCAGCTAATGCATAGCATACATAGCACAGATTGCATACAGAGCTACGCTGTTGTTAAATCAAGGGAGTAGAACAGAAAAGAAACGGCGACATTAAAAAAAATGGCGATGCAACTTTTAAGATCGTGGCCATAGATTTCAGCTTCAAATATGGTAGCGTCAATCTTGTAAAGTTTAAATTTTTAAGGTTACATTGAATGAAAAATAAAAAAAGGCGATGACCCTTTGTGCCTTCAAAAAACATCGTAGCAAAATGTATTAATTTTTAAGCTATTGCATAGATTTAATCGCGGGCTTTGAGCGCGGCGACCGAATCAAGAAATTCCGTAACGAAAATAAACCTAACACACGATTACGTGATATAGGCGGCCAATACGCGTTAGATCGGGACAGAACGCATACTGCGTCTCACATCGATCTGGAGTGATCGATGACGTAGCGCACATGCGTTGGAGTGGGTCGGAACGCATACTGCGTATTCACATCTCTCTGACGAGATCAGTGACGTAGCGTGAGCGCGGCCGGTGCAGCCGGTGTACGTTAGATTGAGACAGACTATATAGACGTGTTAGTCTGAGTCTGGTAGAGTAGTAGATTGGTTGATTGAATTAATATCAAAGAAAAAATTTGAATATTAACTTAATAAAGAAAAAAAATACTGTATAAATAAACAATTATACTTGCGTATGCTATGCAATATATAGCTTTTAACCCCGGCAGTCCCCGAGTGCCACACGTTTTTTCGCAATTGGCGTATAAAAAAAAATGCGGGCTACTTTTGACACACAATTTATCACTTCTTTTTTCTAAAAGTCTTCCAAGAACACTGTTGGCATAAATGACATCGATTTCAGTCGTCTGCCATTGATGCCTGAATATTTTGAATTACAGGATATATATTAATCAAATGCTTCATATATGTATGTGTATATTGGAGGCAAATCGATAGCTATAAATATATACAGTTGCTTTACAACCTTCTAGGTCTAATTCTTAGGTTTCTCTATCAGATTCCTGATTACTGATTACTGCCAAAAGGCACAGAAGTGCACAGAAGTGCACACGACTTAAGCATGCCGGTTTTTTAACAATGTTTTCCGTCACCATACGGGCGAATGTTAAATTTTGCACATCCGGGATCGAACCTACGACCTCAAAGGTAAGGACGCTGAAACCACTCGATTTTTAAATACATTTTACTGTTATTAATTGTAATATTCATTAATACATCATGTTTAATATGTCCTTACGTATGAAATTGCCGTTTTGTATTGGAAGGAACAAAATTTTTTTTAATATAAAAATATTATATAATCAAAGTATTTGATACCTATACAAGATGGTCAAATAAATTTGATTTCTGTGTAAATTTTACATTTACTGCCAACTCCCAAATCAAGTCGTAGAGCGGGCTATATCTGGGATGAATCTGTCGCCACTCTCTGCTGCAATCCGCAGTTGACAAGTTAAACAGACGCTGAGCATTAGCAGTCTTAAGTGTCGTCAATAATGTTATTTTATCGACGCCACTTGTCCTTTGCTAGGGATATTATAAACGATAGTTTGATATGTTGCATTTTATTTATCTATTTATTTATTTCGTAATTCTACACCTAACATATACCAACAAAAACAATTACATATACTAAAGATTGGTCAAAGATGAAATACATAATACATATATACAAATATTTACGACAGAAAAATATCAATAGTTATTATTAAATACATTTAATTAAGTAATAAAAAAATACCAATTCTTAAGAGGCCGGCAACGCATTCGTGATGATTGAGAGTGTCCATGGGCGGCGGAATCACTTAACATCAGGTGAACCTCCTGCCCGATAGTCCCCTGATCTATTAAAAAATATATATTAGGGCTATTATGCGCATTTTACCTCTTATAAGTGGTAGAACAATTTTTACGAACTCTGTATTTTGACAGTAAACAGTTTGTATATCTTTGAAAGTCTACCGTTCTACGCCCTTGATTTGAGAACTGGCAGTAAATGAAAAATTAGAATCATTTAAAGTATATTTTGACGTTCATAAGTGTACATTGTGTTACCTATATGAATAAATGATTAAAAAAATGTGAGCCGTCACGGGACGCCTGGCAGATGTGAAACATCGAAATTATTTTGTGAAGTAATATGCAGAAAAGAACAGATTGTGTGATAGGAACTAAATATGTCATAATGATAAAATATTACGATTTTGTTTTCCAGATAACGATGACTATTTATTGAATAAACATTTATTTTCATTAAATACAAAAATTTACTACTGCATGTAGATTGTATGTATATACCATCATATAGCGTGGCGATGCGTCGCCACGGCATGCGTCGCCACGCCAGAAATCGGTTTTACGTGCAGCTATAGATGTTTCACATCAAAAAAACAGCTATGACTGTAAAGAAGCATCCAAAATTGTTCAAAACATTCCAACTTGCACGTATATACCGAGGGATCCAACACGGCTGTGAGTGCCAGCACGTTGCACCGCGATGTATTTAAAAAATTGTTACGCCATAGCTATCAAACTATTTAATCACCTTCCTAGAAGTTAAATATCACTCCCGTAAGTCCCATCTTCAAGGGGAAGGTGATTTAATTTTCCAGGCACCTTGACCTTTAAAGCGTAGGCTAGTATTTCTTCCACAACTTTGAGACAACAATTAATTATAAATAGATTGACTTATTATTATGACAGATGTTCTTATATACGACATAATCAAACTTAATTTAACATTTGCATGTCGCTGATTGTTCGGATTTTTATAATTGATCGATCTAAATGTACACTTTCTTGCACATAAATGAATTACTATTATTATTAATACCTAATTCGGCTGCGGTGTGTGATGGTGTGTGCCCATGATACAGGTCTTTGAATGAACCTTTGTGACTTACGAAAGTATTTATGATTTTATCCATTTAGCTAATACTGAGTTTCGTCGTTATTTGTGTAATAATTAACCAGAGATTAACTTTATATAACTAAACCTAACCAACTGAATGTAGTGCTAAAGAAAAGAAATATCGCAATTTTATAAACAGAAACGTTTTTATAACAAACGCATACAGACAGAAGCTGACCTGATCTCTTTTATTAACTCTCAGGCGAATTGTTTTAGATATACTCGAGTAGACAGCTGGTTCCACATAATGGCGATTCCCGGAAAGCACTGCCGTAACACTCAGTAGTTGAATGACGATGAAAAAAAATTGAATTCTTATCAATTATTCTTATCTTTAACCTTTAATTTTTATTTTATTTACTTCACACCACAGTACACAAGACTTCATTACTGATATTGCTAACTTTTACTAATATTATTATTGTAAATATAATAAGTAAATATTCTTTTTTATTGCGACTGAGGCGCAAATTAGCTGATGTGGTCTCTGGCAGAATGACCAGATCTGTGGAACATTCTGCTCCTCAGCATAATGCTGAGCCAATTACAGCCACAGCACACGCATTACATACTTGAGACGAACCGAATGGGAAAAAAAAAATATCTTTCATTATATCTTTTATTTATTTTTTTCTCTTTGATTATTGTTATTTTGTGTGTTTATGTATATATCTATGTCTATGTTTAAACGTGTATTGATTGAAGGTTTTATCTTAGGGCATATACTCCTGTTCGGCGAATGGGATTCGTCGATCTTGGAAGGCGATCGCCCTACAACCTCCGCATTGGGAAGGCTCAGCTGGAAGTGTGAACGCCAGCGAAGGTGGAAGTGCGCATGTTGCCTGTGGGAGGCTGTACGGCCAGCCACCTCCTGCAGTCCATTGGATTCTGAATGCTGAACTCATCGAAAGTGGGAAAGGGATTAGGGCTACTGGTGAGTTAAACCAAATCTGATAATTCATATTCAGTCAACACATTTACGATTCACAGGCGATACTAAAATAATTAAACAATCACGGACTGAATTCCACTTCACACATACACTAACTGCAAATGATATTCTTCTTATTATCCGTTACAACAGAGCTGTCGTAATCGTAGTAGTAATATTAGAAGGGGCAGATGTGATGCTTCATGACGACCGTTGCCTATTAGAGGCTGTTGGCAATCGTGATTCTCTTGTTCTTAAACGAGCCTGATGGACGCCCAAAAAGTTCAACCGCAGCCCATAGATTTTTAGTGGGTGCGTTGCCGGCCTTTGAGGGAGGAGTACGTTCGAATTTTGAATAGTTGGAGGTCGTATCTCTCTGGGAAGACCCCCACCGGGAGTCGATTCCACAGTTCGCTAGTTCTTAAAAAACAAAAATGTGTCTGCTTCCATAACGATTTGCCAGATCGTTCTGATACTCGTTCTGGCCAGGTATGTATACCGCTACTGTTCGGTCACCATTGCCATCTGCAGGGGGACTACATTTCTTTATATACTGTTTAGATCAGCTAATATACATAACAATATAGTTTTTTAAAATATACACTCCAGCGTGCGATTCTCGGCTTTCTATGTGCGAATTTACATTCGCTCGAACGGTGAAGGAAAACATTGTTAGAAAATCGACTTGCCATAGACCCAAAACGGTTGTGTCAGGCACAAACGCTGATCCTACAGATACAGAAATCTAAGACCCATACGTAAAAATGGTTGTAGATGATTAATTTATTAGTCTTATGATTAACTTAATTACCTACTTTTTCACAGTTTGGGTTGAATCTCAACTAATTTTACCTTTAATAATTTATTTAAATATTAAATATAATTAATTTTTCTTTCAGACTCCGATCTCTACATAGACCACGTTGAAAAGCGTCATGCGGGAATCGTTCAATGCTTTGCGTGCAACGAATTAGGATGCGCATACGACGCTGCTATGCTCACTGTTGTTCCAGTGCAGATATCAGAACAGGTATTTTGAATGCCCCCAAATGGGACTAATCAATTTCCGTGTATTACAAGTAATCGCTCATCTATGCTTTGAGCGAATCTAAGAACCGACAACCATGAATATTTCTGTATAATTTTTGCTAATACAAGTCTACCTCCCATCACGATACTTTACCAGGAATCCAACTCCTTTTGGGTTATACGTCAGTAAAGAGGAGGTCGCTTTTCTTATTTTAGAGAATAGAGAATGAACGGGCAGGAGGCACATCTGACGTATAGTGATATCGCCGCCCATGGACAGCAGGGAGAGGGCTCCTCTGGCGTTGAGTGTCCATGTCCTGCAAGTGGGTTGCAGGCGTGTTAAGATTTCGTACGCTATTATCGGGGCCCTAGATCGAATTGGTTGAAACACTTCAGTGGGCAACTGGTTCCACATAGTGGTGCAGTAAAAACTGCCTTAAATAACACTCACTTGTGAAACGGCTGACGTCGAAGCCTTCCACGGTCCACTTCACAAGACACTTTGTTTTGCGAACTAGAGAACTGTGGCATCAATTTCTCTAACTCCTCACTTAAAGGCTCGAAATGCACCCATTGGGTGTCCATGCGCTGCCATTGTTGCCTTTTTTGGGGTTCAATAGTCTCATTTGACCCTCCTCCGTCATTATAAAACAGTTTTTATAACGAAACTAGTCCTTTCTCACTGAAATTGTATTTAATATTTATGCTATGACAAGGCTAGGGTGTACTCATTTCAATTAGCTAATGCAGACTTTCACAAAGTTTATATAATGAACATATTCGAAGTATTCAATTAGCATTAATAATGGAGCAAAAATCCCCAAACAGCTTCAATCTTTCATTTGTAAGCGGGCGATGATCGTTTGACTTTGACATTCGACGTCTACGCGAAAATACGAAGATTTATGACTTAGGGTCTGTTTCACAATGTCCGGATAAGTTCCAAATAAGCTATTTATTACTTATTGGTAGGATAAAAAGTATTTTTGCGTTTCACGACTGTCAGATAGCGCTATTTGTCATGAAATGCGAAGTATCTTATTCGGAACTTTTATCTTTCGAATAATTTATGTGTTGCATAGCTATTTGGCACTTTATCCGTACATTGTGGAACAGACCCTTAATAAATAATGTAAATAATGTGGTTATATCATGGATATAACGACATTATTATCACTTAATACAATAACGCAATTATATAAATAGACTGTTTATTTTTGCACTTTTTGCACAATATTAAAAAAATAAACTTAAAAAAATATGGTGCAACGGGCTCCAGAAGATAAACCACTCCTTATATGCTACTATACTTCCAAACGAAATTTAAGAATGATCAGTTAGAGGTCCGTTTCACAACGGAGCATTTTTGGGTAGATTTTGCCGCGTTTATGTGCAACCAGCTGCCCACTGCAGTATTTCCAAACCAATTCGTCTTAGAAGAGCGTAAGAGATAAGGCCGGCAACGCACTAGCGATTTCTCTGGTATTGAGAGTGTCAATGGGTATCACTTAACATCAGATGAGTCTCCTGCCAGTTTGCCTCCTGTAACATAAAAAAACATGCTATTGTAGTCCTATCATTTCATCTTTATTTATAGTCAAAGTTAAAATAACTTTATTTGTAGAGTTACATAAAGTACACTGATGAACGTCAGAAAATAAGTTAAATTCATTCCAAATTCTTATTAATTAACAGTTCGCAAGTAAAGTTTTTTTAATCGCTAAGTTTTCAGTCATACAAAATCTCTGAGCTGGAGAATCAATCCCAATCATTTAGCTTCCCCTCGTACGGGAGCCTTCCTAGGTCTCTCGCAGTTGTATCCCAGATCAGTCTATCAGTTACAAAACGATAAAAATATATTACGTACACTTTATTTGGTTAAAACGATGTAACTAGGGCTGGTGCCTTTGTGAATATGGACAAAAATATTAATCTTTAATTCAGTTTCGAATTCAGTGCAAATAACGAATACCAAATGTTTCTAGGATTACACAGCTGACATACCCAAATCTATGCACATACCATCCCAACCACCGAAGAAACACAACAGAAAAAACTCAAGAAAAAATAAAGGTGAGATAAACATGAATGACTTTTCGTAATATATTTCACAAATTTCTCGGAAGTTAAACGTGATCTAAATCAGGTATTTTTTATAGAACTGATTGAGTTTCCTCTAAAACGTGCTGAACTAATTTTGATAAATTTAAGACTAGATCAAGGGTAGGAATTAAACACTCCATTAAGTACTTGATTACATAATTCACTTACTTCACTTTACTAATTTTACATACTATATAGCTTCAAACTTAATCGAAGAATGCCCATGCGCATGTGTCACACACACATGTGTATTATACTACTACTACTCCGATTCGACTATCCGACTTTGGCGGATACTCGACGTCAATTCCTAAACTCAAATTAGCTTTTATGGCACATGCGCTTGACAAGATTCTTAATAGTATTGTCTTTTATTAACATAACTTTTACACATTTAAAGAAAAACACTTTTTTACGGATTATAGTTATGTATTATTGTATTTATTTATTAGACACAATATACAGGAATGTTTCGATAAAGCAGAGTGCAGTGAGTGTGGGGGCCAGCCCCACACTAGGATTCCCTGTGTTGTGGGCAGCCAGTCTCTTCCTTTTCACATCTAAACAGTATTGCTTAATTAATTCTACATAACACATTTATATCTATACTATTTTTGTACAATAAGAATGTTTTCTGTGTCAGTATAGGACAGCTTAACAAGATATTGTTTGAGTTTTTTAGTAAAAGTATGTAATGTGATTTTTGTAATGTTAGTGATAATTTTGTTTTTAATGAAGTGGTTAAAGATGAATGGGCCTCGGAAGGAGAAAAAGCTTATAATTATAATAAAACTTATAATTATTTAAGATTTTTAATGTTTATATATTAAGGAAATATATATAAACATTAAGAATCTTTGGATTGTTGATTCCTAATAAACACTTAAGTACAACAGTCTATAAAGGGGGTCGCAGTTTGTTGAAAAATAATAAATACAAACTACATTAAGTTACAAAAGATTCCTTAAATTAAGCGCGCTGTGTACGTTGTTAATAACTTAAATGTATTTTGTTGTTTGTTTACACTATAATAAATAAATGCATTTTCAGAGGATGACGTACAATTTTCTTCAAAATGAATGAAACATCCATGTATAGATATATTCATAAAAGTTCCTTATAACGCTTTCTATATTCCAGCCAGTAAATTTAGTACAATTTTATAGATATATACAATTTTTATAAGTTTTTAGTCGATTATAAAATGGCGTTAAAGCGGCATGAATATTTATTGAAACTGGCCTGTGATTTTGTTTATGGAACATATGCTAGGCGATACGACCAAAATTGCACAGGCTTACAGTAGCTTACTAGATTGTACAGAATATGTTTCCCTAATTTTTAAATACTCCAAACATAGCTTTGTTTTTGGTTACCAAATGGACCAGCATTGATAAAATAAGTAACAGTCGTGTTAGTTAAAAGTAATTTTAAAACGAAAAGCTTTTGACTTCTAAGTTTATAAAAATTCACTTTCACTTGAATAATTTTTTACATCCGTCCAATAAATATTTCGAGTTTTTAATTGTATACTATTCTATTTATCATCATTACACTTATCATTATTACATTAATCATCATTACATTTATCATTATTACATTAATCATCATTACATTTATCATTAATACATTATATATCATTGAAATTGGTTTACAGCGGTTCTTATAGCTCCTACGCGACCGAATGTCACAAGACTCTCTGATGAAAGCGTAATGGTTTCTTGGACACATTCAAAACACGGCCTGCCGATACAGTTTTTCAAGGTAAATAGCTTTTACATTTAAATACATTTTCCAACATTCATATAAATCTTTTATTTTTCATATATACGAAGGTAATTTATACATTTTTTGCCGTTAATTAGAAATATATTAACAAACTTGAACTATTATTATTACAAACTTGCATCACTTAACATAAGATATGCCCGTCTATTAATATAAATTAATGTATCCGAAAATATCTCAATAATTTTGATGCACGAATAAACACTAATTGAATTCGTTTAATCAATGTAATATGGTTCAATCCCCAAAGGATTATCAGACCAGTATTTATCTTAGCAATAAGCGATTTACGTATAACTGATTCGATAATTCAACACAACAATTATATTTGCAATGGACGTTAGAACAAAAGTACCCGAACAGTCATAATCAGAGTCGTTAATAAAAATAAAGGAATACTTATTGTGAAGCTTCATAACTGAAAAGGTCTTAAAGTTCTGTTTTAAATTTTATGTGTAACGTTCCTTAGACTTATAGTTTATTATTAGATAACATGAGTCAAGTTAATATAAAACATTTTTGGAAGTACCCTTCCACCAGGGCTTTGGATAAAATTAAAACAAAAAATATAGAGGATGACCACATTATTCTTTTTGTTGAGCATTTATCTTCCGTCTCGTAATATAATGAGCTATTTATATATAATTATTGTGCCTTATGTACCCCAAGAACTTGTGTAACGTGCTTTTTTATTTTTTTTAAATTTAATAAATAAACAGATATTATGTGTGTAAGTGTACTAAAGAAGAGTCTTCAGGAGACTTGTTTGGGTCTTCTATTTCATAATCGCAACCGAGCCGTAATAATTCAAGAACCCGTTCCAGTCCGCTTTACATGTCATTTTCTTTCAATTATCTTTGTATATATAATTCTTCTGTGAGTGTGTATGTCACTGAACTTCTCTCAAACGACTGGACCGATTTTGATGAAATTTTTTGTGTGTGTTCAAGGGGATCTGGGAATGGTTTAGATTCACAATTTTGTCCGCTGGACAATGTTTTTTTAATTAATTTTTAATTTATTAGTAGTTGTTGATTTTGGAATGTTTTACATTGGATGCGACAGACGGCGCTACCATCGCAGTGTCAAATTTTAAATAATATTCGAATTTTAATTTTAGTCTATCCCGACAGTTAGCGCTGAGATCAAATAAAAAAAAAGTTTTGTTATCATTGTGTTATTGTAGACCATGTGCTGGATCGTTAGATATTGTCATAACATTTGAATAATAATTTTCATCAAAATGGTCCAGAATCTTTTAGCTTATTATAAAAAGTTTGAAATTTTCAAATTAAAGACGTGTAGACATGACGTCTGTCGGGTCCGCTAGTTTAAATATATATCTTACTGCTTCAAGTCAGCAACGGCACCGACTATATAAGATTTTCTATGGGCAGCTATAGCTTTCATAGCTTTGTCCCGTAAACTCGTTGGACCTGATGCAAGATTAAAATCCCACTCTCTTTTTCTTTTCAATGGTGATGCTATGATAAAAGGAAAAAAGTCTTTTTTAATAATAGTTTAAGAACGAAGTATTGTTTGCTTAATCACAGATCCAGTAACCTTACCGTTAGAGAAATGTAACGAAACATGCATCGAATCATCCTTCGTTTTACACTCTCAAGTAATATAATCAAAGTGAGTCTTTGCTTTGTACTTTCGAATAGCGATCTATGGATCTTGAGAGAAGTATATCCAATTTGCATGCAAAGACACAGGTGTTGAAAATTATGCAGATTTGGTTATGCACTTCGTGCACTTTACCTATCATGTTTTTTTTTTATTTTTCCCCTTATGCCCAAAGATCGTTAGTGATAAAACAGCTTGCATTGCCTTTAATTTTTATATTATGTTATTTCTATAAATGTAGCGAAGTGTAAATAAATAAATATATGAGAGTATGTAGTTAGCCTCTTCCCTCGATTTGTTAGATCTATATAAAAACTATATAACAGTTAGGGTCTGTTTCACAATGTCCGGATATGTTCCAAATAAGCTATTTATTACTTATTGGTAGGATAAACACTATTGTTGTTTATTTGGTACTTTATCCATACATTGTGAAACAGACCCTTAATCTATAAAACTGTCCAACTAACTACTAGCTATAGCAAAAGCGATAACGATATATATTAATTCTGCCATTTCACTTTTCCATTCCAGTTAATAAACTTCTTACTACATAGGAATATATATTTATTTATTTATTAACACTTCGTTGCAAAGAAACACTAATAACACAATACATAAAATTTCAAGGGATGCAACGGGCGGCCTTATCGCTAACCAGCGATCTCTTCCAGGCAACCCTAGTAAGATAAGAAAACAATAAATAAAAATGAGGGGTGCGAGAAGTGCATAACCAGAAGTTATATAAAAAAATATTCATATTAATCTAAGGAACCTTAATCTAGAGAAAAAAAAACAATATTAATAACTAACTAAAACTAGAAAGCTAATCTTAAGGATTCAAGAATAGCTAATAGCGATTTAATACAAAAGAAGAGGTGATACAAGAATTATACAGGTTTGATCAGGATATGATAAGGTTAGGAAATGTTTATGTAGAAGAGTTTTAAAAGACGATATATATGTGCCTTATATATTCCTATTTAGTAAGAAGTTTATTTATTTATTATATCATCACGCCTTTTTGCCGAAGGGATTGAGAGATATCACATATCTCCACTTGCCACAGCCCTGACATATTTCCGAAGCAATTCTACTTAGGGTCCTTCAAGAAAAGAGCCTACCAATTTTTAAAAGGCCGGCAGCTTGGTTGCGAGCCTTCAGTGCGAGTGTCCATTGGCGTTGGTGTCACTTAGCATCAGGTGAGCCCGTCAGGCTGCCCGTCTGCCTCCTGTAACATAAAAAACATGGATGTTCGTCATTTATGGGTACTGTTATCTTGTATGTACGGGAGGGCATACTCAGCACGATTTCACCACCCAGGGTAGCTTTGTAAATCCTAACTTGTAATCGCTTTTAGTTCATCTGTTCTACATGCCCAAACAAATCCAATAATCCTTAATATGCTCTTAATAGATGGTAAATTGAGCAATGTTGGCCTAGTGGCTTCATCGTGCGACTCTCGTCCCTGAGGTCGTAGGTTCGATCCGTGGCTGTGTACCAATGAACTATCTATGTGCCAATTTTGAATTGAAGGAAAACATCCTGAGGTAACCGACATGTCTTAGACCCAAAAAGTCGACGGCGTCTGTCAGGCACAGACTACTAGATCACCTATTTGATTTAAAAAAATGATCATGAAACAGATTTAAAAATCTGAGGGCCACACCTAAATAGGTTTTATCGCCATTTATTTATTTTAATTTTTAAATATCAATTCAGGTTCAATACCGGGAGGTGACAAATTCGTCGAATGTGAATTGGAAAACTGCCACCGACGACATCAAGTCGTCTACCAACTCGTATGATATCGGCGGACTAGTACCTGATAAGTACTACAAGTAAGTATTAACAACAACAACAACAACAACATTATTCATCATCAGCATCAAATTAATATCACTGTACACTTAAATGTAATAAATAATAAATTTATTGTTTTTTAATTTCATACGGCTAATAATATATATAATACGGAAAATAAATATCTAGGCTTAAACGAACAAATTTTATTTATAATTCTCATTTTATGGTATTAATACATACCTTTTTTGATCATAATTGGTTTTGTTAAATATATCAGCTGTTTAACATGATAATGAATATCAGTTAAAGCCAAAATTTGGCCAGAGATGTAGTACTGTTCTTACCTCTCCGAGGCTCCCACCTCCGCAGCACTACCTTCATTTGATCGCATACAATCGTCGACGGCCCTGCTCATTCCGATCGGCTTGATGCTTTGCTTTGCTATTCGAAGAATTATTCGGCGTCCATGATCGGCCGTCGAGCCCGAATGTGAAATGCAGCGCACCTTTTTATGGGAGACCAGCTGATAAGAGGTATTTTTGAGCCAATATGAGATTTCAAGTGTCCTAATGTGCAGTCTATTGGCCTTCAGTCCCCAGAAAAAAATGCAGTATCCAATTTTTATACCAAGACAAAGATTTTTTTGATCAGATGAAAATGCGCTTACGCACATGTGCACGTTTGTGGAGATATACTCAAAACCCTTTGCTATTCAGAGGGGTAGAGAGACCCACTCAAAGCACATCACCCCTTCACAGCCCTTTAGATGGACTCTCGGGATTCGCCAGGAATTCTACCCAAGGAACCCAGGAATATATTGCATATAGAGAGATCAATTACGATCAAGACCCCAGATCAAGGCAAAGCTAACTAATCATAACCTATAAACTAGGCATATAAATCTTTTAGGCATTGCAAATTGAAACATTACCACAACTATATCATGTGACAAACAAGCATAATTTAATCAAACAGATACACTGAAATACGAATTAAATTCTATTCAATAGGTAATTACTAATTCGTTTTGCGGTAATGCGTCGTTTTAAGCAATTCACCAAACGTTATGGATTCTAAAACACTGCCTATCACTGTCTGTAGTAAAATCAAAATGAAGTAATGAAGAAAAAGATTTAATTAAAACACTTTTCAACGGATTGACAAGATTGAAAAGATTTATTGGAACATCGTGTTTTATATGCCTTTGTTTAAAATAAAAATTATCATTTTTTTCTCTCTTTATTTTACAAAATAATATCACAATAATATGTTACATTAGAAAACCGCTATGGTTTGTATGAATGTAACCATAGCGGTCTTGTTTAGGAGCGCGACAAATGCATGTTAAAGTAGCTTTTTAATTTAGAATTTATGTTGGTTACTGTTAGGCTATCTGTTATGTGATTGGGTAGACTATTTATTAGCCGCGGTAGCAAATACCGCAACGTTCTCTCGCCATTTACGTTGTATGCTCTCGATGTACAGAGCCGAACTTGCGTTACCGCTCGAGTCTGTACGTCATGCTCCACACGTTTTTTTTATGTCATCTCGAAAAAGTGCTCGACTAGAAGACATTTATTTACTTTTTCTGTTATTGGCAGTATTTTGCAGTGTTTAAAAAGTCCTCTTTTTTCAAATTACAAAGTTGAGAGGTTGTAAGACGGTATTTTATGTTACATTATAACGACATACCGAATAATTTATGTTTCAAATTATAATTGTTCAAAGCATATGTTAATTAATTAATTCTTAGGGCGTGTTTCACAATGTATGGATAAAGAACCAAATAGCTATGCAAGACATAAATTATTCGAAAGATAAAAGTTCCGAATAAGATACTTCGCGTTTCATGACGAATAGCGCTATCTGACAGTCGTGAAACGCAAAAATATAGTTTATCCTAACAATAAGTAATAAATAGCTTATTTGGAATAACTTATTATCCGGACATTGTGAAACAGGCCCTTAGTATATAATTGTAAAACAATTGTAGTCAATAAACATTATTTATAAATATATCTTTATATTATATTACAGGGAATTAATACTAATGCAATAGAAAACTTACAGTGAAACTTGTGTAGAGATCTCAAAGGACCAAGGATTTTGTACCATTTAAAGGTTTCATTTATCCAGTTTCCAATTTGATTTAAAATTACAGTTGTCTTTTAAAACGTCTTATATTGGTCGAAATATAGACTTTCCACAATCATGTTACAGCTTTTATTAAATGTCCGATTAAATGATATAAAAGCCGGCAACACACTTGCGAACTCTGCTGATTATGTGCAATAAACGCGCACATATTGTACGCTATTATTACCTTTTATATATTATAAATTAAATTCTTTGTAAATCGTGTCCGAACCGTTCCAAATCTGATAAATTGTAAAACTTATGCAGGGAATTCAGCTACACAGTCCCAATTATAGAGGTAACATAAAATTAAATCTTATTTAACCAGATTCGAAAAGTTCACATTAACAGAGGTAATTCGATGAAAAAGCCGGGACCCCATGGAAATTCTTCAGAACAGAGGATTCTTATAAATTACACTAAAACAATATCATATACTCAAACAAAACAAGAAAACATTAATACGTTGTGAATTCTGAACATTTTAATGGATATAATTGCGAATATTATTTACCTAACTTGACGTTTTACTTAAGTGCTTCTAAACAATCGTGGTCAGTGAAAACTCTGTCCCCTTCATTAAATCTATTGCACCGTATTTACTGTCGCACTTATCTCTTTTCATCTAAATATAAATACAATTTGATAGAAAGAGACGATCAATTACAACCATAGGAAAATACGAAACTTTGTTCACATTTATATTTCTGTATATCGGTGTCCCACTTTTGTTGGTTTCATATAAATATTTTAGTAATACTAAGATAGCAGTACTGTGGACTATCACAGAAGAAACGGATACGAAAGATAATAATTGTGGTGTGGCCATGAATAATGCCACTTTCATGACATCTCCGCCTACCTCTTCGAGATTAAGGCGTTATGATTTAATTATATTTTATCTATGGTAAAAAGTGTTTTATTTTATCTATGGATTTACGTATGTAAAATTAGTGAATCTCGTAACATTTTATCCACAGATTCCGCATAGCAGCTGTTTATTCGAACCAGGACAACAAGTTAGGACGGAGCAGCCCCAAGTTCTACTTGCGGCGTGGTGGCTCTGGGAACCGTCCACGAACACCGAACATCGCTATGGCGGTCGCGTTGTCGCCTCATAGTTTACACTTGAATTGGACCGTGAGTTGTTTAAATATTGGCTGTTAATGTTGTAAAAGCCTAGTGCCTGTAATTCTTAAATATTTGGGTAAAAATATAGCCTTCAAAAATTAAACAGTTTTGAAGTCGCTCCAGGAGTACAGGTGCTGATGAGACAGTAAAGACTTAACCTAACCTTTTTTTGTGCATTTGTTCTTAGGGACATCTAACTTATCTAATGTTTAATTTTAAAATTAAACATTAGGTAAGTTAGATGTTACTTAACAGATAGGTTGTAGGAATTACTAAGATATTTTTAACCAAATACAGTACGTGTAAGCCTCAATTATCAATAAAACTGCCCCTGTGGGACATCTCTGTGTACCACTGGTAAAAATTCAAAATTCAAAATCATTTATTCATTTAGGTAAAATAATGTTTACTTATGAACGTCAAAAAAATAGAAATATATATTAAATGGTTCTAGTTTTGCATTTACTGCCAGTTCTCAAATCAAGGGCGTAGAACGGAAGAGAAGAACTGGCAATAAACTCTCCGCCACTCTTTTTAATCGCCAAGATTTTTCTTTTACACACAATTTGTAAGGAGCTGCACTACACCATGTTCCATATGACATTTTGAGTAATAAAAAATAATAAAATAAATTAAAAACTAAGGAGGTAAAGACACATTAGGCTATAGTAGACTCCCCCCAAAATTTAGGAAGAATATTAGCAAAAGTTTTCTTTAATACTTTCGTAAACGTAGCGGGTCATACTTGAAGTCAAGAGATTGAAGAACAGATACCGGATACATCTTGAACAAATGTCCTTGCCTCCGCAGAAGTGCATTTTAGGTATCACTAGGATACAGTGACGTATCGATCGCGTGATTGGTAAATCAGTTGACGATTGCAAACTTTCTCCCACTCCATTACTTGTTTAATGCTCAAGAGGTTTGTCGGTATCTGTACCTATTTTAATTTTTCATATTTAAACGTGTAACAAATGATGTATGTACAGTGGTCAAGCGAGGGTGGCGTGGAGGCGGAAGGTTTCTACGTGTACTTCCGAGCGGTATCCTCGGCCGGGGCTTATGAAAAGGTAAAATTCTTGTACTGCTTGAATTATGGCTCATTGTGTTGAAGAATTTGTTAGGTTGTTTTCAGAAATCTAAAACAAAGAAACATCTTATACAGTGGAAGTTACGTGCTTAATAAAATTCAAAGAGAAATACGGAAAGATTATTAAAAAAAACGTGTGAGCCGTCACGGGACGCCTGGCAGATGTGAAACATCGAAATTATTTTGTGATATGCAGAAAAGAACAGATTGTGATAGGAACTAAATATGTATATATATAATGATTTTGTTTTCCAGATAACGATGACTATTTATGGAATAAACATTTATTTTCATTAAATACAAAAATTTACTACTGCATATAGATTGTATGTATATACCATCATATAACGTGGCGATGCGTCGCCACGGCATGCGTCGCCACGCCAGAAATCGGTTTTACGTGCGGCTATAGATGTTTCACATCAAATACTTTCCATTTTTTTTTCTGTATCACACCCTGTATATTAATGTAATTCTTAAGCCCTACAGATGTACCATAACAAATAAATCGTGAATACTTCAATAAGTACAGGATGTCTATATTAAAAGACCTAAGGTAATATAGATGGAGCCCTATGGGTAGGATCAGAGGTTCAAGGTGGGGTATTCTCAAAGCAACACCAGGAAAATTTCCGGGGCTATTTTGGGATATATAATGTTTTCTTAACTTTTAATTGACTACAACCTTTTTCGGTCTGGGCCTCAGATTTCTGTTTCTGTTTCATGGTCATTTGTTGATCTGATTGGCAAGTAGGTGATCACTGATCAGCCTTCTGTGCCTGACACACGCCGTCGACTTTTCGGGCGTAAGGCAAGATTCCTCAGGATTTACTTTCACTGTTCGAGCGAATGTTAAATGCGCAGATACACAGAAAGTCCATTCGTGGTTAGCGGGGGATCGAACCCTGTGCTATGCTGAAGCCTCTAGGCCAATACTGCTCTAGTCGGATAAAAAGACCTATATATGTCTTGTTCGATAAATAATTTTGAGTTACAAAATTATTAAATTTTTGTTATATTCAGTTTCAAAGATCGTAAATATGTTAAGAATAATTATACGCCCTTTATAGTATAATGTTTAAAGAACTTTATTTCTCATTACAAAAAATATAGTTTATTTACATGAGAAGCTTAATATTAATATGTATATATACGAGCGAGATACACGTCGCCATAAGTCGTCTTAATTTAAGTCAACTGTGTTCATTCTAACATGCATCTTTACTGCCTTTTTGAATTTGTCAAACATTAATATTGTAGATATTACGAATTTGAGATGGTAATTGATGAAACAATAGAAGTGCTTGATTGTATAATTGAATGAATAGTATAATTTCTTTACACGTTTGATTAAATTTTGTATATACTTAGCTTTGACATAATTTAATATGAATTATACAGGTAAATGTGGAAGGCCCTGCTCGTAGCGTGTCTATCACACATCTTGCGCCAGACACGGCCTACGAGCTAAAACTACAAGCTTATACTACGCAGGCGCCATCGGGATTCAGCTCTAGATTGGTAATTATTTAAATAATCTTATTTATATTATAATAGTAGCAGACAGAGATTGTCTTGTACACGTCTTAAAAAAAACTTTGCTGCAAATATCGTCAAAGAGAATGTAAGAAAAATAAATATCGTTTAAAACAAATGCTTCGATTGATTATTATAGATAAAATACATATAAAATAACTGCAGTCGCTAATTGTTTTTGGATCTTGAAAATTTATGTATTTCACATGGCCAGTTATATGTCGCCTGTTCCCGTATAGGAATACCAACAAAACTATTTTATACGCACCAGAAAAACAAAGAAAGAATGTTGTACCATAAAGCTTAGAATAACAATCACCTTGTTTCTGAAATATCTTCTTAGTTGATTATAACGAAATCAATATTCGTACGAAATAAATAGTACATATATAAAAAGTATCTCTCTTTTCTCTAGACTACTTCATATATCATTAGGGCAGCCATGGGCGGCGGTATCACGTAACATCAGGTGATCCACCTGCCCGTTTGCCCCTGTTCTATAAAAAAAAATTGTAGTTGGACCGTAAATCCGAAGATCACGAAAGATTATTTCAATTTTCGTGTTAATATGTAGATAATATTTTCATTTATTGCTTTAATATATAGCCGATAAAATTCACTAATTACGTGGCTTTCTATTGGTGTTTTTTCATAATCGATTCAATAGATTTCGCCCCGCCAATTTTAGTATAAACAAAAGCCTAAACCTTATAGGTTGCGAAAACTCTCAGAGCTGCATCAACCGAACCAATAACTACCGTATCACCAACTGAGGATGTCAAAGAGGAGGGTCCCACTACACTGGTGACGGCTGGTGGGATAGTTGGGGCGACAGCCTTGTTGCTCATACTTGCTGTTACATTGCTGCTGTGTAAGCGAAGCCGGCGGCCAGCGTCAAGTAAGTATTTTTTTTAAGATCATATTTAAGACCCATTTTTTAAAGTTATACTTCTTCTGGCGCGATGGAGAAAAATGATGTTAGTGAATTAGGTCTAGGTGGCATGGAAATCGATAACTATGCTCAAGTTGTATATTCTAGTATTTTTATATTTAGAACACGTGTTTCGTAACAGTACAATTAAACAGTGTGAATAATTAAATATTATTTTAGTGTTTTTAAATCAATTTCATATACGACGAATTGTAATATTTTTCGTTAATCACTACTGCATTTTGGTTATTTTTTTCCATACGAAAAAAGAAGTATAGCTTCTTACGCGTGTACATAACACACTCTTTTGTTATTAACGCTTATTCGTGAGCCAAAGAAGAGTTATTTATATTAATTAAACTTATTTAAAAATATATTTGAGTTTATATTGAGGGCGTGATAAGAAAGAAGTTGTTACGTACACTTATGAACGTCAGTTAAGAAATAAGTGCTTCTATTTTTTTATATTGATATAAGCTTGTCAACACTCGGCTCACTGGTACATTGGTAAAAGAACCACAGAATACTATTCTTGATGACATACACGAAGAGATCATACAAGTATTAAACATAACAATGAAAGAAACCACTTTTTTACCGGATTGAAGCTATGTATTATTGTAAACTTATAATTATTTAACATAATTTTAAATTTATCCGACGTTTCGCGTGCTTTACAGCGTGCGTGGTCACGGTGACTGAAGACATAAGGTGTTGAATGTCAAAAAAAGTATCACAGCTGTAGAAAAAGTTGTATTATCTGTATTTATTTCCCCGGAGTTGGTATCGACTAAAAGATGAAGGGTTTAAAATGAAAAGTTTACAATAATACATAGCTTCAATCTGGTAAAAAAGTGTTTTCTTCAAATGTGTAAAAGCTATGTTATTAAAAGACAATACTAAACATAACAATGATTAAACAAAACAAACATAAAACAAAACAATTACTAATTAATCAAATACAAATTACAAAAATACTACAAATTTACAAACACTGTCCTTTATTAAGTAAAGGGCGCAGAAGGGACAATAAACTCTGCGTCTGTCTTTTCAATCGCCAAGTTTTTATTTATATTTTAATCTCTGTTAGAACCTGCAACCATTTCCTTTTGCTCCACATCACATGTTCATTATTGTTATTAAATAAAAACAAATAAAACAGTATATAATAAAAAAAACGTGTGGCACTCGTGGACTGCCGCGGTAAAGTTATTGCATAGCATTTTATATCAACTTCTGCATTTATAATTATTTATTATTCTATGTATTTATGTACTTTTTTTCATTAATATTAATTCAGCCTAACACGTCACTGATCTCGTTAGAGATACGTATATACGCAGTATGCATTCTGTCCTACTCTAACGCATCTGCGCTACGACACCGATCACGCCAGACCGATGTGAGACGCGGTATTCGTTCTATCCCGCTCTAACGCATATTGGCCATACCTATTACACATAGACATATTACGCCATCGTGTGTTGGGTTATTTTTTTTACAGAATTTCTTGATTCGGTCGCCACGTTCGGAGCCCGCGATATAATCTATGCAATAGCTTAAAAAGAAACAAAAACACAATAAAACCTGTTACATTAACTATATATAATACGCAAACGTATCAAAGGGAATCGAGGCAGAAAATTATTAATACCACTCTTTAACAATATGAAAATCAAATTTCAAGTGTACCGAACACGGTAAAACGTGACGACAATTATCGATATGTCAAAATTGACAAATTTTGTTCCGATTTCTGCTGTTTACTCGTGAAAAGGACTTTACTACATAAAAAAATGAATTGTCATGTATTTTGTAAAGTGTCAACAAAATATTCGGCTATTTAATAAGTAAGTATCCCTTATCTATTCGAGGTTTATAGAAAGTTTTATAAATAAGGCGATATATGTCTATAGAGAACCCTTTCTAAAATTCATATGTAACGTACATAAATTTTATATTAAAAATTGTATTATTCACTTAGGGACTAAAATGATAGGTTTAAATTACTAGGCTTAATAATTGTTCACGAAACTCAGTAAGTTAATTATCAATACATATAAAAAACTGATATTTATATTAAAAATCAAATTTGCCCCCTGTGGGAAATCGGCCCCACGTTGGCAACACTGATATAGAGTATTAGATTATTGTTACGTTACTCAAAAGCGATGAAGACAAAATGGGTTTAGCTGAAATACACTCCCTATTTGTGCAATTATTTTCATTTTTATAAAACAATTCAACTGAAAAACATCGAAATATTTCAAAATATTGTTCTGTAAATATTTACATTTTATTTGGCATTCGGCTGAACACCAACTTACCTATCATATCATAGAAATAAATAATAAGCATATTACGCTGACTGCATCGTTCTTATTGAACTATACATCTCTAACCACAACTTACAAGAGCCTTGTTAGTAATGAATTCATTTATTGCAGTTCCTTGTATACTAAAATAAAGAAAAATATCCATTCAAATAAACTTAACCCGACTGTCCTTATAGAAAAGAGCGTACCAGTTCTTAATGCTGGGCGGCAGTATGATTTAACATCAGATAAGCCTCCTGCTATGGTGGTGTAAACACTAAAGTATTCATAGAATAAAAACAATCTATTTAGATTGTAGTACAAAGAAGAAGATTAAATTAAAACTACTTTGTGACTGCACAAGTAGCAATGTTTGCACTGAAATTCAAGACTTATGTACAATTTCGTATTTGAGTACCAAAATTGCCATTCTGTATTCATAAAACTATGTGTTTAAGTTGTATTACGATATACGAGGAATTACGAGTGCTGGAGTCACCGATACTGTGTACTCTACCTTCAATTCACAATAAATTAATTCTATCTTTTTTTAAATATAGAATATATTTAAAAGACTTTAGTGACGTGTCGATCGCGTGATTGGTAGTTGACGTCTATTTCCTCCACTCCCTTGTTTAGTGCTCAAGGAGTTTTTCATATATACGTGGAACAATACAATGACTACTGTATAAAACACAGTGTTAAATTAATTTGGCTGATATAACTAACACGGTTTAAACATTAAAATATTACGTAAAATAACTTTTATAGGTGCTTATTGGCATTTTTAGTTTGATCGTTTAAGAGTCATACAGTGTTCGGAGAATCTGGTTTGAATATGTAATTCGGTCAAGAAGGCACATAATATACTTGCGATCTGTAATAACTGAATATTATTATTTTTCAATTATTTAATCATCTACGAAGACATCCCTTTAAAACTATCCATCGAATTACAAAACATTTCTATTATGGCTTATTAGAGTCATTTAGGCAACCGTGGATGGTGCAAGGTTGGATATTCCTTGTCGTATATACCTGGACCAAATTCAGGAGGTGCTGATTAAAAGTATATACGAATGTCATGAAAGTTAATGAAGCGAGAGAGGTTTGTCAGGACGTAGCTAATGGAGATTCGTCTCTGCATACCCCTTTGGGAAAAATGAATAATGATATAAACAAATAAATAAAGACCAATGAACGAACGAAGTTGAACGAAATGAGTTGTTATAGAAAAGGCTAACGGCTCATCTGATGCTAAGCCTATAATCCCCTACTAATAAAAACTTTGTGTTTTTGTAGGTAATATCAATGCAAATGTGTCGAGCGTCTTCCATTTGCCAGTTTTCCGGTTTGCCAATTCGATAAAACTGTATTACAATATTCCGTGAACGTAGAAATGGTTCGACCCAAAAACCGCATTCTAATTAAGACAAAACATCTATTCTGCATCTCGAAACGATCCCAACTCGGTAACCATCTAATTGTACACGTACAAAGTGTCGTTATACAAACCACTACATTTGATAACTGTTTCAACTAGTCGCGTTTCCTTTGACGTAAAAATTTGAGTAGTTTCGAAATTAACTCAAGTATTTTAGCAGCCGTGTTTTACGAGCTTCTGTATAAACGCGTTCTACATTATCATTTAACGCAACTCTTTTGCGCGTAAACAGTTTCTTATAATAATATTTACCACCCTATTTTAAAATATATTTTAAAAAATTAAACTTTATTCCTTATTGTACAAAAAAAACATCGACATGTTTGTTATAGCAAACTGTTCTTAGATAATTTCGTATGAGTAATATTTATTGATAAAGGTTAAATTAAAATAAATATTAAAAATACGCATAACCGACGTACATGCATTGTAAAACTGGTTGAAGCGAGAGAGGTAGGTCAGGACTGATGCCAGATATCTCTGCCGCTCTCTCTTTACACGGCAGTTCATGTCAGGGCGTCGTGACCAGCAACGAAGCATCTGGAGCAGGCTATCTGTTTCCGCCGGTTTCTGTCAAGCGCCTCTCTTATGAGGTCAGCATGAAAGGTCTCTGCCTACTCCTTCGTGAATAGAATTTTTTTTTGCAGCTGATGACCCTATCTAACCGCGTTTGATGCACGGCTTTTTGGCCTGTATAAATATTTAATGATTAGCTACAACTAAAACCTACGACATCATACAAAATCAAGTAAGTAAACCAAACGCACTATTTATAAGTAAGCTTCTAAAAATTTAAACGGCAAAACGTCCGCGTATTTTTCGAAATAACTTGTTGAGTACACTAATGCTGGCTAAGCAAACCCCATCTGCGCGAGTAAATCACCTGAACAGGGCTATTTGTTTATGTAAAATATTAACTCGCTTAGCAAATGAATGGATAAGGGAACGGTATAAAGCGTAATAAATGCCAACTGTAAAAAATGCGAGCCGATAACTGAACGATTGAACGAATAATAAACGAATGAGTATTCGAGAACGAATGTTATGACCGACGATACAGATTCTCATTTCCCTTTGCGTTTTTGGATTCGGATTCAATGGGCTATAAAGTAAACAAGCACTCGTATTGAGTATGCTTATCGCTCGTAAAGCTTACAAAAATAGGTGCCATAAAGTGTCAAGTTGCCAGTAATAAGGTTAAGTTTTATTCGAGGTTACCACTATCTGTCTTCTTTCCCTTTTATTCCAACTGAGATTGTGTTTAACGACCGCCGAGCTATTTCATTATACTAGTGCATTAGCTTCATGCTTAAAATAACTAAAAAGTTACAATGTTTTAAGCTTGTGGTAAAAATTACAAAATTAAATAATGCCAGCTGTAGATCTCTATACCTACCATGCGTATTTCGACGGTAGTGTGATGAAATATGTAGCATTCCTTCTTTACTATGAGATATGGTATTGTTTAATTCTAAGCAGTTTCTGATATTAGCGCGTAACATACAAACTTTATATTTATTATGATTAGTGTCATAAATCTAATTAATTATATAGAAACCAAACTTTTTAAATTTGTTTAAATTTTCAATTAATTACATTTTAAAAATCTATTTACTCGACTCAATTCCAACATTTAATACATTTTATCATGTAAAATTACTGCCAGGAATATACCACACATATTTTATTATCTACAAGCGTTACTACTCAATATTAATTGTAATAATTGCTTTGCAATGAAATATAATATACGAGCCGCCCACTTACTAAATTTTGAAGTCTATATATGTAACATATCTTAAAATAATGAAGTTTAAATAATAATTTACCTGTTAAAGAAGCTATTACAAAATTAATAGTTTAATTAAATATATTTTATTGATAAGAGTATAGGCGTCTCAAAAGTTAGGATGAAATTTTCATCTGAGAATTTCAGTGCTCAAGCGAAACCCTCCGCTTTATTTCAATGAGACTAAATCCTACGTTCAAAGAGCGGCATCCAGTCGCCTAATTGACATCGTCTACTGTCAGAGAGTTAAAGCCTGTTCTTGACAATAGTAAGTCCTAACCTTTGGAGTTACTATATTTTATTTAAGTAGTCGATATCGCGATATATAAAAAATAAAAAATCAGTGGCGCTACAACCTCTTTAGGTCTTGGCATCAGATTTCTGAATCTGTTTCGTGATCATTTTTAAATCTAATAGGCAAGTAGGTGATCAGCCTCCAGTGCCTGACACACGTCGTCGATTTTTTCATGACTTTACTTGTCGTCTAAGACATGTCGGTTTCCTCACGATGTCTACCTTCACCGTTCGAGCATATGTTAAATACGCACATAGAAAGAAACTACATTGGTGCACAGCCGGGCATCGAACCCACGACCTCTGGTATGAGAGTCTCACGCTGAAGCCACTAGGCCAACACTGCTCTATATAAATCGCGATATATAAACCTAAGTTAAAGACTCGCAGTTTTATCGTATCAGACATGTAGAAATGGCAGTTACCTGATATCCTATGTGTCGAAACAGTAGTTCCATGCATTATTTAAGATATTATATTAAATCAATTTTATCCACAAAACTTAGTATTTTGACTCATTGGTTGTTTACGAATTTTACAAATACTCTCTAATGTGCATGTATTCGTAAACATTATTCCGGCCTACTTGAATACTCGTATTACGAAATATAGCGAATCAAGTTATTATATGAATGTGTAATTTCCTCTCCGAGATATAATCTTTATTATTTATATTTTTTATTGAGAATTGAATCAATTAAACGTTTATAATAACTTTGTGTGTGATTTACCTCTTCACAATTTTGCATGAATGTATGAATGTATGGACATCAATACGTGTAATGTAAACTACATTACACGTATTGATGTCCAAAGGCGGGTGCCTATGATAGGACTGTCTACGGTCTTGTGGTAACATATCACCAGTCAGCGTTATAGATATTGATATTTGACTGAGCTAAAAAACAAAATTTATATACATTATATAAACTTATAAATAAATAAAGCATGCAGAAAATTATATAAGAAAATATGACATCACAAATTTTACTCACATACACAGTACAGTACAGTTTTAATCGTTCTTTTCATAATTTTAAGAAATGAAAATAACCAAACATTTTTATAAGATGACTATATACTTAAGGAAATCAGCATATACCTTCATCTGTCACGCGCGTGTTTCTCGATTATTATAATATACAAAGCCCATGCAAGTAGAATAAATATACCAGGCTAGGCTAATAATTTCAAAGTCTACAACGTCGACTAGTTTAAAGTAGCATCGTAACAAGATCTAATAAAATATTTTATTTATAGAAGAGAAAGGTTCGGCTGAGAGCAATGGGTACATGCCGGCCAAAGTGCCCATCACCATTACAGCTAACCCGATGCACACTGAGGTAAGCTATTATAAACTCTAACTTTCATATTAATGCGACCCAATTTGAACATTGATTTAGACTAAGAGCGGATTCACTATTATAAACTAGACTATTAGAAGGGTATTTAATTTAGATAGCAAATCAATTTATATTATATATAATAAATATATCAAACTGGATGGCTGGCCATGCGTCATACTCGTGAACGGGTGCTACTTGTGGTGACTGGTCGTACTTGAATTTGTGTATGCGGTGATATTAATTGTTTATACTACGTATTTGAGTGTTGTTCTCACGAGTATGTAAGTGGTGCTCCTATTTCACCATGCCTCCTGCTGATAGAGGACAAATCTTTGTTTTTAATTTATTTTATTATTCTTTATTACTCAAGATGTCATATGGAACATGGTGTAATGGTTGCAGCTCCTTACAAACAATGTGTATAAAAAAAACTTGGCGATTAAAAAGAGTGGCGGAGAGTTTATTGCCAGTTCTTCTCTTCCGTTCTACGCCCTTGATTTGAGAACTGGCAGTTAATGTAAAATTAGAATCATTTTATGTATATTTCTTTTCTTTTTTTGACGTTCATAAGTGTACATTGTTACATATATGAATAAATCAATTTTTTCTTTTCTTTTCTTTCTTTCTTTCTTTAAAACGTAAAAGAGTCTGTATGTATATTTAGTTAGGCTTAAAATAATTTGTATTGATTATAGAATTTAAAAAAAAAACAAATTTCTAGAAAATGCCCCCTAAATAAATGATCCAGAAAACTCCCGGGACAATTCCCCCTAAATTTGGTCACTGATGTGACGTAGTCAGCACACAATATCTCGTTGCATCAAAATGACATTAGCGATGTATTCCGCATCAAAACCCACTAGATAAAGTAATCAACAAACAAGTTCTTAGAATTCTTCTCAGAATTTATTGACATTTTGTTGTTATATGTTAGATTAATCAAAACTTTATAAATAGCAAAGCGAAAGTCTTAATGCCGCAAGTTGTTGCTTTTGTATTGTATTTAACGTTCACGAATATTTCAAGTAGGTAACATTGTAATAGGTAGTTATATTTTCCCCTGAGTGTATTTGAGAAGTTTGAACAAATATTTGTTTATTTTTTCTTTGAAAAATTGACGCTAAGATTCAAATTATACTTAATACCATTTGTATCAAATTAATATAAAAATGATAAAATAAAATACGTTTATTTTGGAACATAAGATCATCAAGGTATCACTTATTCCACGTCATTAAATTCGAACCTGTTGGCATCCCTACTCATCGGTAAAGAAGACAGAGGGTGATGGCCGAGAGAAAAAGCCGGCGTAAAAAACTCGGTACTCTTTTAAAAAAGCAAATCAGCAAACAATACTACAATATTTAAAACAAATTTAGCAAATTAATTAGAAGTAGCCTGCCCAGCACTAGTCCCAGGCCCTTTTTCAACTAGATAATCGCTAACTTTATAGTAAGCCTTTTTACACAGCTTTTCTTTAATAGATTTCTTAAATTTAATGTTTATTAAAAGGCAGAGATAAAAGAGCCTCTGGGATTTTATTAAAGAAGAGTATCCCTTTTCCTATAAAAGAATTACTAACTTTAGATAGTCTAGTACGGGGAAATTGTAGAGATATAAATTGATTGGTCTAAAATAAATGATTTTATTTTATTTTTATTTATTTATAAAACAAAGTAGGGTTTGTTCGTTGTTGAACGAGAACGGCTGGATTGATTTTGATTTGTCGTATTTGTCTACGAACATTTTAATTAAACATTAACATTTTGGGAGATTGTCTAAAATACATTGATTTTGTAACTTTCAAACATTAAATGTTCCCGTCAAACTCTCCCCTCAAACTAAATTACGTATTTAAATAACGATTTTAAATCGACAATTTATCCACAATATTCGTTTTAGAATAATGTCAGCAATGAAAAAGGATTGATATATTGGTTGTCAAATATAGGTGCGTGCGTTCAAATATTTAATTAATTCAGAGATAGTATGGAAAATATTTATTTTAAATACCGTCATAAAATCATATACTAGCTAATCTGTTGCTAACACATCACTAGGCAACTGACACTGCTCTACTGATCTCATTCCTGAGGTCTAAGGTTCAATCCCCCGCTGTGCACCGATGGACTTATATGGACTTACTATTTCTATGTTGGCATTTAACATTCGCTCGAAAAACATCGTGAGGAAACATACTTGCCTTAGACCCAAACAGTCGACGGCGTATGTCAGGCACATGAACCTGTTTAATAAACTGAGACCGCAATCCTTAAAACGTTGAACTGAATTGTATTGTACATATATTATTATAGCTCAAAAAATAATTTTGGTTTTTTGTTGTATTTATTTATTTATAATCTGTTTTGTATATAACTTGTCCTTCGTATATTTTATATTGTATAGGACATTTTTCATTTAGCATTTATACAATTTCCTCAAATCGAATCTTTTCAGGGCGAAGCTGGCGTGGAAATGTCGTTCCTTCACAATAACAATTGTGGGAATAACGGCAACGATGACACCCTCCCACATTCAAGGAAAAATGGACCTTCGAGACAATATGTATAAGGTTCTAATAAGACTGTATATGTTACCGACAGTGTATCAGACATTTTATGAAATGCCTATGCGAACTTGGCAATGCAAAATTTCCATTACGGCAATACATTTTTGTATCAAAAGTAAAACGAACAAATGTTAGTAATAGAAAATCAATTGGTTTCAATATAATAAAAATTTCCATCACATTCGTGTATCAAATGTAAAACGAAGAAATGTTGTTAGTAATAGGAAATTAATTGATTTCAATATAAAATCAATGTAAGACATTGGGACCAATGACAGATTGACACACAAAAATATTAGATGAGTTATTGCATCTTTTACTCTTACGTATTAGAGAATTATGCTGGCGAGTTTTTTTTTAATAAACGGAAAAGAACCTCACCTGAAGTTAAATGATACCGCCCATGGACCCTCACATTGCCAGAAGGTTCGCAAGTGCGTTGCCAGTCTTTTAATATGTGACTGACTATATGGTTATAGTTAAATTATTCACACAGTAGGTTTAATACAACTGTTTTTATTAAGAAATTGGTCACGATTAATCCATCCTACGCTTTTCAAGCTTTAATACTCCATTACCAAAGCTACAAATTAATATTTTTCTTAATATTGCAAGTTAAAATTAATTATCCGCAAAAGTGTTGACCTAGTGGCTTTAGCGTTCCTCTCTCATCCCTGAGGTCTTATGCATCTATCTATGAACGAAGTCAACATTATAATTGATGTCAAACAAAAGACTCACTACCTTCTTGTCTATGGAACATAAACGATCAAACGCAAGCTATTTGAGGCCAATAAAGGGTTGTACCCACTGATTTATTATTTCTTTACCAGCGCGTTCCATTTCTTAAAATACCGGCATTGCAAGCCTCCTGGTAATGTGAATGTCCATGGGCGGTATCACTTAACAGGTTAGTCTCCTGCCCGTTTGCCCACATTAAAAAATATGACTATGTCTAGGTATTGCATAGAATACCAGATTATATACATTGACGGTAACTACTTAAGACTATATTGATAGAATTTCGAAATTAGGTGTTTAAAATGTGATAGCGATGTGCACGGTCTTTGACAGTACAAAAATATATTTATTATAGTTAAGGAGTGAATGTTTAGCGTAAATATCTATGGAGCGTACTTGGACTTGGCAGGCTCATTACGACTAACGCCCGAACCCAATAACTAATCCTCAATCTCAGATATAAAACAAACTGAGTTCAGACGGTGACAGCCGATCGATCTCCTATCTGCATCCCAATAACCAAACCCTATGAAGACAATCCATTTTTGGCGGCGGATAGAATGCAATCTCTTCGCCCTTTACACCCAATTTGATAATCAATATAAACCGAATAAAGTACCTAAATAAAACCGTTCAAATAATATAAAAATATACATGTCTATGTTTAAAACACATCAAATGGCTTTTTAATTATTTTAAAAACTGGTGTAAGTTAAAATCTTACAATAGGATGTTGGCAGTTGGCACAGTTGAACTGTCATTTTTATACAAAGGTCTATCCACATACGCCGATCCGTCCTACCATGGATAGCTTCTATCGACAGATGGCTATTACAATCCGTGGATTGGTTATTGGCACATTAGATTTAATATTTGGATTAAGAAGTCTATCTCACATGGTCGAAAATGGATTGAGATATGTTATTGGGTTTGGGCGTATGTATAGTCTTAAGTGACTGTTAAATCTAATTGCACGATTCTGAGTACTGTTTATTATTAAATAGACTAGATACTAAGTTCAAATAAGTTTTATAGAGTCGTAATTTATGGTTAGTTAAGGATAGCAATATTTTATATAATTCATAAAACTATTTGTCTTCGTCTTTTATCTATGAAATATAGTATTTTTAAAATCGTAGATTAGAGTTACCATAGCAACAGATACGATGTTAACTTTAATCCTCGATATATTGTAAGATGCGTTTAATGATCACAATTGTAAGTGAAATTATACGAAATTTAAGACTCGTGCCTGAAAGCTTACAGATTACCAGGAGCACTTTTGGCACAATTAAACACATTTAAATCCTGTGATTCTGTATTTAAATTTATTTTCTTAAGTAATGTCATTGTTGTGCAATGGTTTAAAATACAGATTAAAACACTAAAATATAGACGTTTCGATTTTCAAATTAAAATTGTAAGACGAAACGATGACTTTTTGCTTGATCGTGATTGGTCAAGGAACTAAAGCCGTCATTCGATTTTCAAAATTAAAAAATGTTAGATGAAACGTTGACGCTTTGCTTAATTGAACACGACTTGGCGTTCGATTTTCAAAATTCTAATTATAAGACGGAGCAATGACACTGCTTGATTGTGATTGGTCAAGCAACACGACCCACTGTTCGATTTTAAAAATTCAAAATTTAAGAAGAAACAATGACGCTTTGCTTGATTGTGATTGGTCAAGTAAATTGACCTGACATTCGTATTTCAAAATTCAAAATTAACGAACCTTCTACTTGAATGTGATCCCTTATCCAACCACAATCAGGCAACACATCGTTCGTTTCACATCTTTATATATATTTAGATTTATATAGCTTTTTCTAGATCTGACATTAGTCATAAGCGACATTCCTGGTAAATGCATAGTTAATGGTGGAATGTGATTTATTGACGCTCATTTCAATAAGCGATTTCTCGACAGCTGCGGTCGGGTGAAATTTTTATTTGAAAACTTAACGTTTAAAATATTTTTACAAAATAACTTTTCAGATTATATGCTGTTATAGTTATCACATTTTCTTCGATTTAGGGATAGTTTATTTGGTGGATAGACAGGCTAGTGCAGCGTACTGGGTGAAAATGGAGGAAACCTACGTCCATAAATGGACCAAATAAAGATGATTATCATTTGGCTCGAAAAATAAAATATTACACTATAAAGTTGTATTTTGTAAAAATATCTGTTAGACTATTAACTATAGTTTATATTATACAATACAACTATATTTATTTTTGTGTGGTTTAGTAATCTCAGCAACAATGGGTTCATAATTTAAAAAAAATGTTGGTTACATTATACCGTACAAAGAAAATAAACTTGGAATAGAGAAAAATTCATTGTTACACGGGATTCAAAACCCCACAAGCTTCCGCTTAGTTTACACTAGTTTCACTACGTTACCTAAGGGAGTCTTCAGAGTCGAGACTTAGCTAAATGTATCTGTATCTATGCTTTAATCCAAGAATATGTGATAAATTCAACGAACGACAAGTTAACGAAATTAAATATAGCTTTAATCGGCTTCGTACTTAATTAGCATAAATGCATTTATTGTGTGGACAAATGGGTTGTGAATGAAACATTGCATTGAATCAATTGCTATTATGAATATATATGTTGTATTACAAATACTACGTGCAAAAATATTGTATGAATCTCAGACAATATAAATACACTCTTAACTTCATATAAGTTGATTTAACGTCGTAACTCTCCAAATCGTTTAAAGGGAGTTACTTTAGCGTCGCTATTGTGTTTAATAAATATTCTTCACTCAAATTCCGGCAACGCATCCACTAAAATGAGTATCCATGAGCTGCGGTAACTGCCTTTTGATGCCTTTAATGTACAATAAAATAAATATTGAAGGTATAAGTATTTTTATTAAATTTCTATTTATTTACACAATTTGTCCAAAGCTCAAACCACGTAACTCATTGGAAAACTAGAACGACCCTGTAATAAGATTATTAGCTCGTACGGACGACATTCGAATATATTTAAAGTCGGGAAATAAATTACAATGGCCATTAACATTTTCTCCTACAAACTGTGATAACTTCGAAACTCACTTATTCTTTACAATTGAAATATAAATTCTACATAAATCAATTCTATATTAATATAACATTAAGTCGTAGAGTTTCTTTTTTAATTGTATGCCAGTTTTGAGAAAGTACATGAGAAAACATAAAGAAACACATCAAAAGAAAAATAAAGCGATAAGCTAGTTAAAGCCATGATTTACATAAATATTAAATCTTAATATTATTATTATTGATTATGAAAGAAGATAAAACATTATTATACAATAAAGGACAATGCAAAGCCAGGAAATTTTAGTACCAAGTCGTTGAGTTTCTCTTGTTTCTAGATGTACTATCAAAGTTAATCACGTGATTTTGAATGTATCAAATCATTAGATGAATTCAAAACCAGACGTGTGTAAACAACTGGCATAGAGGTGACCTTGGAGCTTCTGTGAAGCCCTTTAGGGATTTGTTTTTACCTTGACCTTTGCTTCTTTTTACTGTGAAAAGCGGTCAAGAGATCTGATTGTAATATGGCAAGTATATACAAGTACTGACTCATATAATCATCTTACTCTGTCCACAATTTGTACATGGAAAATAAACAATTACGATAATAGATGTGTTTTAATTAAACCGGAAGCAATTTATTGGGTAATTAGGTACAAGGTATTATAGCATTCGTAGCCAATTAATAGCGAGGCTGTCGAACAAATTCTTCTTTAGGGGATTGTTGGATTTAAGTGCGAGCGTGGCGTTGCGCCAAATCGGCTTTTGTGCAGGTGTCCAGCCACTCGACAAAGATTGAGGGTCGATTTGATCTAAATTAATTTTGGGCGAGCTGTTCTACAAATTAACGAGCTTTGTAAGGAAAGAGGTATTGTATTATAACATTTGCTCAGACTTTAATAACGGAAATTTTGAAAATTCATCATTTACTTAGAACGTTATTCTTTACACTAGTCTGATCCACGACTGTTTTAAAATCGTAATACTAGTACCAAATATTAGTGATATATATATTTTTCTTGATAGATCTGGGTTCAAACGGGCAGAAGGCTCATCTGTTGTTATATGATGCCGCTGCCTATGGACTCAATGCCAGAGGGCTCACGAGTGTTTTGCCAGCCATATAAGAACTGGTACGATATTTTCTTTAAGAACTTATAGTCGAATTGGTACGGTATTTCTTCATTGGGCAGCTGGTTCCACATATTGGTATTTCGCGGCGTAAACTGCCTTCAAAAACGCTTCGTCGTGTGAATTGCCTATTCTGCCACGACGTCCGATAATGAAACTCAATTCCACTAAACTGTTAAATTCGGTAAAATTCAGAGTGACCCCACATATCTACTCAACGCCAAGGGATCAAGCCACACGGCATCGCATTGGTCGTCGACGATTCGAACCGCTCCTCATTTTCAGCGTATATAAGAACTGAAAACAGCAGAAGACAGCATAATACTATCCAAAGCATCCAAAAGCATACTTATTTGTTTATTTATGAAGTTCTTAATGGACTGGGGGCCTTATCGCTTCCAGGCAGTATATAATAATGAATAATCAACTTTTAAACTGTAACTTTAGATGTTAATACATACATAATATGAATTGATATTAGTTCATTACTATTAAATACGGGATATTATGCATGCGCCTATATTGGCTCTGTATTTAATATTTGTAAAACAGATAGAATATAAAAAACAAAACAATTGCTGATTGTCATAAAATACAGAACAAGCCTTGTGATATTTTTGTAAATACACAAAGGGAAATTATTCCGCAGCATATCATTTGCATAGAAATGTGGGACAGAGCTCGCAAGTAGAAGACAAGTGCCTATCGATGCAATCAAATACCAAATCGGAGGATTACTGTAGCCTTTGTGTTACGTTGTTTATACTCAGCGAAGCAAATTGTTAAATCAGAACCGATATCAAAGGATTAACGTACCCGTTACGCTACGAACGTTACGATCAGCTACGAATGCTACGAGATATGCTACGATATCGAAAACATACGTTCTTTAGTAGTGTAAGTGTGTTTTGATTACAGATATTCACTGTTCATATATGTAGCTGTTTCGACTTTACTCAGGGATAGTAGTATAATACTATTATATTTAATAGGGAAATAATTTTTAAAACATGTTCATATTAATAGTAAATTTAGAAACTATGTTGAATTATTTATCGATTGCTGTTTCAGTCACAATGATACGTAATAATACAGGGCGAAAAAGCTTCTAAAATAATATGTTTTAGAAATTGTAACTGTTAGTTAGGATATCTAAAGAAAAACTACGACTGCCTTTAATTTGGTAACCGAAAGTAATTTTAAGTGGCTTTTCCATATATAGTAAAATCGATTGAGTTTTTTTTGAGTATATTTAAACAAGCAAACGAAACATAAACAAACGAACAATCTTATAGTTATCTACACTAATATTATAAAGAGGAAAACTTTTTTTGTTTGATTGTAATGAATAGGTTCATAAACTACTGGACCGATTTTAAAAATTCTTTCACCATTCGAAAGCTACATTATCCACGAGTAATATAGGCTATATTTAATTTTGAACAAAAATAGGGTTCCGTAAGATATTAGGGTTTTTCGGACACAAGGTGTAAAAAATCAACCAAAAAAGTTACTTATTTTGCGTACCCTGCCTATTATTAAAGATAAAACCATAAAATTTTCTAAGTAATTGTAGATCTTATAAATATCTACAAAAAAGTCCGCACACACACACTATACCTATCTATGTCGAGTGAGGCACAATAACAATAAATGATATAAGTACATGGCAAAACGATGTTTGCCAGGTCAGCTAGTATATAATAATAAGACAATTTTATATACCAATATTGCGCTAAGTGGTTTGATCGTTAAGTAATTTATATGCAAATTATACATTGCTAATACAACGTGCAGTATATGACATTTTGTAGTTATTCAATTATTTTGTAGTACATAACATTATATTGTAGTAATTCAATTTATTTCATGAATTTGTGTAAAACACGGTATATAATTGGAAAATAATTTGAGCGGAGGGGTGTCACATGATAATGGTAATTGGGTCATATGTACTGTGTTTGGAGGAGGTAAAAATACCACTTCGTTACAGAATATTTTACTTCTTCATCTGCACCATGTGACGAGCAATCTTCGTATGGGACCAACCAGAAAACGATAATTTTGATTCAACTATTTTTTTGTTATGAAAATAATAATATTGGGCGGGCCCCTGGAACCATAGTGCCATGAACCATCACCCCTAAATATCGATCAAAACCGCCCAGTCTCATAAATACTTGGTTAGAGAGGTAATTTCAAATATGACTTAAAAATACATTCTAGTAGTAAAAAATAGGTATTATTTATATCTTATTCAGTATTATAGCTTTTTGAAATGTCAGCTATGACGCTTCAAGTTTCTTCGAGATTTAATATAATTTTTTTCAAATCGTGTTGTAAGACAATTAATTGTTTCTTGAATAAAGTAAATTAATAAATAAAGGTTGCCCTTAAGGCGATGTGGTAAGGGAAATTGTAGAATTAAAGGAGGTGAAGGCGCGGGGGCAGGCTTCCCACTGCGGGGAGCCAGCGCCTTTCCCCGCGTGCTAACAGCCTGATTCTGCACCGCCGCGACGTTCGCGCGTCCCTATTCCGGTCAGTTCATCTGATATTGTCGGGATTTCCGAGAGCTTAAGATTTTAGTAGGTATTATTTTATTAATGTAAAATGAAGGTAAGTATGTAAAATAACTCTTGCTTATAAACGTTATACAAGGATTATATAATATACAGGGTGTTGCAAAAAGATATACTAAGCCGAAACCTACGTGTGCAGCATGTTATATCTAAGCCCGGAAATGAAATCAGAATGTCAAAATTCGCGAAAAAAAAACATTTTCCATAGAAACTTTGTTGGTCACGTGACTTTTTACTATGGAAAATTATTTTTTTATTTCATTAATTAAGTTAGAGATGTACCTATCTAATAATGAATTTCGGCTAAATATACAAAAAAGTTAAGAAGTCAAAATAATACTGCCACTTCACAGTTTCTATCAGTAGGTCGGAAAGTGACAATTTCAAACTTGAGAGGAGTTTTACTTTAATTAGTTTACAGTTTGTACTTTGTACCGTTATTTTATTTTTTGCATCGTAAGAGTTAAATTTGACTACCAGTGTCATATTTATCTAGACACCTCTGTACAATCTATATCGGATAATTAGGAAGAAATAATACGACTAGATCATTAAAAGCTACACCCGACACTAGTGAAGACGTAGTAATGTCTAAAAAAACGGTATTAGAAATTTCAAAATACTTACAAAATACGACCGCAGAGAGGTCACAGAGCGCGTAATGAGCGCTACAGGGATATCAAAAAATACAGTAGCAAAATTAAGGTGCGAAAAACAAACAGCTGTGGCTAGTGGCAGTAAAATTAAAACTCCAGTTAAAAAAAAGAGGGGAAAAAAGGGATTTTTGGATGGTTTTTCTCTCGCAGCTTTAAAAAAATATAATAAATTCATGTATATAGAATGAGAAGGGAAGATTAGAAAAATTATGGCTGCAGCTAAACAAGATTTAGACTATAAAGGGAGTGAGACTACCTTACGTCAAATTATGAAAGATAATTTAGGTTATAGATTTTAAAAATGTTATCAATGAGGGCTAAGTATTTACGCCGCATGAAAGAGAATGATTCTCTTGGCGCCGACAAAAAGCCAGTTATTTATATTGATGAGACTTGGATTCATGCTCACTAAACAGTAAAAAAGTGTTTTCAATCAGATACGGATGTGGGAGTAAAAAAATGAGAGCCCTGGTCGCCGCTGGATTCACGCTGGTAGTGAATCCGGATTTGTCGATGGCGCACTTTTAATGTTTAAGGCAAACAGTAAAACTGGTGATTACCACGACCAGATGAACACAGAAAATTTCCGTAAATGGTTGAAGGAATAGTATATTTCATTACAAGTGCGGAAAGCCTGTCATTGCAAAGAGTTTCGACGAATTGTTGACAGTTGGAACAAGTTGCAATGACTATACCGCACGTGTACTGAACGACTATTTTTAATACAGTTGCGAAAAAATTAAGCAATTTAATTAAACTATTTGCTTTTTTTCTCTTCTCTCTACGGAATAAATTTGTTACACGTAGATATGTAGCGACTTATATGTTTTCGGTAAATTGTTCTCATTTTGTGCAATTATACTGAGTTCGGGTAGTATTCATTCAAATAAAATATCGTCGAAATTACTCATTTTGTGCAACAAATAACTCAACTCGCAAGAACATTTTTGGAAAATGGCGCCAACCGTCAAAGAATATGAGCAAACCTTTTTTTTTTCTTTTCTTCACCCATTCTGGGTAGGCAAAGGGAACTTGGCCCATACAGCCAATTCTTCAGCAGACTATTTTTATTGAAAAAAAAAAACAAATCTAACTCATTGAATCCAATCATTAAATCTGATATTGAAACAAATTAGTAGCTTCTTTTTAAAATATTTGCATGAATCATAAAAACTTCTGTGATATTTTTTAAGAAAGAGAGAAAAAAGCACGAGTGTGTAATAGGTGTAATAGGTGAAACAAAGAGTCTCAGATAAAAATGTCGAAAAGTTAGAGAGTAGAATCGAATCGATAACATTAGAGACATTACTCCTGATGATTGGAAAAAAGAGGTCAATCACGTCAAAAACCTGGAAGAAGAATACTGGCGTAAAGACTAGTTGATGATTTATTTATAATTAATACCGGAAATGATTCTGAATCAGATATAACAGACTCAGAGTTAAAAAAAACTGAATCTGATTTAGATTGTATGAGTGGGATTGAAGAATCAGGCTAGATTTTTATTAAATTGAATCAAAATCTAACCTAATTATATTATAAATATATTACTTATAAGTCTTTTCTAATAAACATTGAAAATCACACGAACATTTTCATTTCTTACATAGATACCTATTTCCAAGGTGTGAGATTAAATGTAATCAAATATAAGTTTTTTTGTAAAATGTAATTTTACAAACAATGTCATTTCAAATCTGTCAAACTTAATAATTAACCTATTAAATTTACAATTGCATTTATTTTTTTGCAAGCTGTACTTTACTATTCTGGATGACGTCACGTGGCCCTTAATATGACAAGGTTCCTGCGCATTAGCAATTTGCGAGGATAGTTTTGAACATTAACATTAAGAATAATTATTAATACTAAGCACGAAATCAATATAAATTTAAATTTGTTACAATTTTTCAAAAGTAAGTTGCCTACTACAACCGATAAAATTATACTTAGTAAATTTATTAGTCACGGATCAGTTTCTATCACGGAGCGCAAAGCGACACAAGTTTCTCGTACGAAGGCTGAAGCCAGACTGATTTGGGGGCCGGGAGGCGCGGCGGTCCAAGTAAGAATGGTTTCAACGCCTGCTATATCAGATAATCTTGTTTAAAAGTGTAAATAATGAATAATTAAAAAAAATAAAACACTCACTACCTACAGAATGTTGAGTTCAATTATTATGAAAAGTTTTAATATCTAATTCGAAGTATTTATTGAATACTATCGGTTTATTGTACAATCTTAGAGGTCACTTTGCAATTTTTTTCTATCGAGAATATTTAATAAAATTAGGATTTCGACTTAGTCACTAATTAGCATTAGTTCTCAATTTTATCATATATTTATCACAATGTGATCAATTCAGTATTAAGCATAAGAACTATATAAATCAGAGATGGAAAACTCGGCACTCGCCTTCCCACATCGCCCTAAATAGCTCATGGACAACTTGATTTCCCCTAAATTTGGGGGGAAAAAAATAAGCTGGCATCAATGCTTGATTTTTGGATAAGATCTTGCGTTATGATAAATTTTTCATTAAATATGGTTGAGATAAAAATTCCACTGCGTATCTTCTATATAAGTAATAAAAATGATAAAGAGAATCCCTAAACGTGTAGTTTTAAACGTTCTAAAACTTTGTGACCCTATTGTGAAGCAAACTAAGCTCCATCTTCGTGCCATTAAAACTACAATTTGAGGCGTTTGCTGCTTGACTCCATTATTATATTTATTATATAATCCTAGCATATTTATATCTATAGAACGGCTCGTTCTCAACTTTGAATTATTGTCAATCACAAATATTATTAGTATTATTAGATTTAAAGGTACAATTTTCTGAATGAACACACAGCTCCTGAAATTAATTTTCATTTTGAAATGGAGTACACATTCCAAGGACGATAAATTAAAAGACAATACTGGACTGTGCGTCACCTACAAAACTAGAGCTACAACGCTGCTACGTACTTTAAGATATATCAAGTAGTCTAGAGCTCAACTTATAATAGCCGAGAATTTATACTCATAAATTATAAGCGAAGTAAGTTCATAAATCTTGTGCAATAGTCGACAGCCCCCTCGATGCAAGTGTGACTAATAGTTATGAGCTTTTTTCAATTATTTAATAATTTAAATTGACATTTTACTGTATACATTACTAAATATATAAACATTTAAAAGATTTAAATAAAAAACATTTCTTTGTCATGTAACTTAGCAAAAACGTTATCGCGACGTGCAAAATCATAATACATAATGGATGCTTTTTATGCCACGTTTCTGTATTATTCTGTGAAAGTATAGTCTTATAAGTAAATAATAAATACGACTACTGCTTCGTTCAATAAAAACATTCACAGTCAGTGTTAGTCTTTTGTTTATTAGAAATAAAAAATCGTCACTTCATTGTCATATGTTTACAAATCCTTCAGAAATTTGTTTTCATCTAGTATGAGGTCCGATCTCTTTGAACTGTTTTAAATGTTTTGTATTAAGTTTATATTAGTATATTAATGTACTTAATTGTATATTGTCTAAGTTGTTTTCTTAATAATATGCATATATTAGAATTAAAACTGTATTCTTAACTAATACTTTGTATTTAATTACGAACAGTTCCAAGTTTCAATATATGTAACAGCACATATTGAGAAATGGCTAACCACGCATTTCTAAGGGGACTTATATAGGAAAATAATGCACAAGTATTTGAAGTGGAATTATTTATTAAATAAATTTGTAAAATATACTTAATAAAACGTGGGCTGAAGATACTGCCGTGCTGTGTGTCTTTTAAAAAGCATATATTACGTCGACGCATTTTTACGTGAAAGGTAACACATGGCAATAACAATATATTACAAATGATTAACAGATGTACGGAAGCGATATATAATCTTAATCAGATTTCTAAGCTAAGCTAAGCCACGAAATCAAGGTACATATAAAGACGTCTAGTTAATTATTGGCAATGATTGCGGTTGTCAAATCTATTAATTACAACCAGTTAAGCTAATTGTCAGCTGTCAGCAAATATTAGTTATACGGCCACAGATACCGCGCAAGTCCTATTGGAATAAATTAATTGCATGATTACCTGAAATATGCAGATGTTTCTAATAAAATAGTAAGAACCCATGTAGTGTAAATGGAGATTTTTTTTATTTATATACTAGAACTAGCTGCCCCCGCGAACTTCGTTTCCCCTTTGTATAGTATTGCATTTAGTAACAAATTTTGCGATTCTTTAAATATTAAAAAATAGGGATTCGTAGCATTACGTAACATGGTTGTATGTATTTTGTATACTGCATCAAAAAAAAAAATATAAATTAAAGGGTATCCCATTTAACATTTAACGATAAAAATGGATGAAATTAAATGTTGTAAGATTCGCAGACCTAACGGATATATCCACAAAATTTTACAAAAATCGGTAGAGCCATTTCGGAGGAGTTTAATTACAAACAACAAGAATTTCATATATGAGATATATACCTTTTCATCAGCGGCGAACAATTTTCAAAAATTGTAAAAAAAAACTATTGCCGGGACATACTCGAACACTTCAGATATGGATAACATTCATGCTCTACTTATTTGTAATAATGTACGTAAGTTAACCTGATTTTTTGCAAGATTGGGGTGGTTCTACGGATGGGTTGAAAATGGGAAAGATAATAAATCAACCGCGTCAGATTTTCTAAGGGAATGTTAATATTTCTTCATGTGGGTAACACAATAATACCTTTACGTAATTAATACATTTAAAACATTATCGATGTCCATCTTGAATCTAAATAATAAATAGGACGGGACAGGTGAAACTATTAAATCTACTTGAGACTCAAGAGGCTCCCGGGGTCTTCATATTCTGGCCACGTCATAGGTGACCTGAATAATATCTAAAAATAGAACTTTAATAGTGAACCTCGAATATTCAAGTGACAATTTGGCATCGTTTGTCGCGACGCTCATTTGTAGCAAATCATGTACAAAGGTCGTGATTCTGTTCATGTAAACAATGCGACAGCTGTAGCTTGATTAAGCTATAAATATGCAGCGTGGGTATGAAACACGCGGGTAGCTTCTAAATTTTATTAAACTATGTAAATTGTAGTTTTTGAATATATATTTCACTTTTTAGTGATTGTTTAAAGAAATCTTTGACGTGATTCAACCCTGGGTTTTGATATATTCAGAGACAGAAAAATTTATTTGTGCGTTATTCGATTTTTAAATTTGAATTTATTGATTCATCTGCATACCGTATTTATAACTTCCACTCGTATCATGACGTCCGTAGTTCTACAACTGAGCGCTTTTAAACCAGCTGCCACTAAAGTTCTTCCAAATCAATTCGCCTTAAAGTCCTTCGATAAAAGCGCGTACCAATTCTTAAAAGGCCGGCGCCGCACTCGCGAGCTCTTTGGTATTGGGAGAATCCTAGGGCATATTTGAAATGAAACAATGTTCTTTTTTGAAGTGTGGCGACTAGATCGGACCCGTCTACCCCTTTGCCCCCTGTTCTGTGTGCGTAAGTATTTCACTTGCATTACAGCTTTATAAGGATTGCTATTCAATAAATAAATTAATGATTTTTGCGACGCACGATAGATAGTAAGAGAATTCTTATTGCAGTTTAGTTCATTTAGTTTGTTGCTTAATTACAATATATATCTTAAAGCATATCCGTAGAAATGTAATCGACATATTTTCATAGTAGTTATAAAGTGATGTAAATAATCCGGTATTCCAAATATAATATATCTTTAGGATATATTATTAGTGAGTGCTTTTCTCGCTCCACGAATAAGTATCGCAATACAGCGAGGAAATGCTTCCAGCGTTAAAGGTACACTGCTACATACCAAACTTTTTAAATTTATTTAAATTTTCTTTTTATTATTTTTATCATTACTATGTAGGTAAAGAAAATTGTAAATACTGTATATTTGATCGTTATGTTTAGATACACGATAATTAATATATATTAAGTACAACTCTATTTTAACTACCTTAAGTAAAACGCAGTGGCAGCAAAGTTTTGTATAAAACATGGAGTAATCTATCTATCGCTCTATATCGGAAAGTCAAACAGATATAACAATTACAGCATGAAATTAAAGTTCATCGCTTGACAGGCTGTTAAATCAAAGTAATCTACTGATTCAAAAAACAACATTTCACAAAATCCAGAGCGATTTAGTACATTACATGGAATCCCAATTATCTTGTAATCCAATGGAAATACATTATTCATGACTTAACAATAGATTAAAAGATAAATGGTACAGATTGAATAAAAATAAAGAAGACAAATTCTGTTTCAATTTCGACATGTGCGGCCATTTTGATGGGTTCAGTTCCATCCTTTGTTATTTTTAATTTATCGCAGGCCTCGACAGGTTAATTAAATTACTGTGATATGGGTTTTTGGGATTGTTTTAACTTTCGATATAGAGATTAATTTAATCTGGATTGGTTTAGTGTTAGTCAGCATAGTATGTTTTTTGTATATTATTGTTAACTTTATAATTAAAATGTTATTCATATAAATTTAATATAACTTACTTATATTAAAATCAATGGTTTCAGCGTGCAACTCTTACACCTGAGGTCTTAGGTTTGAGCTCCGGCTGTATACTATGTGCTTATATTTAACATCGCTGGATTCGGTGTCAAGTGTTCAAGCACAAGACACTGATCACCTACTTCCCTATTAAATTGAATTCTTGCCTACTAAATGTTCATTTTTTCACTAGGCCGACACTCCTGACTTTGAATAAATATTTCCATATAAACTTTATATTTGTTTTAAGATTTTGTATACTGATATAAATCCTTTCATTACGATGAGTATGCTTTACATGGCAGGTCTATTTTGATTGAAATTTCACCAGCAACGAAAAGAAGACAAATCGATGCGATATATTGTCGGAGAACCTTGACAAAATAAAATATACCCTAACAGGGATTCTAACCCATAGGAATTTAGGTAAACCATTTAACGACTAAACCTTCAGCCAAGTATGGAATAATATATATTATTGATTATATGATGAGTTAAGTTGCGCTTCTTGGAGAGATGTTCAAATGGATCTTCAAACAAAGACTTGCACTAAGTCTTTGTTTGAGTGTCAACTGGCTTTGAGCCTATTACTAACATACAATGAGGGGTAGTGGGGGTGCGAACTAACAAAAAACTAACTTAGCTTATTAAGGGCCTGTTTCACAATGTATGGATAAAGTACCAAATAGCTATGCAACACATAAATTATTCGAAAGATAAAACTTCCAAATAAGATACTTCGTGTTTCATGACGAATAGCGCTATCTGACAGTCGTGAAACACAAAAATACTATTTATCCTACCAATAAGTAATAAATAGCTTATTTGAAACTTATCCGGACATTGTGAAACAGGCCCTTAGTGTGCAAAATCTAACTGACACATAAATATAAGTATCAATTTATGAGTGGGGAAATAACTAAAGGGCTCATTTTTAGCTTTATGTGTTCGATTAAAAATATTTGGTTTGGAATTATTAACTAAAATATATAACAATTACTCCATGACAAAACACATTCACAATTCGGGTGCAAAGAACACGAAGTATCTGCATAAGTCGCCAATGTTCATGATGGCTCATGACACTAATTACGAGGAAATTGATATTATCCACCTCAAGAAAGAGGATGTAAGGAAATACTTGAAGAGACAGGAAGACTTTGACTTTTATTTAGCAGTCACATACTAGCTTTTTCTTGAAATATTAAATATTTGTTGTCGTTTGTTGAATGTTAAATTTCAGTTTTCTTTAATTTGTTTTGTGTATTAATGGTCCTGACTTATGTTTTTTTGTATATATAGTCTTTATCTATGTAATCGATTTTCGCTTTGTATATGCATGTTAGCTGATAAATATACATTTTAAAAACTTAATTAATGTTGGGTTACAACTTATTTTTTTATTTCTCTGTGGTAAGTCGTAGTTTATAATCTGTGGCTAGGCTTCGTTGTCTTAATTCTTGTTACAGAGCTTGTTACATGTTCCCGGCTTAGCGCAGGAATTCAGAACAATGCTTGCGGTTACTATTAGTTCTCTTTAAACTGAAGCCAGGAAAAGGGCGTATTTTAATTAAAATGGCGGGTCCATAATTGAATTAAAGCTTTGTTGAACTAAAATAGTCTTAATCATAGCGTTACAGAAATTTATAAGTTTTTTTTAATATAATGCGCTTAGCGAGCCAACGGGCCGCCCAGTTGTTAAATATATAATCCAGAGTGAAACTAGCAACTGCATCAGAGAAACCCAATCCAATCATATTTTTTTTATGAGCAAGGCGAAGATATTTTTATATGAATTTTATTTTTAATTCTTCATAGATATGACTCGCATTTTGGGTACAGAATCTATCAATACTCACATATTGATGTTGCTCTGTGAAGCATCCCCTGGAAAGGCTACTCAAGGCCGTATCTCACATACATCATCTAAGGTTCTGTTAATGCGAAATGGCCAAGGGACCACTACCAGGTATGATGTTTGAGACTAATACATGTATTTATACCCCGTAGTAAATCTTGAATTTCGCTTTAAACACAAATCTGAGAGTTGCTAATTTAAAAATCAGTGGTGCTTCAACCTTTAGGTCTGGGCCTCAGATTTCTGTATCTGTTTCATGAACTTATAGGCAAGTTGGTAATCAGCCTCCTGTGCCTGACTATTACTCAACTTTTTGCGACTTTAGGCAAGTCACCACGTTTTTCTTTAACGTTCAAGCGAATGTTAAATGTGCACATAGAAAGAAAGTCCATAGGTGCACAGACGAACCTACGACCTAAGGGATGAGAGTCACACGCTGAAGCCCAGGACAATACTGCTTTAAATTTTACCACAACAACTACTAATTAGGATGTAGTAATTATGTTGTTATTATATTTTTTGGTGTATATTGTATAATATGTTTTTTATTATTTTATTTTTAATTATTATTATGTACAGTTTAAAATTATATTGTATATTTTACTCCTAAATCGTTTGTTTTATTTTCCAATACTAAGTAAATAAACTTTATTTAAAGTGTTTTCTGGCGGTAGTTTTTATTTGCATTCCCATACTGTGTACTGTAAAGAAGAAATCAGTAAGTAGTAATCAGTAATAAGCTTTGGAACTCCTATTAGAGAGAACTGATTGGAACTGGTATTAGAGGAGCTCATCAACGCGAGGACAACGTCTTATAATTCGATGGAGCCGGCTACACGCACAAAAAACATGACGCATGTGGCGTTACCTCGCTCTGAGGCGTTCCATTTAAGGTTAGAAGTGCAAGCGAGAGCGCGGAACGAGCGACAAAGAGGCACAATCGGCCTCCGCGTTCAGCAGCGTTCGTTAGTTAAAAAATTGACATAATTGTATTTTGATTACAAATGAATGTAACTTGTACGCTGAACCAACAAAACTGTTATATCGTTCTAATGAACTGTCCTCAGAAGTAGGTTGTCAACAGGGTGATCCCCTTGGGCCTGCAATTTTTAGTTTGGCTATAAACCCAATCATCAAAAATTTAAATTCTAATTTCAACGTTTGGTATTTGGACGACGGCACACTAGGAGGTGATGTGGACACTGTGTTTTCAGACCTATTTTTAATAAAAACTAAATTTGAAGCCATTGGTTTGGAGCTAAATCTCAGCAAATGCGAACTTTTTATAAATAACTGCGACTTAAATTTAAATACAGTAAAACAAAAATTTCAGATTTTGGCTCCAAATATTAAAATAGTTAATAGTAATTCCCTTTACCTTTTAGGTTCTCCAATTTTTGATGAATCTATTTTTGAATATATTAATAATTCTATTAATAAATTTAAAAATTCTGCTGATCGTCTACTTGAAATTAGTCCGCATTATGCACTTTGCATCTTAAAAAACTGTCTTTTTGTCCCAAAATTTACGTATGTGCTCCGTTGCTGCTCCTTTTGGAATCACCCAGATCTTTTGACACAAGTAGACGACGTAATCAAAATTAGTTTAGAATCACTTCTTAATATACAGCTGAACGAGCAATCGTGGACCCAAGCATCATTACCAATCCGTTATGGTGGTTTGGGGATTCGCAAAATTTCCAGTGTCGCTTTACCAGCCTTTCTATCTTCTGTCCATAGTTCAGCAAATCTCATAAGTAAAATTTTAAGGGCATCCCCTTCAAACTTTGAGATTGCTGCCTTGGAAGAAGCTAGAAACGCTTTCTTAATTGCATGCCCAGGTCAAAATTTTCCATTTTCTCTAAATTCACAGAGGAGCTGGGACGACATAGACAGTAAAATGACTTATGACAATCTTTTGAGCCGTAGTACAGGTTCAGCACGTGCTAGGCTTTTGGCCGTGGGTACGCATGAGGCCGGCTACTGGCTTCACGCTTACCCTTCGTCAAATACAGGAACTTTTCTTGAACCTGACACGCTCCGAATCGCAACCTGTCTGCGGCTTGGGGTACCGGTCTGCGCTGCTCATACATGTCCCTGTGGCAGTGATGTCGACAAACTAGGACATCACGGACTATCATGTCAAAAAAGTGCTGGCCGCTTCTCGAGACATGCCGCTCTCAACGATATAATACGTCGGTCCCTTGCCACCGTCAACGTGCCAAGTCTACTTGAGCCGACTGGAATTGCTAGAGACGATGGCAAGAGACCGGACGGTATGAGTTTGATTCCATGGAGGATGGGTCGGGTTTTGGTATGGGATGCCACCTGTTCAGACACACTGGCCTCTTCCAATCTTCATGGAACCAACAACAGAGCTGGTGCGGCTTGTGATGCGGCTGAAAAAGCTAAAGCCTGTAAATACAGGGGTCTAGGCTCTGAATATGATTTTGTCCCATTCGGTGTCGAGACCCTTGGTCCGTGGGGTCCTAGCGCGTTAAGGCTTTTTAGGGAATTATCAAAAAGGTTAGTCGACATCACAGGAGAACGAAGAGCTGGCAGCTACCTTGGACAAAGAATTAGTCTGGCTATTCAAAGGGGGAACGCTGCCAGTATCTTCGGAACCTTGCCTAAAGGGACTACTTTTAATAATATTTTTTAATAATTAAATTTTAAGGTTAGTTATTAGGTATATTTTGATGTATTATGTTATTTCTTAGGTTTAATTTATGTAATAAATTCTACTTTAAACTTGATCAATTGTATTGTGATTTCCATTTATTCAATCTCTATATATGTCCATACAAATTATCTATCAAACAAATAAAATTAAAAAATTTCTTTTGAAAAATGCAACCATGCCATCAGTATTTTCTTATGACGTCACGTTGTTAGTCGTCGGGACGTGACGACCCCATCGCCCACTGGTGAAATAACCTGTGGCAGAAGTTATTTCATCAGCGCAATCAGTCAACCCCTTCCTAGCGGGAGTGCCATACTGTTGCCTTCGGGCTTCAGCCAAATGGGCAGGCACGACCGGGGCAGTACCACTGTCTCTCAGAAAACCGGCGTCAAGTGATGCAATGGGTTCGCCTTATTGTACTCGCGTTTCGTCCGGTGAGAGAGATTCCCGGAGCCCATCCCCCCCATCCCCCTTCCCCCCCTCCCCCTAAAAAAAATATGAAGGTGCAGAAAAAAAAGAATCTACCCCAGGGGGGTACCACACGCGCCCGCGGTGGAGAATCCCCCTCTGGGCATCAGTCACCGGGGCGCTCTGCACCCGGTGGTGGACGCACAGGCTGCCCTTCGTATTCTGGGGGGGGGCAATTCTGCGCTCTACAAAAATAATTGTCCTCGGGGCAAACGGAAGAACTTACCGAAGGCAACCCCTTCCACGCTCACAGTGGACTTCACCAATGTTAGGGGGCTCAATTCTAACCTAAACGCGGTTCACTTTCACCTTGAAACTGCGAAGCCGGCCTTATTCTTCCTTACTGAGACTCAGATATCCTCCCCGGCTGATACTTCTTACCTCTCCTACCCGGGGTACAAATTGGAACATTCGTTTGTGCCGCGGGCGGGAGTTTGCGTGTACGTCAGAGAGGATATCTGTTCTCGTCGCCTTGGGACGCTTGAAGGAAGGGACCTATCTAACCTTTGGCTCCGCGTAGACTGCGATGACCATCCGCGATTCTATGCGTGCCTGTATAGGTCCCATAGCGGAAATGATGAAACTGACCGACTCATTGAGCACATCCAAATGGCTACAGATTCCCTGCTCGAAAGGGTTCCTACCGCTGAAATCGTGATACTTGGCGATTTTAACGCCCACCATGCCGATTGGCTCGGCTCTGAAACCACCGATCACGCGGGAAGATCCTTTCACGACTTTGCTTTAGCCTACGACCTGACACAAATGGTCCCTGCGATTACGCGAATACCAGATGTGGTTGGTCATAAACCCTCTTTGTTGGACCTTCTGCTGACTTCGCATCCGGAGAACTATCAAGTCTCTGTGGACCCGCCATTGGGTTCATCGGATCATTGTGTGGTCCGGAGTACTGTGCCATCTACGCGCCCTTCGCGGCCCCGCTTTTTGGGTTGTCGCCGTATTTGGCACTATAAGTCAGCAGATTGGGACGGGATGCGGTCTTTCTTTGCGTCCTACCCTTGGGGGCCTATTTGCTTTTCGTTGGATGCTCCAGATTCCGTCGCTGCCTCTGTCACCGAAGTGGTTCTGCAGGGCATGGAACTCTTTATTCCATTTTCTGCGGTGCCGATCGGTGGCAAGTCTCAGCCCTGGTTTAAACGTTCTTGCAAGGCGGCCTCGCGTCGAAAGCGAGAATGCTTTAAGGCATGGGCGGATGCGGCGAAATCTCGTGATGCTAATACCAGCGAACTCAAAAAAGCATATAACTCAGCCTCCAGGTCCTTCAAACGGGAAATCACTAAGGCAAAGTCAGAGCACATTGCCAGATTTGGCGAGAGATTGGCCCAACTCCTTTCGGGGACTCGAGCCTTCTGGTCTCTCGCCAAAGCTGTCCAAGGGAATTTTTGTCAGCCCTCCATACCACCATTGCACAGGGAGGATGACTCGCTGGCCCACACTGCGAAGGAGAAGGCCGACCTTTTAGGCTGTCTCTTCGCATCCAGCTCGACTTTGGATGACCGAGGGAGATCACCACCGATCATTTCAAGGTGTGATTCTTCGATGCCGGAAGTTACATTCCGGCAACGTGCTGTCCGCAAAGCATTATCTTCCTTGGACATACATAAGTCGAGCGGGCCGGATGGTATTCCTCCAATTGTGCTGCGTACTTGTGCTCCTGAGTTGGCTCCGGTCTTAACGCGCCTTTTCCGGTACCTGTACTCGCTTGGCACTGTCCCGGAGTGCTGGAAGATCGCTTCGATACATCCGATCCCTAAAAATGGCGATCGCTCTGATCCGTCCAACTATCGCCCAATAGCGATAACCTCCTTGTTCTCCAAAATAATGGAATCCATTATTAATGGCCAGCTCTTGAGGTATCTGGAGGGCCACCAGCTGATAAGTGACTCTCAGTACGGCTTTTGTCGTGGTCGTTCGGCTGGTGACCTTCTTGTATACCTTACGCATAGATGGGCGGAGGCAATTGAGTCCAAGGGGGAGGCTCTAGCGGTTAGTTTGGACATAGCGAAAGCCTTCGATCGGGTGTGGACACAGCACAGAGCACTGCTCTCGAAGCTTCCAGCTTATGGGCTTCCCGAGAAATTATGCGATTGGATCTCCAGCTTTCTGGCCGATCGGAGCATCAAGGTCGTCATTGACGGAGCATGTTCCGACCTTAAACCCGTGAACGCTGGGGTCCCACAAGGCTGTGTTTTATCCCCGACCCTGTTTCTTCTGCATATCAATGATATGTTGCAACTTAGCAACATTCATTGCTATGCGGATGACAGCACTGGGGATACTCTTTACATTGGCCGGGCAGGTATTTCTCGGGCAGATGTCGATGAGTACCGGAACAAACTTGTGTAGATAGAAACTCTACTACGTGGAGTCTCCGACTGGGGCAGACTAAATCTAGTCCAATTTAACCCCAAGAAGACACAAGTTTGCGCGTTTTCCGCTAAAAAAACACCCTTTGTCGCTACTCCTCTTTTCGAAAACACTCTTCTTAAAGCCGCAGCCAGCATTGGAATACTTGGCGTTGACATATCGAACGACGTTCAGTTTCGCGGTCACTTGGAGGGAAAGGCTAAATTAGCCTCCAAAAAGCTTGGTGTGCTCAACAAGGCGAGACGGTAGTTCACTCCGGGCCACCGCTTGCAACTATATAAAGCGCAAATTCGGCCCCACATGGAGTACTGTTCTCACCTCTGGGCGGGGGCTCCCCAGTACCAACTCCTTCCACTTGACCGTGTTCAACGAAGAGCGGTTCGAATCGTTGACGACCAAATTCTCTCCGAGCGGCTTGATCCTTTGGCGTTGCGTAGAGATGTGGGGTCACTCTGCATCTTCTACCGCATTTACCATGGAGAGTGTTCAGAGGAGTTGTTCGGATTAATACCTGCAGCTGAGTTTCATCATCGGACGTCGAGGCAGAATACGAAATTCCATCCGTATCACCTCGACGTCCGCCGTTCCACAACTGCGCGATTTTCAAGGCAGTTTTTGCCGCGCACCACCACTTTGTGGAACCAGTTGCCCACTGAAGTATTTCCGAACCAATTCGACTTAGGGTCCTTCAAGAAAAGAGCGTACAAATTCTTAAAAGGCCGGCAACGCACTCGCGAGCCCTCTAGCATCTATCACTTAACATCAGGTGAGCCTCCTGCCCGTTTGCCCCCTATTATATATATAAAAAAAAAAAAACGTTCAACTAACGTCAGTAAACCGTCTTTTTTACAGGGTTTTATGTATGTTCTAATGAAGATATTAAGTTTTGTGGCCGAACTCATAAGCACACGGCAGCAGATTCTTAGCGCGGCTCGAAATAAGTTCCTCCGTCGCACTTACGCGGAATCTCTTTAATTAAATGAGAAAATGTTTATGGCGACGTGGATTTGTGCTGTGTTTGGATTAAAACATGTTATTGCGGTTTTGTGACATTTAAGCTATGTCTTATATAACTGACTTAACGTTTTTCATAGATAAATAAAAATACATAATTGTTTTATTTATGTAACACGATTTATATAAACGTATATAAAGAAGAAAAGCTCTCGAAGGCGTAGTATGGACAAGTTGCGATAATTGCATTTATACAAATTGCGTTATATGATCGTTATCTATTATACAAAAAAAGTAATAATATTTAATAAACTGATGAATTCGAATAAAATCATAGGCGTGTACTATGCCGTGGTCTCAGTTTTTTTTATGTATCCCATGATCATTTGTTAATGGGCATGTATAAGAAGATGATCAGCCTCCTGTGAGTGCCACACGCCGTCGTGTTGTGTTGCTTCATCGTTCGAGTGACAGTCAAATGCGCAAATTCAGTCAATTGGTTCACAGCCGGGAATCGAACTTACGAAATCAGGAGTGAGAGCCGCGGGCAGGCTAACACTTCTCGTATATACATATATTAATATAATTAAACAAATACTTTTAGAGTGGATCTTAAAATATAAAAGCACATTAAATTAGAAATCGAATACTCCTATAAAAATACTATTGGGTGCTTTGAATTTGCCTAAATGAGAGATAACAATTAAAATCTAAAAAAGGAATGCGACATTTCACAAGAACTATATAATATGTATTTTGCATATAACTATATAAGCTGTTAATATGTCTTAACGATCTATGTGACTTCTATGTCTCTTTTATATGTATTGGTCTAATATGCATTGAATAGTAACTAATACAGTAAATAAGGAGTGGGAACATCATAATGGGATCCATGTCATTTGGCCGGCGTCCCTCGTTATGGCTTAGTTCGATGCGGTGACTATAATAGGCATATGTCTAGGAATATATAGCATATGGCTATACACTGAACATGCGGTTTGGTTCAGAACAGTAAATTGGTTCATTATTGACTCGAGCTTAGGCAAAATTATTTACGATAAATGTAATTAGATTTATATATATTATATTGGACTATTTATTACAGTAACATTTAACAATAAACATTGCAATGTTTGCCTAGTGGTTTGAACGTGCTCTCTCTGGGTGACCATTATCCTTGGGGTGATAGGTTCGATCCCGGCTATGCACCAATAGACTTTCTGTGTGTCAGGAAAACAAGGGCTGATCACCTACTTGCCTATTAAATTGACAAATGATTTTTTAACTATAATAGATACGAGGAGAGGTATTCTAAAAAAGTTTTCACATTCTGCTCTTGTATTTATTTGGCTATCTAAACTTGACATATTGTTAGACTTATAAATAAATAAATAAAGCCTTTATTAACAATCTTGTAAGTTACGTTTTATCTGATTTCTACTTTATATACTACTTATACTTATTAACGAAATTTAGTTAAGGTAAATTTCGTTAATAAGTATAATTAGTAAATATTATCGTATTATTTCCTATTAGACACCGGTTTCTTGATTGTCTTGCTTTTCAGCATAGGCCTCCCCAAGTGTTCTCCACAAAGATCTATTTCTTGCTTTCCTCATCCATGTGGCTCCTGCAACCTTTTTCAATCTTCCCATCTAAGATGCTGTCTACCTTTACTTCTCGTTTTATGTCTAGGGCACCATTCCATAACTTCTTTGGTCCATTTTTCCGTATTACTTCTTATCAAATGCCCGGCCCATTTCCATTTTAGTTGTTTGATTCGATATTTTATGTCTATAATTTTAGTTTGTTTTCTTATTGTTGTTAATCATACTTTTTCTGTTTTTAGACTTATTACTTATTGTTAGACTTAATAAGTATTAAATATAATTTTTTGTTCATGTGACTTTCTTTGTTCTTTTGTTGCCTCTCCATTATTATAATGAATTGCTGGTGTCAAACGGGCCAGAGGCCGCCCATAGACACTCACGTCCCCAAAGGGCTTCAATGGGATTTGTACGATCTTTTCTTGAAGGACCTTAAGTTGAATTGGTTTGGAAATATATCGGAGGACAGCTGGTTCAAGATAGTGCGCGGTAACAACTATTAAAAAAAAACCATTCAGTTCTGCAACGACGTGTATCGCTGTGCTACAAGTGGAATTTCGTATTCTGCCTTGACTTTCGATAATGAAACTCAGTTGCAAGTATTAATCCAAACAACTCCTCTGACCACTTTTATTTCTACCAACACTCTGTTTACCCATCATAAATACGAATATTTAAAAAAAAGTTAGCTCTACCAAATACTTAGGCATTCACATAGACGAACGACTATCATGGAAATTGTCGTACGGAAATTTACATACATCTTTAAAATTTTGCGACAGATCACATCGTATGTAATACTTACAAGAATTTACACAGGACTAGTCAGTCCGTATTAACATATTGCATAAACATATGGGGTGCGGCCAATAAAACAAATTTTTTGGAATTGGAACGGGGACATAGGGCTCTCTTAAAAGTGATGCTGTTCCGACCATACAGATTCCCATCGGAAGAGCTTTATCATCTTAGCAAATTACTTTCCGTTAGGAAGCTGTATGTCCTGAGTCTAATTTTAAAAACCCACAGAGCACTCCCGTTTGAGAGTAGGCTGGTCTTAAAAAGAAATAGGGATGTTGTAGTCGGTCAGACCGTAAGGACCGACTTCGCTAGACGCAATATGCAAGCAGCCTATATCTATAATAAATTAAATAGGCTGCTTAACATCTACCCTCTCACCACCTACAAACTAAAAACCCTAATAAAAGACTGGTTATGATAACGCCTTATGCAGTGTTAGAGCTGCTTTTGAGACCCACGTTGTAAATACACTTTACTTATTCACTCACTCACTCAGTCACTCATTCACTCTCTCACACATTCACACCCACACCCTTACTCATGCACACACTCAGGTGTGATGATAACGGTTAAAAAAAATAAAAAGAAAACGAATTGGTTAAATAATGATATTTTAAGTAATTATGTTTGTTATGGAAGAGCTGGGAACCCTAACACAGGTATATTTACTTAAAAGGGTTCCCAAATCTTACACTATGAAAAGAAAGATGTACCTACTTAAAATGAATAAAGACTTTTATTATTTTAACTAATAGAAGATGGTAGCGGTTATGGCACAACACGTGGTCACAACAAATCAATGTTCTGTATAAGTTTTTGCGATATTTCAACTCGATCAAGAACTTTCTCCTTAGAGACCTTGTGGATCCAACTAATATGAAGCAAGTGAGATATGGTTTAAATGCCAGGCATTTTCTTTTATTATGTTTTTGGTTGTGACCAGAATAAAATAAAACGTTAAATATAATGAATGTTAAGTTTTGTATAGTATATGTTAGCCCATAGCAGCATTAATGAAAAGTTTCCGCATAAATTAACTGGTTGATGAGTATCTAAAGTCCTCAGATTAAACTAAATGACGGGAATGCGAAATATATTATCATTTGCATTGAGATCACTCATAATTACACTCCGCTAGCAAATTTAATTAAAACTTATACTACTATTCACTTGTGTATTTAGTTGAATAGTATTATAATAGTTTCATGTTTACGTCAAATTATTTAAATGTTGTGAAATAAATGAATTTCGGAGGTTTAAAACCCAAGTTTGATAAACTATTTCAATTGAAATACATATAATACATATAATTACAAAGCGTGATAGCTCAATTCTACGCACGTCTTCAAACAACTCTAGATTTTATTTAAATTCTTGGTAATATATGCCCCGCGGTCTTTATTATACCGAGCACAATTTGACACCATGGAAACACTGCTACGGTAGTGTTACTAGAGATACACATGTAGTATACAAGTACTTCTTGGAAAAATGATGAGAGTTAAGTTTTAGAATGCGCGCGTCACAAAAAATCGACATCCTGAAGTTAGCTATAGTCAACATTTTTAGTTTTTTCTATTGTTACTGTCGTTTGTTCTACATACGTAGAAAAAAGTTGTTGAAAAGATTTTTACTTTTGTTACGCCAAAAATCATAATTTCCAACGCGTGTAGGTACATAAATAAGTACACAAACGTTTTATTTCTGTAGTCATAAATAAATAAGGCTAATAACGGGAAGAAATCGGCACTTGACCTTGATAGTGAATAAAGGTCGTATCGATGATAGGCGACGGTGTCTTGTATGTTGGTTCTTGTAGATGGGACTAAAATATAAAAAAAAATACGTTTATTTTGGAACATAGGATCATAAGAGTATCACTTATTCCACGTCATTAAATTCGAGCCTGTTGGCATCCCTACTCATCAGCAAAGAAGACAGAAGGTGTTGGCCGAGAGAAAAAGCCGGCGTAAAAAACTCTCGGTACTCTTTTAAAAAAAAAGCAAATCATCAAACAATTCTACAATATTTAAAACAAATATAGCATATTAATTAGAAGTAGCCTGCCCAGCACTAGTCCCAGGCCCTTTTATCAACTAGATAATCACTAACTTTATAGTAAGCCTTTTTACACAGCTTTTCTTTGACACATTTCTTAAATTTAATAAAAGGCAGAGATAAAAGAGCCTCTGGGATTTTATTAAAGAAGACTATCCCTTTTCCCAAAAAAGAATTACTAACTTTACACAGTCTAGTACCGGGAAATTGCAGCCTGCGTTTGTTCCGAGTATTGACATTGTGCGTATGTTCTATTCTAGTATACTTATCACTATTTTTGTATACATACATAATATTTTCATAAATAAATTGCGAGGGAAAGGTAAGTATATTAATTTTCTTAAATTTATCTCTCAGAGATTTCCTACATTTTAAATTATAGATTGCACGAATAGCTCTCTTCTGCAGAATGAAAATAGATTTGACATCAGCAGCATGACCCCATAATAATAAGCCATACGTCATTAAGCTATGAAAGTAACTAAAATAAACAAGTCTAGCTGTGTCGACATCAGTCAGTCAGAGCGAATTTTTTTAGCCGCGTAAGCTGCAGAACTAAGTCTCTTCGCCAATCCGTTGATATGAGGGGACCAATGAAGTTTTGAATCCATGGTAAATCCAAGAAATACAGTTGTATTATCCAGATTCAATTCCTCATTATTTATAATTGGTCCAGTATCCATAACCCTTGCATTTTTTGCACAAAATTTAATGCATTTCGTTTTTTTTGCATTATAAGTGCCTTCTTGCGAGGAATGGTGATCATCATGGCTAGTTTCATTTTGATGCCGCGCTGTTAAATGCTTGGTGCTTTTGTTTTTCAACCCAGACGTGCGTCTGCGGCCAGCTCTCCTTCTACCTGCCACTTTGCCGTGTATAATTAGTTAAAAGAGCTCGTATTTTAGTGGTACGTCAAACGTCAACACATGTTTTGCTCGGCATTCTGTCCAGGTTGTTGTTCATTGACCTACTGAAGTTAAGCTCTCAGCCTTTCTTAGATAATTATCACTGAATACATTAAAAGCTCTCATCAATCATAAATTAACCAATAAAGATTTTTATTAAATTTGACGAATATTTAAATGACTCAAAACTTAGCGATTTAAAAGTGGCGGTGTGTTTCTTGCCAGTTTTTCTACGTCCTGGTAGTAAATGTTAATTTAGAATCGATTTAACATCTTTTCATTTGACGTTCATAAGTGTAACTGTTTACCTATATGAATAAAGTAAAATATATAACATATATTGATAGATTTTCATATATAGTACAATAAAAGACATCGTATAACCTGTAACAATGTAGGGTTGGCTTAGCTTTAAATCAATTTGATAAAGCTTCCCTTTGATCCGTAATATAAGTGTTCCAGACTTATCATTTCTTTCAGAAATAATCGTTTAAGCCTCTTCAACATCAGGTTTAGTAACAGTGAAATTTCACGTTTCCATTTTGGAAATCTTTTCTAGAAATTCACGTAGGTTTTATAAATATGTTTTATTCGTCGTTAACTGTATGGAGACTAGTATTCGAAAATGCACTTTTTTATCCATTTTCAGAGACGTGTTGGTCTAGCGGCATGCGACTCCAATTCCTGAGATCGTTGGTTCAATCCCCGACTGTACACCAATGGACTTTCTTTCTCCGTGCGCATTTAACATTTGCTCGAACGGTGAAGGAAATCATCGTGACTGGCCTTAGACCCAAAAGTCGATGGCATATGTCAGGCGCAGGAGGCTGATGAAATTGCCTATAAGATCAGATCTATGAAACATAATCTGAGGCCCAGACCTAAAAAGGTTGTAGCACCACTGATTTATTTTATTTTTGTTCATACATTATCACAGGCTGAATACTATAAAATAACACTGTTAAAAAATTGTATTATTACAGCTCTGGAGATAACTAGGTACCTGAAATCTTTATACGTATAATATTTTTTTACATTCCCAGTGGTTCATTCTAACTAGATTTTTTATTATTATTATTTTATTTGTTCACACTTCGTTGCATCAAACAAAAACACATAGGTACTATATGTGTTAATATACACACATATTTATTTTCAGATCCCTCCTTAAGTCTGGGATGTTTTGAAGTCTACAATATTTTATGGTGCTGCACGATACGAGGGAAGCTGGCACAATATCTTATATACGACATCACCTAAATATAAATAGTTAGTTACTTAGTAAAAAATATTTTCTTTCAAGAAATTTTATGTTTCATTCTCATGTATTTAAAGTGCTGTAACGCATACTGCACAAAATATATAATAACGGAAAATATCTAGACGATTACTAAAATATAATTTTCATTCTCATAATACACATCACAGATAATAATAATATATTTGATATACATATATATAAAGACTTGATATAAATATTATAAGACAGATGTAGTGGTAACAAATCGGTACAAATATTACCATCCATCATGTGATAAAAATCATTAATAGTTCATCGAAAGAGAAAACTTTAACGATTAAACGTTGCCGTCACAAATATAAAAGTGCATTTTAGAAGTTAATGACTTGTTGAGACCTTTTTTTTACCACACTATAACAGAACTGATGACCGGATCTGTAAATACTTTGCATTTGCATTATAAGGTAGAAAATTTCTCGTCGCAAATTCTCTTTTTCATTATATTAAAGTTACCTATTCAAGAAGGCTGTATAGACGCCGTGTCTAATAAGCGCTGATATTAGTCTAGTTTGAAGTGCCAGCGTCTTTAGTCAAAGTTATGGTATTAATACTCTCAAAGACAGTTTATTAGGTAGCCTTTTATGCTACCGTCCGCTTCCGCTTTGCCTTTACGGTAAATTTAAATTAAAATTGTCTAAAGAATAAAGGTGTTGTCGCGAAACAATGATTTTATTTTAATTAAGCGTTCATTTGTATGTTAAGGCTTTACGTGAAACTGAATACTGTCTTATGTTCGAGCACACACATAATAGGTTCATAATGCATTTATTACACTGTGTGGCGTCTAACCCTACTATCCCTTATCCAATAATTAGTCTTAGGGATACAATAAATTAGAAATAAGACGGGGCTTACAGTTGGCGTACTACATAAAATCTTGCGGGCCACCCAAGTGTTTCGGTTTCTCGGTGCTCAGGCATGTGCGACGGCGACCGGCAAGTTTGCTTGCAGTACCAAGAAACGAAAACGATAACAGACTGGCTATCGCACAAAGACGTTGCGTTTGCTGAATACTGTAGACATCTTTATATTTTCGCACAGGGAGTAGCAGCGATATTGTATTTATTTTGTATTTAACGTTATATCATAATCTGGATATAATTGAGAGACTGGGTCTACGGGTACCATGTAAAAACCTCAGGCAGTAGTCTTAACTTTTTGACTGCTCGCACATTCCAACTTGGTTAGCAATGTGCCACTCACGCGAGCAATGCAAATAATAAACAAAATTTACTTTGAGGTAGACCTATCTGTATCAGTGTACAGAGAGCTGAGTTCACAATATTTGCTTGCTATATTATTAGTTATTAGATTTAGGTATGTATATATATTTACATATATATAAGAGTTTATGTAGTATAATCGATGTGGGTAATAATATATCAAACAAAACAAAACAAAACAAACAAAATTTATTTATTCATGTAGGTAACAATGTACACTTATGAACGTCAAAAAATTTAAAAATTGTGAATTTACATTTACTTTTACTGCCAGTTCTCAAATCAAGGGCGTAGAACGGAAGAGAAGAACTGGCAATAAACTCTCCGCCACTCTTTTTAATCGCCAAGTTTTTTTTTTTTTTTACACAATGCTTGTAAGGAGCTGCGACCACTACACCATGTTCCATATGACATATTGAGTAATAAAGAATAAAAAAAACAAATTAAAAACAAAGATTTGTCCTCTATCAGCAGGAGGCATGGTGAAATAGGAGCACGCACTTACACACTCGTGAGAACAACACGCAAATACGTAGTATAAACAACTAATATCACCGCATACACGAATTCAAGTACGACCAGTCACCACAAGTAGCACCCGTTCACGAGTATGACGCATGGCCAGCCATCGGCCCTCTCGCCATATTTTAGGGAGAGAGACAACCCGACGCATGGACGCCGCCACAAGCAATGACATTTGAGTGAGCATGACGATCCTTGAAATGTGCACTTGGCTACACAAGAAAATAGTAATAATACTAATTATGCTGAAATAATTTGATACCACATGAATCACGGTTTGTTCCCACTTTACATTAAAAAAAAGTCGTAGATGTCGACGATCGCCCCATAGTCTGAAAATGCAGCCGAAAGATTCTGTCGCGTTACCTATTTATACTGAAGCAATTCATATCCAAGCACTATGATCGTTTAAGTATTCATTTATATTATAATAGGCCTTAGCAAGCAGTTTTACTTTAATGTACGATTTAAATTTATTTATTGACAATATTTGTATCTCACTAGGGATTTTGTTGAAAAAACGTATGCAATTGCCTTGGAAAGAATTACTCGTTTTATGCAGCCTCGTGGTTGGTGCGCTAATTTTGTCTTTATTACGAGTACTATAATTATGGAAGCTACTATTCTTTTTAAAGATATCTATATTTTTCCGCACATACAAAATATTCTCATAAATGTATTGACTTGCCAAAGTTAAAATATTTAATTCCTTAAACTTATTTCGGACTGACTCCCGTGGGGACAACCCACAGATCGCTCTTATAGCCCGTTTTTGCACTACAAATATCGAATTAATGTCAGCGGCATTACCCCACAAAATAACACCATATGACATGATACTATGAAAATAGCTGAAATAAACGAGCTTTGCTGTATTCTCATCCGTAAGATCGCGTATCTTTTTCACTGCGAACGCTGCAGAACTTAGCCTATTCGAAAGACCTTCTATGTGTTGGCCCCACTGGAGTTTACTATCTAAAGTAATTCCCAAGAACACCGCACTATCAACAAAGTCTATTTCCTCGTCTTTAATTTTTATTTGAGAATGACTACTTTTTACATTTGTAGTTTCAAATTTAATACATTTTGTCTTCTTCTCGTTTAACTTAAGATTATTTGTACTAAACCAGTGAACCACACTGGAGATGGCACTGTTTACATTCTCAAGTGATGGATTTCGTCGTTTCACTTTAAATAAAAGCGAAGTGTCATCAGCAAACAGTACTATCTCGTGAAGCTCCTTTACAAGAAATGGTAGGTCATTTATATAGACGAGGAATAAGAAGGGACCAAGTATGGAGCCCTGCGGTACGCCCATAGTAACAGACGATCCCTGTGATATAGCTCCATTTACATTTACCTTCTGAATTCTACCGCTCAGGTATGATTCCATAAGATTTAGCGCTTTTTCGCCAATGCCATAGTGTTGAAGTTTTTTGATAAGGATTTCGTGATGGACACAGTCAAAAGCCTTTGATAAATCGCAAAAAACTCCAATGGCATCATGAGAATTTTCCCAAGCATTTAAAATCTCGGAAATTAATTTAACGCCAGCATCGGCTGTAGAGCGACCTCTTGTAAAACCATACTGCTGGCTATGCATAAGTTTATTATTATTAAAATGTATCAGTAATTGATCTAGAATTATTTTCTCAAAAATTTTACTCAATGCAGGCAGCACAGATATGGGTCTAAAATTTGTGGGGTCAGAAGTGCTGCCCGTTTTGAATAACGGTGTGATTTTACTAAACTTCATCTGGTCTGGAAAGACTCCACAATCTATACATTCATTAAATATTATAGCCAACTCTGAACTGATAGCATCGATTACCGATTGTACAATGAAAACAGATACACCCCAAAGATCTTTAGTTTTTTTTATTTTTAGCTGTTTAAATGTTTTTATAATATCATTGCAGCTAATGCGGCTAAATATAAACTCACGATTGCATACAGGAACATTTTGTTGCAATAATAAAAGGGCGGCTGATGGCGAAGAATTTAGAACGCTGGTTGTATTTAGTGGAATATTAGTAAAAAACTCTTCAAATGCAGAGGCTACTTCGAGGTCGGAACTAATTACTTTACCGTTTATGTTCATCTTATATTCAGAATCCTTTCTGGAGGTTCTTCCAGTCTCCTCGTTTATAATTTTCCAAGTAGCCTTTATCTTATCAGAGCTGTTGTTTATTTTATTACTTAAGTGTTTTGCCTTAGCGATTTTACACTCTTGCCTAAATTTTTTTGAAAATGTCCTAACATGAGTTTTAAATTCTTCACTGTCATTATACTGTTTTTCATCATACAATTCATACAATTTTAGCCTTTTTTTGTGTAGTTCCGGAGGTGCCCAGTCACAAAAGGTAGGTTTCTCCGAGACCAAAAAAGTCTTTGGAGTGAACACATTTTTGAATTCATCAATAAATGATTCAAAGAATGTGTTATATAAATTATTAGGGCATTGGTTACTACGCAAAAATGGCGTATTAAATATAATTTTTTTTCTAAATTTGTCTAACCGATCATATGTTACAGGAATTGTGCATATTGTCTTTTTTGGATCTTTACATTTGAGTATATTTTGAAATTCAAACAATTGACCAGAGTGGTCAGATGTAAGTTTGTTGATAATACAGGTGTTGAGAGGAACTATATTACTATAGATATTGTCAATACATGTTGCCGTGGTGGCTGTTACCCTAGTAGGTACAATAAAATTATTAATTAAATTATATGATTTAAACAGATTAAGCATACGTTTACTTGAATTACAGTTGTCAAGCAAATTTACATTAAAGTCTCCACTAACGACCAACTTTTTCTTGGATTTTTGCAATTTGTACAGAACTTGCTCTAATATTTTTTCTAAACTATCATATTGAGCTGAAGGAGGGCTATACAAACTAACAATGATAAATTGCTCCAGCTCCACACAAGATACTTCAATAAGGCGTTCCACAGAGAGGCTCACTATGTCCTTCCTTTCTTTAAATTTTAATTTTTTATGAAGCAATATTAATGAGCCACCGCGTATTGCATTTCCTCTGCAGAACGAACTACCAATCTGATGATTGCAAAAATTGAACATAAGTTCACATGTCTTTAACCAGTGTTCTGAAATACACAATATGTCAATATTTTCACTGCTCAAAAACATCTCAATTTCTAGTAATTTACTTTTCATGCCTTGTATATTTTGGTGAACCAGATTGATAGTTTTATTATTATTATTCTTAAATTTACTTATCTTACTGACTAATTCTTTGCCAGAGAGACTCTCTGTTGTCTTAGTAACTAATTTAAATTATAAATACTATGTCTTGGAATATCTTCCAAGGTCTTACTAACTAAAACCTGCTCAATAGAAGCAGGTTGTCGAGCCAAATTCTTGGCTGTTATAAACAATAAATATGATAGCGAATCAGCTATCTGTCTTTTCAAATACGTAGGTAGATTATATCTATCCTTTGTCAAAAAGTAATTATTACAACTTATGTACCTATTGGTATCAATTAGTGTAAAGTTTTTATTATACATAGCAAATGTATGCATTGTCTGATCGTTGTATCGAATTAGTAATAACTATAAAGAAATATAATAAAATAAATAAATCTTATTATTATTTTTGTAAATTATCTTATTGGCTGAGTACTGTTAGGATAATATATTTATGTGCATAAATATAAATTTGGACGTAGCATGAACAGAAGAGCCTTTAACGCTTCGAATATAATCTCAGAACAATGATAGGTACAATCACGGGCCATTGTCTCCTCAACAAACATCTTTTTGTCCTAGGCGTGACAGATAGCCCCGTGTGCAGAGGCTGTCTCAGCGCAGAGGAAACAGTCACCCACGTAGTCCTGGAATGCGAGGCTGTGGCTAAACAACGTACAGAAATCCTCAAAACAGTGAGGTCGCTCCGAGAAGCCTGCGAAGTGCCCAGGAAGCTTCTGTGCTTCTGGAAGGAGTTAGGCTGGCTTAGTAAGCCAAGGCTTCACGCACAACGGACCTGCTAAGAGTCTAATTGCGGAAACGGAGTCTCTACATACTACATACTACATCGCGTCGAATATAATGACTTAATTGAAAAGAAACAGTGTCTTGATTAGTGCCAACGGACAAACTTTAATATAGGTTATTTGTAAACGTCCTATGAAGCTTAGTTAAATAATGTTTTGTTATCGTTTATTAGAAAAGTAATACAAAAATAGGAGCGATAAATCATATCCGAGCTTACGGGTAAGATTAAATGTCGGAACGTTAACTTTTACACCAGTGAAAACGTATAAGGCTTTGACTTTGAGTTCTACTTTTGTATTTAAATCAAATCAAATCATTTATTCATATAGGTAACCTAATGTACACTTATGAACGTCAAAAAAGAGAAATATTAAATGAATTTAATTTTACATTTACTGCCAGTTCTCAAATCAAGGGCGTAGAACGGAAGAGAAGAACTGGCAATTAAGTCTCCGCCAGTCTTTTTAATCGCCAAGTTTTTTAACATAATGTTTGTAAGGAACTGAAACCATTACACGATGTTCCATTTGACATCTTGAGTAATAAAGAATAATAAAATAAATTAAAAATAAAGATTTTTAACAAAGATTATTAAGGGATAAATAAAAAGTTATTTCTCCAAAGGCTATTAAATTATACTACTGGCGTTATAACCTTTATTCGTATTGGCCTCAGATTTCTGTATCTGTTTTGGGATCATTGTTTTTTTAATAGGCAGTTAGTATCAGTCATTAGTGAACAACCGGGGTTCAAATCTACGACCTCAGGTATTACGCCCTTGCCACTTTGTCAACCCTGCTATATCTAACTATTGACCACTACATTTATAATTTCGTAGCATTATTAAATGACGTCAATTATGGGCACGTCCTCATAGCAAATTTTTAGTATGCTATTTTCGCTTCACGTGTTCTCATAGCTTATAAGCACGCCTAAGAGCTTTTGACCTTAATTAAAGCTTAGTAACCTACAGGCCTGGAATTAATTTAATTTAGTGCACAACTAATGTGAAACTGCAAAAAAGATGTGCTCATAAGTATATCATATATCATTGTAAACTTTATTCACGTATCACACAGTTTTTCTTTGGGCGGAAAAGTTTTAACTACTGTATTACAAATACTGTGTAATCATAGTAGTATATAAATAATTACACAATATTTATATACTACTATGAGTATATAACAAAGGTATATAATAAGTAATATTAACGTCAAACGTAAAATCATTACTTTTATTTTTCGAATTAATATGTTATCTTTATGTAGTAACATTGACCATTTTGGAAATTGAAATTGAGTTTCATCATCGGACGTCAAGGCAGAATACAAAATACTATCCGCATCACCTTTCATCGTTCCATAACTGAGCGTTTCTGAAGTAAATTTCTGCCGCCCACAACCTGTATATGAAAGCTGTCCTCTGAAGTATTTCCTACCCATTAACCCGGCAGCGCGCTGCTGGCAGTGCGAGTGTCCAAGGGCGACGGTATCACTTAACATCAGATGAGCCTCCTGCTCCTTTGCCTCTTGTCTTGTGTAGCCAAGTCCACATTTCAAGGATCGTCATGCTCACTTGAATGTCATTGCTTGTGGCGGCGTCCATGCGTTGGGTTATCTCTCTCCCTATAATATGGCGAGGGGGCCGATGGCTGGCCATGCGTCATACTCGTGAACGGCTGCTACTTGTGGTGACTGGTCGTACTTGAATTTGTGTATGCGGTGATATTAGTTAAAAAACAGTTAATTGATCTTCGGCTTTCGGCTTTAAATAAAAGTTATCCAATTTTAAAATGTTAGAAACATTTTGAAACAAAGCCTTATTTAAGATTGTACTTGAGTCCAGCGAGATTTTAGCAACAAATTTGAGTAAATGTATCTTCAGTTGCCGTAAGGGAAATTGAAAACCATCCAATGTTAGGGTTTAAGCAAATGGACGGAGATATATTCCAAATACTTGATGTACGGCTTCGGAAAATATTACCTTTTATGACGGATAGGCGCTCGCATTGGGGATATTTGCGAGGATGCGAGGAAAATATTTGTATCGCAATCAGCGTAAAAATTTATAATCTAACCAGAGAAAGAAAAAACAAATTTGGTAAAGAAAATTTTGTTCTGTTATGCCTCCTACTGAACGGGGGCTAACTTCAAACACTAGCTAGGGATATTTTAAGTTGGTTTGTTTGACTAGCTTGAAGGCTCTAGTGGCTATCTTCTTAACGGTATGAATTACTTCGTTGGCGCGTTTCTGTGTTAATATCGTCATCGCAGTAAAATGACTTCAGCGTGCAACACCCATATATACGATACAACGCTGTGCACCAATGGACTTTCTGTCTATTTAAACATAAAACATTCGCTCGAAAGGTGAAGGAAAACATCGGCTTGCCTTAGACCCAAAAAGTCGTCGGCGTATGTCAGGCACAGGAATTTATTTATTTACTTACCAACGTTCGATACACTGATACATTGGCACTTAAAATGATATACAAGAGTTAAGTGGCAAACTCGTATTGTCGGGAAGAGAAAAAAATACCGATTCATTTAATAATGTTTAATCTTTTTTTTATATAACAGGGGCTTTTTTATATAGCAGGCAAACGAGCCTACGGTACGCCCGAAAAGGGTGGTCTTCGCAACCAATAGGGCTACCCATTTTTAGTGGGTACGTTGCCGGCATTTGAGGGAGGAGTACACTCTGGACACTACTACTTTGAATAGTTGGAGGTCGTTTATCAGTATACTCCATCTGGATCGACATCGATATAGACCGATGTCTTGGCCGCGCGTAACGCGAAACGAGAAAATGCGTTCTTCTGAAAGGAGGTAAAAATGGAATGATTAATGTGTGCCCTCTAAATGCCTAGGTCATCTAGAGGGTACACCGAATTTAAATGTAATAAAAAGTTTAGGATTAAATCTCATTCTCTAATATCTTAAAAGCTAACGAAATTAAATTTTATATACAATTAATTCTCTACGGTTATCCAATGACAACATCCTAAACTACTCTTGTCTTCTTATGTTGGCAACTCTATTTTCGAGATGCGATTTTTTTAGTAATAGATTTCAATATTTTTTATACAGCATCAAGTCTGCACGCGAAATGGATAAATGCACTAAAAATACATTTTGCACAATAAAATAATTGACATTGTCGTTCAAAACAAATCGTATTAGGTTACTATAAAAGTAGGTTTAAAAATGATAGATATTGTGTAAGTAACAGCCGCTCCCGGCAGCACATATTTTATCAAACACTAGATACTCTGTGGTCATCGAATTGCCACCTACACAGGCACTATGTTACTGCTTTTATGGCCCATAGACTAAACGTTGCCATTTGTTCATCGGTCTAGGTCTACTGTCTATGGAGTGCTAAAAATTGTATGTTATTTAAATACATTTGTGTATTTGTTTTACTGGTTTTTATTTTAATATTAATATTGTATTTTTCTTAAATAAAAATTCATGGGTTTTTGGCCCCTAGGTTATAGGCTTACTATAAAGTTAGTGATTATCTAGTTGATAAAAGGTCCTGGGACTAGTGCTGGGCAGGCTACTTCTAATTAATTTGCTATATTTGTTTTAAATATTGTAGAATTGTTTGATGATTTGCTTTTTTTTTTAAAGAGTACCGAGAGTTTTTTACACCGTCAAAAGCTCTCGGCCTACACCCTCTGCCTTTTTTGCCGATGAGTAGGGATGCCAACAGGTTTGAATTTAATGACGTGGAATAAGTGATACCATGATGATCTTATGTTCCAAAATAAACGTATTTTATTTTTATTTATTTATTTATTTTAATTTTATAGGACATTAAGTAAAGTAAGTTAAGTACGTCAACATAGTTCATTTATCGTAAAACACTTTAGTTTTACATGACATTATGGTATAACTTAATTAATGCACAGAAAACAGGCAACGAATAACGAGAATAAAAATCCGCGTCGCGTCTTTTAAAACAAAGTGGTTTAAAATGGCTTCGAGATCGTACACGGCTTTTCCAGACGGTGAAGCATATTTTAACATCATTAAACCTTATCGGAAGGTTTATAGGTCTTAACTCCGACAACGAATGGTAATAGCGAAGTTTTAACGATGGAATGTGAGTTCGGAGATCTTTAAATGGAGCTTAAGTAGTATGAATAGAAATTTTTAAACGTATTGCAGGCAATATCCCTCAATATAGCATATAATAAGTCGAAGACTTATAGTTAATAATTTTTCATAATAGAATATTTTATTACGTAAAATAATAATCAGTATGTAAGTTAAGAATATTGTAAATAATAATAATCCTTAATTTTTAATTCATTGTAAAAAAAAACATAAACATCCTTCAAATGAAGTTGTAAAGAGATGTTAGATTTTATAAATCGTATTTGGCAAGCGTTTCAAGAATACGTCGCTAACACTGAAAATGTTTAGAACTGGCTCGTTAGAAACATTGCTAATGAAAACTTTTTTGAATTTCAACTTTGGTAGTCTATTAGTATCATTTGTCATTATTGTAAATTGGCGGCAAATCTTAAACTCTTGTTACACGTGAAAATGAACCTAACGCGAGAAAATTTTCGGTCAATGATTTATTATGACTTTCCTTGTGATCTTACTCAACAACAAAGCTATTATGGGATGTTCTATATTTTTATAAATCACAACCCATTTTTATCTTTGTAAATTGATATATTTCTTCACAAACAACAGTAATTAATTTATATTCTTATAGAAATGCTCAAAGGAAAAATACATGCTCACTCATCTTAAAAGTCTGTTGGTGAGTGACGTCTGTTTTCTTCTTTTCTAAGTGTCCTGTATTTATGTTGCCACATACATCAAAATCGTATAGAAAATACTACACCATACAGTATGTACATTTTTAGTGCGTATCTACGATACGCTACACTATGATAGGCTGCCATTAGCATTGATATAAGCGCCATCTCGTGCCGCTATTTAGGTATAATTGTTTTAACGAGTTTAAGCATGGACGTAGCAATCTCTATGATAATCCGCATGAGGGATTTCCTTTAACAGCGACTACTGAAGATAACATTAGTGCTTTGCGACGCATGATGGAGGAAGATCAGAGAGTGACATTTCAGCGGATACGGGCAAGCCTGGGCATTGGTATGAGTAAAGTTCAAAAAATATTACTAGAATATTTAGGCGTCAGGAAGCTTTGTACAAGATAGATTCACCATATTTTAACCGAGGACCAGAAACACCTTCGCATGAACTGGTGTCGCCAAATGTTTGATTAGTTTAACGGCGGTGACTCAAATGCTGTTTTTCATATCGTCACAGGTGATGCAAGCTATACACAATCAGCTCAGTGGGTGTTTCCTTTCGAGGATCAGCCAACTAAGGTAACGAAGGAAGAAATCAAGGATAAAAGATGATTGCCTCATTCTTTGGTCGGAAAGGTCATTTCGCGATAGTTGTACCTACTAGAAAATGAAGACTGCAGACTAGTATGTCAATCGCCGATTACCTGTTATTTTGGAAAAAAGTCGAGGGTGCTCCTCGAAGCAGGATCCTCCTTCACCACGACAATACTGCTCCGCGAAACGGACTGTTGAATATTTGACTATGGCAGGTGTTGAGATAGTGAGTCATCTGCCATACAGTACTGGCGACCTGGCGCTCTGCCATTTTCATTTAGTCCCAAGTTTTGAAGATAAAATTCGAGGTATTTTTTACGAGCCCTGAAGATGCGGTGAAAGCGTACGAAAATGCCATAGAAAATACCCATAAGAAAATATGCCCACTGCTTTTTCAGAGGTTCTATCGAATGCGACAATGTGTAGAGGGGTTCGGGGAGAATGATGGATGTCTTTGACATTCCAAATGAATCTCCTCTAATGTGGTAGCAGTCTGTTGTTCATTGTGTGGTCTGGCGTTGTCGTGAAGCAGCAAAGGCCTAGAGCGCTTAACCAGCCATGGTTGTTTAGGAGCTAGCTTTTCCATTATGGTTTGCAGTTGCTGACAATAGACATCTGCTGTAATTGCCTCTTTTAATAATGTTATAGTGAACGACCCCGGAACTATTCGGGATAATTCAGGATCCAGTTTTCATCACAGGTAATGATTCGACTTAAATCCCTTCATGGCGGTTAAGTAATGTACCGCAGCAGTTGACGTGCGATTATCGATTTGCTACATTCAACGCATCAGGTCTTTTTTCATCATTTTCATTCAAGCATTTTCTCCTTTCCAATTTGCTTCAGGTGGATTAATATACGTACAGTTTTTTACTAACATCATAGCCTGCAGCTAACTCAGACGTAGATGGGTCCACTTCCGCAATATCCTTCTAATCTTCGTTATCAACTTTCGGGTTGATCTGCAGGTCGAAATTTCCAGATCGAAAACGTTGAACGACAACGGCGCCATATACATCATTAATCTTTTGAGCAGTTTCTGCAGCACAGGTGCCGAGGTGGAACTCGTACTCGTAAAAAAGGCGATATTTCATGTTTCCATTTTATAAATAGTGTGAAAAGAAAATAATTAAAACGGGAAAATGAAATGAATCATGGTTTCCGAAAAACAAATGCACGAGTATATATCTGTAAAAATTTGAATTTGGAATTCTTAACCGAAGAGGAGTCATTTGGGGTCAAAGTGGCCTATGTCACAAGGCTCATTAACAACAAATTAACAACGTCAAAGACATTGCGTTAATACTTGTGGTTTATTAGATTTGCCAATATCACCAGATCGATAAATTGTTGACTAATCAACAGTGAAATCGTATACTATTATTGAAATATATTTTTAGCCTTTGAAACTTGAAGTAAATCAATATTATAGTAATAATTTGACACTCGTGCCTCTGACTGGCATTTTTTTATCACAATTTGAGTAAATATAAGCATTGGATGGTAAGATCTTTAATTCTCACCCAGTCTTTATAGAGTAGTAGACTCTAAAATCAATATTAAACGACTGATGCCAATAAAATAATTAACTATGACGTTAGCAACATTTTGAATTCTTTTTAAAATTATTTATGGAGCCCACGAATATAGGGTCCACCATCACGTGAATGTCGACTATGTCGGCTATTCAACTCCTTGCACCGGGGCCCTAGTGAAAAGGACAAAACCATTTGAACTAGTGATTTAGTGTTAGTGTACTAAGTGCTAAAAGTGTGTGTAGAACACAAGAGTGTATTTAATAGAGACTTTAAGTAGTGTCATTGGACACTTCCTCATTGATGTATAAAAAATTGTTTTTATGGCCTGGACTCGAATTTTTTTGCACGTCGTGCTTCCTAGTTCTTGCTCAAGTCCGCAATTGCAGCTTTGTCAACAATCGATTTCTGTCTCTGCACATGCCATGCTTAAGTTAAACGTCAAGTCATAGATTGTCAGTCTCTAACATTGTTTTTTTATCTCTCCTATGTCATATCCTTCCGTCTGCTTTCCAACTATTTAGGTGTTTCGTGTTGTCCTTTTTTATTTTTCGTTTTAGCCCGGCATATCTTTTCTACATACATTTATATTCGCATCTATTTATATTTTATGTATAGTGATTATATATTAAATATGTCTTGCATTACTACATCAATAACACATATAGGAATTCCTAATATGTAATCTGTGTAGTTTGCACAGAAATTAAACGATGCGTTCAATTTTAATGAATAACGCTAGATTTCGTTAAAATTCCTCTATTTCTGCCGGAAGCAGTTCAATTTATCGCTGTAACTCTAAACAAAGGCAGTCGGTCGGCCAGTTTTATGTTTAAGGCTATTGATCAAAACGAGGTCGAAAGTCTAATTAAATCAAAAACGTCAACGACTTATTATTTATACATTTCATTACTTTAATAATTAAATATAATTAGGATTTATGTATGACACGAATCACAGCCAAATTAGGTATTACGTTGTTAATACGTGAATAATTTTTATTGTTATTCATCTTTTCTAAATATTTCTATCTTTTTGTTAATATTATGTGTCCCATATTTGGCAATATTGTAACTGTAGGTTATATATTTGTTTTTATATATTTCTTTTTCATTGTAGTATATCTTAATATAATCTTTATTTAAGGTTAGTTATTAGGAATATTTTTATGTATTATATTATTTGTTTTGAATAAAGAATATTTAAATTCATTGTAGCACCTTTATTCATAGAAGAATATTTTTACACCTTTTTTTAAAACTATTTGTCCATGAAAACCAGACCTTTCGTATATGAGTATTTATAATTTGCAAGAAAGTTTAGATTGTTTAATAATAAGATCCGCACAATTCGCCAACAATAGGCATGCAGATGCTACATGCATTTAAGTTGGCACCTGGTAGATAGTAGCAGTGACCTCAGAGCTGGTGATTTCCACGCTCAACGAATAAGTATCGCAATACAGCGAGGAAATGCTGCCAGTACACTGCCACAGGGACCATATTTTTGAATTGCTATGAATTAATGTTATACTGTATATTTGTCTTGGAAATCAATAATATTCTCTATTACATTAACAATACAATGTACAATAATATCTAGGATATATAATATAAGTTTTATAATGTTGGCACATCCACAGTTTACTGAATTCAAAAAAAAGCAAGAATTAACTACGTGATACAAACATGTTATAGTTACTTAGGTGACAGAAGGAATACTAATGATTATTTGATTAGTGTGCTTATTTGCCCTTTAAGGCTAGGTTCGATATAGGACAATTTAATATGTCAATATTATGTTTTATTCGTGAGAGGTACTTATCGCTAAAGTGGCAATCAATCATCACGAGTAGGTTCATCAATCAAATCAGAACTGGACATATTTATACGTATTGGATTATCGTTTACTAAACAACTTTATTATGAACATTTATCGAACCTTAAAGTTATCGTTCTTAGGTCTGCATTCTTTGATTCATCTTTTGATAATATACAGCTAAGATTTTTTACATTTTACACATTTTTTATCCATCTATTTATTTATCTATCCGTCGATCGGAACCCCTTCGCAGGTAAACGCCTCCTCTAGCATTTTCCAACTGACTCTGTCCATGGGTTTCTTTCTCCATTAGCTTCTTGCTATCGCTTCTATTTCACCTTTTTCTGCATTCTTTATTATCACTTTTATTACTTCAATAATCTAGGCTTTAGACAAGAGGAATTTCATGAGATTAAACGAATGTATTTTGTCGTATTAACTCTCTAACTTTAACATAATATAATGCCACGTAACAAGAAAAACAGTGTGTCGATATTCGTGATCTTGACTTAATCTTGAATTTAGATTTGTGTGTTCTTGATCATATATATTTCTTTACTAGCTTACCCGGAGAACTTCGAACCGCCTATAAAACACCTAAAATTCTTGTTTTACCTGCCCCCCACTAATACTAGAACTTTTTGGTACAGTATTGAAATTGACTATTAAGTATTAGTACGAATCATTTGTATAATATAGAAATGTGTTGTTTTTAGCCTTTTTCAGTCAATTTAAAAAAAATTCTCTCCGTACGAACCATCATCATACTTCAAGGAATATAATTTTTTTATGCCTGTGTATTTACTGAGACATCATGGAACATTACGATCTAGCCTAACTTAAGACTAATAGGTCTAATTTACTTAAAATGGGATTTTTATCATAAGCGTCCGGTAACACTACTTACAGTGTCCATTAAAGGGAAGACACTCTGTTGTTGTGTTAAGAAAATTAATACAAATGAATTGCAAAATCAATTTAGCTACTCTCGAGATTTGCGTTTCGCAACAAATGAAATGAAATGAAATCGTTTATTTGCTATGCTAATGGTACAATTAATTATAAAACTCCGCTGAATCCTCCACATATAAATAGGCATACAAATGTCATATTAATTTTATAATATCATATTATTAACATAATGTTATAATAATACGGAAGTTAAGTTATTTAGAATTACTGTCAAACTTATAATCTAGATACTCGCCCACGCTATAAAAGCACCTTTCCTTTAAAATTTAATCACCTTCTCCTTGAAAGAATTGCACGTCAGTGATCTATAGCTTCTAGGAATGTGATTAAATAGTTTAATATTCATGGCGTGACAAGTTTTTTGCATACATCGTAGTGCAACATGTAGGTGCCCACAGCCGTGTTGGATCCCTCGTTATATTATACCTAAGGGGTATGTCAGGCTGATGACTGACTTGCCTATCTATATTATAAATTAGCGATTCATTTTTATATGATGTTGTAGTCGGTCAGAACTTAAGGACCGACTTCGCTTATTCTTAATTACTCGATGTCATATGGAACATGGTGTAATGGTTGCAGCTCCTTACAAACATAGTGTAAAAAACTTGGCGATTAAAAAGAGTGGCGGAGAGTTTATTGCCAGTTCTTCTCTTCCGTTCTACGCCCTTGATTTGAGAACTGGCAGTAAATGTAAAATTAGAATCATTTAAAGTTCATAAGTGTACAATACCTATATAAATAAATGATTTTTTATTTATTTATTTATTCGCTAGACGCAATATGCAAGCAGTCTATATCTATAATAAATTAAATAGGCTGCTTAACATCTACCCTCTCACCTGCAACCTAAAAACCCTAATAAAAGACTGGCTTATGAACACGCCTTATGCAGTGTTAGAGCTGCTTTTAGAGACCCACGATGTAAGTACACTTTACTCATTCACTCACTCACTCACTCACTCATTCACTCTCTCACACATTTACACCCACACAGTTACTCATGCACTCAGGTGTGATGATAACGGTTCAAAAAATAAAAATAAAAAGGAAACGGTTCACAAAAATAGGTTAAATGATGTCATTATTTTAAGTAATTAAGTTTGTTATGGAAGAGCTGGGAACCCTTACACAGGTATTTTACTTGAAAGGGTTTCCAAATCTTACACTTTGAAAAGAAAAAAAGAAAAGAAATAATATAGATTCAGACAGTCATCAGCCTGACATACGCCTCAGATATCTAAATCATGCTGAGCTAACATGCCATGTTAATTGCGTGCAAATACATAAAAGCCACACATAGCCGTGTTTCGAAACTACTAAAACCGCTCAAAACAATCTGAGTAAAACGCGAAAAAGATTCTCAAAGCCTCATCATATCATCGTTTTACAAACATTTTTACTAAAGGGTTATATCAAAGAGAAATCGTATAAGTTTTCTAGAAACACGTACATTGGTAAAACATTGTTAAGGCCTATTTCCTCCACTCTCACGATCCGTCACAGTACGTGACCCAAAAGGATGAATCCGGAAATACTGTACATATCGAACGTTCGTTAATAAATGTCATGTGGCTTATTGAATTGCTATTATTGAGCACTAGTAATATAAAACAAGAATATTGAAAAACAAATCGGTTGTCTGCAAAGTCGGTTTACTGACGATAGTTAAATACTGATGGAATGGTTGCATTATATATATTTTTGATATATATATTTTGTATGGATATATCAGGAGGTAATTGGAAATCATAATTGAATTGATAAAGATACATATTCTGTACGCATAAAAATAATTATGGCAATTTTTTAACGAACGAACGCTACTGAACGCGGAGGCCGATGTGAATCTTTGTCGCTCGTTCCGCGCTCTCGTTTGCACTTCAAGGCTTAAATGGAACGCCTCAGATCGAAGTAACGCCGCATGCGTCATGTTTTTTCGTCCGTGCAGCCGGCTCCATCGAATTATATCGTTGTCACGTCAAAATAAAGAGTAATAAGCGTGCTCCTACGATATTTATTTTTAAAGTGCTTACGACCGTCATTCTTGAGGTCGTGTGTTCGGCCACCGGCGCATGTGCGCATTTAACACTTGCTTGAACAGTGAAGGAAAACATTGTGAAGCACAGGCGTGCCTTATACCCAAAAAATCGATGTTGTGTGTCAGGGACAGGAGGTTAATCACCTACTTGTCTATTAGATTGATAAATTATCTTGAAATGGAAACCGAAATCTGAGACCCAGACCTCTAAAGGTTGTAGCAACATTGATTAATTTTTATTTAGCTAAACAATAAAATGCGACTAGCCCCGGGAATCACGTATCGTTTGGTTAATTGAAACACTGAAGTTAGAAGGAAATGTAAGCAAAAAATTGGGCTATAAATGAAGTAAGGTGAAAATATTAAATTTAATGTTAATTTTAGTTGAAAGCTTTTCTCAATAAAGGTCTTTTACAGTGCATTTTAAATGAAATTTTAAGATTGAATATTTTAAAATAAAAGCTTTTAAAAATGATAATGTTTTAGGAACAACTTAATAACTACAATAAAGTAAATTATTTATATAGTTCCTAATTTCCTATTTTTACAGTTACTTAATACGTATACAATAGAAAACATATAAATATAAAAATTTACCAAAAAAAAAAAACAAACCCTTTTAAAACTAATTATAAGTAAAGCAATTCTAGTGTGTCTCACATGCAATAGCACTGAAAATTTGTGCTCGCTCCAGATACTATTATTTTTGTATATGTATTTTGTATTCAATAGGAATACATTATTCAAAAATCTCTCTATTGGAAATAGCATATTATCATATAGTCTATATTACGTTACTTCAAGTTTGTCTTAATCGGATGAGTCACATCAATTTAAATATAATGTTATTATGACAAAAGATCTTTTATGATTATTAAAAATAATTTGGTAAATTTAAAACAATTAAATTTGATTTTTTTATATTACCTTACGATTTAAAATCTATATACTTTGAACATTTTTCATTTAGACGTTTTATCTTAGTCAAAGTGGGGTTACAAGGATCAGCCGGTTACTGGTACACATCGTCGTCTTATTGGATCTTAAAGCACATATAAAAAATACACTGTGATCCGTTCAAATCTATATCTTGTGAGAACAGGCAGTTTTGCCGCGTACCACCACTTAGTGGAACCAGCTGCAAACTGAAGTATTTCCGAACCAATTCGACTTAGGGTCGAATTCTTAAAAGGCCAGCACTCACGAGCCCTCTGGCATTGAGAGTGTCCATGGGCGGCGGTACCACTTTACATCAGGTGAGTTTCCCCCGTTCTATAAAAAAAAAACAAAAAAAAAACCGAAACTATTTTCGCTACTGCGCGTCGACAGATTAGACAACTTTGTTAACATCAGATCTATTCACGTAAAATATATTTGTTATTTGAAGCACTTATAGCACATTATTAAAACGCCATTTGTGAAAAAACCTAAAAAATAACGAAATATAATAACAACTGAAAGTAAAATCACATATATCATCCCGTCCCCGGCTCGTACATATTTAATGATCGGTTTGTTTGCGTTTCGCAAATGTAGAAATAAAGTATAATCTCCGGGGCACGGTTAATCCTTTCCCTTTCAAAAATTCATTACATTGCTTACGTATTTTACGATTCAAACGAAACCTAAATGTACTTAAAGTCTTAGGTGGAATGTTAAAAATTTTACTGCTATCTGGATTGAAATTTAATCTAAGTTACATGATTTCAAATTTATAGTCCTTGGAGGAGGCATTCATCTGCGTAGGGGTTCTTAAAACTAATATGAAATAGATAATTATTAGTGCAGACATTATATTTGTTTAATTTATTTTATTTTCGCAAGAAATACAGAGCTTTTTATTTTACATCCATGATTTTAAAATCCACAACTTTTTAAAGTCTCTGTTACCTGCTATATTTTTACCGACATGAAAAATAATATATATACCGTTATACATTTTATGTGTGTGTTCATAATAATTGATGCGGCAAAAGGATAGTCTTACAATGTCAATGTAAATATACTTGACTATTATCGACTCACTGACTTCAAAAAATATCCCAATACAATCTTCCTATCCCGGATATCAAATATGGTTTAAAATATTTAATTTTCTAGCTCCAAGATAGAACACAAGATCTTTAAAATGAAGAATATTTATATTTAATACTTTTTAGTGTATTATAGTAGTAGCACTATATGTTGGCCATATTAAGAAAAAAACGTATACATCTCGACAAGTTCGTAATGGTAGGAAGGAGTGTTGGTAGGAGAAATCGGGGTCGATCATCTACCCGTTGGCCTGACCCTAATGCACAAGGTGTGGAGGCAGCAAGACATATCGGTTATGGCTTCAAGACAGTCACAAACATTAGTAACAAAGACTACGAAGGAGAAAAACAGAAACACACTCTGTATTTTAGCCAGTTTTATTTTTGAAAAAGGAATTAACTAATACCTTCCAAACGCTGGTATATTTGACAATAAATTAGGACATTTTCAATTATATAACCCAATACATTTACTTGTTTATTCATTTATAGTAAAAAGAAAATAGAATGGAGAAATTGTATAAGCCCGTCGACGTGGGAACAATATGTTTTGCGTGACCAGTCACGTTCCTGACAACTATGAACCTGATGAATGCCCTGCTACAACTTGTTTTTAGGTTCCCACATTTGATATATACGGCCCGTGGTTTTATTTATACATCTCTCTCAATTTTCATTGGATCTTACCAAATACTTTGTTTACACGCAATATTTTTGGGAATTTAATAGCCATAAATTAACTGATTTATTATAGTATTTTTTGTATCCATTTTTACGAGAAATATATAGAAGTTATTTTAAATATTATTAAAAAAATATTTTAACTGAAACAAATTAGCCTCAAACGAAAGTCATTTAGATAATCTATAGTTTTAAAATAATTAGTAACTACTTTTTTTTTTTTTAGAATATATTTAATGCTTGTTGTTCTTTTATATTACAGGGGGCAATAGGGGAGGTATCTCAACTGATGTTAAGCGATAGCCCATAGACACTCTGAATGACAGAGGGATCGCGAGTGCTTTGCCGGCCTTATGATTTTCTGACAATAAATCTTCAATAGCAAAAAGTTCATTGTTTAACCCCAGTTTGCGTTAATATTCGATTTGACATTGTCCCCGATACGTATACGAATATATTAATCCCAGCTTATTCTTAGATTATATATGATCCTTTCTCTTTAATATAACTCCCTTGCACAACGTCCATACAACATTACAACTACCATAATATTTTCCATAATAAAATATTTCAATTAATAAAAACCAATATATTTCTAACTTAACAGACAGAAAACAGTACAGAAGATTCCAAATTATTAAACAAAGCCTCAAACAAAACAAGATGTTGCAAGCGTAAATAACAAAATTATCAAACTTTACACCTGGGAAAATTCACTGACAAACTCGCTCGTTTTCGTAAACTTTTAGTATTATTAAAATTAGTTATAATTACGTCATCAGCGTTAAATTGTGTTTTTGTTTGCGCGTAGATGAAATCCTAGAGGCGATTTTATTATATTATATTATATTAGTGAATCATAGATTTAAATCGTTATTGATACGCAGAAATAGGAATTGCTAGTAGACACATTTATTTTTCAGATCATTTTAATAGAACATTGTAAACACACAATGTGATATAGATTAATTATTAGTAGTTTAGTCCTAAGGTATTTAAATATAAAATTAAAAATTAACTTTAAAATTCTCCGCAACTTCACCGCCACAAAACTACATACACCGTTATTTTAGCGTATGTACATGCAGCCAATTGAATGCATCATGTAAGAGCATGTATGCATGTACCACCAGCATGCTGAAGCCTCCTACTAGAGGCTACACATACACACACTTGCACAAACATTGGTCAGCTGCAATTAGGCCGGGATTTGGTCATTACCAATATGGCGGTTCTACAGGGGTCTTATTACGAATTGAAAATGAGAATTTTGATTTTCATAGCGCTGGTACCGGCCACCCAAGCGTGGACGTTAGTCGAACTCGTCGGATTAATTACGACTTTCAAACGATTTGTTCTACAAAAATTCTAGTATTTTCCTATAGTCCATAAAAAAATAAGAGGCAGCCACACTTCTTCGGTGTGACTTACAGCCCATACCAACGTAAATAAGTTGCTTAAAAAATAGTATCAGGCTTATTTTTGCACAATTAATCATCGTCGTGCAGTCATTTACGAAAATCACCACTTTTCGGATGGTTCTAAATGGCCGCAATACCGCCGTAAAATCAGCATTTTTTTTGTGTTGCTGCCATAATAATTTATTTATTCGCCACGTTTCAAATATACAACTGTACAATACGTAAAATAATTTTAATTTCGTAATAAGACCCCTGTAGAACCGCTGTGCTGGAACAAATGACCAACTATTTTGTGTAACTATCTCGCCTAAATAGCGAGGAAGCCCCATCAACATCCCGAACGCATTATTTTACGATAAGCGTGAACTGAATCCTGATTTTCTTGTATGGCACGACCATAGGCCAACGAAAAAATGATGTGCTCCAGAATACTTCTAACAAAAAGTAATAAGTAAAAAGAAATTTCAGTGCAATAACTAGGATTCGGCAGTTTTCATATTTCATTGAAGCCGGAACTTGACGGGTTGAAAATAAAAAATGAAGACAAGTTAACTGATAAAACGGTTCTCCGCAGTGTACTTTTTCAAGCTAAATTGAAAACTTTGAATTTTTTATTTACGTTGCTTTTCGAAGTCTATTTTACTCCTTAATTAATTTTAAACCGCGGACTTAAAACGCAAGGGAATAATTAGCGTTATAAAGATCGCTCTGAAACTCCGAAGGTAATAGATAGTATATTTTATTTAATATTAGAAGTTTATTGGCTTGTATTAGGACTATCCTACCCTAGTGTTATTTACTTAATTAATTGGAATACCCATAAGATTGTCACTTCGTCACAGCAGAGGTGCTTTGCAGACAGACTATCCAAGTTATTCTCAACGCAGACGCAATCATATATGCTTTATTGTAGCAGTCGTATCTATTAGCCCTTAAAAGTCAAGACATAAGCAGACAGACAAACCAAGCTAGGTGTTTAGGCACCTCTCATTTGAATTCATCGCGATTATAACGGATTAAACAATCATATCGGGAGCTGGATATATTCGGGTTGATCAAGTTTATAAAAATCATTGTTAAGGACCACTCTTATTAGGTATATGATAGGTCCTTAACAATCGCTGTTATGCAGTTTTTTTGCTTAATATAAGCAAATTAGTATTTTTATTAATTTTTGAAAAAAAAGTTAATTTTTAAATCTCAAGTAATTAAGCAAGTAGGTGATCAGCCTCCAGTGCCTGACACACGTCGTCGACTGTTTGGGTCTAAGACATGTCTGTTTCCTCACGATGTTTTCCTTCACCGTTCGAGCAAATGTTAAATACGCACATAGAAAAAAATTCCATTGGTGCACAGCCGGGGATCGAACCTACTACCTCAGGTATGAGAGTCGCATGCTGAAGCCACTAGGCCAACACTGCTCAATTTTTGTAACATTTACCAAAATTATCATATATTATTGACATAGGTACATATGTATCCTTCAATAAATAAATAAGACATGCTGATTTTCTCACTTCTTATTCTTCTACGTAACGTGAGAACGTGCGAACATTGACCGACGTATATATTAAACTCTGTTATCAAAACAACTGTTGAGTGTGGTTGGCATTCATTTTATTGTAAAACTCAAAATGCACTTAAGTAAGCATAATCGTTTGAAAAGCCCTGAGACGTGCAACTGACATAAAAGATTGATAGGCTTTATACAAGAACTTATCGGACCTAGATAAGAATTTGATATTTTTAGTAAAATTTTACTCACTCAGAATTCATTCAGTTTACAGTAAACAAACAAACAAAATATCTTTATTCAAATAGGTAAACAAGTACTTATAAACGTCAAAAAAATTAATTGTAAATTTACATTTACTACCAGTTCGCAAGTCAAAGGCGTAGAGCGGGCAAGAAGAACTGGCAAGAAAATTTTCCGACATTTTTTTCAATCGTATAAGTTTTTAACACAAATTGTTTGAACTGGAGCTAGTCAATCCCAAGGATTAGAATCATTTACGTATTCGTTACATTTATAAAAAGCTTTATTAATTAATTTACTTTTAACGAGGGCTTTGAATTTATTTAGTGAAAAGTTTAAAACATCTAATGAAATTTGTTTTAGGTCTTCAATTAAATTTTCAATAATGTATTTCAAATTACTTAATCAGACTCGTATCGCAACGATTGATGCTCAATTTTTAATATAGTATTAATTAATAAACTGTGCTGACGCTAAAAAAAACCGAGGTTTTTCTATTAATTAATACTAAGACGGTTGCAAATTTGATGCAATCGTTTCGAAACGATTGACAAAAATGCCATCTATTTTTTTTAGTATTTCCAACGTACAATTTACAATATTCATAACCTACATATTAATAATAATAATAAAATTAAATCAAATTTAAAAGTTTGGATCTGTGGCATACTTATTCGTTGAGTAAGGAAACCATCAGCCCTGCGATAACCGGTACCAGGTGCCTAATTTAATCAATAATTGATGCCTCTTGAACCCGACATCCCAAGAGTCCACTAATTAAGGAATACATAGGTAATAAAATTTTAGTATAATTTATTTGAGAATAAGATTTTTGGGATTGCTTGGACTCTCTAGTGTTATTCATTTATTTCATTTTGCTTTATTATTTATAATATTTTAATTTTTCTCTTGGGCAACGTATAAATCGGTTGTAGCCTCGGAGCTTCTAGCAGCTCTATATCCGGGCGATCGTAGCGGATACCAGAGTTCAGGAAATTAATCTTCGTACAAATTTAGACAATAGACTATTAGCGACGTAAAACAAACGCGTTGGCGAAAATATTCGACGTTTACCTACAATTTTAACACAATACACTTGAATTACATAATGGTCCAAGACCACTCTGCAATGGTCTACTGACCAACTACATAACTGTGACCAAGAGAGATGTATGCGGAATTTTAGATGTTGTCATTTGTTGTTGTTACACTTTATGTCGTCATTGGAGAATCGTAGAAATTTATTTGATAATCTTTAACTTTTACCAAAATTTACATTTCGTGTACCCTGATACCCCCTTTTCGGAGAACGCGTTTTTGTCAAAGATCACCGATGCTCAGATTGAGTGTTCTGATAAACGAGCTAGGTCTGGACATCCATAGTTACTCCTCTGGCACTTTAAAATCTTTGATTCGAATTTTGGTTAGTTTTTTCGTCATTTTATTTGTTTTGTTTCATGTTTGTATTATCTTTAGTAATTGGCACATTAAAAATTGTATTTTGTGTTTCATTTGCCAATGTATCAGTGTGCCGAGCGGAAAGGTTTTATGAATAAAAAAAAATCACATGCTTTAATTATCAGAAGACGTAGATTAGTTTCTTAAGTGAAAAGCTACTGATATAACATCATACATTTGTTTTTAACTGACTTTAAAAAGCTTAGATTTATGATTCCTATCTTACTAATTAATTAAAAACGGACAATAAAATTAAAATTCCTTAGAGTTAGTTAGATAAAAAATAAGCTTATAATTATTGAAAATTAAAATATTTAAAATACCGTTTTACAAAGCTTCAAATGTGATTTTCGTCGCGTTTATGCACCATATGACAGAAGTTCTATTCAAAGCAGGTCACACTGCACGCCTTTGTGCACACAAGTCTTTTAAGCGCTTGTCTACCTTGGAAAACTTATTCACATATAATGTACTAGCGAACTTGTGATTGCAATACGAAAGTTCTGTGAGTTAAAAGCTCACTGTATATCTGTAAGAAGTTCCTCAATGTTTTAATGAGGTCAACATTTTTGTTTTTAATATGTTAGAGCGGGTCAAAATGTACCAATAATTTACAAAGCTGTCAGCTTTCTGGGAGTTCCTTAAATAAATATTGTTAAGTTGGGAGTTGATCCTAGAATCTCCGATGTATTTTTTACCTATTGGTATAATTAGATACGTGTTAAATTTATATAGCTCGTAAGCAGCTACTACTAGGACGCAGCGGCGTCATTTACAAAATGCTAATGGGCTGAGTCCACGACATTAGAATTCAATATCAGCAATTCAGGTATTATTTAAGCAAACGTCGTCGTTTGCATTGCCGACAGTGTATTTGCGTTATAGAGAATAGTGACGAAGATATTGTTGAAATATACAATAAACAGCTGTATTTTATCAGAAGAGGAAGAGAGAAAACGGTATGTAGGGTCATAATATAAACGCAATAATATTATTTCTCATTCTTACATTATATCCTGAAGATGAAATTAAATTTTTAAATAGAACTTTCGGAAACCGAATGACGCCGTCACTGTGGATGACGTTATCAGCTCAGGCGCGGAAATGTCGTTCCAGTGCACGCAAATCAACAAATCCTGATCCGTACGCGCCGATTCCGATCCAGTGGACGAGTAGCTTATTGTTCCCCGTAAGAGTTCGATTAACACCTTTTGTAAGGCAATTAAAGTTTACAATAGATTACCGAAAGAATTAAAAGACCTTCCGACTAGAGTCTTTAAAAAGCGACTTAGTGCATTACTTTAGGAAAAAATTTACGATTCAATAAATGATTATTTGTGTTAGACATTGTAATTTATACAAATTTAATAAAGTATGATATAAATCATACAGATAATATAAGAATTGACTCTGAGTAATAATGTAAAATGTAAACTAAGATTAATTTGCGCGCCACTGTGTGTGGCTGAATATGCGAACGACTTACGATTGTACCACCTTAACATTTTGTATCATATTCTTGCAATAAATAAATTATTATTATAAAGAAAAAACACTAGTACTCTGTAATTTCTGATAGTAACATATACACACAACATTACCAACTAAGGTTCCAACTAACTTACGTCCCATCACACCAAGAAATGGCAAAGCAAATTTATTTCGCTCACGACATTCGCATTTAATTCTTATTTAATTAATAATAATAATAATCTTTTTAATCAGATACTTTTACATTTTTACTTTTATGTTTTAACTTATAAGTAAAAATGTATTTTATATTTATTACATATATATTATTATATAATATTTTGGTCTATCCACCTTCTAAGTTGTCTTCCTTTTTGATGTGAAACTTCTATAGACGCATGAGGGTAAAATATTTATTGAACGTCACGAAGATGTGCAGCGTTTTTGTCGAAAAGGGTGAGAGCGATTGAGAGAAAGAGAGAAATAATACACGCTATTGGTTGATGTATTCGTTTTGTAGTTACAAATTAGAACTTTAGATGGAAATTCTGTCGCATAACGTCTTGTGCAGTAAACGTAGTTTTATTTATATCATCATTAGCTGTAACTGTGTGTAAACAGTGTGAATATCTTAATATATATAAATCTCGTGTCACAATGTTTGTCCTCAATGGACTCCTAAACCACTAAACCGATTATAATAAAATTCGCACACCATGTGCAGTTCGATCCAACTTGAGAGATAGGATAGGTAAGATCTTTAATTATAGTCGCAATTTTATTTTATTGCAAATTATTTGTTTATTATTTGATACAATTCTTACAGATGGCGCTAAGTTAAAGGTAGTTTAGTTTAGGTCCGTGTCGTGGTACCAACGTTTCACATAAGTTCTCCTACGGTTTCCCTTGATTAATTTACTACTATGTAATATAACAAAAACCTTAGCCACAACAACGCTTGGCCGAGTCTGCTAGTAGGTATATATGAAGTGTTCATAAACTGGTACATGATTATCTATTGGGGCTTTTACTCTTTGTATTACACGCGTACACTTATTTATACAGGAATAACTAAGAAAACTACAAAGCCATATATTGAGAGTTGGTTCATCTTGTATAAATATAACTAAATGCCAATCTTTGAACTACGTTGATAATTGAAAAACGAGAATCAAATATAAAAGCAGTAATCGAAAATTTTCACGGATTTTCGACTTTCGATGTTCGTAAAAGCGAAAAAATATACTCGGACGAGCGTCAACTTATACAATGGGATGTTTTCACAAAAATATTTTTTCCTTTTGCTGTAAATATTATTGAGAAAATCTCTTTGTGATGTCACAGACAGTCTACAAAGAGGTGTTATTAATAAGTCGGAATTATTTAAGTGAAAAAAGCAGGTTTTTTATGAATACTGGTAGTAATTATAACTAAAATCTTCTTGACTTTGTGTTCTGCAAAACAATGTCAGGTTAATTTGTGTAATTTATTGTTAGAGGTAAAAAATCAACACAGACAGTGTTGAGAGACGCACTGTTTGGCATCGTGTTTTTTATGTTACAGGAGGCAGACGGGCAGGAGGCTCATCTGATGTTAAGTGACACGCCCATGGACACTCGCACTGCCAGAAGGCTCGCTTAGAAGTATAATATAGGAATGATGTACATTTTCATACACTGTTTTATTGTTTTACTCTTTAAAGTTTCATGTATAACAATCTACGGTTAAGATTTGTAAATATGTGAAGAACATGTATATTAACAATACAATAATAAACCTGTATTGTTTTATTCTATGAGTATTGAGTACATTGCCTTCACTCATAATTATTTAACCAATGTATACAAATACTGTAAATGCTAAATGAGTAAGTATGGAGTTACCTGCCCATTCACACGAAACTACCTTTTGGAAGGGGCAACTAGAATATCTTTATATTTTATTTATCGTTAAAAGTGCAATTTTAGGTGGTCTAATTAGAATAAATGATTTGATTTGAATAAAATTATCAAACATAATATCACATAAGACACAAAAAGAGTGGCGGAAAGTTTCTTGCCAGATCTTCTTACCAGCTCTACGCCCTTGACTTGCGAACTGGTTGTAAATGTAAATTTACAATTGATTTAATTAGTTTTTTTTGACGTACATAAGTGTACATATTATACCTATATGAATAAAGATATTTTTGAGTTTGAGCATACACAATTTTCACACTCGCTACGGACTTTTCGTACCGCGAAAACTTATTCGCTTACCACAGTTATTACAAATAAAATTTGTTTCAATCCTATCACGGGATCAAACGGCCACCATTCAATTCACGTCGAATCATTCAAAGGTAGGCTTTATGGCGGGAAATTGTTTTTGATACGTGTTTTTGCGGGATTTCATGAACGGTTCGTGAAAGTAATAAAAATAGCGACGCTCCAAGCAATTTTTTTATTCATAGCTTTCGTTCGATATGAGACCTAGGATAAATTACATGTTACAATAATAGTAATAATTAATTTACAAAGAAGTTTCACTTCTGACATGTGTGATTTGTACGGACGCACTTTTCTCGTTTGCTGTACCATGGGCACCAGTTTAGTATTTTTTTGCTCAACTTCACTATTATCACCTGGACTTTCGCCGATCCACAACTACGCGTTTGTCAAGGCATTTTTGACACCCCTTTGTGGAACCAGCTGCCCACTGAAGTATTTCCGAACTAATTAGACTTAGGGTTCTTCAAGAAGAGCGTACCAATTCTTAAAAGGCCGGCAACGCACGCGAGAGCCCTCTGGCATTGAGAGTATCCATGGGCGGCGGTATCACTTAACATCAGGTGAGCCTCCTGCCCGTTTACCCCCTATTCTATAAAAATAAAAACTATAACGTGCCAAGACGATGGAATGAGACCGGACGGTATGAGTTTGATTCCATGGAACAGGGGACGGGTGCTGGTATGGGATGCCACCTGTTAAGACAAACTGGCAAACCCCTTATCATCTTCATGGAACCAACAACAGAGCTGGTGCGGCTTGTGATGCGGCCGAAAAAGCTAAAGCTTGCAAATAGGGGGCTTTAATTATTAATCTAGGCGCGAAAATGATTTTGTCCCATTCGGTGTCGAGACCCTTGGTCCGTGGGGTCCTTGCTAAATATAAATTATAGACTATATATTTATAATACATGTTGTATAATAACATGTTATCTTTTGCTAAATTGTTTTATATCGGACACAAATTAAATTTAAACCTTTTCAACGATAATACAACTTAAGTTTATCACCAAAACAGTTTTTTGCAGAGGCCTAAACATGGAACATTCTAGAACGCACCAGTCTGAAGAGAACAAATCAAGAAACCAAGACGAGTCTAAACTTTTGCTTGAAATTTTATTTCTTTATTTCAGAATATTGTTTTAAAATAATACTGTTGATAACTCGATGGATTTGTTATTGTTTCAAACATAATGATTTACTATTAAACTAAATATATTTTTGTTCATTTAGAAAATATACAATTGGGCGCAACGATACGTAAATATTATATTAATACGCTAGCATTCATACTCAACAATTTTGATAAATAAAATGTCAGATTAGAAAAAAAAGAAATGAAGGCTCGGCGGAAAATTACTCGGATCAGGCAGATTTTTTAACTGCAAAAGCCCGGCTTACCGCAGCTATTTCACAAATCCCTGAGTGGAAATTGTGATTCGTCACTAAATTATCTTGATTTTTATTTTACTCATACAATTGTTACATTCTTATATGAGAGAAGCAAAGTCTTGCAAAGTTTGGAGATAAACAATAAATAAATAAAAATAATCAGAAATATATATAAAAATGGAAAACCTAGAATAAAAATGGAGAAATTAGCAGGGATTACAGATATTGGACGAGGAGTGAGACAGGGAGACCCTCTGTCACCTATAAACTGTTTTCGGCTGTTCTGGAGGAAATTTTCAGGATACTAAGTTGGGATAAATACGGGCTAATAATAAACGTCGAAAGATTGATTGAAGATTTAAAAAAAGATACACAAGAAGAGGATTAAAATGGATATTTGTTCAAATGTATCTGAATAAAAGCTATTATTATTATTAATATGAGAGATTACTACGATATTCAGCATGACAACAGTCAACGAAGTCTGTTATGCACATATGACTGATGTTACTTGTTCCGTTAATACATCTGCCTCGGATTAAGGGATATTTCAAAATTTCAGCTTATGCAATACCTTAAGTTACTTTACAATATATTTAACAGAACTAGAACATTACCTTCTTATTTGAGATCTTAACCACATGCAATTATATTTTTTACATTTATAAAAAATACCTCTTGACATCTGGCAGTCAAGCTTTGAGTAACTAACTTGAATCAGAGGTTATTACATCTAACGTTGCGCCTATGTGACGAGAATATAAAAGCACATTTAAGCTTTAAATAAAAGCTTTGATGTTGCCCTGCCACTAAAGGCTTATTTAGGCAAGTCTCTAATTAATTCTATTTAAATGTTACAAAACAAACAGCATGCCCCAATTTACTTAAACCGTTGACATGTCTGCCGTGAATGTCTTAGAATGCCTAATGTGCCGTGACGTTTAACTCCATATTAATATTTGGCCGACTTTGAACTTTAATATTAGCGCCATAAAGATATGAATGAAACTCCGTAATTTTCTTAAATACATACCCTATTTGGGTGCTGAAACATTAATGTAGGGTATCAATATATTTTGCAAAACTAAGACATTTTGTCATTAACGGGTCAGATTGTCATCGGGCAATTTTGTTTTATTTATTTATTTATACTTCGTTACATTTATAGAAAAACAAATAACGTATACATAAAAATTATATGGGATTCAACGGGCGACTTTATACGGAACAAACGATTTCTTCCAGGCAATCCTAGTAAGGAAAATAACTAATAAAAATACATAATATGATACCTAAGTGAAACAAAAAACCAAATCTTATAAAAACCAACCTTACTCTAAAACAAAAAATAAATAAATAGGTTGTGGTTGGCGAATAAACATTTGCATTCCTATTTTTATATGTCTGATTGTGCAGATTTTATGATTTAACCATCTAAATGTACACTTTGTCGCAAATAAATATTTATTATTATTTATTTAAAACTACAAAGCTAATCTCACAGATTCATGAAATGCTATGCATAAGAATAAGAAATACAAGAATTACAAAAGTCACGATTGAGCAGGATAGGATATCGTAAAGAAGTTTATGCAGAGGAGTTTTAAAAGACGTAAGCCAATCGTATGGAGTCGGGCAGCCTATTCCCCAACTTAATGGCAGAGATTCTAAGCGAACCTTAGAAGGATGATAAGTGTAATACATAGTTATAAGAACCTGACAATTTAAATTCATTTTTAAGGTAAGAGGGAGTTTTAAGTTAAGTTTTTTTCTTATAAAACACAGTATCAAGATATGTAATCTGCTTTTGCTGATACATGTCTTGTCAATTCTATACAAGTATAGCAATATACAATACGAAGAGGCGATGAGAATTTTGAGAAACAAATCGTGGTTGGTTAACACAGAAAGCTAAAGATCACGTGGTACGATCACTCAGATGAACCGATCAAGTTAGAGACTCCCCTCAAAACTGTAATAAGAGAGGCGCTGTACAGAAACCAGTGGTAAAAGATTGTCCGCTCCAAATGTTTGCTGACCACGTCACTCACACATGAGCTACTGACTGAAGATAGAGATATATGTATATTCATGATTCTGCCATAGAAATATTTTTAAACAAATTACTTCTACAAATAAGTAGGTAAAGGTCGCATATCTTATTTTGTATTATAATGTGATTTATTAGGCTATGCTTTAGGCTTGGGTAAACTGTACTCACCTTCCGTTCAGCACCTCATTTTCGTCGTTTCATCTTCGTTTATCAATAATATAATAGCTTTTAGTTGTCAGTATACCATTTAATAAACATGATCATAGCTGTAACTTACTAGGGATACCGACAGGTACAGTGCCACATAATTTTCTTGGCCGGTACGAGCATCGCTGTTCATGGATATTAGTGTTGCCAGTATCTAAAAATTAACCATAAGGGGAATAATTTGAAGTCATGTAGACTAACTAATAGTTTATTGAAATGTCTTAATAAAATAATGTATTCTGGTATCTAGAAAATACAGTTTTAATCTTTAATAAAAGAAACACAAAGGAACAACTGATATGATAGGTATTGTTACCAGTACTTTTAATAAAATATTTTTAAGTTAAGCAATCAGTTCCATAATTAAAACTTTGCCTAATAAAAATAAATACAATTTATTTGGATTATTATTAGATGTTGGTAGATAGTATAATTATGTACCGTCGCCATTTTGATACGTACACGCACCAAAATGTCCGGCGGCCAAGAAAAGTATGTTGTATGTACATTCAACCGTAGTGAGCAGGGAAGTGGGCAGAACGAATGTTTAAACGCGATACTTCGTTGTAAGTATCGCGTTTACACACTCGTCCTGCCCACTTCCCTGCTCACTACGGCTGAATGTAAATGTAGAATGAGGCCGTGACATAAGCCAAAACAAAAAAAAACGTCAGTATCAGTATCGATGCCTCTACTGGAAGTTACAGAGTACGGGCGCAGGAACTAAAAGTTAAGTAAATAAAACGATAAATGAAATGCTCGGATTCCGCCGCACATAGCCTACTTTTGCACTTTGAAGTTTGAATCTACTATAGTCTAAGAAATATAAATGAAAAGTAAAGGATAGTTTAATGAAACTTCAGCGTTTATTTCGTGATTAAGTGAAGCTAGGAAGCTAAAGTTGACGGATGCGCCGGCTGCAGACTAAGTTTAAGTTTATTTTTATTCAAATCCTCGGACTAGTATTATTTTGCGGAAGTTCTGAAGATATTAAAACATTATTGCATATTAAATTTTGCTTTTTACTGGAGAAATGGTTTTAATTAAGAAGTAATATTTTTATAGTCTTTTTCTATAAACATATTATGTTCGAGGGTATTTGGTTGGGTTAATCCAGTCACATTTTCAGAGAATAAGGTTTTATTACTTTTTGTTACCTTAATTTTTTTGCCTTTTTTAAATATTCAGACAGAATGTTGGACAATTGTTAAAATACACATTTCTTTTCTACATACGGCTGCGAATAAAATATTGACAATATTTTGGGAAAACAATGAATGCAGACATTTTGTATGTAAGACCTAGGGTTTATATTTTGATGTGAAACATCTATAGCCGCACGTAAAACCGATTTCTGGCGTGGCGACGCATCGCCACGCTATATGATGGTATATACATACAATGTATATGCAGTAGTAAATTTTTGTATTTAATGAAAATAAATGTTTGTTCAATAAATAGTCATTGTTATCTGGAAAACAAAATCGTAATATTTTATTTTATCATTATGACATATGTAGTTCCTGTCACAATCTGTTCTTTTCTGCATATTACTTGACAAAATAATTTCGATGTTTCACATCTGCCAGGCGTCCCGTGACGGCTCACATTTTTTTTTTGGTAAAACTTGCTGGGTTTCTTGCCCGTTCTTCTCAGAACTGGCAGTTTTACGTTTAACGGATGGCGTAGTCTGCTCTTTCGCGAATTTTGTAAACAATCTTGACATTCAGAAGCATGCCCTGAGACGCATCTAAACTGATTAAACATATTTTGCTTTTTTTGATTTTGGTATTTTATTTTGTTTTGGACTCAAATTTTATTAAATACCATTTAGAAAACGATAATATTTCAAATATATATTACATTCACTATATCCATTGTTTTTGCCTTTTTTTAATGCCCAGACAATTTAAAACAAATATAATAATTTTCTACATGCGTTCCGGCCTATCAAAGACTGGTAGGTGCAACACCTATGAATGCCGCCTTGATGTTATTTTATTATTGTAAACAGTAGTCATTTATTACTATTTACGGGATTTTATCTAATATCTCTATTTATTTTTGTGCATTACTATAATTGACATTAGTATTACTATCAATTAAATATGTTTCCTCGCGCTGCATATCTTGATAATCATCATCAGTACATCATGCACCTTTAAGTGATTTTAAGGAAAACTATAAAATCTTGTCAGTACTTATAACATAGTAAAATATAAAGTATATCTGATTGTTATGTTTAGGTTTCAATAATCGTTGTTTTTAAATTATTAAAAGGAGTCGCTTTAGGCCAGGTTCTGAAGATACTGGCAGCGTTCCCCCTTTGAATAGTTAGTATTAATATTCTTTGTCCGAGGTAGCTGCCTGTTCTGTGCACGCCCCCGTGATGTCGACTAACATTCTTTTAATGTCCTATAACGCCCAGATGGGGCAGAGGGCGTCCATCGCGTTCGGTCTTGAGCCTCGTGTTTTACCTCACTCCAAGTCTTTCCGGCTTACTTTGCCTCATCTGCAACTGTACAGCGCCAGGTTTGCTTGGGACGGCCACGCTTCCGCTTTCCTTGCTGATTCTAATCAAGTGCTTGCTTGGGAATATGATTGGGATCCCTTCGGAGTGTATGGCCTATCCAACGTTCCACGACCTCTGCAATCATCCGCAATGGGGTGCGGTTCTCAACTCCAACGCGCAGTTCTTTAGTTTTTCGGTTCACTCTAAAATTATGGTTCCTATTGCTGGTATGTATTTGCTGGATGTTGACTAACCTTTATGCTACTTCCTTAAAAAGCCTTATAGTGCTGGGAAAAAATTAAAACGTTTATTTAACAATCCTGATAGTAATTTGCGTAACCATGGTCACCCCAGTTACATGTAGGCATAATATGAACTTGAGGAATTTATGTGACAAGCATAGTAACGGGTGTTACGAATTAATTACTGCCCCTCGCGGGTTGCGGTTAATTACATTATATGAGCTGCGAGTTGTGTTAAACAGTTTTTGCAAATAGAACTAAGAATTTCGTAAATTATTTATATATGTTACGGTCATTTGAGACACGTTTATTTATTATTTTTATTCATACACACTTCGTTACATTTAAAAATAAAAACATAAAACATAATACATAAAAATAAGGGCAACCCTACTAAGGGAAATACCTCAAAAAAGAAATATGAAAGTAAAGTGCAAGAAATGCATAACCAAATCTTTAAAAAAGGAATATAGAACCTTGAATGATCTTTAATACGCTCAGCTTGCTGTGACTTTGCAGTCTTATCTTATTATACGATCTTCATTCGTTTCGAAGTCTTATTAATTCCTAAAAACAGTCTATATGTAGACCAATAATAGTTGTAAATCCTGAGACCGTCCATCGCGCACTATCAACATAAACTGTTGAAGTGGGAGAATAAAACGGTTTAAATAGATGTTTACCAACACTTATAAAAAATGATTAAGGCATAACACTAGCCAAAAAGCTGACGTAACGAAACTGTCAATTCTATGAAACTGTCAACAGAAAAATCGGTGGAATCTCGAAAAATAGAAGAATATTTTTAATACAATATATCAAGTCTATTATCAATAGAAATATCCTTTATCGATACAATAAATCTAATAGTGGTATTAGGAATCATAGGGATAAATTACTGGTCATTGAGCGAAAAAGCTTATTAATCTTGGATCGTGGAGGACCGCTTAGTGGATTATCAGCATTATGAAAAGGTTTTAGCCTGTTAGCCAGGATTTATTTTAGTTTTATTAGGAGGAAAATTATTTTTGAGGAAAATATACGTATCTGTTAAAAAATCTCTTTATATGAAAATTGAAATACTGTATTTTTTTAGATACAATGCCTAAATATCACAATATACTTTATTTTAAAAGTTATATAGTTTTAACCAAACACTGTTGAATATTACAAATATTCGGCAAAAACTATTTAACCCGTAAAACCAACCCAATCACATCCCTGTCATCCCTAAGTTAAATGGAATGGCCTGAACTTACCGAGGGATAATAAAAAATCCCGACCGTCCTCGAAGAAACTTCCCAGCCTATTAGGAAATGTATGTAATGTATTTTAACCCAGATAATGAAATTGACTTCGTATTTGAAAACATTCTTATGCAAACCAAATTAATAAAATTCCTTACGTACTCTTTAGCTGTACAAATAAGTCTTAGTTTTTACACTGTAATTGTAGTGATGGGAACGTAGGTATAACAAATAAAAATGTGTTTCATTATAAGTAGATATGCATCACAATGTTTATAAGATTTGGGATACCTTTTAAGTAAAAAAATACCTGTGGCTGGGCTCCCAGCTCTTCCATAACAGAGTTAAGACCCTACCCCAGCACGAATTGCTGTGTCAGTGTCTTGGGGGGACTGCGGTGCGCAGTGGAGGGCAAGAAGTCGTCATAAAATCATCGTCATAAATAAATAAAAAAAATGAATTCAAATAATTGTGTGTCAAAAATTGGCTATGTTTGGAGTTTTTCTATAGAGCAAAGTTATTTAAATCGAGTATTTATCTTTCAAAATTGATACAGGAACTACTCAACTCCACCATATATTTTTTCCATTCGACCTACTTTAAAAGACAACGAAAAAAATGGAAAATTAATAGTTAATTCTATAAAAAGGTTATATTTTTAATTAGAATTAGAATTTTTTTTTGTTTGTAACATGTTTCTTAAGTGTAAGGTGTATGAATCAACTACACGTTAGTTCTCCAACTCTTAGTAAGGTGAGTTCAGAAGCCGATTTTTAATTGTGGATGTAGACTACATGTGCAATTAAAAACTTTAAAGTCTGCACTTTTGATTTGTTAAAAAATACTTTATGCGATACGACACAACAAATACTTATATTGGCACTTTATGCCACTTTTGCCACCGTGAAATTGTGAAAACTTCTTTCACTTATATATAATTTTATTTTATTATTATTTTCTTTTTATTGTTTTTTACGTATCTTTATTTTAAATTTATTATTGTTATTGGGTTTTGTTTGTAATAAATGATATGTCTGTCTTATGTCATATAACATTTTAAACGATCATGAATCCTACCTCCCTATTGCGAGCCTATAGACAACCTACAACTTGGCGCCTAGGATGACATTTTAACGATCCAGCTGAAATACTGATGAGTTAAGGTTCCTAAATTGAATCGCATTTTCCCGTACCATGAACTGAATTTAAAAGTATTTAAATCGAACGAAAGAACGATAATTTTGTTTGTGGTTTCTATTTGAGTTGTGAATTTTAACTGTCCAACTTGCTTCAACTGGTGATTCTATGAGAATAAATTTAATGCTAATATTATTTTAAATGAAGCATCAATTACAGTAATAATTCATTTTGGTATAGTACATTATTGAAGTGAAACTTCTTTATCGACGTGTGGGAGAAATTTTGTAAGAAAACGTCACGTTTTTCGGTTACGCACCATGTTGCTTTTTTTATCGAAGTTTAGTATAGTGACGTAAAGAATATAATGTATATGATAATAATAACAACAATATATTCGTTTTGAAGCTTGGTTTGAAATAAGAATAACAATATATTAATTTGAAAGTGATAAAATAAAAAGACTTATTCAACTTTATGTGAATTTACAAGAAAAGTGAGAGTGATTATACATTTCGTTTTATAAATTCAACACGTATGAGCATGTTTTTAATATTTATTTGAGGTTAACCTCACTTTTTGGTTGTAAGTATCAGTGAATGTATATAAATCTGTTAAAATTAGCAAGTATTAATAAATATAACTGAAAAAATTGTTTTTCTTAAGGCTTCAGCCGGGTAGATAACCCCATTTTCGTGAAGTTGCAAATAGTAGAAAAATGATATGTCGTAAAGAAGTTTCACTTCTTACTCTGGTACACACACATATTTTATTAATAAAAATATATATTAAAGCTGAGGGTTTTTGTTGGTATGCTAGTTGGCACGTACAGTTTAAAAGTCTTAAAATTCTGTCATTTTTTGATGCGAAGCTCAGTACATAATATGCCGGTGATTTTTTAAACTTTAGTTTTACAAACAATGTGTTAGGTTTCTTTTGACGTCTGACGACGTTAACTGCGCTGCTAATTAGAGTATCTTAAACAAATTATTGAATCATTCAGCCTTAAGTTAACAAAAACAATCTTAGAGTGCCTTTTAGCATTTTAATAAAAATAGCAATTTGATTTAGAGTAAAGATAGAGGCCACCAACGCATCTGCTGGTCTTGAGACAGCGCGACTGTCCATGGGCGACAGTATAACTTCAGGTTGTTCATAGAACAATATTTAAAGTTGTTTTTGTATAATTTATTATTTTTCTTAACAATTTTTTTACTTTATTTTAATTGATTTGTAAACAAATTGGTAAAATTTACCGTACTTTTTTCACATTCTTAGATTTTATAAATATTTTATATTTTAATATTAGGTTTAACTAATTAATAAGAACGAACACAGACATCACACAGTATTTAGGCTCTCCACCTAATTGATTCCTTTTATTCAAATTTAAATAGAACATACAATTAAAAACACTCAAATGACTTTGCATAAAAATCTTCCAAATTTAAATTCCGAGTACAGTGTTGGCGCGTGGAACAAGTAAATAAACGAATTGGAGAGTGTTTGCAATTACGCGTGCGGCTGCACAAACCGTTGCGTGCAGCCAATTTTGACTATAAACAAGCTAATCAAGCCGTTACTAGCTGTGTACAGAAAAGCAAATGCTAAATGAATGACACAAGCGACTAAATAGGGCATTTACTATGAAAGCTACTGAATACTCAGAAATGTGTCACGCTTTTAAATATGTAACTAAACTAGGGCTGTATTTAAATGTAGTCAAAATACGTTTTTATTTCTTTAGTAAATTTTTATAGCTTTAAAATAAATTTTATTATTTTATGACGTATTGCAGAGAGTTTTCTGTAAAACGTCAGTCTCAAATTATTCTAATATTGGGGTCAGATAGCCTTTTGTTATTTAATCGTTTGGGTCTCAAATACGAAGCACAAAGGATGTATGAACTGCTGAGATTTGACTTTACTTACGCCTAAGCCTAATATATAATCCACAATCTTGATAGAAAACAATCTGAGATTGTGGATTGTCACAATCCACATCCCACAATCTCACAAACCACGACAGTCGATCGATCTCCTATCACAATAAGCACACCCTACGAAGACAATAGCTATCTCTTCGCTCTTTACACTCATATTTGACAAATAAAGTAAATAATATTAAAATATACATGTTTATATTTAAGACATATCAAATAGCTATTTAATAATATTAAAAACTGGTATAAGTTAAAATATTAAGATAGGATATTGGTACAGTTGAACTGTCTTTTTCATACAAAGGTCTATCCACATACGCCGATTCGACCTACCATGAATAGCTTGTATCGACGGATGGCTGGTACAAGTCGATTGGTTATCAATATTTGGATTAAGATTTCTATCACAGATTCTCTAAAACGGATTGAGATAGGTTATTGGGTTTGGGCGTTAGCCATAAGCACTACTACTAAAGATGAATCTCATACTAGAATAACGTTAGAACCGATTCGAAAAAGATTTCCTTTTCAGTTTAATTAACTAAAAGTAATATCGCTTCACAATCTGCTGCCGACATGTTGAATGTTGAAGGCTACTTAGCCTATTGCGTGATGGCGTGTAAACACGGTAATCTAGAACTCCTATCTACTGTAGATATGGTTATCAATGAAAGCGTTAATTCAAAATACTTTGATAATTTATTTTCAAATCAAATCAAATCAAAATATCTTTATTCATTTAGGTAAACATGTACACTTATGAACGTCAAGAAAAACAAATTAAAGTAACTGTAAATTTACATTTACAACCAGTTCGCAAGTCAAGGGCGTAGAGCGGGTAAGAAGAACTGGCAAGAAACTTTCCGCCACTCTTTTCAATCGCCTTTAATACAAATTATTTGAACTGGAGCAAATCAATCCCAAGGATTAGGGTCATTTAAGTATTCGTCACATTTATAAAAGGCTTTATTAATTAATTTACTTTTAACAAGGGCTTTGAATTTATTTAGTGACAGTTCTCTAATTTCGCTTGGGAGTTTGTTGTAAAAACGAATACAATTTCCATATAAGGAGTGGTTTATCTTCTGGAGCCTGGTTGGTCGCACACTCAAATTAGTTCTATTACGCGTATTATACTTGTGAAAGTCACCATTTGTTTTAAAAGTGGAACTACCAAATAGGATTCTTAAGCAGATTTAGACATGTTTGGTTTAACTTACTTTGCAAGAAAAATAACCAATAAGTTGCTTATTTTTCTAGAACGGAATTTTTTTTTATAGAACAGAGGGCAAACGGGCAGGAGGCTCACCTGATGTTAAGTGACACCGCCGCCCATGGACACAGAGGGCTCGCAAGTGCGTTGCCGGCCTTTTTTTTAGAAAGTATGTGACTCTTAAGATGTGAACATGGCAATTTTGTTTCCTGTACCACTGTAACCTTTGCACTCCACAGAACACAAGAAGCATCGATTTAATATCTGAATTAAAAGTATACTTTTGTATACAAAGTTTTCGTATAATATAGTTGAGTAAACTGTTAATTAAATGATACATTTTTAAATCGATATAAATTGCGATTAGATTCATATGGTCCCGGGCTGTAGACAAACTTTAAGATGTTTTATGTTCAGTAACTAAAGTTCCTTAGCACTTTCAAACTAATGGCTTTTTTGTCAGTGAGTGGATTAGTTTTTTTATTAGATGCCTTAAGCTGCTAGCTTTTTTATACATAACAAGTGTATAAAAGGTGTGTTTGAAGATGAGATGGTTAATCAAGGAAGCAGTATGCTAAAAGTTTTTCATAGAAGCAGTATCACCCGCTCTTTAGTTTATTACTATTTTTAACATTAAGTTGATTAATTTTTGCTGGAATGAATTAGTTAGTACTTACTTCTAGAAGTGTTGCAAAACGTAACGTTCAAAGTAAAAGTCAAATAATTTATTCCAATTACCACCTAAAATAGCACTTTTGAACGTTAAATAAAATATAAAGACGATTCTAGTTGCCCCTTCCAAATGGTAGTTTCGTGTGGAGAAGAATGGCAAGAAACTCAACACACAATCTTTAGAATAGAATTTACAATATTTGTATACATTAGTTAAATAATTATATGGAAGACAACTAGTACTCCTAGAATAAAACATATATATATATATATATATATATATATTATTGTATTGTGTACAGTAACAGACCTGTATAGTAGTTTACATGTTCCTTACATATTTACAAATATCGAAATATTATAATATTATACATTAAAGAGTAATAACAAAAATAATAAAAATAAAGTAAGTATTATACAACAAAAAATATGTAAAATTAGATCAAAAATGTCAAGACTGCATTGAGCTCATAAATTCTTTCTCCTTACGAAGGTAAATGAATGTCAATGAATTGGTCCAAGCACCAATTCATTGACTTAGGTTTTTCAACCAAGACATGCGTCTGCGGCCAGGTCTTGACCTACCTGCCACTCTACCTTATGATGATCGAATTTTCGTGGTACGTAAAACGTGTCCGAAATACTTAAGTTTCCTTTTATTACCTGTCATAACCACTTCTTTTTTCTTCTGCATTCTGTCCAGCACAGTTGTATTTCGTATGCGGTCTGTCCAAGATATTTTTTAACATACGCCGATAAACGCATATCTCATGGACAACGGACAACTTTGTCCAAAATACTGGAAGAGAAATCTTTCAGCGTCCAAGATTCGACGCCGTAGAGAAGCACAGAGACGTAACATCTTAGCTGTAAATGTAGGTTACACTACTAGCCTAGGATGTACTTTAAATTTTAGATTTATTAATCCACCTCTTATCTTTATTCCTAATAAATAACAGTCGTGTCGAATGGATGGGACTTAATTTATTACAGAAGAAAAATAGATCTAAATATATATACGAACTGTTTGTTAATAGGCACGTTCCTTTATTAGCTCGGGGATTATGGTACAATTAATTACTTATCATAATTACATATGTGGGGAGGAGGTGTTGAACTTGACTCATCCCTAGAGGCATACGAGGACTTATCTAGCACATACTCTATGAAGAAATAATAAGACATAGACATATATGTATAACATTTATTACAAGCGGAACACATAAAATAATAATAATAATAAAAGAAACATAACAAGAAAATATGGAAAGAAAAAAATGGAAAAAGCTACCTTTTTCAGGTGTCATGGGTGTGTGCTGTGTTCTTACTGGCTCTGCTTCATGCCTGGCAGGCATTATACTGAGGAGCAGACGTGTTCTACAGAGCTGGCCATTCTGTCAGAGGCCACAACAATTAGTTTTCACTTCAGACGCACAACAAAGAAAAATAATCTAAGAATAATAATAGTAAAATTAATAGTGGTAAGTAAAGAAGTTTGGAAGATTTGCATGCAAAAAAAATATAGTAAATAAAAAAATAATCTGTGTGTCTTGGTTTAATTCATATCTAACAATATGTCTGTTTCTAATAAAAACTAAATCATTAAATTGTTCTTCCTGTCGAATTGGATTTGAGTTATGCTATAAAGAGACAGATGTCAGATAGTAAAAACGGTGAAATTAAACGTTTTTTAATCCAAAAATTTCGCTGAAAACGGAATTCTTTATTAACGCAAACATACTTAGAGGGGCTTGATGTTTAGCAAGTTGTTTTTAAAGTGAAACTTCTTTACTCACGCTTGGCTTGGGCGAACGCGTTACGAAAAGTGTGAACGGGCAAGGCGAACGGAAGTTGAGATGGGGATATGAGCAAGACACAGTAGTGCCCGCGCACATTTTCTTTCTCTCATCCTCTCATAGCCAAATACATTCCGTATATCTAAGCACACTTCAGGCCTATTGTCCGTATCACAGTGTTGTTAGTTACAAGGTAGAGCAGTGCGCGCGTTCATTTTCTTTCTCTCTTTCTCTTATACCTAGTAAATGAAATATTTATTGTATATTTCAGTCAGTAGTTTTTACCAATGAAAACATATGAAATAAATTTAAATATTTGTAAAAAAATAATAGATATATATGTACATACAAACATATATTTATATATACATACAGATGGATTGAAAGAAGTTTCACTTCAGTCATAAACACACTCGTTTTTTTTTAATTTTGCTTTGTAGTATTCAATGAGACGACCAAGTTATGGTGACATTAATGAGGGCTATATAATATGTAGTTAATTTATATAAAACTGCTACTATGGCATAGTTTTTTATGAGTATTATAAAGTTCACACTACATTTAATGTTATATTTTAATTAATTATATTTATAGTATACTATTTTGAAGTTTATTGGATTAGGAATTAGGTAATAATACTTACACAGACATACACACACGTACACTTACCCCGTGTAGTTATCTTATATATTTTTTGTAACATTTATTGTTAACTAACGAAATAGCTGAATAACTAATATACTCATTATTCTTAATGCTGTATGTATATATCCTTTCAAGAAAGAAATAATTTACATAAGTTCCGCCATTACTACCCAGAATATTCTGTCGTAGTATTCTATTATAAAGGTTGAAGGCAAATACATAATATAACACTTTATCAAATCGAGCCGTTTCGGAAGTGTACACAAACATAGCAGGATTTATATATCCTACAAAAGTATGAAAAATTGATACATCCAATATTTCTTAAGCTGTGTATATACCTCTAAAAAGTATGGTACAGGAAATAAATATAACAGGGAGTAAATAAATCTCGGTTAATATTTATTGTTTTCGTATCGGAAAATGTTGGTTCGCAAATATAACGAATTCCGGTTACCATAACAACGGCGTTATTTTTACCGAATATTGATATGTGGAAATATAATTGCAAAAACTTTTGCAACATTGTTAGTGGAACTCACAATTTTATACAATACAGAAATTGTATAAATACCTTTGTGAATAAAAGGTATTTTTTCTGGTCCAATTCTCATATTTTCAAGTCGTAATAAGACTACGTGCAAACAGTTCATGTATGCAGTTAATATATAATAAAATAATTCTTCATTTATTTATAAATAAAACACTCCTTTGTTGACAGGTGACCTTAAATTGACAAGAGTGAACAATAAGTGAATAAAATTTACAGACGAAACAAAAAAAAAAAACATATGAAATTATATAATAAAAAAAGCACCTGGATGCCCGAGCTTTGCTCGGTATTTATTTATTTTTATAAATTGTGTTTTTTGGAAATCATATTTCACTACGAATTACATAGTAATAAAATTATTTGACTGACATCTTAAAACGAGCAATTCTATATCTAAGTTAATAAAACACGAATAAAATTACATTTTCTAGAAATGATTCCTAGCTAGATCGATTCATGGCCCCCGAAACCTATTAATTATACTAAATTTCATGAAAATCGTTAGAGCCGATTCCGAGATTCCAATTATATATATATACAAGAATTGCTCGTTTAAAAAGATACAAGATATTAACTAACTACTATAGGGACTAGCAAATAATAGAACTTTTGCCATTTCACTCAACGGACAATGAAAATTATTAAATATGTAATTAATTCAATATTCTTAACCAACATAGTAAAAAAAAATGTAAGTCATCATTTGGTATAATATAGTACAGGTGACCCCAGAGCTGGTGCTTCCCTGGCTCAACGAATAAGTATCGCAATACAGCGAGGTAAAAGGTAGATTGATGCTGCCAGCGTTAAAGGTACACTGTCAGCGAGAACATACATTTTATTTCTTTTAGTTTTCTATTGAAAAGTAATAATTTCTTCTTGATTTTGTAATTAATATTGTACCATAAGATATTTATTTATTTATTAAGTACTCCTACAGCTAACATAAATTATATATAATTACAAACAAATACACTGAGAATATAGCCAAAGATGGAATACATGATACATTTTACAACAAAAAGATTTATTTATAAAAGGGACAAAAAAACAAAGTATTTAATACATACAGTTAACTAATTGTGATTTAATTTAACTAACTAAGCCTAAATTATATATTATTAACATTCCAATGTTATTCGTAATGAATATACATTTCGTTATGTAAAGTATGTCATTTTAAAAATGTTTAAATTCATTTTACGAAAAATGCTTTTTATTTATTTATTTCGTTATCCTGCAGCTAACATAAAGTATATATAATTACAAACAAATACACTGAAAATATAGCCAAAGATGGAATACATCATTAATTTTACTACAAAATGGTTCAAAGATTAACAAACAAAAAGTATTCAATACATTTAACTAAGTAGTACCTTATTGGGCTGTGTTGTGTGATGGTGTAAAATTGAGGGTATGTAAGTGATGATGTGTATGTGGGACACCACATCGCGCAAAATCAGCATCATGAGCACACATGGTCATGATGTTGATTTTGCGCTATGGATATTCTTAATATACTTTTTAAACACATTCCACGATAGCCTAAACAAGTCAAGGCCTAAATAGTGGTCATTGTATCTCCGGGCTGTACAAAACTGAGGTTTTGCATAGTTAATGCTGGTGTGAGGAACATGAAACAAAGCAATATTATTATTATTACTATTTAAATAACGACACAAATCTCACACACGTCAAAGAAACTTAGCGTGACGTTAGTTTACCTTTCACAATAAGTGTAAAGTTTAACACTTAAATACAAATAAATTCAGGCTTCGTTTATACTAGAGGTCAACAGAGCCTATCCATTACGGAACTTCTTTTTGCTGAGGTGTCCGCGTCAGCAGCAAATGTGAAACGCATTAATCAACCTTCAACCGTCGGTTAACGCCGGGTTACCGAGTTAAGTGTCTTCTTATCGCTTTTAAAGTGAGACGCTGAACGTCGTAATTTAATGTTTGAACTCTCAAATATGTTTTATATTGCGGTTATATATTTAGCAGTTTATATAAACTTAGTATTTTCTAGAGTTGTATGGATCTAGTGGCTTTAGCGTGTAAGCTCTTCTCTGATTTCGTGGGTTCGATTCCCGGCTGTACATTAATAAACTTTCTTTCTATGTTCGCATTCACTCGAACAGTGAGGAAACCGAAAAAGGAAAACATCGTGAGGAAACCGGCATAAGACCCAAAAGACGACGGCGTGTGTCAGCCACAGCTGCTGGGCTGAGGGGCTGAGGGGCTGAGGGGCTGGGCTGAGGGGCTGGCATCACCTCTTTGCCTTTTAGGTTGTAACCTCGGCACAATACTTATAAGGAATTATAGTTTGGGGAAAGTTAGTCGAAATAAAGAGGGTATTTAAGGCCCAAAAGAAATGTATTAGAGCAATTTGTGGAGCAAGCTATCTTAATAGTTGCGTACCTTTAGAATAGAACAGAGCTGCGAAGCTCAAAAATCATTTCTTCCGCATATGTATATTTTAGAAATGTCCTTATTCGTTCAAAAAAACATACATATTTTTAAGTCTGGAATGAACGTGAATAAATCTGTCGAAGTAGATGGGCATTAATTGGCTGTGCCAAAAATTTATCTGAAACTGTGTAGGAAAAACAAATTTTGTATGGCAATTAAGGTATACAATAATTTACCATTAACATCAAAAGATCTTCTGAATTCTAGAGTTTTTAAAAATTGACTTAAGATACTTTTGGTAATAATGTATCACTCAGTAAATTATTATATGCGGGAAACATTATAATTAATATTAATTTTATGATGTATAATAATTAAATATGTATGAGACAAATAATTTAAGTCGTGACTAATTGATATGATACATTATGTAAAATTCCCATTAAGACAAATTTACAGATTATCTTTGTGTGGCAGATTATACGAAGTTTCGATTGTACTACCATATTTTATTTGTACCATGTTCTTGCAATAAATATAATTTTGTCTCTAATTCCGTTTTAACACTCGTACGGGCAAGGATACTATCGTCAGGAAACTGGCCTTTAACACGAAAAGTCAACGCCGAATTCAGTGTCAAATGGCCTATTAGAAAGAGGTTATGTTGCGCACTGCTGTATTTTATGTAAAGTGAAATAGCTATTGGTTTATAAGTTTACGAAAAATTTAAAAAATGAATGCTTATATTTTATTTTTTATACCTATGTTACTAGTTAGACCATGCTAAGATTTTTATTAAAAAAAATCCGAAAATATTTAAAGGTATTGGAATATTTTTTTTACGTTAATGATAAATAATAATAATAATAATTGATAGGTGAAAAGCTTGTCACACTTCGTAGGGTGTTAATTTATTTCTTTAAAATGCTTCTTTCAGTGCTTTAAACATAAAAAAATAAAAACATTATTCCAAGAACGTCGCCATCACTATGTTGTGTTTCATTAAAATTCAATAAGTCGGAACGTGAACAATTCCTAGAAACTTTTGGGTTTAAAATATTTATAATGCTTTAGAAATAGAGAAAATGCATTACATAGTCTAGACGGTTCATCAAAATCTTATTTACCCTTTCAGTCTCTTATTAACAGTGAAAAGTAACTTGTAAAGATAAACAGTACTGAATAAGTACCGAAGTTATCTGTGAGTTCATTCCACAAACTCAGTTTATCGCGCTGAAGTAAAAAAGCGAATTAAAATGAAACTTTGAAGTGTGGATATTATTCTTCATGAACTGTCATACACCTTTCACGTTTAGTACTTACTAAATTAATATTTGTATAATATTCATAGGGCATGGGGTGGCACGTTGATTGTTTGTTCAAATACTAAAAATATACATCAACGGCTATGGCTATAATCACCACGATGACGTCACATTTAGGGCCTGTTTAACAATATATGGATAAAGTACTAAATAGCTATGCAACACATAAATTATTCGAAAGATAAAAGTTCCGAATAAGATACCTCGCGTTTCCTGGCGAATAGTGCTATCTGACAGTTGTGAAACGCAAAAATACTGTTTATCCTACCAATAAGTAATAATTAGCTTATTTGGAACTTATCCGGACATTGTGAAACAGGCCCTTAGAATCATAAATTTATCAAATAAATGAATTAATTTATTACTAAATTTATTCATATAGGTTACCAAGAACACTTATGAACGTCAACGGAGAAGATCTTTACATATTCTAGATTAGATTTACTACCAGTTCGCAAGACTAGGGCGTAAATCGGGTAGCACTGTTTTTAATCGCCAGGTTTTGAGGCATACAATTTTTTTGTAAAGCAGAGCAGCCTTCTGGAGCCAATCTTAAAATTTATTAAAATCTCTATTAATAAAATTACGTTTACGTTTCACGAATTAATGAAAAAGATTTTGAATTTACTTAGTGATAATTCTCTAATTTCGCTTGCGAGTTTGTTGTAAAAACGAATACAATTCTATACAAGGAGTGGTTTATTTTCTGGAGCCTGGTTGGTCGTACGCTTAAATTAGCTGTATTTCGAGTGAAAGTCACCATTTGTTTTAAAGTCATTTATATTTTTTATACAGCAAGGCTTCAAAAATATATTGACCAGATAGTGTTTTAATATCTAATTCTGTACCGATTCCCGTGAGGAAACACAATCAATCCCCCGAACAGCTGTTTTCATGTTAGTATCATATTTATTAGTAATCATTACAATCAAACAGTATTTACAATTTTCTTCCTACATACTAATAATAAAAAAAGTATTAATTATGACGCATAACCATTACTTTAGTTGAGGATCCTCTCTAGCTGAGTTGGTTGGATAAGTTAAGGGCCACTTCTGTGGAATATTAGCCATGATGGAGTATTGCTAGGTGCGCTTCTCCTTGTCTTGGTGAGTCCTATTTGAGGAGGTGGCTCTGTTGGCCCTTAGCATGAAGTATCCTGATCCTGTTCTGGATTTTCGAACCCCATTTGAATCTCTCGGTGGGAGACTGTTGAGGGCGGCAAGAGTAACTTTGGAGGCCCATGTCAGAGTGTGCGACGGCTGCACTACGGAGTCGTTCGCGGTTTGGCCATTTTTTTATAGAACAGGGGGCAAACGGGCAGGAGGCCATTTGGAACGATGCGCTTAGCAGGCGGACGAACCATATCGTTCGAGGCGGCCTGTGTGCTAGCTGGCTCTCTAGCAGTGGAAGGCGGAATCCTCGCTGGTTTATACCGCGTCAAAGGTATACGTCAGCGGGAAACACTCGTGGGGGGAAATGGCATGGTATGTAAGTGTGAAATTCTTTTCGAGAAGCTGAAAAAGGAAAGAAAGAAAGACATAATTATATTTTCTCCGATCCATTTTATACAATTTATATGAAATTATAAGAATCTCTCGTAAGAATTTTACTCTTAACTTGATCGGTCCAGCGAGCAAGGGATATGAATCAAGGCTTACATAGCCAGTATTTTTCAAAATTAACATAATTTCACATATATAGCTTGGGAAAACTTTTTTACAGGGGGTAAGCGTATATACAGCGTACAAGGGGTATTCCAAATTCAAATCGTGGAGAAAGTGTAATCTTGTAAATTTAATGAGTTTCACGTCTACAGGAATTGAAATTTAATGTTGTACGATCAACATGTTTAGGAAAATTTTGAATATGGAACGCAGAATTTCGAATTTATATACTTATTGTAGTCTTGCTTAGGTAATATTTAAATTAAGAATCCTATTTATATTCGAGATCACTCTTGTTCAAAACATAGTTAATTTTTTTGGTTTCATCATTAAATATTGTTCAGGAAATTTGGAATGCAGAATATATTTAAGATCACATTCTGATTTCAATATAATGACTTTTATAAATTTTTAAAGAAAATATTCTTAATAGGCTGGCAACGCACTTGCGAGTTTTCTAGCAGGGGAAATGTCCACTTGCGGTTTTACATAACTGAGGTAAGAAAAAAAAATATTTATCATTTGACGTTCTTAATATTAATATTTTTTTTATAAATTGTATCACTACTTTTTGATAACGTTTGAATAGATCTAAAAGATTCCATTTTCAAATGATATGTCAATTTACAAAAATTGTAATACAAATCAAATATTATGGTTAAAATTATATTTTTTTTAAACTTATGTTTACGTACAGGGTTTTTATATATTCGGAGGCAAACAAGCAGGAGACTCATCTGAGTTAAGTAATACCGCACGCGGACAATTCCACTGCTAGAATGCTCGCAAGTGCGTTGCCAGCCTTTTAAGAATATTTTATTTAACATTTTATAAAAGTAATTATATTGAAATCAGAATGTGATCTTTAATGAATCAATGCATAATGCATTAATTTAAAATTCATATTATAAGTTTTTTTTAAATACACAGTAACAATTAATACAAGTACAACAAATTAACGACGAAATATTTAACGACAACAGAGATTAATCCAAACAAATACCGCAAATGTATTGTATAATAAATCAAAAGCACCATTAATTATTGTATTCGGGCGAAATAATATTCTTTCCGAGTGAAAAGTGCGTATAAATTGTCCAGACGTTGATTAATCGTATTCGATTCAATCAGGTTTTCAATGTGTGCCCGAAGAAATCACATATGTGTTTATAAAAATAAAAATAAACAGTGGCGCTTCAGCCTTTCTAGGTCTGGGATTTTTGATTCATGATCATTAATGCGCAAGTAGGTGATCAGCATCAATTACATCCTCGTGAAATTTACGTCACCATTCGAGGGAAGTTAGATGAAACATCCATTGGTGCAAAGCCGGATCGAACCCACGACTTTAGCTTAAACACACAAGCTGAACTATTATTTATTACCCAACTCTACTCACATATATACATATATCTAAGAATATAATTTACAAGTATTTATCTTTTATAAACAAATTCGATAAATAGGCAGTTCAAGAGTATACAAGTCCAATTTCTACCCCACAGTATATCATTTACGTCTAAGACGGGCTCTTTAGAACCGTTTCGTACAAAGTATTTAATGTAAAAAGACACCACATAAAATCACATAGTTTTTTTTTTAATATTTTACCCTGTCATCGTGTCCAGGGACTTTATATATCTCACATTTTTTTTTTTCAACAAACAAAAAATACATTTCACTACTACTATTTGTGAAATAGTGTATTGGAAGTGTTACGCGTCGGGAAAAACGCCCCGACTACATCGGTAATATTTTTATTAACAATATACATGGGCGAGCCGGGGCGCAATTCCTAGCGAGACCCGCTCTTTCTGTCTTGTTTGCAGCCTTTATATGTACAATGATTTTTTCACAGAACAGTTCCAGCCACGGTCTGTGCTTCATTAACATGTCCTGTAGGCCGTTACGGTCTTCAGTCATTCATTTGTTGCTCTAGGTCGTGCCTGGACGATGCGAATATAGGGCAGTGTAAAAGCAGATGTTCCACTGTTTCTTCTTCATTACTGCAGGCACATGTTGGGCTTGTCCTAATTTTAAACCTATGCAGTTAATATGCAAAGGCTCCGTGCCCTGTTAGAATTTGCGCCGTCTGGGGTGTGAAACGCTTCTCTAAATCACATAGTTACATAGTTTATGTATACATATTTGACCTGCTATGATAGCATTTAAATGTCATATAAACGGCGTAGGGGTTAATACTTAATCTACGGTGATGCGGTGAAGTTATAATTTCGGAGGCACGAAAGGTTTTTATAAAACATTTTGAATATATTATATGGTATCTTTAGTTTTTTTCCTTATTATGGTTGCCTAGAAGAGATCGATTGATAGCGATATGTCCGCCCGTTGCATCCCTTATAATTTTTTTGAACTGTAACGAAGTGAAAATAAATAAACATTGGTGTGATTATTATAAATAAATAAACAAGAGCTTTTTAAAATGTTAAGCAAATAATTGAGAATAACTTGTTTTTCCTCGCCGCTGGCGTACAAATTATATTTTTTCCGAACAAAATGCTATCAGCTTCGTTTCTAGATTAATTTCATATAATCCAGATTAAATTCTTTAATAATTTTCTATATTGTTACCCTGTGGCAAAACAATTTATCTCCAATCAGCATTGAATATAATTTATTCGACATCCCCGTGATTTGAAAGATGTTATATTATATTTCTGTATAAATCAATATCAGATTAATTTCAAAGTATTATTATATTTTTCAATAACCATTGGCGCTATAATCTAGGTTTTTGCTAAGATGTCTGTACCTTTTATCACTGCATAGTATAAAACAAAGTCGCTGTCTCTGTCCCTATGTCCCTTTGTATGCTTAAATCTTTGAAACTACGCAACGGATTTTGATGCGGTTTTTTTAATAGATAGAGTGATTCAAGACGAAGGTTTATATGTATAATAACATCCATTAAATAGTGGAAAAGTACTGTTATTTTTGAGGTTTCTAATGTGATGTCTTAAATAATTAATTTTTTTCCGCTTACATTGCAAACTCACGCTGAACCCTACGAGTTTTATCAAAATAATGTACTAAGTATTGTACACATTGAAAAGGTCTACAGAAAAGTCCGTGATAGTATATGTCGCGTATATTATCGGAGCTTTCCAGCGACGGAAATAACAATACATAATAAAAACCTGCTTTTCATCAGCATTGCACCCGTGCGAAGCTGGGGCGGGTCACTGGTTATTATTATAAATCAGGGGGCAAGCGAGGAGGAGGCTGATCTGATAGGTGATACATGAAGACTAAATTTTTTGAAGTGAAGTTAGTTAATTGCTTTATCACAACATGGGTTTATGCAACGTAGATCAACCACAACTAATCTAGTTGAGTATACTGAATTCCTAAGTGATGCTTTGGATCGTGGTCTCCAAGTTGATACGATTTATACAGACCTCAGCAAGGCTTTCGATCGAGTTCCTCACTCTATACTTTTAAATAAGTTGTCTAGCTATGGCGTATCACCACGTTTTCTTAAATGGATTGAATCTTATTTAAGTAATCGCAAATTTTTCGTTGTCGTTAACGGCTTTAGCTCCACTATACATGAAATATCTTCCGGTGTACCGCAGGGCTCTCATTTAGGGCCAATACTATTTAATATATTTGTAAATGATTTAACAACTTGTTTTAAGCATTCTAAGGAGTACATGTACGCAGATGATCTCAAGTTTTGCCGTGTTATCAGTAGCTCCGATGATTGCTCGATGCTCCAATCTGATCTGAATGAAGTGACCTCATGGTGTGTCTCCAATGGTATGGAGCTAAATGTCCGAAAGTGTCACTTTATTCGTTTTGCTAGAAAAAGGGATATTTTAATTCACAACTATCATATAGGTAGCGTAAGACTTCGAGAGGAAAGAGTGATTCGTGACTTGGGGGTACTTTATGACAATAAGCTAACGTTCTCAGAACACCAAGACTTTATAGTTAAGAAAGCTTCTGGAATGCTTGGTTTTGTCATAAGAAATACGAAAGGATTTCGTAGCATCAAATCAAAAATACTGTTATACAATAGTCTCTTGCGGAGCATTCTAGAATATGGTTCAGTTGTATGGAGGCCGCATTATGCGACGCACATGCTACGACTCGAGAGATTACAAAAGAGGTTACTGTGGCATCTGCTTTTTTCCAGTGGCATCTCGAAAAAAAAGTTGCCAACGTACAAAACCAGGCTGGCACACTTTAATATGATGTCATTGGAGAATCGCAGAAAAATTATTGATATATCGTTTACAGTAAAGATATTCAATAATAAGATTGATTGTCCGAACCTTCTATCTAGATTTAAGTTTCATGTACCCTCTCGATCCCCTAGGCATCCCGTTATTTCATTTGTCCCTCCTTTCCGTAGGACGCGTTTTGGTCAAAGCTCTCCGGTGTCCAGATTAAGCATTCTGATAAACAAGCTAGGTCTGGATATCCAGAGTTGCTCCCCTCACACTTTAAAATCGATTTTAGTTTAGTTTTTTGTAATTGTTTCTTTTTTGTAATGTTTGTTTTGTTTAAAAATTGTTTCGATTGATATTTGTATGTGCTCTAAATGAATGTCATGTTTGCCTCTAATTGCTTATCACATTCAAAATTGTATTTAGTGTTTGTTTTTACCAATGTATCAGTGTGCCGAGCGTTGGCAATCTTTATCAATTAAAAAAAAAAAAAAAAAGTGAAACTACTTTAGGCGCATGAGGGAAAAACTGTACGTATGTGCAGTGTTTTTGTCGAAGAAAAGGAACAGAGAAAAGGAACCGATTGATAGAGAGTGACAAAAATACTCGCGATTGGTTGATGTATTCGTTAAGTAGTTCCATATTAGAACTTGTGATGGAAATTCTGTCGCATAAGGTCTCGTGCAGTAAACGCAGTTTTTTTATTTATTTATGTTATCCTTAGCACGTATATAGTGCTACAGTGTGAATATAGATATTCAAATACATGGAGTGATAATATACTGGTAAATGATCATCTATTTTTACCATAGTAATAATTAATTTACAAAGAAGTTTCATTTTCGGCATGTACTTTATGCGCACGCAATTTTTTTACAGGAGGCTTACCGGATGTTAAGAGATACCACCCAAGGACACTTGCACTGCCCGAAGGCAATTTAAAAAATTCGTATATTTTCTTGAAGGACTCCATCTTGAATTGGTTCGGAAATACTTTAGTAGACAGTTGGTTCCAAATACTGGTGGTGCGCGGACAAAACTGTCTTTAGAAACGGTTTGTTGTGGAATGACGGACGTGGTGGTAGATTCTGCTTCGACGTCTGACAAAGAAGCTAAACATTCTCCAATGATGCGGTAGAAGATGCAGAAATTACATCTCTACGCAACGTGAAAGGATCAAGCCGCTCGGAAAGGGATTCGTTGTCGCTTTGAACCGCTTTTCGAACCTGTTTCTTATAGATTTTACTTAGCTAGATTCAATTTAGCTTGCTTGACCGCAGCTTATATTTTAAATTCAAAACAAACGAATATAGCTTTTCTTGAATCTGAAACCTGTATTGTTCTCAAGAAAATAAAACATGTTCCAAAAACATTGTTAAGTTTCTTTTCCGCATGTGAAAATATACATTCATTAATATTACATTTTTGTTTTTACTGAAATTCTCATTTACAAAACACCTTTGTAGTGCTTAGTAATTACTTTCTTGGTAAAAAGCTGATTATTTTTTTGTTCTTACAAGTGTGCATCTAGGTTAATTTTATGGAAAATTGTCAATATAAAACATATTAAAGATTGTTGTTTAGATATGTTTGATCTCCCGAAACTTCCCGTAACAGAGAGAGTTTTTCATAATTTTTGTTTATTTCGCCGGTAATAAAACCTAGGACTCTTGTATGTTATTAATCACGGGATACTTTGAATTATGCAGATAATGTTATAATTATTATGTCTCTAAAAAACATTTAAATTCTATTAGGGACGTATGAATCGCAGTAACTCGATTTAAAAAGTAAAAAACACTGAAAACTTATCTGTAGAGCGATTTGAAAATCGAACTGAGTGGGAGACTCCCAGAGGCGATTTTATTGTCTCTGTGTTATTCTTTTAAAAGCACAATTGTTTTTAATTATTTTTTTTTCGTATGTTTTTGCATGTGATGACGAATTTAGAGAATTTCCAATAATAAGCGATCTGTTCACTTAGGAAAACTGTAAAAAAGAGGAAAAAAATAAACAGATAGTAATTTTAAATATGGATTATAAATTTTATACTATGGATAGTTGTGTCTTTAATCTATTTCATGAAAGCTTATTTTCTCTATGTCTAAGTTTGACCCTAATACTCTATTCTCTCTCTGTCTATGTTTTTGAAAGTGACGAAAAGAACTGAGTGTATCCGTGTGTATAATAGGACGCTAAAAAAGATGTACCTATTGTACACTCCTAAAGTTAACACCAATTACAGAGGGAACAGCTTTATGCTTAGAGCTTCGAACAAGTTTAACAGTTTAACTTGCGATATTGATCTATTCGCCTCATGTGTGGCGTCTGCAAGGAGAGCATCTGAGCTCCTTAATAGAAAAAATAGTGAATAGATATAATAAATACTTACTAGACTAAGAATAAGTGCTACATGTAAATATTTATTAATGGCGGAAATAGAATATTATATTTAAAGAAAACTTTTTTAACGGATTGAAGTTATGTTTTATTGTAAACTTATAATTATTTAAACATAATTTTAAATTTAACCGACGTTTCGCGTGCTTTACAGCGTGCGTGACCGTCAGTAAAAAAAAGTGTTTTTCTTTAAATGTGTAAAAGTTATGTTAATAAAAGACAATACTAGAATATTATATTTAGTAAGTTAGTAATAAGCTATAAATCTTTCGCAATAAATAAAATATCTAAATACGATGTAATTGGATAAATTTACAAGCTGGCTATAATGTAACTATGTTTGAATACGGACTAAGTTACTGAGGTAGTCCGAAACATTCATGTGTTTGAAGCCTTTGATACATACATAAATAATAAGATTCTTATACCCTCTATGAGCAGTGGAAATATATTAAGTTAAGGTTTGTATGGTTATATGTGCGAATGTCAGAACCAACATTACGAATTGAGAAAGCCAAAATATATTTGTTGGATAGAATGAAGGGCGGGGCACTGACCTTATTAGGTATATAATAGATCGATCCATCGAGGCAGCCATGCGTGAACAATATTTATAAAATCCTAATTAAATGCACAAAAATTAAGTGGTGCAGCCTTTATGTTTGCCCCTCAGATTTCATGATCTTATAAAAGGCAAGTGATGATCTGCCTTCTGTCAATTTTAAGGGTCTAAAATGTCAATTTCCTCACTATGTTTTCCTCCATCGTACGAGTGACTGTCGAATAGACAGAAATTCTTTTGGTGCACAACCGGTATTCGAACCTACTACCTCAGAGATTGGAGTTGCATGCTTGAGCAACTAGGCCAACGCTGCCCTTTCTCTATTAAATGCCTTAACAAATTATAACATTTCTCATTTCTATTTTGTCAGTTACATTTTTCATCCGGGTCATACGACACCAAGTATATATTAAATTCAATTTAGCCATCGCAAAACTCCATCGCTTCATCATACGTTCAATTTATTATAATATTTGAGACACAAATGAAAAAATAAACGTCAATAAATTACGTGTATGAAGCAAAACTTCCCCTAACTTTGGTATTTTTCAGTTCAATAATAACTCTTATTATTTGTTGTACAAATAAAATGAGTTTTTGGTAATTTTTTAGACATTACAGATTTATGTGCAAATTTATAAAATTATAGACGAGTCCATCAAGTAAGCAAAAGACTGCCGGGTTAACATATATATAACTATATTTACGTTACCATCACAACATTTTAAACTATAATAAATTTTAATTATAATCTAAAGGCCGGCAACGCACCCACTAAAAATGGGTGTCTATGGGCTGCGATGACTGCCTCTTTGGGCGTCCCGCAGGCTCGTTTGCCCCCTTATTATATAAAAAAAAATAGAATTATAAAACCTTTATTAAGTATTAACTCCATCTGTTGCCGAGAATTTTTACAAAGAAGATTAAAACAAACACCGTGAATATTCGTTAAAAACGTTAAAACACTTGTTTTTTTAGATATATGTCAGAACGTTGAATCATTTCATGAAATAATTGCAAAACACTAATAACTTTTGCTCATAATATTGTATAATAGCAACGCTAATCATGTACCTCAAGAAATATGGCGGGAGAAATGTTTATCTAAGAGTTTACCGATCTATATTTATTCCGCAAACCTGGTGGAATCCATGATAGAATACCCGCTGTAAGGAATGACTAATGAAATTCCCGCGAATGGTGCCGTTCTGTTAATGTTCTGCGTTAAGCGTAGTACTCATTAGGGGTATTTTAAAGTCAAATGTGATAATCCAGCTTAATTGTAAAAATCATTAGCAAGAAACTCTTACTTATAAAAATTTAATAGTAACTTTATTTCGAAATAAATAATAAACTGAAACAATGACCAAAAGGGGTAAAAATCAGTTAAAAAAGTTGATTTCATTTGTATGATTTAAACTGCCTCATCTTTCTTCTTCCCTTTTGGTGGGGAGGCGTGGTGGTGGTGGGGCCGAAATCCGTTGGCCGTTGGTAGTATGTATTATAAATACAAAATTTTACAAGTAAGATAAACTTAAAAAATGTGAGCCGTCACGGGACGCCTGGTAGATGTGAAACATCGAAATTATTTTGTGAAGTAATATGCAAAAAAGAACAAATTGTGATAGGAACTAAATATGTCATAATGATAAATAAAATATTACGATATTGTTTTCCAGATAACGATGACTATTTATTGAACAAACATTTATTTACATTAAATACAAAAATTTACTACTGCATATAGATTGTATGTATATACCAGCATAAAGCGTGGCGATGAACACGCCAGAAATCGGTTTTACGTGCGGCTATAGATGTTTCAAATCAAAAAACTCTGATACCCGCTTGAAATATAATATTGAACATTATACCCTAGGTTTTAGTTCGATGCTCACAAATATGCCAACGAGTCGAGGCGAGATAAATATTTCTAACAACTATTTTATTTCATTACTAATGACGTGGATTTATGATGGTTGCTATCAAATAATTTATTATAATTTGTATTTTAAAATAAACATTATTTTAAATTAAGACACAGCATCAGAATAATGTTTTTAAGATTCGCAAAGTGATAATAAACGTACTCGAAGTCCTGGTAATTCGCAAAAGGGGAGCAGTGTTGGCCTAGTGGATTCAGCGTGCGACTCTCAGACCGGAGATCATAGGTTCGATCCCCGGCTGTGCACCAATGGAGTTTCTTTCTATGTGCGCATTTAACATTTGCTCGAACGGTGAAGGAAAACATCGTGAGGAAACCGACATGCCGCAGACCCAAAAAGTCGACGGCGTGTGTCAGGCACTGAAGGCTGATCACCTACTTGCCTATTACCGTTACTGGTATCGTTTGAAAACCAATTGTGTTTTTAATCTAACTATTAAAAATTTAGTCGATTAAATAGTATAGCTAACGAACACCAAACCAAAATGATATACTATTATATAATAGCATTTCATATACATTAATATGTTTGACGTTCATAAGTGTACATTGTGTTACAATATATAATATAATAATTTTTATTGTATTGCACTACTTGTGATTGTAATAGTATCGTTATATTTCTATATTAATTAACTAATAATGGGTGGTGGTGGTGGGTAATGTTCAGTGAGTTATATAATTATATTTGAAATCATAACTGTATTTACGTGAAACGCTTATCATTAAAACATGTTAATTGAAGAAGAGCGACGCTTCTCTGTAACAGGTCTTTAACTTACTATGGAGGGCTCGATCTGAGCTCAAAATAAAAATAAAAACAGCAATGCTACTATTCATTTAATATAATCCCAGCATTATTTCATTCTATATAAGCGTTATACATTCAATCCGTATTATCGATGGGCCAAAATCTAATTTTAAACTATCGGATTAAAAATGCACTCGTTACACGTGATCCATAATTATTGATGCCACAAATATGCGACCTGTGAAATGGAGTAACTACTATTGTTTTTAAATTTCATTTAGAAATACAATGTAATGTAATTACAATTCGTTAAGTGCACTTTGTTTTATAACACTTAACTTAATAGTCGAAACTTTGCACGTTAAATTTCAGTAATATCTAGTTTTAGTCTAATCTCGCTAACAACGCTAAGTGGATTAGCCGCGTTGCATCACGTTTTATTTTATTATACCGCAATTTACATTAAACGCAGCTTGATATGACTAAAATGAATTGTTCGAATAAAACTATACAATTTGACACTGCTTTATGGCTTAGCAGTTGTATTATTTAGCATTAATGTTTACTAAGAAAAACTTAAAATAGTTACTTAAATTTTAATTATTTTCTTTTGCGAACTAGCGAACTGTGAAATCGACTACCGGCGGGGGTTTTCCTTGCGAGATACGACCTCCAACAATTCAAAATTCGAACGTACTCCTCCCTGAAAGGCCGGCAACGCACCCACTAAAAATGGGTGTCTATGGGCTACGATGACTGCCTTCTTGGGCGTCCCTCAGGCTCGTTTGCCCCCTAATATATAATAAAAAAAAATATATACAAATCCATTGTTACATATCTAACATATCTAAATTGCAAGAAAAAATGTGATAATTGCATAGAAAATAATGGGCTATGAATTCAAGTCATATTAAAACTGTTTTTACTTGTCACGTTGAGCGAAGCAGTTTCTCTCTGCTTAAGTTTCGATAATTACTACAAGGTGACCTTTCGTGTCCAAACCCAACTAGGTGACCCGGTATCCGTATCAGCCTAGTATCACCTAATTGATTGGACTGTACCTCTTGATAAGTTACACAGAATTACTATCTCCACTGCTATACGAATAATTAATTTAAATTTCCATTAACATTTTTTACGTTTTTTTCTGTAGAAACGGTGGACAAAATATGTTGATCACATTATTGCTTTACATAGGACAGAAACAATTGTCTTTGGTTTACGAGAGTCAAAGTCAAAGTCAAAAATAATTTATTCATATAGGTAACATAATGTACACTGAACGTCAAAAAATATACAATAAATGAATCTAATTTTACATTTACTGCCAGTTCTCAAATCAAGGGTGTAGAATGGAAGAGAAGAACTGGCAATAAACTCTCCGCCACTCTTTTTTTTTATGAGTAAACTATTAAACTTTACCAATATACACAGATATTTATTACAAGTTCCAAAACGTAGAAAGAAGGTTATAATGCACACGTTTTGATAGGATGACGTTGCTGTCAGCTGCCATTGTCATTATGTCATCGGGGTTACAAGTAGGCAATGTCAAAGTCAAATCAGTTCAAAACAAAACTAGCAGTTTATTTGATATTACAATGTTTTAAACTAACGATTATTGAATGGTCTATGGTAATAGTGATTATTTTGAAAAGTAATTTATTAGTTCTTTAAATTTTTGACACTCGAAGACAATCCACTTTAAAGTAAACATTCGACACCCGACGAACGGACGGAAGTCGAAACTAAACGTTATAAAATTATATATAGCACAATCATAGCTGATAATAACCTATCTGTAGGTCCTATTTTTGTTAATAATCAAGTCATGCTTTCTAGTTTTCGTTTGCTGCTTATTTAACTATACGTTCGATGTCCTTGCGCTCCCGTCGTTTGACGACATTATTCATACGTTTCTTTGTCAGTTTCTTTTTTACTTTCTTACTTTCTCCGTGTCAAATCCTTTCCTCGTCCTTTCCAGTGGCTGCTTGTTCATTCCTCTCTCATTCCGTCATGTACAATGTCATCGATTTTTGATTTGTATTCTCACCTATGGCAAATGCGACAGGACGAACAGTTTTGTAACACATGGTTCTGCGGGAAGATTTGTCGTGGGTATATATTCTACATAACTTTGAATACTGGATATGAAAAGGTCGTAATATAAGACTGACTACTTTATGAAGTTAGGACACCAAGAACGTGCATATTGTACTGTTGAGTTGAAAAAGTGGTAACAAAAGGACTACAACTCAGGATACACTTGAGACAATGATGGCGGCGCGTGCGTAAGTGTTCGTACAGTCAACTTCTAATTAAATGTGTACAGCCTTAACGAAGACAACAAGCTTTTGTTTTACTCATATACATTCTTTAAAATAACGATATGTAACTAAGCATCTATAACATCACCATGAGATCTACATCATATATTTGTTGATGCTAGAAGACACTCACCCTGCTACCCTGCTGTCAATAATGTTACATTGGAATGTGTAGACTATACATTTTTTTATAGAACAGGGGGCAAACGGGCAGGAGGCTCACCTGATGTTAAGTGATACCGCCGCCCATGGACACTCTCAATGCCAGAGGGCTCGCGAGTGCGTTGCCGGCCTTTTAAGAATTGGTACGCTCTTATCTTGAAGGACCTTAACTCGAATAGGTTCGGAAATACTTCTGAGTTCTGTCTATACATAAAACATTTACACCTACAGAGATTTTTATACACACGCTAATCTCAGAAACTATACACGTCTTCAAAACTATACACTGTTACGAGGAAAGCGCTGAATAGAAACCGATGGAAGCAGATAGTCCACTCTAGATGCTTCGTTGTTGACCACGACGCTCAGACATGAGCTGCCGATTAAAGAGAGAGAATCTCAGAAACTAGGTAAAATCTTAGGTAATTTATTAATAGCCTAGCCAATAAAGAAACAACAAAAAACAGGAAAGAAAAAACAACCTATAAAATTTATTACTAATGAGTCAACAGTCAGCTACTGTTACAGCTAACGCTACAGGGACCGCGAACACATACATAATGCTTACAATTAATAATTTTACAAACATTAATATTACTAAACGATTACTAAACAAAAGACGGTTATACTTTTTGAAGATGTCTAAGAAATACCTGAAAGCGATCCCAGTTTTCAATTTACAAGAAAGCTTACATGTATAACAAGTCTAAAGGGTCAAGAGAGACAAATCTTGTAATAAGTTATGAATCACAACTGTTATTATTAATACTAATATTCGTAATGAATACATATTTACACTTTTTCTTCTTTTAATTTCTATGCCCGATGCATAGAGATCGATTCTCCAGTTATGTCATAAAAAGTGGGAATAGTACTCGCAATAAATTTTTACGCCGGCTTTTTCTCCCGGCCTACACCCTCTGTCTTCTTTGCCGATGTGTAGGGATGCCTACAGGTTCGAATTTAGTTACGTGGAATAAGTGATACCTAGATGATCTTATGTTCCAAAATAAACGAATTTTATTTTTATTTTTATTTTATTTTACATATTCCGGAACAGACCCAGGTCAATAATGCTCAGTTTTATAAAAAAAGATTTAAAAGCCACAATTTTCTGTAAATAGTAATAGGATGTTTATTTAAAAGGGGATAGGAAAAAATACACCTGTCACAACTTCAAAAGTTGTTCAGTGTTGTCCGGAAGTTTTGAGGCTTTTCAGCTCCATCTTCATAATCTCTTCCGAAATATATATTGAATGTTCGTATATCTCAGTTCATCCTTTAAATCTTCTCAATTTATGAATATTCAATGTTATATGTACGATATACATATATAACAATGAGTATTCATAATGTTATTAAGACATATATTTGTCTTGAATTAAGCAAAATAAAAAAGTGTAGGCACAAATAAATGTTTAATAGTCGCTTATTCATTATTTACGCAAGATATATTTAAAATAGATCTTAAATCGATAGATAGAAGATATTAAATCTGTCAATCTATATATATATAGAAATTAAGGAACCGTTCTTTATTAAAAAAAAAAATGTGAATTTGGTATGTAAAAGAATGGTGGTCCGTGGTTTGTTACACGATTGTTACATCTAAACTAACGAAGTCTATTTACCTTATTTTAAATAAAGCACTCCACTATTTTATCACGAGTAAACACGATTTGACAAATCGATATAAAGGTATGCAAACTTAAAAGATTTTAGTAAATAAATTAAAATTTCACTTACTAACAAAAGCATAAATTTTCGACACCGGTGGGCCCCTTCCCTGTAAATATTTCTGTTGGATTATTGTAGATGTGCCTCTATGCCAGTCTTCTTGCGTGTTCAGTTACAAGATCCTGCATCGTGGAGATTACCAATTAATTAATCACTTCTTTTTGCAAAACGAGTACTTTAGTCATCGCTCCAAATATCCTTTTAATATTGTGTTATATATTTTTATACATTTAATATTATATATAACCACGGGAACGATCTCTTAATGATTAATCTATCGTAAAATAAAAAAAGCTTTCATTAAAAGCTCATCCCACTAGAGACACGTGTAAAATAATTGAAGGATAAAAAACTTTAAACATAAAAAGTAATATCGAAATTGGAATATTGTTTTTACGCTTTTTAGCTCCGCCGGAACTTAATAAACCTCGAATTCCTGATTCGAAAAATTTTACATTTATATTTCACATAACATTTTTGCGCGGATGATACCTATAATTGCAAAAGTTTTTATCTCGCTCATGAAAAAATTCTTTACTGTAAATAATTATTTCATGAACAAAAAAGGTACAAATTCCAATTGCTAAATTGGTCTGCTTATTACACTCAATGTACGAGCCAAGGCTGTACATTTTGCGAACTCTGGCTTACTTAGTTTTATAAGCGTGTCGATTTCCTAAATCGTCGGAATAACGCCCCGAGAATATAGCCAGACGTAGGCGCTCTCTTCGTTCTAGACGTAGAAGCTACATTGCATTCATTCATAACAATTAACATTTCATTATTTCACTTATATTCTATTGTTGTTCGTGAGTGGTTTATATAGAGTACAAACAAAATCCTCTAAAAAAGGAAATATTTCCCTAGAAAATCTTTTTTCACGTTATCTATTTCTTTATTATCTGTGGCATCTATAGAACGTATGTATTTGTTTTTTGAGGTATTTTTATCGTAGCGTCACGCCATATGCAGCATTCGATAAATTACTATCAAACAATTTTCATTTCAAAGAAAGTTTATTTAGCACGTTTAAACAAACAAAGCTGTATAAAGTAAAGATTTTATTAAAATTGCATTCTTACTTTTGTAAAATACAGAACGAAAAAACATTTGGGTCTTGACAATGAATAACCACAAAAAAGGTTTAGGGCAGTTTACACGCACTTACGATAAGATACGAGACACAAATACAGGCGATTTGGGATTGAAATAAACCATGGAACTAAGAATAAAACTTTCAGAAAAACATTAAACTTTCTATGAAGCTGTGTCCTAGGTGTGTCATTTTAGTTTTTAGTTGTGTTGCAAATTGGCATTTCTGGCTTGGCTACTAAAATCGAAACAGACATTTAAGTATTCCGAGAAACCAATTTTTATATATATATATATTGTTTTAATAAATATTTTCTAGATAATTCGCCGACTATGTAGTCGTCGGAGGTATTAAATAGCTTACGTAAATGATATTGGTAACCCGGATGATAAGACACTACTACTTATTTCTTTTAACTAATTTTTGTATGACCTTTACAGCCCAAAAAGATGCCTCTTAATTTAACGTTGAACATTATTTCCTTTTAATTCGTCTCCGTTACTTACCCATAGGAGTGTTAAACCTATCGTATCAATATATATTGAAAATAATATATATTTTATAATTAAAAACTTCATTGTAAACCCAAGAAATTTGACTAAAATTGTATCTACAAGACTCATATTACATTCAAAAATCTAAATGCCTTAAGCGCACTTAATCATATTTATAAATATAGTGTAAAGTTAGAATCAATCGGTGCCGAAATAAATTAAAAAAAAACGATTACTCTAATATCTAAATAGAAAGGAAAGTCTCAGCATACTAAAACTAAGTAACATATTATTTTCTTCTATAGCCACAGTAATAATAACAATTAAGATATCCAAACCTTCTCACCTCATAGTCAGCAGCTGTAAATCTTGGACGCCGAAGTAGACCAATAAAAATCGGTGTAATCCAAACAACAAAGCTTTATGGCATCGCCCCCGATTCAGAATAGAAACACGTCTTAGTTTTTTGTCTGTTGCAGGGTTTGCTTAAATAAATAGTGTTTCTAGGTAAATTTTGTAGAATCATTTATACGTTCTCTCTCCTTTGTTATTTATTAACCAAAACATAACATAACTATCAAGTATAGCATATATATAAACATTTTTTAAAAGAAATTTAAAAATTTTGGTACTTTTGGCAGAATAGGATTACCTACCTATTATTTAAAAAAAAAAAGAGTAGGAACCTTTAACGCTGGCATTTCCTCAATGTATAACCATTTTCGATACTTTTTCGTTGACCGAGGTAAGTAACAACTACTGGTACTATCTACCAGGCCCCAACTTTAATCTTGACTGCCTGTGCTGTGCACATGAACCCTACGTCTTGGGTTTCTCTACTCCAAAGAGAACAAAATCGAAGGTTTTTTTTATAGAACATGGGGCAAAGCAAGAGGCTCACCTGATGTTAAGTGATACCGCCGCCCATGGACACTCTCAATGCGAGAGGGCTTGCGCGTGCGTTGCCGGCCTTTTTTACGAAGTTAGAGGAAGGACCCTTATTTTTAATACAAAATCATATAGATTTTATAGTACTAAGGAAAAGTAACAATTTTGGTATCTTTATTCTCTATGGTCTTGATTTCTCTATTATTGTTAGCTTACACGATTTTTAACAAGATTTTTACAGCAAACTATGTCAATTAACGGAAGATACTAATTTTAGTCTATTTTAAATTACCTTGAGTAATAAAGTTTACCACAGCGTCAATTATTAATTTCACAGTGTATAAAGTAAATATCTATGGTTCATGTTACCAACTTTTTATCTGAAATATGTAACGAATAATACAATTAAAGTATGTACAAGTATGTATGTGTTTTGTTAAGCAACAAAAAATCACCAGCGAAATAGGTACGAGATAGGTATTTAACAACTTATTTTCATTTATAGCATATTCTAAGTAAGCAAATTTAAATTACCTAACGTTATCTACAATCAATATAAAAAAAGTTAAAGTCATTAGCTTCAGGAAAATGTTTGAATGTAAATTACTTAATTTTCTCAAAACTTTAGTTATCCGACTTACTCAAGCCGAGGCAAAGAAATTAAAATTTTCTTCCTACTTTCCGGTGTTTAAAGATTTAAATAGTTTTATAATTTGTTTCCTCGGAGTTCACTGAAAATAAAATTATTTAAGTCGATTTACCAGAAATATGAAATATATTTAATAATATTATTTTGCATGACTTTGGCATTGCACACGAATTCTTGATGAGTTGTACGCTACACAATATTTGTAGACAGTTTTAATTAAGGTTATAATTTTTAAGTGAAAGAAGTGCACCTTTACATGAACTACAATCAAGCCTAAATAATAATTATGGCTAATAAGTAATATTATATTACTAGGATATAAACTAAAGTAATATTAATTAACAGTCATAGTCTATCTATAATGTTTTGACACTATATTCGTGTGTCTGAGAAAAAATATTATTAAATACATTTTGTTCCTTGAAATGTGTGATATTCATCTAGTTTTAATACATTAATAGAAATACATAGTCTGGATTTAAGACAAATGAATTAACAAAATGTCTTAAATTTTCAATCTTAAAGTTAATTATAATTCTTATTATTATAGCAGTGTTGGCCGAGTGCCTCATCCCTAAGGACGTAGGTTTGATCACTGGTCATGGCCCAACGACGGCATATGTCAGACATAAAAGGCAGATCTTCAATTTTAAACTGTTAAATGTCTTTTTAATTACGTTACTACTAAAATTCGTGTACTGACATGGTCTTACATAAATATAATTGTTAGTTTCATTTGAGATGAAAGCTGTTTTATGGAGGGCTTAGGCTGAAGATCGACCATGGAACCCAGCAACTGTATGTGGTACCGGTCCTTGTTGATGAATAACACTGCCAATTTAAAAGTTATCCTTTTAAAGGCAGACGCCCCAATATCTAGCCTGACACACAATATTATTTTCCTCACATAATTTACCATTACGAGAAAGATCATATCTCGTGCACCTCTCAAAGAAGTGTTTAACATAAGGCTTAATGCACTTTTCTTTCTAAGTGTAATCACTTGTTGGGGCGGAACACCCAATCGGCGTGGATACAGAAGGCAGATAACAGATTCAGACTTCTAAACTAAGACTTAGAAGTTGCCCCACTGATTTTTTGGTGGCACAAAGAAAAAATATTGCAGCCTGGCTTTTTTCGAGATGACATAAAAAAAACGTGTGGAGCATGACGTACAGACTCGAGCGGTAACGCAAGATCGGCTCCGTACATCGAGAGCATACAACGTAAATGGCGAGAGAACGTTGCGGTATTTGCTACCGCGGCTAATAAATAGTCTACCCAATCACATAACAGATAGCCTAACAGTAACCAACATAAATTCTAAATTAAAAAGCTACTTTAACATGCATTTGTCGCGCTCCTAAACAAGACTGCTATGGTTACATTAATACAAACCACAGCGGTTTTCTAATGTAACATATTGTAATCTTAATATATATAAATCTACTGTCATGATGTTTGTCCGCGATGGACTCCTAAACTACTCAACCGATTTTAAATTAAATTGGCACACCGTGAGCAGTCTGGTCCAACTTAAGAGATAGGATAGCTTAGATCTTTAATTATAGTCGCAATTTTATTTTATTGCAAATTATTTGTTTATTATTTGATACTATTCTAACAGATGGCGCTGTGTTAAAAGTACCAATGTTTCACAGACAGACAGCTATCTACCTTTCACATAAGTTCTCCTAACGTTTCCCTTGAATAGTTTACTACTATGTAATAACAACAACCTTAGCCACAGCAACGCTTCGCCGAGTCTGCTAGTATGCTATATTATTTTGTAAAATAAAGAGAGAAAAAAATATGTCAGTCTCAGTTACTTAACGGCTTGAACTGCCTCGTTCAAGATTTTATATGTCAGACATACGCGTTTTACTAAGGTTTTAATTGGCGACTTGTGGCACAACATATTAATATACTGTGTTAATCATACCCCAGTTTCAAGATGGTCATGTTACATATGTATATTGGCGAGAATATATTTAACCTACATGCATTTTGGATGAATGTCCACCGTTCACATTAAGCTTGTATGATTCGAGCTATCGAATTCTATTAGCATACGATTACTGGTTGATACTGTTTACGAATTGAAATTTAGATGTAACCACGATGTGGTTCTATCATTGTTTATTGCAAATTTTAGTTTGCGTACGTGACTCGGTAAATTATAAATATTTTAATATGAGTTCGGATTAAATATTTATTGTTTGATACCAAACCAAATTATAACTGATTTATACACATTATGAATTATATATCCGTAAGCTACCACTGGAAGGAAAATGTTATATTTATAATTAGTAATTTGTCTAATAAGGGTGAGAATTAGATTTGTAAATTTATTGATTGCCGTATAAGGCGCCCAATATGTTAATGAGACTACGCACAATAGACCAATTTTGAGTCTATATTTTTATAACCATAACCATGTTAATGACTCTTTTTATGATAAATCTCGACTGAATCTTACCCTTATAGTCATAACAATTTTAAGTAAACATTTAGAGTATAACACAGTAGAAACATAAATTCTACTCAAAGGAACATTTATTTTTTAAATTATATAAATCTGTTAGAAAGCGAATTAGGTAAAGAGTTTTACAGAAAACCTTGTCTAGATGATATTAAAGTGAATGACATAGTAATTATTGTATATCGTAATACAGTACCCATACTCAATGTTAGAGATTCTAAGGGTAATATATTTAGACTGGTGCAAAGATATGGAAATATCTTTGTACTATTTGTTTAATAATATTGAAAAAAAAAATGCCACACGCCGTCGACTTTCCACCGAAGCTGGTTTCTTTTCTTTCACCGTTCGAGCGAATGTTAAATGCGCAAATAGAAATAAAGTTAAATAGTGCACAGCCGAGGGTTGAACCTACGGTCTCAGGGGTGAGAGTAGCACGTCGCCACTAGTCTAACACTGATTTAAATAAAAATAATTTAATATATTTCGCAGTCTTGAAAAGTAAGTTCAAAGAATTTCTCTCTTTAGAGTAATTTTATTCTCATGTCGCGGGAATCTGACTTTTAAATAAATAACTTGTTTATATATGTATTTACTAACTATGTTTTAGGTTGTATATGATAAAAACCCTAACATTATGACGCTCTTGTAGCCGAAAACCCAAAGGCAAGAACACAATTTGTCTAAGTATTTTTATATGCCGAAAACTAATGGTTTGAAATCAGGTAAATGACACAGTCACACAGAGATAAATCAAATCAAAATCAAAAAAACATTTATTCGTGTAGGTAACACAACACTTATGAACGTTAAATAAGAAATACACATTAAATGCTTCTAATTTTACATTTACTGCCAGTTCTCAAATCAAGGGCGTTTATTGCATCGCTTGCTTGCATCCTCCACCTCGAATCCTCTCTGACGATAAAAGATAAAGCATCTCGACTATAAGGTTTAATATCCTAAAATCGACTTTAAGTAAAAAAAAACTTACTTTGATTATCAAATCCCAGTTTTCTATTCAAATCTTTTTGTATTCGTGGAGTTAAAGTAATGACTTTATATAATTTAATATGTAATTATTGCTGGTATTATTTAGATTATTTGTTTGGAATTTTAATTGTACGTTTACATTGATACCTTTGATCTTAATATTAAATTTATTCATTATTATTATTGTATTATAAGTTTTACACTTCCTGATAATTCTTTGTATTGTAAGCGTTACATGCATATACACTTCTTTAATCATTAATTATATCGTTAAGTAGTATTTTACGTTCCATATAGCGTATATTCATGTCATATTTTACACTTATCTGTGCTGCAGCTTAATCACATACTGCTAGGTATTATCTGTGGCATAGCTTCACAATTCAATGAGCTCAGATAGCCGCTGATAGTGTCGCTTTGTGACAATGTATGTATGTATATAGTTACATTATGTGCGCAGTATCTTGATTAGAATTAATGAAACATTTAATTTAGTATATCAAAAGCTTTTTGTCAGCAAATCCTTCATCATGATAGTAATGGCAGGGAATTTAGATTCTGTAGACGTTGAGAACAGATAAAAATTCTGATCTTGAGTTAGATTATCGCGACTCATGTGAACTTTTTACTTTTTGTTTTTCATGTATCCAGTACTAGTTTAGTTTATTTTTTGTTCCTTTTTAGTTTCTTATCTTGCCTACCTTATGTAATTTAATACATTTTTTTCCTTTACTTACAGTGGTTGCCTGGAAGAAATCGATTGAAAGCGATTCATTTAATTATGTCCAATTTTTAAATCGTACATTAAAGTAAAACTGCTTGCTAAGGCCTATTATAATATAAATGAATACTTAAACGATCATAGTGCTTGGATATGAATTGCTTCAGTATAAATAGGTAACGCGACAGAATCTCTCGGTTGCATTTTCAGACTATGGGGCGATCGTCGACATCTACGACTTTTTTTAAATGTAAAGTGGGAACAAACCGTGATTCATGTGGTATCAAATTATTTCAGTATAATTAGTATTATTACTATTTTCTTGTGTAGCCAAGTGCACATTTCAAGGATCGTCATGCTCACTCAAATGTCATTGCTTGTGGCGGCGTCCATGCGTCGGGTTGTCTCTCTCCCTAAAATATGGCGAGGGGGCCGATGGCTGGCCATGCGTCATACTCGTGAACGGGTGCTACTCGTGGTGTGGTTTTTTGACGTTCATAAGTGTACATTGTTACCTACATGAATAAATAAATTTTGAATTTTGAATTTTGTTGTCTAACGAAGTGTTAATAAATAATATAATATATAAAACCTTCTTTGAACTTAGGGGCCCCTTCCTTTATGGTGAAATTTCCCAATCTATAGATTCTGAGATAAGCAAACTATCCAGATATAAAATTTTAAATTAAAATTCGCATAATAATTGTGCTAGCTGAATTGGACTTCGAATCTAGACAGGCACACTACATATCTTGGCATGACTCTAAGGTGCCAATTACTAACACAGACACAGCACGAAGCGTCGCGACGCTTAAAACACACACCTCTTCATACACTGACACATTCTCACGTACTTAATATTTTAAGACTTGTGTTTGATTAGATGTAATACTAAACCTACGAGGACTTTTCTCAAAAAACCGTTTCATACATGTACGATGTTGTCTATCCACAGGTATTCCGCAGTGTGGGCTATTTATAAATTTTGTAACAACCTATTTGTCATGAATAAAGTTATTATTATTAAATAAAACTAAAGTTGTTTTATGTTAACATAATATACTGATTATAAAGTCTATGTTTATAACATAACTGAACATTGAACACAAGAGTTTTCTATTGCTTGTGATACGAGTAAATGTCCATAGGAATCAGTTTAATCACCGCTTTATCGCTACTTACACAGACACAAATTTGTCATTTGAAGCTCCTAGTTAAAAAAATTGTAATAGCGCCAATATTCCTGGTTCAAGCCAAAAGATTGTGTAATTTAGTCTAGTCAAAACATTAAATAAATAGGCTAGCCTAGGCTTAGGTACTGCTTGATCACCAGAATGGAGAAGGACTTGCTGGAGATGAAAGGTAATACAAGACACCGCTGGAAGATTCTCATTTCGGAGGCCAAGTCACTTTTTGGGTCGCAGAGCGGAATGTGTGTACTGCAGTAAAGTAGTTTAATCAGAGAGTTAATTAATTCTCTAGACTGTGAATTCAATATCGATATTCAATCAAAATGCTGATGTTCCGTCAGACAAGGGACTGATCAAAACGTTTGACGAGTTTCTAATACTAACTTAACCATTTAAAATAAAATACAACACCAAATTTCCAAGCTCTCAGTTCTTCACGATCACACCTTAATAATCAGAGTTGACATTATGTTTACAATTCCACCAAAGACCACAATTTGTAACAAAATCTCTAAAAGTAATCAGTTGTCGTGACCGCCATCTTGTTTTACATTATTAATAATCACGCTGATTTTCGGTCAGACAGATAGTTAAACGGCTTCGACGCTGCTTTATTTAAACCAAAATGCTAGCGGCTTGATTGAATATCGATCTTTATTTATCTGTCTAGTGATTCAATTAACTCTCCGATTTAACTACTTTACTGCGACATATGTTCCCACTTGTGATATTACACTAAGTATAGGTACAGCCTTGTAGGTCCAAAGTATACTTTGAATGATGCTATCTCACAGAGTGTAATGGTTACAAATTAATTACGCAACATGTTTTATACTCCCCCAAGCGATTCTTATTACTCCCTTCATATTAAAGTTACCTCACATAATACGCGAGCATCTAATTAACAGCCATTACGGTAATTTTATACTTCAATTTGATTTAGCTATAACATAAGATCTCTTTCTTGGTATTTGTTTATTGAGCTGGCACCGCGGGGTGATCAATGTGTAAGCCTAGAATCCTATCTCTATGTTATGTCATTAACGCACACAATTTTTAAATATTTGTCACCTTTAGGTTTCCACCGTCGCTTTAGATTATTTCCCAATCATGTTTGAACCCTAAGTTCGCCTCTTAGTTTGAAGCCACAGTCACCGAGGGCGGCCAAAGTTCGTGGAAGCGAAGAATCTTCGATCGCCCGAGCTGAACCTCACATACTGCCCTATAATCAGGGTGACGGTTACATTCAGGAGGATTTTTTGCGCCGACTATAAAATAGGTAGAAACAAACAACTGTTACATTGCAAATCTTTTTGACACAATAAAGTCTATCGGGTCCACTAGTATCTAATAAATCGGTTGAATTTTTTCAAATAGTCTTCGATACCGATGAAAGTTCTAGCGTTCGTCAATTTTTTCTTATGATTCTTGGTTAATTCTTCCTGATGTATTTTTGGCCAAGTAAGAAGTTGCTTACGACTACAATATTTTTACTACTTTTCATTGGCTTATATTATTATAACTGGATAATTGTTACTTCGGTTTACATTTTTATAGTCTTGAGTTTGTTGACTGCCTTGAGTTCTTAGCAACTTATTTTAAGACATAATTGGAGTAAAGGAAATAGTGCGAAGTAGGGTTATATCAAAGAGTACGAACTAACGAGCCACTTAGAAAGATTTATTGAGATGGCTAGGCCGCGCAAAAAACTCTTTAACAGGGTTGTATCTCAAGGAAATATATATTTTACAACTAAAATAAAACTAAAGAACATTATGCATAACATAATGAATAACTTTAAAAATAGATAGATAGACAGATAGATATTCTTTCAAAAGTATTGTCAAACCAAAGTTATATAAACTCTCTTACAGGCTTGGACTTCTTCGACCAATTCTTTTTTTAAGAATGGCAACGCACTCACGAGTATTGAGTGTCCATGAGCGGCTGTATCACTTAACATCAGAGAAGCCTCTTATATGTTTGCCTGCTTCTATAAAAAAACAAATTCAGTTATTAACAATTATTTATGATTTAACAAAATGCGATGAAATTTCAAAAATATAACACCCTATACTTATTAAAATTAAACGCAGAATTTCTAAGGAGATTGATTTTAAAAACTAAATTGTTTTATATCTCAATTTAGCCATGTGTAGGTTGCAAATGTAAAACGACGTATGATCTCAACCACAATCTTATAAATAGCGAAGTATATACCTATTTGTGAATAATTATATAAATGAAAAATAAATTTTAAAAATATATTTGTACAAGTTCGGCCCAGTGCGTCCCTTCTGTATTCCGTAGCCGAAGTAATGGAAGGCCCGCTAATACGGCAATGAAAAACTCCCAATTGCATACTGTTTGCTGAAGCACCTCCCGAATTGCTGCAAATTCATTGAATTATCGCCTCGCTACGGCTGTAGTTCCGAAAATTACTGCCCATTCGGAACTTTATTACGAATACCGTTGTACATTATTGCGTTCATTTCAATATTACGAACAAACTTTCATGCATTCGTTAATTTAGATTTTATACGAGGACCGCGGCTTTTGATTGCTTTATATGTAATGCACTAACAATTATCTTGTTAATGTACAAAAATATCTGATTGTATTGCTAAAATTAATTTTCGTATTAATGTTTAAAAACCTCTTCTAGTCGTAAAAGCAACGAAGAATTGCATTATAATTTTAATCATATAATAATCGGTATTTTATTTATAATAGTTTTAATATTTATAGGTTTCTTTACATTTAATTGTGTACTTTTGTAATAAGTCAAAATTTAACACAGACTAAACAATAGTTTGCTGATATCAAATATTGTTTTAGCCATCAGATAGCAGTATCAGAGGATATACCGGTTGCCTGGTGGTGTGAGACTCGCCACTGTGCATACCCACTAAAACCCCACGGCGCCACCAACAATCGCCCGAGGTAGGACACGGTAAAAGCTTAGCCTTGTCCGCATCCAGAGCGTTACCAACACCAATGCTTTATCCAATTATATAAAGTATGAAACTGTGGATTAAAAACACACAATCGTATGATTTAATAAAGTTATTTAGACAACTATTTCTCATTATTGGTTACAAATTAAAGTAACATTAATTTAAAGTTCGCTAAAAATAATTCGAGACAAGAAGAACAATGCATAGTTTTAAAACCTAATATTTATCAAGTCTACGGTATGTTTCCTTTTAAATAAAACCTAGATGAAATGACTCAGTGGATATTTTCTGCAATGGAGACCTTTCGACGAGTCGTTTTATTAACCTATCTGTATTAATTTTTTGCTATTATAATTATTTTCTTTACTGCTACATAGTTATGTATTTACAGTGTATTTGGAGATATTTGGTAGATTGTGGCAACTTCCTCGATACAAAGAGTCCCCTTGTGAATTGTGTGCTGCGATATTGTGGGCTACTCGATTGTGATTTTTACACGTGTATATCCAGTTAGAATGAGTGAAATACTTATATAATATATGTTATAGATATATTATATAAGTATTTCACTCATTCTAACACGTGGAAAAAGAGCAAAAATAAAATGAAAATTGTAGTAAAAATGTCGGCAACGCACCTGCGAGCCCTTTTGCATTCCGAGTTTCCATGGGCGGTATTACTTATCATCAGATGAGCCTACTGCCCGTTTGCCCCCTGTTCTATAAAAAAAGTGATTTATAGTATTCCTATTTCGTGTAACGAATTGATTCATAATAACTAATAACACAGTTTATTTTTTTGTACAGTTATTACTATAGCAGCGGGAATACTAAATTTACTAATAACTTGAAAAGGTACACAAATAGATGCGAGAAATAACAGGTAATATTTAAATATGCAAACGAACTGATTTTTAATACGTTATTTACATATAACAATACAATCATTTTAAGATTTCAATTCAGAAATTAAACTTAATTTATCCTTAAATGTTTCTATTTACAAAGTTGAATAACTTTGTTATTCCAAAGCCTTTTGTATCCCTTCGATACTTTTCCAAGATTTTGTACGAAATTTGTTCCTTTTTAACAGTGAAAGATTCTCTGGTATTGATCATGAACTTAAATATAACCCTATAAAATCCTTACAGACTATATCAATTGGGATAAAAGTCATTGTTGATTATATTTACTTTAAGCACAAACCAATATAATAAATTTAAAAGAACTTTACAAGTTTATAAATATTATCATTGTTCTACTCCCCTAATAAAGACGGTCTAAGATGTCTTAAAGCATCTTGGCACCACCTTAGTATTTCCGCAATTGTTATTTAACTTAAGAAACGTTAATGATAGGTTTTAGGAAGAAATCCCTAGGAAGTTGTTAACGAAACACAGCAAGTTAATTTTCAAAAAAAAAAGACAGTTTCAAATTCCAATTTGTTTTTATAAATACTGTATTCTTGATTATAAAAAAAAATATTATTAAAATAAATAATTTTATTAAGTTTCGGACCCCCATGATAATCAAACTGCTCCCACGTGGGGCGTGGACTCCGTGTAAGAAAACACTGCCTTAAAACCTACCTACTAATAATCAGTTTGAAACAAGAATGTGATTTGTTAAATCTTTACACAACACAACTTTACAAACATCATTGTATCAAGACAACTATGCCTTTACAACTTTTAAGGTCTGGTCCTAAGATGTCTGCGTCTGTGGTCTGTGTGAGTCGCACACAGCCACTACGCCAACACTGCTCATGCACTTTATAATTTTCAAATGAATAATTTCGTCTCGTAACAATACAATTATTCAAAAACGCAAATCTATGCACTGTATAAGAGATGTGATCTTTTGTTTGTCTTATAATACGAAGTTCCAAGACGTCTAGACTTTTCTGTTATATACAGACAGACGCGTAGATTTTAGCGTAAGTCTCGCTACTTTCATTTTACTTGAGGGCTTTGTATTTCGCGGATTGTGGCAAGACATATTATTCACAGTTGAATCGTATAGCCCGATTACCGGGAAGATTTTGTGTGAAATATGTTGAATACATTAGGATTTTAGGATGCTGAGTTTGCAGTGCTTCAGCCGTGTTTGTCCAGGCTTATATTGATGACTTCTAGGCGTCGCGTCGTCAGTCAGTAGGAACAATATCCTTAGATATCCCAATAGATGACTTTGCAAAGTCGAAGTATTGTAGCTCTGGGAGACAAATGTTACGCGTAGGCTGTTTATTTCATTATTAATTTATTTTTATTTGTTGATTGTTGGTAATTAGCTTTTAAGTCGTAGTTGCTCATTAAAAGAGATCTGTATTTTCGAAAATCTATTCACTTACTTGATGCAAAAGCTAAAGCTGATATATTTGAGAATATATTTTCGAAAAATGTTCTTTTGACTTGATAGTTTTAATTGGAATTGTCTGACTCGTAATTAGGCATAGACTCTCCGATAACGTTAGTTTGCAATAATATCTTTTATTATGGCAGCGTTCTACGATGTTTCTACTAATACAAACAGTCTCTATCACAATATTTACTGTTGATCTTCGCAACGGATATTAAGTTGCCTTTTTGATAGAGGTATTTACTAACTCTATTCGTTGATATCTCATTAAGTATAAGGTTTAAGTTTATAAAAAAAACTCACAAGAGCGTTTGTTCAAATATAATTGGCATCCTCCATTAATGTGCGAAGTATTGCTTTGGAACTTCTTACCGTATGATATCAGACGAGCTTAATCTTTAAATTCATTTAAAATCTTTTTTCTTCTTTAAAATCATCTTTGAGCATTTATCTTCTGCCTCGTAATTTAGCTACTTATATATATTATAGCTTTACATTTTTGTTTATATTTTTTTTATTTTTGTTAGATTTTACTTTGTTTTAGTTATAGTTAGTGTTACATGTTTGTTAATTTTTGATGCACATATATATATTTTTTTATTTTATTTATTTATTTGATGCACCAACAAAGTAGACACTGATACATGCATGTAACACAAACACAAGCCTAGTGCTACCCCAATTATAAGCGCATACAACATTCTGATTTAATGAAGCTTATACACACAAAAAAAAATCAAAATAAGATAAAATAAAGCAAAAACTAAAACATTACAAAATTAATTGAATAAAATTAATCGAATAAAATATGTAAATAAATAAAAAACCTCTTAGTGACAACTTCGATATCTGAATTAATTCTACTCTGCTAAGACGCCATGTGATCGATCATTATAATCTGCAAAAATTTAACATACACTATATATTGAACAAATATAAAAAATCATAAACATTAGAGAGTAATAAAAGATATTAATAAATTACGTTAATTTCATTAGTTAATTACTGGTTCTCCCCACGTGCCATAATATATATACCTAACTTAAAAATAACTTAAAAGTAATTATTAATAAGATTGCCTTGTTAAGATTGTTAACGAGAACATGAAACATGAAATTTTCCAGCAGACATCACTTCACACATATCACTTCTTGAATAATTATTGCTAAAGTCACAACTAGAAATTCTCATACAAGAATTTATCGTTCAGTTAACACAAGATATATTCAGTAGCGCGTAATATTAATTAATATCACGAGTAAATTGGTTTTAGGCTGTTCTTTGAGCGAGGTTCTAAGTTCAAATAACTACTGTGTAGCAAAGGATCTGTTAAAAAAAATCGTAAAGACCCAAAAGTCTATGGCGTATGACAGACATAGAAGGCTGTTAAGGTACCTATTTGTCTATAACTTGGTTAAAAAAATTGCTGCATGGGTGGATCGTAAATTTGTGGGGCTCTGGGCAATTACGGGAAAGAACCCCATAGTAGACGCACACGCAAAAACATACACCGACGGAAAGCAAGCCACAGGGTATTTCCTATTCCGATAGCATTTTTTTTTTTTTTTTTTTTTTTATATAATAGGGGGCAAACGGGCAGGAGGCTCACCTGATGTTAAGTGATACCGCCGCCCATGGACACTCTCGATGCTAGAGGGCTCGCGAGTGCGTTGCCGGCCTTTTAGTGCGTTGCCGGCCTTTTAAAGCATTGCATCGCACATGGGTTGATTGATCTTAGGGATGTCTGACCTTATAATTGTTTTTATATTTTGCTAGCGACCCACCCCAGCTTCGCACGGGTGCAATGCTGATAAACCGACCGATCGCTGCTAAATTCAATGTGCTACAGGGAAAACGTCCCGGTCCCGCTGCAAACGCTACGTCCCGCAATTTTTAAATCTGTAATATCTTCGAAAATATTTACTTAAATCATACGGTGTAAAGTGCCATATAGATCTATATTAAATGAACAATGTATTCAAGGTATTTAATTGGTTAAGGATTAATGCTGTATTGGTTAAAATCGCTTCGAAAATTAGCCATTATTTGTCGTAAAAAGTAAATGACAAAAAAAAGTTATTGTGGGTTATCCATTAGAGATAGACATATACCAACACGGACTTTTCTGTAGACCTTTTCAATGTGTACAATACTTAGTACAATAGTTTGATAAAACTCGTAGGATTCAGCCTGCGTTTGCAATGTAAGCGGAAAAAATGTAATAGTTTACGACATCACATTAGAAACCTCAAAAATAACAGTACTTCTCCACTAAATCCGTTGCGTAGTTTCAAAGATTTAAGCATACAAAGGGACATAGGGATAGAGAAAGCGACTTTGTTTTATACTATGTAGTGATAATTCAAAATATCGCCTATTGTTTTCAGTGCGTACTTGGCCCATTGTATCAACGGGATCCTGGGATGCAGCCCAAAAAGCCCTTAACTGTCCGCCCCTGACTGGATGTACATCCAAGAGCCTTAGAACCGTATAGGCATTTGAAGTCACTTGATTATAATGAGGCGCTCAAATATCAACCCTGCGGTCATATGATAGAATGTTTAACAATTGATATTTCTATATAAGACAGCCTAAATTTTATTGTCATTATTGTGGACAAAGTAATATTAATGCCACAATCCTCGCTAATTATATTTTTAACATAAACATATTTTATATAAATTTATGAATATAACTGGCGCGTGGCTAAACTAGTTGGCGTAGAGAACCACCAACAGATGTTACCTGGGTGTTCTTGCTTAGAACCCGCAGACTGATTTTCACCATTAAATATGCATTATTATGTCACAATGTATATTGCATACAACGTATTTGAAGGTTTGATAAACGTGTAGCAGAAAGGTCTTTAAACTCCACATTAATTAGCAGCCGCTTATAGTAATTGAGGGGGTCTCAGAGGCCTATCATGAGCTTTCTTAAAACAATCCAGTTGACATTCTGATGAGTTATGGATCCGCATATAATGACCGCCTATAAATTTATTTATTTATTTACTTACAGCCCATACATGGCCAAACTCCGACAAAAACATACTTAAATATATAAATATGAACAATAAAATGCAAATAAGTTATTAAAAAAGTTGCCAGTATATCCTCAAATCCCCTCCAGGTATATACTAATATCACATTATACTACCCCTATACCATACCCCCATACCACAATTATTGAAACTTATTGGCATCGCAATACATAACGATTGTGAATAATTTAATCGACTTTGAATTCCAACGACTACGACGTCAAATTAAATAATATAGTCAATATTAGGCATATCTACATGATTTGTCGAGATATACTTTGTGATTGATGAAACCGAGATTGGAGTTTAAATAAATTATAATTGTATCTGACATAATCCTTTATGGGTCTCGGCATCAGATTGCATCAGTTCCTTTGGTAATATTGAATTCAGATAGAAGTAGGTGATGAGCTTCTTGTATGACACATGTCGGTTTTCGAATTTGTGACATGCCGGTTTCCTCACGATGTTTTTTCTCACCATAAAAGCAAGCGTTTGTTTCACACTTCGAAGTTGAAGAAAGTGATAGGATATATATGTAAGACTTTTCAAGAGCCTAGACATATGATTGTTTAAAGTAGGTTAAAATGGCTTAAATTTTCACTGCAAAATATTTTATCAGTAGTACGGATTTCCCAAAAACTTCATTAATTATATCTTATTACATTGTTTTGCCGACGCTGGGAAATTCCTGTGTTCTGGATGAACATACCCGGCCATAATCCGAAATAGAGTTTTTAACCCAAGAACTATATACTTGTCATTCATCATATTAAGGGCCTGTTTCACAATGTATGGATAAAGTGTCAAATAGCTATGCAACACATAAATTATTCGAAAGATAAAAGTTCCGAATAAGATACTTCGCATTTCATGACAAATAGCGCTATCTGACAGTCGTGAAACGCAAAAATACTGTTTATCATACAAATAAGTAATAAATAGCTTATTTGGAACTTATCCGGACATTGTGAAACAGGCCCTAAATACCGTAAAAGATAATGTAACAGTGTTGTCAAAACGAAAAAGCTACTATATAGCTAACTCAAATCCCACTAAAACGGTGCTCATTCGCACAGGTTACAAGAAAGGCTTTGTTTAATTAATCCATACAATTACAAATTAATCGCAAAATATGTTGCTAAGCGAAAACCGGAGAGGTCCAATACGAGTATTTTTTATTACATGAGTTTTATGGAGAAAACAATGGAAAAATATAAAAGAATATAGTAATAGTTTATCTAAGGTGGCGTAGCAAATTGTTCCATATGTTGGCAACTAAAAAGGTAGGCTAAGGGTTTGTTTCACAATGTCTAGATAAGTTCCAAATAAGCTATTTATCACTTATTGGTAGGATAAACAATATTGTTGCGTTTCACGACTGTCAGATAGCGCTATTCGTCATGAAACGCGAAGTTTCGAATTTGGAACTTTTATCTTCCGAATAATTTATGTGTTGTATAGCTATTTGGTACTTTATCCATACATTGTAAAACAGGCCCTAAGTAAAATATTATATTTAGGTAAAACGAAGTTCACAGGAACAGCTATTATTTAAACAATGTTTTAACATTGTTATAATATTATTTTGTTGTGAAAAAATCTTCTGTACAAAAGTCGAAATTTACAATGAAGGGGGGTAATTCTGAGACGTCATATAAATTCATACCAGAATGTGGGTGTTTAAACCATAAATAAGTCAAAAGCATTTCTATGATATATTTTATAATAATAGCCTACAATATAATGGAACTGACCACCGCCTGCCCCATTTAAAAGATCTATTGTTTGCCTTGGATTAAGGATAATGAGAATATATCAAAGCCTCTTACTTTGATCAAAGGAAAACAATAATACATCCGTTTCACCTGAAGCATTTCCGCTATTAAATATATAAACAACTGATGAATTTACTAAAGTAATTAAAGTAAACTAACTTTACTGCTTTATTTTATCTTAATCAAAATTGGTTTGAAGTTTTAATTACGTACAAAACAATTACGTATCTCTGACTATCTTTTATATGTCGCATAGGCATTAAATATATTAATACAGTAATTTCTGTCGACGTTAAAATATTTCATTTGTTTTCTGAAGTGTAGTGCATATTATGTTTGTTTTGTTTTTGTTTATAAATATACTATCAGCTTAATATACTTTTACTACATAACCCTATCTATTAGATTTTTAGTCTTTGTTGTGTACTAGTCTGTACCGAGTTTAAAAAAAAAGGATTATATTTGGGTCAATCTATCAATCTACTTAAAAATACTTATCCTATTAAGAAAAATCACCCGTAAACCATTCATTAAAGATATAAAAAATATATTTCATATATAAATAGAGTATAGAACTGACAAGGGTGCGTTCAAAATGTTGACTCAACCTCGGCCGCGGAACGCTTGACAGCTGACAGTTCGATCGGACGCCAAACAAACATAGCGCACAATCGGCAAGTCAAAAGAAATATTTACACATACTTGACACGCTTGTGAGTTTTGTATTGTTGGGATTTATATTACGATCACATTTAAATCAATAATCGGAATCTCATTAAACATTAAAAGCATTTGCAGCGGCTTTGATTGCGCTATTTAAATATTTGTTAAAGATATAAATCGCACGGGTTCGTTGGATTTGTATGCCAAGTTCTGTTCTATATAGTACTACCTAAATCACTTTTGTTACCAAAAGGATTAACACGTCATCCTCCAACTGTTTTTTTTTAATTTAAAATTCATACAGCAGCGACATAATGTTTAATTTGACTTAATCCTCTGATGCAATAAACTATTTGCCTGAAACGCCGCACAGATGGAATGGAGCCAAAATTAAGCAAGCTATTTTATCGTTGCTTGCAGGCGTCACGTCACAACTGCCCGCTAGATTCACTTAGAATTAATTACGAATATAAGACAGTTTCACCTAACCCCTATTTATTAGTCAAGGATAAATGCGAAACAAACGTAGTATGTCCGAAAATGGATAGCGTTCATCACTTGATTGCTGATCACGATTTTTCCCTTTGTACTTTTAAAAGAAAGAGTGATTTTTGTAGCTACAAATATTATAATGTATCCATTGTAAAGTTTTTATGTTCAAGTTATGTATAGTATGCCCTTCGATTTCTTCAAGGTTATTTTACTTGAATTCTCGTCTCGAATCACGTCGTTTTTTTTAAGACATTGAAAATATGTGCTTTTCGTGCATTAAAAAGCCTATAAACATTTGATATTATTAGTATTCAAATGTTCGTTATTGAAATTATTTATTTGCGTAGCAATAACGCTACACATATTATATTTATACTAACTATATACTGTAAAATTAGGATAATTAGATATTATTAAGATAAGGTAGTAGGTACTCAGGAAATAAATTAAGGCTCAAAAAAACAGAAAGACATTTAGCAGGATATATCAAATTTAAGAAACATCAGTTGGTACATGGCAGACAATGTAGGCAGGAATTTTGGGATAAGTCTAGACTCTAGAGCAACCTTTAACGAATGCGATGATAGAAATATAAATATTTTGAAGTGTATAGAATAGAAGTATTATAGAAATAAAAAGCCATTATTATTTTTTTTATCTGTTATTTTAAATGCAAACTTTTAATTCGAAATTCAAACTAATTCGCACTGTTAAGACATAAGCACAAATAGAGGCCTTTTAGCCGGAATGCGGTAAACGCTGGTTTGGTTTAGAGTTATACAATTGTTCAGTCTCGGTTTAATTAAATAAAGTAGATGAGACAGTGCGGTGTCGTGCATGCTCCTTAAGTATTTACATATTTAAATTAGAAATATGCATTCGTAAATGTAAAACATAAGGATCGCTTATGTTTAAACTTAATGTAAGGGAATTATTATAATCATTAGAATTTATAATCTGTATAGGCTTTGAATTCAGTGAAATGTTAGCGTAGTTTTTATTTAATATGAAATGCAGTAGTGGTATGTGTATGCGAATTGCATTCGGATGCAGAATGTATTTTCATTTTGGCACAGAGGAGGAGCCATTGGCCGATCAGCGATACGAATGAAAGTGCTAATAAGAACTTTATTTATTACGAAAACTGCGACTTTCATTAAATTTAAATCGACAAATACTTATTTCTTCTGCTGATTTTTTGTGTATATTATGTTAATCAAAATAGCATCTACAATGATAAGCGATGGTCAGCTCCAATGCAAACATAATCTCTCAAAACCCTCATCTGCTTGACCTACTCTCAACGAGATATATAAGTCTTGTATTCATAGTGTTTTGTGTTTAATATATTTTTCTATAATAAATACATTTAAAAAAAAACGTTTATTATGGAACATAAGATAGGTATCACTTATTCCACGTCATTAAATATGAACCTGTAGGCATCCCTATTAAAAGGCAGTTTTAGTGTTTTTGTCTGCGCCACAGAGAACTTAAATCCTTTTATAGAAAAGTTTGATAATTAGCCTTCTGTGATTGACCGTGAATATTTAGATATCACGTGTTCGAATTGTGTTTTAAACAACGGTACTTGTCAAAATTATTTAAAATCAACAATATAATCTGTGGCATTTAAGTTTCCGAACGTTTTTCTATTTTGGCGCTAACAGACGCTAATTACAGGGCCTCTTATTGATTCCGCCACTCTCTAAAGAATTTTTATCTTGAAAATGGCCCGTTGGTTTTAATTTAATATCTTAACTTCCAGTAATGAGTTTGTTAATATTTTATCAAGTTTTCGGAAGTCTTTTCTGGTGTCTCACTTTTATTATTTTAATGAATACTCGTTAGGTTCAATTTGAAAAATCGTTTTTTAATTATTATTTATTTATATGGATTACGTTGCAAAAAATATAGTACAATTAAAATAGAAGGAGGCCAGCCGGCGATCTTTACACTTCGAGCGATCTCTTCCAGGCAACCACTGTAAGGAAAAAAATAACTTATATAAGGTGAAGGCAAGAAGTGCAAAACTACATAATATATACTTAGGGATAATGAAACGAAATAACGAAAAATGAAAATAAAAAAGTCAATTAATAGTCACATAGAACAAGGACACATGAGAATACCCATTATATATCTGTAACATATAGTATAACTTAACTTCATCACATAAAAAAATACGCTCTCAGGTACTGTGTGAAAACATAAAACGCAATTGTTTACTGAAATAACAGCGTGAGTTGATAAAAATAAATTACGGGCGCCGTCGCCGCTGCAATGAACAAAATATTATTACATTTGCATAATAAACATTGGTAATTTTAAAGTATGTCTGCAGGCTGTAGGTTGCATATGCGTAATGGGTTTTACTCCGACATATAGCTCGCAAAATATTGAATGAACACTAGCTTTTGCCCGAGGCGATTGATTATACTTAGCTATATGAGTTATTTGATAAAATAATAGGCGATTCACTATAGCTATATATAACACAACAGCCGTTTGAATGACCAAAACGTTACCTAACGTATTTTGACACACGGGAGATACAGTCATGTCGTATATACGTCAAAAACGTATGCATTTTATTGACATATGGGTCTCCTAGTTCGCGCTAGCCAACTTTTTTTATGATATGACCCCTTTTTTAATTTAGCCTAAGTCTAGAACTTTCTCTTTAGAGTCTTCTCAGCAGTTTTTAGCGGTACTATGTAAGTTTTAAACGCTACGAAATGGTTTTACGCGACCTAATTTTGAATTATATAGCGAACTTATCAAAACAAATTTCGATGTAGTATAATTAATAATAGAGTATCGAGACTGGTTACATTTTGATGTGATGATTTTAATTCAAGTACGGATGTCTTTCTTACAAAGGATACGCTCCAAACACCACCTACTTAGGACTATCAGGAATATTTTCTTTATTAAATACTGCTACTTTAAATGTTTGCCTCATAAAGGTTCAAACCTGAAACTAAATATGAAGGGAATATATTATTTTCTTACAATTGTTAGACCTCTCCCAACCAGTAACTCAGGAATCAGGATAACGTTTTTAAAGAAGGAAGCAATAGAATTAATAAACACTTTATATTTGCACACTGGTATATAATTCACTATTTTTATGACCAACACTAATCGCTCCCGAAACCAAGAATGCCCCGCGGCCCGCCAATTCTTAACTGCCGACCGTGGGTCTTGTCAATGGAACTATTTTTTACAAAATCACATTTAATATACATATTATTGTATCTATTTTAATTAGTAATAATTTAAGATTATAATTATACAAATCATCTGTTTTTAAATGACCTCAATTATAACAAACTTGTATTTATTGTAAAATCCACCGGATATTGTTGTACAAAGTAAAAAGTATCATAGTCTGTGATCCGTTACTATGATTGCCTAGCGTCTCTGCAGGAACATTGAGGACAAATGTAAGCCATACAATAGAAGTGTTATTTATATTCTAATTATTAAATGCAATAAGTATATATCAACTGCTTCGATATAAACCAACCATAAATAAACATATTAATTATGGTAAAAGTAGCAACGTATTCATTATACAATTTTAGAAACCCTAACACAATTTACCCAATCTCCTGAGAATATATTATAGGTTTGTACGTAATATTTAACGATTAATATTTGTACATTTAACCCAGCATGTCTAAAATATAATGTACGAAGTTGAGCTAAGCCCTCCACAGAGCCCTACCAATGACATTGGCTTTGCCGCTCGCGTCCAGATAAAACTTTAATTAGTTTTTTAAGCCACAAAATTGTATGCGGGAGGGTTATTTCAGAGAAGTAAACAGATAACGAGTTTTGCTTGCGTCTGCTTAGCATCTAATGTTTACAAATTTCTACTGAGAGACTTCACTCCCAATTAAAGAATAAATTGGATCTTTAGTATGTAATTGACAGATATAATACTTACAAATAGATCATCGTTTTATACATACCGGGAAAAAGGCCTCTTTTAATAATTGTTTTTTTTAATAAATTTCACTTCACAAAGGCTTTATTTAACATTACTATCTTGCATAACATTAGTTTGATAAGTAATTTAAAAGTAACTTAATTTACTAAAAGGTAGTTTACGTAAGAACATGTCTAACAACACCTTAGTAGTATTAAAGAGGGACCATTTGTCCTCGTGTGCTATTTATTTCCACGTACCACTGTTTGGCACTTAAGACTGACGTCCAGTTAAACGAATTCACTAATTCAAATAGTTTTGTCCTTTTTAGGCGTCTCTAGGCATGTGGTTTCATGAAATTGGTTAGTGTCGGTGGAGACTTTGTTCAGGGGCTCCAGCAATCTGTTGGATTATTGCAGACGTCCTCTAGATTAAGGTTCCGATGGAGGTCGTCATTGCGATTGTACCAGGGAGCAATGACTATACCCCTGACCACTTACTATTTGAGTTTTTTTTTAATCGGTAATAGTTGTATTTATGTGTTTCTCATATTTTGGAGTATAACTCCCAGCAGCTTGTTTATTTGCTTTATAAACGTATTCACTTCTAATTCCAACTATTATTTAGGCATAAATGTACTCTTATAACATATCCTCAAAGTTGATTTTAAACTATTCCAGTCCGTATGCGGATTACTTTAATTAGGTTAATAAAAATATAAGAACTTCTCACACATTAATTTCATCTAACATTAATGTCATTAAGGAAATATGAGTTCCATGGCCTTCGCAACATATGTAGCATTGTTGCAAACTTGGAATAACATGATACCAAACTCATTGGATTTGGTTAGCGTGGTATGCGTACCGGTTCAACTAATCATGAAATTTTATGTAGCCATAATTTGCAATGTGAATTTATTCGAAATTAATTTAGGATTCACAAAATTTATATCCATAGAAAACCTCTTACATGGGGGTAAGTAATTTATGAGCGTGATATTATTTTCATAAAGCTTTTTATGCCACCTACGTTTTACCATAAAAATTAAGTTCAAACTTTCATATTTTTTAATAAAGCTACCGTATCTAAGCATAAGAAAAGTTTTACAAAGTTTGACGTTAAAACACCGTTATATTCTGTAGGTAATTTGTTAAGTTATGCGGTTTATATAAGCCAGCTGACGATATGCCAGTATTTAAAAAACGTATGTACTTTCGGTACCTACAATCTACTGCTATAATCACAGCGATGACGATATTTCATAAAAAATCGTAAATGTTTTCCCACATTGTCGAACAAACGTTGGCAGAAACTCTCCAATTAATAGGTTATGTCGCCACCATAATGATATTGCACAGAGTTTTGACATTTTTTATGGTTGGCTGGCCTCAGCTAAGAGTAGAATTAGGACACAATACCAATTATTTCTTTTCTTTTTACTAGTGGTTTAATTCTTTATAGCTTTTATTTTTAAATTTATGGTTGTTTTTTGTTTTAACACTTTATTGTATTTACCTGATTTCGCTGGTCGTGTCCACATGTTTTAGAGACGACACCGCTTTTGACGTGACAACGTCTTATAAATTGGTTTGCCGGGTGACACTTCAAGAAACTGCGTTACGCTCCGCTCACGTTATGCGCTCACAATGAGAGCGAGTGAGAGGCACGCGTCCCTTCCACTCGGGCATGGTTAGCCCGCCTAAGAGCGAGAGAGACAGACATAAAAAGTTGTTTGTATAAATTAATGTTTTAAATATAATTCTTTGTATAAATAAATGTTTTAAATTGTTACTATTATTTCATCCTTCTTCCTACTATACGAATGAATATTCACATTAAAATTATTTTACCACTCAAAGTCGTTGTCACGTAAAACTTTCGCCCGTATACCGACTTTACAGGCAACCAATTTTTTTATGTTAGTTAATGTTGACATGTGTTTGTCCTAATTTTGTGGTCCAAATAAATAAAAAAACAAATATGCTCAACTGCGCTAAAGAAGTAATTCCAATCGCTTATGATATATTACGAATTCGTGAGCTTAGCTAGTAGAGCTTGCAAGTCCGTGGTTGTCAGACTGATCGAGATTCTTACCTGTTGTAGGGAGACCAGCACCATTCTTCCTCCACACACTCTTCGGTCTGCTTCCATAACAGACTAAACATAGTTTGTCAGAGAGACACAAAATAATGTATTAGGTTTATGAGTAAAGGCAACGCGTTCGTCAATCTCTCTGTAGCATTCACCGTTTTTAAATACCATGTTAAAGTTTTAAAGGAGAAAGTAGAAGTAAGTGAAGAGGCCTTGCGTTCTGAACTGAGTATAAATGTCACTCTGGTTTGATTAAAAATAATACGCTACAGAAAAAATCGATAGTATACGATCGTACCTTAAACCTACAACACGTGTCATCTGAAACCTAATCGCCTACTCTACAAAATCACTTACCTAATGTAGATAAACTAAAACTCCCCTCTGCCTCAGAGGGCGCCCACTGTGAGTCTCCATCGCTGTCAGTCTTGAGCCTCGTATTTCACCTTTCTCCAAGTCTTTCCGGCTCTCTTTGCCTCATCTGCAACTCTGGGACGGCCACGCTTCCGTTTTCCTTGCGAGATCCAATCAAGCCTGCTTGGGAATATGATTGGGATCCAGAAATTGTGTACCTTGAAACGATCCATTGGTGCTTACAGAGATTTGAACGCGTGTTTTTTTAAGTATCCCAAATCAGTCTACCATCAATCATAATAAAGTAGCCGACGGTGTAAGTAGCTGTCACTTTTCCTTGCTTTATCTTGTAAGAAAACTACATTTCCTTATAGTTTAAGAAAAGGTTATTTTACAGCATAGGCGCATATTTCGAAAAGTTTAAAAACATCTATAATAACATAACCTTTAATGATATATGAAAATTAATAGGACATTAATAATATTTTTAATCATATTAATGTCACATAACCACTGAATATCAGGAGAGCCTCCTGCCCGTTTGCGTAAGATTATTTTTATATGGCTGATTGTGCTGATTTTAATAATTAATGTACTTTCTACCTTTCTTGCAAATAAACGGTTTATTTTTATTAATTGTTGTGAAAGGTAATCACCTCTTATGGATGACCATACCAAACCACACCATACCAAACCATTCGTTTGGTATGGTATGGTTTGTGGACTCATTTTCCGCACTTAGACTCATGATCCGATGTGCGTACGTACAGTCCTGGCTAACTCAGCAAGCCTAGCTCCTTCTAAAAGTTCTGACGGATTTTGTACGTTGTTTAGCCATGGATGGATGATAATTTTAAATACTATAAAAGATAATGAAAAGTTACTTTTACTCAAGTTTGATCTTCACAAACTTCTACAAATTTATAGAACAACGGTAACAATAAGACACAATACCGGTCATGTAAAATGTTACGAACAAATGACCAAGGAATAAACGAGAATGAGCGCAATCTTGAGACATTGTTCGACCTATTGTGGCTTTGTTGTCCGTTGATTAATATTGACTAGTTTTTACTGAGAGAGGGTTTTCTCGTAGGCTAATACTTTATGTTATTTCCTTATGTTTATCTTTTGTTTTAACAAGTATATTTAAGTCATGAGATACATGACAGCCAGCATCGGAATAATTGCATTGACATATCGAACGACGTTCAGGACGACGGACCAATTCGACTTCCTTCAAGAAACGAGTGTAGCAATTCTGGCATTGTGTGTCCATGGTATCACGTAACATCAGATTTTCCTCGTGCTAGTTTGCCTCCTATACAAGACTTATTATATTACCTTTCTTGAGAATAATTTGTTCTTGCTATTTTGGCGAGTCGGGAAATATCACACTCGACATTTAAGATATGTTCTTGGGTTAAAAGCTACAAAAACTGAAAGATTAACATAAAAAGATTTCTCTATTGGATGACAACGAAACCTTTTCGGTATGTTCGTTTCTGACTAAAGTTCTAATGATAGGTTTAATAAAACCTGTACAGCGAATCTTCAGTGCTCCGTCTTAAGATCTTCAAGAAAAAAGTACTTTAAGCACTCATGTGCCTCATGCATAGTTTTCTTAATATAGCCGTGTCCTGTGATGTAGTGGTTTGATTGTATCTACAATAACTATTGGTTATAGCTTAGGTGAGAGAGCCAGTTGTGAAGAAAGGTCAATAAAAATGTCTATAAGGCATTTATGTTGTTTAGTAATACTTTTCGTCTTGCATAATATGTACTAAAGTAAAAATTTATATTGTTTTGTGGCAATGGTTAAGTGAAGAATTTTATTTACGGTCTATTGCTTGGAAATAGGTTTTTATTTTTTTTATTGGTTAATATTTTTTTTTAAGTTATTGTTTAAAATATATGCAGCAGTTTAAAAATAAAATGTACATCATTCTTACTTTTAATTAAATTATTCTCTTGTTTGCGATATTTGACGTTAAAAAATAAATATTATTTCTCATTCTGACCAATATTGTGATAAAAAGGAGGCATGGATGCTTTAGTTAAATACATGTAATAGGATTAATTTATGGATCTGAAACATCTATAGCCGCACGTAAAACCGATTTCTGGCGACGCATCGCCACGCTATATGATGGTATATACATACAATCTATATGCAGTTGTAAATTTTTGTATTTTATGAAAATAAATGTTTATTCAATAAATAGTCATCGTTATCTGGAAAACAAAATTGTAAAATTTTATTTTATCATTATGACATATTTAGTTCCTATCACAATCTGTTCTTTTCTGCATATTACTTCACAAAATAATTTCGATGTTTCACATCTGCCAGGCGTCCCGTGACGGCTCACATTTTTTTTAAGAACTAATGATTTTTTATGTGACGATTATAAACTATTATGCTACAGGGACTTTATAATTTAAGTTACTCCATTATCTATATATTAAGGCAACATAGTTATTACCGTGTATAAATGAAATATAAAAACTGACATGTATTGCTAAAACATGTTTTGAGTTATGAATTTCATAAACAAAACTCGAAAATGATGTAAAATAAAACGTTGCCCCAGGCGATATTTTATATTTAAATTTTTTCTGTGCATATGTTGTGTGAATAAAGTACTGTGTACAAACTTTCTACCTGACTTAAACTTTTAAAATACGAAAGCAAGACCAAATTGTTTGTCACTGGTTATTCAAACCAATCTTTAGCCTTATCTCTTGACTGACTGAACCTAAATATTATTTAATTTGTGACTACTGGTTTGTCTTGTCTGTAATTTTCCAATTATAATCAAGATATGATATTTACATTTTTGATGGAACAAAATGATTTGGTAAATCAGTGTATTTTAATATTCAAATGATGAAATGAAATAAAATCCCCAATTAAAAAATGTTACTTACGCAGTTGGTCCACATTATTTTATTTTTAGTAACAAAGCCGCTAGTCGATTGATTAAAGTTATTTTAATATTAATTTTTATCTTACTTGAAGTGCAGTGAAAATAAATGATTGCCATGGCGCTGTAGATTTATTATATCGGTATTTATAATATAAGAATATTTATTTTATAGCTAAGAGATAGCGATAGAATTTCGCTTAGATTTAATATTTTCTTGTAAAAACGTCACTGTAAAAATATCTCAGAGTTTTTATCTCATTGAAATAATAAATAGTCATTGAATAAATAAATAGTTCATGAAATTCTAAAAATGACTTTTAATGTAAACAATTTTATTTTACATTTGTTAGCAATAGGTAACATAAACATTTAAAAAAATATATATATTATTTAATTATTTTTTTAATATTTATTTTATTTTATTTTTTTAAAGTTTATATATAATATAATATATATTATATTTATATAGTATAACTGTGACTGACTGTGATATGTGTATTTAAATTTTCATGAAGGAGTCTTCGCCACTTTAAGAGGAAACGAAAATTTATATAGATAATATTATAATTGGATTTGTTAAAGCAATATCTTAAATACTACTTACAGCTATTCACACATACATAATATGCCTGTGTGCTGTCAGTGTATCGCGCACCTTCACCTCTAAGTTTGGAACAACCGCATGACACGTGTCAACAGTTGCTCATTGTTCAAATGAATGAAAATGAAAAATACACTTTAATATTACATAATACTAAGTTACATTTAATAGATTTACTAAATGACATTATTACAACAATAAAATACATAGCCTCATCGTATGGAAATAAAAACAACAAACAAGGTTTTTCTTTTTGTTTTTCGTGGGACAAGAGCGCGGTGTATCGTACTTTGTGTTTAATTTATCAGCTTGTAGCTACTGAGGTCTTAAAATATGTACATCATATAGTCTGTTATTATTATTATACTGCGTAGAAAATATTTTGTGTGATCTTTCTCTATACTAGGCTTCAGCAACACGATCGTAGCGTTAAAAATCTTGAAACTGTTAATCCCTCGGAATCATGCCGGTACAATTTTGTTACGTTATACACGATAGAAGTCTGTGTATCTGTGTGAGAAGAATATGAGAATATTCTTCATTGCTAAAGATATCATTACAGTAAGGTGACTTCTGCTCTCACTATATCTCTGCACTTTGTTCGGGTTTCCTGAGCGCAGCTGTTACGGGGAGACTCGTGAGAATTGTGTATTACCAGCGGATGCTGATCAGCCCCGCGCCCTATTGCCTCCCAATTTGCTACACAACTAGCTTGTCCGGGTTCGTGACGGGTGATATAAATTATCTAAGTTCTAGAATGTTTTAATTGCTGAATTAATCGTAAATTTAACCATCATTACTAATTCAAATGTTTAAGACAACATTGCAACTAAATGGGTTATTCGTAATTAAAAATCTTGATCGTAATTACGTCTCACTAACAAGCAATAATTCAATAGCATAGCATAGTTTCCAAAGTAATAAAATTCACGTGATTAAAATTCAAATAAACAAGAAGTAATTAAAAAAATTTAATCTTCATTTATAGCGAAAAGCTAAACATTTTATTAAAAAAAGAGTGTCCATTAGGAGTGCATTTACGTTTAAAACGAATTCGAAGAGAAAATTATTTTCAAGGAAAATATTGTGCTTAATGGAAAGATAATTATGTCCGCCCTTGAATGTTTCGGAAAATACGTGGAAAATGAATTTTCACGAAATTGAATATACTACATATTTTGAACCTCAATTTGTGGGTAATTTGGTATGTTTTCCCTGTGTGATTGTGTTGGAGGAAAAGTGTTACAAAGTTTGCAATTTCGAAAGTGTAAATTTAAATACCACGTCTTCAAATGATGTAAACGCCATTTTTTTCGTCAGTAGTCGGTTTGAATACACTTGAACAATCGTGATTAGTATGAGACTGTGACATTTAGTTGACAGCTATTGCATATTATGATTAGTTTTTTTTTATTTATTTATTTATTAGCCAGATAAATTATGATTAGTAATTTGAAATATTGCCATATTAATGACATCTATTTCTGTGAAATTGGTATTTGCAATCCAGCTGGGATTGGTACAAAATGACTGTTTGTAACCGTTTCTTTTTTTATGTCTAATCTGGGTTGTTCATTATAATAATGTATATGTTGATAAATACAGGGAATTGTGAAATAGCTATTCAATAAAGTTCACATTTATTTTTTTATTTATTTATATAAACATTCTAAAACAATGTGTATGCCTAAAAAATACAAGAAAATATGACATAACAAATTTAACACACTTACACACATCACTTATACACATCAATTACATTAGAACTTAAGCAATATATCTAAAGGAAAGAACTAAAGAAACGGCCACAAAATAAATAAAAATAAAACAAAAACAAATTATAAATAATAACTAAAACTAAAACATTAAAATAACAGTAATAAACAAACAAAGTTAAAACTTAAACCACATTAAGATTTAAGAGCCTGCAAAACAAAGTACTCATGTAAATCTTAAATTAAAACAAAGATAATGTTAACTTAATACAAAGATATTTGACATACTTACCCCGATAACATTAGTAACTATTTACAAAAATATATTTGTTTAAGGACTAAATAATAAAATAACAAATACTATAAAATAGTGCTATTACAAAATTAAATAATAATAATACTAAATTAAATCTGATAGCAGTATTAGCCTAGAGGCTTCAGCGTGTGACTCTCATCCCTGAGGCCATAGGTTCAATACCACGAATGAACTTCGCATTTAACATTTTGGTGACGGAAAACACAGTAAGGAAATTTATCTTGCCTTATATCCAAAAAGTCGACGGATTGTGTCAGGCACAGAAAATGATAAATCTATTTGTCTATTAGATTGAAAAATAATAAAACATACCTAAAAAGGGTTTTAAAATAAAAACCATCATAACTTTTTGATAACTAATCTTAGGTAACACCTTTTAATGAAGGTTTTCACCAAATAATTGAATTATTTGTAGTACACCTTATTTGAGATACAAAAACCTAAATTGAAGCCTTCTTATATTACAGAAATCCAAAAAACTACTATGTTTTAAGATCATTTCAAAAAATGTATAAAAAAGAACAATTTTACTAACAGCAATCACCGCTGGTTGCAATCTTTCTATTACCTATTTCTGTTCAACATATTATATAATAATTTTAAATAATAAGGTAATTTAAATATTGCCTCTATTCTTAATAATGAATACCGCATCTTAAGCTCTCTTACTAAGAATTTATTACGGCTTCTCATTCAAGCGTCATTACCCGCTGAAAAACTCCATGTAAAGTAACCGGGCTTAGAATACTGCCTTGGATTGAATCTGGGCGCCCTGCCAACATGGAGCGTAAACTTAGTGTGCTGAAAATAGAAAAAAATCGCACGAACTTGTGAAGCTTATTTACTTCGTTTGGGCATGTGTGAGCCAAAAATTGGTTGCGCTAATCCAACACGTTCTGTTCGAGGTTTTTTTAAAAGGCTTCGAAATTTTTAGCTATAAATATGGAAGAAAATGTTGTTATTCGCCACAGTCAATGAAAGAAAAATAACGCTTGGAAAATTTTATTTTTTACAATTCTGTGATATTTATGAAGATTTTTATATTTTTTATATGTAGTATTTATTACCATTTTGATGAATATTTGTATTAATAAGTGGCTATGTATATGTTTGAATCTTTACAGCTGGTAGCATTTCAACAGCATTCGCTTATTCGTTAAGAGAGGACAGCACTAGTTCTGGGTTCACCGGTACTATGTACCAGATGCCAATTTAAATCTTAATTAGTGCCTGTGCACTTGAGTATCTACTCCAAAGGGAAGAAAATATAAGTTGGAGGAAAAAAAAAAAAAACTCTTTTTAAACGTTTATTATTTTGCGCCCGGTCTGCGACCAGATTTTTGCTTGCGAGGGAGGTGACACGTGTCCACACAAGTAGCATCCAGTACCAAAACTCGTCTCATCTTCCGAGGGATCAACGACATCCCATCCCACCACTTGGTATCGTCTCTGGCGATGCCTGTTGGCTCCTATGTTAGTGTGATATTAAAAGATATTAATAAAAGCAAAATGGATTTATATTTTTTTCAATCCTTGCATATTTAACCCACTACTTAGTAGTAAAAAATAAATACTCTACAAAGTTGTCTTTCAACGGCACATCTCTGTAGCTCCTTCTTTTTTTTAAACCAATTTCCGGTATCAAAATACTTCTGGTAAGTCAGTCTTTGTGATTGGAAATACGCCTTTGAATAAATGTAAAAAAAAATCAAAATTCAAAAATAATTTATTCATGTAGGTAATATAATGTGCACTTATTAAACCTAAAAAAAATACATTGAATGCGTCTAATTTTACATTTACTGCCAGTTCTCAAATCAAGGGCGTACAACGGAAGAGAAGAACTGGCAATAAACTCTCCGCCACTCGTTTTTTATCGCCAAGTTTTCTTTTCGTTCTTTCTATTAAACAACGTTTGTAAGGAGCTGCAACCATTACACCATAATCCATATGACATCGTGAGTAGTAAATAATAATAAATTAAATTAAAAACAAAGATTTGTCCTCTATCAGTACGAGGCATGGTGAAATATGAGCACGCACTTACATTCTCGTGGGAACCAAACACAAATACATTGTAGAATCAACTAATATCAGCGCATACACGAATTTAATTACGACAGTCACCTCTAGCAGCCGTTCACGAGTATGACGCATGGCCAGCCATCGACCCCCTCGCCATATTTTTGGGAGAGAGACAACCCCACTAACGAGTATTAAGAAAATATATAATTTATATTTACATTTTTATTCTGCCTGAAATTCAGTTGAGGTGGACCGTAGTCTCAAGAAGTGTTCTGAGACTTACTGACGATCAAGAATAGAATCGTGTGGAGCATTTTAAGGCGATCTTAAAGGTCAAAGTCCACGGTCGGAATGGAAAACAAATATTATTTCGGGGCACAAAATGAAAACGTGTCTAATTACAGTACTATGTCGGCGTAATTATAAGGGGTTAGGTGACAAATCACAACAAAAATGTTATATTCAGAATCGATGAAACGTTACAATTACATTTATGTAATAATTTTGTTTTTTATGTTTTTGTAGTAATAAATCTCATGCGATACTAATCTCGTGATTCACCTAAAAATGTTACTATCATAGCAGATTGCTGTAATGTTGCCAAATTGGAACAAATCCAGATAAGGCAGTTTTCCATACTTGGATGCGATTAGATGCTTTTTACATGTATTAGTAATACATGCATTTATTGAACTGAAATTGTGTGTGTACTGTTTATTATTAATTTAATAATAGAAAGCCAGCTGAGATGAAGATCATCATCAAATCCCCATTCAGCATTCTCAAGTATATTTCACCGTCGTCAAACCTCTATTGTTTTAAGGTCCTTGTCAACTCCATCCCACCAACATCCTCGGTCTATTGGATTTTCTCTTGGCACCAGATTATCAGTTCAGTAAGGACCTTGTTGGTCTGGTTTCAGAACTATTGAGCACTGATCGACTGAAATGAATATTGTAAAAGAAAATCTGACAGAAAACACACTATCACTGTCAGTTTTACCGGAATAAGCATGTTTACAACTGGATAATGTCTGCTGTAAAGCTTGAACTTAGCAGAAATAAAAATAAGTAAATGCACAATTGTACTACGCATATGCAGTGTTTATTTAACAAGAAAATCACGGGCCGCTGACTCCTAAATAAACCTACCTTAATCTGCCTTGTGCAGGGTTATTTCAACGCAGCGGTATCAGTGATTCAGGCGGCCCTGACCGTCCAACGAGCAGAAATTCTCGTGAAGTCGCTTCATGAAGCCTGCCTCGAAAACTACTCGGATTCATAGAAAAAGTCCCTGGACACGATGGCATTAGAGTAAATAAAATAAAAAATCTGGTAAGTTCTAAATCATATCGATTGAATATCATATTACCTGTTATTGTCGTTGATATGAATACTAAAAGCTAGTTTACGAGTCAAATGACCTGATAAGCTGTTTTAAGTGTAATCAACAAATTTAGACTTGAATTTAAATAAAAGTGGACTACGAGTTTGCCCCACATCCACACAACGCTTAAATAACATTTAATTCCCTTGGATACAAACTACTTTAGTATAAAGGCTTAATTATGCTAATGAAAAACCGTGTAGTGCCAGTTTGTTTAGGGTGAGTACCGAGTTGCATTATCTGGGCATTTCTTGTTAAATATGAATAACATCATTATATTCTTTACCTGTGATGCAGCTAGTACTTAATGAAGTAGCAATTTTTTTTATAATTACCATGATTTAGCTATTGATCGAATGTCTGTAGACATTGAAATTGAATAGTTTCTGAATTTAATTAGCATCAATGTAATCGGCTTGATTCGCTCTACGCAGAGATGTTGCGTCTCTATTCTACAAAGTGTACTATAGGAGTAGTTTACTTTGATCGGGCTTCGTTTCAACATTGTAGGAGCCGTATTCACTCAAAATTAACATCTCCTTGATAGCTAAAAGTCTTCTTCACAAGAACTTTTCTTTACGAACTAGCGAACTGTAGAATTGACCCCAGGTGGTCTTCCCTGGGAGCATGTAAAGCTTTTACAAATATGTCGTAATTTATAATAGATACATATTCGCCGACTTTGTATGGTTGATGTCATTAAGTCTACTGTTAAATTTCACAAATAATTTATCAAATTTTCAAAGTCAAAATCATTTATTGTTATAGGTAAAAAAACACTTATGAAAGTCAAGAACAGAAACGTACATGAAATGCTTCTAATTTTACATTTACTGCCAGTTCTCAAATCCAGGCGCAGAGAAGAACTCTCCGCCAATTTTTTTTAATCGCCAAGTTTTTGTTTTACATAACATTTGTTGCAACCATGTTCCACATGACATCTTAAGTAATAAATTAAGATGAAAAAAGATTTGTCCTCTATCAGCAGGAGGCTTGGTGAAATGGGAGCACGCACTTACATTCTCTTCGGAGCAACACCTAAAGACGTAGTCAAAATAACTAATATAAAGAAAACGCAACTCAATAATTGCTTTAAGAGAATAATCACTATATAGTAAACCCAAGACTAACATCTTGTAGTCTTTCATCGCCTGGACACTCTCTTAGGATGACTTTAATATATATATGATATCAAAGCTTTTGTATTCTGCTTCAAAGGGATTCATATTAATAAGACTTTATGTTGGTGACTTTGTGGCATATATATTTTGCGTGCATATCTCTACCCAGAGGTCGTATTTTAAATCCCGGCAGTACAGTAATTTTAATTTCTGTAAAACGTCTTAGTTCGGTGAAGGCAAATATTACATGGGTTATATATATATAATTAAAATTGTACAAGAGAAAATGTACACATTATTAAATGACTCCATTCAATTAGTCATTCAATATAATTCAAAATTGTGTGCATTTAGAGGTTTTATTTACTTCGAAGCTCATTACTGGTACATGTACGCACCCCAACACTTAACGAGATGGTACTTAGCGGAGTATGTATTATTAATTAGTCAATTAAACCCATCTCTAGAGCATATTCTCCTATTTGCATTAAACACATAACTCGTAGTCTTTGTGTAATCAATCTCAGTTATGTAATGACAATTTAAAGGATTCATCACTGCCGTCGGGACTTTGAAAGTTCGATTTGTATTAGAATAATTAGTTAGGTTAAAAGCAAATTGTTAGTATATAAATAGTGTTTCAATTATTATTCTAGATTGGTAGACCATATGAAAAAAATAGGAGGCGGAATGGATGCAGTTGGATGATGCCTTTAATCAGCAAAACTGGAACACCTTATGTATAAAATTTAGGTAGGTTATAACTTAAACAAGTCTTTATTATACTGGATGTCAACAATAAAGGCTTAATAAAAATTATTATTATTCTGATGATAGATATAGAAAGATGGTTCATTAAAACTTGTAATTAATGAGTATGTGTGTGTATTTGAGGTCGTGGCAGAGAATTAAAAGCAGATTCCTGTATCTGTTTCATAATCATTTGTCAATTTTACAGGCAAGTAGGTGATCGGCCTGATGCCTGACACACGCCGTCTACTTTTTGGGTCAAATCCGGTTTCCTCACGATGTTGGCGTCAGCGTTCGAGCTAATGTTAAAAAAGTGCAACATTACTTTTGTATCACAGGTAATATTGTTAACAGGGTGAGATTGGTCTAAGAGGAAAAAATATAATGTTCAAATATCTACGTAGTCTTCAGTATAATAGCAACCTAGACACTGTAAATTCTCAGTAAGCTCATTATAATAGTAACATTCAAAGCTTTTCTCGATAATTTAAGCAACATAAATTCTAAACGCTTATTTAACATCATTGATATCAAAGCTTATGTATTCTGCTTCAAAGGGATTCATATTAATAAGATTTTATGTTGGTGACTTTGTGGCATATATATTTTGCGTGCATATCACTACCCAGAGGTCGTGTTTTAAATCCCGGCAGTACAGTAATTTTACTTTCTGTAAAACGTCTTAGTTCGGTGAAGGCAAACATTACATGTGTTATCGAAAAACCAATAACATTTTAGGCACATTTGCACTCTTATCTATACAATAAAACTGATGGGAAATGCAAATTTGGGCCGAGCCCTAATTATGGAAATATTGTAGTATTATGACTTTTTTTTTATAGAACAGGGGGCAAACGGGCAGGAGGCTCACCTGATGTTAAGTGATACCGCCGCCCATGGACACTCTCAATGTGAGAGGCAGAATACGGAATATCTCACCTGCAAAATGAAACTAAACATTAAAATAACGTTTTTGATGAACAGACCTGACATGCATTAACTGAACGCAATGTTAATAGCGTTTTGTTCTCTCAAAACAATTCTTTTCATTCCTTAACCGTCTTGTCAACATAAATTTCATTCAAATTCAAATTTTGTCTAGTCCAATTCTCGGACAGAATCGATAATGTGCTACCGACCAATTTATTTTTACTAAGGAGGAACGTGTACCCAAAGTGAATAATATTAAATATTTCAGGAAACGTTAATCTCTTTGAGCTTTTAAGATACTGTTTTATATTAACTTATATTAACAAAATGTTTCAAAAATTGATTTTATTTACTTGAGTTACTTAATATGTATATAAGAGCAAGACGACACCATTAGCCGTCACAATTTTAGTCCACTATGTTCACTCTGCATGCATCTTTTTAGATCGTAATTCAGTAAATAATTGCAAACCCTCATACTCGACCAGTAATGCATGTAGTTGTGTATTTATTGTCTGTTTCATACCTAATTGTTAGTACGAAATACATACAATCAAAGAGCTAGTTTTGAGAGAGAATTTCAGGTAGGTAGGGTTTTAGGAGATAGGATATCTAAAAACTGGCCTACTTGTTTTCCTGACGTTGCTAGCTCCCGTACTAATAGGTATGGAATTGTGTAGTAAGCTCTCAAAATCGCTCATACTTATCCTTCGAAATAAACTCTCTCTCTCTCTCCGCCATAAAGTTACGGAATGCACTCTATCTTCCTCTCTCTCTTTTTAAAAGTCTTCTGCATAAACACCTCTTAACCATATCCTTTCGATCCGTTTAATCGGGAATTTTTGTATAATTTTTATGTTATTTTTGTAATTATTCGAACATAATTCATGCCTCTTAAACTGTAAGTTTTTATTTATTTTAGTTTCCTATTTGGTTAAGTCTACATTATGTATATTCTTTAAATTTTGATAAACATTTTTGGCATGGTATTTATTTTTCCTTACAAGAGTTGTCTTGAAGAAATCGCTTGTTAGGTTCATTTTATGTAACAAGGTGTGGATAAATGTATAAAGCTTCAATTAAGCAATCTTAGATCGAGGTTAGATAGATTTTTGTGTGCGTTTTGGAAATGTAAATCGAAAAGTTGTGTCTAATACAAAATAAAAATTACCCATCTGATGTAATCTAACTCTGCGTTTTGTAGCATATACAAGTTAGGCAATAAATTTTCCCCCTTAATTGACCTTTCTGAACTCTTATTTACAGTTCTGCAGAGCTCTTTTCAAAATTCTGTGAGTAAGCCATATCAAGTATGTATTGCTTATTTGCTTTATTATCATATAGTTTTAGATTTTAAGTATTTAGTAAATAAATAAATAAAAGTTAGTCAAAGTAGGTATAGTGTGTTTGCCTCTTACAGTGTCTGCAATATATTTTTGTTTGTTTCTAAATAACTAAGTTTCAAGATTCCCTTTTCTTGTCTTTGATTTAATTCGTTTTTCCTTTCCAAGCTAAGAATATCAATTAAAACACAAATCACGAGTAGAAATATTTATTACAACAGAATCAAATGTATTTATAATTTTGTAATATCTTATAAATAAAATTACTTCTATTTACATCTATGTACAGTAAATTGATTAAAATAATAAATTCGCTAACATCTATTTCCGATATAATAAATAAATAAGACTAAAAGCTTGTTCAGTATATTAAATCATAGTAAATATTTAATCATAAAAATAAAAATTACAAAGTTCTATCAATAATAAGATTATTTAGTTAAACATTAGTACAGTATTACCCAATTAAAAAAATGATTCTATTTGATGGAATTGTATTAATGTGTATAATGCTTTATGATCTATTGATTTAAATTAAATATATGGGAGCACAGTTCAATGAAAATCGCTAATTCAATCAAACCTATAGATTCGTTACCCGATTAAATAAAATGATTCTAATCGCTGGAATTGTATATTTATCTGAGTATAATGCTCTAATTAGCCTTCCAAGCAAATGCGCTTAATTTGTTATATACATGCCATGCATATAACGCTTTATAATCTATTGATTTAAATTAAATATATCGGAGAACAGTTCAATCAAAATCGCTAATTCAAACAACCTATGGATGCGTTGCGTTTCTAGAATGAAGAGAAGCTAGGGTCGTAAGTGGCCAGCTGGTTTATGAAGTCTTTTACGATTTTTATTTGAAACAAATGCGTTTATTAATAGAAGAAAGCATCTATAATTTATTTTGTAATAAACTCATTTGAATATTGTCTTAAGAATGAAAATTTTTAAACGAACCTTAAGCTTATGATATAAGTCCGCTATTGCAAATTAGAAAATATTATAAATGACTAACCAAAATCCATATATTTGAGAAAAGTATTAACACGAATACTTAAACATTTTAATATTAGTGTAACTATAAATGTTTGTATGGTAAACTTAAGCAGCCCCTGGAAAGATAAGGTGCTATTTCTCTGATCCAAAGCCATGTCCAAACTTATCCCTGACTGGCCCTAAGAACCTATGTTATACACATACAGGGTGCGTTAAAATTTGCTAGCGTATTTCAGTGACGTCATCGTCGTGATTGTAGACGAAGTTTGTAGATGTCGCCTTTCGTATATTTGAAAACTCGTCTTATATATTGCAGAAATGAAACAATATTTTAAGAAAATACTATTGCATGTGTTTTTACACTCCAAAGTTGTCAGTACAAGCCCGAAAGAACAGGTTCTCAACAAAGTAAGTGTATAATTAAATCTGAATCTTCTTAATATTCTAAGTGAAAAAAAAAGGTCTTATAAAAAATACTCTTTATTCCCATGAATATCCTACTTCTATATCTGGGTAGTTTTGCCACGCCAACGCGACAGCTTTAAGTTTTGTATGAAAAATGTCATTCGGTATAAGTTTACTAGCGCCATTGCTAGGCGAGTGTGAACTTTAAATATCGGCAGCCATTAAGTATAAGGTTCTTAATACGCTTAGTTATGTAAATTGTTACAAGAAAGACCTTGGATATATGTATCTACATACTCAGTGATATTTTTGTTGCCTATATATTAATATTAGTATTAACGTTTCATTCTATTGGATTCAGATGAAATGAAATTTCCATATAAACATTTATTATTACATCTGTACCGATCGTATGTATTTACGTACGCCTTTAAGTTCATATTGCGTACACTGTTTAGTTATGTAGTTGATCGGCGTCTTCAATAAAACCTTGTCTAATGGAAATCCTGAATTTAGTATCATCAAGATCGTTACATAATACGCGTATTGTTAGCGCTATGCTGTCAGCGATATGCACTTTCTAAGACTCATAAATGCATTATAATATAACCAGCCTTAGAATCTATAAAGTAACCTACTTCATGGCGAAACAACGCCGATATGCTTTTAAAATATTAGCGTTTCACTTAACAAGGCCGTGACAAAAGTTTGTGGAATTCATTTAATATTTAACTCTGGTCTCAAGTTATATTGTGCTTTATAAACTTGCTCTACAAAAATGACGACCAAGTTCTCGCAGAAAAAGCTTTGTTCAAAGCAAACTTGTTGATTTATTTGCAGATGAAATAAGTTGAATGAAAAAGCTTCCTTAGAAATATCTTAACGTTATAACCTTATGTTGAGTAATTAACTATAAATGTAATGTATAACATTATATACATTTAATTTATAAATGCGTAGGTTTCAGTTCAACAGACATCTTATAATTTTCCTAACCAAACTTATAACATAAGCCAATGTTGAGTCTCAAAGATTAATTTAACTTTTCCAAATCTACCTTCAAACAACAGAAGTTTGTAAAATTTTACATATTTTGAAAATCCAGACTACAGTTAAAATTTTAACATCTAATATCACAAATAGTATTGATTCGTTATTAACATCTTAGATAAGCATCATCATTACGATAAGGATTATATGTGGTAAGTTTCTATCGTCTTTTGAGTATGCCTTCAATCTAATTTCGTTCTGAATTGGGTGACCATATGACTCTTCAATAGACCGCATCAGTTCTTTAGGGCACGGTAGTTCTTCTAACGGTAAATCTAATAGTTTAATAGCTTTACCTCTTGTTTCTGTGACCTTCTCTTCTTTTTCATCATTTTTGTCGTAATAATCGTAATTTTCATTAGTTGAAACAGGATTTTCTACTTGTTCATCAATTTGATCGTTTAAACTTCTATCAATCTCATTGTTTTCAGCAACACATGTAACTTTGTCCAAAGCCTGTCTGAGTGTATTGTCTTTCGTTTCATTGCGCAGGGTATAAATCCAGGACAGACGGCAATTGCAACTCAGAGGATTACCTGCAAAGAGAACCGCTTTGAGTACTGGATTAGGAAAATAAACAATGAATGTTCATCATCAATTTATATGTGATCTCTGCTGTTTCTGTCAGGCAGACAAGTATTGTTTCGTTTCATAAATCAAAATGGTTTTATAAATTATATATGCAAAAATATTCCAAGATTCAAATACGTCTAAGATGCAAAAACCTTCTTAACAGACTTTTTTAAAACTAATTAACAATATAGAAAAATATTTTGTTAGAATTAAATGTCCGGCATCATCTAATGTGTGTGTGTATTTTTAGACATATATATATTTATTTTTAGAAAAATTTAAAGTTTAAATGTTATGGTCCGTGGGATTATGGTTAACATATATGAAACATATTAATTACATAATTCATATGTCCAAAGATAATTTGTATACCGCAATATTTTACATAACTATTTGTTTAAGCGGGAAACTCAATTTAAGAAATATTTGGCAATCATTCATTCATAGTAGCCCACGCTGCTAAATGGGGATTTACTCGAGCGTCATAGAGGCCTATTGTCTTGCGAAGCTTAGATAATTAAAAGAAAACAATATCATATAATGTATAACTTTTTCATCTGTGGAAGGAGCGGCTATAAATTAAAAAAAAAGTCTATGGACATACTCCGCCGCTTCAGATATTGATAGCATCCATGGTCTACGTATTAATAACGTACGTATCTTAATCTGATTGTAAATCAATCAGCATGGTTGTAAAACAATTCAAATAAAGAACTAAAGAAAGTTTCTATAAACATATTATGATGATTTGCGAAGAATAGCTGGCCCACACTGGATGCGTAAAGTTCGAAACAGATGAGTGGAGGCCCTTGGAGGTGGCCTTTGTCCAAAGACAAGCTGTATCAATGAAATCAACCGGCTTGCCTATTAATTATTATTACTTATTTTTAATTTTTTAGGACACTTTATGTAGCTAATATGTAAATACAGCAATGAAGGCTTTTATTATTATAAACAAATATCATCGTTTTAAAGTAATTTGCTACCCTCTTACAGACTTTTACCTAACATTAGAGTAGCTCTTTAAATAAACTCATGCATTTTGAATATATTAATCGAATTCCGGTTCGCTGTTATAGAGCTTAATAGTATTACTAGAATTAGGTCACTTATGCAATAGGGGTATTTGAACAGTTGTTGAAGCACTTTGACATGTAGGCCACTTACAAGCTTTGTTAATTAATTATCTACACAATTTTACATAATTTATAACATTTAGAGTGATTAACATTATGTACAATTGATTGTAAGGTAGTGTTAAAAGGCCGGCAACGCATTCGCGAGCCTGATGTTAAATGATATGGACACTCTCAATGTTCTGGCATTGTCCATATCATTTAACATCAGGTGAGCCTCCTGCCCGTTTGCCCCCTATTATATAAAAAAAAACAGTCCTTGACCGTTAAGTTCTGATTGTGTGCCCATGTTTTTAAAATAGCACTTAACACTTTCCATACAAAAAACGATGCTTCGTACAGAATACTGATATTAGACTTGTCTTTAAGGGAATGTAAACCACCTTATTTAGTTCGAAAATATGCAAAAAATTCAAAGTAATATTTGAATTATTATTAAAATATCTTCTTAAGAATAAATAAGACATATATTTGACCCCATAGCTGGTAATTCCCTTGCTCAACGAATGAGTATCGCAGTAACAATTTCACAGGGAACAAACTTTTCAAATTTATTTTCATTTTCTATTAAAAATAAATCTAGTTCAAGTATATTGTAAATACAGTTTATTTTTTAAAGATTACTTCATTTTATAATTGGTCTATATAATATTTTATAGTTACGTCGCTGCATATCATTGACACAATCAGACATTTTTCGGATTCAATTAAAATACGTGTAATCATTTAAAATGTGGTAAATAATTAGTTTTTTATTATTTTGAAACTGATTTCATAATAACGTTATAATATTTAACTTCTAACATTAGTTTTGGCTTTATTCCCGACCAGATAATTACTTCAGGACGCGTTTAGAATTAAAGCCAGTATCTATGTCGTTACCACTAACGAATGGCTTAGTTTAACGCTGAGAATAATTATAATGTAAAAACATATTGTTATTAATAAATGAAAAACGGATGGTGAATGTCAAACGCCAGTGTTCCGGTTGGTGGTTATTTGTCAATACGCGTTGATATGACACATTCGCTTGTCAAATCAGATCAAAGGCAAACGTTTGATTTATTTTTTGCGTGCGTTATATTTCATGGCGACGTTTATGTTAATCTGTTTATTATCAAGAAACCAAAATTATTTATTTATTCACACTTCGTTGCTAGAAAGAAACACAAATAACACAATACATATAAATTACAAGGGATGCAACGGGCGGCCTTATCGCTAACAAGCGATCTCTTCCAGGCAACCCTACAAACAGAAAAAGTTAAACAACTATATGTAGATAGCACTTGTATCTTAATTAAAGGAAATTAAATCACTCTCTACATAGTAGCTTATCATTTAAAAAAATCAAACACATCACTACACACAATACTCGTAAAAATAAATAAAAAAATAAAATACGTTTATTTTGGAACATAGGATCATAATAGTATCACTTATTCCACGTCATTAAATTCGAGCCTGTTGGCATCCCTACTCATCGGCAAAGAAGACAGAAGGTGTTGGCCGAGAGAAAAAGCCGGCGTAAAAAACTCTCGGTAGGTACTCTTTAAAAAAAAAAGCAAATCATCAAACATTTCTTCAATATTTAAAGTCTCAAGCGACAAGCGAGTTATCTTGCCGTAGCCGAATTATTTGTAAAAGTCTAAGGATAAGGGTGTGTAATTATTTAACCAATAACCGTTTAAAATCCGTAATATTAGCGCGTTTAACCAATCCAAAAGGGCAATAAAGATACTTATCAGAATGAGCCTAGTAGGCTTTAATTAGGACGGCTGATGGCGACGTGTATCTCGTTCGTATATATTTAGTTTCTCATGTAAAAATTAGAAATAAAGTTCTTTAAACATCAAAAATAAACAAAGCAAAGCCTTTTGTGCCTGACCCATGTCATCCATTTTTCAAAGGCATCTCGGTTTCGTCACGAAGTTTCCGAGAAGCCGTACGAGGGAATGCTAAGTGCATACATAGAATGTCCATTGGTGCTCAGCCGGGATTCAAACATACGACCTCATCAACCTTAAGTGTGTAATTGCTGAAGCTATGCAAATACTGCTCAACTGTCTGTTTATGAATAGTGCTTTAATATATATAACTCTCTGTAAAAACCATAGATTTATGTCCGTGAAAGTTCCAATTAATTCGTCGCGTTTTACATAATAAAACGTTTTCCAACTGTGTTAGAAGGATTTGAATTGCAAACAGAATATCGGTATACAGTTGTGTTTATCGTATGTTCTCGGACCAAAGAAAGCTTAGCAAGACAGAGTGTTCCGTGTGACAATAAATCTCGCCTGGACTTGTGTACATGGCACAATTTATTCAGTTTCCAATACGTTTTGTGTTAGACAGATACAAGATGTGAATAAGACCAGCAATCGATTACATTACGTAAACAGTTATTTGTTATGATGAATAAATAAATTTTAATAAAGTAGAACGTAGTACAATGGTACAAACAATATAGGTTTTCTAGATTTCTAGAGGTACAAAATCATATATATTTGGACGTGTAACGGAGATTCAGAAATTTTAGAAAAACTTATCGTGACTGGGAAAGTGGGCACTAGACCTTGAGGCCGCTGCAGGAGCCAATCAAGCGAAGGCACTTACAGGCCTTCCTCTCAGCCAGGCACTGAGGCTGGAAGACAGGAGATTTGACGCCAGTAATACAGCCTTCAGAAATGTAGTAATTCATTAATGAACTTTCTAAATAGCGTGTTAAGATAATTCAGAGCTATCTTCAAAAATTCAATTTCAAAAGTCATTTAATCATGTAGGTACAATTTGTACAATGTACAAATTGTCCATCCCACTATCTTATAACGGCATTTGTGCATTGTTATCATCTATGTATTCTTGAACTTTGTAATATGCTTTTTTATTAGGCGTTTCCTTGATGTAAAGTTTATACTTATGCAACGGAAGTTTGGTTTCATGATCTGGAATTTTCTTATATATCTGTATTCTGTATACATTTCCCTATTAATGAGTGAGTAGTTTTATGAAAGTTGAAAGCTGGAAAAACAAGTATATTCCCACTTCTTGCGTTTAAATTGTCATAGCCACTCACGCTTTAGAAATGTGTTTGTTTTCCGTCAATAAATAACAATATCATGCCAATAAAATATCACTAGACAATTCAAACATCGCTCTGTCAAATTTGGTTTACTGAGACAAGATAAATGTACTTTAAAACAGTGCAAATTGAATTTCACTCGCGAGCATATATTAACAATTTGTTTCAACACAGAACTACTACAACACACAACACAGAAACAGACAAGTGACAAGCATGTATACTACGCCTAAACCGTTGTGATCAAGATAGATGCGATTCCACAGTCGGTTAAGAAAAATGGATTCGAGTTCTCACGTACAATATTCGTTCGGATGTAACGAAACGTTGAATTGAACTGACGTTGAAATATTGCATATCGTAAATGGAATTATTACGATCCGGAGAGTGGTCTTACAAGAGTCTTTATGCTGTAAGGTATAAAAACTGTGTCGCACTACAATACACAGTCTTAGCCTCGAGTCTCCTGCTGATAGAGGACAAATCTGTGTTTTTAATTTATTTTATTATTCTTTATTACTCAAGATGTCATATGGAACTTGGTGTAATGGTTGCAGCTCCTTACAAACATTGTGTAAAAAAAACTTGGCGATTAAAAAGAATGGCGGCGATTTAAGAACTGGCAGTAAATGTAAAATTAGAATTATTTTATGTATATTTTTTTTTGACGTTCATAAGTGTACATTATGTTACCTATATCAATAAATTATTTTTGACTTTCCTTGACTTAAAGTCTAATTCGTATCTACATAGTTATAATAATTAATAATTGAATAATTTAAAAGGCTTGATCCCGTCGCAGTGTACCTTTAATTCTGGCAATTTCTCGCTGTATTGCGATACATATTCATGGAGCGAGAAACCACCAGCTATGCTCTCATATCTATCTATGTTAAGAATATTGTAAGTAGATTTTAGTTTAGTTTTTTGTAATTGTTTCTTTTTGTAATGTTTGTTTTGTTTAAAAAGTGTTTCGATTGATATTTGTATGTGCTCTAAATGAATGTCATGTTTGCCTCTAATTGCTTGTCACATTCAAAATTGTATTTTGTATTTGTTTTTACCAATGTATCAGTGTGCCGAGCGTTGGCAAACTTTATCAATAAAAAAAAGAAAAAAAAAGTACTGTATATTTGTGTTGGAAAAAAATTGTATTACTCCTTAAAAATGATTTATATACATGGGAAATCTGTTCCAGTTCGCTGATGACGAAGAGTTTATTAGAGATCCTGATGTTCTTACCATGTTTGCCTTCACCGGAGTTTAGTAATCACCAACGATTACAATTAAAATAGTGAATGATAGTTGTGGTATACAACTGGCAAAAAAAATTTTGGAAAGAGTAGATAGAATACTAAAATTATCTTTGATGAGATTTGACGCCTAACAAACTCAAAATACACTGCTAGTAAGGGAGGGAGCATACTTTGACCTATTTTATATTTCAATAAATCATTTGAATTATCACTATTGTGGTATTTTAATTAAATTAAATTAGTATTTTGTGTATGTATTAAAAACGCATTCACTAAGGAGCAAAACTATACCCTAGGAGTACTGAGCTTAAATGTTAGTTTAATGGTGACTTCAAATATTTGAAGTATGTTCGTGATTTCCGACAACGGTTAATTTAGTGCTACGGTATTTGGCTTGCATTCACGAAGCACTATTCTCGTTCCGTTTTAATAAGTCTTATTATTTGAAATAGTTTTAAATTAATTGCTCATTTTGGAAGTAAATAATCGTAAAAAATATGATTTTTAGTTTTTTAGTTCTAAGAATAACAGTGTTTAAACATATAAGAACCAATATCCAGGTAATATTTTAAAACCATAGTAGATTGTAGTAACGTAAATTTTGTTTAGTTTTGCCTTTTGTATAATATTAAAAAAAAAACATGACAGAACCTCTATAGATTTTTAGCACCGATTTATTTATTTAAATATCCTAGCGTCATTGTATAAGATAACTGGCACAGTGCCATAAATAAAAAAACTACACCGCAAACAAAAGACGAAAACCGAATATACACATTAGTTAAAATAGTGTAATAAAGTCGTTTTTATGAATCAGAAGTTACATTATATTAAAAAACTAATCCACAAATATTTATTTATTACTAACTAGCGTCCCGCCCCGGCTTCACTGGGGTGCAATGCTGTTGAAAAGCTGTATTGGTTAAAATCGCTTCGAAAATTAGCCATTATCAGTCGTAAAAAGTAAATGACAAAAAAATATATAACCATAAGAGACATATACCATCGAGGAGTTTTCTGTAGACCTTTTCAATGTGTGCAATACTTAGTAGATTATTTTGATAAATCTCGTGTTTTTATTTAGGACATCACATAGAAACCTCAAAAGTAACAGTAGTTTTCCACTATTTAATAGATATTATTATACATATAAACCGTTGTCTTCATTTACTCTATCTATTAAAAAAAATCCATCAAAATCCGTTGTGTAGTTTTAAAGATCTAAGCATACATAGGGATATAGGGTCAGTGAACGCGACTTTGTTTTATACTATGTAGTGATGTTACAGCTAACACATATCTATAAAACAAAACACTTAGGCAATATACAAAGCCAAAAATGAAATTTTTCATAGAATATTTGTTACACTTTGTATTTGTAAATAGGTATTTAAAGTCAAAAAACAATCATATTTAAAACAACTTTTTAAATAAACGTGTTTTTTTTTATTCTGATTATATATTTTTTTTAATGTATACATAATCAGAAAAACAGAAGTTTACAACAGTGTGGTAGATAACTAAACTGAACACATAGTATTGTCTTTTATTAACATAACTTTTACACATTAAAAGAAAAACACTTTTTTACGGATTATAGTTATGTATTATTGTATTTAAACTTACAATTATACAGATTAAATAAATACAGATAATACAACATTTTCTACAGCTTGACATTTAACACCTTTGTATTCACCGTGACCACGCACGCTGTAAAGCACGCGAAACGTCGGTTAAATTTAAAATTATGTCTAAATAATTATAAGTTTAAATACAATAATACATAACTATAATCCGTAAAAAAGTGTTTTTCTTTAAACTGAACACAGTTTTTTCGTCAACCAGATTTAAAATTTTTATACTAAGATTAATGATATATACAACATAAAATGATAGTTGTCGTTAATATTGTAGAGCTGCGAACAAATGTCTATTTAAATAGGGAAAATACACAGACACTACATTCAATCGAACGATGCTTAAACTCATGCAAATATTGCATAATAGTTCTTCGGTAACTTTGAGACATGGCATCATAGTCTCAAATGACCAGTAATTTAACCTGTATTTCACTAAGTTGCTTTGAATACTGGAATATTCTGAAGCTGCTATCTCCCCAGGCAGGAATAAATAATTCAACGGTTGCAGATATTTCACAATTTTGCAAAAATGTTCCTTTAACAATATTTGTTAGTTCTACAGAATGGGTTACATTCAGTTCCTGTTATAGTCGAGACCTATGGACAAGCGGTAGACACATTTTTGAGTCTGTTTCATAATTATTTTTAAAGTTCAGCCTACTTAAGTGTTATTATCCGTTTTTCCAGTGGTACACAAGGCGTTTGTATTATTTATCATGTTGTGTATGATGGTATCCTGAACAATAATCGGAAATGTAATCCATGCATTACCGCACGTATGTTTCTCAGTATCACAGTTACTTAAAAGTATACTGGTTTCTTACTACAAACGAAAAGCCCACAAATAATATTTAAAACATTAAGCGCTCTTTTCTCGGATCCGAGTGGAGCGGGAACATCGTAGCGGTGCTGCCCACTCGGATCCGTGCAAGGGTCCCGTTATTTTAACCCATTGCTACCCCTATCAGCACCCTATACAGCACACCGACCTCTCAGATCCGAAAATGTTTTTTTTAAATAAAAATAATATGCGTAATTACATACTTACTTAAACTCATATTTACTTCAAAATTCGCCATAAAAATTTTGGTTTCCGGCTATTTTTTGTATCCATTGTTTAAGCATTCAATGTGTTAAATTATGTTAAAAAGGGAACAGAGGAGAGAGACGCTTTCGTTTGATTTCGCTTTTGGAAAAAATAAGTTTTAATAATTTTAAGAAATTTTTATGTACCTCAAAAATATATTTTAAAATTATTTCAACAGAAGATATAAACTACTACTCTTGACAATTTTTTTTTACAAAAGCATAGTAACTGAATTAATCCGCCTAGCGTATCTTTTTAAAATTCAATCCTTCGAGTCTTTGTGTCAGAATCAAAACCAGAAACATTCAGTCGGATTAATTTAGACGTAAGGTATATTATTTACTTAGGTATTTACTTTTAGTTAGCTAGAAAATTGTAAAATTAATTTACAATTTATTAGTTCATAACGATCAAACATAATGTATTTACAATTTCACTACATAGTATAAAACAAAGTCACTTTCTCTGTCCCTATGTCCCTTTGTATGCTTAAATCTTTGAAACTACGCAACGGATTTTGATGCGGTTTTTTTTAAATTGATAGAGTGATTCAAGAGGAAGGTTTATATGTATAATAACATCCATTAAATATTGGAGAAATACTGTTATTTTTGAGGTTTCTAATGTGAAGTCCTCGTGGCAATCACCTGCATTTCCTCGCTGTATTGCGATACTTATTCGTTGAGCGAGGAAAGGACCAGCTCTGGGATCACCGGTTCTGCCTACCAGGCGCACACTTAAATCTTAAATTAGCACCTGTGCACTTGAACCCCACGTCCCAAGAGTCTCTACCCTTAAGGGAAAATAACCGGAGCTGGAGGAAAGTCTCATATTATTTTCCGCCTGCTCTGCTACCGCCCCCGCCTTTTTGTTTCTTCTAGGGAGGTGAGACGTGTCCACACAAGTAGCGTTTATTAAAAACGTAACATGTTGTAATCTTCCTTTATATTTCTTACATTTGTCCTAATTACAATTAGTTCCATACAATGCACTTTCCTTTTAATTTATATTGCGGATAGTCAAAGAGCACTTAACTAAATTACTTACGGAAACAATGTTCAATAACTTGGCTTGGGGATCGCTCAGATTCTAGTTAATAATTATGCAATGCTTTTGTATTGTTGTAATAATATTATTGATAGGAATCTTTTTAAAGTGTTTCGAGTATCGTCATCTTCTGTATGTACATTACGTGATGAAAAAGATAATAGCAAAACATTAATAAGAGTGCATGTTTATGTTGCAGTCAGCTGAAGCGAATTTGATAGTAATTCTGATGATTAACGACTCAATTACGTACTATTGGTATATCAGGTATATATACCCGGGGTCATTTAGCGTGAAAGTAAGATTTATTGTACACGGAATATGTACAGCATCTGTATAAATGATTTGATGTATTCAAAACTTTGAATAAGTGCGTATATTATTATTATTTATTATTTTTGTATATTTAGTTTTTGGATTTATATTTGCGTAGTTATACAAAGAGTGAGTAATTTTTGGTTTCTATGACAGTTTTTCAAGGTCATCATGATAAAATAGCCCACTAACGTACTCAATGTGCAAAAAGAATTTTTTTTATATTACATTATTATTCGAGCTTTCCAACTTCGCCGTTGTATTATTCACGACGTACTAAAAAGCCCAAAATATAAACAACTTTTTATTTTCAATGCTCAAATACGAAATCCCACTCGTGAATAATATAAAAGTCTATACGCTTACAGAATGGCGTTATAAAGCAGCTAATAAACAAGCGGGAATGTTTGTAAATAAAATGGCATTCCTCGATGGAAATGGGTGAAATTTATCGCTGCCCTTGCGATAGGTACAATTCAAGACTGATTTACGTAGATACAACGTGAAAAGGTAGATACATATATATTTTTAACTATACCCTTTCATTTATTATTACTTGTACATGCTTCCATACTTTATGTGTTGATTTAACAGATATATATAAAATTTTGCACTAGACCGCTAGTGTATTTCGCTATTTTTTTACTTGGATAAATGCCTTGGATTACCGCGCCGCGACTGCTTGGTGCGGGAGAGTTATGTGGGACTTGCGATTGCGCATGTCACAAAAAGCCACCAGTGATTACCTTACGCCCGAACCCAATAATCAATCAACAATATCAGATTGAAAACAATCTGAGATCAGACCGCGACAGTCGATCGATCCCCTATCTGCATCCCAATAACCAAGCCCTACGAAGACAATCCATTTTGGCGACGGATAGAATGCAATCTCCTCGCTCTTCACACACACATATTTCATAATCAATATTTACCAAATAAAGTAAATAATATTAAAACATACATGTCTATGTTTAAAACATATCAAATAGCTTTTTTAATTATTTTAAATACTGGTGTAAGTTAAAATCTTAATAGGATATTAGCACAGTTGAACTGTCATTTTCATACAAAGGTATGAAAAACATACACCGATCCGACCTACCATAGACAGCTTGTATCGACAGATCGTTATTACAATCCGTTGATTGGTTATTGGCACACTTTTCATAAGTATTTGAATTAAGATGTCTACCTTAGATGGTCAAAAATTGATGGTTTGGGCATTAGGTTAAATAACTCTCTCCATAGTTGCTTATCATTTAAAAAATCAAATACACACACACTGCACGCAATACTCGTCGAGCGAGTTTGCTTATCCGAAGCCGCGTACAAATTATTTGAAGAAATCTATTAGGTATGAAGGTGTGCAATTATTTAATCAATTACCATCTCAAATTCGTAATATTGGAGTGTTTGACAAATTCAAAAAGGCAGTAATGCATGTTAAAATGAACACAGTTGACTAAAATTAATACGGCTTATGGAGACGTGTATCTCGCTCGTATATATACCTATTAATAATAAGTTTCTCATGACAATTTTTTTTTCGTAATGAGGAATGAAGTTCTTATAACATTATTAGGCGGGATGCGATAACTGCAGAGCCTTATCTGCATACTATACACCAGATGTCCTAGCTTGGCCTTTTATTTAATATTGAAGTTAAGTGTAACCTTTATAGTTAACGGATACTGTAACTTTCTTAAGATAAAGGGAATCGGAATTGAAATTAGTTTTTCAGTTTATTTATTACATATACAACAAATATTGGTAAAGAATTGGTACGATCTTTTCTTGAGAACCCTAAGTCGAATTGGTTCGGAAATACTTCAGACACACGACAAACTAAAATACTTCTTACTTCTAATTCGTATTCTTTATAAAACCTAGAACTATGAATCACAAAGATAGACTTTGACCTAATTTTCGTATGTAGTGTAAAAAATGTCCCTTCTGTTCCAATTTATCTACGTTCATCTCTATATTGGCAAGTGCGAAGCTCTTCGATCATTCTGATTAAAACAACCGGTTATCGGCAGATGCGTCACATTTATGTTTCTTTTTACTTTTATTGTCTCTCACTGTTTATTAGATCTTTTATTCGGGTTTTGAGAAAAGTATTCTGTTTAGCCTGTTCTATTAACATTTTATTACGGTAATATTGTACGTGATAATATAATAATAACTTATTTATTTAAGCGTAACTGTACATATTAAACGGCTGGGCGAATTTGAATGATTTTTTTGTACACGTTTGGGTGGTTCCCTGGATAGTTTAGATTCCTAAATCAGCTCGTCAGGTGGCACTGCAGTCAGTATCAAGGTTTTTTAATTTATCTATACAGCTAATAAATAGCTGGTATATATATAAATCTTCCGAGCATATTCGTAACGGCTGGACAGATTTTGATAAAAAAATTTGTGTAATCAATTGGAGTCGAGAATGGTTTACATTATTAAAATTTTCTGTGTGTTAGACGTGTGTGCAGTACAAGGTCTGTTGGATCCGCTAGTATTCATATATAGTTATAGTTAGTAACAATTCCGTCTTAGTTGCTACGCTAGGTAATAATTAATATTAGTAATAATGACTTTTAAAGTTGAGATTGAAACGTAAAGATCTTACTTATAATGTTTGTTTAAAGAATACTATTTGATTAGTATTCTCTTCAATATTTTCTTGATGTTTATAAGATTTTTATTTTATTACATTACTCTCAAACATCAAACATGTTTCAATAAAGATAACAAAATACTCATGAAAATATGTTATAAATAGGATGTACACGTGTGACATTGACATGAGAACTTGTAACGGCGTAGGCAGTAGTGAATTCAACAACATCGTCCTTTATCTCTATATATACCCTTAGTTATTAATGCTACTATCTCTACCTTGTTAAAAAGTCTTTATAAAAGCTTATCATAAAAATGTGAACATGAAACTTTGAAGTTCATTTTCAGAAACCCACGACAGGGTTTGCCTGTAAACTAATTTCCTAACTAAACTTTGCTCAGATTATTACAACCACTTTACATGCACTTTCAGGTGAGATTACTAAAATTTATACAGGTTTAATTTACAAGAGAAGACGTTTATAATTGCTTTAAAAAAATTTTTTACTTGAAACATTTTTTTTTATTTTTTACGCTTTTGTGTCGTGTTTATTTATTTTAATATATGTAAATCTCCAGTCACGATGTTTGTTCGAGATGGACTCCTAAGCTACTTAACGGATTTTAAATTAAATTGGCACACCGTGAGCAGTCTGGTCCAACTTAAGAGACAGGATAGCTTATATTTTTAATTATAGTCGCAATTTTATTTTATTGCAAATATTTGTTTATTATTTCATGCAATTCCAACAGATGGCGCTGTGTTAAAGTACCAGCCTTTCACATAAGTTCTACCGTTTCCCTTCAATAGTTTACTACTATGTAATATAACAAAAACCTTAGCCACAGCAACGCTTGGCCTAGTCTGCGAGTTAACTATAATTATTGAATAGAGTATATATTTCATATTAATTTAATGTAACTTTACAGCCTTATTCATGTATTGACATATATGATTTTTTTTATAGAGCAGGGGGCAAACGGGCAGGAGGCTCACCGGATGTTAAGTGATACCGCCGCCCATGGACACTCTCAATGCCAGAGGGCTCGCGAGTGCGTTGCCGGCCTCTTTTCTTAAGGGACCCTAAATCGAATTGGTTCGGAAATACTATAATTAGTATTAGTAAATTCAAGAGAATAGAATATCCTTTAGATATTCTATAATATTCTTAAAAATTAATAGCCAGAAACTTAATCAAGTATCTAGCCATGAGTGTTAAACCAGGAAAGTGCGGCATGCTTAGTAATTAAAAAAGAACTTGAAAATCACTTACCATCTAAATAAACAACTGACGAAAGAGCCTTATCATTTTCCACAACAGGCCTGACAGTTTCGTACGAAATCGTCGTCAGCAGATTATCCCTCAAATCCAGCACGATGAGACTGCCTATATCCTCCAGTATATCGTCGTAAAACGATGTCAACTTGTTACCCGATAATGTCAACTTTCTTAACTGAATCAGTCCACCGAACGCGCGCTCCGATATATACTCAATCGCATTATTATCCAACATCAATTCTTTTAATCCCCATAATTCGCTGAAAGCCAGGTTCCCGATCATTGTCAATTTATTGTTCTTCAAATTCAATCTGGATAGATTCTCTAGCCCTTCCAACATTTCTTTAGTCACCACCGATATATAATTCATATCCAATCTTAATTCTATCAAGTTGTTCAAGTGTTTGAAACAACCTTCGTGCAACAAACTTAGGTTATTGTTCGTCAAGTGCAATACATGTAAGTTGGGTAGATTAAAGAATACATCCCTCTTAAGTTCCGATATGAGATTGTCTTCTAAACTAAGATTCGATAGCATCATGAGTTGCGAGAACGAGTGTTTATCTAATTTCGATATTTTATTTGACTTCAGTACTATCTGTCGAACTGTCGATGAGTTCGTGAACGCGTAGGGAGGGAGTCGTTTAATAGTTCCAAATTGAATAGATAGAAACTTTAATTTGTCTAATCTAACTATGGCCTTCGCTGGGATGAACGTCAATGCGTCATCGATGCGTACATTGAAAATGAGATGTTCTATCTCTGACTGAGAGGAAAAGCTAAGCCAAATCGGATCGTCTTCAGTTAGTCCGCCGCTAAATATCCAGCAGTCGGCTCTAGTCGCCAATTTTGGTTTATTACTGTCACAGTAGCAATGCACTTTTGAGCGACGATCGCTTATATCGCAGACGTTAATGAAGATTGGCATTTGGTAATAACGTCTGTCTATTTTAGGTTTCGTGTCGTTTTTGCTCTCTGTGACTAACGGGGTCACTGTTAAAAGTGAGGCTATGATGATGATGTACTTCGTTATCTGCTCCATTATATTCCTGTACCTGAAACAAATGAATATGATTTTATCGATAAAGCCTTTTGAAATAATGCGATTTATAGACGCGAAATAAAAGTACAAATACAACTTGTGTATTTAATACATTATTTATTGATACATTCGTTTATTACTCATAACCTAAAGCTTTGTTGTGTGAATCAGTTAAGAAAAAATATTATATATATTTAGAAATTATAGAATGAAGTTGAATATCAGGTTACCATAGAGAGTGTTCAAAGGAGTTCGGATTAATAGCTGCAGCTGAGTTTCATCATCGGACGTCAAAGCAGATCACGAATTCTACCCGTATCACCTCGACGTCCGCCGTTCCACAACTGAACGTTTTTCAAGGAAGTTTTTGCCACGCACCAGCACTTCGTGGAACCAGCTGCCCACTGAAGTATTTCCGAACCAATTCGACTTAGGGTCCTTCAAAGCGTACCAATTCTTAAAAAGCCGGCAACGCACTCGCGAGCCCTCTGGCATTGAGTGTCCATGGGTGGCGGTATCACTTAACATCATTTGAGTCCGTTTATCCCTGTTCTATAAAAAAAGGTCTGAATAAACGCGATAAAAACAAAATTACTACAAAACACAATACAAATAGATAATGTGGTTAGGATTCATTATAGTTAGTTGTAAATTGACTGAAATATATTGTTAAGTAGCAAAACGCACGAAACGAAATCCTTATTACACATATAACAACAAAGTATGTGAAACATTTCCTTGTACTTATAATATTGAATAAGACCAAGAATAAGTGCTGCCATTTCCTTGGCAAAAATTATGCTCTCATAAGCATAAGTGACTTTAGGGAAAACTTGAAATAATACAAAGGAAAATACTTATACATTTTTATAATCAGAAAAACGTAATTATGATACCTTATAGTAGTAGTAACCTATTCGTGAACCGAGGGTCGCGTGTTTGGAGCCGAATAATGAAAAATTATGTGTATTTTTAATACTGTGAATATATTTACCGTTCTTTATTGAACATAATTTTAAATATGGTTGAGTGATGAAGCAATCCTTTGGGGCACTTTAACTATTAGACACAGGGGAAGGGGGAGGGTTGTCCTTGATCTTCTTATTTGCCCACCCACACATAGCCTATGTTTGAAAACGAAATGCCTTTTTTTTATATAATAGGGGGCAAACGGGCAGGAGGCTCATCTGATGTTAAGTGATACCGCCCATGGACACTCTCGATGTTAGAGGGCTCGCGAGTGCGTTGCCGGCCTTTTAAGAATTTGTACGCTCTTTTCTTGAAGGACCCTAAGTCGAATTGGTTCGGAAATACTTCAGTGGGCAGCTGGTTCCACAAAGTGGTTTTGAGGATTCCTACAAAAAATAGGGGGGGGGGAACAAATTGCTGTAAATCTGCTTACATAATACTTGAACAGCCCCTTTCCACTTATCATAATACAACGAAAGTAACAAAATCGTGATGTAACAGTATTTATTAACTCTTTAGAATATACCAATTATCGAAATTAGAAATACGCAACTAATGCTCTTAGAAGGGACGGAATGGAAGCCATTAATTGGCACTTTGATATCGCTAACAATATAGTCTTTGTTGTCATAATTCAAGTTATCAAAAATTTATATTGTTTATATATAGATACGCTTGCTAAGCACTTTATTTGCCTAATACATTGATTTTTGTTCGAATTTTTTTAATTTAACATAATTTGATAAAATATTCTTACACGGCCGATCCTCACTTTTAATGATTAGTTATTGTTGAGATTTATTCGGGTTAGGTTAGATGCATTTTTTGTATAATTTTTGTTAATTATTATTATCAATAGTAACGTCCACTATTTAGAATTTTATAGTGGGTGTGTGTTTAAGAACTATTGTGAGGCAAGGTATCAATCAGCATCAGTCTAACTTCTCTTGATCTCAAATTAATAGAATTTTTGCAAATCCTTATGACTGATAATTTTGTGTACCTTTCTTCATGGTAAGAAGACGACATGGTAAGAGAGAAGAAGTATGTACTCAGGACTTCTTATTTTAGTATGAGTCGTGTAACGACGGCCACCGAACTGGTCTTTGTGTGGCCACCGAACTGTTCATTACATCGTACACACTTAGACATAAATAGAAGTAAGAAAAATGATTCTCATATTAGTCATGTCATGTTAAGTTATAGAACCAAAACATATATTTTCCATATTAATTTCCGTTTGGATTTTCTTTAATAAATAATGTTGCGTGTACCAAACACGTATTGCGACGGTCACAGGTGCGATATATAATTAGATATTAGTTAAGGTCGTATGTAATAATTTATGGGACTCATTAATATTCATTAAGACGCATTGCCGATGAAAATGATTTTGCTATTTGTTAATTAGTGCCCTGTTAGCTTAATATACTCAAAATGTATACGTATTTACAGACTAATACGCTTAATTTATGGTACGTTGATAGAAAATATGATAAATTAGTGGACCTGACAGATGTTGTCCTGTCTTTATTCTTCTTTATAACTAAGTGAAGCAAGTTTTATGTAAGTAACATGTATCATAACCTCCCAAACCTCCATATTAAATTGAATATATTTTTTTTGTTAGAAATACCGGACGGTATGAGTTTGATTCCATGGAAGATGGGTCGGGTGTTGGAACAGGTGCCCACCTGTTCAGACAAGTTTGTCAGTCGCATCACAATGCGGCTGACAAACTTTGACCCTTTGTCCGTGGGGTCCTAGCGTTATAAGGCTTTTTAGGAATATATCAAAAGGTTAGTTGACATCACAGGAGAACGAAGAGCTGGCAGCTACCTCGCACAAAGAATAAGTATAGCTATTCAAAGGGGGAACGCTGCCAGTTTCTTCGGAACCTTGCCTAAAGGGACTCCTTTTAATAATATATTTTTAGTATTACATTTCAAGATTAGTTATAAGGTATATTAGATTTTCTATATGTACAATTTGTTCAAATAAATGTTTTTTCATTATACAAGTCACAAACAGTATTTTTTTTTAATAAAAAATTATTACACTGCCGTCGTACGCTATTACTGGATCAAAGTCCATCTTCAAAATTGCTTCGGAGGCAGCATTTGGGTCCACTGCTATTATTTTTTAGCTGGTAAATTCTATCAGACCCGATCTCCAAGTCTAAAGTCCAATCTGGGAATGGACCTATGGGAAGTAGTACCCGCATTACCGTATTTGTTAAACAACCCAGGGTGTGATTTCTGTTATGTAATGTTATACGTATATTGTAAATATTTTTTCTGTGACTGCTGTAAAGTTTTCGTTTCGTTTTTGTATTGATCATACTTTTTTAACTCTTTCGTTTTTAGGAAATTAAAAGGGGTTTGTGGGAAATCTGTGTAGCTTTTTAGGCACTAAGGTTAAACCTCTAAGTGGTTCTTTGGTGTTTATAACTTTTAGGTTATTTTATAAAGAGGAATAACCAATAAAAAAATATCGATAAAGTTCTTTGCCACTTTTGCGTAAAAACACAAAAAGCGGAAAATTAGCCATTAACCATTGCAATGCTATATTGAATTTCGAAAATATTTTAAAAATTCCAACCGTGCAAATCCGTACAATTTGTAATAAAACACTTTATACAAATATATGATAAAAAAATTTCTTCATCTTATTTATAACACATATTTCAGTGTTTGTCATATTAAGTTACAGATACCGGCAAACATCTTGAACAAATGTCCTTATCTGCGCAGAAGCGATTTTTAGGTCACTGGGGGGGGTCGCGGGAGAGTGACATGTCGATCGCGTGATTGGTAAATCAGTTGACGTTTGTGTACCGCGCTGCGATACGATGTGCAGGCTGTCCCCCACTCCCTTGTTTAATGCTAAAGAAGTTTGCCGGTATCGAAAACGTGGGTCACAGAAGGTGGTCCACAATCTTCCACCTCAATTCCGAGGTGTTCCAGTTTCCTCCCATTGTCTCACAAGGAAGTTTTCATTTCACACATACATAGAAAGGAAAAAACTGTGTTAATAAGACGTTTTATGAAATATCCGCATATTTGTTATATATTTCGTGACAAAATACGATATTTCACTGTCGGCTTTACGGATTTCATAAAAGTTGGAAGTTCACGACCGGATTAAAAGTTCAGTAGGATTTGCATTGTTAAAACTAAATTTTTACCGAGAAAAGTGTTCATTAGTGTTTACGATGACGCTTAAAGCTATAATTGCTTATTTTTTAAAGTTCATATCAACTTTTTTTTCGGAGCGCGTCATCAATAGTCGCAGGTTGCTGTCTCTCCAAGCCCGGCTTCCTTATGTAAATATGCGAAACAGCCGTGTCCAGACAGTATATATAAGTAAGTAAAGGAAAAGTTAAGTTGAGGTGGCCCCACCGACTCCTCCATTTGTCGACCTGTGGTCTGAACGCGCTGTAAAATCCGTCGCTCTCACCAGCCAGTTCCTCCCAGTGGCTTATAGCTTGGTTTTCTTCAGCAATTTTCCACGCCTTGATTGCTCTAACTGAATGGTCATTACCGACATTAAAATAAATAAAGTCAAATAATTTATTCATGTAGGTTACATAATGACCACTTACGAACGTCAAAAAAGAAATATACATTGATTTGAAGCAATATTGATTGCTTCTAATTTTTGTTGCTATAATTTTACTAGTTAATAGCTATACAATTCGTAACACCGCAATAAATAATCGACTAGGATTTAAGGCCTCTTTTAGTTATAAATACTAAATCAGTCTTCTTAAACTGTCGTTGTATACTTAGAGAAAGTAGTTAAAATTTCAAGCGGTCAACGGAACCGATTAAAAACTCATGTGGTGTGTATTGTGTATATATATATATTTATATGAAACAAACAAACAAACAAAATATATTTATTCATATAGGTAAACAAGTACACTTATGAACGTTAAAAAAATAACATTTACTACTAGTTCGCAAGTCAAGGGCATAGAGCGGACAAGATATGTAGACCCAACTCCAGTTTTGTGTAGTCAGTCTATATTTCACAAAGCCTTTCGCCATTTTCCATCTCGACAAACTCATAATAGTAGTTGACGGCACAATAAACCAGGTCCTTATCGGTCTTAAGACGCTTGACGCTTAAGCAAAGAAGATTGGAAAGAATTTTTATGACCTGAAGATATGAAGATTTCGAAGAAGTAACATTTAATAACATTCGCTTTTTAGTCGAGATAAAATTGGTTTACAGGTAAAACTGTAGGTCAGAGCTAAGAGCGTATGTCTTTCTTCATTATATGTTTTTATTAAATATAAAGATAAAAGATACAATATCATTCATGTGTTGGAATTAAGATTTTATTTGAATTTGGTTAGCTATTCATTGGATATTATTCAAAATGTTATTAAAAAGTTTTTACTGCGCACCACCGCTGGAACTAGCTGCCAAGAAAAGAGCGTTCCCATTTATAAAAGGCCGGTAACGCACTCGCGAGCCCTTTGCCAATGAGTGTCCATAAGCAACGGAATAACTTAATATCAGGTTCATCCTACCCGTTTTAAATATTTTGTAAAATTGATAATATTTTGTAAAATTGAATAATAAAAAATAAATTCAGTTATGAGTAGTTTATATTTACAGTCGTTATATAAAAGATACTAACCGTTTGAACAACTTGATTGAAAAATGCGATAAAGTTTAAAAAAATAGCAAAATGCCAATTATCTTTAGTACTAAAAATAACGAAAGCTTCTCGGCAGAAAGGACTTTCTTAGAAGATTTATTTCCGACAAAGCGAGCGCCGAGCCATTAAAAAGCAAAGCAATATTTCTTGTGTTGCGTTTAAGCATTTCTCGACATTCGTCCGTTTATGTTTTCAGACTAGTCTCACTAGGAACATAACTTTGAATATAAAATAAAATTCTTATAATTAAATTGCTATATACACACTTAAAAGGTATTTACAAAAAAAAAATGATAATTCAGTTTTAACAAAGACTTCCCCAGAGGTACCACATGCGAAAAAGGAAAGGTGAGGAGCCTTGAGGTATTCCAGCCCTATTGGATCGAGGGGATGATGTTCCCTATGTACGATAACAGATGGAGCTGTTGGTCAAGACGTCGCGTTCGATACAAGAGCCCAGAGAAGTCGCTATTGTGTGTGCTGCTACAAATACTTTATATTATTCATTGATTTTATACTAGGCATTTAACAAAATATCAATTTCATAAACAAATATTTGTTAAAAATAAATATTGGCTTCTGCGTTCTGTTGATGGCTAACAAAATTAGATTTACAGAAAAGATTTGCATTACCAGATGTCAATGATTAAAAAGTGGATCGTCCTCTATAAGAACTGTCTTATAGAATCCCTTAAGTATTGTAACGATAGTCTGCTCTCATCTCAGCACACAGTTGAGAACCATAGCAGTTAAAAGGTACCTAGTGGTTAAACGATAGCGGTTTCACCAATGCGGTTAAATCAAAGCAGTTAAACGATAAATCAAATCAAACCAAAAATCATTTATTCATATAGGTAACATAATGTATACTTATAAACGTCAAAATATACTTTAAATGATTCTAATTTTACATTTACTGCCAGTTCTCAAATCAAGGCCGTAGAACGGAAGAGAAGAACTGGCAATAAACTCTCCGCCACTGTTTTTAATCGCCAAGTTTTTTTTACACAATGTTTGTAAGGAGCTGCAACCACTACACCATGTTCCATGTGACATATTGACTAATAAAGAATAATAAAATAAAATAAAAACAAAGATTTGTCCTCTATCAGCAGGAGGCATGGTGAAATAGGAGCACGCACTTACATACTCTTGAGAACAACACGCAAATACGTAGTAAAAACAACTAATATCACCGCATACACGAATTCAAGTACGACCAGTCACCACAAGTAGCACCCGCTCACGAGTTCACGAGTGGTTATACTCTAGCGATTAAAGCATAGCGGTTATATTATAGTCGTTAAACCATAGCAGTTAAACCATAGTGGTTAAACCATTGTGGTTATACTATAGCGGTTAAACCATAGCGGTTAAACCGTAACGGTTACATCATAGAGGTTAAACCGTAGCGGTTAAACCTTTATGGATTTTAGATTTGCCTTCAACGATGATGTTCAATTTCCAAGTAGAATCTATGGAGTTAAATTCACAGATTGAGTCTTTATACATACACTGATTCAACAGTAAACCTAGAAAAAATGCTTCATTATTCGTTTTTATTTAAATTGAAAAATTCTGTCCGAAATTAAAAATAAATCAATCCTCGTAAAAATATGAAACATTCCAGACAAAAACCGACACTTTAATGAAGAGCTACAAAATGTCTATAAAATAATCCTTTTTTAATTACTGCCTTTGTTCTTTAAAAATTTGCCTTCAATATTGGTTATCGGAATTTTCATGCTAAATCCCGGTTTATTAATTGTATGGGAGAAAGACTTTCAAATTTGTCACTAATTGGACGAAATTGACAAAAATCAATCAATTAACTGGCTCAATGAAATCGTGTAGCCCACAAATGTGATTTGACGTTAGTTTCATAACGTATAGTTTTTTATAACAACCTTAACTGAAGCGAAAATAAAAATCAACATCTTTAATTGCCTTATTTGTGGGATACGCGATTGTTTGCACTAAATTTTCATACCTTTTATTGAAATGACACACAGTTCAATAATACATTAATAGTCGTTGTTCTCAGATATTATTACAGTTAACGAAAATTGGTGCGTCTATTTATTATATATATTTCGTCGTATTCCAAACATTGCGAACTGCTTGTAAAGAATCAGAACACTTGTCTAGTCTGTAAAAAAACAATTGAATGTAAATCAGTCGATTTTTTTTGTAAATTGCTATCGTACTAAGGAGGTTTCACTGCACAGTTAGTTTTAATTAAAAGATGCTCTTATTTTTATGATTACGCATTTAAGAATATAAAAAAATATGAGACAAGTATTTAAATAGAGAAGGGCTGTGTTGGCCTAGTGGCTTCAGCGTGCGACTCACAAGAGGTCGTAGTTTCGATCCCAGGCTGTGCACCAATGGAGTTTCTTTCTGTCTTAGACCCAAAAAGTCGAAGGCGTGTATCAGGCACTGGAGGCTGATCACCTACTTGCATAACAGATTTAAAAATGTTCATGAAACAGATTCAGAAATCTGAGGCCAAGACCTAAAGAGATTATAGCGCAACTAATTTATTTTTTTATTTAAATAGAGAACCATCTCTTGAAATTAATTATCCGCGGACCGCTTGAATTACATGACGTCATCATGTAGAACTGTGTACTTTAGGTAAAACGTTGCAAAAGCTTCTTTGCCTATAGATAGAGCATAGGTCTTGTAAATATTTTTGCTGATGAAACATTTTCCCTTTAAAATGCCTTTGTGGTTTGTACCGCAGCATATTGAATACAGAAATTAAATTACTTGTATTTACTCGCATATTATTTCGGTCATTCATATAAAAATATCATAATCAATTGTTTTAATCATCGGACGTCGAGGCAGAATACGAAATTCCACCCGTATCACCTCGATGTCCGCCGTTCCACAACTGCGCGATTTTCAAGCCAGTTTTTGCCGCGCACCACCACTTTGTGGGACCAGCTGCCCACTGAAGTATTTCCGAACCAATTCGACTTAGGGTCCTTCAAGAAAAGAGCGTACAAATTCTTAAAAGGCCGGCAACGCACTCGCGAGCCCTCTAGCATCGAGAGTGTCCATGGGAGGCCGGTATCACTTAACATCAGGTGAGCCTCCTGCCCGTTTGCCCCCTATTATATAAAAAAAAAATGTTTTAATGATACTGTGATTTTATAAAAATATTTGGCTGTTAGAAAGTTACTTTTTCTCATTTCCGTGGAATTAGTGTTAAATTGTTGAAATTGTAGAAAAACACATTTTTGAAGATATACTTATTTTGGCGTGTTACGCAAAATTAATGAATGTAAATGAAAACGCGACACCGTCACAAAAAAACCGACTCCCTGAAGTTAGCTACAGTCAACAGTTTAGTTTTAAAAAAAAAAACAACAAAGTAAGTATATCTACGTATGTTCGCGTGAGAACTGACAACTGTATTCACGATATTTATTTATTCAAGTGTTTCTGAACTTACCACACGTATTTTGTATCAGTCCGAATAATTGTATATTTTTTTGAATACTATCATAGTTTTTACCTTGAGTCCGTAAATCGTAAAATAAATTTTTTGACAACATTGTTATCTTGTTCCGCCATGGAACTATAACACACACGGCAACATAAGTCGCAAAAAGTTTTTCCATATCACGTATTTAATAATACCTTAGACTTATTGGAGTATGTGGATCCATAACTTATTAAATTTTACACAAGACTAGAGCTCTTGAATGCAAAATGCAATACCGTATGGAGACGGAACATATTAAATTATTAAAAATTGATATTAAAAGGAAATAAGACTTCTGTATACAATAACATGAATGTCATTAATAAATAACTACATCGGTCACTGTATTATTAATCAGTACTTTAACCAGGCTTTTAAAAGCTTATTTATCGAAGCAATTATTTTGTTTAATAGAAATTATTTACGAATTAAAAACATTTGTACTTTAAACTTATTTCTCATATATTCGTACTGAAATACAGCTATGTAACAAATTCATTCATTTGCGCTATGAAAAGAATTGGCAAACAACATCTCTATAATTATAACATAACATCACGATAAATTAAAAATTTCTGTATCCCACGATGTGAAGCAACGATCACGTTGATTTCACGCGGGAACTGTGTTATAAAATTGTATATCATAAAATTGTACCTAGTCCAGCCATAACTTCTGTATTGTTCTAGCTTTTGAAGTATCTGGAATATGACGGAAAGCTCCATCCATCCACTTTGAGCAAGGCGATCACTGCAATCCTATTTTCTTTAACACCATTCTATATTGTAAGTTGATAAAAACCACAAAAAATATGTGAAATGGCGCAAAATTTGAAAGCAGTTTTTAAAAGTAATATACGTGTTCTTAATTCAAAATAATTAAAAAGTTGAAAAATGAAATAGTTTTTATGTAATATTGTTTATGTGCAGACTATAGAAGAGTTTTCCGATTAATGTATGATTTTCAATATTATGATTGTTTATTAGTTTACTCAACCTGCTGACCATTTTACTTGTTGCGTAAATACAATTTGACAGGAAGATATAGTCTCTTTTAATTAATTAATTATTTACGCTGTAATAAAAAGAGATGTATGATATCTTATCGAAATTACTGTAATTTATTTCAGCTTAAGGTTCTATTGCGTCCTATATTAATACAGACTCCAATTTTAAGATATTAACCAGTTGGCGGTCGAATAGCGAGCCAGAAACAATTAGTCTGCAGTAACTACGTAAGTTTCGTTACCAAAATAGTCTATTCTAAGTCCGCTGGGAGTCAAATAGGAGTAACTTAAACCTACATTGTTAAAATATAGGTTTAAGGCAAAATCTAAATCTTAAATTATTTTATAAGGACAAAGGGTTTGCAAGTTTGATTGTTTGCGCTAGTGAATGTTTCTAATTGAAAGAATAATTTTTATTGGACATTTCTGGGCCAAGCTAGAAAGAAAACCACTGCTTATAGCTGACTCGATAAATAAATTCAAAGTACAATAAGTAAAAAAATAAAATTTATTTATTTCAGAAATACACACATTATCTTTACAGCCTATGCCAATACGACAATGTCGAGAAACATTTAATACAATATAAATGAAGTACATAAAAATTAAACACATAATTAAATACACAATATCGCTACTGTGAACTCACTTTGCGAACATACAAATATGTCGATAATGTCGGATAGCATTTAATGGCCGCAATGTCTTGGATAACGGGGATCTGTGCAACAGACTGGTTCTTGCCTTTGGTATCGCAAATAAACTAGGCCTTCGCTGTCGCACATATCCCCTAGGTACTAAGAAGCCCAGTTCTTGGAGTACACTCGGGTTACACACTCATTTTTATTAGGGGGCGCCTTAGTATTACGTTTTCAGTATAGGGAGGAGGGGGGGACTTTGACTTTCTTATTTAGTGATTACGTCAACGAAATAATTTTTTTTTAATACATACTACCAAGACCTTAAAAAAATATTATTATATTTGAGAGCTTTGCTGACACGAGAAGGGGGAGGGGGATGAAGTTCAGTAAATCTGCTTAAGTATTACTTGAATAGCCCCTTAGTGGTAAAACGACTTGACCGTTTTTATAAAGTTTTTGGTGTTTATTCTATTGTTAAGACTCGTAACGGTTGTTAACTATTTTTGCACCCTTAAGTGATAAATTACGCCCACTGTTTTTTAACATAATCTTTAATTTTGTTTGATGATATAAGCTGTTATGGTGTCGGTTCTATTATTTATCGAAGATATATACTATATAAGGATTGACGATGTTGTTTTTCATCAATATAGTACGCCATTTAAAGGATATTAACAGCTTTTAAATGTCGACGAGTAATTATTAAAATTGAATCGTATTTTTTCAGGATGTTAAAATACTCGATGCACAGCAAACACATGGTTTCATTCCCACAGTCTTCATATCCTTTAAACAAAGAAAATATTGGAGATTTTTCATTGAATGTGTGAATATTTTTACATATATCGTGGAGTATATTTTTAGGATGGAAATTTACATATTTTGTTTAATACAGTGCTCACTTTGTTGTAATTTTATATTACTGAATGTATGACTAACGAATGTTCCTAATAATTCATGTATTAAGAGTAATTTTACGTAATGAATAAAACATATTGTCGTTATATTAGCAGCGTTTCAATGATATATACTTTAACTAATTAGCTTAATTATTTCATTACACCACGACGAAGAAGAGACAATTTGTTTTATATATAACTATTCAAATATAAAAACCTACTATGTGCCATTTTTGTCTATACACTACGTTATGTTAGCTTATGTTTCAATTAACATCAATTATAAACAATCTCAAGAATTGTTAGTTGCGGAATTCATCTTAATCTCATCAGTTCCCTGGTGTAAGATTTTTATAATAAATTGAAATACAGTTTAGCTTATAAGGACTCGCGCCACAAGCGACGGGGAGATTAGAAAGTTAAAAAGAGCAAACGACTTACTAACAACCGATACTCGCACGTGTAGAATGCTAGCAAGTGTGTTTAAGAATCGGTCAGGTTGTTTGGAAATACTTGAATGGGCAGCTGATTCCACATATTGGTTTTAATTTACGCATGACTGGGTATATCGATATAATAGGATCCCATAAAAGCTATTGACCTTTATGAGTTATCGGGCAAAAGGGCACGTTCGATTAGCAGCACGCGGTGCGTGATAATAGCTTCAGCGTCAAATATTTACTGTCTTATATTTGTAAAAAACTTTTTATATGAAGACTGCACTGAACGGTTGACCGAGCTTCGTGCGACATAAAAGCTTTAGGGTGACTTTAGAAAAAGTTTATTGACGACAGAAATACTTTATAAAATATATTATTATAGAAAATATTATATTACTACTAGTAGGTATGTTATAATCGATATAGCTTAGTGGACTAGGAACCCTCTTATTTATTTATTTAAAGTAATCTAACAGCTTACTAATTAATACATATTATTATACAAAATACTAATATAATACAAAAAGCCAAAACAGATTACATAGATTAACATTGTGTATAAAAAGCAGAAAACAAGTAAAGCGCATTAAAAGAAAATTTTACATTAAAAAAAATAATAATAATAATAATAAAATTAAAAGACTGAAATTTGACATTTAAAAGCAAAACAAATAATACTAAGAATTTAAAACTACTACTTAAAAAAACTACTATTTAAAAAAATCAGAGTCTTCCCGCTTCTCCAAGTACTTCTTGACATCTCTCTTTTTGTGGAAGAAAAGATCAATGTCTTGACAATGGCTGTCATAGTTCGATAAAACCCGAAACATTGGAGAATTACGCAGGTAATTCGACTTCGTACGAGGTACACTGAACAATTTTGAGTATCTTGTCGCATACGCAGGAGGAATTTTAAATGAAATTAATGATAGCAAATAGGCTATCTATCCGCCCATTAAGAATAGCATGTAAAAAGAACAAATCTTGCTGACTCCGTCGATATTCTAGTGAGTCTAAATTAAAATATGAGCCAGAACCTGAATAACTATCGAAACTTTTGTATTTTTTGAAACAAAGAAATTTGATAAACTTTTTTTGTATATTTTCCACAGCTTTTTTGTATTTTACATAATATGGAGACCAAATAATACTTCCGTACTCCAGCACGCTTCTGACATATGCAAAATAAAGGGTTTTTATGCAATTTATATTTTGAAATGTCTTGCATGACCGCTTGACAAACCCTAACTGTTTATACGCTTTGCCTGTTATGTTATCGATATGTTCTGATAGGCCCATTTTTTCATCTAATAATATTCCAAGGTCTTTAACTAATTTTACTTGTTTTATGGGGATGTTATTGATTTTGTAAATATATTGTATTTTTTTGTTTTTACGTGAAAAAGTTATCTTGTTACATTTGTTTATATTTATTGTAAGTTTATTTTGTTTGTAATATATTTCTAGTCTATTAAGATCTAGTTGAATTTGATTGCAGTTATCTATAGATTTTATTCTTAAGAAAATTTTTTTGTCATCCGCGAACATAAGATGTTTGGAAAAGCGAAAGCAGTATTTTATATCGTATAAATAAGCATTAAATAATAACGGGCCAAGTACTTCCTTTTGTTTTTTTTTCTAAAGAATAAGGGGCAAACGGGCAGAAGGCTCACCTGATGTTAAGTGATGCCGCCGGCCATGGACACTCTCAATGCCAGATGTTGCCTAATCTACTAAGCTATAGCTATATATATATATACTTGATTTTTGGGTTCAAAATTTCCTTTACAAACGAAACAGACTAATCAAAACCTAGGATTCGGGTGTATAAAACTAAAAATTGAGTTATATCTATTGTAACACTACTTTCTTTTTTTTTAATTATGAATGATACAATCCATTCTCTTCACTGACATCTACAATAGTTGCTTCAATTAAGTATAGATCAATGTGATTCTAATCGAAATTCGTTATATTTCAGAAATTACTTACAGTTATCGTAACAAATAATTTAAGAACCTAAACAAAACAAAACTAAGACGAATCCTTTGAAAAGTAGCCCAACAGTGCATTAACAGGATGAAAACTTGGAGGTGTAGTTAACATCAGTATTTGATTTATGATAGCGAAGTTTGAGAGTTTAGTCTGGAGAACCTGCTTAACTGGGGGCTTCGAGACTAGCTGGATCGTTATCTTGACGGTACCAAGTAATAGATTCTAGCGTTTTGATAAAAGCTGTTTTTCTAGATATAGAAGTGATGTAAAGTGTAAGCGAGTAAGTGAAAGTGTAAGTGTATGCGAGGAAGTGTAAGTGTAAGCGAGTAAGTGGAAGTGTAAGTGTAAGCGAACAAACAGAAATAGTTAATGTAAATACTTCTCATTGGTTATATACAAGTACATTATGTATAAATTTCACTGTGTATCCGCCTATCATTTAAATTTAGAACATACGATCACTGTTGTATGAAAATATAATTAAATTTTTGGTTTTGAGATTACAAGTCGTAATCTGTTTCTGTTTATCTTAAAATGTTATCTGTAGCCGGTCTTAGTTATACCAAGCCTTTAAGAGATTACAGACAAATTTCGTTTTATTATTTATATTCAGTTCCCTTTAAACATTCTATAAGTTACTCTGACGTATAAAGTAGGGATTCTCAATCATAGCGTGCACAGTGCTATATTTTACAGCTAAGTATAAAAGATAAATGCCACGTACGTGTGTAAATTTTTCAATTGAAACTTTACGTTGATATAAATCTAGTCTTGGCTTTAATAAATGTGTTATAAATGTCTTTTTACTCGTACTATGACGTCATATATTCTCTAATTACCTTTCCTTATTGTCAAACGCTTTTAGCCAAAAATCGTGGACTAACTAGCAAATGATTATCATGTCTAACATAAACAGATTGCATATGAGACAGGCATATGATGAAAAAGGCTGTTTAGGTTCAATAGCACCTATCACTTTATAAATAAATTAGAGCATAATGTTGAGCCAAACACACACATAAAATGTAACATTTCGGTTTTTTCTTTCCATAGTTTTTTGGTACTTTTTCTTTTTTTAATTATTATTATTATACAAGTACGTTATAATTGATTTAGCTTAGTGTATAAGGAGAAGGAATACTTGCTTTTTTTAGTACAAGCTTTCCAATATAAATTACAAACGAAACAGACGAATCAAAACCCGGAATTCGGGGGTATTAAAGTAAATTTAATTAGGTCTAAACGTCAAAATTTTCATTCACTTCCACACGACCTGACTGACCGACCTGACTACAATAATCATCAAACAAACATGATGATTACAAGATTTATAAGTTTCTTCAAAAACCTTCTAGCAAATATATCAATAGCAACTAATAATAATAGTCAACAAAGTGCAGAACACATGTTTTATCTTACTAAAGTTGGATCGACATTTGCGCAGGAATACTGTAGAGTAATGTTTGTTCAAACAACTGCTCCTACTGCAAGCTTTTAGCGTTTCCTACAAGTGTATTGATAGTGCCTCTATAAAATATAAGTGTATTGTCTAGTTTACAAACTTGTATAGAATGTTTGTCTAAAACAAATGTATTTTAAATAACACAATATATTAACCGTTAAATATTTTTTAATCTATACTGCGCACATCTCGAGCTTTACATGAGAGTGGCTACAACCTTTTTAGGTCTGGGCTTCATATTTACGTGTATATATTTCATGATCATTTGATTTCATCAATCTAATAGGCAAGTAGGTGATTAGCCTCCTGTGAATGAGACACGGCGTCGTCCTTTTGAGTCTAACGCAAGCCTCAACCTAAGATTTCCTCTCGATGTGGTCTTTCAACGTTCGAGCGAATCAAAAGTCAAGCCAAAGTCAAAATAACTTTATTCATATAGGTAAACATTATATAATATTATATAGGTATCATTTTTATTTAAGTTTTCTTTTATTACTAGGGTTGCCTGGAAGAGATCGCTTGTTAGCGATAAGGCCGTCCGTTGCATCCCTTGTAATTTTTATGTATTGTTTTATTTTTGTTTCTTTGCAACGAAGTGTAAATAAATAAACAAGTATGCTTATGAACGTCAGAAAAGAATTTCAATTAATTCTTGATTGACATTTAATACCAGGGCAAGGGTACGCCCTTGACTGCGAACAGAAGAACTGGCATGAAACTTTCTGCCACTCTTTTTAATAGCTAAGTTTTGAGACATACAAATTGTTTGAACTGGAGCAAATCAATCCAAGGATTAGGATTAAATAAAAAAGATATATTGATAAATATACGTTTGACTGGAGATTTGAATTTATTTAGAGATAATTCGCTTGGCAGTGTGTTGTAAAACTAATACAATTTCTATATAATTGGCAGTGTATCTTCTGGAGCCTAGTTGGTCGTTCGCTTCAATTAGTTCAGTTTCAAGTATTATACTGGTGAAAGTCACCATTTATTTTAAAATCATTTTTATTTTTTGTACACTCAACGAGGCTTTAAGAATATATTGACCAGATCGTGTCATAATATTTAATTCCTTAAACTTATTCCGTACCGACTTCTTTGCACATAGGAAGAAAGTCCAAATAAAAATAGTAACGTAGAAATACCGACCCGAATTCAAGAACCACAAAGCGTGCCTAGACAGGTTTATTAGAAGAAAATCGAAGCCAATATTTCAGCTGTGTTCATACTCAACATACATTCATTAGTTTCACAACTTAAACGATACAATATTCATTTATAAGCACATGATGTACAGGTTTCGACTGGATGCGGTTTGATAATTATTTTCAAGTATTTACCAAGCTGTACATTCGTAGACTACACGTTCTAGATTTGTAGCGACGTAATACGGAGACTGGAATATTGAAATATATAAATGTTATGTTGCTGCGTAGAAATTTTGTATCAGTTTAACTTCGCCACATTATTACAATATATTTAACAACTAGTGAAATAATATTTGCCTGATTATAACAATGCCTTTAACATCTTTTGTGTTTGAACATACTTGTGTATATACGATGGTATTGCTTATGATCTAGACTTTGAACCCTGATTCCTGCCTTTGAATCTCAGCTGTGCGCTACTGCGAGGGATTGATTAAATTTCTTACAAGGTGAAGAAACCATCGTCCGGAAATCGCAACAAATCGATTGGATCAAAGCCTCAACTTGCCTTTGAGTTTTGGTACAACTGGTTTCGCGGGGTTGACACTTGAATCGTTATGATTCAGCGCAAAATGTTATTTCTAATACACCAAAGAAGCAACTACTCCATCGAATATTTTTAAATATTAATGAAGCCTTATCAATATTACTCTTTTCATTCCAGTAACATTAATTCAATACAAAAATGTAGGAACGTTAATAGAATACCTTTTTCAAAATGTGATACAGCCTTGTGGAGTATATAGAACCTTTGCTTCGCATTACAATGGTAGACTTGATTTCGTATACTTGAGAAAGACATCGCATTGATAGAAGGGAGGGGAAAAACATTATGTCTCTTTCACACAATTTTATTGTTACGACTGTGTCTTTACAGTGCTGTAATTTGTTATCGATAGTGTTGGGGTTACAACTTTCGTAGGATTATTATTTGTTTATTTATTCTGATATATATTTTTAAATCTCCCTTTTTAGTATTGCAGTTTGTGTAATTTTGCAACATTTTTAATTTTCAATTATTTAAAAATATACAGTTTTTGTTGTTTTTTACAGATCATTTTTTACATTTTAAATATGTTTTTCTTGTAATCCTATACCCTAGCTAGTTTCAGTACTGTCAATCCCCCTTGAATCCCCCGTCGGTACCCCTTCACAGGTAAATTACTTGCTTTACAGTGTGCGTGGTCACGGTCACTTAAGATAAAACGTGTTGAATGACAAAAACTATCGCAGCAGTAGAAACAGTTATATTATCTGTATTTATTTCACCGGACTTGATATCGACTAAAACATGAAGGCAGAACTGACTCACGGTGTCCTCTTTTCTGGTCACGGTGACCACGCACGCTCTGAAGCACGCGAGACATCGGGAAAAATATTAATATTATGCAAAATAATTATAAGTTTATACATATCTAATACATAATCTGTTAAAAATGTGTAAGAGTTATTAATAAAAGACTTAATACTAAATGTTACTATTACTAAAATAGTTAATTGTTATGTCTCGTATACTCTGTAATTTAACATTGTTTTGTGTTGTTCCTTTTCTCTTTCTTCAATACCGTATATTAGTAATACTGTAACTAGTGCACTTGTCATATCAAAACTATGTTCAGCGAAGCATGAAGGATGCCGAGATAAAGAAGGCTAACTCCTTCTTAGCCTTTTTAATATTTCATAGAGAAACAGCATATTTTTGTTAAATAAATATAGGGTATCTGATATGAATAGAAGTGATGTTAAATATTATTATAATCCTCAACTATTTAATTTAATTAAAATTATTTATATATTGCAAACATTATCCGTAATAGAAAAATTTGATGTAGTAGAAAAACAAACTGGATTCTTTTTCTGTCCAACAGGACATCGAACAAATTTAAAAAATTAACTTATACACTAAGGCCAGTGACATATAAACAAAAGAAACCAATTGAAACATTGCTCAATAGATAGCCGATGCAAGAAAGCTGTTCTTGAAGAGCATTCAGTGAAGATGTACCTACTCCAATTAGCATAATTTTGTGCTATAATTGTTTGATTTGCAAAGCAGAAATAAAATATTATTACTACGATTATTTAAATAATAATTGAAACAGCAATGTTACTGTTACGTGTTAAAAAAAAAGTATTCATTTATTTATTTCTATGTACTCAGTTGCGTATTGTCACATTTAAGGGAAAATCATAGTAATGCAATAAAAGGTAATTAATAAATTAACTAAATTAACAGAACACTTTTTACAATTAAGCAGACTCAGATCATTACAGTCTGCAATAAGTTTTTATCAAGTAAACTTAATTAGAATTGGATAGAGATCTAAATTTAATTAAGCCACTTAAGAGCAGCTTCTGCCTATAGAATATATTAGGGAAATCCAATTGCGCAGTAAAAAGTGATAATTCAGTGTAAGTTTCCAGATTCCAGCGATACACTAATATTGATATTCTGTTGAACTTTACCCTGTTTTAATCGTTCTCCATAAATGTTATGTTACTTAGTTTGTTTTTGTATTTGATTGTTTGAATATGAAGCAATGTTTGTTCTAAATTTTATTTAACCTATATTTTTATATACAATCTAATAATAATGTAGTAGGATTTACCGTGGCATGATACATATCATGTCTTCTATTTTTAGATATTGTTCCTAAATTAAAATTTCCAATTAGTTGGCAGGCCCAGTCGCTATATTTCCTGTGCTTATCCCTCACTAGAATGAAAAATGTAAAATGATGTCATATTTTAAGGTGATTTGTTGTACATACTGTTTTGTATATGTCGTAAAATTTTAACTATTACTTTAAAATATTTAGGGCCTGTTTCACAATGTATGGATAAAGTACCAAATAGCTATACAACACATAAATTACTCGAAAGATAAAAGTTCCGAATAAGATACTTCGCGTTTCGTGACGAATAGCGCTATCTGACAGTCGTGAAACGCAAAAATACTATTTATCCTACCAATAAGTAATAAATTGCTTATTTGGAACTTATCCGGACATTGTGAAATGGACCCTTACAATTATAAGTTTAGATATAACATTAATTTTTTTAAAGCATCATATAACCATATCTCGCGAACTCTAAATATTATTGCTTGTGAGACAGATGTATTTAATTGCACACTGGCTGAATTCACAAGAATTGCATTATTTATAATTAGTTATAAAATTGTTTAGGTTTTAAGTTTTTACTTTTTATGTTTATATTATGTTTCTAGTTAAGTTTTCTATTTTATTAGTATTAAGTTACTGTAAAAATAGGAAATAAGGAAATAAATGAATAAATTTTCTATTTACGAGATTACCACAGATTACATAAATTGCTTTGTATCATTTTGAACAATGATATATGATAAAAACAATACTACTACAAAAACACTACAATATATGTTAATCCGGCATTGCATAGCTAAATGAACTCATGTAATTTTTGGATAAACTTTAATAAGCCTCTCAGTTCGGAAGTTCTAACAAAATTATTTGAGTTTTTGGAATTCAAAAGCAAAATGTTTTCAGCACAGATCTATAAAAAACAGGTTCAATACTATTCGTCAATGCCCCGTGCGGTTCGTGTATTCATTACTCAGTCGGATTTAGCTGCACGTTACACTTTCGGATTAATTAAGTCCGCTTGAAGATAACTCTGAAATAAAACTACAGATTATGTAAGCGAGTATTACGAATTGACACATCTCACAGCTAGTATGTTTTGAGCTTTATATCATGTGACGAGCTTTGGAGCAAGCTAGATTTTAATCAACCGTATTTTAGCGAGTTTAGTTGGCTGCCAAGCCATTGAAATTTATACCAACATAAAATATGTTTTAGATAATTTAATTAGGATATCCGTTATTTGGTGGGTCATTTATGGTTTAACGATACCAATATTAATATGCAGTGCTAATAATTGGGCGTGTAGTATCGTTGTATCGTTGTTTCAGGTCGTCAAAGGCACGTTGTTTTGTGGGACAGTAGTATTTTATGGCAGGTTTTTTTAAATAGCTAAACTCCTTCTTTAACTTAAATTCAAAATCTATGTATGTTTCCTATATAAGGTACGGTACACTACGTCTTTAATAAATAAAAAAACTTGAGAGGTGTCAAGGGACACCCGGTTGGAACGAAGTTCCTTTCGATTAATTAGTGAAGACATTGTTATAAAATTTTATTTTTTTAAGTTTTAATATTTCTTTATTATTAACAAATATAATGTTATTAAAATTTAATCAGTAGGCTTTAGTAATAATTGGCTTGTGGTAATTGAAGTAGGAAACATATGTTCGGGTTCTATTTTATTTATATCTTGAAAAAACTGCACCGGTGTATTGGCATGGTAGTATTATACTTGGTTGTTTTCATTTCTTATCCCTAGGAAAAAAAAAAAGACATCATCACGAGGTGTTCCCAGGCGGTCACCCATCTAAGTACTGACCTCGCCCTACGTTGCTTAACTTCGGTGATCGGTCGAGAACCGGTGAATTGCAACAACTATAGCAAAAAGTGTCGTGACAACTTTTCGTAAGAATTTTTTCCGTCTAGCCTCTTTTCACAACGCGCGATAAGGAACTTCGTTCCAATAAAAGTTAAAACGTAAATATTTCTTGATATTCGTATAAACACACACATTTACACATTGTTTAAGCTCTGAGATTTACTAACGCTGCTAATAATTTTTTAATACCTACACATTATTTTTATCTCCACTAAGTAGGTACTCTTATTTGTAATTTTTACGATTCAGTCCACTAAACAGAATGGATAACAAATTTTCAGATCGCCTATCCCATAAGTCATAACAGAAGCATTCTGTTATTACTTTCTTAGCATCTTTTCGTATGCTTGATAATAGGTTTTTGTTATAATTTTCTGCAGAAGATTGCAGTATTGGCCAGCAACTTTAGTCGTAGGTTCGATGCCCAGCTGTGCACCAATGGACTTTCTTTCTATGTGTGCATTAAATATTCGCTCGAACGGTAAAGTATAGTAAGTAAAAAGTCGATGGCTTGTGTAAGCCATAGGTGGCTGATCACCGACTTGCCTATGACAAATAATTATAAAACAGATTCAAGCATCTGAGGCCCAGACCTAAAAATGTTGCAGCCACTTTTTTTTCTTTGTAAACTTTTTAATAACTATAAGCATTATGTTTGTGGACGCCGTTCGCACCTATCACAGGCGTGTGGGGCAGAAGGCTGCCTACTTGCTTATTGACAAATAAAACACAAAATATATACAGAAATCTGAGGTGAGAAAGTTGTAGCGTCACTCGCTTGTTTTATCGTCCAAACTTTTATGTTCGCGTAGAAAAAAATAATAGACTAATTTATTACGATACCAAAAACTACGTTTGTAAATAATTTAGCCACATACCTATAAATTCTCAAGTATATAATGGGTAACACAAGTTGTCGGAATATAAATGAACTGTTCATCAATTTATTTCGTTCGATAGTTCATTAAGCATGTCAGTTCAATTGAACGTATTCAATCTATTTTGAAATACCCCCTTTTACTCTGATCATTATTCTTCCAAACTATGAGTCAGGTGCAGTTTTGTTAAAGCTGTTTTATTTTACACCTACCCGCTATATTTTACAAATTTTATAAAATGATGGTAAATTTTATGAAACAGCTCTTTTTTCTGTGGTTCTTTCCAACTTGTATGTGTTCATACAAGTCAGACTTGTATGTGCGCACAGCTTTGGACCCTTTAAAAATGTAAAACACCGATAAAATTACATGCATTATGGAAATGATATCATCACAGTTCCCAGCGAATTGTATTAGGTTAGATCAATTTTTATTTATTTATGGTGGCGTTTGTGATCTTGATGTTTTAATTATTTCTATGGAGTTAAAGCGCATGCGATACACGTCATTATTGAATTGTACACAATTGCCGAGTGATACAAATATGTAGAAAAAAAATTGTAACTGTTTCGAGGTGGAGCCGTGATTCAACAAATTTACCGATATAATAATTACATACAATATAGTCATTAAAGATAAAGATAGTTATAAAATATACAAAAATAGTGTAATTATTTACATTGAAGTTACGACAATAAATTCATATTAACAACTATTAAAGAAGCTTCATTTTCATATAAACTTAACTTATTATGATATATTATTTAAACTTTGTATGGCTGATTTAAACAAACCATTTTCTTTTCAAACAAACTATTTATTAGTCATAATAATTCGGTTTACCACCGTGACATTTAACTTACTGTATCGTAATGTTGTTTCTTTTCCGATCATAAACGATTTGTGAAATTAGATTAAAAGTTATAAATCTAACAAGTTTTTACTCGTTTTATTTACTATTAACAACTTGTGGTAAACACACGTAACTTAGATAGAGATCCCATTGTCATTTTTCACGTCCGACTATTGAAAAGCATTTCTAGAAAAAGAGGCGTAGTCTATGTGCAGGTCCCTTATGTGTCGCACTCATCCTAAGTCTTACTAATAACGCTGTATGTGATATGTACAGGGATTTTTTATACCTAGAATTTGTTTGTGTAAAGAAATATGATCAATCAATAAAGTTATACATTTAAGTTCTGTGCGGTTAAAAAAAGTTAAAAAAATAACAGAGGCGCTATAACGTTTTTAGATCAGGGCCTCAGTTTATGTATGTGTTTGATGATCAGTTGTCTATGTAATAGACCAGTAGTTGATTTGCCTTCTGTGCCTGACACACGCCTTCGACTTTTTGAATGTTAGGCAAGACGGTGAAGGAAAACATCGGTGAACAAACTCACGATTTTTTCTTCACCGTTCGTGCGAATGTTAAAAGCCGGAGATCGAACCTACGAACTGAGGGTTGACAGCCGCTCACTAAAGCCACTAGGTTACTTTCTGAGGCATCCCTTACGAATAAGCTTGTATACTTTTTTTAACTACATATAATTTTACCCACTCTGTTTATTAATGATCGTAAACTTATACGATCTCTATAGCAATTTACCTTTATTTACGTTGACTACGAAAGCAGTTATTTGATGAATCCGATAGCTCTGATTCTAAGGTCGCACTTTACACATTACAGTAATTTATTTATTATCAATTTTACTTATAAATAGGATTGACTAGTCTTAGAGTCAATAGTCGAGTGCAACAATTTTGTTTGATAGGTTGGTATGCTACAAGGCTTTATTATAGTTGAGTTATTTAAGTATTATACGACATATAAAAACTAAACAATCGTATTAATTTGAATATGTTATGATTTAAACACAGCTGTACTTAGCGATAATATTTACAAGTTAGAATGCCCAAAACAAGGCAGATGTTGTCTATAGTATTGTCTTTTATTAACATAACTTTTACACATTTAAAGAAAATCACTTTTTTAACGTATGGAACTTAAGTATGTATTATTATAATTATTTTAAACATAATTTTAAATTTAACTGACGTTTCGCGTGCTTTACAGCGTGCGTGGTCACGGTGACTACAGATAACACAACATTTTCTACAGCTGTGATACTTTTTTGACATTCAACACCTTTTGTCTTCAGTCACCGTGACCACGCACGCTGTAAAGCACGCGAATCGTCGGTTAAATTTAAAATTATGTTTAAATAATTATAATAATACATAACTTCAATCCGTTAAAAAAGTGTTTTTCTTGAGATATTGTCTAGATGTTCAGATTCACCTCTCTAGTAGAAACGCACATAGAATCCACTGAGAAAAAAGGCTAATAATCCTTTAATTTAGTATCACAAATATTTAAAACTTGACATGATACCAAAATCCCGTTATGACGTAACAAATTTTTACCAATTAGTAATAAGTGGGTCACACTAATTTGCACAAGACTCAAAGCCGCAACACGTTGCCAAGTGGCCTAACACTTGAACCAAACAGATGTCAACTCGTATGTTGCAAAATATGGAACAACATAGCTAACAAGCAGTTTCCCTGTACAAAGGAAGCTTCAACATTTTTCCAGCTACTTTAAAAGCATTTTAAAATTTTCCGTGAATGCATCTTCAAACAGCTGACACAGGCTGCCTAAAAGCGCAGTGCACGTAAGCGAGTGAACTTGTGAGAGATAAAATAACGGAGATATTGACTACTTGTACCACTTCCAATTTTTTGTAGCTAATGTATTTATTATAATTTATTTTAGCCAAACATAAGTCCGTTGACCTAGCATTTGTTTAAGTTACAATATTATAGTCCCACACAAACATTGTACTGAATGTTTTACAGTATTTTTACCAATAGATGTACAGCCTACTAGCCCTAGCCCCAAGAGGTATGGGAAACTTGGTAGGATCTTGGAGGTGGTTCGGCTGGCCAGGATTGCGGAAAAGCACTCGAAACGTCGTGTTATGTAAATAATGTAACAAATTTGCATTTATATCCGCTAAGGCAGGTAAAGCTTTATCAAATTATTTTCCCTTGATGTTAAAAAATATATTTATTTATGAAAGAAATAATTACGTCTATCATTATATTTCCGTAAAGGTAAGACGCTCTTTGAACGAGTAATGGCATGTTCTAAACGCTGTGCAAATGCACTACACTTTTTCTACGAATAACAGACGCTTGTAAGAATAAAATGCTTTATAATAAAAAGCTTTTATCGGTTTGCTCCCGAAGCCGAAGACGTGGAATTCGAAGGTTTGAGCAAATTAATATAAATGTTTTAGTTCAGTTTAACTTATCGAACAATAACGACGAATGGGCAAGGCTCATCTTACGATAACTGATTCCGTCGGTCGTTAATATTGTGAGCGTCCATACTCAAAGGATTACTAAAACTGGAGCTTATAACAATCAACTTAGTAAAGATTTTCTTGTGTGATATTCTAAACGAGCCCCGAAATCGTATGCACTTTTTATATACTTCATTGGTCATATCTTTATACTGTTCTGTCCAAATTAAACAATGCGAGTATATTGAAAATCAAAATGTATAAAACCCAATATAAATCTAACAATATTGAAGTTGTGTAACGTACAAGTAACATCGAATACAATATCCGACCAAAAGATGCAATGTTCATTCCAGTTTATTTGGTCTTGTATTTACATACAAAGCACTACAGTAATGTCGCACCCTTGTTTACGAGTTTCATTATATTGTATTACTTAATTAAAACGAAGGCTATCTTATTATATACAGATGTTACGATTTGTTACTTAAATCTTATACTTTAACTGGTGCGAGAGTAGGTCAAGATATTATGAATTGTTTTGGTTTTCGTATTTTAATTGGGAAGGTAATGATTTCAGGCAACTGTTTCAAAGTTGTAATAAATTAATTACTAGTACTAAAGTACCTGGCGTATTAGAAGAAAAGTAATAAATAATAAACAATAACTCATGACGATAACTTTGTTCTCATTGAAATAGATTATAAAATATTGCCTCTATAAACTACCATATCAATCACATAGATCTGGCGATAGCAAAAGTTGTGATAAGAACGAAACGATAAGAATTATACCTATGGTAAATCAAACATAAAAAAACAGGTCCCAATTATAGGTTATAAAAATTTCTTGTTGTGCAGAGCATTAATAAAAGAATTTAGAAATAAGTCTTTTAAAACGTCAACATATTGGTGAATTCTGCCTCAGGTTTGAACGCAAGGCAATCTCACTATTTAAGGCTGTTACGAAAAACCATAAGAGAAAACGATCATTCCCGACAGCCAGTATTTTAATAAAAGTGTGGGATCGGTATAAGAAATGAATGATATATGAGATCGTAATGCCTTCACGTCCAGCCTATGTGTAGAATTTATGGGAATATTTTTAATAAGAGATCGTTTTGAAAAAGTGTTTTACGTAAATTTACTGTTTTACGTAATTTTTACCTGCTATGACTTCAATTCTATATTAAATTAAGATGAGCATTGCACCTTTAAAATTAATTGATTATTTTTATTAACAATTTCTATAGGCATTTTACATTTACGGGACATTAAATGAAATATAAAATAGTAGCACTACATAAATCATTAGTGAAGATATATTTATTAAATTAATAGTTGTTAAAGACAAAATTTACTAAACAGTTTCAAACGATACATGTATTTATACTAGAGAAGTACCTAATCCACATCTTTAAAGGTACCTTGGAATGAAACACACGTTGCAGAGTGTAACAATGTACTAAAGTCGATGGCTCATTCCAAGAACTTTTAGGTCAAAGGTCGGAAAAGCTGCTCGCTAATGCACCGATCATATGCACAATATTCTGAATGCTGACAATTCCGCATTCTATCAAACAGTCTATAACAGCTTATACTTACGTATTTGTATAAATTTAAATTCTTCTTTGACTTAAATATTAGCAGGATTTTGCGTGGTAGTGGAAAATTATAAAGAAGGTAAATCTAAGTCTGCTTTGTTGAATGTTTTTTTACGTTTCTATTTTCGGATAACAAAACGAGGTTCAAGTATTTATGATAATAAATTCTTATTATGTATTATATATAAGCTCTCGGCATCACACTTTCGACGTCTTTTGGCAATAAACTTAACACCTACTATGCGGAATCGAGCGGCAGACAAATTATTCGTGGGAATAAATTAAATACATAATTTGTCAAGGTATGGTTCAAATATTACAATAACCAAAAAACTGCTTTACAACACACATAGCACACGCACACTCACGTAACACTGATAGCAGGTCGCTAGTGTAATCTAAAAAGACACTAACGTTATTTTTCTCGCCTTCTGACGTCAGATTAGAATGTTGCTTGTTCAGATCACGTCCAAGTCACGGATGTGTAACGATTCGTACATCTGGTCCAAAGGATAAGGTAATCTAATAGATGCAAAGTATGTATATATAATAACACTAACCAATAGGGTTACCTTGCAGTGGATAAAAGGACACAGTGGCTCTCTCGGCAATGATGCTGCCGACGAACTTGCGAGAAGAGGCTCCGGAATGACGCCTGATGGCCCGTATCCGCTCCTTCCCTTGCCCTTCTCGCTAGTTCGAACGTGGATTATCCGGAAATCCGTCGAAATCCAAAATCAACGATGGTCGCATAGTGCAGACTGCAGGCAGTCCAAAATGGCTCTGCCAGCAGTGAACCCACAACTGACTGACTTCTAAACTTAAACAGAACCGATCTCAAAACAATGATATGGACAATTACGGGCCATTGTCTCCTTAATAAACATCTATTTGTCCTAGGCGCGACAGACAGCCCCATGTGCAGAGGCTGTTTCAGCGCAGAGGAATCAGTCACCCACGTAGTCCTGGATTGCGAGGCTGTGGCTAAACAACGTACGAAAATCCTCGGAACAGTGAGGTCGCTCCGAGAAGCCTGTGAAGTGCCCAGGAGACTTCTGTGCTTCTGGAAGGAGCTAGGCTGGCTTAATTAGCCAGGGGTTTACGCAAAACGGACCAATTTCGAGTCTAGTTGCGGAAACTTAGCCCACCTACCTTACCTTACCTTAGATGCAAAGTATTCAAGTATCATATGACTTTCTATAAAGTTTTTTATGTAACAGGGAGACAAACGAGCAGAAGGCTCACTGATGTTAATCGCAAGTGCGTTGTCTGCATTTTAAGAACGCTCTTCTCGAAGAACCCTAAGTTGAATTGACTGACATACTTCAGTGGGCAGCTGGTTCCACATAGTGGTGGAGCGCGAAAAACTGTCATGAGAAAGCTCAGTTGTGGAACGACGGACGTCGAGGTGATACGGATGGTATTGTGTATTGCGCTGAGGCAGAATAATAATTCCTCTGAACACTCTCAATGGTAAGTGCGGTTGCATAGGGACCCCATATCTGTACGCAACGCCAGTTATCATGCCATTCGGAAAGTTACCGTTCGTCGTTGATTCGATCCGCTCTTCCTTGAATAAATTTATACAAATATTTTTAAAAGAAAGATTTTTATGACAAGCCGATTTGTTAAACTCTGACATCACATCTGACTCTTCTGTCTGTATAATTCAAATAACGAATATCCTAATTTATTATAATCAGCAAAACCTCGTCTTATCTGTCCTAATCCCGCATAAAATATTATAGTGATACATTCAAATTTCAACAATTGTTAACCTAAACAAAGAAGCTGTCAGCAATGTATACTAACTTGATTTATTACCGGAAGGAAGTGGCGAGTTTAAACACAATTGCTTAAGAGATTAATGTTTGGGATATAACGAATTTTATGCAACCGTAGGCGGATAAGATTTATTCTTAACCTCACGAAAGATCTATTACTCCGTGTGAGAATTTAATTTTACAAATTTAACGCGCATTTTTAATCTAGAAAACGCTTTAAGATTCATTTATAATCATTGAGATAGTTACTTCAAGAAGGAAAATTAATATCTCGAAAGAAATACATAACTATTTTATTTATGAAAGATTATTAATATTCTGAAATACCTTCAAGCTTGAAATACAGGCAGCTCAAATAAAGGAACGTGTACAAGTTATATAACGTATTCTGAGAAATGCTAGATATATTTAATTAGTGTTTATAGGACAGGAACGCACTCGCGAGCTTATCTGTCTAGGCAGCAGTAACACCTAGAATATTAGGGTGAGCGCATTGCCCGTTTGCAGTGTGCTAAAATGTATGTGTGGTAAACATATATGTGATACTTTGCAAAAGATGCTTTCTAAAAGCATGTGTGACGAAATTAACCATCCTACAAAATGTATTTTTGGGACCACACGAACATAATGTATTAATGCATGAACACCAACAACAAAGAACACAATATACAGAAATATACTGACTTACATCTAATAACATTTGGTAATAACTGAAGAACACTTCATAAAATTAAAAAAAAAAAAGATTGTTTTCCAGTTTCATTTGTTTCAATGAGCTTATAAAAGAGGGACATTAAAAATGTCAAAATTACGAGGTGTCAATATTCAAAAAAAAATTAAATGGAGAAGAAAGGGCAATAAAATCACATAGAGTTACTTTTTTGAAAGAAGTTTTTACAAAATTTTGTATACATTGATGGGATAATTATATGTGAAGACCGTGTATCATAACAGGTTCATACCATTGAAGCCATCTCCAAGCATCTATAGCCAAACAAGGGCGGAACTTATAATCACAATTGTATGTAACCTTGTAAGTAGTTTACAGCGATTTAACATTTGTTACTTGCAAACCGCCCGCAGCCCTAAGTTCCTTCATAATACCACTATTTGTCTTTTGTACGTGGAGATTACATCTGAAGCATGAATTATTTACGAACTATGAACATGAAAACTTAATGTTATGAACTAGTATTTGGCGTTTCATATTTTCTTGTTAGTTATTTACATTATCTACATCTTCTAGCAAAATAAAAGTTATATGACAAAAACTTTAATTAAACGGTAATAAAGGCGTCGTTGTCGGCAAGGTGGCAGGGAAGAGGACGCTGGTGTGACCACGTAACGATTCTTAAGGAGTCCCATAACACCTACAAAGTGGAGTGATATTAATAGTAGACCGGCTTACAGTGATGCAATGAAGAATACGACTGAAAAAGAACAACTTTGTAGATAGTGGTTGTGCGGTTTTAAATTCGCAAGTGAACGCTTACACTCCCGCTGTGATTAGTTGAAGCGCAATTATCATGTAATGTAGGAATACATTGGCGTGGGACATGAAAATCAATTATGGGAGTACGACACGGAGGCATCACCTGTTCGAATGACTAGTTCTTAGTTCAGATTGTCAAAGCGTAGGTAGAGAATTAGGTTTAACCTGGCTTACGGCCGGTTCACACATGTCTCCGTTTGACTGTTCCGTTTTATCGTATACGTATTATTTCTGCGATGGCGTATGTATATGCGATGTATGAGCGACTTCACACATGGCACAGTATTCTGTATACAGTAAAAAATGTCGTTCCGTAAAATAATTACATTCCGTTTTGTCATCGATTACTGGACGACGGAACACTAAAAATATAAGGATACGTAGAATTTTAACGAATAGATACTGTCTGGATGGCGGGAATCCATCCTTGTAGAATAGCGGCGGTTTACTGCGAGTTTTGTGTTCACACATCGAATCCAGTAACTACGAATCAGTTAAACGTTATACGGTGCCTAAGTTTGAACAAAGCATAAATTTAAGACGTATCCGTTAAGAACGTACCAGTAAAACGGACTCCCATGTGTGTACGGGCCGTTAGACGTTATGCTAATACGCTAGCTCAGCGGACCCTCACGCAGTTAAAAAAGGCAATCTTGGACATATTATGACTGTTGAATGTTGTATTCACGATGCTATGTTAAAGCTGCAAGGGTCATCACTCATAGTTTTATAAATAAAAAGCTTCAGTGTAAACTTGTAAATTCAAACATATTTTGTAGCGAAGTGGATAGCTTTTGAATATTTTGCTACGCTAAAATATTGTACATTTTCTATGCAAAATCGACAAAGGCCCCTATGAAACATTATATTGATGACTTCTGAAATGTTTTGGAAATTTAATGGTTTAAATATGGATTGGTTATACTTTAAAAAAAATTATATCCATTTAATTTATGATGATAAATTTTCATTATTAGGAGTCCTATACATACAAGTCAGCATATCTTTATTTTTTGTTCGTATATAATGCTTGTTTACGGTTAAAATCCGGGAGTCGAGGACTCAATTAGTTATTTTTTTTAGATATTTTTGACATTGGTTACTTACAAATCGTATTAAAATTTCACATTCTGGCCTTCATTTTACGATAAAGCTTATAAAGAGTTTAATGGCCGTAGCATATTACAGCGTACAATCATATTATAAAGTACTAGTTTCTTTGTTCCAAAAGGTAAGTAAATTACAGTTCACTTTTGAGATCAATTGGGATTCCACGTCAATTACACTCATAGCGGGCGGCTCTAATTTAATAATGTCAGATTTTCTGTTTGACATGGCCATGTTCAGATCCTTTACTTTTTTCATATGTAATATCTGAAGAGTAGACTACAAAGGCCCGTAGAAAAATGTTTTACGTCAATTTAGTTAATATGTTTTAAATTATGCATTAATGGAAACCATGTAAGCCCTATCTAAATAAAGACAAATAAGAATTTTATGTATTCAAATTAGTTATTGGCAGACGCAGCTATATATTTGGTTTTAAGATTAATACTAAAACGGAAATGGAACACCGTGGCTCCCAACCTTTTTGAGGTCCATTTTTTATTCCAAATATGCCGGCAAAATTCTGCTATTGATTTTTTTTAATATAATCATGCAGTATTTTATATAACCACATCAATATATTTTTTATATGTAATTATAAGCTTTCGTAATTTTTAAGAATAAAAGCTTGGTGTAAGTCATACAACACAAATACACATACACGTAACACGTATATCTTTACTACTTACTCAATCACAGTCCAATTTTTCTTACTAATAAATTTATGTTTCTAATACTAATTGTGTATTTAATTCTACACTTGTCACTCAACGCAACAGGAATAGAATTATACGAAATGTTCTCTGGATTAATCAAGAACTTCTCCATTCCCATGATTGACAGCTAGCACTTGATTAAAATGCCTTTGCCACTTGTTCTTCAAAAATACGAAAACAAATCCCATATGATTATTATAAGGATCTTACATTATTTTATATGTATTAAGTCTATAAAAATAGCACTTATGATAATTACTCTCAATATAATTAGTTAACACCTCGATTCTGAAGTGCTACACGCCCGTTTTAGGTAGACCAATTTATTGCTCTCAGACACGCGTATCGACCAGAATATAGATGATTTTTATTCTTATGATCTTTAATTATGTTGAACAGATAAAAGAGAAGTGATTAACAAGTAATATATAGAGTACACAAGACAACCATGAATGGTGAAATCTTGATGAAATTCTTCTCCAAGTTTTCATCGCCTCTGCGCATTGAGTGACCAAAATAGGATACAATTTTCTGTAGGTATATGGTATGGACAGGCGAGTACGTATGCGGAGTAGGTTCAGGATTGATATAATGATATGCTTCGCAGTCTTCTGAGCATTCGCTGCCAGCACAACATCTCAAAGGCATCGATCCTTTGCGTTTAACGAGACGAGATAGTCCACGATATCAAATAATCCGTAAAAAAAGTAATTTAATCACTACATAGTATAAAACAAAGTCGCTTTCTCTGTCCCTATGTCCCTTTGTATGCTTAAATCTTTGAAACTACGCAACGGATTTTGATGCGGTTTTTAATAGATAGAGTGATTCAAGAGGAAGGTTTATATGTATAATAACATCCATTAAATAGTGGAAACGTACTGTTATTTTTGAGGTTTTTAATGTGATGTCGTAAATAATTACATTTTTTCCGCTTACATTGCAAACGCAGGCTGAACCCTATGAGTTTTATCAAAATAATGTACTAAGTATTGTACACATTGAAAAGGTCTACAGAAAAGTCCGTGATGGTATATGTCTATCTCTTATGGATAACCCACAATAACTTTTTTTGTCATTTACTTTTAACGACAAATAATGGCTAATTTTCGAAGCGATTTTAACCAATACAGCATTAATCCTTAACTAATTAAATACCTTGAACACATTGTTCATTTAATATAGATCTATACAGCCCATTACAGCTTATTTAGCAGCGACGATTTCCAGCGACGGAAATAACAATACATAATAAAAACCTGCTTTTCACCCGTGCGAAGCTGGGGCGGGTCACTAGTAAAATATAAATTGCGGTGTTAAAATTCTCGTGTCTATTTTAATATAAATATTGATTTATTTTTATTTTTTAGTTATGGTCATACTTTCATAAAGAAATCTTACGTGTGTAACAATTTAAGGCACATCGGACAACTTGCATATATTTTGTAAGTTTTCCTTATTGGTAAATATAAAAAAAAATTGTCTTTACTCGTATTCCAGCTCCTTGATCGTTCTCACTCAATATTCAGTACATAAAATTATGTTCATTTGCATTCCACCAAATGTTATTTTCTTGACATCTTATAATCTCCAAATATTGCAATAATACAAAACGTATTACGTCAACTGTAAAATATTCATAGCACATATATCAAACATGTTTATTTCACTGTTCAAATAGGAAACAAAGCGCTCAACAGAAACGCTACGAGCTATATTATCTAATTAATCCTATTCGGCTACACAATTCCTATTTCCACTTTCAAAAAGGCTGCTCCATTTTCCGGTGCAACGATCGCGAGGCGCGTAATCTCTGATAAACGTTCATTGTAAGACGGGAACGTCTATTCCGCCAAATTTACTACTTGAAAAATAACTAAATCTTCCCGGAGTTTCTCCAATCCGAAGTGTTTAGATAATGGTGAGTTTTTGAAGGATTTCTCGCATTTTTCAAGTAATACTCGCAGTTTGTGGTGTTCACTAGCTCTGTTTGCTTCTTTATAATATTGATTTACTCTGTTACATATTCATTGCACTCCCTTTCCCCATAATCAATACCCGTACCCCTCTAACGCAACACCAGCATACAGACAGTCAACAGATACCAGCAGCTTTGATCGGATACCTCTCACCCGACCGGTCAATTCTCTATTTATAATAAGGAGCTTTTGACTGAATACCTAACATCGGACCGGTCAAATCTCAAGTAATATTAAGTGTATAATATAGATAATTGTCGTGCACCTAATATCGAGCCGACTCAATTGTCATAATAAGTTAATTTCTTAATTATTGTAAAAATTTAATTAGAGAACTTAAATACCTTTTTTTAGTATTCACCGCCGACCCTCACTTAAATACTCTTTCAGACAATATTTGTTTTTTTTGATCTGGTGAGTACCTTTATAATAATTATATGAAGTATTTACTTTTTTTAAGTATGTTGTGTTCTATGTGATTTGGGTTTTAATAAACAAATCACTCAGTTGTAGTAAATATAGAATATGTTTGCTAGTTTTGTGAATCCTCTCATATTTTATGTAACACAAACAAAACCAGACTTAGTAGCGATATAATAAATCTAAACACTAGGTGTGTTCTAAAATATAAAACGATATCTTTGACTACAGTCATATAGAGTTTTTTTCAGAAAAAAACTTTAATACACTGACTGACTGACAAAAACTATTACATTTCACAGCAAAGTATGTTGTTTTTCTTAGGTAGTTTTCATATAATAGAAACGTGTCTAGATTGATCATATCAATTTTATTATTAACTCATTATCTGATGGCGTTATGCATGTATTAAATGTGAAAATGTGTTTAGTATTATTGAAGTTTGTCGAAATAAAAAACCACACGCAATACTCGTCGAGCGAGTTTGCTTATCTTGCCGAAGCCGCGTACAAATTATTTGAAGAAATCAATTAGGTATGAGGTTGTGCAATTATTTTATCAATTACCATCTCAAATTCGTAATATCTCCAATATTAATGTTTGACAAATTCAAAAAGGCAGTAAAGATGCATGTTAGTATGAACACAGTTGTTTTGTGAAGTTATTTTTGTTTTGGGTAACTCTGCCTAGATTAAATTCAATCCATCAAATCTATCTTCACTGTGATAACACATAGAACGCGACATTGGCGGAATTGTGATGGATACAGAAGTCGCCATTAAAAATAAAGAATAGAATGAACACAGTTGACTAAAATTAAGACGACTTATGGCGACGTGTATCTCGCTCGTATATATACATACGGACGCTAATAAATGAAAGCTGCCTTCAAAGCATGAAATATCTTAAATAAACACTATCATCCCTGCATTATAATAAGCTATAACAAAACTATATTACAGTTTACTCATAAAATGTCATACAGCAATGAATAGAAAAAGATGGTTCTAAAATTAAATATAAAATTAGAAATAGTTTCCATTCTACATGTCAAAACAAAAGTGTACAAACAATCTTACTTCCAAGGTTTCCCTTTTTCCAAAATATCCAATGAAACATTGCCGAAATACAAATCCCATATATTATATTAATATCAACAACACAACTTCTTAAGTTTAAAGTCACATGCAAATATGAACAGGAAGGGAGTATTGTATGAAAATTTAAGATATAGGCAGGCACGTAGCTTAATGTAACATGAATCATTAAACGATATCTTCCGACGTGGAAAACTCTAATGCATTTTGAGGGTAAGCGAACAAAATTGTTACTAAATGAAAAAGTTTATATTTACCGTGACTTTAAGTCATCAACAAAAGGATTCTCTGAATATAATTTAATGATGCATTGATGAAGCAGTTACGCTCCGAAGCATTTAGAACTTTAGCTTTTGGCTCTCTTGTTATATAATTGGCGAACTATCAAACCGAATGTATCCAAATTTTTATGAGAATAGACAAGCTGACGTCTACAAGATACAATCTGATCTACAAGTAACCTAATACTTCTTCAAACATTACTTCACTTATACTGCTGAGAGATTCTAAGAAAGTAATTGAATTATTTTACTTATATTTAATTCATTGGTTAAACTCAATTAGAATATTATCCATATAATAGGCATTGTCTTAGATTAAGTAAATTGCTAAATAAAATAACAAATCAAATCTAATCTAAATCTAAAAGGCAAACTTCTGTGCCTGACACACGCCTTCGATGTGTTGGGTCTAAGTCGCTTTCCTCATGATATTTTCATTCACAATACGAGCAAGTATTAAATGAGCACATAGAAAGAAGGTCCATTGGTGCATAGATGGGGATCGAACCTACAACCTCAGGGATCTGAGACGTACGCTGAAGCCACTAGGCTATCGTTGCTCAAAAAGATAAAATTAAAATTTATATTATAGTAAAAATTAGATTAGTATTATATAATTTATTACTCATAATTATTCTAAAAGCTTATTACAGTTAAAAAAGAGAAAGAGAAAAGTAATATAATTCGAATTTAAATTCAGTAATAATAACCAATTGTAAGTTTCTATTTGTGGGCTTAGATTTAAATATCTGGGTATGAATGAAGTAAAAGACTTTCCTGAGAATATTAATGTGTTTTTATGTACAAAATTTTAATTGAACTACTCTCTCTCTCTTTTAGTTCTAACTCCCATGGTATAAACACGATTTACAGGAGACCAAAATCATTGGCAATTGCTATTAACGAAAAAAAATCTTTTTTAAACCATCAAGAATTATAAATATATTTCGATCGGTTGTGGGTAAAAAACACATCTTACTACGTTTTAATAATCCATTAAGTTTGTTTAAGTTAAATAAAACAACTAAAGGTAGTCTGCCATAAAATACTTGCCAAATAAAAAGGGAGAAAAAACATCAAAAACAGGAATATCCCAGAATTTAACGTCATTCATAGAACTACAGCAACTAAAGTAATAATAAATCAACAATATTAACGGATGATTACTACAAAAGGAAAATACATATATGTATTTAAATGAAGAGATGAAAAATATTTAGTATTAATAATATAGATTTATTCTCTAAACTCTATTAAATAATATTTCACTTGGTGACGACATAGTATTTATCTAAAGTATTAACTATTAAATGTGACTGACTTATTTAATTGTTTTTGCATTAGCACGTGTACGTAAACTATGCAATGCCATTTTTTAATGGGGCTTTATGACCGATTACACTTGGTATTTATTATAATGATACTAAAAATCTCCAATGAAGGCATAGTTATACTGTGTGTGTTTTACGTTGCTACATAAGGCCTGGTTATGTAATTACATTTAAAATGATTTGACCTGGAATTTATTATTTGGAGGCTCTTCGCCTTACTAGATTAGACATTGTTCTTCATCTAAAACTTTGTTCTATTATTTATTATGATAGATCTTACTTATAAGACGAACAAAACAAAATTAAATTAATTTCCGAATGAAACATTGTAGCTGCTACTTACCTCTAACAATCCACAAAAGAATCACTTATAACAACTACACATCGTAAGTACGGGCACAAAACTACGTAGAACTTTGCAACCGTAGCGCCGTAGTACGATCCCACGCGCGCTTCGTAGCACCTATCAGAACCGACTGGATTTAAGTCGGCTATGTTTGGGACATGCGCGCAACGGATTTTCGGTGAAAAATTTGTCACGCTATAATGAAAATTTATTTATCTCGTGGAGATTTATGTGCCCATAATTTAATTTAGACTAAAATTACGTTTTTAAAGTGTCATCAATCAAGTTTAGTACATTATAATTCCATTTTTAGACCATTAAAAGTTTTATTATAGCTGTTGTCACTTGAAGTTGTCTACGCCGACTTGGACAAAAATTAGCTTTAATACGTTTTACTAAACCATATTTACACTCAACGTATTTGAGTTATCGGTATATATGTGATAGCATAACACTCATTTTAATTTTTGTGATATTGCATCAAAGTTTTTTTGTTGAGCAGTGTTGGCCTAGTGGCTTCAGCGTCTCGATGTCAATCACCGGTGCAAAGTGCAACCTGGTCCTACGCGATGGCTGACGATATGGGCTCAGACTCAACCGGCTCCATGTTGAGCATAAGCTCGACACACACTCAACAGCGTCCTCGAGGCTTAGGTGAGGCACCTTGCACCCCAGGGGAGAAGTCGCGCTTTTGGCGTCCCCGAAAGAGAACGAGACGGGACGACGAGGAGAGTAGCTGCAGCGACACCCCTACCCTTTCGCGTGAACGCACGAAACCGGGGTACCAAAGAGCCCGAAGAGTGGAGAGAGAAAGTGAAGCCGAGGCGGAACTCGCGGTTCTTAACGAGAAACCCACCGAGACGGGTACGGTCGGAAACGCCAGAAAACGCATCGAAGAAAACCTGGCTGCCGTAGATAAAGTGGCCAGGTGTTCTATGAACCTAAAAGGTACCTTTGTCGCCGCTCTCAAAAAGGCAGTTGCAGCAATCAGAAAGGATGCTGATAGTCTGGCGGAGAAAACGCTTTCGGATGAAACTCGAGCTTTGCAGCTAGAAAATGAACGTCTCCGTGCACAACTTAATTTACTACAAGGCGAGATGCGCGAGTTGAGGCTGATCTTGAAGGGGGCCCCGAAGGACCACCCAACTATCAATGTAGAAGAAATGGAGGCTCGTATCCTCCGCCAGGTAGGTGAGCATATTAATGCTCAACTAAAGGATCTCGGCTCAATACCTAACCTGGAGCCGCCACTCCTTCCCCTTCCAACTGTAGATAGTAAAAAAAGCAAAAAAGGGAAGCCCCCTCTCAAATCACCGAGGTCAAGGGATCCCCTCACCTCCTCAGCGGCACCGAAGACAAAGCGGAAGAAGGCAACCGTGCAGACGCAAGCTACTAGAAAGGAAGAGCAAAACAGCTTGGCAAAAGTGCCGAGAAAGGAAATGTTTGGAGGAAATACCCCTGCCTCCTCTCCTGCAAGTGCCATTGTATTACCACCCACTCGACCCTCTTTGGCTACCAACAATGAAGAAGGTTGGACGATGGTTACCAAAAAAAGGCGAAAAGCGGCAACGGTAACACAAAAAAATGTGACAGCTTCAAAGTCTGAAAAGCCCCCGGCCAGGTCGCTGCCCAAGCTTAAAGTACCTCGCACCGCTGCAATTGTGCTGACTCTGCCTAAAGACGCCGAAGCTAAGGGCGTAACCTATGCCGCTGCCCTTAAAGAAGCGCGCGCTCAAATAGATCTGAAGGAGGCTGGCATTGAGGGTGTCAAGTTTCGCCGAGCGGCAACCGGAGCCACTATAATTCAGATCCCCGGAGCTGGTAGCGGGGAAAAGGCTGACATTCTAGCCAAGCGCCTCAAAACAGTACTGGGTGACAGTGGAGTCAAGATTAGTCGGCCCATCCGATGCGCCGATGTCCGAATCTCTGGCCTGGACGACTCTATCACAGCGGACGAACTGCGCGAAGCGATTGCGGCAAAAGGAGAGTGCTTGGCTGATCAAATTAGGATCAGCAACATACGGCAGGACAGATCGGGTCTTGGTGCAGCCTGGGTTAACTGCCCGATAACGGCCACTAAGAAACTCTTAGCGGGGCGATTCCTCGTCGGCTGGGTGGCGGCAAATATTAGTGTTGCAAAGCCAAGAGAGCTACGGTGTTTCCGATGCCTACAAGTCGGGCACGTAGCTAGCCGCTGCATGTCCGACACTGATCGTAGCCAACTATGTTTTCGCTGCGGTCAAGCCGACCATAGAGCAGCCTCCTGCAGTGCAAAACCCAAGTGCCTACTCTGCGACGAGGCCGGTAGGAAAGCGGATCACAGGCTAGGGGGAAACAGTTGCACGGCTCCCAGTGTGAAATTTTCCAGACGCCACCCTTCACTTAAAAAGAAGTCGCCCGCAAAGTCTCCGCGTAACAATGCGCGCATGGAGGTTATTTAAACCGCAGTAAATTATCATGGCCTTACGGATTCTCCAGAGCAACTTAAACCATTGCGCTGCTGCGCAAGACCTACTGTACCAGAGTCTGGCGCAGTGGAATATCAACATTGGCATTATTTCCGAGCCTTACTCAATACCCGAAAAAACGAACTGCATTGGCGACCTCGACGGTCTGGCCGCAATTATCGTTACTCCGGCAGACGGCTCGCCCTGCATTGGCCCAGTCCGAAAAGGCCACGGCTATGTGGTAGCAAAGTTGGGTAGCGACATGTGTATCGTGAGCACTTACTTCTCCCCCAATCGCTCCCTAGCTGAATTTGCGGCCTTCCTAAACGAACTGGAAACCCTGGTGCAATGGAGTCACCCGAGACATTTAGTCATCGCTGGGGATCTGAACGCGAAGTCCGTGGCCTGGGGTTCGCCGGTGACCAGGCCACGGGGAAATGCGTTGATGGATTGGGCAGCAGCGCACTGTATGGTAGTGGCTAACAAAGGCTCTGATGCTACGTGTGTTCGAACAAATGGTGAGTCGATTGTGGATGTCACGTTCACGAGCCCCCAACTTTCATGCTGTATCCAGGACTGGGAGGTCCTGACGGAGGTTGAGACGCTTTCGGACCACCGGTATATCCGTTTCTGCATCCTCCCTCCGTCGGCAAATCCTGTTTCGGTTTCGACAGAACTGGGCCCAAAATGGGCACTTAAGAGTCTGAACAAGGAGCAGGCGGAGTTGGCAACGATTGTGCAGGCCTGGTGCCCCAGCCCAGCCTCCGTAGACCCTGAAAAAGAGGCAGAGTGGTTTCGTGGCGCACTGACGAACATCGCGGATGCTGCGATGCGAAGAAGCCGCCCTGGACCTCACCGGACCAGTGTATTCTGGTGGTCGGCAGAACTCGCCCAGTTGCGGTTTGCTTGTGTTGCAGCTCGTCGAGGCTACACCAGGACTCGCAGAAGGCGACCCATTCGCGCAGTAGAGGAACGGCAAGCATATAGCGCACACCGAGATGCAAAACTGGCGCTGCGAACAGGTATCGCCGAAGCAAAAAAGAAAGCATGGCAAGAACTGCTGGACACTCTCGAGCGGGATCCATGGGGGCGCCCGTACCAAATAGTCACAAACAAGCTACGCTCGCGAGCCCCACCCCTCAAAACACACATGGAGCCGGAACTGCTCAGTACAGTGGTGACGGAACTCTTTCCTGAACGTGTCGCCTCGAGCACCCCATATGATACGACTTTGGATTACGGAGAAATAGTGTCTGAAGTGTCTCCTTCGGAGCTTAAGACGGCAATAGCACGCATGTCCTCTAAGAAGACCGCACCCGGCCCCGATGGCATGCACGGACGAGTGTTGGCTCTGGCCCTCGACGCTGGCCTTGACATGCGCTTTAGAAACCTCCTCACGGAATGTCTTAAAAGGGGCCTTTTTCCGTCGACATGGAAGACTGGTCTGCTAGTTCTTCTAAAAAAGGGTGGAAAACCTCCGGAGTCACCATCAGCGTATCGTCCTATAGTTCTCCTAGATGAAGCCGGTAAACTTTTCGAGCGTATCATTGCCGGCCGAATTTATAATCATTTGGAAACTATAGGACCGAACATACATGAGGCTCAATTCGGTTTCCGAAAAAACAGGTCAACGATCGATGCAATTGCGCAACTGCGAGGCGTGTGCGAGGAGCAGGTGTCACGGGGCAGAGTAGTTCTAGCGGTGTCGTTAGACATTGCGAACGCCTTCAATTCCTTGCCCTGGGACTGTATCTTGGATGGCCTGCGCCACCACGGCTTACCGGCCCATTTAAGAAGATGTGTAGCATCGTACCTTAACGGCCGTCGTGTTATCTTCCCGAAACAAAATAGCATAGGGAGCCACCTCATCAAGTGCGGCGTTCCACAAGGTTCGGTTCTTGGCCCCCTCCTTTGGAACATAGGTTACGATAGAGTGCTGCGAGGGGAACTAGTTCCGGGAGTGTCAACGATATGCTATGCAGACGACACCCTCGTGGTCGCTATTGGACAAGATTTTAAGGAGGCGCGCCTTCGAGCGACAGCAGGAGTAGCTCGGGTGGTTTCTGAAATCAAAAAGATCGGCCTCGAGGTCGCCCTTCAGAAATCAGAAGCTATATGCTTCTACGGACACAGAAAAGCTCCACCCCAAGGCGCAGACATCATTGTCAGTGGAGTAGTCATCCGGGTTGGCACCACGCTTAAATACCTAGGGCTGATTCTCGACCCTCGGTGGACTTTCAGACCACATTTCGCGGCACTTGCCCCTAAGCTCACCGCCACCGCAAACATGCTCTCGCGCATAATGCCGAACCTCGGCGGGCCGAATGGGGGGTGTCGCCACCTATACGCAAATGCGATCCGGGCGAAAGCACTCTACGGGTGCCCAATATGGGCCGACAAACTTACCAGGCACAATCGCACGATTCTCAGGCAGTCGCAGCGAGTGATCGCAGCCAGGGTTGCGAGGGCGTACCGCACTGTGTCCTATGACGCAGTGTGTGTCATAGCCGGTACCGCACCCTGGCATCTCGATGCGGTTGCTTTTAGCGAAGTATATTGGCGGAGAGCTGAAGCCAGGGAAAGAGGAAGCAACCCCACGCTGGAAGAAATAAACGCTTGGCGAGCTCTGGAAGCCCAAGAAATGCTAGCAGAGTGGGAAAAGGAGCTGGCGGGAGCGACTGCCGGTAAATATACTATAGAAGCCCTCAGACCCCTGCTTCAACACTGGGTAAGGAGGCGCTGGGGCCAGCTCAGCTATCGTCTTGTGCAGATCCTGTCCGGACACGGATGTTTCGGTAGTTATCTGCACAGAGTAGTAGGGTGTGAAGAGGCACCAACCTGCCACCACTGTGTCGGAGACAGCCCGGATGACGCCCTGCATACGCTGAGGGACTGCCCAGCATGGGATGTGGAAAGGGGACCGTTGCTGGATGCACTCCAGGGCGAGGACGCAACACTTCCAAATGTATTGAAGGTTTTAGTGAGCGCGAGAAATGACGGCCCGTGGAAAATATTTTATAATTTCTGCGAGGCGGTCATGAAAATAAAAGAAGAGGCGGAAAGGACCAGGGAGCTTTGTCCCGATGCCCATCCGCGACGGCGAAGAAAACCGCAGGCCCGTCGGGTAAACGCGCGACGCGCTCACCAAATTCTCGCCGCCTAAAAAGTGCCTAAGCGGGGAGCAGGGGTCCATACGTTTAAAAGAAGGGATGATGACCCATCCCTGCAAGTACTGGACCCGATCTCCCCTAGCTATTTGTAAATGCGTATGGCCCGGTCTGTGAAAGATGCTTGCTGTGTCAAGCATCCTCACAAACCAACAATGGGCGGGAAGAGGCGGACGCAACCGCCGCATCGCGTGTCGGGAAGCGGATAAGGCTCTGCTGTTACCGCATCCCGCATAAGGCGATTGTTGGTGGCACCTTGGGGTTTTAGTTATGCACAATGGCGAGTCCCACATAATCCTTCTGCACCAAGCAGTCGCGCCGCGGAAGGGTATGCGCAATGCATTTCCCCAAGTAAAAAAAAAAAAAAAAAAAAAAGTGGCTTCAGCGTGCGACTCTCATACCTGAGGTCGTAGGTTCGATCCCCGGCTGTGCACCTGTTTAACATTTGCTCAAACGGTGAAGGAAAACATCGTGAGAAAACCGACATGTCTTAGACCCAAAAAGTCGACGACGTGTGTCAGGAGACTGATCACCTACTTGCCTATTAGATTTAAATATGTTCATGAAATAGATTCAGAAGTCTGCGGCTCATCACTGATTTTTTTGTATCAAATTATTACGACGATTTGGCGAAGGTGTAAACTTTAAAAATGTTCCAAATTTAAATAGCAATACCCCATAATACACAAAATAATAATTATAATTTTGCAAAAATGACAATAAATTAACTCTTATCCCCATATAGTAAGGGTACTTTTGAACTAATATACAGTGGTCACAATGAATGCGACGGTCGTGAGGTATAATTACGTTTATCTAATTAAATTTCCGACAGCTTGTATGGGAGAGATAGCGCGGATTTATATTTCTAGATTTAAGCGGTCATACAAAAATGCTGATTTACGATTGGATTTATATTCATAATGCATATCTAGATTACAATTTGATTAACGATCTCTATATTTAACCTGCCGTAATTGCTATGAATATATAGAAACGAATTTTAAGGCTTTTCATATAATTTACGTAGAAGATACAACCACACATTTTGTTTTGATTTTTATTTTGTTATATTTTACTGTAATATATATATATATAAATTATCTTAAGAGATAGTTCATTTTTGGTTCTTACTGCAAGTTGTCCGGTATTTGTTATAGTTTAAGAAATTGGTTTGTTTAATTTGTACAGGAATTTAAATTTTACAAGTACCTAATAATAAATACTTAATATAAAAACTTTAGAATTTCCCTTGAAACTTTCTAGGGTTGCCTCAAATAGATCTTTTCTATATAATTTCTAAAATTCATACCCAATTTCGAAGATGGTTCAAGTTTTGGGAAAAATATTAATGCATCTTATACAAATTTACCGGTTCTATAGATCAATATAAATATTTTTTTTATATCACTTCTGATGATGCACTTCTTGCACTCATCATTTTTATTTATTGTTTTCTCATCTTACTAGGGTTGCCTGGAAGAGATCGCTTGTTAGCGATAAGGCCGCCCGTTGCATCCTTTGTAATTTTTATGTATTGCGTTATTTGTGTTTCTTTCTAACAACGAAGTGTGAATAAATAAAATAAATTTTAAACCTGCATTTTGTAATACTTACTGGAGCCTGCCATAAAGTAAAAAGCCATCCGGATAGATCTTTGCAATCAAATATTTTAGTACCCAACTTCACGTACGTTCATTTCAACTTCGGCAGATATTAGTTTGTTATATTAAGTAAATTTTATCTAACCTATAATCGCTGCAGCTTCATAACGCCAATGCGATTTAATAGTGACATCTGTAAATCGAAAGATGTCAAGTAAACTACAGGTTGGTATAAAGCAGTAGAAAAACACATACAACTTGAAATGGAAGCTTTGCAAGTACACGAAAGTTTGGTTTTTACATAATAAGAGAGGTGCATATGTGTTCAGTAAATAAATAAAGTTACAAAAAATATGTAATAAATAAAAATAGTCGCATCCAGTATATCCAGGTGAAGCAGCATACTGTATGGACTTTTTGTCAACACGTACGGTTTATTTTAAATTTTGCTGGATTCATGAACAGCAAAAAATCGCATTAAACGTGAAACACTCGCCACTCGCCGGTACAAAGGTCAGAATAGGGTTGGTATAAATTAAATTTAAAATTTAAGAGCCATTATAAACACCTGAAACTGTATCCTAAAAGGGAATCATATACTACGATGAGGTTTTTAATTTCACTGTGAACATTCTAGAAAATCATTTTATCAACTCGCCTTTAACAATCAATTGAGTATAGATTATGTATAATAGAAATAAGACGGATATTGGAATTGCATTATTCATAATTATTTTTAGATGTATAGGTTTAGGGTTTATGTTTTCCTGTTTTGTTAAAATTGTTTTTAGTTAAATTTTTGTTTACTAGTTTACCATTGTATTAATACAAAGTTACTGCAAAAATAGGAAATATAAAAAATTATTGGTTTTAAACTATTTAGTAAAAAATTATCCAAATTATTCATTAAAAATAAAACAGGTTTATTGTTCTCTTTTAATTATAATAATGTTTCGACTGTCAAATCAACTGTCATTGAACTGTGACTGACTGTCAAATGAAATTCTGGTGTCACGGTGTTAGTAATTAAACTGCTCCGAAATCGCTGAACCAATTCTCGTGAAATTTTGTGTGGCTATTAGTTCGACTTACGAATCGTACAACATCTATTTTTCATCCTTTTTAAAAGCATACAAAAATACATAATAAAATCCTTAATTTTCACCCCGCTACGGTTAACCCCTATTTTTATTTGATAATTAAAAACTTATGACTTGAGCTCTGCGGTGATGGAGAAAATTTTTTAAAATCAAGAAATAGCGTTTTACCTTATCGCAAATGATTTTAAAACACGAAAGTAAGATTAGGCGTATTTTATTTGCTCATTTATTTAATACGTTATACAAATGTATATGTATGATTCTTATATAATTGAACCTACACCTTTTCTTTAAATTACAGAATAATATAATAAAATAGTGATGTGTTAGACGAAAACCGCCGTGGTTTGTATAAAAGTAGCCATAGTCTTGTTTATGACAAATGCATATAAAAGTAATTTATCAACTTTAGTAAACGATAGGCTGTCTAATAACCGACTGGTTCTATGCAATTTATTAGCCGCAGTAGCAAAAATTTCCACGTTCTCACCATATACGTTATTTGTTCTCCATGTACTAAGCCGTACTTGCGTTACCGCTGGGGTTTGTGCGTCATTCTTAACTCGTTCGTGTTATCTCGAAAAAAGTGCCGGACTAGAAGAACAAACAAACAAACAAAAATCATTTATTCATATAGGTAACATAATGAACACTTATGAACGTCAAAAAAAGAAAAGAAATATACATAAAATGATTCTAATTTTACATTTACTGACAGTTCTCAAATCAAGGGCGTTGAACGGAAGAGAAGAACTGGCAATAAACTCTCCGCCACTCTTTTTAATCGCCAAGTTTTTTTACACAATGTTTGTAAGGAGCTGCAACCATTACACCATGTTCAATATGACATCTTGAGTAATAAAGAATAATAAAATAAATTAAAAACAAAGATTTGTCCTCTATGGCAGGAGGCATGGTGAAATAGGAGCACGCACTTACATACTCGTGGGAACAACACGCAAATACGCATGCAAGACATGTGCTTGTTCTGTTATAGACAGTATATTGCAGTGTTTAAAAATTAATTCTTCCTTCATTTCTTGAGACAGCCAACCTTTATAAATTACTATAAAATTAAGAATACAATTCTCGTAATTTTCTTGTGTTCTTATTTGAAGTCGACAACCGAGACGTCTGCTAATTGACATTTAAATATAAATTTATTAAAAAAATAAAGGTTTTTTTGTTTTACAACTGTTAATGCCCAATCGCATAGATAGATGACTGTACACGACGTACGGTCACACACAGCTAGAAAATACTTGGTACTTATATCTATACTTTTCTTTCTTTCTTTTCTTACCCGCTCTAAGCCCTTGACTTGCGAACTGGTTGTAAATGTAAATTTACAATTAATTTAATTTGTTTTTCTTGACGTTCATAAGTGTACATGTTTACCTATATGAATAAAGATATTTGTGATTCGATATGTATTTAACTCGAACTCAAAGTCGAAAATATCTGAGCCGATTCGGCTAATGATCTTAAAATATTTGTAGAAGTTTGAACGGACCATGTAAACATTCACAGAAGCTTTATGGTAACCATAAATAATAAATAAACCAAAATACTGAATACGTTTCTGTATACCAGTAAAAAATGTCATATGTTATGTATATGTTTTTAGAAATATGAGTTTTATAACCGTAGCAGAGGTTTGATCTATTTGGTATATTTAAAATGTTGTATTAAGATATGACACAAATATATGTAGGTAAACAAATTACACCGGGTCATCCAATGTATAACCGGCGTTGGCAAATAGAATTCTCAGATCACCAACTCGAAGAGATAAAAGTTTTCAAATAAATAACAATACAAATAATGATAACCCTACGTATAAAGAAAGACGCGAACATTTCATTACAAAATTCACTTGAAAATACTTCGCACGTAATTTGAACCCGGCCAAAATGAGTGGATCTGTTTCACGAGCGTTGGCTTTTAATAGGCTATAAAATTATTGAATTCGTGAAGCATTTTCAAACAAAGCGTATAACAACATGTATAATTACAAAGTCAAACATTCCATATTTTAGTAAAAGTGCCCTATATAGATGATTTGAATATTGCTTAACTAGCTTTTTTAAACGCTAAGAAAAATGTACTGTTCATTGTTTTATTGAAATTCAATTCATTTATATTTCTAATTAGTTATAAATATAGCTTTTCCTTCGCTTAGTTAAAAATATATAAAGAAACTTTTTTTATACCAACAGTTAACTTAAAGCCAGTTAAGTAAAAGGTAGGGAAACTACAGGCAAGGAAAAATAAACAAAGACTTCAAAAGGAAAGGGATAAGCTAGTTAAAAACAAAATATATACATAAACACATTAAATCTTAATATTTTTATTGTTTATGAAAGAATTCAACATTTTCATATAATAAAGGATAAAGCAAAAGGTTGATTTAGTCGAAAACGGAACATGTAGTAATTGTAAAGAATTCAGAAAGAAGGTGTGGTCATACTGGGATCAAAAAAAGAAAATATACGTCACCGATATGTCGTCGACACTCCACACAAATATTACTATCAACAATACGAAGCCTCGTTAAATTTATTTATTTCTTCACTTACAGACCATAAATATATAAATGACAAGTTGTACATACGTTTCCTTGACGCATTCTGAAAATGATAGAAATGAACATGGCTTACTGTGGGTCATGGGTTGAATTACAGCATAAAGATTGTCATTGAACTAGCTGCTTCTCGACTATTTATGAATAAACTTCTAAACGAACATGTCGACGTCAAGTGATATTCGAATAGTTATATTGTATGGTATGTTTTTTTTTGACATTACTCTCACATAATTTTTTTAAGGTCCTTAGATGTAACATATATAATGCGGGAATGTTGGAGATAATGGTGCTGCGTGTGCCAAATAACCACACTCGGCGTGGTAAGCGGTTGCAATTGCTGGCAGTGTTTTGGGCGCGTACGAATTTAATCAGAGAAGCACCGTTTACACGTGTCTTGCGCACCCTAAATATTATTGTTTGTGAGACGGATATATTACGTTGCACACTGGCTGAATTCTCAAAAATTTAATTATGTATAATTAGTTATTAACAGGTTTAAGTTTTAAGTTTTTACTTGTTATGTTTATATTGTTTTTACTAGAGTTTTTGATGTGAAACATCTATAGCCGCACGTAAAACCGATTTCTGGCGTGGCGTCGCCACGCTATATGATGGTATATACATACAATTTATATGCAGTAGTAAATTTTTGTATTTAATGAAATTAAATGTTTATTCAATAAATAGTCATCGTTATCTAGAAAACAAAATCGTAATATTTTATTTTATCATTATGACATATTATTTAGTTCCAATCACAATCTGTTCTTTTCTGCATATTTCTTCACAAAATAATTTCGATGTTTCACATCTGCCAGGCGTCCCGTCACGGCTCAAATTTTAGGTTTTTGTATTAGTATTAAGTTACTGTAAACATATGAAATAAGGAAAATAAAAAAAATCCATTGAATTTTTTCACATTAGATTATTTCTTAATTAAATACAATATACATAGTCTATTGCTACAATCCCGGTTACAAATGTACGACTTCCAGATTGAGGAGGGCTGTCGGATGACTTTTTCATTCAAATAAACCAATTTTCGAGGTGAAATCACTCCAGTGGAGCGCGTTTATTGGTACTATTCGATACTTTGAAGAAATGTAGTACAATTTAAATTAAGAGATAGATATTTTATAATCAAATACGCACGTATTGCGCCTACGTGACACGTGCGTGATTTTATCTCCACGTGAATAGTTGAGGGTATTACATACTTTTATATATTAGGTTGGTGTGGTACAAAGCTATTAAACAATAATATATATACTAATGGCGCTACAACTTTGTCTGCCTGTTCATCTGTTCGAATAGGTAAGTGGGTGATGAACCTTCTGTGTCTGAAACACTAAAGTCTAAGGCATGCTGGTTTTCTCACGATGTAATGCTGTTCGATCGGGTGTTAAGTTCGCATATGGACAGAGAATCCATTAGTGCACTGCCGGGGTTTAAACCTTCGACCCCAGAGTTTACAGTCACACATTGGACCAACACTACAATAAACAATAATAATAAGTTGATTTTACCGTGATCACCTGTACCATCATTAATATAAGTATAAGATTTTACCTCATTATGTATTAACAAGGCCTCATAGAACTAATGTTTATATTTCATATACTTATTACATCACATATAGTTTTTTACATAAATAGTTAAAAAACTTTACATCACGATTACACTGTACATAAACATTAGAAAGTATTAACGTCACTGGAATAAACCAATCTAGCTCTTTCCAGAAGTTTAAAAGTTTCCTGGGAAATTCGCATGCTAAACAGAGCGACTACTGTTCAGGGATTTTATTTTGGCGAAGTTGTAAAACCACAGCCACGCATTCCATAACTGTGTGGGTGACTAATTCCTCTACAAGGGACTGTCGACGCGCCAAGGACGAAAAGAATCTTCCTGTATATAAAACTAAAGATATTGTATAATATATCACAAACGTAGAGTGATTTAACAAAACATCACACACATATTTATATAAAATATTGTACATCCATTCAATATATTTTTTACTTCTATATTAACGTGCGTTTTCCGCTGATTACGGATTTATAATATATTCATTTCCATTACCCAAATATTCACAGTTTGATCAAGCTAACACGTTTTTCATTTTTACGCAATTTATTTGGTAAAATGAAATGACACAAAAATGGGAAAATTTCAGTTCATAGGGAAGATAAGTAGAGAGAAGTATTAGAGAACAGTTACTACCCAAGAAACCTAATCGCTAAACAAGAGTGTTGTTTGGAAACATATCTTCAATAAGAACCCTTCCTTTGTGTGTCTTCCTCAAGTCCTTTAAACAAGAGCCATTCACACTGACAACGAAACATATATGAATTCATTAGACACTTAGGAAACGAAGATACGCCTACATATTTCATTTAAATTTAAATAAATGTTACTTGTGATTTGATTACTACGCTGAGGTGTCATAGAAATTGTAAGCAATTATTTTAGAAATAATATTTTAGATTTTACGACTTTTATAGTGAAAATAATAAAAAAAATATATCAGATAGACTACCAAGCTTGTTCTGTATAAATCTCTGCTGTGAGCAGTGCTCTTTTATGGTTCTGAAACCTGGCCCCTTAGCAAGAGATACGAGTCGACGGTGTTTGGCGTATTCGCTACAATGAAGGACTTTATAACATGACCATGCCAACAACGTCCAATTCATAAAGTTCAACAAGCTCAAGGTGCGGGAATATGTGCACCGAATATCGGACGACAGAACCCTTACTGAACTCACCCTACTGAACTCTACTGAAACCGGTGGCAAAAGAAAACCCGGCAGACCGAGGCTGTGTTACTAGGATGGAGTTGTCAAGGACCTCGAAACAATAGGGCTTCGAAATTGGACACGGGAAGCGCTGGATAAATTGCGAAGTGTACTTGAGAAGGAACACAAGGGACTGTATACAAATTGATGATGATGATGATAAGCAAAAAGTTAGATATATGTACATGAAATGATAATAAAAATAAGTGACGAGAATGTATTTGTAATAATATAGTTTAAGAATAACAATCAAGATTTCAAAATACTGCCAATTTCACCCTTAAACTCAGTAAATTATGTTTACTCGACAAACAATTTTGATTTGCTGTAGGCGTATACGCGTCACTGGATAATTACTTTGTGGAAACTTCTGTCAGAATGCTTTAATATACTTCGTTTCTCCAAGATTTCTCATTGCTATGTAAACGTCTAAAGATGGTACTTTTATGGAGGAGTAACGTAAGTGACAAAATGTATGCCCTTACAGAGCTTTAACCTTTAATTTAAGCTTTTGTTGTAAATAATTATTCCTTTGAAAAAATCACATATTCCCATTAAATTTTTGTCAAATAGAATTTGATTAGATAAATATGCGATGGTTAGATGTAATCAAGGTACATTACTTATTTATTTATTTATTTAATTATAAGTAATATAACAGCTTACTTAATACATATTATTATACAAAATACTAATACAAAACAGAAAGCCAAAACAGATTACATAGATTAACAAATTATGTATAAAAAACAGAAAACAAGCAAGCGCATTAAAAGACAATTTTACATTTAAAAAAAAACAAAATAATAAAATTAAAAAACTGATATTTGACATTTAAAAGCAACAAATAATACTAAGAATTTAAAACTACTACTTAAAAAAATCAGAGTCTTCCCGCTTCTCCAAGTACTTCTTGACATCTCTCTTTTTTTGGGTAGAAAAGATCAATGTCTTGACAATGGTTGTCATAGGTCGATAAAACCCGAAACATTGGAGAATTACGCAGGTAATTCGACTTCGTACGAGGCACACTGAACAATTTTGAGTATCTTGTCGCATACATAGGATTAATTTTAAATGAAATTAACGATAGCAAATAGGGACTATCTATCCGCCCATTAAGAATAGCATGTAAAAAGAACAAGTCTTGCTGACTCCGTCGATATTCTAGTGAGTCTAAATTAAAATATGAGCAAGAACCTGCATAACTATCGAAACTTTTATATTTTTTGAAACAAAGAAATTTGATAAACTTTTTTTGTATATTTTCCACAGCTTTTTTGTATTTTACATAATATGGAGACCAAATAATACTTCCGTACTCCAGCACGCTTCTGACATATGCAAAATAAATGGTTTTTATGCAATTTATATTTTGAAATGTCTTGCATAACCGCTTGACAAACCCTAACTACTTATACGCTTTGCCTGTTATGTTATCGATATGTTCTGATAGGCCCATTTTTTCATCTAATAATATTCCAAGGTCTTTTTTTATTATAATACCAATATTCCAATAAAATCTGTATTGAGTAATTTAAGTGTGCCCATAGGGATAACAGGTCATGGCATAAGCCGTTTAAAACTTTACTCTATATTTATGCTGTGAACTAGGAAGTCAAAGGTTCAGGTCACAGGGTACATTTTACATCGACCACATTTAAGATTCTCCCAAAGTCTCAACTTTGCTAATGCCTCGTTCTTAAACTAGACACGTATGACGTATTTTTCACGTCAATAGCCACGAAGGAGTCAATTTAGAGATTTGTGACTTCATCCAAAAGAGGAGTTCTTTATTTAAAAAATTCAATATAAAAAGGAGTTGCAAGTTTTGTTAATGAAACAAGTACTTGAGTATATAGCGTATGTACTTTTAGTTCGCCGTAGTACTGACGCTACGAAGTGAAACTTAGTGCTACGTTGCAAAACTTACATGCTGCGATGTAAATTTTGGGTTAAAACTTTGGCATCAAGGTGTCTCTATTGTAGATCCGTACTTTTGTTTCATAACAGCATTTTTGCATTATATTTATACTAGAAACTTCAGGTCATGTATGTATGTTTGGATTTAGTGCTATTACGTCTTGTCTCGGTAAAACATTATATGTCTAGATACTTTTACTATAACATATAATAATAATAATAATAATAATCTTTATTTCTTCTCTCACATATACATACAAGGTTACAATGATTAAAACTAAGATGATAACATTTGAAAGTGTATGTGAGAGACTGGTCTCTGTAACAGGAGACCTGAGTGACAGATAGCCAGCCTCTCCACCACCGGACCGGGACACGTACAATAGGTCATTGTATATACATTGTATATATACAATAGAAGAAAAAAAGTAAACGCTAAAAGAAAACCACTGCAAACAGAGATGTAAAATTAAATTAGGTGTGTGAGTGCGCATGCGCTTGTGTGTGTCTCTATGTGTATGTGTGTGCGTGTGTGTGTGTATGTGTGGGTGATTTGGTGTTTTACAGAGTAACAGTTAATAAATCTTCTGTTTCATCATAACTCAACGTCTTCAGCCAAGTAGTAACCGTTTTTTTACATTCATATTTTGATAGAGGGTAAATGTTAATTTTTCCATTTAATTTATTATATAGGTAACAGCCTAGGAAACCAAAGAATCTCTGCGAGAAAGAAGTTGTCCATTGTGAAATAGGACAGCAAACGTTATGTTTAATCCGCTTGTTTATATTTAATTCGGGGTCGTAACTAGTTTTATAATGTTGTTTTAAAACTGTGTTGAGAATAAATAATTGACGAATTGTTAACACATCGGCTAAGGCATAAAGCTCTTTAGTGGGGAAAAGAAACGGTAAGGAGTGACTTACTTTTAACACTGCTTGTTGGGATCTTTCAAGTTTTAGTAGATTGGTTTTGAAAGTACCTCCCCACACAGTGATACAATAGCTTAAAATTGACTGACATAAAGCCTGATATACTACTTTGATAATTGTATTGTCTGCTATAAGTCTTACAGTTTTAAAGATGTAAATGAGTTTACGAGTTCTGCATGAGAGAAGATCCACGTGAGAATTAAAACTCAAGTTACTATCGATAACTACACCCAAATACTTAATACTATAGGCGAGGGAAATTCTTTTGCAATGGCAGAGCTGATTTGAAGAGCAAGTATGGGCTGTGATAGAAAAATTATCATGGATATGTGAGGGGGAATATTTTTAATAGAGAAGGGCATAAATTTTGTTTTATCAACATTAAGCGTAAGGCCGTTGTCTCTCAACCATTCATTAACAAGGCTAAAACCCGACTGAGCAGAATTATATACCTCATTCCAATTGTTAGCAGAGAAGACAAGGGCAGTATCATGTAATCATAGTATCATCAAAAACATGAAATCTTTTTGAAATATTCTTTCGTGTAATCGTTTAATATAAATTATAGTATATAATAATATAATATAGTAGGATATGCTGCCAGCATTAAAGGTACACCACAGGCCAAACATTAAAAAAAAAATTCTTTTATCCAATTTATATCACTGTTATTATTACTATGTAGGTAAAGATTATTGTGAATACTCAATATTAGTTTGTTTTAATTAATATGACTATATTTATACGATGTTATAAATTCTTTCTTTACAGAAGTAATTTATAGAAAATACTACGTCCAAGATAAATATTATTTCTTATAAAGTAGAATTTAAAAATATTATATCACGACTGCGGGGCATGTCATCTTTGTACACAATAGAGATCTTTTATTATGCTTGTTTTAAAGAGTTTCCTGTTTCGTGCTGACGCGATCTTTACAGGACATAAACTTAACGAGATTCTTTTTTATTTTTGATTGTATTAAAAAAATATTACATTCTTATTTAAGTATGATTCATTTATATTCATAAATTAATACATTTTATTTATAGACATGTACTACTTAACGTTTTAAACACTCATATGTATATTTTGTATCAAAATTATTATTTAAATTTTTTCAAAGACAAAAAAGTTTGTTTACACTTTTATATATCAACTAGCGGAACCGACAGACGTTGTCCTGTCTACACGTCTTTAATTTGAAAATTTGAAAATTTTTTAATAAGCTAAAACATTCTGGACCATTTTGATGAAAATTATTATTCAAATGTTATGACAATATCTAACGATCCAGCACATGGTCTACAATAACACAATGATAACAAAACTTTTTTTTAATTTGATCGCAGCGCTAACTGTCGGGACAGACTAAAATTAAAATTCGAATATTATTTAAAATTTGACACTGCGATGGTAGCGCCGTCTGTCGCATCCAATGTAAAACATTACAAAATCAACAACTACTAATAAATTTAAAATTAATTAAAAAAACATTGTCCACCGGACAAAATTGTGAATCTAAACCATTCCCAGATCCCCTTGAACACACACAAAAAATTTCATCAAAATTGGTCCAGTCGTTTAGTCACATACACGCGCACACAAGAAATATATATATTAAGATTACAAGGTTATGTAATAATCAAAAAATATATGTTACTTAGTCACATAACTAAGTACATATGACCTATTTTTGTTTATAGAACAGAGGGCAAATGGGCAGGAGGCTCACCTGATGTTCAGTGATGCCATCGCTCATGGACACTCTCAATGCCAGAGAGTTCACGAGTGCATTGCCAGCCTTTTAAGAACTGGTACGCTCTTTTCTTGAAGTGACCCTAAGTTGAATTGGTAAGGAAATACTTCGGTAGGCAGCTGGTTCCGCAAAGTGATGGTGCGCGGTAAAAACTGCCTTAAAAAACGCTCACTTGTGGAACAGCGGACGTCGAGGTGAGACGAGTGAAATTTCGTATTCTGCCTCGACGTCCGATGATGAACCTCAGCTGCAGGTATTAATCTGAACAACTCCTCTGAACACTGTCTATGGTAAATGCGGTAAAAAATGCAGAGTGACCCCACATCTCTACATCTTAACCGTAAGTCACATTTTAATTATTGACAACACTCTAATAATCATCCAACCGTCCGCATTATTTGAAAGTTGACAATGTACTTGTACAACACAGTATAGTAAACAATAAAGTATTCAGAACATTCTCTGAAATAATTATATTTCAGCAATAATTAATTAAGAGATTATTCATCCGCTATATTCTGTAACATGTACCACATCAAAAGAAACATCAGCAGTAGGGTGACCGAACAAAGGGTTTCGAGGCCTAACCACTCCACTTGGTCTTTGTTTCTCACAACATTGTTTAATTTCACTACGGAGACGTAGGCCTCTTGACCAAAGATAGACTTTGCATCATAGTTGGTCATACACTGAAATCCGTTTACATGACATACACTATATATCATACAGATAGGTCGTACAGATTGTATAAACTTAATATTTTGCCAATAACTTGTGAACCGTATAAAATATTACTAATTACCTGAAACATAAATAGGCTGCTTAACATCCACAATCTCACTGGCTACAACCTAAAAACTCTAATAAAAAGACTGGCTTATGAACACGCCTTATGCAGTGTTAGAGCTGCTGCCCACGATGTAAATACACATTACTCAGTCACTCACTCACTCACTCATTCACTCTCTCACACATTTACACCCACACACTTACTCATGCACTCAGGTGTGATAACGGTTCAAAAAAGAGAAATAAAAAGGAGACAGTTAAAAAAATAGGTAAAATGATGTCATTATTTTAAGTAATTAAGTTTGTTATGGAAGAGCTGGGAACCCTAACACAGGTATTTTTTACTTAAAAGGGTTTCCAAATCTTACACTTTGAAAAGAAAATGAACATTAAATAAATAAAGACTTTTTATTATTATATATTACAATAGGAAGAATTGATATTCTAGAATCACGTAGAACTTTTTTAGATTATTTATTGAAACACAGCATGTTGACAATTTTTTTATTGTTAAAAGCTTAGATAAAGACCCTAAATCTCTCTTCAGGACTTTACTTTAAATTTATGTAGATAATTTAATTATCAATATGAAAAATACAGACTAAAAATTCAAAATTTACCCGGAAAATAACACTAATAAATGCACAACACACTGTCACCGATTACTTCAATTATCAGCACTTTACATGCACAGCACTGGTCTTCACAATTCACACTTTTATCACTTTGATATCAATCCCTCGGATCCGCACTCGACACTGATCTGACTAGTCGAAGATAAAAACATATATTTGAAAACTTATACTTTTTTATCTACTTTATATGTAATGCATTAAAAAAGTTTTAGCGTTTTATTTAAATCAAATTACAAATTTCTCTCACTTGAAACGGTCATAAAACACATTTTAGCTTGATGAAAACTTCTCAGAGTGGTAGAAAAATCGAGTCAAGAACAGTCATTTGTAATAAAGGCATTAATCATGTTTTATCACAGTTTCCATGTGTTGCTGTTACCGCTATTTTTTTTAATGAGGTGAAAATGCACTTACGCAGGCCCACATCAAGAATGTCGAGCTTGACGCGGGGACTTTGATGCTGGGTCTACATTCAAATCCTTTTGCTATTCAGAGACCGCTATAATTCCTGGTTGACTTCGGTTTTGTGCTGATAGCACACCTCATTTTCTATTCGACGTTATTTCTTAACTGGACCGTGTTGGAAGTTTCGCTAGTAGTAAGCGCGTAAGTAAGGTTCAGATTCAGTTCGCAATGTAGGTGGACAAACAGCATTATGGTAGGTGATCTTACGTACTTGATATATGTCGTCGCTTTCAAATGATACCGGCTGCCTCAAGATTTTTCGCGCAATTAATATGCTCTTACACTACACTATGGGCTCTAACTACATTTTTGACAATAATTTAAACTTATGTATATTGTATACCTAAGAGCTGTGTTGGCCTAGCGGCTTCAGCATGCGACTCTCATACCTGAGGTCGTAGGTTCGTTCCCCGGCTGTGCACCAATGGACTTTCTATGTTTTTTTTTTAATTATATAATAGGGGGCAAACGGGCAGGAGGCTCACCTGATGTTAAGTGATACCGCCGCCCATGGACACTCTCGATGCTAGAGGGCTCGCGAGTGCGTTGTCGGCCTTTTAAGAATTTGTACGCTCTTTTCTTGAAGGACCCTAAGTCGAATTGGTTCGGAAATACTTCAGTGGGCAACTGGTTCCACAAAGTGGTGGTGCGCGGCAAAAACTGCCTTGAAAATCGCGCAGTTGTGGAACGGCGGACGTCGAGGTGATACGGATGGAATTTCGTATTCTCCCTCGACGTCCGATGATGAAACTCAGCTGCAGGTATTAATCCAAACAACTCCTCTGAACACTCTCCATGGTAAATGCGGTAGAAGATGCAGAGTGACCCCACATCTCTACGCAACGTCAAAGGATCAAGCCGCTCGGAGAGAGATTGGTCGTCAACGATTCGAACCGCTCTTCGTTGAACACGGTCAAGTGGAAGGAGTTGGTACTGGGGAGCCCCCGCCAAGAGGTGAGAACAGTACTCCATGTGGGGCCGAATTTGCGCTTTATATAGTTGCAAGCGGTGGCCCGGAGTGAAGTACCGTCTCGCCTTGTTGAGCACACCAAGCTTTTTGGAGGCTAATTTAGCCTTTTCCTCCAAGTGACCGCGAAACTAAACGTCGTTCGATATGTCAACGCCAAGTATTCCAATGCTGGCTGCGGCTTTAAGAAGAGTGTTTTCGAAAAGAGGAGTAGCGACAAAGGGTGTTTTTTTTGCGGAAAACGCGCAAACTTGTGTCTTCTTGGGGTTAAATTGGACTAGATTTAGTCTGCCCCAGTCGGAGACTCCACGTAGTAGAGTTTCTACTTCAGACACAAGTTTGTTCCGGTACTCATCGACATCTGCCCGAGAAATACCTGCCCGGCCAATGTAAAGAGTATCCCCAGTGCTGTCATCCGCATAGCAATGAATGTTGCTAAGTTGCAACATATCATTGATATGCAGAAGAAACAGGGTCGGGGATAAAACACAGCCTTGTGGGACCCCAGCGTTCACGGGTTTAAGGTCGGAACATGCTCCGTCAATGACGACCTTGATGCTCCGATCGGCCAGAAAGCTGGAGATCCAATCGCATAATTTCTCGGGAAGCCCATAAGCTGGAAGCTTCGAGAGCAGTGCTCTGTGCCACACCCGATCGAAGGCTTTTGCTATGTCCAAACTAACCGCTAGACCCTCCCCCTTGGACTCCGCCCATCTATGCGTAAGGTATACAAGAAGGTCACCAGCCGAACGACCACGACGAAAGCCGTACTGAGAGTCACTTATCAGCTGGTGGCCCTCCAGATACCTCAAGAGCTGGCTATTAATTATGGATTCCATTATTTTGGAGAACAAGGAGGTTATCGCTATTGGGCGATAGTTGGACGGATCAGAGCGATCGCCTTTTTTAGGGATCGGATGTATCGAAGCGATCTACCAGCACTCCGGGACAGTGCCAAGCGAGTACAGGTACCGGAAAAGGCGCGTTAAGACCGGAGCCAACTCAGGAGCACAAGTACGCAGCACAATTGGAGGAATACCATCCGGCCCGCTCGACTTATGTATGTCCAAGGAAGATAATGCTTTGCGGACAGCACGTTGCCGGAATGTAACTTCCGGCATCGAAGAATCACACCTTGAAATGATCGGTGGTGATCTCCCTCGGTCATCCAAAGTCGAGCTGGATGCGAAGAGACAGCCTAAAAGGTCGGCCTTCTCCTTCGCAGTGTGGGCCAGCGAGTCATCCTCCCTGTGCAATGGTGGTATGGAGGGCTGACAAAAATTCCCTTGGACAGCTTTGGCGAGAGACCAGAAGGCTCGAGTCCCCGAAGGGAAATGGGCCAATCTCTCGCCAAATATGGCAATGTGCTTTGACTTTGCCTTAGTGATTTCCCGTTTGAAGGACCTGGAGGCTGAGTTATATGCTTTTTTGAGTTTGCTGGTATTAGCATCACGAGATTTCGCCGCTTCCGCCCATGCCTTAAAGCATTCTCGCTTTCGACGCGATGCCGCCTTGCAAGAACGTTTAAACCAGGGCTGAGACTTGCCACCGATCGGCACCGCAGAAAATGGAATAAAGAGTTCCATGCCCTGCAGAACCACTTCGGTGACAGAGGCAGCGACGGAATCTGGAGCATCCAACGAAAAGCAAATAGGCCCCCAAGGGTAGGACGCAAGAAAGACCGCATCCCGTCCCAATCTGCTGACTTATAGTGCCAAATACGGCGACAACCCAAAAAGCGGGGCCGCGAAGGGCGCGTAGATAGCACAGTACTCCGGACCACACAATGATCCGATGAACCCAATGGCGGGTCAACAGAGACTTGATAGTTCTCCGGATGCGAAGTCAGCAGAAGGTCCAACAAAGAGGGTTTATGACCAACCACATCTGGTATTCGCGTAATCGCAGGGACCATTTGTGTCAGGTCGTAGGCTAAAGCAAAGTCGTGAAAGGATCTTCCCGCGTGATCGGTGGTTTCAGAGCCGAGCCAATCGGCATGGTGGGCGTTAAAATCGCCAAGTATCACGATTTCAGCGGTAGGAACCCTTTCGAGCAGGGAATCTGTAGCCATTTGGATGTGCTCAATGAGTCGGTCAGTTTCATCATTTCCGCTATGGGACCTATACAGGCACGCATAGAATCGCGGATGGTCATCGCAGTCTACGCGGAGCCAAAGGTTAGATAGGTCCCTTCCTTCAAGCGTCCCAAGGCGACGAGAACAGATATCCTCTCTGACGTACACGCAAACTCCCGCCCGCGGCACAAATGAATGTTCCAATTTGTACCCCGGGTAGGAGAGGTAAGAAGTATTAGCCGGGGAGGATATCTGAGTCTCAGTAAGGAAGAATAAGGCTGGCTTCGCAGTTTCAAGGTGAAAGTGAACCGCGTTTAGGTTAGAATTGAGCCCCCTAACATTGGTGAAGTCCACTGTGAGCGTGGAAGGGGTTGCCTTCGGTAAATTCTTCCGTTTGCCCCAAGGACAATTATTTTTGTAGAGCGCAGAATTGCCCCCCCCAGAATACGAAGGGCAGCCTGTGCGTCCACCACCGGGTGCAGAGTGCCCCGGTGACTGACGCCCAGAGGGGGATTCTCCACCGCGGGCGCGTGTGGTACCCCCCTGGGGTAGATTCTTTTTTTTCTGCACCTTCATATTTTTTTTAGGGGGAGGGGGGAAGGGGGATGGGGGGGATGGGCTCCGGGAATCTCTCTCACCGGACGAAACGCGAGTACAATAAGGCGAACCCATTGCATCACTTGACGCCGGTTTTTTGAGAGACAGTGGTACTGCCCCGGTCGTGCCTGCCCATTTGGGTGAAGCCCGAAGGCAACAGTATGGCACTCCCACTAGGAAGGGGTTGACTGATTGCGCTGATGAAATAACCTCTGCCAAAGGTTATTTCACCAGTGGGCGATGGGGTCGTCACGTCCCGACGCCGACAGATGTGCGCATTTAACATTTGTTCGAACGGTGAAGGAAAACATCGTGAGGAAACCACATGTCTTAGAACCAAAAAGTCGACGACGTGTGTCAGGCACTGGAGGCTGATCACCTACTTGTCTATTAGATGAAAAATGATCATGAAACAGATTCAGAAATCTGAGGCCAAGACCTAATGAGGTTGTAGCGCCACTGATTTTTTTTTATATTGTATACCTACTGTATGTAATGTGTGTGTTTCGTGGATAATTATTTATAAACTAATTGGTAAGAATTTCTAAGACTTTTCTTGAGGATGTGGTAAGAAAGAAAGTAATATATTTATTACATACATTAATTAAATTCAAAAGAAGAAATGTTCCCTCGAGAGTCCAAACCTTGCTGTCCGGTTCTGGACCAAAGTAATTTTTGTTTCTAAATACTTTCAATCAATCAGCAAGTATTTTGATACTGAAACGCCAATTAGTTTATAAATAATTATCAACGAAACACACACATAACTGTGTCGACTCTATGATACGCTGATGGGTAACGGAACTATAAACATACACGAGATAATTATCGTTATGTCATGACACATTTTAATCGAGAAGATAAGCTATATATCGAGAGAGATTGACTCTAATTATTATAAGGGTTTCCGAGAAATCCTTTAAAAATGAATTCCGCTTGCTTAACTCCCTGCACAGTACGTAGTATGACCACATTTTATAATATTCAAAGATTAATTAAATGAAAACTGTTTATTAAATCAAGACCTTATCGTTAAAGATTCTTTTATTTTAGGTTTTAGATCTATATCAAAGTGTCAAAGTCAAAGTGATAATTGTCATCTGACACCTGACTTCTGACTGAGACCGAATCAAATGTTGCCAATCCATCAGAACAAGATATAATAAATCAATTTCAAGTAACTAGAACTCTCTGACTTCATTTATATTGTTATTACAAAAAAATTATATAATGTAAATATTTATAAATAATCGACTGTATACTGTAAATGTAAATTCATGTGATATGGTTATTTATGAAAGATAGTTCTTTAATCACTGTCTGTACATATCTGCCACTGTTCTCTATTTTTTTCATACCGACCCGAGACAATTATAGTTTCGCTGGGAATCGCAACAAAACCTCAAACACGCCATGAATTGTACTCACGTAAGCAAGAAAGTATAAATTATTTAAATAAATATCACCAAGAACTCGTCACCGACAAAAATATACTTAATTATAACTGAAATGCCAAAATGAATAATTTAACAAAACCTTAACATAACCATATATTTTTATTTTGATCCGGGCAACACTTAAAACCTAATATTTTTAAGCTTTGGTTACCCTACTGATCTGTGGGATTTTATTACAGAGCCCTCTAGATACGTGGAACAGTAACTAATCTCTCGTATTAAATGTAATTGTTCTTATGATCGAGGCTCTAGAGAATTCATTATACTATTCTACAAGCACAATGATACAGATTAAATAAAAAAAGGATGTTACAATACACTATTGTTGATAGATTGTCACAACTGCTCTTAATTTTGGCTCGGAGTTTTATATACTACAATCAGCACTGTGTTCGTTCGACCGTATCTGTCGTGGATTCCGAATGTCATAATTAACCAAAATATTGAACAAATATTTTAAAATAAAATAAATCAGTGGCGCTACAACCTCTTTTAGGTCTTGGCCTCAGATTTCTGAATCTGTTTCATGATCATTTTTAAATCTAATAGGCAACTAGGTGATCAGCCTCCAGTGCCTGAGACACGTCGTCGACTTTTTGGGTTTAAGACATGTCGGTTTCCTCACGATTTTTTCCTTCACCGTTTGAGCAAATGTTATATGCGAGAGTCGCACGCTGATGCCACCATTCCAACACTGCTCACAAAGATTTTGGTCTAGAAAATTTTGCGAATATAATTTCATGTTTGGAGACCATGAAAATGTCAGTGAAATCTTTCAGTAATTGGACTTTATCAAATAGACGTTCTTAGTAGTGGTCGAGATGTCGCGGAAGATTTGGGCCGCTCAAGACCACTATCGTCTTCGGAATCTAACCATATGATAAATATTGAATATGTGACTGAAAGTACTCATTGATGTTTTCATGTGTTGTTGATGTTGGTGATGTGTTGTTGCGTGGCATGTGGCCGCACCAAAAATACATGAGTTTCCTCCATAAATATTTTTCTTTTCGTTTTTTCCTGTTAGAGCTGTTCCCCACACACCCCACCAATTTCATGACATACATTTATCGCACCATTTTTTTCACCATCGCACAAGTTAATTGCGCATGAATAACCCCATTTGTGCAAAGCCGGGCTTGGACCATAGCTGAGAATCGCACAGTTACTAAAACAATTAGGAAAAATAAACGTCTATATCTAAAACCATGATTATTCACGAACTTTATCACTTACGGAAGCAACTTGACACGCTCTCATAGAGCTTATTCCGATGTGAAGTGCTAATTTCCCGTAAATTACAATTCGGCACGAGCACACAAATATAGAGCGTTTATTGAAATGTATGCGGAGTGTGTAATTAGGGTAGTATCTACGAGTTCGCGTCATCGTGTTTCCGTAATTACTTCCGTTATTTATTGTTCTTAAATGATTACTGTACTTTAAAATGAATACATTTTACACATCCACATTCATTTAAGTCCTATTTTTGTTTGATAGTTATAGTACTAATATTTTTTATAATTTACTAAATAATTACTCGATTTAGATTTAGCTTTTAGATTATAATAAAAAATCAGCAGTGTTGGCCTAGTGGCTTCAGCGTGCGACTCTCATACCTGAGGTCGTAGGATTGATCCCCGGCTGTGTACCAATGGGCTTTCTTTCTATGTGCGCATTTAACATTTGCTTCAACGGTGAAGGAAAACATCGTGAGGAAGCTGACATGTCTTAGACCCAAAAAGTCAACGTGTGTCAGGCACTGGAGGCTGATCACTTAGTTGCCTATTAGATTTAAAAATGATCATGAAACATATTCAGAAATCTGAGGCTAGGACTCAGTTGTAGCGCCAGGGATTTTTTTATAATAAAAAATGGGTAAAATCTAAACTGAAATAAATTTAAAAAGTTGGGTTTCTGCAGCAGTGTACCTTTAATGCCGACCGTATTTCCTTGATGTCTTGTGATCTTCAATCGGGCAGTGACGAAACCACAAGCTCACCTGTCTATCAACCAGGCACTGTATACCAGGCGCATGTATACTTGAACTTCACAGCTCTCTTGAAAGGGAACAAAATCCGACTTTGGGGAATGACTCTAATCTCCTGCATATTATGGCATATTTTTTTTAATGTTACAGGACGCAGACGACCAGGAGGCTCATCTGATGTTAAGTGACACCGCCGCCCATGGACACTCGCACTGCCAGAAGGCTCGCAAGTGCGCTGCCGGAGATTCGTAAATGTCTTAGGTAGGTAGGTAGGTAGGTGGGCTCAGTTTCCGCAACTAGACTCGAAATTGGTCCGTTTTGCGTAAAGCCCTGGCTACTTAAGCCAGCCCAGCTCCTTCCAGAAGCACAGAAGTTTCCTGGGCACTTCACAGGCTTCTCGGAGCGACCTCACTGTTCCGAGGATTTCCGTACGTTGTTTAGCCACAGCCTCGCATTCCAGGACTACGTGGGTGACTGATTCCTCTGCGCTGAAACAGCCTCTGCACATGGGGCTGTCTGTCGCGCCTAGGACAAATAGATGTTTATTAAGGAGACAATGGCCAGTAATTGTCCCTATCATTGTTCTGAGATCGGTTCTGTTTAAGTTTAGAAGTCGCTTAGTCAGCTGTGGGTTCACTGCTGGCAGAGCCATTTTGGACTGCCTGCAGTCTGAACTATGCGACCATCGTTGATTTTGGATTTCGACGGATTTCCGGATAATCCACGTTCGAACCAGCGAGAAGGGCAAGGGAAGGAGCGGATATGGGCCATCAGGCGTCATTCCGGAGCCTCTTCTTGCAAGTTCGTCGGCAGCATCATTGCCGAGAGAGCCACTGTGTCCTTTTATCCACTGCAAGGTAACCCTATTGGTTAGTGTTAAAGCCTCCAGTGCTTCATGACACTCCAGTATTAGTTTGCTGTTTATCTTTTTGTTTCCGAGCGCCATCAGCACGGATGCACTGTCGGATACGAGCTTAATGCAAAAGTCATTAACTCCTAACCGCTGCACGGCTCTGGCTGCCTCCGTTAAGGCGACACATTCACATTGAAAGATCGAGCTCTGTGTGCCTAAGGGTAGGTGTATGTTGATGTTGAGATCAAGAGAGAATATACCAGCGCCAGAGCCACACTCTGTTTTTGAACCATCTGTGTATATACGTAGCTCATTCAGGGTAGACTGATCACGTTCCTCTTCTCTCAATTGTATGTGATAGTTCCTGTTGAATATAAGTTGATTAGTGATTCTGTCACATGGTGCAGCTATAAGAGGTTGGTACTCTATTGCCTTGTTCAGAATCGCTGTGTGTGCACTATAGTGGTTCTTTCCCCACAGGTCCAGTACCATAAGCCTGATGGCAGCTAGTGCTGCCTCCTGCTGTATGTGTAGGTCCAGAGGAACGATTCCTAGGGCTATCTCCATTGCTGCAGTTGGTGTAGTTCTCATGCAACCGCTAGCAGCGGACAAGGCAAGCCTTTGGAAGCGTCCAAGTTTCGTGATTGCCGTTTGAAGATCTGTTCTTGGCCACCAAACTAGGGCTCCATAGACCAGCATTGGCCTGATAATGGCAGTGTATAGCCATATAGTTATCTTCGGCGATAAGCCCCATTTCACGCATATCATCTTTTTGCATTGATAGAAGGCGATCGTTGCTTTGTTTAGTTTGTGTTCTAGGTGTTTGTTCCAGAGCAGTTTACTATCCAGAATCACACCTAGGTACTTGATTTCATTCTTTAGTATGAGTTCTGTGTTGAAGAGTTTTGGAAGTCTGTACGGTCCAAGAACTCTTCTGTTTGTGAAGAGTATTAGCTCTGTTTTTGAGGGGTTGACAGAAAGCTCGTGCTTGTTGCACCATCTCTCAATCACTTTGAAAGCCCTTCTCATGAGGTCGCATAAGGTGCTTTCAAAGGTACCCGATATTAGAATAGCTATATCATCCGCATAACCCACTGTATAAAGATTGTCAGCATTTAGTTCCGTAATAAGTTCGTTTACAACTAGGTTCCACAATAGCGGCGATAGGACTCCGCCTTGTGGACACCCTCTGCCGACAATGCCTCGTGTTGTAGAGTTAACGGTGAACTGTATAGCTCGTTGTTTTAACATGTTGTTTGTCCATTCTATCAGGGTTGATGGTACTCCACATTTACCTAGTGCTCTGGTTATACTCGTGAAGTTAGTTTTGTCAAAGGCGCCTTCGATGTCAATAAATGCACCAAGGGTTGACTGCTTTAGCTTTAGAGAGTTGCCAATGCGAGACACGACGTTGTGGAGTGATGAGTCTGTTGATTTACCTGAGCTGTAGGCATGTTGGTTCGGGTGTAGGAAATTGGATAGCGATACCTGGCTGCGTATCTCCAGGTCTCCTAGCCTCTCCAACGTTTTTAAGAAGAAGGAGGTGAGGCTTATTGGCCTGAAGGATTTCGCTTGGGTATAGTCCTCCTTACCCGGCTTCGGAATGAATATGATCTTTACTTCCCTCCATTGCAAGGGTATATACCTATGTGCAATACAGGCTCGGAAGATAGAGACAAGATAGTCTACTATTGCGTTCCCACTCCATCTTAGTAGACCTGGGAAGATGCCGTCCAAGCCAGCCGCTTTGAATGGTAGGAAAGAGTTGATTGCCCACGTTACTTTTTCTCTAGTGATTATTTTGTGAGCTACATGCCAGTCTGAGTTAGCAGTGGCTCTTTCTGAGTATGGTTGCTAAGCCTGGTCATTGGCAATCGTACAACCCGGAAAGTGTGTTTCCAGTAGTAGTTCACAAGTTTCTATATCTGTTTTTGTAAATGAGTTATCAGGTTTTCTAAGACAACCGATCGAGTGATGGGGCTCTCTGGAAAGGCATGATTTCACCCTGGTTGCCTGGTTGTTGCTTTCAATACTGGTGCAGAAGTGTCTCCAGCACTCTTGCTTCCTAGTACGTAAGAGTTTTTTGAATCGCCTTCTTGCGACTGTGTACTTGTCCCAGTCGGTAGGTAACCGTGTGTTCCATGCTCTATTGAACAGCTTCCTGACCTTCCTACGGTGTCTCTCCAGTTCGGGGCACCACCAGTTATGTCTACCCCCCCACCTTGGTGTGGTAAGAGGACACGACTGTCGTAAATGTCTTAAACAAGGGTAGAATAATACTATAAACAATAATACCCAATAGTCAGGAAGAAGTTATAAGGAATAGAGACTGGAAAGACAGAAAGAGAGAGGAATACAGACCACAGAGAACCACTACCACGATAACATCTACTTTATACAGTAATCTTGTAATTAAGTACTGTTACCGTAAGTGATTTTAAATTCAATTATGTACAGTTAGGCAATCTGAAATAATAATTTGTAAACAGCTTCTATGTAGTATAAATATAGTAGGGGTGCCCAAGAGGGGATTTCGGGATTAACTACAGCGTGGCAGATTACTAAACAAGGGGATACCTTGTACCTAGTTAAGTACCTCTACCCAATATGAATCCCATATAATATGGCCGCCCGTCAAGGATCAAGGAAAAGATTAGTAAAAAATTCATCATCAGAAATGCTTGAGCACGTCAGATTACGGTAGGGTGACTAATACAGTGGATAGATCTCATTACCTTGTTTTAAATAACGATGCCTTTTTGTTTTACGCTTCTATGCCGTAAGAAAAGTAAAATGACTAGATTAGACATTTAATTATTATCGGCCATTGAATGGTCGTTAATTTGTAGATCTATATTCATTGGACAAACAAATAAACCAGTATTCTTGATGTCGATGTATCAAACTTTGATGTTATTAAATTATAATGACAATGACAGCTGACACTAACGCCATTGCTCTGGTATTAATAATAAGACTATGAATTACTATAATTATAGACTCTTATAGTTGGTTTTGGAGATCTAGTAATTTTGGCAAATAGACTTCAGTCAAGATGCCTTAACAGTACATGACTAAGCCCGAAGTATTAAAGGCCATAACCTGATTTGACATTAACGTCATTAATTAAAGGGCTGTGTGACATATAATGACAATGGCAGCTGTCACCAGCACCCTTGCATTATAAAAACATTTTTTCTACTTTGTGTAATTATATAAATTTAGATTACTGTTGATACATTTATTCAATAAGGCGGGCCGTCAAATGTAATATTTTTAAACTACGAGCTGCCCTCGCGAACTTCGTTTCTCCTTAATGCCTAGCCCACCTTTTAGTACATACCAACATGGAATAATATACTATGCTACCCTAGAGACTGTTCGGTTTTCCGGAGTGAAAACTTTTTAGGTCTTTCTTAGATTTTTGTCTATGTGTTACACTCCAAGTAAGTAACTCCATAAGTTCTTAACTAACAAATAAAAAATAAAGGTTGATCGTAGAGGGCAGATGAAAATTAATAGTTGTATGTATTTCTGTGTGTTGTACCATAAAAAAATTACCTAAAAGTTTAAAACATTTTTTTAGTTGGTCACTCCTTATCACTTAAGTGTTTGAAATGGTAGACTACTTATTGAATATGCATAAAAAATTCATAAGATCAGTCGAGCCGTTTCGGAGGGGTATGGGAAAACAACTTAACCAATTTCTTAATGACATTGGATGAAACTAAAGTTTAAAATACAGGCTAGGCCTAGTTTAAACGCTAGCGCTCATAGATATAATGTATAAATTTAACCACACTCATCGATTCGTTGTCTAGAGTATATTTACCTTTAGAATGTACAAATTGTAATGTCTTTGGGTCAAACAAAGTCATTTTTTTTATTAAAATATTTGTATGGTACCTATTTCAAATGACACTGCAAGGAACTACCGTTTAAGATACAGGCTAGGCCTAGTTTAAACACTAGTGATCATAGAAGTATATAATGTATAAATTTAACCACACTGAATATTGTATCTTATCGGTTCGATGTCTAGAGTATGTTTACCTTTAGAATGTACAAATTTTAATGTCTTTGGGTCAAACAAAGTCTTTTTTTTATTAAAGGATTTGTATCGTAATTCAAATAAATGATAAAAGGTTGGATATAAGTGACAGTAAAAATCAGTAAATCCAAAAACGATTCAAAATTAAAACTCGAAAGTCATCTTAAGATCCAAGCAATCAGCACTCGGGCGAACGAATTGAGGCTAAGTACGTAATTTAAGAGAACTTCAGCACTTTCGGAACTTCTAACAATTCGCAATGACCTTCACAAATACTGTTATTCGTATTCTTTTGATCTTCAATTATGCACGAAAAATATACAAATGTATATATCGCATGGAAACGTATGAAATGACGTTGAATTAACTAAATAAAAATATAATTTATTTTAAACTAAACTTAACACTAAAAAGAATACAAGATACAATAAAACAAAGAAATAACGACAATGAATAATAATAGTAGCTAGTAATAATAAATAGGAGTTATGTAAGTCAATAAAAATGAATGCTTCTAAATACGTTCTTACATCAATAAAATATAACGTTCGAGAAGGACTGGTATGAAACTCTCTAGCAAACTTTTTCATGGCTTTTTGTTTTACAAAATGTTTGCACTTCAACCATCTATGATTGTAATACTAACACATGGAAGTTATTTAAAACGTATTTTTTCTTTACTCATTTTAGGCATTTATTTTGGATAAAATATTTTGTTGTAGACAAGGCCAGTTAAAACCTAAATTCATCATGGTTCAAGTAATTCTTTAAGTATAACGATACTGTGTAAATTCTGTTTGGTTATTTAGTGCTTTGTTTACATACTAAACTCGTACATGCACACATTATTTCGCCTTTGTAGTTCTGTCTGTAACAGAGTACTAATCAATTAAATTAATAAAAAGCTATCTAGTCCAAAGCCAAGGTTACAACGTCCAAGATTGTAATTTTCTATCGTATGTTTTCATACACTTAATTGTGGAGAACACTTATTGGGACCATTACCCTTCGAATAATCCTGGATGGCAAATTATTGAAGACGTCCATAACTCGAAATCTGATTTGAGGAGCATGTGAGATATTTGAAGGGTCGAAGGGTATTAATTAAAGTGGAGTATTTGATGAAGGGCTTAGGATAGTTGAGTCGTTAAATTAAGAGGAGTTTGTTAAAATTACAAATGTTTTATTTCTATTCCTATAGATATTTATTATCTAGTGCTTAACAAAGTTTGAATTTAATATCTAATGTCTTGGCTGGTAATAAAAAAGTGCGTGCGTACAAAGTACACTAGTAAGAAGTGAAACTTCTTTGGAAATTAATTATCACCAAGGTAAAACGCCGCAAGAGATTATGTACCAGTATATGATCACTCCATGTATTTGTATATCTATATTCACACTGTAGTTAATGTATATACTGTAACGCTAATGCTATTACTATAAAATAAATAAAAAATCTGCATTTACTCCACAAGACGTTATGTGATAGAATTGCCATCTAAAGTTCTAATATGTAACTACTAAACGAAAATAACAACCAATAGCGTGTATTTTCCTCAACCTCCATTACTCTCTCTCTCAATCTTTCTCACTATTGCTCTCTCCCAGCTCTCTCTCCATGGCACTGTGCGTGATGCTACGTTCGCTCTATTTCACTTTATCTCTCAATCTTTCTCACTATTGCTCTCTCCCAGCTCTCGCTCCATGGCACTGTGCGTGATGCTACGTTCGCTCTATTTCACTTTATCTCTCAATCTTTCTCACTATTGCTCTCTCCCAGCTCTCGCTCCATGAAACCGTGCGTGATGCTACGTTCGCTCTATTTCACTTTATCTCTCGATCTTTCTTGCTTGCTCCCTACTCTGGCTCCATGGTGATTTGTTTCATACTACGTTCGCCCTTTCTCACTCTCTCTCAATCGCTCTCTCCTTTTTCTACGACAAAAATGTTGCGCATCTTCGTGACGCTTTGATTATTTTATTGCGTTTCACTTTATAATTCGGTGAAATTACAAAAGAGTGTGTTACATATCCATTGCACTCCCTTTGCCCCGCAAAAGCAATACCTGTACCCCTCTGACGCAATATCATTATAAAAGGAAGTAGACAAGAGATAGCCAATAGCTTTGTTCGGATACCTCACATCGGACCGGTCAAATCTCAACTAGTAATAATGTCATAATATAGATTATTGATCGTGTAACTTATATCGGGCCGTTATCAATTTTTATATTTAGTCTCAATTAACACCAGTAATTAATTAAAATGATTTAAATAATATTGTTTTTTTTTTGGTAAATCCAAAACCACTATCACTTAATGAGTGAAATAATTAATAAGCCTGTTTATTTCAATCGTTTACAATATACAATTAACATTTATTCATAAGATGGGCAAACATTTTTGTTTATTCAGAATCCCACATAATTAATTAAAGAATTTTTTTTTTCTAATATACAATTTTGTATATATATGTTTTAAATTTACAATAATCACGTTTCCTAATACAAACAACAGCTTTTATACAGTGCCTTGCGAATTACTCTATAAAAATAAAAAATCTTTTATTTCTATAATAATTATGACGGCAGAGTGATTTCACGACATCTGTCTGACTCTCGACCCCACAATTAGCACAGCTAATGAAAAAAACCTTCAGCATAACGTCCTTTGTGACACCCTCTTTGTACCTTTGTACTCACATAGCAAGATTAGGGCTGTCGACTGTTAAAGTTAATAAAAATTCGTTTGTGAACCAATTATGTTAAATATGTAAATTTTGGATATTCATACCATGAATTTCGTCATGCATCGTCGAAGACATTCTATCTGGCTTTTTAGCTCTCGCTTTTGAACCTTAAGCATCATAAGTGAGAGTGGCAGCAATCTGAGGCCAAAACCTAAGGTACCACCTCCGCTGGTTTTTTTTAACATAATTTTTTCTAATTTTGTGACACATATTTTGTGTTGATAAGAGTTACATTTATACATAGATTGTAATGTAAACACGAATATTCACAACAAACATCTTTGACAAACTCTTCATTTAAACATTGAATGACTTGTTTTCAATGTATTTTTTATTATTATTTTAATTATTATTTTTATTATCAGTCGCTTTAAATATGCTAAGTCAAATTATATATGCAAAATAAATAGATATAATGTTATACAAATTAAAGTCAGAGGCATCCCTAGTTATGATACGAGTACTTGCTAATTAAAAACCGTAATCATTTTGTTCCTTTTTGTCTTTGTGTTGTTTTTTAATCAGTTGGTGTGATTGTAATAATGTATTTCTTTATAGGCTAAAATTAGTTCAAGCTTTTTTTCCATTAACATCTCTCCAGTATTTTTTTTTCTATAATCTTAACGGATTGGTGCGCTATTCGAAGTTCAAATGGATTTATAAAAACCCGAGTCAATTAAATTTCAAACACAGTCATTTGTTTTTAAATAGATTTTTGATTTTCTGAAATGGTTTTCGTTCTATGAAACAACTGAAAATTCGTACGATTTTCGAATATGACTTACTAATGACTAAACTAACATAACCTCTACGCAAACAACACGAAACATAAACAGTGTGTACGAGCCTAACACTGAACATGAACCATGAACACGGAACATTATTGGTGCAATCGTTTTAAATCACGAAATTTTAAATTACATATGTGCCTAGCGGTAAACATTTTTCGCAGCGAAAAAATTAAGTATTAGTGAAAGCCATTACAACTTAATCTAGGGCCAAACAGCGGGCCTTGGAGCCTATAAGCTTAATGGTAGCACACGAACTAAGCGACCAACAGCGAGACCTATAAAAAAGGGAATTATAAAAAATATTATCTAAAAAATAAAAAGACACCCAGACGTTATAACGTAGGGGTTTGAAATATAGATAGTAGCCGATTCTCAGAATTCTAAATATGCATAAAAAAATTTAAGAATCGGTCGAGCCGTTTCGGAGGAGTGGGTATTAGTGACCGAACATTGTGACACAAGAATTTTATATATTAGATTTATGCCAGTACCTACTTTGATTCGCTAAAATAAAATAAAAAATACAAAAAAAAAATGCTTTAAAATCTTCATACAAATCTCTCTTGGTAAAGATTTAACACTATTTATTTATAGACAACTGTAGTAGACAAGTGATCTGACTTGTGTATGACACTTTGTTTGATATCCATGGTATAAGAATCATCTAATATTGGTAATTAAAAGATTTGTTTATGAAAACTAATATCATCAAGTAATTTATTTATATTCCAATGTTAGGTATTTGAAATCTCTTAAAAATGTAATCGGAGTTTTAGAATCTTCATTATCTCCCGAAATTAAACACACTTAGTTATCGTATTACAATTGATCTTATTTCAGTTTTTCACTAAGAAATACCATATCAAATTACCAATAAAAATACCAATCAAAAAAAAAAATTAAGATTTATTTATTATTATATCAAGGTGTAACTTATCTTTGGTTTTTGATTTCACTTCAATTGAATACAAAATCACATCGTTAAATCGAGCAATAATTTCGTCCTTTATTCAAGGATGTTTTTGTAAATTATAATATGGTAAGTTTAATGGTTTTTATACGAACCAATTGAATTTTAAGATTTGAAATTTGACCTTGAATTAAATATTTGCATAAATTGAATTTGATTGATTCAATACTCAAATTCCTAAGCTTCCTTTACTGCCTTATATCTAAGATGACAGTCTCAATTTTATATCACTTTTAAATATATATATATTAACGTTTTATTAGATCCCTGATCCCATATAAAAGTAACAACATAACGTTACATATTCGATGAACTGTAACTCAGATCGGGTCGAGATAAATCGCATATTAACTGAAATTCCTTTAACCTGACCCTCATCAGATTGCGCACTGTCATTGTACAGACCATTTTCCATAGCCCGACGTTATCGGGTACAGATAAGCGAATAACGTTTTAACGATATTTCAATATATGGCTTAGACAAAGTATGGCATAAACAATATGCCGTCTATAAAAAGTTATGATGCAATCAAATTTCAACATTGTCTTTAAATATATAATGGATTTTAATTATATTTTAATAACTTGTATATTTGAGTGTTATCAATTGGCCAAGTATGAATCCTAAATGTTGTAACCGTGTTAGAGTTTGATTGGGTTTAAAAATTACTTATGAATGTCAATCAGGAAAAAATATAATGAGCATCTGAAAGCACTAGACCTTACTGGTTTAGGAAGTAGGCGATTAAGAGGAAATCTCATTAAAACCTATAAAATCCTCACTGGCCACTATAATGTTCCAGCAATCGAGAAGCTCTTTATTTTAAGTGAAAATACACATTTGAGGGGTAGTTCTTTAAAACTTAAGACCACTCAACATAACACAAATTCCCTAATGAACTCTCTCCCAAACCGGGTTGTGGCCGACTGGAATCTCTCTTCCCGAAAGTGTTATCAGCACCATCATTGAACTCTTTTAAAAATCGATTGGATATTTTCTCCAAATCTCAAAATACGCGCGCATCAGCTTATTGAGCTGCTAGTGTGTTTAAAAAGATAATAATAATAATGCACTAGCGTACGTAATTTGAGTATTCATAGTAAGGATTTTTTTTAAATAATAAGTTGTATTCTGTTTAATGTTTCAGTTCAGTTTTCTTTTTTTAAATCTAGTAATCGAGTAATGTACTTATGCTTTCTATTTCGTATATTTTGCTTAACAATTGAATCTGTTTTAAACAAAAAAAACAGGCGCGCTACAACCTTTTTAGGTCTGGGCCTCAGATTTCTGTATCTGTTTCATGATGTTAATGTATTTGGTAAGTAGGCGATCAGACTCCTGTGCCTGTCGTACGCTGTCGACTTTTTGGCTCTAAGGAAAGCCGGTTTCCTATCGATGTTTCCCTTCGCCGTTCGAGCGTTAGTTAAATGCTTACAAAGAAATAAAGCCCATTTGTGCATAGCTGGATTTCGAACCTACGGGTGTAAGTGTCACACGCTGAAGTCAGCACTGTTCAGCACTGTAATCTGTTTTGACATTGTTTAACTATTTTTCTCTTTTATAATATGTATATATTTGATTACTTATTAATAAATAAATCAGTGTTAACAACACTGTCATGAAGGTAATTTGTTTCGATATTTATTTTAATAATTCATTAATGAACTTTATAATCAATAATTAAATATTATTGGTTTGCATCGTGTGTAAACACAATCTCATATATTTTTAAAAATCTCTATACGTGTTCATAATAATTTCTATTATATATATATATTATTCCGATATGCATTACGGGCCAACAGCTGTCCCCATTCCGAGTTCAAAATTAATGATGGCATAGTTATTATACTTATCTCTTTTTAATTACTGTCATGAAAATATTTTTTCTCATAATAACTTATTTTTTCCTACATGGTTGTTGCATATTCATTTTTGTCAGCTCTAATTATATTAATACGAGTAATAACTTAAGTCGTATCAAACTTATATTGAAGTCTCTTCAAAGGTACACAAACATAAACAAATCTAAATTTGAGTTACTTAATACTAATACGATAGAAATCTTATATTATAAAATTAAACTAAGAACACAATCACATATAATCAATAAAATATGTAACAAATACTGTAGAGCATTATAGTATATGATCTGTTGAACTTTAATACATGAATATTATATATAAACAAAACCAAAATACTTAAACCTTTTTTATAACTAATTATAAATCCTTAACAATTCAGCCACTGAGCAAATAAAATACATATCTCCATCTAACATGGAATAATATTAAATAATTAGCTACGTTTAACACTTTGCTAACTTCACACAAGATAAATTGTTCGTTCTACGTGACTGTACTAAGTTAAATTAGAGAATTACACGAAACAGTACCATTGGCAGTGGTTGAAAGGAGCGCGACCGATTTGGGAGAACGCGCCGATTCTGATTTCCCTTAAGGCCTGGCCAATCTTAGTCCTAGGTAATGGTTCTATTATACGCTTAACAATGTTGTTTCGGTGATGATACCTGCTCTATGAATTGGTGTTATAAATATGAAGGCAACGTTTATAACGAAGTGAAAAACTTCACAGCTTTATACTTATGAACATTTAGAAACATGTAAAACGTCCTCAAGCAAATATGCTTGGGACTCATTGTATATTTTTTTCGTGATCATAAAAAAGGAAGAAATAACCTTGGCAATAAAAAAGAGTGGCGGAGAGTTTATTGCCAGTTCTTTTCTTCCGTTCTACGCCCTTGATTTGAGAACTAGCAGGAAATGTAGAATTAGAAGCCATTCAATGTATATTTCGTTTTTGACGTTCATAAGTGAACATTATGTTAACTGCATGAATAAATGATTATTGAATTTGAATTTGTTTTTTGTAGTTGATAGTATCTATTTGATAGCCTTCTAAGCCTGATATGATGGTTTTTGGGTTTAAGGACACCCGCATACCTCACGAAGTTTTCCTTCACCGTGCTAGCGACTGTTAGATGCGCATATGGACAGAAAAGACAGATTTTAATAAATAATGTGTCACTTCCATAATTGAACTGGAAAAGGATTGTCTGTATAATAATTTAATTATTCAAAAGGGTTCTAATCTGATAATTGAATTAAGATATTAAGATTAAATTAAGATAAGATTAACGTCAGAAACTAAACCTCTTCGTCATTGAAATAATAAAATATACTAATTGATAAGAATAGGGCACATTTCTTTGTTTACAGATAATTTATAGCACCGTTTTCATCGCTTGTAGGTCTGAAGGTCAGGGAGCTACCATGAACTTTCTTAAAACAATCCAGCTGAGATGCAGTTGAGTTTAGGTACCTAAAGTCAATCGCATTTTTTTGTATCATGACCTCCTTTAGAGATCGGTTTTAACATCAAATATAGTTGACACGTAGTTTAAAACATCATTATCGTTTTAATAGTCGCCTTACACTTTTATAAGGGATTGAAGTTATGTTTTATTATAATTATTTAAACATAATTTTAAATTTAACCGATATTTCGCGTGCTTTACAGCGTACGTGGTCACGGTGACTGAAGACAAAAGGTGTTGAATGTCAAAAAGTATCACAGCTGTAGAAAATGTTGAATTATCTGTATTTATTTCCCCGGAGTTGGTATCGACTAAAAGATGAAGGGTTTCTGCAGAAACTGCTCACGGTGTCCTCCATTTTCGCGGATTGTTAAAATTATGTTTAAATAATTATAAGTTTACAATAATACATAACATCAATCCGTTAAAAAAGTGTTTTTCTTTAAATGTGTAAAAGTAATGTTAATAAAAGACAATACTAGTCGCCTTATAATTCCTAAAACTGTCCATAATGTATAAAAGCCTTGTTTTAGCCGGCGTCTATGCGTCGGGTTGTCTCTCGCCCTAAAATATGGCGAGGGGGCCGATGGCTGGCCATGTGTCATACTCGTGAACGGGTGCTACTTGTGGTGACTGGTCGTACTTGAATTCGTGTATGCGGTGATATTAGTTCTAATACGTATTTGCCTGTTGTTCCCACTAGTATGTAAGTGCGTGCTCCTATTTCACCATGCCTCCTGCTGATAGAGGACAAATCTTTGTTTTTCATTTATTTTATTATTCTTGATTACTCAAGGTGGAACATGGTGTAATGGTTGCAGCTCCTTACAAATGTTGTGTAAAAGAAAAAACTTGGCGATTAAGAAGAGTGGCGGAGAGTTTATTGCCAGTTCCTCTCTTCCGTTCTACGCCCTTGATTTCAGAACTGGCAGTAAATGTAAAATTAGACGCATTTATGAATAAATTTACTAGCAAGTATATATCTTTTGTATTACATCGCTATTAGCTATTCTTGAATCCTTAAGATAAGCTTTTTAGTTTTAGTTAGTTATTAATATTCTGTTTTTTATTTTTATTTTCTCTAGATTAAGGATCAAGTTTAGATTAACATATATATATATATATATTATATAACTTCTGGTTATACACTTCTTGCACTCATCATTTTTATTTATTGTTTTCTTTTCTTACTAGGGTTGCCTGGAAGAGATCGCTTGTTAGCGATAAGGCTGCCCGTTGCATCCCTTGTACTTTTTATGTATTCTTTTATTTTTGTTTCTTTGCAACGAAGTGTACATAAATAAATAAATAAGTATATGAGCTGATAAAAACACATAATCTCAACTGAGCGTTTATGAATTTTGTGATTATTTGTATTAATTCACTCTTGCTACCATGATGGTAGGTAGCACCCTAATAGTCGAAAATTATGAAAGCATTAATTTTTATATTTCGCCCAAAACTCCGGAATCTAATGGGGTTTGCGAGTTGGAATAAAGTTAATTGGCCAAACAATTAAAAGTTACTAACTTTATAAATTCACGGTTTTGAGGCATTCAAACTTTATTGGAGTATTTGTTTTCTAAAAACTCCATATTCCAAAAATACTCGAACAATGACTACTTTCACCGATATAGGATGCCTTTTCATGACGTTTTCCTAGTTCAGGTATGAGCCACTTGATAGATTCCAGTCTAAAAAAAATGTGTTTATTCATTTGACAACAATTCATTAATAATAATAATAATTTATTTCAAGTTTGTTTCACATATGTCTTATATCTAATTGCGCTAGTTATATAAACAAAATTAGTCAGGTTTATCTGACGCTCAACTAGGTGTGAACCTGTATTTCAGCATACAGCGCCTAACCCCTTAAATATATTAGACAAAAATTCAAGCATCAAGTACATGACTCATTGGCAAAACTTATATGTTATAATTTACAATCTATTTAAAAAGTGTTCTCCCTGTAAGTAAGGTGAGAGTATATGTATGTGGGAGAGTGTGTTTAATACTATATTACTCAAAAGAATAATATTAATATATTATACCTATACATAAAAAACATATAAATAAATGCCTTTCATTTTTTATATTTTAATCATGTCGAATAGTTATTTCTACAAGTAGTTATATCTATTCATTTATAACCAAGAGTTCTTCAGTTTTATCGTAATTGAGGCTTTGTAACCATTTAGTGACTTCGTTTTTACACAAGACTCTAATATGACAATATAGAATGTATATTTAATATTTTACTAACTTTATTTTTTTTATATTATAATGGGTAAGATTATCACTACATAGTATAAAACAAAGCCCCTGAAAACAAATACCTATTAAAAAACGTAAAAACACTGGCTACGACCAAAGGTTACAAATTTGTTTGGGTCAGAAACTGTTGCATTTTTTTACGCAGAAACGAAGAGTCCCCAGCCATTACAATAAATTCGGAGCGAGACTTATCAAAAATTTCTTAAAAATTTCCTATTCCACTTCCCATCTGTATTTTTATAATATTATCAATTTTTTTACGGCATCATTCGTGTGTTCTGTTAGTTCAGTAGTTTTAGTAACGCTTTGTTTTTTGATTTACAATTTGACAGCAATAGTAATACAACAGTCGAGGTCTTCCCGCCGTAATAAGAATATTTGCATAAATGTCGGTACACTTACATTTTTCTTTAAATGTCTGATAAAACCCTAACCATATTTTATCAAAACGTGCGAGGCTTGCGGACAAAAACGAGTGAATTTTGTCGTAATCTACTCTTGTCTACGTTTGATATAGTTTTAATAACGGAATCTTGGTTAAACGATAAGTTTTACGATAGCGAACTCTGCGGGGGTAACTATACTATGTTTCGGCGCGATAGATCAAAAGAAACATCACATAAAAAATATGGGGGAGGATTGTTAATCTATATATCTCGTAAATTGCAAGCATACGAAAGACCTGAATGGAACTGCACTAATGTCGAAACTCTGTGGATAACTATACCCGAGAATTCGCTTGGAGCTAATGATCGGCGTAATCTTCATATCGGATTGGTCTATATACCTCCCGATTCTAAGCAGCCGCAACGACTTATGACGTTTATTTCCTCGTTCAGTCATATAATTGAATCAAACGCAAGTGACAACTTCATAATTGTTGGTGACTTTAATCTTCCTAACATTAATTGGTCTCCCACGGGACCTATTATTTTAAAACAGGGAACAACCCATTTACAAGAAATCTCCGAAGATTTTATAAATAAGTTACATTCTTCTGGCCTAACACAGCATAATTTTATATCCAATATTTGTAATAACGTGTTGGATTTAATATTAAGTAACGTCTCTCTAGATAATACCAGAGCTGATATAGCACTGGTTAAGCCCGATATACATCATCCCTGTTTGAGTATAGATGCAACTGACTTGCTTTTACGCAAGATGTCTCCAAAAGTAGATCTGAAGTATAATTTCTACCGCGCTGACTATAATGCTATCAATCAGGAACTAAGCAAGGTCAACTGGACGCAGCTTCTAAATGGAGATACTATTGACGAAGTAACTGCAAAGTTTTACGATATTCTGAATAAGATTATTGTAAATTATGTCCCAATGAGTCGTAATAATTGTAATAATAAGTACCCCGTGTGGTACTCTAAATCTCTGATACATGTTATCAAGGATAAACTAAAAGCTCACAGACGCTGGAAAATGTATAAGAACCCGCGAGACTATGATGAATTTTCATTGTTACGTAGTAGGCAAAAGCGTTTATCCAAAAAGTGCATGCTATCTTATGAACAGCATATACAAGAAAGCATGGCTAAAAATCCTAAGGCGTTGTGGTCATACTTAAAAAACAAGAGGCAATGTAAATCTGAGTACCCAAGCATGCTAGTTCTTGGCGATGTGTCCTACAAATCGGAGCCTGAGATTTGTGATGGTTTTAACAAATTCTTCAACAGCGTCTACCACTCTCCCAGCGATACTTGTGATCTACCTGACCTACCCGAGTCAGATGTTATATATAACAACATTCACATAACGGAACATGATGTCTTTAAAGCCATAACAAAATTAAATATAGACAAGGGTCCAGGTAGTGACGGAATACCTGCAGTTTTCCTACAAAGATGTAGTAAGGAACTTGCAACACCACTATCATATATCTATAATTTATCCCTTAACACATTCTGCACATTTCCTTTAAAATGGAAAGAAGCACATATCGTTCCAATTCATAAAAAAGGCTCCAAAAACAAAATTGACCACTATAGACCAATCTCAATTCTTAATTCTTTTAGCAAACTGTTCGAAAAACTAGTCCATAATGTTATGAGTCCATTAATCTCTAAACAACTACCGGAACAACAACACGGCTTTACTAAAAATCGTTCAACTATTTCTAACTTAACTATTTTCACTGACTATATACTGCGAGGTATGGATGAGGGAGAACAAATTGATGCTATCTACACGGATATAGAAAAAGCTTTTGATCGTGTTGATCACATTATCCTTTTACATAAGCTTTTCTCCCTGGGAATACGTGGCGATCTTTACAGATGGATAAAGTCATACATAACTAACAGACGACAAGCAACAGTAATATGCGGGTACAAAAGCATGTTCACTAACATCACATCAGGAGTACCCCAAGGGTCAATACTTGGCCCGTTATTATTTAATGCTTATTTATACGATATAAAATACTGCTTTCGCTTTTCCAAACATCTTATGTTCGCGGATGACAAAAAAATTTTCTTAAGAATAAAATCTATAGATAACTGCAATCAAATTCAACTAGATCTTAATAGACTAGAAATATATTACAAACAAAATAAACTTACAATAAATATAAACAAATGTAACAAGATAACTTTTTCACGTAAAAACAAAAAAATACAATATATTTACAAAATCAATAACATCCCCATAAAACAAGTAAAATTAGTTAAAGACCTTGGAATATTATTAGATGAAAAAATGGGCCTATCAGAACATATCGATAACATAACAGGCAAAGCGTATAAACAGTTAGGGTTTGTCAAGCGGTCATGCAAGACATTTCAAAATATAAATTGCATAAAAACCCTTTATTTTGCATATGTCAGAAGCGTGCTGGAGTACGGAAGTATTATTTGGTCTCCATATTATGTAAAATACAAAAAAGCTGTGGAAAATATACAAAAAAAGTTTATCAAATTTCTTTGTTTCAAAAAATACAAAAGTTTCGATAGTTATTCAGGTTCTTGCTCATATTTTAATTTAGACTCACTAGAATATCGACGGAGTCAGCAAGATTTGTTCTTTTTACATGCTATTCTTAATGGGCGGATAGATAGTCCCTATTTGCTATCATTAATTTCATTTAAAATTCCTCCTGCGTATGCGACAAGATACTCAAAATTGTTCAGTGTGCCTCGTACGAAGTCGAATTACCTGCGTAATTCTCCAATGTTTCGGGTTTTATCGAACTATGACAGCCATTGTCAAGACATTGATCTTTTCTTCCACAAAAAGAGAGATGTCAAAAAGTACTTGGAGAAGCGAGAAGACTCTGATTTTTTTAAATAGTAGTTTTTTTAAGTAGTTTTAAATTCTTAGTATTATTTGTTTTGCTTTTAAATGTCAAATTTCAGTCTTTTAATTTTATTATTATTATTTTTTTTTCTTAATGTAAAATTTTCTTTTAATGCGCGTTACTTGTTTTCTGCTTTTTATACATGTTAATCTATGTAATCTGTTTTGGCTTTTTGTATTATATTAGTATTTTGTATAATAATATGTATTAATTAGTAAGCTGTTAGATTACTTTAAATAAATAAATAAATAAATAAATAAAGTCGCTTTCTCTGTCCCTATATCACTTTGTATGCTAAAATCTTTGAAACTACGCAACGGATTTTGATGCGGTTTTTTTTAATAGATAGAGTGATACATATAAACCTTCCTCTTGAATAAGAGGAAGGTACTGTTATTTTTGAGGTTTCTATTGTGATGTCGTAAATAATTACATTTTTTCCGCTTACTTTGCAAACGCAGGCTGAACCCTTCGAGTTTTATCAAAATAATGTACTAAGTATTGTACACATTGAAAAGGTCTACAGAAAAGTCAATGATGGTATATTATGTCTATCTCTTATGGATAACCCACAATAACTTTTTTTGTCATTTACTTTTACGACAAATAATGGCTAATTTTCGAACCGATTTTAACCAATACAGCATTAATCCTTAACCAATCAAATACCTTGAATACATTGTTCATTTAATATAGATCTATACAGTCCATTGCGGCTTATTTAGCAGCGATCGAACGCGCATATTATCGGAGCTTTCCAGCGACGGAAATAACAATACATAATAAAAACCTCTTTTTCATCAGCATTGCACCCGTGCGAAGCTGGGGCGGGTCACTAGTGGATTATAATGTGGAACATTTTTCACGGTTCTCAGCCCTTCAAAAACAAACTTAACAGTAAATTCCATTAAAAAAAATTTAATAATATATATATTACCGTTTTCAACGATTGTTAAGAATACCGATCATCGTCATACCGGTTATAACAACGTCGTCGACTATCGATTTTTATGACCAAATATGAGTAGTCCCTTAAATGTTATAACAGATTTTGACGATATATATACATTATTTAAATATTCTTTGAAATTATTCATTTTATCTTGGATTATGTTTGTTTTTTTCACTATTTAGAACACGCTTGTGAGAGTGAGTGTGTGGGTGCATGTGAATGTGTGAATTAAATTTGTAACAGTCTCAGTCTCAGAAGAATCTCCCACAATTCATGAGGTATTTTTATAAGCCAGTCATTTAATTGCATTTCTAGATTGTGGATAGTCAGCGGATAGATACTATGCAGCCTATTTAATTTGTTATAGATTTAGTCTGCCTGCATATTGCGACTGGCGCAGTCAATCCTTCCAGTCTGACGGATGATATTAATATAAATAAAGGTTAAAAATTCACAACGTTGTTTCATTTGGACTAGAGATTTTGGGCCTTAGGGAACATAACCCGGAACCTAGCCACTTTACACAGCGTATCTGCAGTACAGCCAGAACTAAGCTAAGCTAAAAATATTTTGTTTAAATTCATAGTATTCATTCTGTTGTTAGTGTTGTTTGTCAAATGTCTTAATTATAATTAAACAAACAAAAACATGTCCATATTACAATGATATATTACTATATTTTAATATCTTTTTAATTCTTTTTGGTGCAATCTAAGATAATTTAGTAGTCTTAAAGAAAAGATTAATATAATAAACTACCATTTCTATATCAATCACCGTTTAGGATTGGGCCTCAGATATCCCTGTTAAGAAAAATTGATCTTCGTGAGTGTGGCATATAGGTCAGCCTTATATGCCTGACACACGCCGTCGATTATAGAATCTAACGCCATGTCGGTTACCTCGATATGTTTTCCGTAAGCAAATATTTAGTTCACACATAGTGCACAGCCGTGATTCAAACTCACAATCTCAGGGCTGAGAGACGCCTGCGTATCCAATATGGCTCATTAAAAGGACTCAGTCTTTAACCAAAGAACAAGGCGGGAAGATGATATAAAAAACAACACATTTTAAAACAAATATAGCAAATTAATTAGAAGTAGCCTGCCCAGCACTCTCAGGCCCTTTTATCAACTCGATAATCGCTAACATTATAGTAGCCTTTTTACACAGCTTTCCTTTAATGCATTTTTTAAATTTATTAAATGGCAGAGATAAAAGAGCCTTTGTGTTTTTTTAAAGAAGAGTATCCCTTTTCCCAAAATAGAATTACTAACTTTAGATAGTCTAGTACGGGGAAATTGCAGCCTGTGTGTGTTTCGAGTACTGACATTGTGCGTATGTTCTATTCTAGTAAACTTATCACTATTTTTGTGTACATACATAATATAATATTTTGGTGGCATATCCTTTATGTCGGTTTTTAGGGTTTGAAGTTCTCGCAATATCAAAAACACTAATACAAATATTAACAATACAAAGATCTTTCCGTTTGTATAAACCTATGCCATCAATAATATGTAAAAAATTCAAGTCTTACAAAGCAGTTCTACCGTAAAAAGTGAGTGAGTGTTATCCAATGGGGTTAATTTATGCAGACCCTACTTTAGGGACCTTCTGTCTTAAGTTAATTACATAATTAGCTTATCTAACAACATCTTACTTTCATATCAATATTGGAAATCTAGACCGATTTTTTGCTCGACTTGGCAATAAATAGATATCGCTAAAGTATGTTATACAAATCGGTGACTCATTCAGGGAATCCTATTATGTTAAGTTTATATGACATACACTTTTTCAATAATGGCTTTGTACGATTCTAACTATTGCTTTAAACGGGTAGGTGTTGAAGCTTACGGAAAAGAGAGTGACTAAGGGTGCCCCAGGGTTATCTTAGCCTTAGAGGCCTAAGGTCAGAGCTACCTGTGTCTATTTCATGGACACTCATATGGATTGCTAATATTTATTATTCAAGACACAGATTACGGGTTTTATCACAAATAAAAGTCACTATTTTTAGGAGGATTTAGGTTTTTTCGCAATGTTGCGGAATGCGATGGACAAACCTGATAGCTAGAGTCATTTATTTCGTAGTCCATCAACGTTGTTTTCAAGGCATTGTATACAAAAAACTGGGCCGAACATTTATAATGGCCCAGTGGGCCAACAGGGTAGGGCTGTCGACTATACAGCTCAATAATGTAAATATTTAATTATACAAATTACATTCTCAAGGCGAAAATGATAAAGCTAAATTTTTTTAAGAAATATTTTCCACACGCTCCGCTTGTATTTGTTGTAGAGTTTATACAACTTATATCCTCGATAAATGGACTATCAAAAGCAATAAATATTTTTTTAAACGATAGTACCTGATATACACACTTTCAACCGAACAAATTCAGTTTTTATTATATTTGCTATAAAAAATACTTTTACCGTGTCAAACAAATTTTATAGTTTTTGTGTATACAGTTTATAGACCCGGTTCGGTTTATAGTGATCCCTTTAAATATTAGAAACCATAAATAAATTTACGCCAGTATCCGGTAGTTTGTTGGCAGCCTAGTATTAACATAAGCTTTTACTCAATTTTTAAATACGACGGGACGGGCCCTTGGCTCGGGCCTTAGTTACCGGGTTACCGTGATCAGAACTTTTTTTTAAATATTTTCCAGATACTTCCACAATTTCGTCATCGGAGGTATTAAATAACTTACGTGAATGGTATTTGTAACCCGGATTCTGAAGCACTACTACGTACCTATTTCTTTTAATATATTAAATTAAATTTAAAATATTAAATTAATGTAATTTTTTTTCCTAAATAAATTACTGGGCTTGCGATAAAATATATCGTATAAATTTAAAATCATGTTCTATATAAATTTTCGTCTTAAAATGAATTCAAAATGTTTCGATTTTTTTCTATGGAGTGAAGTTATCTAAATCTTTCAGAATGCATATATTAACTACTTAACTCTACCATATATTTCTTCCATTTGCCCTACTTTAAGAAACGATACTAAAAAGAGTTTGGCGACCGGGTAGGTCCTTAACCTTATTGTTGGACATAATTTCTTTTAAGTTCAAATCAAAATCAAATCAAATCAAAAATATCTTTATTCATATAGGTAAACATGTACACTTATGAACGTCAAGAAAAACAAATTAAATTAACTGTAAATTTACATTTATAACCAGTTCGCAAGTCAAGGGCGTAGAGCGGGTAAGAAGAACTGTCGTTCGTTTTTGTTACTTTTTTCCCATTGCTTTATTCAGGGTTATACCTGTCATATTCTATGTCAATCAGAACCTTGAATATAATTAACATTTAGTTTTTGTAGGCATTATCAAATTCTTACAAATCTCTTCATTGTATTGTTAAGCAGTGTCCGTCCGTATCGTTGTAGTTGGGCTGGTTTTTTTTCCGCTTTTACAAATTCAACTACAACAAATATTTTCAATTACAGTTTACTTTATGAGAGCTAACGTGGCTTTCTATTAGTACAAGTAAGTATGTTCTGTTAAGTATGTTTTTTTCCTTCAAATCTTATAATATTTGTATTATGTATTTTTGCACTTCTTGCCTACCTTATGTAATTGACTCACAGTGATTTTTTCCTTTACTCACAGTGGTTGAGTTGCTTTTCATTAAATTATGTTTAATTTTTTTTTCCTTTTATGTAATGCAACGAAGTGTTAATAAATAAATACAAGAATTTTCAAAAGCGGTTCAGTAGATCACACGCTACAATATCACAGACTTTATATCTAGTTATTGTGACACGTTAGCTTAATTTAATTTTCTTCAAATCACTCCCTACTTATAGATGCACCACAGATATTATGGCACGTTGGCTTAATTTAAAATATCAAAAATTAAAAATAACAGGACTAGTTTGTGGTGACAGCCCTGAAATAGCCGGACAGACTAGGGAATTGCTTGACATTATCGGCAGAGGAAAAATGACAAGTTGTGAAATTTTGTACGTGATTTTTTTGTGTTTAGTCACGTAAGTTTTTTATTAGTTTTAATATTAGCTAAGTGTTCTGGGAATCTCTAAGCAACTTTTTGGAAATTCATTTAAGGTATTGATGTAACATTGCGTGTTAGGATAAAGAATACGTGAACAGTGTGGCATAAAAGATGGCGTAATGATGAGGAAGGTGGAAGGAATTACATGGTTTGTCCATGAAGAAAGATAAGAAGCAACAAGTAGGACAAACAAGGCAAACGGGGATGGTGAAGTCAGCTTAGGTCTATCGTACATACCTAGACCAAGCCAGGAGATATTAGAGAAGGTACAGGAGATACTAGAGAAGGTTTGATGATTTAATACTTTGATACGGCTTTTTCTCTCGATCCACACCCTCTGTCTTCTTTGCCAATGTGTAGGAATGTCTACTGATACAAATTTAATGTCATGGAGTAAGTTATTTCTATATTCTATATTTCACAATTAAAACTTTGAATTTTTTAAGAGGCAAGTTTATAGTAACCATAACAGGCGTGTGTGACTGTCATGAAAGTGGATGAAGCAAGACAGGTATGTCACAACTGTAGCAAGTGGAGATCCACCTAATCCTTCTGGAAGGATACCTGATAATATAAATAAATCTAATGAACGTCTCGTTGGAGTCTCTTATAATGTTTTTATTTGAAGCCAATCTAAGTACGATCTTATTGGGACGTTGCTTATAACAATTTTATTTAGCGATTAGTTTTTGACAGTGAGTTACAGATAACGTAACAAGGCAAAACAGTTGTTACTTCACAAAACTGTTAATAATTTACATAGTAGCTACGGTATCAGTCATAAAAATTAATTTTTTAAATGTGTGAGCTTCTTGTTGATTCATTGTTTTTGACGAGCATTGCTCGGCCTATCAACAATTGGATTTAGCTTAAAATTTTATTAAATTTATCGGAAACCTATTTCAAATGCATCAGTTATTTTTGTTGTCATTAAAATTGTAGGAGCATTGAAGCTCTAAATAAACTACTACAGTTGCACATTATTCAATTGCAACGTTCGAACGCAAACACTTTGCCTCGTATATCAGTTACGTGACGAATTCCGAGCGATCATTTATTTATAAGTGCAATCCTAATTTTACGATATCCGATGTAGGGTAGACTAAATTAGGGTATGACTTACGTATTCTATATTCAGAATGGAGCTGTTGAAATAATTTATGTATGTAATATATTCAGTTATCATTCCATTTATAATAATTTCAATATTATTTATTACATAAATTAAACCTAAGAAATAACATAATACATCAAAATATACCTAATAACTAACCTTAAAATTTAATTATTAAAAAATATTATTAAAAGTAGTCCCTTTAGGCAAGGTTCCGAAGATACTGGCAGCGTTCCCCCTTTGAATAGCCAGACTAATTCTTTGTCCAAGGTAGCTGCCAGCTCTTCGTTCTCCTGTGATGTCGACTAACCTTTTTGATAATTCCCTAAAAAGCCTTAACGCGCTAGGACCCCACGGACCAAGGGTCTCGACACCGAATGGGACAAAATCATATTCAGAGCCTAGACCCCTGTATTTACAGGCTTTAGCTTTTTCAGCCGCATCACAAGCCGCACCAGCTCTGTTGTTGGATCCATGAAGATTGGAAGGGGCCAGTGTGTCTGAACAGGTGGCATCCCATACCAAAACCCGACCCATCCTCCATGGAATCAAACTCATACCGTCCGGTCTCTTGCCATCGTCTCTAGCAATTCCAGTCGGCTCAAGTAGACTTGGCACGTTGACGGTGGCAAGGGACCGACGTATTATATCGTTGAGAGCGGCATGTCTCGAGAAGCGGCCAGCACTTTTTTGACATGATAGTCCGTGATGTCCTAGTTTGTCGACATCACTGCCACAGGGACATGTATGAGCAGCGCAGACCGGTACCCCAAGCCGCAGACAGGTTGCGATTCGGAGCGTGTCAGGTTCAAGAAAAGTTCCTGTATTTGACGAAGGGTAAGCGTGAAGCCAGTAGCCGGCCTCATGCGTACCCACGGCCAAAAGCCTAGCACGTGCTGAACCTGTACTACGGCTCAAAAGATTGTCATAAGTCATTTTACTGTCTATGTCGTCCCAGCTCCTCTGTGAATTTAGAGAAAATGGAAAATTTTGACCTGGGCATGCAATTAAGAAAGCGTTTCTAGCTTCTTCCAAGCCAGCAATCTCAAAGTTTGAAGGGGATGCCCTTAAAATTTTACTTATGAGATTTGCTGAACTATGGACAGAAGATAGAAAGGCTGGTAAAGCGACACTGGAAATTTTGCGAATCCCCAAACCACCATAACGGATTGGTAATGATGCTTGGGTCCACGATTGCTCGTTCAGCTGTATATTAAGAAGTGATTCTAAACTAATTTTGATTACGTCGTCTACTTGTGTCAAAAGATCTGGGTGATTCCAAAAGGAGCAGCAACGGAGCACATACGTAATTATATGATACAAATCTATGTTTTAAAGATGTCTTTATTGAACCAAGCGCGAGTCTATATCACGTAAATCAATATGTTTTTTTAATGAGATGCAAACGAGTACCTGGGATACCCAATTAAAGTAAAACCCCAATAGACGATCATGTACCAGTATATGATCACTCCATGTATTTGTATATCCATATTCACACTGCTTTCACACTGTATACGTGTTAATAATAATATAAATATATAAAAATCTGCGTTTACTGCACAAGACGTTATGGGACAGAATTGCCATCTAAAGTTCTAATATGTATCTACTAAACTAAAATGTACCGTGTAGTTTTTCTCGATCTTCTTACTTTCTTTCGATCGGTCTCAATTGCTATTTGCCTTTTCTTTGACAAAAACGCTGCACATCTTCGTGACGCTAATATTTTTAAAATTGCGTTTCTTATGTATAAATTTTACGCTTATGCGCCAACGGACCTATTGAGCTTTTAAGTGTGGTAACTGAGCACAAATACCATACCATACCCTGATGCGCCTAAAGAAGTTTCACATAAAAAACCCTCTGAAGATAACAGGCAGTTTTCCTCGTTTCGTTTCACCTCGTCCGAGAGTCATGATAAAATATGAATAGCGTTGGGAATACTTGATTTTTTTTGTATTCTGGTCGAAATTACAGTTCGGTTTAGTCTCGGAGCTCTTCCAATCTGGTTTACGATGAACTTGGGTATTGCCATATCAATGAAACTTTAGCACGTACTTAAATACGACCATAGAAATATTAGCAATTTTATCGAAACTCGCGTTTACACTCGAACCCAAATTACATAATAAGTTGGTTTAACTCTTCACCAAGGAAAGCAATGGCAAAATTTCAAGTAATAGGCATCCAATTGACTCCGACTTGACATCTAGCGTATTCTCCAGATTTTGTCCGGGATTTCGGGTAGGTGGCTCACCTGTTTAGTGATTTCCTGTTCTCAGACTTCAAGAGAATGCTCGCAATAATTATGCGTTGATGAACAGGTAATCGTCGTAACTTAGGTCCTTTTGGATTTGGATAATTGAAGTCCATTACTGTACAATTCGGGCATATGACAGACATTCGTTTTAAGATTTTATATTTGTATTTCAGAATTTGTAATATCACATAAGCCTACGTACTAATTAAATTAAATTTATTTAACGGAAATTGACTTCAGATTATAAATTTTCTTGGATGCCATTCTTTTGTTAATATCTATTTAAAAAGTACTTCGGTCTTACTTAAAACACCCTTACTTACCTCATAGACTATGTATATATACATAACACATCAACAAATTTCTTTCCAATCCAGAGTGAATTCGTAAGTTGAAATAAAATCGTTGGAATAAACGCTCACGTCCCCCTCATGTTATTTCCAAGTGCGGTTAAACCAAGTTCCATAGTAAGTGCTTCGCTATTTCATTTGCCCGAATGCTTCACAATTCACCCTGTTGAGTCTTGTTTATGTGTCGCTGAACACAACTATGTTAGTACAATTCTAATTGTTCCACTTTCAATTACTTTAAGACATTATATATATTCTGTTTTAATAATATTGTGATTGTCCCAGTGGCGTAGCTACTTCGGATGGCACCCGGCGCGAAAGTTGGTGGTGTCATCCCATAATATGTGTATTTCTGTAATAAATAAATCTAACCTAAGAAAAAACTGATTTAATAAATGTAACTATTTCTTTACAAAAAACTAACTCACCCTTAGAGCTAAGAAGATTACTTAATTCTAAAACCTTCAAAGTAAAAGCAAATGTGATAGCCCAACATCTATTTGGTAAATACACGGCCGCCATTGTTGACTTCCTTTATGAAGAAAGATAAAATATTTCCTGAAGCGAGTCAAGCATTGTCAGGGAAATGTCTTGTTGGGAGCTTGGCTGTCAGCGGCCGAAGTTACAAGATGTTTTGAAATCTCCGATTACGTTGAAATTCATTAATTTGTCTTAACTGTTGGAAAAAGGGGTCGGAAGTGTAGGTTTTGTTCATTAAATATAACACTGTGAAACGCTTGAAACGTCAAAATCATTTATATTAGAAGGTGTATAATTTCCTTCAAAAAAATATGAACGTTAAGTTTTACGTTAAGTAACTGGATGGAGTTGACTCTTCCGGTCCACAAAGCTACAGCCCACATTTACATTTATTACTATTAGGGCCTGTTTCACAATGTATGGGTAAAAAGCCAAATAGCTAAGCAACACATAAATTATTCGAAAGATAAAAGTTCCGAATAAGATACTTCGCGTTTCATGACGAATAGCGCTATCATACAGTCGTGAAACGCAAAAATACTATTTATCCTACCAATGTAATAAATAGCTTATTTGGAACTTATCCGGACATTGTGAAACAGGCCCTAAAAATTGAAGAAAAATATTCGAATTTTGAATTATAAATCGCTCTCGACCATTCCAGCACCCAGTAATGACGTGAAGTTCGCGTAAGTAATCATATTCTACGTTTAAGAGGATCATTAATAGTCCAGACTGCGTGAACTATGTCACATGTCAAAGTCTAATGCATTTCTAACATTTATTTATTTATTAACACTTCGTTACATTACAATATAAAAAATGGAACATAATTAAATGAAAAGAAGGGCTACTGGCGGCCTTATCGCTTTCGAGCGATCTCTTCCAGGCAACCACTGTGAATAAAAAAAATATATATTAAATTACATACGGTAGACAAGAAGTACAAAGACATATTATAAGAAGATAAAAAACTAAAGTGATACAGGATACATGAAAAACAAAAAGTAAAAAGTTCACATGAATCATGATAATTTAAGATCAGTTAGTATATATAAGCATGATATACTTAGCATTACGACTCAAGGCTATATTCCAAATATAATGTATTTCACATTATATTTGGAATATAATACTATATCTTAGCGTTAATTATTTAAATTCTAGGAATTAAATAAAGCCGTCGCCTCCGCCTTTGTCTTGTGTCGTTCATAGCTTACATTCCCCAACCTTAACAAAGAGCGGCCGCCAATGAATTGACGAATATTTACGTTGAAAAATCGTTACGTTTAACATGCCGTGGGCGATGGGTGTCTTAAACATTCATTTTCGTTCATGTTCGTTCAAAACAAGTATATTTTCTCGTTTAAGGAATGTAAATGTCTTTATTTTATACGTACTTAAGTAAAGGTGAAACTTGAAGGGATTATATATTAAAGTTATAGTCTAGACTATTAATTTATTTAATATTTCCATAAGTATAGACATTTTTTGAGTCGTTGCCTTCCATAATGTAAGAAAAAACTGAAACTGGATAAATACTAGAAATCATTTTGATTGTACAACTTGACTTCTTGCATAAAAATGTGATATAGTAATACACATAGATATAACTTAAACCAAATAAAACCCCTTGTGGTATACAACGAAAGAAACTTATAAGACTCCACGATATATTTTTACATCTCGAGGGACAAATAAAATCGTCTACTTTTCACTGTCCGAAACATCTTCAAGTTCTATGCCATGGAACATGGTGTAATGGTTGCAGCTCCTTACAAACATTGTGTAAAAAAAAACTTGGCTATTAAAAAGAGTGACGGAGAGTTTATTGCCAGTTCTTCTCTTACGCCCTTGATTTGAGAACTGGTAGTAAATGTAAAATTAGATTCATTTATTTTTCCTTTTTTTTTTGACGTTCATAAGTGTACATTATGTTACCTATATGAATAAATTATTTTTGACTTCTTTTGTATTTACGCAAGACACTTTACGCTTATAGCAACACAAATCCATAACTAGTTGTTGATTTACCGAAAGAATATACGAAAGAGAGAGAAACCCTTCTTGACTTACTCACTTTAGGGTAGGAACTTGGGGTTTGGTGTTGGTGGGAATCGCTATTGGAGTAAGGTCATCATTGCCTAGAAAATGTGAACAAACCATCTGCCGTGTTATGTACTGAAACTAGTGGTAGCAGAAACTGGGCTAGTCTGCGTCATCCACGTCCTAGGGGGACTCTGGGACCTGCTGCAGCCACGCCTTTACGTGTCCACTACTTAGAGCTGCAGGTGAAAAAAATTAACATACAGTCAAACAGAGAGTGATTTACATCAAAGTTGATTCTTTTTCTAATAGGCCCATTTTAATATGTAATTTTCTCATATACGATTTAAAAGTAAATACATTTTTTTATACTGATGGAGAAGATCCTATCTAATTGTATAACGGCTAGTACAGATTGCAAGATTCAAGCTAAAAAATTAACCATCCCAAGCTTGGAATCGCGCGAAAAAATGCTTTATTAATATTACTACTCTGTAACATCCAATAGAGTTAGGTTTGGTTCTCATTGTAGGAATATATTTTGTATATTTTATTTATTTATTCACGTCTCGTTTCTGAAGGGATAAGACTGATTTACTGATCTATATATACAGTCCTAACATATTTCTCCCTTCATTCACTTTCATGAACACCATGCATGTTCGTCGGTTATAGGAAATAATTTGTACATGGTATATACCATCGTATTCTCCATAAAATTTTATTCCATAAAATTTATCCATAAAAGAGTGGCGGAAAGTTTCTTGCCAGTTCTTCTTACCCGCTCTACGCCCTTGACTTGCGAACTGGTTGTAAATGTAAATTTACAGTTAATTTAATTTGTTTTTCTTGACGTTCATAAGTGTACATGTTTACCTAAATGAATAAAGATATTTTGATTTGATTTGATTTATTACTTCTATTCTACACAGTTCATGTACCTATATTATTATTTATTTATGTTTAAATAATTACATTTAATAGGATATAATACAAAATAAGACAAAACAAATACATATAAGAGCGAACACTACAAAAGAGCAGTCGCTTAAAGGCCGGCAACACACCTGCAAGCCCTAGAGGCTGCACCTCGGCTTCTACCAATGGGCGGCGGAAAGAAAGAAACGCTTATCTTTCTAAGTACGTCGGTAATGTTTGCTCCATAAAAATCTCTATCGTATTCCATTTCCGCGTTCTTAAATTCGGCTTAAAACTTTTTCGTGTCTAAAAAATCACGGATAGAATTTCTTGGAGCATTCCAAAATTTGACAGCACTTTACGTTTAGATAAGGAATTGAGTTAGATGCGATTGAAAACTTTTCAGCTGATGTTCTCGTGAAGAGATTAGAGGCAATCTTTTCGAGTTTTAAGTGAGTTTTTAGATCGTCCCCTGGGAACATATTTAACGGGGCTTTTTGGTAAAGATTAAACAAATTGAGGCGTAAGGGGTGTATCGTAAGATAAAATGTAGTGACGTAATTTCGTTTTGTAATTTATTCAAAGTAAGAGCAGTGTTGGCCTAGTGGCTTCAGCGTGCGACTCTCATACCTGAGGTCGCATTGGCGTACTAGTTCGGTAGGATTAAAAGAATATTTTGTAACTGGGACGTAAATTGTATCGCTAAGTTCAGTTGTGTCAAAGTACACATTAAGATTAATCCTATTGGATTCGTTTATGAACTTTAGACGTTTAGAATTGTCAATAAATCCCAACTATACCTAATGTGTGCCATAATAAGCGTTTTATGAAATTGGGTCAAAACCAGAAAAATTTAGTCACAGCGACTAATCGACTGAAAGGACAAAATAAGTACGGCAAAGCAGGGGGTGGATATAGATATTTCCCTTTTCGCACAATAGCGTAACACAAAACAGCAACGTCTCTTGTAAAAATTGTCTATGGTAACTTTTCATTTATACTTTTAACTACATACAAAATATTGTTTCTTGAAAAAAAACTAATAAATATCATTTTGACCAAACGGCTTAATACTTTTAATTCAAAATTTGAGAATCGTTTAAGATCTTGAGCGTTGTCATGGTAACGGTTTCACTTATTTTACAGATCGTATAAATAAACTTGTATCGCAGATACGGACTAAAAAAGTACATACTATATTGTGTAGTTCTATAAGATTTTGATGTATGTGGCAACATAAATACACGACACTAATAAAATAAGAAAACAGACGTCACTCAGAACAGACTTTTAAGACGAGGGAACATGTATTTTTTCCTTTCTATAAGAATTTAAATAAACTGTTGTTTGTGAAGAATAAACCAATGAACTAAGATAAAGGTTTGAGATTTATAATAATATAGAACATACCATAAACTACTAACACAAACATAGCTTCTCTACCAGCATTTTATCAGATAAACCTTTTAGAAAACAAAAGACTATTTGATCGTCAATACGGGTGCGAATGTTTTATTCGCAAATTTTGTTGAATTACAATTGATGATATTCAGTTCTTTGTTGACAAACACAAAAACTAAAAAGGTTTTGCTCGTATCAAACATTGAGGCTATTGACAAAGCGAGTAAAATTTACAGACTACTGAGCTGTCCCCGTACTATTCGTTGCTTATCATCAAATAGATTTTATCGGAAAAAGCACGGTTATTTCGCAGATTAAAACTTCAACCCGGTCGCATAGTTCAACAATAAGAAATCTATAGTATACTTTCTCTATAATTATATAATTTTTCTAGTATAATTTTCTATCACAGCCCATACTTGCTCTTCAAATCAGCTCTGCCATTGCAAAAGAATTTCCCTCGCCTATAGTATTAAGTATTTGGGTGTAGTTATCGATAGTAACTTGAGTTTTAATTCTCACGTGGATCTTCTCTCATGCAGAACTCGTAAACTCATTTACATCTTTAAAACTGTAAGACTTATAGCAGATAATACAATTATCAAAGTAGTATATCAGGCTTTATGTCAGTCAATTTTAAGCTATTGTATCACTGTGTGGGGAGGTACTTTCAAAACCAATCTACTAAAACTTGAAAGATCCCAACGAGCAGTGTTAAAAGTAAGTCACTCCTTACCGTTTCTTTTCCCCACTAAAGAGCTTTATGCCTTAGCCGATGTGTTAACAATTCGTCAATTATTTATTCTCAACACAGTTTTAAAACAACATTATAAATCTAGTTACGACCCCGAATTAAATATAAACAAGCGGATTAAACATAACCTTTGCTGTCCTATTTCACAATGGACAACTTCTTTCTCGCAGAGATTCTTTGGTTTCCTAGGCTGTTACCTATATAATAAATTAAATGGAAAAATTAACATTTACCCTCTATCAAAATATGAATGTAAAAAAACGGTTACTAGAACAGAAGATTTATTAACTGTTACTCTGTAAAACACCAAATCACCCACCCATACACACACACACGCACACACATACACATAGAGACACACACAAGCGCATGCGCACTCACACACCTAATTTAATTTTACATATCTGTTTGCAGTGTTTTTCTTTTAGCGTTTACTTTTTTTCTTCTATTGTATATATACAATGTATATACAATGACCTATTGTACGTGTCCCGGTCCGGTGGTGGAGAGGCTGGCTATCTGTCACTCAGGTCTCCTGTTACAGAGACCAGTCTCTCACATACACTTTCAAATGTTATCTTAGTTTTAATCATTGTAACCTTGTATGTATATGTGAGAGAAGAAATAAAGATTATTATTATTATTATTATATTATTATATTACTTAGTAAAGAAGTTGGTTTTGAATATTTAAAATGTTAACTATATCTGCTCACGTAATACTTTTTATGTTTCGTACGGACAATCTCAATATCGACGAGCTGACGTGACGTGGCCAGTCACTATGCAAATAATTTTACGAACTAATCGTTATGATGGCGTAGTTTTGCTCTTTCGCGAATTTTGTAAACGTTTTTGACATTCATAAGCATGCGTTAAGTCGCATCTAAACTGAATAAATAAATTTTGATTTTGATTTTTTGAATGGTTTACAAAAAAACAAAGAAAAAACGAAAAAATGCATGAAAATAGTCCTTAACTATTACTAATATCTTGTATTGATTACTTGTGATTGTTATCTTAATGCCTGAAATAAAACCTAATCAACCTAACTAGACAACACATCACTTGCCCCGGGGAAGAAAATTGTAAAAGCAAAATCTTTTTTTTTTTCAGGAAAATTAAAAGGTAAAGCTTTTTTATAGAACAAGGCGCAAATGAGCAGGGCTCAACTGATATTAAGTGATACCGCCGCCCATGGACACTCAATGTCAGAGTGCGTTGCCGGCCTTTTAAGAATTGGTACGCTCTTTTCTTGAAGGTCCCTAAGTCGAATTGGTTCGGCAATACTTCAGTGGGTAGCTAGGGAAATACTACATTACATATACAAATATATCTATAAAATCTATAAAAAATTAAATAGTATAATATAATTAAATAATACTTATAAAATAACGAAATGAACATGACAGTAATTTATCTAATTAGACTTAAGGGCAAAAGCATTTTACGATTGTTTCGCTGTTTAAACATAATTACGGCTCACACAGTAACCGTACATTACGACGGCACATTTTGACGAAGATTGTACAGTAAATTTCTTTATATATAGACTTTCTTCCCCGGGGCAAGTGATATGTTTTAGTATCTTACAAACTTGAAACTAATCCACTCTGTCTTTTACCAAATAATTAAATATATGAATCTAAGTATTCTTTAACTAAATTAAGGAGATACTTGTCTCTGACGAAAAAGTTATTTCGTTTTAATGTAACATAAATTGTAATGATGTAACGTAACTAAAGCATTAATAAGTAAAACTAGTTGTCTATGTTTTAATTTGCATAAATATACACAGGAACGTGTAATGTATCCTGTATTAGTAATAAAATGTCTACGATAACGCTTAATAATTAACTCAAATATATAAAGGGTATTTCAACAAGAAGTTTGTTTTTCAAGTGTGGCAACACCGAGAACGTGATAGTTTTGACATTTAGTTTTTGGCGGTATTCGTAGTAGGTGCTTTGGCAATTATTACAATGAATTCAATTTCGCTAGAAAATCGCATTAAAATAATTCAAATCCACTATAAAAATGGTGGTTCTGTTAAAGTTACATTTAATCAACAATCCACAATCATAACTTCTTGTTTTAAATCGTATCTTTAGGAGTAATATGTTCTTAAGATACATATTTTAAACAAATGTGAATTGCTGGCCAAAGACCTGTATATTGTTTTACTAAGTCCGAAAAACTAAAAAAAAATCTCATAAATTTAACAAATCTATCTCTTGAAATTTTAACAAAGTTCCAAGTTCCGAGTATCTATTAAATATAACAAAAGCGCGGATTCAGCTCTCAAACAACGTTGTTCACGGTAATTGTAAGGTTATTCATATGCGAATTGAAACGGACTTTGTTTAAATAGAAAACGTGTCATGTCTACTGGGATAATTTACTATAATATGTAACGTCCCTTAAGGGATTAATTATATCATGATAAATTCGGTAGATAAAGTTTTTATTGCTCCGTTGAAATGTATGAGGGCTATTAAGGATCTTGGACCTCTTGTATAGATTTTTTTACAAACTCGTTATTTTGACAGTACCAAGGTTCTATCCTAGAAACAGTTATTATTGTAAAAAGTATACAAAAATATTCAAAACATCCGAAACTTGACTGTATCTACAAAGATTATCTACCATGTTGGATCCAACACGGCTGTGGGAGCCTACGTTTGTTACGATGTATTTACAAAAATTTACGCCTACCAAACTATTTAATCACCTTCCCAGAGGTTAAAATGCCTTTATAATGTGGGAATATATTTAAAAGTTTTAACAACAATCATATATAACTGGTTTTTTTTAATGGCTCTAATTTGTTCCAACTGGGCACAAGGTACTTCGCCAGTGTCGTGTAGATGGAGAAGGCACGAAGGAGTTTGATCGTTTTAACTGTTCTTATTATTATGGCATTATGTGACATTTGAATATCAAAAAAGCATTATTGTAACTCTATGACAACCAAAGAAGAAAAGGTAGGCAATTTTAAAGGTGGGCCGATGAAATAATGGAAATGGCTGGAAAAACTTGAATGGCATAGTGTACGATAAAAAAAAATGGAGGACAATGGGGAAGGCCTTGTACGTATATATTTGTATATCTGATATAGAGCTATAAATAAATATTCTCTCATGCTTCTGCTATTTGCGGCTTTATCCGAATTTAAGGAATGGATGATGAGTGATTGCGAGCCGTATAATATAATAGAATTGTCCATCGTTTAGCCAGAAGTATTTACGTCAAAGAAAACAATTTACAGGATCAAAGCCAAACAATAAATATGACAAAAGCCAAAATATAATAGAAGTCATTAGTGGTGGGCGCTTTCTTATTGAGATGGTCTTTGACGTGTAAATATCAAACAGGCAAGTTAATTGACCAATTACGACGAAAAACCGCCTATTGTGTTTTCATAAATGATTGAAAATCATATTATGATTAATTTATTAAGGCAATCTAGGTACTTTATAGACATTGAAAATACTCTTACCTTCTTATGGTAAAATTATATAATTGTTAAAATAATAATTTTCTTCTTATTCGGTACGCTCTTGACAGAGCGGTCGTGATCGCTATGTGGTAATAGAAGGCGCAGATGTGATGCGCTTCACGACGTTCCGCCATTGTTGCCGATTGGAGGTCCATCCTGCTGCACTGATTCACAGATTCTGAAAATAATGATGCTGATCAAATAAGGTAAAACCATCAATATAAAATCATAATCATAATATGACGTAGCGTTATTAAAGCGTTTGGAGGAACACCGAAAAACGTGTCACAAATCAGTGACAACGATAGCATTATTTCCATAAATTGGGCTTCGATTTGCTTCCGCATACACCGTATTCTCCAGATACAGCCCACAGCAATCTGTTTTCAGACCTCAAAAAATGCTTGCTGGAAAGAATTTTGTGCCCATGAAGAGGTAACCGCCAAAACTGAAGCCTATTTTGAGGCTAAAGACAAATTTTTACTATAAAAATATTTTTTATGTTAGTTTATGAATTTAAAAAAGTTTAATTTTGAAAATTAGCCCACCTATTTTGTTTAAAGACCCAAACAGAATTTGAAGGATTGCGTTGCAGAATCTAAAAGATTTGAGAAGTTTTAAATTTTTTTTTTAATTTATTGCATTTTAAGAAGATTTACAGTATCTTAACGGAGTTAAAAAAAATATGATTATAATAAAATAAAAACAATACTAATTACAAATCTCCACCTATAGATAAACCATAAATACCTTCGGGAGATAGGAAGAATACCAGTAACAATGATGGATTTATAACAATTCGAAACAATTAAAATATTGAAATTAAGAATGAAAAAGCAGAAGATTTAAATTTATAATTTAAATTAAATATTATAATTGAAATAGCTGGATGTAAATGTGCGTCTCACAGAGTCAATGGATGAACAGAAAAGATCGATATCAAACTAGGTTGAATATTGATTGTTTATTGGAGGTCTGTACACTCAATCAAAACACTGGAAGATGAATGTTGAAAAGGCTATATACTCGGACTACTTATTCTGATTAAAACATATTGCTTAACTATGATAACTAAATTATACAGTTGTGTAAACATATAATTTATAATATTACTTACTACAACGTTATACTATTTCCTAAAACTGTTCTGTCACTAAAATAATTTAACCTTTAAATATATTAAAAATGAAAGCTAGAATTGAGTGACAGCTAAGAGAGTTGTCAAGGATGGGACGTACGTGCCATTCATCAATACGTGTCAGCGAAATTAGACATTCCCTTTTCAAGAGTTTTTCTCACTCCCTTAATAAAACTCGTAAATTAAACTTCTTTTTCAAAACGACGTCTTTTATTCCGTTTAGGAAGGGTAATTGTATTTTAATATCCTAAAACAGTGAATTAAGTTTATGCTTTCTAGGTGATGTTTTATATTTAAACAATACTATAATGGGTCTCGGCTTGTGTTTTGACGTGACTTTGAGCATTTTCCTTTATAAACAAAGATTTCGGTGATTTTGTAGATTTTTGAGTTTGAAAACATGAAAACAGCACACTAGTTCGCACACGTAAGTAAAATGTATTGGTATGACTAGGATTCGAACTAGGAATCTTAAGCTTACCACTTAGCTAATATTCAGTTTTTTTTTTAAAGTTAGTCACTTTTTAAAGTTCTTATTATTATTTTTAATTAATATAACGTACTTTATTTATACTGTAGCTTAACGTTTCGCTAAATTCACCACATATAACATAATGTATTATTCTTATTTCTGTCCAAAGATCCGCGCCGATGATAGCAGAAGTTACTTTTTTGTACACGAGATATTTTACCTTAGGATTCATCTAACGGTCAACTACAACGTAAAAACAGGGACAAAACAAAGTCATGTTTTGCCATTAGTACAATAAATTGTTAAATGTTTCTTTCAAATTAAGTAACTTAAATGGTAAAAGTAATAGAAATAAAAAAACTTTACGATTAAACTATTTTTATTAATAATATATCAACACATTGGCGATTACCTCTTCATGCCTCCTATAATAGTTTTTCATAGGAATATAATGAAATAAAAACATGGCAGCAGAGAGAAGTAGATAAGAAGAATACACTATTAAGGAAATCACATATAAGAACGACGATCTACTTCTTATAACCATATCAATTAAGGTCTTGTATCTTACAAGACCTAAGAAAAGTACATTAAATTAATTAAAATAAATCGCTATCACCTTTTGGACCTTACATTTCTGTGTCTGTTTCCTGATCATTTGTAAATGTAATAGGCAAGTAGGTGATCAGCCTGCTGTGCTTGACGTCTTAAACTTTTGGGGTCGTTTCCTCTCGATGTGTTCTTTCACGGTGCGAGCGAATGGTAAATGCGCACATAGAAAGTTTATTGGCGCACAGTCGGGGATCGAATTAACGACCTCAGGGACGGGAGTCGAACACGCCACTAGGCCAACACTGCTTTTTTGTTTAATTTTAGTTTACCAATGTAAGTATTTTACATATAACGTACATTGCTTAGATAATATAAATCAAATCAAATAAAAAATAATTTATTCATGTAGGTAATATAATGTACACTTATGAACGTCAAAAAAGAAATATACATTGAATAAATGAAAGAATGAATCAATCTAATTTTACATTTACTGGCAGTTCTCAAATCAAGGGCTTAGAACGGAAGTGAAGGACTGGCAATAAACTCTCCGCCACTCTTTTTAATCGCCAAGTTTTTTCTTTTACACAACGTTTGTAAGAAGCTGCAACCATTACACCATGTTCCATATGTCATCTTGAGTAATCAAGAATATTAAAATAAATTAAAAACTAAGATTTGTCCTCTATCAGCAGGAGGCATGGTGAAATAGGAGCACGCACTTACATTCTCAAACACGCAACACGCATACATGGTAGAAGCAACTAATATCACGTATACACGAATTCAAGTACGACCGGTCACCACAAGTAGCATCCGTTCACGAGCATGACGCATGGCCAGCAATCGGCCCCGCTACGCGGCACACAAACTTCCTTTTACTGATTTTACAAATAATCTATGGATATTAAGCAATATTTAAAAGCTAATACTTATAACATAAAACTCGTTATAGCATAACAAAGTCAAAAACACTAGTTTATACAAATTTGCAAACAAAGACCAGAGAGGGAACAAACAACTGCACTTTTAAAAATGTCCCAGTTGAACACTAAATTCTTTTAGTTAGTATAAAACTTTTGGTACAATTCGCACCGCGCTTATAAAATGCGCAATTCCACCATACTTGACATGTTCCCTCTACCTAAATTAACTTTCGTTTAAACGAGTTTTAAGGGGTCGTTGTTTTATAGCGTTTTACAGTTAAATCTCACCTGCCCGTTTTTATTGAAAAAGTTCGGGAGAATGGAATATAACGATCACTGTTCTACTGGTTCCTTCCGGTGCAACGTTGATATGACTTTTGTGTTTGTTGAACTAGATTACCGTACAATCATCCTTTCGATTGAATTTGCCTCGATAAATTATCTTTGAATGGGCGTTATTTTAAAATGCTCCCATAGGAATTGGACGTGACATATCGTCTGTTACTGAGTACATTTTTACAGTGCTTCGTAATGTAAGAATTTATTGGCTATCAAATAAGCTTGTTGATTTACAATTCTTTACTTTTCACATATTCCAAACAGAACTTGAGAATGCTTTTGTGCGTAGTAACAATAAACGTGTTTCTCTGATATCAGGTTTCATCATTAAGAACAAGTAAATCTTTCCTAAATTAAATTATTGTCAAAGTTTCGAAGTACGCATTTGCTTAAAACATAAGTATCTATCTAATTCTCTGTCAAAAGTTTTGATACACACGATTGATTGTTCGTACTCTACTTAGAATTTACAAGTTCTTCAAGTTTTCGGGTACTACGGACTAACGAGAACTCCCTGTTTGAGAAATAACAGTTACCAGAGCCCGCGGAAAAGTTGTGGGGTCCTGAGCGTTACCTGACCTCTTGGGCAAAAAACTACTTTGTTTAAAAGATACGCAAACAGTAACTTGACAATACACAAATTCAAGTACAGGAAAAAAGGCAATAAATCAACAATTGCATACATACCTTATATTTTAGGGAAAATAAGAAGGAAACAGACTCAAACATCTGTTATCTAAAAATAATAAAATAAAAAGCCTTTTACTTCCGCCAAACAAATTTTGTTTCCACTAAGTAATAAATATCTGTTCTCTACTTAGTTTGCAAGAATTCCTCCTCCTTCTAGATCTATATGTCTGTCATGAGCAAGGTGCATGCAGCGTAAGTCAGCCATTTCGATAAAGCCATCAGCCCATCTCGTAATCTGTATCGTTTCCCAATAGGGCCTCGTCCTTTTGGTCACTCGTCATCTTGTCTAACATCTTTACATTGTTTTAATTTGACTTCAACCAATCCTTCTCTATAGACAATTTAAATTGTCAAATATAGAATGCCCTTTTTGGACGTTCTATAGGGTCGTTTTCCCACGTTTACTGTACAATAATTATACAAGAATATGAATAATTACATTAATTGCCGTAAATATATAATTACTTTACTGTATATTGTCTGTTTAGTATAGTACTTGTTATAATATATTATTTAATATAATGTTACTTTTGATTCAAACCATGTATTAAAGACTTTAGTGTTTTCTCAAATAGATTAAAATTTGAAATATTTTATTGTTTTATTATTATTATACTTAATTTTAATCTCCATAAACAATGTAAACTCATTATGGCTTCGAGTGTATTATGACGCAGACTGTTGATTGCACAGATTATATGGGGCCCCAAGAAGCTAAGTTCGCCTCTGTTGAATAAACTTACCTTCTTATATTGATCGAGCCCTATAGTTACATTCTTAATAAAGGTCGAGCAACAAACAAATACAAAACTTATTTACTTTATAACTTGAGATTTAGCAAAGCCGCAGGTTATTGAAACTTTTCACTTCCGGTATTCTGACCTTCGTAAATCACCTGACAAGTTATTGCAAGATTATTAGAATAATACCTTCGCTATCAGTAATTTAAATTAATTCATTTTATCAAATGTAAAGTCTTCAAAAAATCAGATTTTATTAAATGTAAAGTAAATATGTACTATTTTCTTAATTAGTCGTAATTGTTTTTGTTTGACATTTATATATTAAGGAATTTTATTACTATATTTTTCTTTTAATAATTAAACTTTAAATAAGAAATACTAAATAAAGAAATCAATGATACAATATAGTATGTTTGATAACACCTTTTTTATATCAAAGATGGAAAAGCCCCTGAAAGTAGTAGAAAAAGTCTGTCAGGATAAAATGACTTAACACTCAATCTTTATTTTTTGACGTGACGTCTTATAATGCAATGGAGTCGGCTGCACGCACGAAAAAAACATGACTCATGCAGCGTTACCTCGCGGCGCGTCGTTACCTCTGATGCGTTCCATTTAAAGCGTGAAGTGCATGCATATTTATGCGTACAAATAAATGTAACTTGATCAATTTAATTATGATTTCCATTTACCTCCCCTATAACCATACAAAATATCTCAATGAAATTAAATTAAAATTTTCATTTGAAAAATGCAATCAGTATTTTCTTATGACGTTGTCACGTTCAACAATCGTCAGTAAACCGACTTTACAGACAACTGATTTTTTATTACATAAATTAAACCATTTATGAATATAGCATATTTAGCAGCGTATAAATGTTAGAAAATATCGCAGCAAAGGTGTTGTAAATATGTTATTAACAACTTGTGAAGATCTAGGTCCTAGACCATATAAATTAACTTACATGGTCTAGGACTTAGACCTTCACCTATTTAACACCTAGACTCTAGGTTTAAATATTCCGCGTATAATAAAACATACAGTTTATCAAATGAAAAAATTATTGCGAGAACGTGAGAGCTGAACTTGTTCAAAGTTCTAACATCCCCTTAAGTCCGTGAAATTTTACTCGCTATCTGCCTTTATGGCACAGGTTTTATTGTAGCCTTTTAAAATTTTATCGCAATTTACGGAATACATACGTATTGGTTTTAAACAAACATCTTAGTTTGAATCACTCATAGTAAACATATTTTACAGTATTTTACAAATAGTTTTTTTATATATATAATACGGGAGGCAAACGAGCCTGCAGGACGACAAAAAAGGGCAGTCATCGCCCATAGACACCCATTTTTTGTGGGTGTGTTGCCGGCCTTTGAGGGAGGAGTATGCTAGAATTTCGAACAGTTGGATGTCGTATCTCTCAGGGAAGACCCCACCGGCAGTCGATTCCACACTTCGCTAGTTCTCAAAAGAAAATGCCGTGTGATTGTGGAAGATTTCCAGCCATCATTTATAGATTCGAATTGCTTCCTTATTCAACGTATTCACCTGATTTGTCCCAACAAGTTATGCGCTGATGAAAAGGGGTCCCCGAAACTTAAGACTATTTTGAAGCTAAGACAAATCGTACTAATCGTTAAAATCGTAGCAAAAATATTGTATGACCGCTACAACGGTTGTATCGCTCACGAAGGTTATTGAATAATCAAATTATAGTATGTAGTATTTTTTCTATGTTAGCCTACGAATTTCTACAGCCTACATTTTTCAGCCCACATTAGGCCGATGGACACAGGTTAGTGTATTTCCAAAAGAACCTCTTTTGGAAATACATATTTTTATATTATAAACTTTAATTAGAGTAATGCACTATCATAACATATTTTAAATATAGAATATCTAATTATTTTTTTAATAAAATTATAATATAATTTTAAATTCACATTTTGTGTAAAAAATAAAAAAACAGATACAAAATTATGTTTTTTTGGTACTTAAACATATATGTACTTGGTTATTGCATAACATTAATAAAGTCGCAGTCATCAAATAAAATATGCTTTTAACTTTACTCGTTGTATTTCGACTTATGAATAATTTAATAATTAATACAAAACCAACATACATGTAGCGAAGTTTATTTTGCAATTTAAATTCGTGGACCCTTTTATTGGTAATATCAGCTTACCAATTGCTGATATTCAATTAATTGCAATAATTTAAGGTTTTGTTACTTATTAAATTTAAGCTTTTTAAACCTATATCGAAAAGAACTGTATATTTTTGTGATGATTTTCATAATGTAGTATTTCAAATGTTCCTAAAAATAGCTCATACTGGCTCCAAATATCAACGTATTGGCGACGAGACTTAGTTCTGCAGCTTACGCGGTTAAAATAATTCGCTCACTGACTGATGTCGATACAGCTAGACTTGTTTATTTTAGTTACTTTCACAGCTTAATGACGCTTATTATTATGGGGTCATGCTGTGAAAGTGCAATCCGTGCAATCTATAATTTAAAATGTAGGGAATCTCTGAGAGATAAATTTAAGGAAATTAATATACTTACCTTTCCCTCGCAATATATTTATGGAAATATTATGTATGTATACAAAAATAGTGATAAGTATACTAGAATATAACATACGCACAATGTCAATACTCGGATCAAACGCAGGCTGCAATTTCCCCGTACTAGACTGTCTAAAGTTAGTAATTCTTTTTTGGGAAAAGGCATACTCTTCTTTAATAAAATCCATAGTGATTATCTAGTTGATAAAAGGGCCTGGGACTAATGCTGGGCAGGCTACTTCTAATGAATTTTCTATATTCGTTTTAAATATTGTAGAATTGTTTGATGATTTGCTTTTTTTTTAAAAAGAGCACCGAGAGTTTTTTACGCCGGCTTTTTCTCTCGGCCCACACCCTCTGTCTTCTTTGCCGATGAGTAGGGATGGCAACAGGCTCGAATTTAATGACGTGGAATAAGTGATACCATGTTGATCTTATGTTCCAAAATAAACGTATTTTATTTTTTTATTTAATAACAGTTTTCCTTCATTGTGGGAAGATGTGTTTCAGTGACGAGATTCGCGAGGCCCGGCACCCAACTAAGACTGCTTATATATCAGATGTCATAGAGGATTATAAACACATATAAGTAAATTATCGGGATAATTTAATAAAAACTAAATAAATGTAAAAGAAAGATTCTTGACTTGAAAGATTGATGACTTCAGCGTGCGACTCTCACCACTGAGGCCGTAGGTTCAAATACCGGCCGTGCACCAATGGACTTTCTTTCTAATTTCTATGTGCGCAATTAACATTCACTCAAACGGAGAAGGACAAGGACAATGAAACAAAAACCGATGTCTGATGCCCAGACCAACAAAAAAAAAATCGTATTCGATAATATTCATTCCCATATAAATCTCGTAAAAATTTACAAATGTAGCTTACACACCTGTCTAGACGGGCAAATCTAAAAAGTTTAATGTAGAAACTTTTTATTAAATTGTTATTACCGTAACTTTCATATACAAATTGATACTCTGAATATATTATATTAGTTTAAACCTTGAAAAATAATTTTCAGAATCCATTTAGCTTGACGAAACGTTCGAGGCAATGTTCTTATACTAAAAATAGTACAAAATTAACGAACCGAATGAGTTTCTCTAAGAGTTGAGTTTTGAATTCGTGTATGAGTACCATACTATAATAAGTAAGTGCCTGCTCCTATTTCGCCTACTTTATTGCATTCGTTAGCTTATTTATTGGTTTTCTTTCAGATTACCAGAAACAATATCTAATTGTAATAATTTAAAATGTGTGTGAATTTTTTTTTGTTCTAATTCTTATAATCATAGCGTAAATCTTCAAAGACGTAATACCTGGCGGTAGACACGAAAAGCGGTAAGTTTCTTGTTATTTCTTCTCCTTCATACCAAGCTATTATTTGAGCACTAACAGTAAATTATAATAGACAACCTTATATATTGATCCGCGACTTATTGTTTACCTCAAATATCAAAGTAATAGCCGAAAATTGCGTAGATCTCAAAAGGCACCTTTTGTTCAGCCTGGGAGTTTATGTATATGGTACGTATATGTTCTGGTCTCGATTCTGTGTTGATTGTATTTTTAACTGTCTTGCTTGAAAGGTATTCAAAGAAATTTGTACTGTTATGTAGCACTTCAGACGCCAATGTTAAACGTGGTAATTTTTGTTTTTTTGTACTCTTAATTTATTTATAGATTTTAAGCAATAATAAATAATAACCTTTTTTATTTGTTCGCAATGCATCTCTTTCTACTCATGTTTACTTACAATAAACAACATTACAATAAAATTAATTTTCATAATCTATAAAGAGGATTTCATCTAAATGACAGACAAATTACACTTGTACGAGGACGTACCTGCTAATATGTGTCTAGTATGGTGTTGAATAAAATACTGCAGAATATTATAAAATAATTATTATTTATTTGTGAGAATATGGTACAAAAATGCTATGGTGGTACAATCAAAAGTTTACATATTCGTCCACACAATGGCGTGCAAATTTGTCTTAGAGTTTCATAGAAGTTATTTACATTATGAATCATATAATTAATCAATTCGTATATTGTTGGTATCAAAATATATTATTATGTTAACAAAATAATATTCATTTTAATATTTCACGTAAATGTATTGATATAATAATACATTTTTCCAAAAGTAGAACATAAGGTAAATTTTTAAAAACTCTAGTAGGCAATGTTTTAGTCTTTTAGTCAATTATCATAATTGATTGCCATACAAAAAGTGATTTTCCTATACAATGCACGGTATTTATATACGTTATTTTATCTTTGAATACGTTGGAGGAATTCAGTTTTGGTACTTGACTTGACTGATACTTAATTGATAATTTAGTTATGGTGATATATTTATGTACGTAGGTAGATATTAATCAAACAATTATCATGACAATTTTAGCGTTTTACACTACCTACGAGGTGGCTTACGTAAACATTTTACCAATATGATTTAAAATAATAACGACGCCTACAAGAAACAGAGCGTATTAAAGCCGGCAACACACTCGTTAACCTCCGAACAATCTGAGTGTATGAAGAAACTGATAATCTGGATACTTAAATTAACGAAATGAAAGGAAGTACAATTGAAAAGTTTAGTTTTAAACGAGAATAACTCAAATGAAGTATGTTATTTCTGTGAAACATAAAATTCAAGTTAAAAAGTGGACTGGTGGCGGAATAGTACCGCAACCCGTGCTACGCGGCTCCTGAATAAATTATTTGTAGAATAGAAAATATTTTGCTATTTTCAGTTCTGCCATAAATACTTTGCACTTTGAAAGCGTTTTAGCAATGTTTCTATATATTTTATATTAGATAGAGACAAAGCTTTAGATAGAGAGAGATGGTGCCAGTTGAGGGAGGCCTATACTTTTTAAGAGGTTCTTGAAAAAAATAGTCATTTTTGTACTTAAGCATGGGTATCTTATGTATTATTTCAGGGAATAAATGAGGCTTAATTATTATTACTTTGGTAACCTCACCGTCGTTGTAATTTTTTTCCCCATTGCTTTTAAAATCGGAGCAGTGTTAGATTCGGCATGCGACTCTCATACCTGAGGTCGTAGGTTCGATTTCCGACTTTGCACCAATAGACTTTATGTCTATGTGCTCATTTAACAATTGTGTACCTAATTGTTCTTCATAGGTTTCTTGTCACCCTATTTATATTTTTAGTTATATTTAATTATTAAATCTAGAGATGTCAAAAATGTAAATCTATTCTAAAGATTGCATAGTTCCCAGTTTACCTCATTATTCATGTTAAACTTCGCAAGATTATAACCTTAATTTTTATCTGTTTTTTTATAAGTTTATAAAAAAGAGCAATACGGCTTTTTAAAAAAAAACGTGTTTAGTTGTAAGCTACATTCCAGGAAATAATGTACACTGGACATATAGCACTTTTATTAGTAAATAAAGAATTTTTGAAATTGAAAATTTCTTGTCACAAATTGACTTTTTCATTAAATTAAATTGTCAGTTAATTGTTATTTAATTAAAGTGACAATGTCTCATTAAAATGTCTAAACTTTAGATAGAGCAAACTATTTACAATATAATTTCACGATATCCTAAGAACCAGAAAAACAAAAACATTGACGTTCCACTTGAGTATGCGTTATGTGAAATCGTTTTCACTGCAAAGCAATAATCGAAAATTCCCGCACAGCAATAATGTTTGAAATGTTGTATATAGTATTATGATACAAATCCAAACTGCAGGGGGTCTGTACAAAGATGTAATATCAGCCAGGAAACACGATTGCCGCGATAAAATTATACGATAAAAAAAATAAAAGCCGAAATACTCACTGAAACAACTGAAAACGGAAAATTGAGTTGACACGTCACGTCAATTTAGTACATTTCGACGAAACTCGGAATGTCCAGAAGCTTATCTCAGCTGTTCTTTTCCGTTCTTGATTGGAGAACTGGCAGTAAGTATACAATTACAAGCATTTAATATAAGTGTACGTTCATGAGTGTTATCTACATGAATATTTGATTTATTATTATGAATCAATATGACTTTTAGGTTATGATAAATTTAAGGACAAAAATACTTACGCCGTCTTAGCGCTCCTACTTGGAAGTGTAACTAGAACATAGTAGTAGTATAATGATTCTAGAAAATTCACTATACTACAGCTTAACCCATTTTTCTGTTAGTACTGTAAATACGTCTTTCAAAATAAATTATTATTATTTGTTTTTTATATCACTATTTTATCATAAACGAACTTAATATTTTTGTCATGATTGTAATAATTCAGTTCAATTAAAATATCTGGGACTGCAGTTTTCTTCAGACTTCTGCTGCAGTGTCCTTTTAATTTTTAGCAGTTAATGATTCTTCCGAGTATATTTTTGACTTATTTATGTAATTAAACGACATTAAATTGAATATGTATTAAAAAGTTTAAGATTAATTCCTTAGTTCTTAATTTTCAGAAAAATTAAGCGGATAAATAATATTAATATACTTATTAAAAACTACTATTTTAAGTTACAGGTACGCCCTGCCGGACTTTTAAGAACCATCCTTTCTTGAAGAAATACAACCTCCAACTGAGTGTCCATCAAAGGCCAGCAACGCACTTCCTAAAAATGAGTGTCCATGGGCTGCAATGACTGCTCTTTTGCGTTTGACAATCGTATAAAAAAAGATCTAAACTTACATTTAACTTAATTAAAGTTACAAATAAATACTTTGAGTTCAATATTGTGTATGCTTGTTTTAATATTCTCCTTTAATACATTACTTATGTTTTAATATAATTGATATGTATGTGTGTTAAATTTGTGATGTCACATTTTATTGTATTTTTTTAGGCATACACATTTTTTTAGAACGTATATAATTTGAGTTCTAGAACATACCTCAAAATGGCGTTATTAAAATATTTTTGTGATTGCTGTTTGCAAATTCCGTCCGAACATTCTAGAAGCTCCTCGTACACATAGCATTCCGCCCTTTTCATTGATAAGGCGTCAATAAGGGTCGTTGGACCAGGCGGATTACTCGAGTTAAGTTCCAACCACCAGCCAAGAGTCTACCTACAACGCCACTACGGGTGCATCTATAGCTCATTTCTTTCTTAAGTTAAAATACATTTTCTTTTTAACGCCTTATCCAAACCATGTAGACAAAGTCGCGTGCCTGTTCTTAAGATAAGTAAAATTCACGCCTGCTTCCCCACACGTACGTGAAAGGAATGAAGAGTGCCCTCCCTTTCTCCCTAAGGATTGTTTGCCAACTAATTTAAGGCTTCGATGGTTTTCACTTCAGAAGCATATGTAATGTAATATTTTACTGACACGCATTTCTCGCTCGAACATTGCGATAGGTGTTCCTGCTTTTAATATCGAATTTATTGAATGTTGGAATTTATAAAAATATTTAACTGTTTCTATTTCATCGATATTTATTCGATTTTTATGGCTTAGTGCAACGCTTTTAATCGTAGGGTCCAAATTCTATTTTTGTTAAAGGAAAACTTATTGGTTTAAAGAATTAGAAGGGTTTAATGGATAAGTTTCCTATTATATAAGATTTCCGTTTCCGACTGTCATACTGTAAGCATCGTAATTGTGTAGCTCCGTATTATTGAGTGCTAAAAAATAATTTCGTACACTGTTCTTGAGACTGCGACGTCACAAAACACAAATTGAAGTGTCGTCCGTGTAGTGGAACTACCGATTTCACACAATATCACGTAAGTTCTTGAATTTCAACAAAAGTATCTCCAAAAAGTGATAATTAGAGGTTAGAAATCCACCAATCATATTGAGCATAGACAAAAGATCAATGACATTGACACTTGTCACAGTAACAGCTAACTAGTGTTGCCAGAGCAAGTAAATAAAAACTACCACTAATTACGTTCCATAACACGCAGATTTAGTTTACAAGAATGGAGGATCAGTTTCAACTATTGTTTGATAAAATGAAGAATGAAATCTTGAACCAAACAATAGAATTGAAAGATTCGATAACAAATAATATAATGGAGAGATTAGACGAAAAACTCCAACCTATTATAACAGAAAATAGAAACTTAAAAATAAAAGTAGAAAATCTCGAAAAGGAAGTAGAAAGTTTAAAAAGAGGAAAGAAGCAAAACAATTTGATAATGTTTGGAGTAAATGAAGGCGAAAGGTCTACACAAGAATTAATACAAAATACAATACATATTTTCAAAACTGACCTTGACATACAATTACAAGAACATGAGATAAACAAAATATATCGTCTAGGAAAGGGAAAGTCTTCTGGAAAACCAAGACCAATTCTGATTTCCTTTACGAGCGAATGGAAGAAGAATGAAGTTATGGGAAAGAAGAAAAACTTCAAAAATGTATATGTTACAGAAGACTACACAAAGGAAGTAATAGAGAAAAGGAAAACGTTGCAGGCGCAGCTAAAAGAGGAGAGAGAAAAGGGAAATATCGCGTACCTGAAATTTGACAAACTAGTAGTAAAAGGAAAAAATACTAACATAAATAAGGAAAAGCGCAAAAGAGAAACATCATCATCCCCACAAAACAATGCTCAACCAAGGAAACAACAAACTCTAATGCCGCCGATTAACAATAGACCAAATGCTTTCGACGTAATGAGGATTAGAGCTAATTCTCTTTCGTCTCTTCCCGCTAAGACAACAACTAACAAAGAATAACAATTAACTGTCGGTAAACGGAAAAATAAACAGCTCAACATGAACCAACATAAAATAACAAAACAAAATACTTCCCCAAGCCGACTGGTCATCGTGGGGAAAAATGACCACGACCCTCTAAAGGAAAAAAAATAACACTAACATGAAAAACAAAGTAAATGACATCCACATAGCAACTATTAACTGTCGATCTCTTAGAACACCTGAAAAACTCCAAGAACTAGAGCTGGCAATAGAAGAGTTAAAGTGGGATATTATAGGTAACCACGAGATAGTAAAAGAAACAGAGGCAGACAGACTAGAAGATGGGAGGACGACATCAAAAAAGTGGCGGGCCCAATATGGACGCGCATAGCGAAAAATAGAACAGAGTGGAAATCTTTAGAGGAGGCCTATGTCGAAAGACAAGCTGAAATGTAGAAACGACCGTTTACCGATACCTGATTTATGAAAAGAAAAGAAACTGTTAAAAGTTATAAACGTATTAGTAAGAAAAATTACTGTAAAAATAAGTTCAGCAATAAAGGCTATTTTATTTTATTTTATTTTATTTATAATGGATAAGTTTGAGTGAAGAAGCCACTAACTGTTCATAAAAAAATTTACATTTAACTATAAAAACTAGTTAATTTAAGTAAAACGTCTATTGACAATTTATTTTTTAATGATATTTATTCTGTTTAATTATTGTTTTTAAAAATAAATAAAATGTATTTATACGTAACAGATTTTCAATCACCTTTTTAGTCCGAATAAGCCTTTTTGGGCTGGATTAAACATGTAATCTCCTTCGCAATCAGAGCTGCGTAAACTATAAAAACCAGGCAAAAAAACATCAAAAGAAGAACAAAGGAAGGAATCAATTCCAAGTAATTGCATCACTTTTCACGGCGCCGCCATTAACGTTACCTTTTTAATCCGGTTTTTTCCGGTTTCGTCCGGTTATAGTCCGAGTAACGGTCCACTTATCCGGATGTATCGAATGGCCCCACTGGACATTAACTTCTGAACTCGGATCTTAACCATTTAACGGCGTTTAATAGATTTTGCGGGCGATTTATCGTATCAATTTAGTTTGGGTATCTGCTTGACTTTTCTTATTTAAAAAAAGGTCCACTAAACGAAGTTGTATTAATGCTGATTCAAGGTTTCATTAATCATTTATTTTTGCGTTAGTACCACCAGGGTTTGTAGGGTTTGACTCATCTGGGATTCTAAATTGCGGAAAGGACTGATCGACCTAAGTACAGTTCCTTATACCCTAGTACCTTTTAAAAATGATAAAAACATTTCGTATATCAAAAACAAAAAAATACAAAATAATTTATTTATATTTCATTAAAAGATACAAGTATGCTTTCGCCATTAACGTTAACCTCCATAGTATTATTAAAATTAATAAAAACATTTGGCCCCTGTGGCAGTGTACCTTTAACGCTGGCAGCATTTCCTCGCTGTATTGCGATACTTATTCGTTGAGCGAGGAAATTACCAGCTCTGGGGTCACCGGTACTAACAATTTTTTTGTATTACATTTTTGGTTCAACACCATTAAAAAGTGCGGCGTTTACAAAAAATTCTGTAGTTGCTTTCTCATTTTTAATGGCTAGCTATTTTATAGGTCAGCGGGCAATCATCAGAATTCACTGATGTTAAGATACAGCACCACCGCCCATGGACACCAGGGCACTCACGAGAGCGTTGCCGGCCTTTTAAGCCGGCCATTGAATCACACTTTAGAACGATACTATTTTTTCTTCTAGTCAAAGCTTCGTAATCCTCTTATGTAATACTTTCTTGGCGTACATAAACAAAATTCTTGTTGGAAATTGGATGAAAATTCACAAGCAGAACGGAAACGCTTCATCTCAATATATTGGCGTGTTTATGACTCGATTCCTTCTCATTGTGAATACTGAGAGTTTTACTGCAACTCGTAAGTTGTATATTCAGTGACTACTTGGTTATACTATATGTTCTGAACCGCCGTGCCATTACTAGCTTAGTGGTGAACGCGTGTGTCATTCAACCCGGTTGGATTCAATTTTGTCAAGGCAATCATTTTATGAAAATCTTCCACTTGAGCAAAAAATAACATACTAACTCCTATTAGGGCCTGTTTCACAATGTATGGATAAAGTACCAAATAGCTATGCAACACATAAATTATTCGAAATATAAAAGTTCCGAATAAGATACTTTGGATTTCATGACAAATAGCGCTATCTGACAATCCTCAGTTTATCCTACAAATAAGTAATAAATAGCTTATTTGGAACTTATCCGGACATTGTGAAACAGTCCCTAAGTATGTTGTTTTTTAATCAATGAATGCCATGAAAATTCATGTTATTTTTTTAATAGTTTAAAGTTCACTAAAGTATGTAGGTACCATTTTATTAGATATCGAGCTTTTTATGGTCAATTCCCAGTTATTCAGCTACGTCGTAACTACTGATGTGCCGATATGCTCTACTTTAAAAAAAAATGCATCCATTTTATCCGACACCAGGGCACTCACGAGAGCGTTGCCGGCCTTTTAAGCCAGCCAGAAAAAATGGCGACTTGCATCTTTAACATCAAAAATTCTGGATTGAAAACGCTTAAACTAAACTTGTGCTACTCTAACAGACACTGCACTAGGTCCATAAACATCGCATTTTTTGCGGCTTGTGTTGCATTTTTACCTTTCTTTGTAGTAAAATTTTAAAATGTATCGAATATCATTAACATCAGGTGGGCCTCCTGCCCGATTGCCCCCTGTTCTATAAAAAAAAAATCTTCATTAGTAGTTCGTTACTCATGTTGACGGTCAAAATAAAATCAAAAACAAATAAAAGTCACACATTTTCTTATTTGAATCTGGAATTATTTTCTTTAAAATCTTAACTTTGAATGATATCAAAACCAGCCAGATACAAATAGTATAACCAAAGAGATTTGATTACAAGTTCATAAATAATGCGGTAAAATACTTTTTCCCCAACCTCAATCCTAGTATCAGGTAAGCCTTAAGATAAAGTTCGTCTCAATGGGCTTGTCTAAATCTCTATTGTATTGTATTGTATCTCTATATTAAACGAATTTAATGAAAACTTTTAAATCACGTACTGAAAACATGCTGGAAATAATTGTCTCAATTAATTGTATTTGTTAATTGCTAGTCTATTATAATTGCCCTTTTATAGTATAATTAACTCGGAAACACATGAGGAAAGGTCAAGGTGTTATCAAAGGCAATACTTCAGTCGTTACGGACAGTGATTAAAACGGATCATTTAGGCCGATCGTTTGTGGAGAACTCCGATTTGTCACTAACTTCCCTTCATTACTTACTAAGTTAGTTTAGTCAGCTCCTTCAGATTGTCCACATACAGTCGCAATATATATAATAAGACTTGTTTCCCGAATATAAATGTGAATGTATTTAAGTCGACGTATATATATATAACTATAATTAAGTGATGTAAAGAAGTATCGGCCTAGTGGCTTCTGTATGCAAAGCTCAACGCGGGGTTCGATCCCCGACTGAGTCAATGAACTTTCTTTCTATGTATTTATTATTCACTCGAACGGTGAAGGAAAACATCGCGAGGAAATCGGCCCAAAAATTCGACGGCGTGTCGATCACCTACTTGCCAATTAGATTGACAAATTATCATGATATAGAAATCTGAAACGGGCCTAAAATGTTTGAAGCACCACTGATTTTTTTTATTTTTATCAAGCTTTCAACAATGGTGGTTATAATCTCAAATAAAACATACATGTGGATACAAATAGATTTTGTTATTAAACCGGTGGAATATTGCAGGTTCACGCCGATAGATGGCGTTATTATGGTAACGTTTCATCTTACTAATCCTACGAATATGTAAAATACGCCAGGTTCTTGCTGACCATGAAAAGTATTTGAAACGGTATAATGCCATAAATATTCATATATATTAGTCGAAGATGTTTTAAATGTGTTTCAAAACTTTACATAGAACAAATATTTCAACAAGCTTTCTGACATACTTTGTTCTAGATGATTAAAATACAATTTTAATTCGATTTTCATATATTCAATACTCAGGCGTACTACAGATAATAGATCCTTTGATGACTGAGAAACTTTACAGTGGTTAGGAAAATCAATCAATATGTTTAACTATAAATATAATATACACTTCGATGCAAGAAATATAAATAAAATTAAAAAAAACATACTTTAAGGCGGGCAACGGGCTAACTTTCATTCCAGTGAAAGGAAAGAAAATAATAAGGTATATATAATTTGAATCGCTCTGGCATTGAGAGTGTCCATCGGCGGCAGTATCACTTAACATCAGGTGAGCCTCCTGCCCTTTTGCCCCCTGTTCTATAAAAATAAAAAAAATCTCGGAATCGGCTCCAACGATTTAGCTAGGAATCATTTATATAAAATGTTTATTTAAAATTTTTCTTTAAATAGTTCATATTGTTTTATTATACTTTCGGTAAAATTGAAAAATATTATTAAAATTACATCATTTAATTAATATGTAATTCGTACTTGAATATAATTTCCAAAAAACAATTTATAAAAAAACAATACCGTTCATCCAGGTACAAAGATATGCAATAACAGACACAAATAAAAGACCTTAAGAAGAGTTAATTAAAGCTGTCTAAAGTAGCAGATTTCTCATAAATAAACAAAGAAAATAGATTTAATTAATACGAACTTCTTCTATTAGAGAACACATTAATATTACGAATACTTAAATGATCCTAATCCTTGGAATTGATTTGCTCCAGTTCAAACAATTTGTTATAAAAACTTGGCGATTGAAAAGAGTGGCGGAAAGTTTCTTGTCAGTTCTTCTTGCCCGCTCTACGCCCTTGACTTGCGAAGTGGTATTGAATGTATATTTACAATTAATTTAATTATTTTGATGTTCATAAGTGTACTTGTTTGCCAATTTAATAATAATTTAAAAATTTAGAATTAATTCTTATTATTAATTAGGTTTATTTTGTAATACAGACTTTAAATATTCTAAACGCCCACACCTATATTTAAGAAACTAATTAGTTAGTCTAAAGATCCCTCTGTTAATAACAAAATTATAAAAACAACTCAGAACATCCCAAGAGTCTTATTGAAAATCAATTCTGTGTTTAAGTAACGCAGCATTGGGCTTATCTCTTAATTTTAAAGTCAAATTCTTAATCCGCAAAGTATTCGGGGCACGTTTGGCCCCGACCTGTTTTGCTTTGCAAATGTTCTTAGTACAGGGTTAAGGTTGTTTATTATAATATTATTTGGGTAAAAAAAATATTGAACATTTTGAGTAAATTTTTAAAAACTCTTACCAGGCCTAATAAAATATTAACATAAGGAATGCAATAAAGATTTGAGTTTGAGAATCTCACGACGAGTTATGTTATATAATATAAAGTGTTTGTTTAACTAAGTAGATAAGCATTACGATGTGACAAATTTGGGAACCCTTTTAAGTATAAAATACCTGTGTCAAGGAATTCCATAACAAAGTTAATAATAACATATATATATATTATATGTATATACGTAATGGGAAGAGACGTAATGGGGAGATACGTAATGGAAGCATGCTTAATATAAGACTACGGGATCGATGGACAACATAAGAAATAAGAAAAAGAACAAACGTCAGTTATTTTCTACAAAAAATAAGAAAGCTTAAATGGAACCTGACCTGAACTGAACCTGACCAGGGCGGTTAAGAATAAATTATTGTTTTTGCTATGTAAATAGATTTAGGAATATAGTAATATTTATATAGTTCGATAAGAATAGCATTTAAGCGAATAAAGGGATTTTATTATTATTATTATTATGGGAAGAGACGAATGGGTATTTTTGTTAAAAAGTCATAATTTAACAAATTATGACAACGACTTTGTGACCCCCTCCTGGAGCCAAAGCTGGGTCTGATTTCTTGAAGCCAACTGAATAATTATAAGTAGATAATAAGAATAAATAAGAGATCCTGACGTTATTTGGTTCCTAGTCAAGCATGCACTGGTCCTAGACTGTGTTCTGTAATATTCGATTTCAGATCAATTACAACTTTAAATTAATAGTAAAGTTTTATCTATAATCTGACAGTGTATATTTGTAGTATGTTTTATACGTGAAATTCAGTCCAAAAACTTCAAGTTGCATATTTTAATATCCCAATCGAAGACAACAAAGGATTTTCATTAAAATCTTAAAGTGAGCTTATGTAAACAGCGAAATAACGAGAGATTGTTGAGTTCCAAGCCTCACTTGATAGGCGGTTGCAGCGTATTTTAAAGTCAAATTCGAATCACAAAATATTCAGAGCTGTGGCTCTTCCGACTTGCAAATCTTAACCTCTGTACACAGACTTCATTGATGAGGGAATGTATACATCTAGACGGACTGCATCGTGTAAGTATTGCGGACAAAATGCCCATTACTGAAGCAAAGAGCAAATCGAAGCTAGCAGATGCAGAAGCAATGGTCAGGTGATCAGGAAGCGGATGGATCGGCGAGTCTCGTTTTCAGCGTGTTGTTTTAGGGTTTAGTTTAATATGTAATAACAACAACAACAAAATATCTTTATTCATATAGGTAAAAAAGTATACTTATGAACGTCAAAATAATTTAATTAATTGTAAATATACATTTACTACCAGTTCGCAAGTCAAGGACGTAGAGTGGGCAAGAAGAACTGGTAAGAAACTTTCCGCCGCTCTTTTCGATCGCCAAGTTTTTAATACAAATTGTTTGAACTGGAGCAAATCAATCCCAAGGATTAGGATCATTTAAGTATTCGTCACATTTATAAAAAGTACATAGTACAAGTACAGTAATACATTTACGCAGCCATTCCAGACAGACGTAAGTCATAAGCTTGCTTCGCCTTAAAATTTTATAGCTACTACCACAAACGTTTAATGAATAAACCGAACAATTATAACCCCTCTTCAAGTTTAATTTTTAGTATCAATTAAATTGTAATTGGTAAAAATTATTTACTGTGTTTTATGTGAATATTTGAATGTGTATTCCGTATTTCTGTGTAATGTATTTGTTGGGATATTGCTTAGTGACTAGCTGTAGAAATACTGATGAGCAAATAAATTAATAATTTAACAATGTAATTGTGACTATGTAAAAGTATCTGTGTTCTAAATTTATTGGATTATACTCAGATATAAACTAATTGAATTAAAGATCGAGGTGAGTTTTTGCGGAAAGAAAACCATCATGGGATTTGAATTTGCTACACTGCAAATTTTTGATATGGACTACAACCACCAGCGTATCCAGGAGGGGGCAGGGGGTCATGACCCCCCTGAGCTGGTTCCAGGACTTGACCACGACTTTGTGACCCCCTCCTGGTGCCAAAGCTGGGTCTGATTTCTTGAAGCCCACTTAATAATTATAAATAATAAAAAAATAAATATTTATTACGCAATTTTTATGTATAGTATGCTTGATGTAAAGGGTCCCCTTTGTAATGTAAAAGACAAGATCAATCGAAAATAAACTTGACTCATTTTAGCCTTACATAGTTTAAACTGAAATATTTAATCTCAATAAATTATTTATATTTTCCTTTGACGAATTCTTGAGCAGTGTTGGTCTATTGGTAAAACCGATCTCAAGCCTAGGATGATTTAATTTAAACCTTGTAACCAAGTTTTGTTATATTTAACATAGTAATGTTTGTATTTTTTTTTGTGTACATTAATGAATGTATTTACATCAAAAATAATACTGATTAAGTTTAACTAACATGCCTATGTCTGTAAAATTTTGTATTAAATTTAATTTAATAGTCTCCTAACTTTAATTATAAAACGTTTGGATTTAGTAAATGTCAACTGAAATAAATACAGTTATTGCAGTTCATTTATTTATTCTAAGTTTGGTTTAAGAAGAAAAAAAACATATTAAAAACGTATGCTGCTCCTATGAAACTCATAAATTCACGTTTTGAACAATAGAATTGTCAGAATAAGAATTTTTGGCATAAAATGAAAAGTAATTTTTGCCCGTTTCCTGAAATGCCCGGTTGTCTGAACGGGCATGCGTCTATTGATAATAAAATCGACAGAAATGCAAGCTTCGATTGGCAATAAAAGAAAAATATGGGATACTGTTGAAAACAGATCCACAGAGTTCGTTATTGATATTTCAAATTGTATCCTTGATTTCTGTAAATAAATAACTCTAAAGCAATTTACTTTAAACTTGGTGACATATAATAAAAAAAATCTTTAATATAAATATTTTTTGTCGCTGATATCCCCTATTTTACTGTATAGAGTTTATAGTTCAAAAGAAAAATTCGAGAAGAATTAAGTCAATATGTCATATTAAACGTATTAGGGCCTGTTTCACAATGTCCGGATAAGTTCCAAATAAGCTTTTTATTACTTATTGGTAGGATCAACGGTATTTTTTATCTTTCGAATAATTGAATGTGAATTTTTCTCTGTATAAACCTCAGACTTCACAACATAAGTTTTTGATAATGAAATAAAAAATAGAGGTTGATTGTAAAGGGTTCAAAATTCAGGGTTATATGTATTAACTAATGTATCATAAAAAAAATTAAAAAAAAAATTAAATCTAAAATTGAAAAAAAAAATTAGGGGTTAATTACTCTTAACATTTAGGGGGATGAAAAATAGATGTTGATTCTCAGACCTACCCAATATGCACACAAAATTTTATGAGAATCGGGAAAGCTGTTTCGGAGGAGTTTAACCAAACTAAACACCGCAACACGAGAATTTTATATATAAGATTAAAAAAAGTTAAATATTCCAAATACAGTATTTACTAAATTACTTACAAAAACGACTTCCATTTTCTCATTTTTTGAGATAAAGTGAGGAAACATTCTTAAGTAATTTCTTGTGTCGTTATAGCCCTCTACTTTGCTATTGTTGGCGACTTTGCCGTTTTCTTAATATTTTCCTTTATATCTTGATGAAATTTTGTGTTAGAATGGCTGCTTGCAAGTGATTCAAATTAAGTGTTATCTGACAATTTAATTGTTTAATCCTGACGTTTCCATTCTTCTTTTTTTATACAAACGCGCCGATGTCGAGATGGTAAGTAATGCCCATGGACACATCTGAATGTCAGGGAGCTTGCGAGTATGTTGCCGGCCTTTTGAGAATTGGTACTTTTTTCTTAAGTTCCTTAAGTATTGGTTACATAGTTTTAATGAGCGGCAAAAAATGTCCGAAGGAATTAATCCGAACAACGACTCTGAAATTTCTCCGTGCTAAATGCGACAGAAGATGCAGATACTCAGTAGTATACGTAGTTATATACGCAACGTCATGGGATCAAGATTCAAGAAAAATGATTGTCGACGATTCGAACCGCTCTTCGTTGAAATTCTAGAATAATTCCAATCCTGTGTTTTGTTAATTTTATTTTTGACGACTCATCAATTTCTTGTCACTTCGATAACCAACACAGGAACATTCAAAAACAGTTACTGTTTTGTCCATTATCGAACTCAAGAACCTTTGCTGTACACCTCAGCGACGACACTAAAAATATCTCCCCAATTTATTTTATCAATAAGACGGACAGAATTTGTGTGCAACGGGGCAAAGCTATTCTCAAAACATATTGAAGCATCAAATTGCGTACACAGACTAGGTCACATCCCAAGAGATATACTCAGAAGCGAAATGATACATAAATCTCGATTATGTTCGAATAGTACGCGTGTTATTAACATTTCCTCTTTGTAAAGAGAAATGATAAACTGTAATATCGAAAGCTATTATAAAGATTATTTATAAATCCACTTCTATGGATCTATGTCTATGAACTCAGTACTTTGTGTCCCTACAATTATATCTATCAAGACATTGTTCTTTTTCAACTATCCCAAAGAATTCCAAAAGTACTACATTGAAAGTAATTTTTTCTCTGTCGAACGAACTTGCTCGAGAACTCATCATCAGTATGTGAGACAACTAAAACCATATTCTAGATTTAGTAGACCGGCAGTAGCTTTGGGTAGTGGAAGTGTAGATGGTTCCAATGGGAAGCCCCTGCCCACGACACCACATCTCAGATTCGCTTATAGTCTTAGGTCTTTTGGTTAGTCTTTTTTGCAAATAAAAAGAAAAAAAACATTTGAAAAACACTGTGTTTTGTATTAATATAACCATAGCAGTCTAGTTTAAGAGCGATAATAAATATAAAAATCTTTACACGGTTGTTACACTACCTCGGTTATGACAGCCAGTTCAGGTCAGGACGGCAAAAATGACGGCGAATTTGCTGTGTCAATAAGACACATTTTATATATTATACAAGGGAAAAAATCTCCTTTAAGATGCTACAAAATCAAAAAATGCTATTAAATTTAGATTAAAAAAATATACTCGTTTTAATGAAGCCAAAATTAGCGTACTACTTCGTTAACAGTGGAAGTATGTATATGAATGCTTGTTCTCTATCCTACTTTGTCTGTTGCCTTACGTTCGATTTTTAAATATATTTTATGATCTTTGAACTGCAACTGTGCGATCGTCAATTGTTTTATATGTGATTTTATGACACATTAAAACTTTAACTTTATTCAATGAACTTCTTTGTATACTTTGATCAGTACGAAAAGGCAGTTATTTATTTATCTGACTATAACCCAATATCTAGTACTAATCTAACTAAACGATTACTTTCATTAAAAAGTAAGGAACTATTTGAATAAATGGAAAGAATGACTTTGTTCAGCAGTAACAATTTAGTTTTTTCTTTAAAATATTACTATAAGGTAACTTTAAATATTTGTTGTAGATTTTTTTTAGGATTCATTTTAGGTTTTTTTTTACTTATGTACATTAATAGACAAAAAATTTACTATATTTTGTTTATGAATGTCATTTGTGTCCGTTCGTTATTTCGTGTTTTCTTTATAACATAGATATGTCCTTTAAGCTGTAAGATAAATAATTAATCAGATTCGATACCACACATATCCCAAAAATCCTTTGACTACAATAGCAATCAAACAAAAATAATAGATAATATACTTCGATGTCTTATTGAGTTCTTGTCGTTTTTACATACTAACTTCACATGCCCTCTCTATTTTAGACTCGTTGCATAACATCTTACATAATATGCCTTACGTCTGTTCATTCGAATCTTCGACGAGGTCCCTTATGTGCGCTCTACACTCGCCCGCGAATCGCGGCCGTGAACTTCGCGTTTTCATGTGTCTATCCACACTCGCGAAGCTTCGCAGTCTCGTTCGCGGCCTCAAAGAAGATGGACAACGACGACGTGATTGTCGCTGCTGCGGTGACGCTCTGTGCTATTATATCTAATTTCAACTACCTGTGTATTAAAAATAAAACACAAATAAAAATGAGATGAAGAAAAGACGATGGTGGATGGCTCAAATCCATCGCGGGAGAACCATATTATATACTAGATACCATATAATAATGATTTATTTAACATATTGGATGATTAGACATAATTTATCTGGATTTATTATTTATTTAAGTAGATTTTTTTTCTTTATTTAATTACTAGAGTTCCGCCCGCACATTTTCGGTTATATCCTTCACTTTCTTTCTATATGTGCTATAACTGGACATAAGTGAATCCTTTTTTTTTTTCAATTCACCCACAGGTATATCCAAAATATCACTTATCCGCGTCCAGGCATCGTGGGTCTTATTTTTATTTTTATGGTCCTTGTGTTTGGACTGCCAAAGTATTGGTTGGGGTTTTTAAAAACACTCAATAAATTTTAATTCAAGTTCATTATTCCACGTAGTACTCATTTTAAAAAAAGAAAGTTGCTAAGTACAGTACGCAATAAATAATGCACAACTACTTGTGGAGACGTCTTCTCAGCTACTGCGACAAACTGCGAGTGTGGATTGTATTCGCGTTCGCGCGCTGTGAACCAAGCGCGAACCTTTGTCGCGGGACAAAAAACCGACAACGAACGGGGAACGGCGCGAAGCAAAAACGCGAACGCGCGAAACCATCTACACTCGCGTTTCGCGGCTTTCGCGGCCCTTCGCGCCGCGAGTGTAGAGCGCACTTAAAGTGCGCTCTACACTCGCGGCTACTTCGTTGTCGGTTTTTTGTCCCGCGACAAAGGTTCGCGCTTGGTTCACAGCGCGCGAACGCGAATACAATCCACACTCGCAGTTTGTCGCAGTAGCTGAGAAGACGTCTCCACAAGTAGTTGTGCATTATTTATTGCGTACTGTACTTAGCAATTTTCTTTTTTTAAAATGAGTACTACGTGGAATAATGAACTTGAATTAAAATTTATTGAGTGTTTTTAAAAACCCCAACCAATACTTTGGCAGTCCAAACACAAGGACCATAAAAATAAAAATAAGATCCACGATGCCTGGACGCGGATAAGTGATATTTTGGATATACCTGTGGGTGAATTGAAAAAAAAAGGATTCACTTATGTCCAGTTATAGGACATATAGAAAGAAAGTGAAGGATATAATCGAAAATGTGCGGGCGGAACTCTAGTAATTAAATAAAGAAAAAAAAATCTACTTAAATAAATAATAAATCCAGATAAATTATGTCTACATCCAATATGTTAAATAAATCATTATCATCCACCATCGTCTTTTTCTCCATCTCTTTTTTATTTGTGTTTTATTTTTAATACACAGGTAGTTGAAATTAGATATAGCACAGAGCGTCACCGCAGCAGCGACAATCACGTCGTCGTTGTCCATCTTCTTTGAGGCCGCGAACGAGACTGCGAAGCTTCGCGAGTGTGGATAGACACATGAAAACGCGAAGTTCACGGCGTGAATCGCGGGCGCGATTCACGGCCGCGATTCGCGGGCGAGTGTAGAGCGCACATTAGAGATTTTACGTTTCTCACAGGATAAAGAATAATTTGTTCCCATTTTAGACTTCAATAATATGAACGTTATTGATTCGATTAACTTGTCATATAAATTATCTATCTATATTTTAAAGAAAAGAAGATAACAACGTTTCTATAAAAAGTACTTTGTACTGTTGTTTCTCAAATCAAATGCCTCGTGGAGCTTGGATTCTAGATAAATTATAACGATTTCAACATTCACTTATATTATAAAGACGATTTTCTATTTATTTATTAAAATAAGTCGTTGGCAGCTAGTCTTCATTTGTCATAATAATGATTTTAGGTACAAAAAAATTAGTGACGCTACAATCTCTTTAGGTCCTGGCCTCAGATTTTTGAATCTGTTTCATGATCATTTTTAAATCTAATAGGCAAGTAGGTGATCAGCCTCCAGTGCCTGACACACGTCCTCGACTTTTTGGGTTTAGACCCAATATATGTCGGTTTCCTTACTATGTTACCCTTCACCGAGCAAATGTTAAATGCGCACATAGAAAGAAGTCCATTGGCGCACGGCCCGGGATCGAACCTACGACCTCAGGTATGAGAGTCGCACGCTGAATGATTTTATGTACTTCACTTAATAATTTATTCATAACAGTAGTAAAAACCTAACATTAGTTTAGTAACATATTATTATATTTTAGTTACTAATTAGAAGCGTAAACAAAACGAATGAAATAGGATATGCCATCCCACAGATTATCCTTCATAAGCAATTCATGTAGGAGGTCTTCCTATCAGCTTTTAAAACTCTTATTCATAAACATTTCTTAACTTTATCCTATTCTGATAAATCGTGACTTGTGTAATTCTTGTATTTCCTTCTCTTTTGTATTGCATAGTCATTCATGAAGCCGTGTTGTTAGCTTTTTAGTTTGTCGTATATATACATTTATTTTTTTGTAGTACTTTAGATTAAGGTTCAATTTTATTTCATTTATCATTTGTTATGCATTTTTAACACTTTACAAATCATATTTCTTTTTATAGTTTTTACCACACCCATAAATTGCATTTTAACATTCTAGGTTCCGATAATGTCCAATTTTCCAGTGATATTTAGATTTGTGGACCCTTTATGAAATTACATATTTTTAAACCATTAAAGTTAGTTGTGGACAAGCTTCAAACAAAGAGTTTTGTTTAATGTCTCCATAGAACAACCGCCACCGAACCGAGTTATGACTTACAAGTTACAATGTTTTAATTAAACTACTGTTGCACACGAAAAATACTATACGTTTCTGCTTAGGACAAGTTGAGAAGTTGTTAATTAATGTATATGTATCACAAAGAACGGTTCGGTGGCCGTCGATACATAATCTTATACTAAGTCCTGAGTACATACCTCAATGTAGTGCTCCTTATTAGGACGAAAGGCACAAAATGACGTCAGCCGTAAGGATGTGGAGAAATTGTTAGTTTGGGAACAAAAAAAGGTTAGACTGATGCTGTACCTTGCCTTACAATATTAGTTCGCAAACACGCACAAAAACACTCACTATAAGTCTTAATGGAGGACGTAACTATTGTCAAGAAATGCACAAAAACACTATATATAAAACTGCATCTAACTTTACCCAACTAAAGCTCAACAAAGACTCATTAACAATGCGCGGTTCAGCCGAGTTAAAATATTTTTGGGATGACTCTCGTGACCATCATTCAATTTCATTAAAATAAAATTGGTTCTATTACGAACAGTATATCTATATATATTTACGAACGAATTAGATCTGATGATAACCGATCTGTCTAATTACTAAGACAACATTATCCTGATTTTGTTAAGAGTTCTCATTACAGTAAATAAATCAATAATGGAAATCATTTTATAAGGAGGTCGTTCATCCATTCTTGTGTTTAAGCCTAATATTATTTCTCCTACACTATAGTGTGTACCCTTGGAAACATAATCAGCAATGGTGGAGCGAATACAAAGATTACTCGCTATATCATGAGAATGTATGGAGTTTACTCGTTCCGCTTACGTAACCGACATTGTTCGTTTTAAGAATGGTTCGATACGCTCTGGCGTAAGGAGGTTTCATATTGAAGGTTTAGAGTATTAATTAACAACACTTTTAAAAGAGTACCGAGAGTTTTTTACGCCCGTTTTTTCTCTGGGCTTACCCTCAGTCTACTTTGCCGATGAGTATTGATTCAAACTTAATGACGTGGAATAAGTCTATTTTATGTTCAATAATAAACATATTTAATTTTTATTTTCTGGACATGGAAATAACCGCGCGGTTACCAACTAATGCCTGCATTGCACACAAGTAATGTGACTGTAAAGACTGAATTATTCAGTCAAACACTGGGTCTGTTTTGGATACATTTTTCTATCGAATTAGTGTGAACTTAATAGTTTTGATAACACTTAGCTTTAATAGTATAAAATTTCCTTAAATAAATAATAATAAAGAAAATAACTGTTCTTTGTTCCAGACTCGTAATCGTGCTTTATTTCATGTACCCCACATTAATACTAACAAAATGTCAGTTTTGTATCGCGCAGCCCGGGCTTTCAGCGCTGAGCTATCACGGAATATGGTTAAAATGAGTATAAGGAAATCCATAGCGCAAAATCACCTGTATCACGAGCGTCCACATACACACACCTTCTAGTGCGTGTTTCGCGTGCTTTAAAGCGTGCGTGGTCACGGTGACTGAAGACAAAGGGTTGTTAACTCACGGTGTCGGCCAATTCTGAAAAACCCCTTCATCTTGTAGTCGATATCAACTCCGGGGAAATAAATATAGATAATAACTTTTTTCTACATCTGTGATACTTTTTGCCATTCGATAAATAAATCCGTTGAAAATTGTTTTCTTTAAATGTGTAATTTAGTTGTTAATAAAAGACATTACTAAGGCTAAATTCGTACTATATACACATATTAATATATATTAATATGTGTATTAATTTGGATTGTAATCCCATCTCATAACTCCTCTTTTCTTGGCGATTCCTTTAAGGTTTCAGCAGTTCGGCTATGGAATTCACTTCCCGTCACTATTCGCTTAGCTCCTTCTCTATCTTCCTTTAAATTTCTGCTGTATAAACATTACCTGTCCACGTCATATCACTAACTACTAACTGACGTGAGACCGATCTCGAATTAGATTGTCATGATTCATGTGCACTGTTTACTTTTTGTTTTGTTTTATGTAACTTGTATCAGTTTAGTTTATTTTTATTTCTTTTTGTTTCTGTTAAGTATGTTTTTTTTTTGCTTTCCCTTTTCTATTTTTGCACTTCTTGCCTACCTTATCTAACATACTCATAGTGGTTTTTCCTTTACTCACAGTGGTTGTCTGGAAGAAATCGCTCTAAAGCGATAAGGCCGCCAGTTGCTTGTCATTAAATTATGTTTAATATTTTCCTTTTATGTAATGCAACGAAGTGTTAATAAATAAATAAATAAATATATATATGTATGAAGGGTTAATAGTGCTAATGTTGTACATTACTAAGCAAATAGAAGTTTGAAAATAACATGTGAATACAACACCTCTGCATTATTTACTACGCTATAAAAGTAAATTTGGAATTTTCTGGTTAAATGTGTGGCATTTGCAAGGCAATTTCGTTACAAATATGTTTTATTATCTGATGCGTGAATTGTAAACATTATAAAAATGTCATATGCAAAAAAAAATTATTTTACTAATTTTATGTGCCTATAATGATTGACGTACTTAAATAGTATTAGTAATTTTAATTATGTTTCATTTATAACTAGCCAAACACACGATATAAAATTATCGATCAAACGTAGAGTGAATCAATTTAACTAGATTGCCGTGTGAGAAAAGCTTTATGGCTGTATTTGTAACATGTGGCTTGTCTATTTGCCTGAGGTTATGTAAATTGCCTTATTCTCGCGTCATAACCTACAAAGGTAATGCAAAATGGGGACTATACTGACATGAAATACATAATAAGGAATTCTTATACAGTAAAAGATTTGTTATGTTTAAATTTTAAACAACGATTCAATTGTACAAGTCGCTGAAGCGACTGGGCAAAACATATCCTTGGAGTTAATTGCAATATCTTTGCTTATTAGTGATTGCTTAGCGTTGTATTTTCTATTATTGAGAGAAGGAATATTATTTTCAACATTATAGAGTACGGACATTGGTCGTAGAAACATTGTTGACGTGACAACGTCTTATAATTCGATGGAGCCGGCTGCACGCACGAAAAACCATGACTCATGCGGCGTTACTTCGCTCTGAGGCATTTCATTTTAGCCTTGAAGTGCAAGCGAGAGCGCGGAACGAGAGACAACGAGACACAATCGGTCTCCGCGTTCGGTAGCGTTCGACATCTGTCTCTTATTACCTATTCTCTTATTATTGGTATGTAATTATAATTGTGTTTATGCGTACAAATAAATGTAACTTGATCAATTAAATTGTGATTTCCATTAACCTGCTTCCATACAAAATATCTATCAAACAAATAAAATTAAAAATTTCTTTTGAAAAATGCAACCATTCTATCAATATTTTCTTATGACGTTGACACGTTCAACTATCGTCGGTAAACTGATTTTACAGACAACCATTTTTTTTCATAATATTTGTGGTGCGTTTGGAGCTGGGTCGGCCTAAAGACTTGAGCGTGACTCTCATTCCTGACGTCGTGGGTCGATCCCCGGGTCGATCCCCGGGTCGATCCCCTGCACAAATTGAGTTTCTATTTCGCATGTAATACTGACTCGTACGGTGAACGAACCCACTGCGAGGAATACCTTAGATCCATACAGATAGCAGGTTTAGCGCCTCTGATGATTTTTCTCTTATTCTCTGTGTATTGAGCTCCGATTGTAACACTTCTAGAGTAGTGTCTCTTGCTAGCGACTGTCAACTGTGCACCAGCGGATGTTGGACACATAGTTAAGTAGAAAACATTCTGAGACAATCGGTCAGTCTTAGACCCAAAAATCGTCGAATTAATATTGGCTACAAAAGGTAGGCACATAAAAATTATTAAAGGGAATATATGGAAACATCTGTTCTATGCCCCATTAAATTATATCCGATTTCTCTTTTTCCGGCTATGTACATCTGAGCATTAATTTTTCAAAATTTTTGTATATAACTACATAATTTATTTTATAAGTAAACATTAATGAAATATTTGAGAAGTTTTTGTTTGTTTCACAAAAACTTCAAATATTTCACGTTTATTTAGCTATCAATTTTTAATGTAGTTTTGAATCAAGCGATAAGTGAAAACGTAATCATACGATGATCGACGAAAAACGTCAGTTAGCTAACGACATGGCTTTTGTTCAATAAACCAACCAACGCAGAATTATAAATGCTAGATAAGAAATTCAGGACCCAGTAAAAAAAATGCATGGTTATGTTACCGTAAGGTCTGATCTCTCATTTGATCTTACTGAAATGATCGTGATGTATGTGTCCTTTTTATATTGTTTACATATGTTTTAATTGAATAATGTCAAAGTATACTTGATGTAGTTTTGCACTGGTGCAACGTTGGCCTGGAAGTGATCGCTCAAAGCGGTATTGCCGCAAGTTGCCCTCTTTTTTTTTCATAATTTTACTTGTACTGTATTCCTTGGAGAATATTTTTTTTTAATTTCGTATAAATTTATTATTAAGGTTTAATATACAGTAAGTATATATATATATTATGAAATACAATTAATCTGTATATTCCTCTTACTTTTGCAGATATACATACGGCTTATACAAATGAATTATAATGTAAAAAATATGCTGCATTTCTAGATGTTTTAGCTGCGAGAAAGCCCTTTTCAAATTACCTTATTCATTTAATAGCATCACCGGGTAGCAGATGCGAATTTATTTGATATTTTATTCTGAAACGTCTTCATAAAACGCAATGACGAGGCATGTAGACTTAATTCGTATTTATGGTTATATTTATAGTTATACTTTACAAAATTGCATTGTTTTCATTCGATATATATTATGTTCATAGAGATTTTATTTATTAAAAAAACCGAATTTAAAATATTGTGAATATTACACATATTTAAGCGCCACCTGTGGCAACATAGACATACTACAACAGCTGGTTTTCGCAGTTAGCAACCGATACCGCCTATACGTTTATAAAAAATACTTTTACAAACCGCTGTCTTAGTTCGGATACTAAACAGTAGGTGGCGCTGAAATAAATTGTAAATTGTGTATGGGGAAGGTGCGTCGTGCCGTACACCTTTTTCTTTCTTTTCTAATTGCCCAACTTTTTATATACTAAATAAAACAGCAAATCCTACGTTATCCTTTATTATCTTTAGTGACTGAGGGTAAGATATTAAAATAAAACTTAACTGAGTCAATTCAATATTAAAAAAATTAGTTAAGACGTAATAAATTTACCTTAAACATCAAGTAATTACTAATATTATATTAATTAATCATGTGAATAATCGATGTTAAAACACGAAAATTACAAATTCTTACAATAAAGCAGTCAAATTGTATAACAATTATAAAAATAAAAAATAACACGTCCGACTGTAACGTTACACTACTTAGAACTAATATAAGTATAATACAATTTTATTGCTAAATACTCGTCGATGGTGTTAATTCTGACTTAATTAAAATAATATATTTTGTAGATTAAATTTAACAAATTATATTTACTTAAAAATAAGTAATTTTTCCTACAGCAATACATGTTTTCGTAGTAAAAGAATATATCCTCATTGTTCATAAAAAATAAATCAGTTTATCAGCAACTAAAACAAAATGCCATTTTAAAATTCTGTTACTAGCTTTAAAAATAGAACCCGCCAAAACGCGCCAAGATGGCGTCGCGTCGCACCAGTCTCTATAGTGACCCTATGCCTGTAAACACGTAAACAAACTTATCTATATTACGTGTTAATTATCATTCTTAAATTACTCAAATACACATATTTCATTTACATTATAAAGTCTCCAACGAAATTAAACTCTAAAGTCCAATATAGTTTTTCGATTATTAGACATATTATTAAAATATGCTATGTCGTCGTCAATTCGATTAGTCTGTGGCCAATTTGGATATGTTACGAAAAAAGTATATGTGTTTTACTTGAAATCGGCATAAAGTTCAAACAATTGCCATTGAGAAGTTTTACATGTTATTTATCTCCATATAGATTTATAAAGCGAAATAAAATAAAAAAGCTTTATTTTTCATATTCTTCAAAAGCTTTTATAAGTTTCAACTAAGTAAAATCAAGACATCTGTTTCGAAGCGTTAACACAATTTGATTTGAAAGAGAAAAGGAGCGAAAGATTTGTTTATTTTAATTCATATTTTTATCGAAATCAGACAATATTGGATTGTATAATAACATTGAACCTAAAATTTGTAGATTGCACCTAATAAAACACTACAATAGACTTTTCTACTAAAGGTTAAGCGTTTTCGTTAAAAAAAATCTTCTTAAGATAGTTGATATATATCATAGATATATCATAGATAATAAATTAAGTTAATCTAGTATAATAATCTAATACTAAACATTCCTACTAATAATGCAAGACACGAAGATGACATGTAAGAGTTACTGGCTTGGCTCTCAAAATCCTGAATGCTTCGATGCGATTTTATTTTGTCCGGTTTCGCTTCGTCGGCGGCCATATTGCGATCGTCATAAAAGCCATTTGCCACTGGCTTAGCTGAAACAGTTGACAGTCGACTGGTCGTGTATACATTTTTCTGATCTTCACCCTTATTTTCGATAAGCATTGGTACTTTTGGTTCCATACTTGCTGGTGTTGTACTAGGCTTTACTGTAGTCTTTTGTTTGGGTGATTCAACGTCCGGTTTGAGAAGGCTGTCGAAATTTTTGGAGCAATTTAAAAGGAAGCGCATGTCAACGTAAAATAGTTTCCCATTTAATTGTGTATCATCATAATATTCATAATCATTTTGGCCATCGACTTCTACGTCTGTGTTCTTGTCAGCTTCTGCTGTCTTCGTCCATTTGTCTCTGATATCCGAGGTGGGAATACATTTAAGGTTTTCGATGGATAGCTTCAAGTGCGAACTTTTTGTGATGTTCATTAATGATAAGAACCAGTCCAGGCGGCAATCGCAGGGGAACATGTTATCTGAAAAACACAATGAATACAAAATTATTATAAATAATTTATAAGAACAGTTCTTGTAAATAAAAAATAAAACAGTATTACAATATGTGCCGCAGAGAGTGTCATAGCTGATGGGACAGACATATATGTGTGTCTGATTCATTCTAGTCTTTTGTGACTTCAACCCTAAATAATTGTCGTTTTACATAGCCGGTACCCATATTTATGCAAGAATAAATGTATATTTACTCCTTTTGTATAGAATTACACCAATTTTTTTTTGTATAGAATTTCTATAAATGACACCAACCAAATACCTGTCACCATTACTTACCTAGGCAGCTTAATAATACATTTCCTAATCAAAATAACCCACAGTATCTCCCAAAACTACTAAACCGATTTTAATGAAACTTGAAGTAATTTGTAATAAATCTAATGTCAATTAGCTTTCCCAGTAGTTTTTGTAAATATACTAACGAAATTGCAGTTGTTGTGTGCACGAACTTATAGGTTAAGCTGATCACCTTTTTTTTTTAAGTCAGTTAAAAAGTTAATTATTTAATCAATTTACATTTCACGTCTAAAGAGTAGGTATTGCGCTTAATTAAATAATAAGATAAAATATTTACCTTCGACATCTAGACTGCTGACATTACTGTAGAAATTCTCAAGTATCGGCCCCATTACATCGGAGTCAAGATTCTGTAGTTGATTGCCTTTCAAACTCATTGACTTTAAGGACTTTAATCCAACAAACAGCTTTATATGTTTAATTTCTTTCAGTGTATTATGAGCAATTGATAAAGATTGCAAATTAACGAGCCCATGAAAAGCTTTCTCGTCAAGCATCTGAATTTTATTTCCATCCAAATTTAATACCCGTAGGCTCTTTAAAGGTGCAAACGTATTATCCCCAATTACTTGCAAACTGTTACTACTAAGATCTAACTTTTCCAACTTCTTCAAGCCTAAAAAAGTTTCACTGTTCAACATGAATAAATTGTTTGTATCAATTTCAAGTTCTCTTAGATTAGACAAATGTATGAAAGCTTTGTCGTGGATTGTTGTAATTTTATTCCTCGTCAGATATAGCTTTTCGAGAGACGGTAAATCGACAAATACATTCCTGTTTATCTCGACTATGTTATTTGTATCTAGGCCAATTGTTACCAAGTCCCTGTGATGTGCAAAGGCATTAGCTTTTAAATCTTTGATTTGATTATCTCTTAGTGTTATTTCTTCAACGAATGTTAGGTTAGCAAAATCGAATGGTTCTATTGAATCAATGTTTGCGTATTTTACTTCGAGTTTCAGAACTGATTTCGTGTATTGTAACGCGTGTTGAGGTATATACTTCAATATAACGCCACGTGTATTCGTGAATGTTAGCTTGTGGACATTTTCGAGTTCTTCAAAAACCTTCCAATTGGCATCATCGTTTGAGATTTCGTTGACAGTTGCATAGCAATCAGCACTCCGAATCAAGTCGAGTTTGGAATCTCGAACGCAGTAACATTGAATTTTATTTGTGTTGTTATAAACTGGGTCGCATATATGGGATTTGGTTTCCCGTTTTTGATGCAACCGTTTGCCTTCGACGCAGAAGAGCATGGCGCAAAGAAAAAACAGCTTCCAGGATGTCATATTGATTGTCGAACACCAACTGTAATAAGGAAAAGTTCTGTTTAATTTTATGTAGAGTAACACGAAACAAATATTTCCCAGAATGTAGCTTTCTCTCAAATCCATACTGTAAAGCTATCTGAACCAACTTTTGATATTGCAAATGTTCAGATAAACTGAGTTTTGGAATTTCGTTTTTTAACCAGGAATAGCAAGTAAAAGAAAGCCCGATTCTCGATATTGGCAAATCAAGCATAAAAACCCAAAAAATAATAAAAGTAGTACTACTGTTCTTGATTTTAAAAAAAGTCTTATTAACTTTACATTATAAACAATTTCTAATCGTGAACGAAGTCTGAATAATCTGAATAATTATAAGTCTTTTGAAATTGTTAAATAAAGTGCAGAGCAAGCAAATTTCTACTAATGACGAGTATACTATAACGTCATATTACTTCAAAAATAAATCGAATAACATTTATCAGGAAAATGACTAACTCCTTAGGTCACGTTCACACTATCAACAATAAAGGAGAGGATGTGACTTCATCTGAACAAATAGCATTTTTGTACCCATGAGTTATTTTAACAGTAACTTTTTTGTAGTTTGTTTAGTTGTTTGAAGTTATTTCAGATAGCAAGAATTATTTAGTAATATGATACATAAACATTAAAATTAAATACGTTTTTATTTAAAGTGTTTCTTAAATTATTGTTAAAATTTTAAATAAAAACTACCTTTGATCACTTGACGAAATTTATTTTATTCATTATAAAATTATATCAATGAGATTTAAAATCCGAACAGGTACTGAGAAATTGGGGCTTAGAACATTCAAATTCATAAATCCATTAAATTCAGGACTAAATAATAAATAATCAATTACCATCTAAAATTATCAATATTGGTGTGTTTGACAAATTCAAAAAGGCAGAATCTGCATGTTAGAGTGAACACAGTTGACTAAAATTGAGACGGCTAATGGTGACGTGTATCTCGCTCGTATATATACATATTAATATTAATTTTCTCATGTAATGTTTTTTTTGTAATGAAAAATAAAGTTCTTTAAACATAAATGAACTGTGGAGCCGTGTCGGTTTAGAGGCTTGAACGAGCGCTCAACCCAAAGGTAGTGAAGTCAAGTCCCGGCTGTACAATGGTACGCAAGGTGAAGGGCGTGAATCTAGCACAAAAAGGTGATCATTCAACTGAGGAAAATAATCCTATAACACATACATAAATCCGAGGCCAGACCTCAAAAGTTGCAACACCACTGACTTTTTAAAAATTGAATCCCCTTGAATCTCATCAGACATACATACATTTTTATTTATTTATTGTATACATAATCTGCAATAAAGAAATACGTGTATAACAGTGTGGTGAAAACACAATCTGGACACAATTTGAATGATCTCATTCTATTTGTAATTTAAAAGTCAACCTACACTTTTGAGTGGAGATAAAAATGTTAATTTATTGACAAAATTATAACAATGTTTCGCAACTTGGCAATACAACAAAGCTATAATATTTTATATCCGTTTTCTTATTATAAACCTCTATCGTCATAACAACTAGAGAGCATTTTAAATACCTGATAACTTTAATGGTTTTCTAATTTCTCAGTTCCTTTCGCAAGTACTTTCTCAGTTCTAACAAATTAAAGTTTCAATTAGCGGAGAACTGTTGGCCTTTGATTAATTTACGAAGTGACAAGAGAGTGATCCAAACATTCAATTACTATTTAAGGTTTCGTTTTTGGATGTTACGTACCTTATTTATTATTATAAATTCGGTCGTTTACATCGTCGTTATTTTTTTAATAACAGCTTTTTTTGTTAGTACCAGGTGATTTAAACTTTTTGCAAATTTTATTTTTAGTCACTTCATTAATTACTTTTTATTAATGAAAAACATTAAAACGTCATATTCTAAAGGTTGAACTTATTATTTAAAGAACACAGCACATATGCGCAGGACTAATTGGGTGCCGCCACCAATGAACATTCACACTTCCCAAATTCTCGCTCGCCTTTTAACAATTCGTAAATCATTTGTAAGTTATGCCGTATATTTGTTTTAATGTAGTTTGACATTAGTTCTATATATTTAGATACTTGGTCCCAAAACTAGGCAAAGCATGACCTCTCAAGCTACGTGCAATTACTGTTTATCCAAAATGTTCCCAGGTGCAGCAACCATCTGCAGACACACATACATTTAGTATGTATAGGAAATTTACGTTCCACCATAGAAGTATATGTAGGCTATATATATATATACATTTATAGAAATATTTTGATCAGTGTTGGCCTAGTGAAGTTGAGCGTGCGCTTCTCAATCCTGCCATCGAAGAAAAGCCAGTTAGAAAGAAAAGCCTATTGCTATTGCATTGAACTATGCAGCAATAGGCTTTTCTTTCTAACTGCGTAGTTAAAATTCGTATGTGAAGGAAAACATCGTAAGAAAACCGACCATAAATCCAAAAATTGGCGTTTCTCCGGCATAGAAAGCACCAAGCAAAGGCAAGCAAGTAGCCGGCTTTGAGCAGCGCAGGATCTTGTATGGGAGGCTAGTCACACCAAAGAAGTATCGATATAATATAAGATAAATCGTGTTTGCTTTATTATTATTATTTTTAAATTATAAACCAAACAGGCAGGAGGCTCACCTGATGTTAATTGATACCCATGGACACATACATGGCCAGAAAACTCGCGAGTACATGCCAGCCTCTTATATATTGGTACGCTCTTTTATTGAACCCTAAGTCGAATCGGTTCGGAAATACTTCAGTGGGTAGCTGGCGGACGTCGAGGTGATGTATGTGATGTATAAACTTGTGTTTGTTTCCTAAGTGTTATTGTATTAAAAATATAAGCCAAAATCCCATATTTCACTGTCGATTTGAATCACGTCAAACACTATCGGGATCCCGCGTTATTCAAACGCACTCGTTGAGTGATTGATAACGCAAAGGTTTTGGCACTTTTAGCGTGAAAGCCCTACACGCTACGTTCGAGACCCTTCAGAGGTGAAACGAAAATGGTTTTCTAACGATGTCTTTATGAAAAGTATGCTTGTGTTATTTTCAATCATTTTCAGAATATGAAATCTTAGAAAGACAATGAAAAAGTATTTATTTATTTCCTAGATTTACAAAAAGGAACAAAAAATTCAATACATTTAACTAATTGTGATTCAATATATTTAACTAAGCCTAATTTGGTTGTGTTGTGTGATAGTGTAAAAGTGTGGCTATGTAAGTGATTGTGTGTATGTGGGGTGTGCTAATGATGCAGGTGATTTTGCGCTATGGATATTCTTAATACACTTTTTAACCACTTTCCGCCTTAAAAAGTCAAGGCTTAAATAGTGGTCATTGTATGTCCGGGCTGCACGATACAAACCTAAGTTTTTTGTATTCGCAGTGACCGCCAAGCTGCGTCCCTACTTTGTAACTCCAACGTTGATACCAATTCTGACGTATTTACGTGCGTAAAGGGAGACAATACAATGATAAAAAAGAGATTTGCATGCATATGTATGTATTTAATATATTTCTTCTTCGTAATTGTTGTGGTGAAGGAACAACAATCGCTACAGCATCATACGCCTGAACATGGAGATTGTCGTATACTCAAAGTGACGTATACGGCAGATAGAGATATGTTTAGAGAATCATTAACAAAAAACCAAACAACGTTGGTGCCTACTCTCTCGAAACTTTTACGAACGTAAGAGAACTGTGTAAGAGTTACACAAGAAACTCATAAGATAAATAGGAGAAAATTGACTTCATTTAAAACATTTAGTACACCTACAAAGCTATTTAGAATTTTGTGAACAAAGATAATGTCATCCGCGTCTATTGCGGAGTAATTGCAGATGAAAGCCAGTCGTTTCTCATACAAGCATTCAGCTAGTGTCATTAAACGATAGATAGATAGAACGGCATAGATGTTATTACCTTCAATTGTCAATTAAGCCGACTTACGTCAATAAACCACAAAAGCAGAACATTTTCGATTCCCTCTACAACTCCAGTCCTCATTTCATATTACAGTAACTAATTAGTACTTCTATGAATAGATCTAGGCTCACTTCACTGGCCCAGATTACCTTTTCCATTTGAATGAGTAAAGGACTTATGAAGATTTTTCGCTTAGTTTCTAATTTTATAAAAGACATCATAAAACTATATTTAATAGCATAAACTACAACTTTCATATAAAATATTATTTATTAAATGAACGGTTAATCATAAATAGTTTTAAGTTTACCCTGCGTGGCTTGAGTCCCGGTTGCGAGTCCCGAATCTTATGTAGGAACTGTCTGAGGTGTTCTTAGTTGATATTGCTCATCCAATATCGGAATAGCAGATTCTGTAGTGTTTGAAGTTCCACATAACCCTGCTTCTTTCAGAGGCAAATATATTTTACCTCGTATATCAAAAAAGGTGTGATATATAAACGTATTATTTTTATAAAACGAGTATATTACAAGCACCTCAGAATTAACTAAATGAGGATATCCTTGTTCATAGGTAGAGTTTAAAGGGCACAGAATAACAGACCCCAGGGAGTTTTAAAGGATTACGTCAACCTTCCAAACTAACCGTCTGGACCCCTGTATACTTAATTATATATTTATAGCCATAGCAACAATCCCAGATATAAGAAAAAAAAGAATCAAGTTACCATCAAGATATACATCGATACTGGTGGGGACGGCGTACCCAAACTGAATCTTATAATTGTCATGTTAGTTTAAATATATTAAAACTACAAGAAGACCAAATATAGAAAAGGAATATAAAACAGTCTTCTTATGAAAAATATCTAGCTATTCTGTTTAGTGGAGCGTAATACCGTAAGCTACAACGCTTAGTATATGGAACGTCTCAAATATCTAGAAACAGAAATATTTATTTAGTAACCCTTCATTGCATACATAAATAAAATACAGGTGACATTTATTTATTTAATTCAGAAATACACACACTATCCTTACAGCCTATGCCAATACGATAATGTCGAGAAACATTTAATAAAATATAAGAAAGTACATAAAAATTAAACACGTAATATACACAATATCGCTACTGTGAATTCACTCATGTGAATTCACACACTGAACATACAAATATGTCGATAGTGTCGGAGGCGCAACGTAGATAACGAAGATCTGTGCAATAGACTGGTTCTTGCCATTGGTATCGCAAATAACCTAGGCCTTCGCCGTCGCACATTTCCCATAATTACAAAGAAACCCAGTTTTACACCAGACATAATTAAATGAAAAGGAGGGCAACTGGCCTTATCGCTTTCGAGCGATCTCTTCCAGGTGTGAGTGAGACAAAAAATGAAACAAGAGAAGCGCAAGAATACTTAGCTTAGACAATACAAGCTCAGTAATACATAAGACTTAGACAACACTAATGGAAAACAAAGCAATTAAAACAAAAAACAATGAACAGGACAATATTAAAAAAGGGCATGAAAGAGAAAAAGAGGATATGAATCAAGATAATTTCAGATCAGTAGGTATATCGGTTAGTACCATAATTCAGGATACTATGTGGACAGGTAATGTTACCTTTGGACACGACAGGAAAATAATCAGCTTAAACAAGACATGAGGCCAGCATAGAAATTAACAGCATCCAACAGATCCCTACGACAATGAAGTGGCTTATGTATAAACAACTATATATAAGGGATTAAACTAACCCTATCACACAATAGGGAGCCAATTTGCCTACTTATTCAACACATTTATGAACTTACACATCTCGTCACTAAACCTCACATGACACGAATTATCCATTAAAACTTATATGTAATTATATATGTGTAAGTGAATATTTAGTGTAAGGCAAGTTCTAAATCTTAGTTTATGTTACAGCGCCAGAAAACTTTTAGGCAAAGTTTATATGACGGAATAACTGTTTATATTTTATTAATTATTATTCTATTTTTATTCAATATTAACTTTTACACACAAATCTTCCAAGACTTCTTTACTTACACTGTACATTTTTACTATTTTTATTTATTATTACATTATTTTTCTTGTTTGAGGCGGAAACTAACAGTTGCACTGTGGAAGACGTCTGCTCCACATGCTCCTGATGCTTATCCGATCTCCTGATCCATTCTGTATAATGCTGAGGGCCAGTTACAACCACAACGCACACACATTACATACTTAACCCTTTACTGCATTTTGGTACAAATATGATCCACACCGTTCTTTGATCAATATTTCCTGTTTGAATAAATAAATCTTCGTTTTCTGCAAGAAGGATCATAAACGGTACATACGCTTCCATACTAAATACTAACAACACCATCTTTGAGTAAATAGCTGTACTAAAAATTGGTTGCAAGTTAGAAGGACATATTTCGACCGGTGCCCTGCGTAAGTGTCTTTTTAAAATTGGTTTAAAAATAGTTATCATCCCAATTTCTATTAGTAAAAATATGTAACGTTGGTGCAATATTGCAATTTATCTGGGCAAGGTAAGGTTTTCTGTATTTTTATGATTTTACTCTGCGAAAATGTTATTTTAAGGTTTGGACTAAATATGAGCCAACATGCAGAAATATTCCTTTTACTATTGGTTTATATTTGGTACATTAGGCATTAACGTAATACTTGCGGACTGTGGTTTTTTATTTCAATGAAAGGCAGCAGGTTCGATTATCGCATGAAAAACATTTTTTATAATTAAAGATATAGAAAATTTATTTTTAACATCAATAAATACCTATGTGATTCAGGCTGAATGCAATCTAAATGAACAACACCCCATTCGGATGAAATACTAAGAGACTCAATTTTTAGATTCATATTGTTTTGTTGTACATATAAAGGACCCAATAAAATTTTATGGTGGTGTACATACATACCATCATTCAAAAACTTCCTAACAGCACCACTGATGAAAAGGTTTCTGATTATGATAACTACAGAAAACGGGCTAGGAATCGGCCACCTATAATACTACCTGAATCAGATTCTGACACGGAAAGCGACATTCCATTATCAGTACTTACCAGTACCAGTTCACGTGCTAACAGAAACGCAAAAACTAGATGGAGGGACAGCTTTTTAGAGAAAACAGAAAAAGAAATTCAGTTCTTAGGCAATATCAGCTTGCCTGCTGATATAACGGAGTTAGAGTTATCGTCCTGTAATCGCTTTGAAGAAATTAAACGTTTCTTACATTTCAATGATAACTCAACCCAAATTCCCAAAGGTCAGGTTGGCTATGATCTATGACCTACGTTGGCAACAAACCCATGACCGAAGTGAGACGTTATGATAAAAAAGAAAAAGTGTACCAAGCTGTTCCCCGTCCAAAGGCTGTCACGACATACAACAGTCATATGGGAGGTGTGGATCTGTTAGATGCACTTCCTGGTTATTGCGGGATCAAGATCAGATCACACAAATTTTATCACCGCATATTCTTTCATCTTTTAGATATGACGACACTCAATACTTGGCTGTTATATAGACGCGGAAATACTGACGCTGGTGCATGGTTTCCCCTTAGCGATTTCAAAGTAGCTGTGGTGGAAGCCCTCACTATGACCAATAAGCCCAGCACAGTCGCCAAACGCGGATCCTGCAATCTTATCGAAACTGCAATCCAACAGAAGTCCAGAGGAGCTATTGCAATAATGCCATCTTTCAGGATTCAAACTGGATGTTCGTCTTGACCAGCTGGATCACTTGCCTATCTGGTTATCCAGGTAGCGTTGCAAAGTGCCTGAGTGCAAGGGTAGATCCCACATGCTATGCAGGAAATGTCAAGTCAACTTGTGCTTGAATGAGAAGAGAAATTGTTTCCTGCTGTTTCACACTATTTAATACTTTTTTTTACAATTTCTGCTCATTGTGCCATATTTGAACCAAAGTGGAAAAACCTGATTTTCTTACATATTTTTTAATAAATTTTAATTTGTTAAAATACGTGTCTTTTTATTTATTTTTTTACGTAACATATATTTTTTTGGCTCGAAAACAAAAAAATCATGCAGTAAGGGGTTAAAATGTATCTTATTCCTTTTTTATTATTATTATTATTTCGGTGTTTTCATGTGTGTGTTTTGTTATTAATAATTGTTATGTCTTTACTTTATTTTTCTTTGATCAAGAATGTGTCTTTTTAATCATTAATACTTTGTTGTGTCGAGAATAATAATAGTATTGGAGTTTTAAAAACATATCTAATCAATAACAATCATATTATATAAAAAGTTTGTGAGGTTGTGACCGGTAGATAACCTCTAGATTTCTGAAGCCATACTTTAATTAATTTAACGTTTAAAGAACTTATTTTCTCATTACAATAAATGTATTTTTTTACGTGAAAAATATATATGCGAACGAGATACACGTCGCCATCAGCCGTCCTAATTTTAGTCTACTAGGCTCATTCTGATATATATCTTGAAATTCCTTGAAATAATGTTCTTTATAAATTGCACACCCTCATACTTAATAGACTTCTTCAAATAATTTCCACGCGGCTTCGATAAGCAAACTCACTCGACGAGTATTGCGTATTTATTTTACCAATATAAAGGCACGATATTTGTGATATATATACTATATAAAAAAACTTTTTCGGGGTAGACGGATTCTTAAACTTATAGCGCTATATACCAATAACAAATAAGTTAGCTGCCGCATATGTCTTAAGTTTTAATTATATAAACACAAATCCAAGTCCCGACTTAATGTCTGTTTGCTATAAACTCAAACGTTACTGCACGAAATTTATTGCGGTTTTCAAAAAGATACATAATTTTCCAAGGTTTACGGGTCACGGTTCCCGGTGCAAGTAATGAATAAATTCAGCAACACGAAAATTCCACTATTTCATACGCAATAAAACGACATTTATGTGCCACTTTAAATTGCAGTGTTATCATTAAAGTGATGTCACTTGGATAATTAAATTTACTTGTCAATAACTCACGCCCAATCCAATCAGTAGCTGGCGAAATAATTGCGACTGTTACATAAGCTTAAATCAATACGTGTATCTTTGTGTATCTTTTAAAACGAAAAAGGGTTTTATTTGTGATCTAAAAAGTGTCAGAAACGAGATTCTGGCATGTCAAAATCTAAAACGTTTTTGGCATACGTAATACTAATACGTTTGGCGTACGGGTAAGAGTTACCTAGTGTTAGACATCGGAATTAAAGAAGATTTTATTAAAATTATTTCACAATTTATTCATAGGTTCGTTCAATAAAATGTACCTGTTAAACATGATAATGACACAGGTAACGACACAACTTAGATACCAGAGTCGGTGTTTTATTCGTTCAATTCTGTGTAAAATATTGTTTTACTAACTGCGTATTGAAATAAAAATCCTTGCATGTCCAATGTGCATTGATGCATAGGTTTTGAACACACAGAGACTGACTTCTTTAATTGGCCGATACTACTCTATAAGTGTCATAAATAAAATAAATTGTTTTAATCCCTCGATGTCATTGTGAATCGCTGGTATGTAATTCAATCTTGACATTAATCGCTTCATTAATAATCAAATTAGTTAACAATCACTTATGATATGATAATCTATCAATAGCAAGTTGCTGCACCGTGCATGCAGTTAATATTCAATCGTAAGCACCGCTGAGTAAAATGTTAACATATTTTCTTTCTTTGGCAATTCAAATGAAAATCTGCTCTTAACTACACAGCAATGAGCTATTTGACAGTACGGCTATTAACCCGTTTGAGAGATAAATAATTAATAAATGTCTAAACTACGTCACAGACAAAACAGTCACATATTAATCGAGTCGCGAATATCATAGCATGGTTGTAACTAATATTTTTGCTAATCTAAAATATATTATATATACTGTCTTAATTTCCTTTGAGACTGATTTTGATCGAAGTATAATAGATATGTATTTGTGTAATTAAAGGATAATAATGTTTAAGCAATACTGGTACGTCATTGTAAAGAAACCGTTTTTTTAAATCAAGATCCGGCCGCAGGATTAGTGCGTTCATCTGTTATTTGCTAACAACCAAATTTTTATGTATACATATTTATAACAAGGAAAATATATATGTGCCAATATGCCTATCAAAATTTGGCTAGAATTTTTAATTAAATTAATTTTAATTCATTTTTGGGAACAGATGATGTTGTACGTAAATTAATACATTTTATAAATGAATAAGCAACTGGGTATTACATTAATTATTTTAATCCCGGTAAATATTCAATCCAGTTACTTAGTATAATAATTATTTTCTCACTTTGATTTTAAATTAAATAAAATTTTCGTTAACAATTCTTGTTTTAAGTATCTATTCTAGATATAATAGTTTCTTAATTGATAATAATGTTCTCTGCAAATATAAAAAATATATGGGAGTTTTACCTAGCCAAGGCGAATGTAATAAAACATAGCTTAAATGAGCTTCACCTTTATGAAAGTACTTTTTTTGGAATTTATGCCTCAACTAAGCGCGCTATTAGGCACAGTAATGCGACGGACTTTGACATACTTATCTAAAGGAACCTTTCACGTTAAAAATAAATTCTCCTGTCAACTGTCTGGTGGTAATCAATTATAAATTTTCTGTAACAACAGCAGTTTTGTCAGGAATGACGACAAATGCATATGAATTTTTTTCTTTAACTTGTTGTTTAGAACGAAAGGAATAAAGTATGAATAAAGTAAAACAAGATGGCGTTCACGACAACAGCTGATTACTTTTAGAGTCTTTCTTTGAGCCATGTGGTTTTTTGTTTCAAATTGTGGTCTTTGGTGAAATTGTAAACATGTTGTCAACTGTGCCATGTTTATTTCATTTGTTAATGTTATTACGGGGTGGTAGAGAAGAACTAAGAACTTGGAAATTTCGTGTATCGTTTTATTGTTAGTAGTTATTCAGAGGGGTAGCGAGACCCAACCCATTAAAAACACCTCAGCCCATCACACACCCTTAAAATGGGCCCTCGGGGTTCGCTAGGCATTCTACCCAAGGGTCCCGGGCAGTCAGGTTACATAACCTAACATAACCTAACGTCTCATTGCCTAGGAACGTTCAATCACTTATCTGACGGAACTTTAGCAACTTGATTGAATATCGATCTTTAATTAACGACGACACATTATTCTCTTTTAAACCCACTCTGCTCACGTATTCCACTATTACTTACTCCAGGCGGGATTTGGGGCAAGTATGTCCTACTTGTAAACCGCTTCATAATAAAATATGGTTTATAATATTCATTTAAATGAGAAAAAAACAAAAGATCTTTACAGGAACATTGTATTATTCGTAGTAAGTAACAAAAACTCTTTATGAGTTCAACGTCCGCTCGAGATAACTGAACAATTTTATCACACAGTTATATTTAACTATAAGGACTTTCTTTATAACTTTTGAAGTGTTTTAACTATGAGTATGTATTTATCTTAATGTCAGGGTTCAATTTATATTGATATCATAGTTAGGTCACGTCCGGTGGGTTGTTTTAATATAACATCGTTTTTTACATGATATAATGACTGTTATAACTAGATTATTGAAGTTTTATTTTGACATTCATAGACGATAAATCACAACTAGGATCCATATTGCTGTTTAAAATAAGAATTAGCAATTTTTAATGTTTCAAATAAATCAAAAGTTATCAAATAATCTAAGTAATAAGTCTAATAAAGTACTCTTTCGTCTCTTTATATCTTTTTAAAAGGGACATATCGTATTACTATATTATTGCATCTCTTGTTTTTAATATACTGATTTAAACCTAATGTAAGAAAGATACATCTAGTAATTTTTTTTTAACTTAAATGTTTTCTTCAATATTCGTGTAAATAAAAAGATATTTTTACAAACAGGTATATACATATAATATTTTATGTAATTTTAGTTTATACTCTAGTATAGCTTTCTATTCCTAAATCAATATTCTTTATTAGTACAGAAACTGTTGTTGTAAGTCATGAGCCATACGAATAAATTGGTGCCGACAAAATATGCAACTATAAAAGTTACATTACACTTAACGGTTCTTCATACATTATTGTGGCTATTATATTTATATATTGCGTATACAAATAAATTTCGCATAGATTTTATTAGGGTTTTGCAAAAACACAAAGTCATGTGATGCGAATAAAATACAATAGTACATATTTTATTTTTATAGAGCAGAGGGCATACGTGCAGGAGTCTCATCTGATGTCATAGCGCCGACCATGCACAGTCTCATGCCAGAGGGCTCGCGAGTGCGTTGCCGGCCTGTTAAGAATTGGCACTCTCTTTTCTTGAAGGACCCTAAGTCGAATTGGGTCGGAAATACTTCAGTTGGCAGCTAGTAAAGTGGTGATGTGCGGCTATAACTGCCTCAAAAACGCTCAGTTGTGGAACGTCGGACTTCGAGGAGATACTTTATTATCAGTTAATTTTCTATAAATAAGGACCAACTTAATTTTTTCGCTAGTTAGTTCGTTTTCGCCTTCCTTCGTTTTTCGAAGTCGGTTAAAGCATACAACCTAAAAGCGTTGTTCAGCTGTGATGTCGGCGACAAAACCGCAAATGTTTACACATTATCCTGTTTAATTTAACGCAATGACATCACTCCATTCAGACTGCTGGACGCATCTACGAATTTTGACTCATCGTTATTAAATTCTGCACCAGCCTTCACAATTTATGGCTCAACACATGCAATATGAATATAGATTGCATTTAATGAGTCTATGAAAGCATAGATTAAATTTCATGACAAGAATTTTCTTCAAATTATACATCTGTGGTATTCAGGAGGAAGAAACTGATCCTATAATTATATTAGGACAATGGAGGACGATTAGGCCTGGATGTTACCAGTATTTTTTATTTGTATTTCATTGATTTTCAATAACATTAGTAAAGATAATGTAAATAATCTATGAAGCATGTATACTGTTAAATACTTTTTGATATAAATTTATTTAATATTATTATATTTCAATAATCATTATTTATTTAAGTCGTACATAAAGTCAGGCATAAATAAAATTAAGAACTTATTAAAACAAGTTCTGTATCTACAAGCGAAATAAGATTAATAATTATCGTATGATAAAATGTATGTATAACCACCATTTTTCTTTTTAAACACGTAAAAATTTGCCTCCAGTCTCTTAATAAGACATGTAAAAACCACAAACAAGCATTTGACAGTGCTTTAAACCAAATTAAATAATATACCTATATTTATTATAAACTGATTGAGAAGGGCTGAAATAGCGAGCAGGTGTAATTAATGTAAAAATATCATCAGCTAAATTGAAATAACAAATTGAGTCATCCGGTGAACATAAAACAATAAAATTGCGTAAGAACTATTTAAAGCTGGCAATGACTCATAGATGAAACATATATATTTTATTGTGTTGAGAGTTCTCTTCTGTTAGAACTAAGGGAAAACGGGCAAGAGGACCACCAGAAGTTTAGTGATAACGCCATGAGCACTGATAATGCTCGAATTTTAAGAATTTCTCATATCTTAAAAGTTTTTAGCCCCAAAGATTTTCGCCAGAGGGTTCGCTCTAGTCTAAGGGCCCAATGATTGGAAGCCAGAACTTCAATGTTGAGTTTAAAGTTGAAAAAATATTCCTATAAAGAAAAAGTTACGAACAGTTATAATAAAGATCCGTTTTCTCGATATTTCAAAACGTTTATTATACAGTTCAGTTAAAAAATCAGTGCAACTAGAATTCAAAGAATATTCGAATTTCAATAGAGTAGCCTGTAATTTACTTTTCACGAAACTTTTATACGTCATGTCAAGAGAAATGTCCTATTGATTTTTTTTATTTTGCTGTGAGAAACGTCACTAAGCTTTGAAAAATTGAATTCTGAAATTAAATCAATGAAATCAATTTTTTTTTTTCAATATTTTTTTTTATTTGGCCCTTTAAAAGTTTGTATAATACAGGTATTTGCTGATTTTGTAAGAGGCTTATAAAAGAACAAACATAACCGAAACATGAGTTATTTTAAGGCACTTTTCAAGTTTGCCAACGGCACCCCGATACATTGGTACATAAAGAAAAATAAAATACAACATTTGATGTGACAACGCAAAAAAAACGAAATACAAATCAATGTTCGATAAAATTCCTGCTATATTTGTTTTCACAGCAATCAAAAGTATCTGCAATTTTAAATTTATTTTCACTATTAAAAAAGTGTACTATGTGAACTGCACCCCATTTCTGTACTGGTTACATGTACTGGAATGCCTTATGATGGAGGGTTATGTGGGAGGCGCTACTGTGCCTAACATCCCACGACGCGAATGCACCAGAATCGGAGGATAATACGGTAACAGTCTTGTCCGCGTACCGCCTGGCGATCAGCCATTGAAGCCTTCGGCTGATCGCGTCGGGCCCCAACGGCTAAGTACGATGTTGAATGGACGTTGACACAGAAAGAGCCATATTCAGATCGGCCTATTCGTTCTGGTTTGTAAAGCTGGAAGTCGGATACAATGTTCTATCATACTTTTTTTGGTTTAATAAAATAGAAGTTTTTATGAATAATGATTCAACATTCACTTAAGGATATTAAAGTCTATATAACCTCGTCGTATATTAATGTAATTACTCACAGGAACCTAATACCAAGATCCGATATCCCACAGTATCCCAATGTGTACTAAGCTTATGGATTAAGTTTAAGGATTATATAACTTATAAGGTGTTATGTACCTCGGTTAGTTATTGAACGCGATTTATATGTGTAAAGTTTAATATAGTACAGGAGTATTAAAGGGAAAGATTAATGTTTTTGTTTTTTTTATAAATAATAATTTTATTGTTAAATTTGGATTGTTTGTAAATTTGGTTTACTGACGATGGTTGAACGTCAAATCAACGACAACGTCATAAGAAAATACTGATGGAATGATGAAGAATTTTTCAAAAGATGAATTTTATTTATTTGTTACATATTTTGTATGGATATAGATAAGGAGGTAAATGGAAATCACCATTGAATTGATCAAGTCACATTTATTTGTACAAATATGTCAATTTTTTAACGAACGAAAGCTGCCGAACGCGGAGGCCGATTGTGCCTCTTTGCTGCTCGTTCTGCGTTCTCGCTTGCACTTCAAGTCTTAAATGGAACGCCTCAGAGCGAGGTAACGCCATATGCGTCATGTTTTTTCGTGCGTGCAGACAGCTCCATCGAATTATAAGACGTTGTCACGTCGAAAAGTTTTATGATCACGAGTCTCAACATTACCATGATAAACTACAGGGCGATGTTATATTTATTTATTTAAAAAAATCAAACATTAAGATAAAGTAATAAAATTATAATTTTCTTGACCAATAAGAATGTATATGATACATGACAACGGGACGTTATTCAAATCTTTACTTATGCTATCTTCAGCGTAATTAAATAGAACTGCAATACACATAATATCTTGTCAATACATAGTCCAAAATGTTATTTACCTTTGTCCATCTCAAGAGAAACAGCAACAACACGAACACATATTACAAACGATATAGGTTTTCTTTTATTTGTTCTATTAATAAATTCTTGATTCTAATAAACCATGTAATTAGACTCGTCTATAATGATATGAAATATAGTTGCACAATAATAATATCAAGGACGCTGACGCGACAGTGCACAAGCGTTCTCGGAATTGCACTATGGCAACGCCAAAAATATTTGTTTGAATAATTCATAGATATCTTATATTAGATTACAATAGAACATGTATGCCAGTTTGTCGATTTCGGTTACATCCATCCACCTCGTGAACAAGACTTTTCTAAATTAATTATATGTAGTTAATTTTAATCCCATAAAATTTATGGGACTAAAATTTTAATATTAAATATCATTAACGAAACGTCGACACCGCTTTAAATTGTTAATTAGAAGTAATTAAACAATGACAGTCCAATTTTTTTTTAAATATAAATTCAGAATGTTTTTGATGTACCGTAATTCCCAATGAAACATGGGGCAGACATTTTACGTCTATTTTATTGATAATCTTAACGTAGATAACGGCTTGTGTCAAGCCTAATGGAATATTATTTCGCCAGTAATCGAACCCAAGAACTACCACAGGATAGACAGAAAGGACACAGGAAATAAGTAGCGCTACATCCAGCTAAGTAAGCATTCTGTATCTGTTTCATGATCCTTTATTTAACTTAATTGACAGAGATGACGCTACTATACCTGATCCACATTGTTGACTTTTCAGTTCTAAAGCATGCCTCACGGCGTCCTTTACCGTAAGTACCGTCCGTACCGAGCAAGTGTAAAATGCGCACATAAAAAGTAAGTCCATTGGTGTACAGCCGGGGCTCGAACCCACGACCTTGGGGATTAGAATCGCACGCTGAAGCCACTAGGCAAACACCGCTCAATATAAATGTTTATCAGACAAAACGACGGACGTAAGTAGAAGTGAATAATCTGAATATTTAAACTGAAAACCGGACTTCCTAAATAGTTCGCGGCTAATACAGTTTTAACACCTGGATGAAATCCAACTCATGCAATTGTAATTTTAGAAATTACCTAACTACAGTAAGGTATTACTAGCGGGTATTATGAAACACAGTTTTATGGTTTAATACGTTAATATTTTGAGACTATGACACAGAGAAACAAAAGCGGCGAAACGTTTACTTTATACGTACTTTATTGAAATCTCTTTACTGTTTCACCTTTTTAATATAAAACTACGGGATCGATGGACAGCTACAAAAATAAGAAAAAGAACAAACGTCAGTGACGTTCTACAAAAAATAAGAAAGCTTAAATGGAACTGGACTGGACATATAATGGAGGACTAACAAAGAGAAATGGACTAAGGATGTAATAGAGTGGTATCCGAGGAACGGGAAAAGAAAACGAGGAGGTCAAATTAAAAGATGGGGGAACGGTCTACCAAAAGGATGGAGAAGGTCTGCCAAAGATAGAGAGACACGGAAACAATTGGAGGAGGCCTATGTCGACGGACAACCTGACCAGGGCGGTGAAGAATAAATTATTGTTTTTGCATTTTGTAATTAGATTAGGAATATAGTTATATTTATATAGTTTAATAAGAATAGCATTTAAGCTAAATGGTCAGCGAATAAAGGGCTTTTATTATTATTATTATCACCTTTCACCTTTTTATACCCAAACCATAAAGTGTAGAACACTCTTACTCATTGCGAATGGAAGAAGAAAAGGTCGACATGTGTGTGAACGAAGATCTGAATGCTCAAGAATAAAGAAAATTAAGTATTTCGGACACCTTTTTCGTACCATCAAAATACGAGCGAGTGATCATACAAAAGAAGGTGGCAGGTAGCAGGGAACCTGTCCGTAAACGCAAAAAAGCACAGTCAATGCTTTGGTCAGAGCACCAAGTCATTACTTAAAAGCCCGACATCCAAAATTAAGCTAAACATGATGATCGCCAACCTTTGCCAGGAGATGAATACTTTAAGAAGAATTCGACAGTGTGATTCGTCAACGGTTTTTCTTCTTTATGAAAAAAACGTGTACCATTCTCTCAAAGGTCTGCAACGAGTAAACCTCCCACCGTTGCTGGTCTCCACGTCCTTTATTCAAATTGACCTGCTCGTTTGCTTCCAGTCCCATAAAATAATTGATTGTGCGTGCGCTCATTCACGGCATGATGTCCAGTTACAATTCTCCTCACATCACTCTTATTAGCATATCCTGTGTTTTCCTCCATTCAATACGAGTATAATATTCCAGCCTAATCTGCGTGATGGAGGAGTTACGCTTGATACAATAAACACCTAAATATATGAAAGAGAAGACTCCTACAAAGGAGACTCCTACGGGATTTTTGGAGTCGGTTAAAAACCAAATAGGACAATAACAATAAACAACATCGAACATTTGCTTTTTGTAAGAAACCCTTCGAAGCAAAAGGAATCAAAGGACAAAGAGCTTTGTACAACCTGCTTTGGCTATGTGTTAACATAAACACAAAGGCTTTTAAAGTTCAAATTTTAATTAACGCACATTTGCTTTATCGTTTACGAAATTTCTTTTAGATTTTCGTAAACTTGAAAATGTATTCAATATTAATTGCTAAACGGTTACATAATTTTTAATTTCAGCTTCAGTCTACAATTTTCAGTAAATGCGATGTAAATAATAAAAATGTATATAATTTTTAATTTTTACAAGATCATAAGTGCTTCCTTAAAAATAGTCGCGAATCATATGTTAAATGGAAAAACTAAGTTTTAACGGTGACGCTTTATTGTGATTGGTCAACTGCTAGACCAATCATAAACACTCGACGCGACCTATCGTTCTCGTTCGTTTCACCAATCGAAATCAGGTGCGCAAATCGACCTGATTAAAGAACATTACATGAATAATAGATGAAGAAAAATGTCGTATAAAATAGTTCATACATTGCCAATAGCATCCCATTATATAAGCTGTTAATATAAATTAAAAAAACATTCTCTTCAATACAAATATGTATAAAAATTTAAGGTTTATAAAAAACACCTGCGGCTTGTGTCAGGCGATTGCATCTCCAAAAACACGAAGCAAAGTGCAAAGAAAAGTTACATTTCTGCTTAAAATATAGGAAAATCTCTTGTAAAAATAAATAGACACTTTATAAGATTACTCGGAAGTGGTTTTCAAATAACAGCTGCTTTCTAAATTCGTCACATGAAATCATTCTACTCAACTGTGCCCAATCTATTAAAAAATGTTTAATCACTGTTTACATAACAATATCTTTGATGTTTAATTCTTAAGAGCTAATATAATGTTTACCTTTTCATCGACTATTGTTATGAGGCAGTGACAAAACTTGTTTTTAAACTAACAAAAACTTTATTTAAAATTATGCTTACAAAACTAGAGTTAGAGTGAGAATATGGAATGGAAGTGTCTTTCAAAGGATCGGGGCTTGATACTTAAAGGTTTGGGTATTGTCGTTTAAGAGTAGGGATACATTTAGTGGAACAAACTAATTAATCTTAATTTATCGTAAACAGATGGTTAAAAGAAATTGTAGCTTGATACTTAAAGGTTTGGGTATTGTCGTTTTAGAATAGGGACACATTAAATGGAACAACTAATAAATCTTAACTTATCGTAAACAGATGTTTAAAAGAAATAGTAACTTGTCGTTTAAGAATAGGGAGTCGAACAAACTAATTAATCTTAACTTATATCGTAAACATATGTTTAAAAGAAATAGTAATTAGTTAAATAGAAATATTTATAATATAGTGGGGACTACATAACACCTCCCCCCTTAAAATAAAGGTTGCGCCTGTTGGCGTGAACTTTTTGAGGAATTTTGTAGGGTGTTTTCTTCTTCGTCGTTCGAGCTGATGGAAGCCGTCGTCGTCGTCGTCGTATTGAATGCAGGCATTGGGATTTCAATTTGTTGTCGTCTTCGGGATTGGTCGAAACAATTATTAAATATTTGAATGCATCCTTGTTTGTGAGAGTTTCTTCTTGGGTAAAAGTATTTGAAGAGGTTGCAAACATTGCAAAACTTGTAAAGAGTATAAATAAGAAGGATTGAGCCAGGTGATAAACTCATTTGAGTGAAATTATATGGATGTTCTTGAATGATATTTTTTTTCTTGATTTAATATTTTAGAGTGATGTTTGATCTCGTCTTTAATAGTATTGAGAGAGTCTAAAGAAATCGTTGATTTGGATAGGTACGAGTTCTAGATTATATAAATCTGGAGTCCCTTCGATGCAGGTATATTCCACGTCGACAGTAACAATGGGGTGACTTCTGTTCTTCGATTTCGAGTCTTCAGCGATGTGTGTAACCATTGGTGTATACAATTTGCATTTAGGTTGTAGCAGAATTATTCCGTGTCCAAATATTTCGCCATGTGTGGTTTTTCTGTTGCATTCTATAGCATATGTAATTTTCTTCGAAAGTATGAAAATCCATTTGTTATTTTTCAATTAATGAAATGTGTTGAAGTACGCGGAGAATGTGGATACCGCGCAATTTTGAGGTATGTCTTTAGAATTCGTCAGCAAGATGGAGACTTCACAGATAGGTCGTGCGTTAGAGTTGTAGACTGTGACCTAACTGCATACATGAAGGTTTGAAGAGTGTTCTTTACACTTGTCCACGGAGTTCGTCGTCAGGTAGCGTTGACTGTTTTTGCTCATGGCAAGATACATGTGCTCAGGTAGGATTGTGGAATATAAGGAGTACGTATTGTAGGAATTGAAATTAAATGGTATAAGGTAAATATGACATTTTTGATTAAAGGAAAGTTTAATATATATATATTTATAATTTGGTTCATGTAAATGTATGATGTAATTGTAGCAGAGTTTAGAATTGTATTGATGTTTTGAAAAGTCACGGTTACTACTAGGTTACCTGATGTTCTAGCTGACTTGATGCTAATGATTCTTTGTAAAGACTTACTAAAGATAAGACCGAAGGATGAACTGCTGAATAAAATGCTTGCAACAATATTATCGATTTGTTTTTCTAGAGACGTGACAATTTCTAAAATTATTGTTATTAAAACAGTTGAGATCTGTAATAGATACACTAAAATTAAAGAGTAAAGTATTCGTGGAATTAATATAGGAATTAATTTCCATTAATTTTCGTTCATTATATGTTCATCGTATAAAATTTTTAAAATAGTATTGTTTTAATTATTAATTTAATTAATTAATTTAAGGTTGTTTTTATTGGAAATGTCACAAGAAATAGGAATAAATATGTCTTTATGTCGTTCGTCTAACAGCTTATCTTATGATATATGTAGATTTGAAGTATCGAAACTATAATCTGAAGTTTCTGGGGGCCTAGAGAGTGCGTCGGCATTGGTATTATTTAAAAGAGTCACATGTTTATTATTTATGTGGAATGTAGCATGTAACAGATTTTCAGGAGGTACATCATTTAAAGCGGAAATAGAAAATGATTCAATATTCTTATTGTTCGATTTCGACTTACGTTTATTCTTCTTATAGTGGTATTTTGAATGCGATTTAGTAGTTTGAGATACAGCGGGCTTATAAGATTCAGTGATATTTTGAGATACAGTGGATTTATAAGATTCAGCGATATTTTGAGATACAGTGGGGTTAGAAGATGTGATGAGATGCTTAGATTCAGAGGGTTTTGCAGATACATCGTTCTTATTAGATATAGTAGATTCAGTGGGATTCAAAGATACAGTGGGCTCATAAGAAATGGTAGAGTTTGTATTACAACCTAAGGTTTGGGACTGGCTACCCTGTTTGTAGGTCTGTATAAAGCTAGCTTCAAAGTCAGTCTGTGTGCCAGCTTCTTTGCATTGCCTCCGATAGGCTGGTTTATTATGCAAGGATGTAGGCACAGTGCTTTGTAACACTCGACTTGAATTTGGAATTTGTGGCGGCATTGAATAGTCTAATAAGCTGGGTTCGTTGAGTAAGAGCTGGAAGCGATTTCCAACGAGTCGCTCATTTCGTTGGTCGCTTCTAAGTTTAAATGGCGGATTGGTGCAGGGAGAGCGCGCTGTTTATTTTTTTCGTTGTATGCCCTCTTGCGACATTCGTTTATTGAGTGCCCAATATTTTTACAATACGCACATGTTTTCGGAGAAAATCTAGGGTTAGGAGGCTTAAATGGAATATTAGGGTTTCTTATTGCTGGCCTAGGGGTTGGAAGGGGCCTAAATAATGATTGCCTAGCTTTGTTCATAGCCCTAATTTGATCTTCCTGCATTGCGAAACGACCTGCTTCTCTCAAAGTATTGAAACTTTTTGTTCTAAGCATTATACCCATGTCTGTAGAGAGACCGTTGAGAAATATGCTTAAGGCGGTTTCCTCGGTAGTCGCAACACGTCCGTCTAATGTCGAATCACTAATTTCTGAATGTAGTTTCTCTAAGATTTTGCAACGACAAAGATCTACTCTATGATAAAATTGCGTTAAAGACTCATCGGGTCTCTGAAAAATTGATTGCAATTCTAAATTAAAATGTTGAATTGTCTTAGTATTCGCGAATCTTTCAATAAGAAATCTCTTTAGTTCATCCCACGTTTCGTACGTTTTACACCGAACTTCTGAGGCCGCGATGCCTTTAATATTATTAAGAGCACAAGTTAACAAAGTCTCCCTTTCGGACGGAGATGACAATTTAAATACAGTATCACAGGACCGAATGTAGCCGTATATTTCGTCATGATTGTTTGTGTCGAATAAAGGAATTAGATTGATAAGTGTTGTAATATTTACTGGTGATGCCTTCATTATGTTCGGTCTTTAATGAAATGTTAATGATTAAAAATGTAGAATGCGTGTGTAGTTAGATATGAATAATGTAATTAAATTATATATAAAATATAGTAATATAGGATTGAATATATAAAACACAAAATATAGAAAAATAGGAAAAAGAATGAGCCACAAGTAAAATGCCACTTACCATAGTAACACGAACCACAAGAGCATAGTATCGGCGAAACTATTAAAAGCCTAAAGCTACCGTACTAGGCGATGCTAGTCCTTTGTACGTTTGTTTCGTCTTGCTACACAAGTAGATCCTACCGACTGCGCCAAATTTGTTATGAGGCAGTGACAAAACTTGTTTTTAAACTAACAAAAACTTTATTTAAAATTATGCTTACAAAACTAGAGTTAGAGTGAGAATATGGAATGGAAGTGTCTTTCAAAGGATCGGGGCTTGATACTTAAAGGTTTGGGTATTGTCGTTTAAGAGTAGGGATACATTTAGTGGAACAAACTAATTAATCTTAATTTATCGTAAACAGATGGTTAAAAGAAATTGTAGCTTGATACTTAAAGGTTTGGGTATTGTCGTTTTAGAATAGGGACACATTAAATGGAACAACTAATAAATCTTAACTTATCGTAAACAGATGTTTAAAAGAAATAGTAACTTGTCGTTTAAGAATAGGGATACATTAAGTCGAACAAACTAATTAATCTTAACTTATATCGTAAACATATGTTTAAAAGAAATAGTAATTAGTTAAATAGAAATATTTATAATATAGTGGGGACTACATAACACTATCAAAAAATGTATGAAAAATTTCCTTTTAAATTTCAGCGTGTCTACAGCGAATTAATAATTTCACATATTTTGGTTACCTATTGATTAAATCGTAATACAAAGAAGATGTAAAAACAGGAACCTTATGTGGCAGAGATAAACTAGTGGTGCATCGTTACAACTGCAACTTACTTAAGAAACCTTTTAGGTCTGGGCCTCAGATTTGTCCAACCCGTAGTCCAGCCGAACTTGACCCACGCTGTCGACATTTTTGGTCTACGGTATGCCGGTTCCTTCAAGATGTTTTACTCCACCGTACGACCAATGTTATATGAGCACAAAGAAGAGTCCATTCCCACAAACAGGGATGAGAGTCGCACGCTTAAGCCAAAGGCCGGCACAGCTCATTGACAGCTTTTAATTAAAAATAATGTATCATAAAAAACTACTTTTATTTTGATTAAATTTGTTTCAGAAATACTTTAAATATAGTCATAGTTCTTTATAAACCTTATGAAATGATACAAAGTCGGTGGTCTCTCCTCTATGAATACGGAATGGCCAATTGTCATGAAGTATTGCTCTTGAAGACGATTTAGTTACATTAGCATTCGATGCGTGTGCTTTGGGATATTAGCATTTTAAGTGATTGCGGTTCAAAGAGCTTTAAGAGTAAAACCATTATAATGTATAATCTATGGTTAATACTTTCATTGAAGAAACAAATGATACTGACAGCTGACAACGAAAAACAATACCACGTTTGTATGGAATGCGATCACTCCGTTTATATTCTTCCGAGTCTTTAGTAGTTCGCGGCTTTCTACGGGTGGACAATTTCTTTTTAATATCATCAATAGTTTTCGGAGCGCATGCGATGATAGATTACGCATTATTACACCTTGGGTAACATTATTATAGTTTTAATACAATCCTTATTTTTTCATACAATTAAAATAGCCTGTATTAATCAGTGATAAAATAGCATTCTAATGAGAAAAAGAATATATAGTAAAAGAATATTTAAAATCGGTCTAGTACTTTTTGAGCCAATTCGTTACAAACATACTTACATTTTTTTATAGAACAGGGGGCAAACGGGCAGGAGGCTCACCTGATGTTAAGTGATAAGACTGGACATACACTGACAGACTCGCTAATGCGTTGCCGGCCTTTTTTCAAAACAAAATAAGGATCCCTACTAAAATTACAATGTTACCCAAGGTGTAAAAAAATACTCATGGTCACCATGGTCACTCTCAATGCCAGAAGGCTCGCGAGTGCGTTGCCGCCCTTACAAATCTTTCCTCTTTATAATATTAAGTATAGATAAAAGGTCGGTAGATGTTCTAGCCTTTAAATATAAAAATATAAATACATAGCTTACAACTCCCGGCGTATATACTGCTAGGTTTGTTTTAGCAGAATGCGATATATTATATGATATATTAGCTTATTAGCTTTCTCTGTAAACACCGAACAGATTAAATCAATGTTGACTTAGCTCGAAAAGCTACTCGTAAGTCTATACGTAGACCTGTCCTTAACTGTGATAGCATAATTTAATAATTAAACTAATCAATAGGTTTAAATAAATCTCTTCCATAGAATCTCGAGATTTTCCAAGATTGCCTGTTTGTTGGCTTACATTTTTGTTACGACATATATATTTATATGATGTGATCCTTTTTTTTATACCAAACACCAAGGTAAAACGATTGTCTGTATGAACTGACTCTACAAAATTTCAGCTATCATTTCTTCTGCTGTAAAAAGCTATCACTTGCTTATATTTCTTGGGAGAAAGAACCTTAGACTTTCCGGATAAATTTATATACTGTACGATTCAAAATAATTCGTCATCCGGAATTCCAATAGTAAAATAATTTTAGGTCAATTGTCATAAAACAAAAACACAGCGACCATAAAGTAAGCCATATCCTGATTCGAATCCTGTAATGAATATTCATAAGACCTCACCCACGACGTCATATCAGCGATAAATTATTTTATATCTTAAGTACATAGAAACGTGAAGTTCCACCCACATTGGTTCATAGGGCAGTTCCATTATAGTTTTGATGAAGTAATAAACTGACAACTCTTGTAAGTAACCTTTTTATTTAATTAAAGAGAAAGATATCTGACATTAAGTGATAACACTGGACATACACTGACAGACTCGCTAATGCGTTGCCGGCCTTTTTTCAATAAGGATTCCTACTAAAATTACCATGTTATCCATAACATATCAATATCAAGGAAATTTTAAAATTTAAAATTGAAATTTCTACCCGTATGAAGCTGGGACGGGTCGTTAATTCGTCATAAAAATCTAATTTCACCTATTACATTTGCGAGCAAACAAATAACAAATCTTCCTACGTTTGGGTGTTAAATGCGAAAGGCCGTATTTTCAAAGGTTCAATATTACAGTTCTATTCTTACAATTGAACACTAAATAGAATTCAAGTCTGGCTTTGAATAGTGAAACGTTGTCTAACGAACTTCCTGTTTGCATCCAAAGAAACCAAAAACTGCTACCGAATCGAACTTGCAATTAAGACTGGATTTCAATTGTAATTTACCAAACTATTTCAACTTTTTGGTTTTATCAATTCATATATGTATGTAATAAATAAATAAATACACCTATTTTGATTTAATTTCAATGTGATTTATTTTTAATGAAAACAGGAAATGACGAAAATTCGTCAATATCACTTCCTTCACCTGTGTCGATCGAATATCGGCATATCAAAGTATTGTATATTTAAAAATATGCATAAATCCGACAGTGAAACACAAATTGGTAAAACTTTATGTAATATAATAATTAACTTCTTAAGTTAATTACCTAGTTCTTTAAATTAAATACTTAAATATTTAAAATTCAAACAAGGTATGGTAATTGGTTTACAATCTTACCAGTGTTATATAATATTGCTTTTCTTTCCCCTGTAACGTTTTCTTCAAGAGTAATTAAATTTTCTTTGATAATGGTTTATATCATCTGTTTTAGGTGTTTAGTGGTTTATATTAAAGTATACAAATTTGAATCGTGGGTTTGGTTAAGTTAAATTATTTTTTTACTGTGGATATATAAACAAATTTCTTTTATAATTCACTAGATTTATCAATACAAGGTTATATGTTAAATTACTTTAATGTTTGAAGCCCGTGAATTTTGCAGTTTTACAAAACCGACAGACGTCTTGGCGGCATAGTCAAGATGTCTTCTCAGTAGTGTATGTAGAAAGCCGAAAACTAAATTTATTGACACGAACTGTTATTTTCATACAAATTTAGTTTACTACTATACTATACCGTACTACTGTTTCGATATCTAAGTAAACACGTCTTAAATACTTAAAAGCCCTCTCATACACAAAAAGAAATCGGTCCATCCGTGTGAAAGGTATTAAATTAAAAACTGTTGCACAAAAGATTGATATATAAAGATTATTAACAGTATCTAATTAAAATATATATATCTATATATATAATTTTATAAATAGTACTATAACAGTTGGAAATATTTACCGTCATAAGATATAAGCCAACAATCGGGTATAGAGATGTACGGCCATTCAGCAAATGCATACATTGCGAAATTTACGCATATTTGTTCCTTTCAGTTCACACTATTGCCATTTGGTACAGTGATCCTTGACTGGTATTTACAAATATTTCAATAATCTATTTGTGTTTAAGCTATATATAACACCAGAGAATTGGGCAGGTTAGAATGAACAATCTCTCTTTCTCGTATAGTAAGACCTGGAGCGAATAATTTTCTTTCACCAACGCTAACAAGTAGGTACTATGGTGGGCAGAAAAAGTTGTAGTCTGTCATATAGATGGCGCTCCTAGTATAAGTATTTTAAGTTAGCCCAACCTTGATTTGACAACTGTGGTATTAAAAGTTTGTAAAGAATTTTGAGTGAAGGAACTTATTTGTTTGAAAAATGGCTAATAAAGAATTTCGTGTGTTAATAATAAAACATTGCTTTTTGGCGAAAAAAAAATTTTATAGGGCTGAGTCTTGGTTTCATAAACAATACTCGGACTCTGCAGCAGAAAAGTCAACCGTTGTTTATCTTAATAGATGAGTAACCTTGGTTCAACGCATCCTATCACAGAATTCGTCATGCAAACGACACATTGAATGGCGCTTTCAATGAATTATATACATACACACTCTAATCATTTGCTAATAGGTCTTTGCCAAGTTTCAATCCAAACGACAGACGTCAACTGTCAAATAATCTTTGGATTTTGACAGCTGAAACATTTCGCGCTTTGCGCTTATTTCCGGTCTCTAAATTAAGCTGTATTTAAATATATTCGTATTTAAAAAAAATGCTTGCCCACTGCTCATCCGAATGGAATCTGGAAAGGGTCACGAACGTATCGCCGATCTTTTGAGAATTAATATAGATTCTTATGTTAACACATATATCAATTTAAATAATAAACGTTCAATTTATCACCAAAGCCAAACTATTTTCACAAATAACATATTTAGTTGTCAACAACGTATAAAAACAAGAAGGCTACTGTAAACAAGAAATATAAAAAGAAGAAGAAGACAAGAAATAAAATAATATAATAAGAAGCTAAATTGATGTTGATTAAATTTATATTGATATTAGCTACAAATATAAAAGATAAAAATATTTCGGTTTAAATTAAATTAAAATGCCATTACTGAAATACATTTTACCTTGAAATAATATTTTAGAATTATAAAGATTCAAAGCTTTACCTAACGGTTAAAAATGAAAAGTGAAACCAAATTAAATTAAACTACGGCTGCTTGCTGTCTAAAGTCAGTTTATTTCATGACTCTAAAAGCATGAAGCAAGATTTAATTTTTATAAGTACATTACTAATTGGTTAGTGTTTTTTTTATATTATTATATTTACCTACTGTCTATTTTCGCAGCGAGGTCAGCGTACAAACAATGTTAATGCAGTTAGATATAGAAACAGATTTAACTATGCACCCTTTAAAATCTAAAATAATGCTTTTACAATAAATCTAAGATAATAATTAATCAGAAAGATATGAAAATAATACATTAAAAGAATGTTTACGGCAAATAATAACTATTAGGGATCAATATTGAAAAGAAGTCGACCGGAGAATGAGTAATGTTTGGAAACGTTTTTGGTCACTGAAGGAATTTCTTTAAAAACAATAGTTTTCCGGCGGAACATGAAGAGAAGTATTTTAAACATAAAATAGTATACAGTACCTAGCTACAAAACAATTTTTTTATTATTATTTATTTATTTTGCTACTGTGTGTGCAATCAGTTTTGGCAGCAGAGCATCAGGCTGCCCCTGCTTCATCAGTGGCTTTTCGGCACCATTTTGGTTCTAGTTTGACAGTTTCTTCGCGATGTTTTCCCTCGCCGTTTGAACAAATGGTTTGTGCGTATACAAAAATCCATTCGTTTATTTAAACACTCACACAGACACAAATACAGTGAATTAACAATCGCTACGATAACATTATAAACTACATAAACATTATTTACAATCTTATTGAAAGGGAACTTGGAACTTAGTTTCGCTCTAATATGATTTTTACTTAGTCAAACTTTTTTAGTAGCTACATACCAACATACAGAGCATTTTGCTACTCTCCCCATAGAAACTGTTCGCTTTAAAGCAAATACCAATCTTCAAATTTTTATGTTAAAAACTTACCTCAAGAGTTCAAGTAACAAATACAAAAAGTACTCAAATTAAACCAGCTACAATTTTATGATTCATTTTTTTTTATGATGTTGTATTATGTACATATTATGATGTATTATGTTCATATATCCGTGTAGTATTAATTCTCTTAATACAACAATAATTTCAAGATTTTATTTGCTTCATTACTTGAAGAATTCAAAACGAAAATCTCCCTTAAACCAGTATCAAAAAGTTAATCTAAAACTTTAATTAAAACGCAACGTAATTCCGAACATTCTCCAAACTTATTACATTTAGAGAGAATTCGTCCGCAAAATCTTCGTTGACATCCAGGTGTTTTTTTCCAATACAATAAAGATACGCTGCTCCGGGATCTTGTTGGAATTTAATTTGGAACTTTCTTATTTTCATCCAAACGAGAATATGACGATCTTGAAACCTATTACATTGATTACACAATTTAATTTAGCCCTATTTACAAAGTACTAGTATGTCCTGCCTTTGCTTTGGCCTATATATGTTACTTAAACATGAAGCATTCTTGCAGTGAACGAAGTTATAGAATCATTTCGTTTATTTCTTTTGGTATCTCTCGGTAATACAATTTGTTTCAATATTATTTTTGTACCGTCGAAGCTTCTCAATATAAGTAAACGTTAGATAACATCGTCAAATGTACGTAAATAATGCTAAAAAAAGAGAAAGAATCCTTTATTTCTGAGAACAAAGTAAACCTAATCTGTTATATATTTTTTTAAGAAAATAAATTACACTGTTTTTCCTATTTTTGTATCTATTGCAAGAACCCTTCTGCTGGTAATCACCGTCTCCAAGGAACTCCAGGTATCTCGGTTTGGGTGAGTTGCATTCCGCTCGAGTCAGCCGTTTAGCACAGCCGTATGATATACTGCCCATCTCGTGAGCGGTCTTCCTCTGTTTTGTTTCCCACTGGGTCGTTCTTATGGCCCATCGATCATTCTTGTCTTACTATATGTCCTGTCCATCTCCAATTAAACTTTAGCGCATAGTTTAGGGCATCAGTAACTTTAGAAAATAAAATTAAACCAAAGATATTGCATATATTAAGGGGATTTTTGCCTTACTTATTAAATATAACAATTTTCAAAGGTTTAAACATCATTAAGCGATGTATTATATAATATACTAGCAGACTCGGCCAAGCGTTGCTGTGGCTAATGTTTTTGTTATTTTAGATAGTAGTAAACGATTCAAACGTTAGGATAACTTATGTGAAAGGTACATTTAACACAGCGCTATCTGTCAGAATTGTATCAAATAATAAACAAAATTTTGCAATAAAATAAAATAGCGACTGTAATTAAAGATCTAAGCTATCCTATCTCTTAAGTTGGACCAGACTGCTCACGGTGTGGCAATTTAATATACAATCGGTTCGGTAGTTTAGGAGTCCATCGTGGACAAACATCGTGACAGGAGATTTTTATATATTAAGATATATAAGACCTAATCTTGTACCTACAGAATATAAATAATGTATTTTTTTTGTGATTAATACTTTGTGTGTAACAACTTCATCCAAATATAACATTAAATGCTACTAAATTATCAACGTGTATTGTCTTATATTTTATTTATAGACTGAGTTAAATTTGGGCTTGAACCAATAATTTATTTATTTTACTATCGAGTGGCAGGCAGATGTGGTCGCAAACTACAAGCCAAGATATACTTTGATTTAGAGTTGCTATAACGAATAAGATCAAGTTTTATTTTGGTATCTAAGATCAAAAGTGTTAGTACATTAAAATCATAATGTGTCTAAATTCATCATTTTATTTAAATATTAATCAACAGAGGGCTGTACATGTATCTAAGGGTATAGGGAAATCTATATTAAAAGTTTCCATTCGGGCGATGGAGCACCCCGCGGACCAAGCTTCGCAAGTAGCGCTATCGCGGGAAAAGCATATTTTTCCAAACCAGCCCAAGCTGAACCATATGGTCCTTCAGATTCCAAAATAAATCATTAGAGATGAGCTGATGATATTTTCTCTTAGATGCATGCAGTATTGGTACAAAAGTATAATTATAAATAATAAGTAGTGTGATTAGTGTGTGGTGAGTCATTCCTTTTTTTTTATAGAACAGGGGGAAACGGGCAGGAGGCTCATCTGATGTTAAGTGATACCGCCGCCCATGGACACTCTCGATACTAGAGGGCTCGCGAGTGTGTTGCCTTTTAAGAATTTGTACGCTCTTTTCTTGAAGGACCCTACAATAAGATAATAAAACTACTTAGAAACACTTTCAAAAGCCACGTTGGTTAATGGTTTGTTGAGAGAATAAAACAAAAGAAGAAAACAGAATCTAATCTAAACCTTGTCGTAATAATACAAAATATAGGTACGTAATTTTCTTATTTTTTTCAAATCAACATCCTCTTGTTGATTGTAACGTATTAGTGTATAGATATTTGCATGCGATGAAAGATTCAGCAAATTTGATACTTTACAGCATGACTCATGAATAGATGTGAAAAAGCTCAGCGCCCACGCTTTGAAATCTAAACACGTTTACATTTTACAAGCAATCCGCTTCAGGTCAATGGATCACTAAACGCAGTGACGTGCCTACGAAAAATAGGCACAAATTACTAGGTCTTTTGAAGTTGCCGTAAAAGGGACTACCAAATCTCGACTTTCATAGCACCCTCATATAAAACACATACAATGGAATTGTAAAGTAATACTATTTTGTATGGAAAACTTGAGCAGTGGATTGATTGCAATGAATTTTGAAATGCCTACAACTTTTATTATACATTGAAAAGTGACAATGTTAATCAAGTACAGGGCCTAAAGATATACACCAATCGATAGCTAGTTTCGTTCAAATATCATTGGTCGATTTCTAGTTAAAATCAGGCAACAATATCTTACTTATAACGATTATAACTGTTTAACTATCAATCGCGATGCCGGTCCCACTGAGTTTTACTTTTTTATTGGAAATTTCCTCCTCTTTAACGAGCTATTAAAGAGGAGGAAATTTGCTTAAATGCAAAATTACTTAAATCTTAATATTTTTCGAGTTAATAACAAAATACAAAATATCATTTTTTTCATCTTATTTTGTTAATAACAATTGCAATTTTTAACCTGCACCAAAATCCTTCAAAAACATTTTTCTAGAGGTGATTCCGAATCGAATGAGCCATCGCTTATATTATTTCGGACCTTTATCTCTATTTTTCACGTTTTTGAACTTGTTGACTAGACTGTTAATGATAGGATATGTATTATTGTCGCTATTGTAAGTAATGAATTTAGTGTTTATAGTGTTGCAAGTTTTGGTTTTTATAACAGGATTCTATTTCGCTTTACATGGCATTGAAAGTAATTATGATGTATTATATTATTTTCTTACATTAGAAACGATGCGATTGCGATATGTATGTACATTAATTTACCTAGCTTCCTAAACGTAAACGAAAAAGTAACCATCCCACTATGAAACTTATAGTATACTTAAAATATTCTTAATTCTATTCTAAAAAAAAAATATTTTCTAAAATAAATCTATATATATATATATATATATATATATATATATATATATATATATATATATATATATATATATAAAGAAAATAACGACTCTCATTTATATGAGACGTAATCATCTTTATGTTTGAATTTGCCGCGTTTCGCACAGAGTGATAGACTCGGGTTATCGATGGTAAAACATGAATACTCGATGGTCGGGATTCTAACCTAAAAATATCGAACATTGAAGATGTCAATTATTGGTTTAAAGGTTATTAATTTTAATAAGGAATAATAAGTAAATCACCTGGAGTAAAAACTTTTAATGTTGTTTTCTGTTTTTATTGCAGGTAAGACTATTTCTAACTGTCTTTTGTAATTTTATCTTGTAAACAGAAAATAAATAAATGAATCTGTTTTTATTGCATAAAACCCAACTGAGTTTTTATTTCGAGAAGGAGTGGTATATAATAACCTTATTACATATATAATCTAACTTTCTGAAAATAAAGATCTATACGAATTGCAAAGCCTGATATAAAAAAAGTGCATTAATTAGTTTTACATTACATATTTTCATCTAAAATCTTTCATTGTTCAACATTCTTTCTAGAATAATTTTATTACAATATCACGTAAGTCAAAAAGTAACTTAAAGTTTAAAGTGATTAAGAATCAAAGCATTGTTAATATTCGTCCACTTTGTACTCTCGCTTATCTTTATCCATAAATACTTTTTGAAAGTTATTAGAAATTCAGACTAGAACTTGCGAACTCTTATTGGATTTGCAAATAATCTGTTAGCTATTTGAGAATTTACAACAAAACAATCTTTGTTGTGATTAAAGTCGAGAAGAAGTTTGAAGTTGTAAATTGTATCGAATAATATAAATACCAAACAATTTGTTTTAGGTGTCCAACCTAAATGACACTAAATATAATAATTTCTATACGGGATGGAAGGCTGATGACCCGTATGATCAATATGTATCTTTATTATATATAAAATGTAAGATTCTGAAGAGGCAAATAAAATTATTATTACAAAGGAAATAGCGTAACAAAATATCGAGTAAACGGTCTTGTCAGACAGAACGTATTAGACTCAACGCTAATAAAATCGAGGGAATCATAAATGAAAGAATCTAAGATTAAAAGTTGAGGCGTATAATTTATTGATAATTAAATCAGAGTCGCATACACCCTTTGTATGTCTGAGTCTCAGATATTTGGATCTGTTTCATGATCTTTTGTCAAACTAATAGGCAAGTATGCGATGTTGACACACGCCGTCGACGTTGTGGGTCTAAGGCAACCCGGTTTCCTTGCGATTCTTTAATCGTTTGAGTGAATGTTAAATATGCACATAGACAGAAAGTGCATAGCCGGGGATCGAACCTGCGACCTCAGTGATTACAATCGCACTCAGAAGCCAATACTGCTCGATCCTCATTAATATTTACTTTCTACTTATTTTAATGCTGCCAGCCTTAAAAGTACACTGACACAGGGACGAAACTTTAGAAATAGGTTTTAATTTTCCTTCTAATAATTTTAAAGTATTTTTATTATTAGAAGGAATGACTACATAATGTAGGTTAATATAATTGTAATTGTGTATGTTTGTTTGTTATGTTTAGGTGTTAATAAAGGATTTTAACCTTTCCATAACATATGCAACTCTTGGATCCAGTTGGTAGCCGTCTTAGACCACTAAGACAGATTTACATTCAGAGCCTGCATTAGATTATTATTTACAGACGACTTCAGAATCTCATCCCACGCAGAATACATCGTTTTTCCCGCAACATTTAGTGTTAGTAAATTAATTATATATTCGAATTTGAAACACACATTGAAATTGATTAAAATGTATGTTGCCAAATTTGAAATACCTAGACATTCTTAAGAAATTAGCGAGCATTAGATACTTAATAGGGGTGTTAATTCTCGGATCGTAGCACAACTCAAATTTAATAAGGTGAATCTCGCAATGTCGCGCCAACAGCACAGACTACACTCAAACTGACATAATAATATAACAGTTTGTGTCACAGACTGTGCAGAGATTAAAGCTTAGGATTCTGGCAACAATATTCCACAAGTTTAAGTTACTTATTTTCCATTAACTATAAGGAGAAAGTTGCATTATATATTTTATTTAAAATCGGACAACTCAAATCTGATACGATTTTCAGCTAGCATTGGAATACTGGGCGTTAACATGACATGAATGTGGAAGCTACCCACTAAGTATTTTTGAACCAATTCGACGTACGGTCTTTCAAGAAAAGAGCGTACTAATTCTTAAAGGGCCGGCAACGCACTTGCGAGCCTTCTGGCAATGTGATATAGAAAGTCCATTGTAGCACAGCTGGGGTTCGATCTTTCGACTTTTGGTCAAATCTGATGTCATTGGTATGCTCATATCTGAGCATCGTGATGAAGGAAACAACTGGATTATCTGTTTCCACCAGTGTTGAGGACCATGAGTCTTTCATCTGTTCCTGTTCATCTGGTCAAGTGAAAGAGTGGTGTAATCACTGTGAAACCAATTTCCAGCTCTAGAATTACTTCTGTATCTATCTGGTTATCAGAAACTTTACAAAACGAATATGTATATAGGAAGTGTGATAAAAAATATGGTACAATATGGGTGAGTGGGTAACAATTTATTAATTAAATTGTCTGAATTTGCTTTAAAAATTTGCATACAATTTTAAAATCATTCAACGCAGCGGCTGCGGTAAGCCGTATTAAAATATATAAAAGCTTTTATCTTTAAAAACATGAGTAATAAATCAATATCCAAAAAAGTCAAAAACCTAGAAAGCCTTCGCCGAACAATTAAATTTCGGTCAAGTATATCAGGTACATTACAAAACACCCAAAAATGGTATAGAAACCGAATGAAAGATTCATTACTGTTTTCTTTTGACTTAATGTGCTCGAAAATTTAAATTTTTAATACGAAACAAGAAATCTTTTTTGCACTGCACAACATTTTATCTTATATTTGAATTCGGAATACAAAGATCACTGGATTGAAACGGCACCATAAACAGTAATACTTTACTAAACAGGGCAGGTACTTTTGCTTTGTTTTTCAATTTACTTCACATAAGAGATTGCGACTGTACATAAATCACAATCTAGCCTATATAATAATTATCGCTAATAAGTAAATGTTGACTTAATTTTCGACAATACTAGTGAATAGCCTAAACTCAAGTAATGTTCATTAACGTGTTCTATATGAAACTATACATAACACATCGAAACTTTAAAGTTATGTATTTAATCTCAATAAAAAACGTAGTCGGGTTCCTACACTTACAACTCGAAAACAATTGTACCGATTTCCATAGTTTATGAGTAATGCAATTCCATGATAGTAGTGCATTTGTTTATTATGTAAATAAATTCAGTAATTACTAAGTTCAGCTAATCTGTAACACGACATTGACTGTAAGGCGGTAAGAAGTTCGCCGGGCAGCTATAAAAAATATAAAACAAGGCGGGCGATTTGTAGCAAATACATTTATTTTTCTTTAATATCCTTTGCCTCCTGGGAACTAGATATTCCGCAAGAGTCTGCAGAAATGGGGAAAGGATGATAGAATTAAATTAATATCCTCTTTCACCATGACAAACCCAATCCTGAGGCCCAAGAGGAATGATGGAACTGGCTATAGTTTTAATGAATCTATACTATTCTCAAATATCATAAAAGAGGCAAAGTTTGTAAGGTGGTAGAGCATACTTAAGATTCATTGAATCAAATTTTGAAATTCTTTAATAAGAAAACCACTTATTTGTGGCCGATAAGCTTTTGCTAAGTAAGTCCGGGTAACAACGTAACGACATTAATTAAGAGAGTGTTGATATTTTCCACCTCACTAAGGATAATCTGAGGAAATATTTGAAGAGGCGAGAAATTTTGACATTGTTTAGCAGTAATTATTTAGTTTTTTCCTTAAAATATTAAGGGTCTGTTTCATAATGTCCGGATAAGTTCTAAATAAACTATTTATTACTTATTGGTAGGATAAACAGTATTTTTTGCGTTTCACGACTGTCAGATAGCGCTGACGAAAAGTCATGAAACGCGAAGTATCTTATTCGGAACTTTTATTTTTCGAGTAATTTATGTGTTGCATAGCTATTTGGTACGTTATCCATACATTGTGAAACAGGCCCTTAATATTAATTCCTTAAGCGAAACAGGGGATGTGTAAATGCCACAAAACAAAAGAATAAATAATCTTTTAGATCAGAAGAACACATTAAAAATAATAAAAGGAATGAACCAAACGTTACAAAGGATACAAACACGTTGACATGTGGAAGCATTAAAACTAATTATGAAGAGACTTATGACCTACTTTATTTCTCTACCAAGAAATGTATGAGGTTTTTTATTCTTTATCCTTGGCGTATTTCATCATAACTGTAGACTTATTTAAGAAATCCTTAATACTGCACTATATCTTTACATGTTTGCAGTTTACAGTAGCCTTTCTAATGCATTTAATATCCTATATTTTATTATATTTTATTTCGACCTCATCGTATTAGTTAAATTTGTATTTTTTTTGAATATATATCAGTCTTTTCTATTAGTCATGGGATGTTGACCAAGTTGCAAGTTCGTTTTGCAGATTGTCGGCGATTCATGGGGGCTCTTTGATTATTGTTAACAAAAATTTGAAGTGTAAAGAGCGTAATGACATCGTTCGTCTATCTGTAGAACACTCTTTGGAGGTAGCCTGTGTAGAACTTGAGAATTATTTTAAGTGTTTACAGACCACCAAGTGCATCTTACGATTTGTTTGAACAAAAGTTGGAGGAAATTCTGTGTAAAGTTAGTTTTAAGAACAATAAGTATATAATTGTATGTGGTGACTTCAACATAAACTTATTAGAAAATACCTCCATAAGTAAAAAATTCAATCTTTTATTACAATCTTACAATCTTGTAAACTTGTTTCTCGAGCCCACTAGAATTACAAGCTCCACTGCCACATGTATAGATAATGTATTTACAGATGCAGAGGCAATGCAAACCTCAATTACAACAAATCTTAGATCAGATCATTGTGGACAGTTCGTGTCGCTAAAATGTAAAGTGGTGAAACAAGTAAAACAGAGCAGTGTGTTTGTTCCAGTAAATAAAAAGCGAATGGTGAGATTCAGACATAATATAGGTAAACACCTACCTCTATTACCGGTAGGTAATACCGTTAATACCCAATACAACAATCTAAGTGATTGTATTAATAAGGAGTTCAACACCATCTTTACTCCAAAGAAAGTCTCTCATTCGCAGTGTAAATCGTTTAGTGATTGGGCGACAGCGGGAATTTATAAAAGTAGACAACGGTTGTATGACCTTTACGCTGAAAAGTCATACAATCATAATGAAGAATTTACTCTCTATGTTCGAAATTATTCTAAATTATTTAAAAAAGTTTGTTACGCGGCTAAGTCCTTATATATCAAAAAAAAGATTGAAAATAGTACAAATAAAACTAAAATGACTTGGAAGATAATTGATAGTGAAACTGGAAGAGTCAAAGATCGCAATAGAGATATCGAACTATGTGTCGATAACACTATAATCAAATCTAACGAAGAGATAGCGATTTTTTTTGATAAGTACTTTTCTGACATTCCAATTTCGACTACTAAGTCTCTTCAATCATCTCCCGCCCTCGCTGAATCACTACTCAAAGATAATGTAAAGGAGTGCAAGGACAGTTTTATATTCCGACCCATTGGTGCCGACGATATAGTTAGAATATTTAGAACCATTGATATTAAGAACACTACCGATATTTGGGGTATTTCTGTAAAAATAATGAGTAGCATAATTGATGTAATTGCCCCACATCTAGCTATAATTTTCAACAATTGTATTAAAAGTGGCGAGTTTCCCGATCTAATGAAACATAGTAAAGTAATTCCATTATTTAAAGCAGGTAGTATGTCCGACCCCAGTAACTTTAGACCAATTTCCGTACTACCTACTTGTAGTAAAATCTTTGAAAAAATTATATTAAATCAACTTGTAAGTTATTTTAATGTAAACAAATTATTACATAATAATCAGTTCGGTTTTACCAAGGGTCGCTCGACAGCCGATGCCGGTGTTGAGTTATATACATATATAGTTAAGGCTTGGGAGGAGTCGCATGACGCCTTAGGTGTTTTCTGCGACTTATCCAAAGCATTTGATTGTGTCCAACACGAGACCTTAATCGGGAAACTCCGCCACTATGGCATCAAAAATACCGCACTGAATCTTCTGACTTCCTATTTACACGGTAGAACTCAGAAGGTTGAAGTGAATGGTAAGAGGTCCTCTGGGTCGGCAGTAGATATGGGAGTACCACAGGGCTCAATTCTTGGCCCTTTCCTCTTTCTTGTTTATATAAATGATCTACCTTTCATGGTAGAGAAAAAACATCAGATTGTTTTGTTTGCAGATGATACATCCTTGATTTTTAAAATCAAACGACAAATAACGAATTTTGACGATGTAAACAAAGCTCTCTCTTCGATTGTCCATTGGTTTAGTATGAATAACCTTCTGCTTAATGCAAAAAAAACGAAATGCATTAAATTTTGTGCAAAAAATGCAAGGGTTATGGATACTAGACCAATTATAAATAATGAGGAATTGAATCTGGATAATACAACTGTATTTCTTGGAATTACCATGGATTCAAAACTTCAGTGGTCCCCTCATATCAACGGATTGGCGAAGAGACTTAGTTCTGCAGCTTACGCGGTTAAAAAAATTCGCTCACTGACTGATGTCGACACAGCTAGACTTGTTTATTTTAGTTACTTTCATAGCTTAATGACGTATGGCTTATTATTATGGGGTCATGCTGCTGATGTCGAATCTATTTTTATTCTGCAGAAGAGAGCTATTCGTGCAATCTATAATTTAAAATGTAGGGAATCTCTGAGAGATAAATTTAAGGAAATTAATATACTTACCTTTCCCTCGCAATATATTTATGAAAATATTATGTATATATACAAAAATAGTGATAAGTATACTAGAATAGAACATACGCACAATGTAAATACTCGGAACAAACGCAGGCTGCAATTTCCCCGTACTAGACTGTGTAAAGTTAGTAATTCTTTTTTGGGAAGAGGGATAGTCTTCTTTAATAAAATCCCAGAGGCTCTTTTATCTCTGCCTTTTATTAAATTTAAGAAATGTGTTAAAGAAAAGCTGTGTAAAAAGGCTTACTATAAAGTTAGTGATTATCTAGTTGATAAAAGGGCCTGGGACTAGTGCTGGGCAGGCTACTTCTAATTAATATGCTATATTTGTTTTAAATATTGTAGAATTGTTTGATGATTTGCTTTTTTTTTTTAAAAGAGTACCGAGAGTTTTTTACGCCGGCTTTTTCTCTCGGCCAACACCTTCTGTCTTCTTTGCCGATGAGTAGGGATGCCAACAGGCTTGAATTTAATGACGTGGAATAAGTGATACTCTTATGATCCTATGTTCCAAAATAAACGTATTTTATTTTATTTTATAAAAAAATATATTTTTAGGATAGTTTTGGTCAAAGTAATATTAACATCGACTATCACTCGGCTTTTAACTGCATACAACATGGCATGAAATGATGCAAAGTATTTTGATTTAATTTAAGCAATACATAGATGTTGATAGTTGGCGTTGAAGGACCAAGGACCTGTAGTGTGAGGTGGAGGGAATGCGTTCGATGTTGACCTCGGGAAACCGATACAAATATAGCCTATGCCATCGCCAGCGGTAACGATGCTGAAACGAACGATATCTCACGTGATATCCTACGGAAGCGTTGGACGGGTTCCCAATAAATGCACAGATCAAAACCAGTGTCGGTGGAAGTAAGGCGTTGTATGCTGGCAAAGCGGTAGTACTAGAAATTTATGTAACCGTTTATAGGGAACTACCGTTGTTTCCCTAAAACTCTTAAGATAAATTATTCTAATTCTACCCTCATATCGTTTAAAGTGATGAAACTTAGATAAAATATTCCTAATACAAAGTAAAAAAAATCAGTGGCGCTACAACTTTTTAGGTCTTGGCCCCAGATTTCTGAATTTGTTTCATGATCATTTTTAAATCTAATAGGCAAGTAGGCGATCAGCCTCCAGTGTCTGACACACGTCGTCGACTTTTTGGGTCTAAGACATGTCGGTTTCCTCACGATGTTTTCCTTCAGTGTTCGAGCAAGTGTTAAATGCGAACATAGAAAGAAAGTCCATTGGTGCACAGACGGAGGTCGAACCTACAACCTCAGGTATGAGAGTCGCACGCTGAAGGCACTAAGCCAACACTGCTAAAATACAATGTAAGCCTAGATAAAAAAGGGAACATATCTGTTGTCTTTCTGATTCATTTGGGATAGTCGCCCAATAAGCCGTTCATTTATAACGAAAAGGGTGGCTCAGTTGACGTAATTGAAAGTTATAGCCAAGCTAGTGGCGCGTTAGTGTGGTCCAGTAGCTTTCTATTAAATAAACAGCATGCGCGGAAATTGAAAATCGAATTTTATCTGCGTTGGGACATGTTGTATTATATATATATTCTACTGTCTTTGTATATATATATTCTACTGTCTTTCGGTAGTGGAAAGCTGTGTCTGTACACGTCCAGAAGACTAACATAATATGTATATATAAGGAAGTAGTATGAAGACCGATAAACCATTGTATTTTTTGTACTTAGGTGGACTTAACCTAACACAGTTCTGTATTGCATTTTCTTTATAATATTTACTGGGTTGTCTGAAAGAAACTTTAGCAGTAAGACTGCCTTTTTACAGCCCTTGCATTTTACTTATTCTGTAGCTTTGTGATCTTAATAATATCTTGTGTGGTATTTTGAATATCTTGCATATAATGTGATGTTAATAAATAAATAATATTATTTCCCAGTTAGGGTGATAGAAACAAGAAAAAACTATTGAATTTGATTTAGAAACAAAAGAAGACGAAAAACAAGTCATAGGTGCCTTACATTATGCCCTAACACCGAAGTGTCAATGGGTGGGGCATATAACAAGTCTTTGGAAACAATTATATAGAACGAACCAAAGGGAGAAAGGAGAAGTGGGCGCACTTAAAAAGGTGGTGGATAGAAGATATAAGCGTTAACAGGAAGAGAATGGAGAAAGAAAGCCGTGCATAGAGATATTTGGTAAAAGCTGGAGGCGGCCTTTACCCTTGAATGTGTTCCGATCAAAGGATATCAAGTAACAAGAAAAAATATATATAACAAATAACAACATTTCGTTCAAGATTTGTAAATATTGGAAATAAACGGGCTGTTATTATTAAAATTGATAGCATAATTACAAAACTAATTTTAAAACTCCCTTGCGGATCCCAAAAAATTAGAACACGCTCCACACGCTCCAAGATAAGATAACCTCTGAACTGTGCCGACCCATATTTTGAACAAGACACCATTGTCGCTTTTTAATTGCCTTAATTTAACTTTCGTTGCGATTGAGGGCATCCTTATCAGCCCTTTCATTACTATAACGGGGCTTTAATATTTTGTATGTATCTTCTATTTAACACATATCTAAATCGTGACTGTTGTAAATCATATATTTTCTTATTATTTTGTATTACATTTAGATTAATATTAACTTAATTTTATTAATTAAATAGATTAATATAAACTTTTGCATAGCCAGCAGTATGGTTTTACAAGAGGTCGCTCTACAGCCGATGCTGGCGTTAAATTAATTTCCGAGATTTTAAATGCTTGGGAAAATTCTCATGATGCCATTGGAGTTTTTTGCGATTTATCAAAGGCTTTTGACTGTGTCCATCACGAAATCCTTATCAAAAAACTTCAACACTATGGCATTAGCGAAAAAGCGCTAAATCTTATGGAATCATACCTGAGCGATAGAATTCAGAAGGTAAATGTAAATGGAGCTATATCACAGGGATCGTCTGTTACTATGGGCGTACCGCAGGGCTCCATACTTGGTCCCTTCTTATTCCTCGTCTATATAAATGACCTACCATTTCTTGTAAAGGAGCTTCACGAGATAGTACTGTTTGCTGATGACACTTCGCTTTTATTTAAAGTGAAACGACGAAATCCATCACTTGAGAATGTAAACAGTGCCATCTCCAGTGTGGTTCACTGGTTTAGTACAAATAATCTTAAGTTAAACGAGAAGAAGACAAAATGTATTAAATTTGAAACTACAAATGTAAAAAGTAGTCATTCTCAAATAATAATTAAAGACGAGGAAATAGACTTTGTTGATAGTGCGGTGTTCTTGGGAATTACTTTAGATAGTAAACTCCAGTGGGGCCAACACATAGAAGGTCTTTCGAATAGGCTAAGTTCTGCAGCGTTCGCAGTGAAAAAGATACGCGATCTTACGGATGAGAATACAGCAAAGCTCGTTTATTTCAGCTATTTTCATAGTATCATGTCATATGGTGTTATTTTGTGGGGTAATGCCGCTGACATTAATTCGATATTTGTAGTGCAAAAACGGGCTATAAGAGCGATCTGTGGGTTGTCCCCACGGGAGTCAGTCCGAAATAAGTTTAAGGAATTAAATATTTTAACTTTGGCAAGTCAATACATTTATGAGAATATTTTGTATGTGCGGAAAAATATAGATATCTTTAAAAAGAATAGTAGCTTCCATAATTATAGTACTCGTAATAAAGACAAAATTAGCGCACCAACCACGAGGCTGCATAAAACGAGTAATTCTTTCCAAGGCAATTGCATACGTTTTTTCAACAAAATCCCTAGTGAGATACAAATATTGTCAATAAATAAATTTAAATCGTACATTAAAGTAAAACTGCTTGCTAAGGCCTATTATAATATAAATGAATACTTAAACGATCATAGTGCTTGGATATGAATTGCTTCAGTATAAATAGGTAACGCGATAGAATCTCTCGGCTGCATTTTCAGACTATGGGGCGATCGTCGACATCTACGACTTTTTTTTAATGTAAAGTGGGAACAAACCGTGATTCATGTGGTATCAAATTATTTCAGTATAATTAGTATTATTACTATTTTCTTGTGTAGCCAAGTGCACATTTCAAGGATCGTCATGCTCACTCAAATGTCATTGCTTGTGGCGGCGTCCATGCGTCGGGTTGTCTCTCTCCCTAAAATATGGCGAGGGGGCCGATGGCTGGCCATGCGTCATACTCGTGAACGGGTGCTACTTGTGGTGACTGGTCGTACTTGAATTCGTGTATGCGGTGATATTAGTTGTTTATACTACGTATTTGCGTGTTGTTCTCACGAGTGTGTAAGTGCGTGCTCCTATTTCACCATGCCTCCTGCTGATAGAGGACAAATCTTTGCTTTTAATTTGTTTTTTTATTCTTAATTACTCAATATGTCATATGGAACATGGTGTAATGGTCGCAGCTCCTTACAAGCATTGTGTAAAAAAAAACTTACTTAAAAAGAGTGGCGGAGAGTTTATTGCCAGTTCTTCTCTTCCGTTCTACGCCCTTGATTTGAGAACTGGCAGTAAATGTAAATTCACAATTTTTAAATTTTTTGACGTTCATAAGTGTACATTGTTACCTACATGAATAAATAAATTTTGTTTTTGTTTTGTTTTTAAGCTTTAAGATTATTTTTATTATAATCTTGGGTTATTTATTCATGTACTTCTTGCACTTTACCCTGAGCTTCCTGGCCAGGGAAGGGATCGCTTGAAGGTTTGATAGAAAAATATTATATAATATTATTGGTCTCAGTAAATAAGTTGTCGATGTCCTCCAGGACATACCATGTTTATTTTATGTTTCCACTACACAGCACAGCAAAAACAGCGCTACCTCTGGCCTTCATATCTGTTTCATGATGATTTAAGCTAATAGACAAGCTGGTGATCCTGTGCCTGACACACGCCGTCACTTTCTGGGTTGGCAAGCTGTTTTCGCTTTTTACGATGTTTTCCTATACCGTTTACACAAAAGTTAAATGTAATGCGCACAGAAAGTCCATTGGTGCACACCAGGGGAAAGTTGCAGGCTAACGCTTGCTGATGTAGATTATAATAAATATAAAAGCAGATTTTTCGCTTTTATCATGTACCTACATATTTTTATGAATATCTAGTATTTTTTTTAAACAGCGACTTCTATGCAAAACGTCACCTCGGGTTTTTGTGCCGCGCTACTCAATTGGGAGAAAGTTGCATTTTGATACTGGATGGATACTGTCCTGATTCGTGTTATCAGGATATATTTTTAAATATATCACTCGTCTGATATTTTTTTTATTTAGATTTCGTAACAAACCAGGCTTTCTTATCTGTTGTGAGAGATGTATTTCAGTATAGTAGCAATGTCAAGTTAAAAATGTTTCATAATTGTTTGGTGGGATTCTTAAGAGATTTTAAAAAAATATTAAAATAGATAAACAGTTCGTTTTATCTCAGAATTAATGTTTTCATTTATCGAGAATTACGTCGCGATTGAGGCTTAAATTCGCTTCTAAAAATATTTTTTTCCTGCATTAACCGTAAAGTGATTCAGTAGAACAAAACAAAAATTCTTTCACTCAGTTTCAATATTATTTTTCATTTTATTATTTGTTTTTATTATTATATTTCTAGGAACAAGATTTTTGTATTGCACGTTTGTACAATTTTTAATTCCTATTTTAAATCAATGATAATTTCTAGTATTTTGCTGAATGATATAGTATACCTATTGTATAAATTTTCAATCAATGAAGTCTTCGTGGGCAAAAAGCAATGAATAAATTCCTAGACGATATTTTGCGGTACCCAAAGACAGCTTATGCCATAAGGCTATTGAAAAGTCTGAGCTTTGATGATAAAATGAAACTAAGTCTTCAGTATTACTGTAATTTGATTGAATATTCGCCTCTTTGAATTAATTGTATTGAAACATATATATTAACTTGTGTCATAATTAAATTTTGTTTAGTTTTCAGTACTAAAATTATTATTAGAATTTAGATATTTTCAACACATCGTATCGTGGCTGAATTAGGCATTTACATTCTAAATACATACATAAAAATGAATCGCACAATTGCTAAACACAAAACTCGAAATTTGGAACTCTGATGAAGATTTTAAGGTTAAATTGGAAAGGCGAATTAAAAAAAAATTAAGACAAATTGAGGGCGGCTAGTTTTTTTTTAAAGGTTTGTATCGACTCTTCAATGTGGCTCAGTTAGTAGGGATTACTAGGTTGGGTTACCAGGGAAATCATATCTTTTGTGAAAGTACTGATTTCATTTCAAACAACTCGTTTGAAATGAAATTATCAACGGAGGAGTAACTATAGCTTCATCAACTCAAGTCTGTAAAAACCAATCTAGGAGTCTCATATGAATTCTTCACGGATATAACAGATTAAACACTACTTATCTAAAGTATGACATATTCCGTAGTGGGCTGATTAAGGGGCTGTACCTTATCCGCATTGTTAAGAATAAAATTGGAAGTGTAATTTTTTTTTATTCACACTTCGCTGCAGTTCGTATAATACTAATAAAAGAAACACAATTTATTAAAATTACAAGGGATGCAACGGACGGCCTTATCGCTAATAAGCGAACTCTTAAAGGCAACCCTAGTAAGAAAAAAACTAAAAAATATAACAATAAAAATGATGAGTGCATAAGTGCATAACCAAATTTTATATAAAAATAAATATTTATATATAGAACCTTCATGTAAAGAAAAACAAAAAATAGAATAACTAAATAAGTTTTTGTTCACTATAATAAAATTCTAAAATAGCAAAATATACTTAAATATATTGCAATTCAATGTACAATAAATACATAATACAGATATATACATCATGTAACCTAAAACATTCAGATCAAAAATATTCGAAACTTCCTACGGAATGTGATTTAAGCTCCGTAGTTTTAAGTGCCATAACTCAAAGTGGTTCACGTTTTATTGATTTTATTAATAGCTTTAAATTATTTTAGAAACCATTCCGGACCATTTTAGACTTAAAAACATCGTCTTTTGTTTTAGACTAACACGTGCTATATTCCAAATCAACAGCAGTCATTTTTCGTCATCAAAGTACCCTCAAAACAAAAAGTGTATAAAATCTTAGTTCTGATATTGTTTGTGTGATTTTATTTATTCGTTTTATAGTTCTTGATTTTACTACTACTGTATTACTTTACCTCATTCACACACAAACATCTTCATTTACACTAACTTTTCTGCGACATTGGTGGGCTACCGAAAATTGGGATCGCACATAGGGTGACTAGTACTTCCTTTTCGCGGCCGAAATTGTTTATACTTTAATTTATATTTATTTAAAGCTTTCAAACGTCGTTCGTTGAAACATAGTCTAAGGGTCTGTTTCACAATGTCCGGATAAGTTCCAAATAAGCTATTTGTTACTTATTTGTAGGATAAACAGTATTTTTGCGTTTCACGACTGTCAGACAGCGCTATTTGTCATGAAATGCCAAGTATCTTATTCGGAACTTTTATATTTCGAATAATTTATGTGTTGCATAGCTATTTGGCACTTTATCCATACATTGTGAAACAGGCCCTTAGTGTGATATAATACTAATAACGTGAGATTATACGAATAAAGGCCCTTACTATAACCAACAAGAATGCCAAAATGAAATATATTGCCTCTGTTATGACTTACACATAACATGCATACGTCTTTTTTTCTTAATAGGGTTCCCAAATCTTGCATACTGTAATGCACGTCTACTTACAATGAATATACACATTTTATTTTTTTAATCGCAAGGTGACATTAAAGCTTCAGACAATGAATTTTCATACGTAAAAAGGTCGGGACCGGTATTGCTATCGTTATTGTAAGTTACAGAGTACGAGCGCAAGCCGAACTATGCAAACCAGATCCATCCTCGCAATTGCGTTGTCCGGAACGCCGCCGTACACAGATCCCGCGACGACATATCGTACCGAAGACGTGTGAGTCCATGCTTACAAAATGCAATAAATTTGTAGAGAGTAAGAAGATAGAAACTACTCATCTTCTTGATCGTATTCTTATGATGGAGGTCATGTCATACCCTAGTGATATCTCTATCCTTAGTGAGGTCTATAGATTCCCTTAAGTAATCGGTCTCCCATCTGTGAGAATCGTTACTTGGTCACACCGAACAGCGACCTGCTTTTACCATCCACCTTTCCGACGACAACCTTGTCTAAAAGACCAATATGATCAAAGTAAGCTCTGAACTGATACTGAACGTATGATCATTTTATGAAGATATTTTTTCTTTCCGGTAAAGATATTTCCGTCTATTTCCGTCCGTCCTGTTCAAAGCTTAATGTCAAGAATGCTAAAAATATAAATCTCTTCTCAAACGCTTTAATTAAATCACAGATGCCATTACCCAGATTTACTCATATTAACATTGCAAATAAAATTATTTCAAGAACAAAACCGCATATTTCAGTATATTATTGAAGTCAGGCGTGTTATTCCGAAAGACCTTACTGAGAATATAAATGAAGACGAAATAAAAGTACGTTTCGATTGATTGTGATTGATCAACAACTTTTCTAGTCCAATCAAAGACAAGCGATAAAATCCTTTATGACCAATCACAATGAAGCGCGCCATTTCCGCCACATTTCGTCTCCTTATCTACATTATTCTAACATATATTAAAAATCTATTCTATTAAATTAACATTATTAAAATCCCACAATTTTTTTACTAAATAATTAAATCAATCTAAGAAAATACGGAAAACTAGTCTACATAGTGACGCTTCGACCTATGCCTCAAATGTCGGTATCTGTTTCGTAATAAATTTCTTTCCTTAACAGTTCTTTTTTACCTGACTTAAGTGACTTTTCTTCACGATGTTTTCCTTCACCGTACGATTGAGCGTTTAAAATACCCCATACTTAAATTGTTATTAAAATAGATGTAAGACGTAATAAATGTTATAATAATAATATTATAATAATAAAAGCCCTTTATTCACTGACCATTTAGCTTAAATGCTATTCTTATTAAACTATATAAATATTACTATATTCCTAATCTAATTACAAAATGCAAAAACAATAATTTCTTCTTCACCGCCCTGGTCAGGTTGTCCGTCGACATAGGCCTCCCCCAATTGTTTCCATGTCTTTCTATCCTTGGCAGACCTTCTCCATCCTTTTGGTAGATCGTCCTCCCATCTTTTAATTTGACCTCCTCGTTTTCTTTTCCCGTTCCTCGGATACCACTCTATTACATCCTTAGTCCATTTATCTTTGTTAGTCCTCATTATATGTATGTAATAAATATTAAAATTTACTGGACCGATTATATTTCTAAGTAGAAAGGCTTATTTCTAATATATTTTAATTACAATATGAACGCGAAGACGGGATAGACCACTAGATATTAATAATTTAATATACTACTAAGAGTAAAAAAATCACAAAGAAAATTCATACAACATTTTGAATATCGTAGCATTAATATTCCATATGTCAGGTAACAGTTGCCTGTGACACAATCTCCGTTTGACACGCAAAACCTTCGCAAAACGGTAATGAATCGTTTGACAGTTGTGACTAGGAATGAAATCGATTTATTCGTTTCGTTTTTACACGCTGAGACCTAAAATACTTATTAATATAAAGATACAAAGTGGCATGCCGCTCTCGAATAAGTAATGTACTGGATGACCCGGTGCACTTCGAGGTTATGCAACACATTTTTGAAACACTTCATATAATATGACTGTGAAGTGACAATTTTTATTTTTAAAAAGACAAAAGACGTCTCCTAACTAAGGAACGACGGAAGAAAACTTCATCTGTTTTTAATATTTTTCCTTTCTTATAATTTGTTTCACATCGTCTATACCTTCCCTGAACCGCCACAAATATTTCAAAATCATAATTAGCCAAATCGGTCCAACCACTCGCAACACGAACAAAGTTCATTTTTATATGGATTCGAGAGAAATAAAATGTTTAAATCTAGTAATTAAACATCTTTAGTTGTAGTTTCTTATTTAAAAGAAGATAAATTACATTCATGTCTATAGGTAAAGGTACTTACACTGATTAAAGGTAAGTTATGCAAATTTTTTTTTTAAATCAAGTTCTGAAAATAACCGTGCGGTTCAAAGACAGTGAGAATCTTGTGAAGGCAGAGTAGGGATTCAGAAACGAGTCTTAGCCGCTATGACTCTTATTATTATTATTTATTATTATTATTTTGTATGTCAAAATCTAATACGATTTTATCATCTCATAATCATAGGATTTGATTCCCAGCAAAAATAATAATTTATTTGGTTTAGTACTAGATGATATTTCGTTAAAAAATATGATCACTGTAATGAAAACTTGGACGATTCCAAGATGTGGAAAGGCAGAAGCAGCGTCTGTTTTCAACAGTCCAATCTCGCATCCTTACATTCTTCGGGCACATATCTCGGCGTGGTGATCAGTAAATAGAACGCCTTGTCGTTCAGGGGAAGGTGGAAGGTACTAGACCGCGCCGCAGGTCACCTACACGTTGGACTGATCAGATTAAGTCTGCCGTCGGAAAATCACTGAATCAGTGCAGCAGAATGACCTCTAATAGGCAACGATGGCGGATCATCGTGAAGCGCATCACATCTGCCCCTTCTATTACCTACATAGCGATCACGATCGCTCTGTCAAGAGTGTACCGGATAAGAAGAATGAAGACTGCTGCTCCATTAGGTTCATCGTCGTTATCGTTGACAATATTCAAACAACATAATCGCTTCTGAATTACACAAACATATTCAAAAACAATCTTATATTGTACTGGGAAAGTTTCGGCGATTATTCTAAAGTCTACCAAAATTCTCAACTTCAGTAACTTACGGTTAACGATGGATAGTTTCGAACTACTTTTCCGTCCCTTCCCATAAATATGTTAAGTAGCTTATAGTTTTACTTTACTGCTTTTTATGTAAATTATTTATATATGCTCTCAAAATCTATATAAAAATGAATCCCTATTTCCCTTGGTCACAGCATCACGCGAGAACGGCTGGAGCAATTTAGCTAATTCTATTTTTGTTGTGTTTGTCATTGTCGGGAGAAGGTTCTTATGAAACAAAAAATAAAATAATTGAGCGGAAAGTTAGAAAAGGTAATTAAGTAATCTAGACTTCAATAGTATAGTATAATAGTAATTCAAACTTTTTTGATGTATACTTCATGGCGATTGACATAACATTGACAGAATGCGTGCTACAAATATCATCAAAGAGGATGTAACATAAATTAAAATCGCTTAAAACAAATGATTTGATCGGAGTTTATGATATTGTTTATGATAGAGGAGTGTATTGATAAAATACATATTACATTTATCATTTATTACATTATCACTATTAGTTTTTAAAGTTCAATTTAATATCGAGTTTTGGTTAGTTTGGATAGACTAAAATACACGTGACTAACATAGAACTTGTTTTACTTGGTTATAAAGAAAAATAAAGACAGGACAACGTCGGTCGGGCCCGCTAGTATGTTATAAAAATGATATGCCGTTGTGAGAATGAGAACTTAAGACAGCGCAGTGCTAAACAGATCTATGGGACATCTTCACAATCGAGTAGCCCGCAATGTAGCATCTGCCTATCCTCCCATATATAAATAGCAATTAGGTAGGACTATAGCAAAGGAAAGAAAACAATAATAATTGTAAATATTTAAAGAATGTTACAGGTTCTGTTCTGCCACGAGAAATTTTAATCAAAAATACCCTACGAAGAACATTAAAATCTTTAACTTTAGTAATCGCTTGTCGTCTAAGGTCAACTACACGTAGGTTTCATTATTATATTAGTTTATTATTGGTGACATTTCTATAGTATAGTATATCGTAAGATTAGTTATCTGTGGGGGTGGGTCCCCCTCTATTTGAGTCATACCAAAGACAAATTACAGACCCACAGAGAGGAACGGGAAAGGAGAAACTGGGAGTGGCTACACACTACACTTCGAAGCCGTTACCCTACATGCTGGACCGATCACGTAATTTAAGCTTGTTATCTCTTACTATAAAGCTTGATGAAGACATCAAAAAGGTTGCGAGACTAAACACGACCTTAATAAATGATGAAGACAACTTATAGCATGAGAAACATATGAATATACAGGGTGTCCCAAAAGTCGACGTCAAGTCGAAATTTTCTCATAGGTAATGCCACACCAGTTATCAGAAAAATTAAAAAAAAAAATTAAGTCATGTATTTTTGAAGTTATGGAAATTTCCCTTTTATTCCAGAAAATGTACACCATGTGACAGTTTTTCATTCCTGTTGTTACAAATATTTACTTTTTGCCAATTTTTTTTCTCTTACGTCATCCCGAATAGTGCTTTATGTAACCTATGATCCTAAACCCTGTGCCGATCACTCCAACTTGTAGGAAAATGTCATTTTATACCGAACCAAGTTTTCAAAATTAATTTTTCGCACTAGTTCAACTGATTATCCTGAAAAAAAAATGTACCACTCCAGTTTGGCAAGCAGCTTTAAAAGTTTGCGCATTTAATAAGGATTCTAGCGTGGTATAACACTTACTTCATTATTTCTTAGATCGGCCATAAAAAATTTTTTTGTTAAACAAAGTCTGTTTTTAAAAATTTCTCTGGAATTACAAAAAACGATTCTAGTGTACCCAAAGCGTTCCTAATAACCGCAGCGTGGTTTAAATAAGATGGCGTAAAGTGTGAGCGAGACAGATAGTGACGCTACTTATTGCTATTGACACACGCACTACGGGTCAGTACGCACTACGCAACGCTCCTTCGTTTACTACGCATCTTTTCGTATTCGCTGATGTTATTTTGTGTTCTAACTACTTTGGCTTCGTTTACGGACTTGTTTGCTTGTGATTTTACATTTGTAATCTACGACGACCTTTACTTTTCCCTGGACTTACGTGTTATTGTGTATTTGTACCATACCATGGCTACGCCCGCCCGCTCACCCGATTTAAATCCTCTTGATTTTTTTTACTGGGGAGCAGTAAAGGAAAAAGTCTATTCCAAGTCGATTCAAAATGTAGAAGACCTTAGACAGAGAATAGCGGAAGCAGTAGAATTTGTGAATAATGGACGATTTGCCCGCTTCATTTCACGATCTTTTTTGCAGCTGAAGGACGGCAATTTGAACATCTTTTATAAAAAAAGTAATAAATCTAATCATAAAAAAGAAACTGTCTATTTTACTTATTTGCGTCCGTATGTCATAAGCGTCACTATCTGTCTCGCTCACATTTTATGGAATGTCTCTCTCCATCTTATTTAAACCACGCTGTGGTCATTAGGAACGTTTTGGGTGCGCTAGAATCGTTTTTTATAATTCCAGAGAAATTTTTAAAAACAGACTTTGTTTAACAAAAATTTTTTTTATGGCCGATCTAAGAAATAATGAAGTATGTGTTATACCACGTTAGAATCCTTATTAAATGCGCAAACTTTTAAAGCTGCTTGCCAAACTGGAGTGGTACATTTTTTTTTCAGGACGATCAGTTGAACTAGTGCGAAAAATTACTTTTGAAAACTTGGTACGGTATAAAATGACATTTTCCTACAAGTTGGAATGATCGGCACAAGGTTTAGGATCATAGGTTACATAAAGCACTATTCGGGATAACGTAAGTGAAAAAAAATTGGCAAAAAGTAAATATTTGTAACAACAGGAATGAAAAAACTGTCACATGGTGTACATTTTCTGGAATAAAAGGAAAATTTCCATAACTTCAAAAATACATGACTTAATTTTTTTTTTTAATTTTTCTGATAACTGGTGTGGCATTACCTATGAGAAAATTTCGACTTGACGTCGACTTTTGGGACACCCTGTATATTATAGATTACGTTACAATTTACATAACAGTTTAAAAAATTCAATTACGATTTAATAAGAAAGCTAAGTTATTAAAATCTTTTTAAAGATCATTTAGCCAAGACGTTCATAATAATTAATTTTTCAAGCGGCAAAATGAAAGGGTCGGTTATATTTTCAACCATTTTCAGACGCCCATAAATAACAAAACTACGGAAATAAACTCGTTGAAAAATGGCAACAACGCTTAAATCATTTCCTACAAACTCATTTCGGTGATGTAAAATAATGTTTTTAATTACTCTTTGTTGTTTTTATAGTTATTTTAATTCTTCCGTAGTTTAAAGGCCGGCAACGCACTCGTGAGACGTTTTGTTATAGATTTAATTAGTATAAGATAATTAAATGAGCTTCATATTTAGCTTGAAGTCATGGGTTCGACTTTCGACTAAGCACTAACAAACTGTTTACTTTAAATGTTTTAAAGTAAACAGTTGGGGAGGGTGAGGGTTTTTAGCCTGCATTGGACCCCATGAATCGACGAAGAGGTCACTAAACAAGGTTAAAGTATTTATAAACAAATAATGTATGAAACAGATACATAATTGTATCTATTTCTGTCGGTAAGGGGGTTACAGGTTTTAATACAAAAATATCAAAAACCTATTTTAAATAAACTCAGGCGCCCAAATTTCTCATTATGTATTGATTTACTTTATTTATTTCTTTAAAGAAATACAAAAATTTATGTGACACTAGAACATGCTGGGGGCTTAGTTAAGATGCCTTAAACGTAGTGTATGGAGAAAGTCGAAAACTAAATTTGTATGAAAATGACAGCTCGTATGGACTTATGAACTGGTCACAATAATTATTAGCGACGCGTTGACATTAGAAAATAAAAACAAAAAGAAAATTAACGGTGTGAATTTAAAGCGTATTTGTCCAAATTAAATTTCAGGAAAAATATTATTTTCGAACAAGTGATTATCTCCGAATTATAAATACAAACCCATTCATAAAAAGAAAATCAATCTATTTGCACCACTTTAAATAAAGAAAGAAATTAAAAAAAAACACTTTTTTTTATTTTTTAGTTCTTATAAGAGGGAATATCCATTCCGCCACTGGATTTGAACGTATTCACATCTCTTGCTCTGTTTATATCGATTATGCAAAGTCCTTCAAAGTTATTCAACGCCTACAACTAACTCGTAAATCTTCGTATAAGGAAAGTTACGCAAAGATAATAAAACCGGTCATAAACGTCCATCTCAATAACTCATAAGTGACATCTCAAATGACAACATCTATTTAATTTTTCAACCCACATAAGGCGTGTGACTATTGTACGACGTCACGGATAACGTCTCAATGGAGACATTCATACAAATGAATGCAAATAAATTGTACACATAAAAAAATGTATTTTTATTATTTTTTACTTTGACTTTCTTGTTCGACTGAAGGTCAGGTCTCTAGCAGCTGGATCGCAGGGTAGAGGGGATATCACTTAATATTATTATCAGGTTAGTTTATTTGTTTGTTCCTGTTTAGTTTCTTCTCAATAAGTATATGCAATATGTATTTTTGCACTTCTTGCCGACTTAATTGCCGAATTAATTAATTAATTCAATCTCCTAGCCTATTAATCTTTTAGAAACATACTTACATGTGACATAATTTAAGTAACTTGATAGATAGTATTAGGAATAATTGCTTAACTATTGATAAGTGCTCATAAATAATAAAATATTTCAAATGAAGTTAGTTTATTACTATGAAAAGTCAAGATGGAACTGTTATAGTAATTAAAATTTAAAAATATAAAACTAAAATAAGTTATTTTTTTATCAGTATTTGATTTGTATTACAATACTTATTCGAGCGAGGAAAGCACCAGTTCTAGTGTCACCAGTACTAACCAGTATTAACCAGAGCCAAGAATCTCCACTCCATAGGGAACCAAATCAAAGTTTGAGGACACATATATTTGCCGTTTATTATTACTCGCCTGCTGTGCGGCTGCGTCTGTACAAGGGAGATGAGATTGGGTTAACGTATCCAGAAAAATAGCATCCTACCAAATAAATAAAAATAAAATACGTTTATTTTGAAACATAAGATCATCATGATATCACTTATTTCACGTCATCAAATTCGAGCCTGTTGGCATCCCTACTCATCGGTAAAGAAGACAGAGGGTGTTGGCCGAGAGAAAAAGCAAATAATCAAACAATTCTACAATATTTAAAACAAATACATATAGCAAATTAATTAGAAGTAGCCTGCCCTACCAAAGCCTGTTCCTACCTCCAATGGGCAATAATTTAATTAGACAAATTTTTATTAAACTCAGTTCGAATAATCACATCATTATTTTTACTTAATATCGTATGTATTTTAAAGAAAAATATTCGTTCACTAAGAACCGTAGCAATAACAATGGAAAACCCACTAATGCTTCAACTAGATAACTTTTAAAGAAAACACTTTTTAACGGATTGTAGCTATGTATACGGATGTCACCAAGACCACGCACGCTGTAAAGAATGCGAAACGTCGGAAAATTTAAAATTATATAAAACAACTAGCTGACCTGGAAAACGTCGTTTTGCCATGTAATACATTCATAATAAAAAGTAGGGGTTGATCGTAAAAGGGAAAATTAGGGGTTGTATGTATTTTTTAATGCTGTATCATAAAAAAATGAAAACATTTTTTAATCTAAAATTGAAAAATTTAGGGGTGGATTACCGGTAAAATTTAGGCGGTTGAAAAATAGATGTTGTCCGATTCTCAGACGTACCTAATATGCATACAAAATTTCATGAGAATCGGGAAAGGCGTTTCGGAGGAGTTTAACCACAAACACCGCGACACGAGAACTTTATATATAAGATTATAAGTTTATAATAAATACATAGCTTCAATCCGTTAAATAACTTTTTTCTGTTCTGTTTTCTTTAAATGTGTAAAAGTTATGTTAATAAAAGACAATACTGGATACTTTCTTATTACTTTACTATCTAAAGTTATAACTTAAATCTGTCAGGATTCAGGTGTTTTGAAACTTTAATCTTTACTGAAGACTTTCTTGAAGTTTAAAGAGGTTGTTCAGAGGGAGGGTACTTAATATGATAAATCTAAAGTTCATCAAAGGTGTTAAATAAGTTCACACAAAATTCGACAGCTTATACTGATGGTGTCATCGTTAAATTATAAGTCTAAATTTTCGTCCGCAGCGTTGTCCGCGTTTTCATGTATTTTCGTACATGTTTTATTAATTTATCAGAAAAAAGACAAATCTAGAACAGCTAAACCTTCCATTTAATTCAAGTACTAATTTGATGTTACTTTTTAAGAGTATCATGATTAAACATGCAAAAGCGAAACCGGCCGGGAAACTTCATTTTATAATACATAAGAATGAGCTATCCAGAAGATTTTTGTCCGTACTAAGATTTTGGAAACTAATCTTTAGTTATCCGATTATCTGATTTAAACATAATTTTAAATCAGATGAGTGAGGAACTGAGGAATTGGTTAACCAGCGATATCGATATGCGAAATTACGAATCTCCTGTCTGAAAAAATTTTCAGGCACATATAGCCTAAGCTAGTATTTCCGAAAATGAGGCCCACGCGCCACTGGGTGGCAATTTCATTGATTTAGGGGGCTATTCGTAAATTTATTAAAACTATTTGGTATTGCAATTTCAGTTCTTCATTATTTTTTAAACATTTATGTGTTTAATTGAAAAATCCTAGTAATTTCTTCCAAAACCTGTCATTTAAGTTTCTTAGCCATTTTACACACTGCTAGGAGCAACAATGCTAGAAGCAGACACATGCATCATCAACCCTATCTTCTGCCGATTGACGCACTGTTATCGTGATTCCTTGACTATGTTACTAATTTAAACTAAGGTACATTACAATACAAATATTAAAACGTTAACTCAATAATTCAGCATGTTTCATTTCGCTGTAAAAGTGATGCAAACTTATGAAATTTCCGCTTAAGTTTCAATTGTTAAAGTACAATAAGCTTAACATGAAGCTTTTTCATGAATTTAATACAAAGCATACAATTGTAACTTTCCGTTGTTTAATTACATACAACCAGTACACACTTAAATATTTTAAAACATAAGAATTTTTATCTTTTTCGTTTTAACGTGTTTCTGTTAAACAAAATCCATTTCCACGACTTTAATCCTGGCAACCAAAAAAGAGGATTACTGTAATGCAAAAAGGTTTTATATAGAATTAAAATATTTTAATTCAGCGATGCACTTTATAATTTACTGTGTCGCTTACACATTTCCGTATTTAATATTATCAAGAGAATTATACAGTATCAGCTTGATTGACATCATTATAATTACCGACGCGGTTTTCATTGATAAATATTCCTGAATTTTGCGGTTGCTAATGGAATCTGAATTTATTTACCGTCTCGAATTACTAAAGCAGTTTATAACGAAGCATGCGCAATACACTAAAAAACAAAAGGTTTTAAAGTGACATTTGAAATAAATATAACAGTTATTATCGTCTATTAAAATATTTCAAAAATTAACTTTAGTCTGTCTCGGCATGTTTTATGGATTATCTGTCAATAATAACCGACTTCATAAAATGTAGGTTATTGAATTGGCCTGTATGCGCGAAATTGAATTGGAAAATATTTAAGTATGATAAAGTTTGCTTAGTTGGGTATCAAGCCGATATACACTCCTTTTTTGTAAAAGTCTAATTCATATTATATCAGTTATATAATATGTATACATATGATGTATCACATTATAATGGACGAAATACTCTTATATATAAGTAAGTCTAAAGATAATTTGACAAAAGACTCCTCAATAATATTTATCTGAACAACAAATTCCTAATCATGTTTTATATAACGTTATATAAACCGAATTTGACTTACATTTATACAATTCACCGCTCTAAAGTCACACAGCGCGGAATCGTAAAAGTTGGATGATGTAATCTGTGCCCTAGGTTTTACGATCTCAAATAGGTTAGTGGGATAAACTCGAAAGGGCTATTAAATTGTCGCTTGGCTTAAGTGATTCTTTTTCATTTTGATTTCTAAGTCAGAGCTAAAATAACTTGTCTCAGAAATTTTGTTTTAAATATTTCTGTAATAAAATGAAATAATATGTACTACATCATCATTGATGTATTACGCATTCATACATAGATAGATATTATATCTAGCTAAAACTCGTTATGTATCGGGGTTTATATGTTTCATAGATAAATTAATTTCTTACCTATAGGTGAGTATGTTGCCAGTTCTTCTCTTCCGTTCTACGCCCTTGATTTGGCTATCTTTGAATGTTATTTCTATCGAGCGAAGTTATTTAAATAGTGTATCGATCTATTAAAATGGATACGTAAACTATTCAAATCCACCATGTTTTTTCCATTCTTCCTCAAGAAATGATGACGAAAAATGAAAAGAAAAAATGTACTTTTGGCGACCAGTTCGCTCTTTAAGAAACCTAATAGCAACAGCTATTTTGTACTTTAAAGCGAGTGAGTTAATATTTTATTAACCTCTTTAGGTCTTGGCCTCAGATTTCAGAATCTATTTCATGATAATTTTTTAAATCTAATAGGCAAGTAGGTCATCAGCCTCATGTGTCTGACAATTAATTCATACATAATCTTAATGTAACGTTTCATTAAAATTCAAAGTGATTTTTATGAAAATTATGAAAAGTTTACGATGACTTATCATTTTAAATGAATCATTCATAACTGTCTTAGAAATTGGGATAAACATTTTTATTCGTTCCTTTAGTGAAACAATATATTAATGTTGCTTCAAATTGGCGGATCCAGATGAAACTGTCTTTGATACAGCTGTCATAATCTTAGCCTGATCTTTAACTGTCAACATACAGGATTTATTTTGTGGAACCAGTTGCCCACTAAAGTATTTCCGAACCAATTCGATTTAGGGCCCTTCTAGAAAAGACCGTACAAATTCTTTAAAGGCCGGCAACGCACTCGCGAGCCCTCTGGCATTGAGAGTGTCCATGGGCGGCGGTATCACTTAACATTAGAAGAGACTCCTTCCCATTTGCCCCCTGTTCTATATAAAAAAAAGTATATACATAAAATTGCCACAACAGTGTCCAGTACTCATGAACCAGCTCTATCCATCCGGAATAGTGGTATAGTCTGTGGAAAACGACGCTCACGTTCTCCATAGTAACAGGATAGTACATCGCACTGCAGTAATGCGTACGAAAACCAAGTGTAGTATTTAATTTGACCAGTCTTAATAAGACTCGAAGACGAGCAGAAGTTACTGGTGGCGGAATGCAAAATACTGCGTAAAATCCTTGGGCGGACAAGGAAGGAGGTAGGTTAAGTAGTGACTCGCTGGTGCACCTTGACCGCATGGGCAATGGGTAATGGAGGCTTACATGAGCCGGCCTAGTGATCGGAAGCTAGTAGGTTGGCCTAGGTACGGTTGGATCGGCAGAGTGGAAGAGGACCTGCTGCAGCTGAAAGCCAACAATTGGTGAATGGTGGCATAGGGCTGGTAGTGCTCGAAGATTCTTATTTTCGAGGTCAAGACAATGTTTGACTCGCTTGATAAAATGAGTAACTGAATTATGAATAATATGAATTTTTTTTTTGTTCGCAATACAGTGAGATGCATCAACGTTATTATGGCATTTCTTTATATAGTGTGTTACTTTTATTTAATTATCACAATAAATATAAAAAAAAAACTAATTAATTACATTGTCGCAGTCCGGATATTTCTAATATCACTCATCGATCACACACCAGCGGGTAATTAATTATTTTCAATAGATTATTTGCGATTAGTTACATCAAAGTGAGGCAATAAAGTAATTCGCGCCGTGGTTAAAATTAACCGCGTTATAGATTCCCCGAAGCGAAGCTATAGTTATTATTCATGGACAGTTAACTGGAGCTCCGTATGTTGCGTATAACATGTTAAATTTATTTATTTTTGAACATTTTGTTTATACTTCGTCCGGATAACGTGTCGCAATAGTGCATCTGCTATTCCATTTTTAACTATTTACAAAGGCATTCTGAAAGACACAATTCGTTTGTTTTATTTTAATCGATTTTTAAGACGTGCAGCTTGTAAACCAGCCTTCGAGTGTGTTATCAAGCGCTTGGCTTTGTATTCGATTTCTTCTGAAACAATCGGCGTATTAATAGTAATAAAGCGCGTTTAATTTCCAATCGTGAGAAAAAAGATATACAGCTTATATTTTTTAGATTGCATACATTATTTTATATATCTTGTTAAATATCCTATTTCTTAGCTAAAATTCGTACCGTCGATCGGAACCCCTACGCGTGTAAAGGACTCCTCCAGCTTCGTTGTATTAAGGTGATGTAATCTTGATCAAGTACTAAAAAATGGCGCATTTTTTTTTGTTAACAACATAACAATATTAATAATATGTATAACACTGTGTATAGCAATAACTAATCAAACTATTTATACCTGACATAATTTTTTAGTAATTATTTATTAAAAGTCAATATTGACACAATATCTGTAAGTGTATTTTGTCGTCGAAATTCATTACAGTGCTCAATAGATACTAATACAAAATAAAGATATTAAACCGAATTATAAATTCCATGCATCACTTACTATTTATAGACTTTTTTTTTCAAATAAAACACAAGATGTATGTCAAACATACTATGAAGCATTGTTCGGCCTACTAAATCGACCTGTTTCAGACCAAGGCGATTTATGGGGGACATAAAAACGTCCAATAGCCGCGGTTATCGCGGAAGGGTAACTTCGACTACCTTACGGGCTATTTTAAAAATTTTATATCTATATTAAAATGAAATTTGCCTTACAAATTTAGTAAGAAAATATATTTTTACTAATACTTCGAGAAGGGAATTTACTAAATGTCCTACCTAAAGGTTCTCAGGCAAGTGGCGACCCATAAAGAAATTCTAGAATCTTCAGCACATCACAACTGCCGCCCATGGACACTTACATTGCCAGAAGGCTCGCTAGTGTGTTCCCGTCCTGTTAAGAACTGGCGCGCTCTTTTTTTTATAGAACAGGGGGCAAACGGGCAGGATGCTCACCTCATGTTAAGCGATACCACCGCCCATGGACACTTACATTGCCAGAAGGCTCGCTAGTGCATTGCCGTCCTTTCAAGAATTGGTGCGCTCTTTTCTTGAAGGATGCTAAGTCGACATCTGGTTCCACAACGTTCAGTTATGGAACGACGGACGTCGAGGTGATACGGATCGCATTTGGTATTATATTATTTACCTTCTGAAACGGCACATATGGTTTGTGAATTACTTAGGTAACGAATTCACCGATAATTATTCTCCGTAGATTCAACTTTCAAAGGTTCTACTAAGTATTTGTTAGTGCCTATAGCAATTGGTTAATTTTTTTATGATTTAATTCTTGAGATTGATTTTCCTAATTAATTGCTGATTTTTTTATTCATTCTTGTTTAGGATCACCTCTTAGGACAACATTGTATTTTTTGTAAATAAATAAAATAATTCCTATAATCACCGAACAATACACATACAATTATAATTCGTTAAATAATAAACTTAGTCATCCAAATCATCACTACTACCCATTAGTCATAATATACATAATTATCGTTTAATCAAGCCGGTCTGCTCAAGTGATCACACGCCATACAATTAGTGCCTCGGGAATGCAGATAAGAGATTACAGTATTAAATAGCTCTTGACACAATTCCGTTGATTTGAACATCGCGTTTAACATTGTCATTGCTATTGAAATCAATTATTGTATTCAACTCTTCAATTGAGATTGTCTTTTGTTTTTTTTATAATCAGATTACATAACAGCACCAACATACCATTAAAGCGAAATTGAGTAAGAAAATTTAAAAAGCATGAACCGAAGGGGGATATTAATGTTCAACTTTTCTTATTTTATATGTTAAACCTTTCTATATTGTATACAATGTAATACATAATTTTTAATTAGTTAATACATAGTTACCATGAGAGAACATTTTGCCATATTCAACACATGTTGTAAGCGTTACGACTCTTGAAGTTAACTGAACGCAAATAAAATCTTTACACCACTTCCTTACTTAATTTTCCATAAACCTGGAAAATCTAGGACGTCAAAGCTTAAACCAAAATCTAGGCTTATAAAGAACTTTCATACAAAGAGTTTTAACCTGTACAAAGTTATGAGTCTGTAAATAGTACAGTTATCCTCTCTCTAGGCACTTCAAACTTTAGTTAAAAATGTTAATATTATGCAGCTTCCACAAAACAAAGGCCCAGCAATTTTCGTACTTCTAAGTGAATGGGACATTTGCCAAGTGATTTTATAGAATAATTAAACGATTAAACATTGCAAACAGAGCAGTGTTGGCCTAGTGGCTTCAGCGTGCGACTCTCATCCGATTCGATCCCCGGCTATGCACCAATGGACTTTCTTTCCATGTGCGCATTTAACATTTGCTGGAACGGTGAAGGTAAACATCGTGAGGAAACCGACCCAAAAAGTCGACGACGTGTAGACTGGTCACCTACTTGCCCATTAGATTTAAATATGATTATGAAACAGATTCAGAAGTCTGAGGCCAAAAGGCTGTAGCGCCACAGATTCATTCAAACATTACAAAAAACTATAATTTAAGTTGTTAAATCGTCCTAGAGACATTTTCATTAAACATTACAATGACAAAGTGCCTTATGCTATTAGCAATGTATTTGAAACCTTAAATTGATTTCTTAATCATTTTATTTAGACACGGAAAATCATCTTAATTTTTCTATGACTTGACTATGACACTTTACAATACATTATTTTTTTTACTACTACTAGCAGAAAGCTTTTCTTTTTTATACTTAAATAAAATGGGGCATTTATACAGGCCGTTAATCTGTTTGGTCACGAATCTATGGATTTACGCACTGTTTCCAGGAAATTTCGCCACTGGTTGTTTCAAATATTTTTTAAGAGACTATGTCGACGTGTTGTTTAGAGCAGATCTTTAAAATAATATACGTGTTCCAAATTCAAACTAATTAAAAAAATGCATTTTCATTTGTAACAGAACTTATGGCCTACTTATAGGTATGTATATCAAAAGAATTTAAGTCAGTCTAAGGGCCCAGTGTATTCTAGCTCCCTATAGTTTAAAGATAGTTACTATAGCCTTTCGTGTCTATTTCCAATTGTGTCCGTAAACACAACTTGACCTAGATCTAAAGAACCTGGCTACTGCACTTGACGTTAAGCAAAATATCTTGCACTTGATAAGCCACACTTACTTTACCGTATCTTGTTTCTCTCCTTACATTATTAATAAACAAATAAGAGATATATGATTGAGCTTATGTGAAATAGATATATAGGCCACTTTATATGCGTTATACATAAAAAAAATTAGTCAGAAAATAAAATTCCAATCATAGCAATTTAGAGCTTTTAGCCCAAATTGCTTATTAACGATCTCCTAAACATTTTTATCACAATTTACATGAAGCAGTTAACTGAAGAATACGGAAACAAGGTAAAAGTAGGGTAGTGCATATAGGTCACACATGGAGCTTGAATCATGCATAAAACTGCATACCGTCTCAATGTGTGTTGGAAGTTACACATCGATGTGTAAATATTTAATAGACTATTAAGGAGTACAGATTTAGTAACATACTAATAATAGAAAACTAAAAATAATAAAAAAGTTTGATTCCTGTGGTAGTGTACCTTTCACGCTGGCAGCATTTCTTCTCTGTATTTATTCGAAAGCTCTGGGGTCATCGGTACTATCTATTTGGTGTCAACTTAGAGCTTTAATAATTGGAAGCACTTGAACCCTCCGGCCCAAGAGTTTACTCCAAGTAAAATAAAATCAAAGTTGGAGAGACACCTATATTTGAGCCGTTGATAATTTTCGTTACATATTAATTTTGTTTATATACAAGGGGTATAGATTTACGCTTGATCATAAACAAAAACATATGTTTTATGCACCCGATAAAAAACGGGACGAATTATATATATATATATATATATATATATATTTTATAAAAGGTGCATGTAAAAAAATATAATCACAATAAAACTGTAAATCAAAAAAATGTTTTTTTAATATTCGAAAATAATTTAACACAATTTTTGTTACGCAATGCCAAACAAAACAGATTGTTATCAATAGCAAGGTTCAATCAATAAAAAAAGTTTCAAACTTTGCAAAAACTTCATCCATTCAAAGAGTTATTTTTGCAATTCCGGGTATTTACCTTTAAAATAAATTAATAACTCTTGCTTAAAAAGGTTATGAAAATGAGATAAAGAAGACGAATTCTACGACTTGTGAAAAGTCATAGTCATAATTTTGAAATACGCTTAGAAGATATCTCCTTTGTGGATGCAGTTATCCGGGTCATATTTGCTTAGTTACATATTCCGTTACGTAACGAGAACTGATTGTTCTTCATATTATTAATATTCGAGGTTTTTAAGCCCTTTGTTTTATTACTGTAGGGAGACCGTGTATATTGGTCTATACAATGTGACCATAGTCTATTTATTTATTAACACTTCGTTGCATTACAATATAAAAAAATGAACATAGTTAAATGAAAATGAGGGTAACTGGCGGCCTTATCGCTTTCGAGCGATCTCTTTCAGGCAACCAGTGTCAGTAGAGTAGAAAATGTATTAAATTACATAAGGTAAGCAAGAATTGCAAAAATACATATATAAGAAGAAAATCACTTAACAGGAATAAAAAAAATTAAGCTAAACTGATACAGAATACATAAAAAAAAACAAAAAGTAAAAAGTGCACATGAATCATGATAATTTAATTCAAGATCAGTCTCACGTCAGTTAGTAGTTAGTACGCACGTTAGGGATATGACGTGGACAGGTAATGTTTGTACAGCAGAAATTTAAAGGAAGATAGAGAAGGAGCTAAGCGCATAGTGACGGGAAGTGAATTCCATAGTCTATACAAATTGTCGATTAATTTTGTCAAGCATAAATCACTTTAATAAATCAAATAAGACAAATCAGTCTTCACAAGCAACACGTAAAAAAATTCAATTCAAAGTTAATTAATATTTTTAATCTATGAATTTATACCTATTAACGGTAACGTTAAGATAGATGAAGACATTTACAAGTGACAGGTGACTGTTGTTGTGGTTAATATGTTGTCATGTGACTGACGTACGAAAAATAAATGCTTTTTTTTTAAATTAAGGATAATTTTAAATATTTCTATAACACCTTTTAAAGTTATGTTTTATACTGATTAATCTCAATAACATTATATATTTAATTATTTTAAATCGTCTATTACAGCTGAAGATCTTTTCAATTATTAATTTTCTAACATTACAATTAGTTTTATAGAAACGTGTTCAAATAGTACGCAAAACTTTACTCGTTCGTTGGACGCGCGGGAAATCTAACTATATAACAGATAACTACTTTAAAACATAAATTCTACGATAAGACTTTAGTGTAATTAACTTGGAACTTCATATGTGTTCCTTTGGGTGCTTGGTTTAAAAATACATCGAACACAGTACTAGTATTGAATTCCCTACCACTGAGGACATTAACACATAAAAATTAAATCAAAATATATTTATTCATTTTGTATTGTACAGTTATGGCCTCGGGCGACAACTTCAAATTTTCTATAAAGACAGTTTACGGAACAGCAACACACATATGCATATCTATCATGCATCTACCATTCTGATAAACGAGCTAGGTCTGGATATTCGGTACATTAATTTAATTAACGAAAAACATAGGTTAACGGAACTTTTTCATTGTCCATTGAGTGTACTGGCAAAATTTCTATTATTTGTTAGCCTATAGTAGTTGGTAAATTTCTTATAATTTTTTATTATGTATTTTTTTCTCATTAATTTTAATCACTTATTGTTCACTCTTGTCAATTTAGGGTCACCTGTTAAGGTAGGAGTGTTTTTATAAATAAATAAATATCCATAGTTGCTCACCTCACACATTGAAATCTAAGTAACAACACATAATTTTTTTTTTTATTTTGTTAAGTAATTTTTTGTTTTGTTAAATAATAATTGTTTTCTTTAATATATGTATGATCTCTTCGTGAATGTCATGTTTGCCTATAAGTGCTTCTTTTACCGATAGTACTTAATGTGTTTGATTTACCAATGTAATGTGCCGATAAGAGGACGAAGAGGAGTAGGTTCGTCCACATGAACCCTGCACCGGAAGTAGTGAATCGAATTCATTATAAAAAGATACTTATAAAACAAAAGAAAAACCAACCCAAATCATAACTTAGTAAATAAATTCAAAGAATAAAAGTAATGTTCTGTATTGTTACTTTTAAAACTAAATATTAAATATAATTCACAATGAATTAGTTACTCAATAATGTCAATGACCTAACTAATTTCTCTAGGGCTATTAATTATTATTTCTAAACAACATTCATAATGGTTATACAAAAACTGTTCCACTACAAAAATGTATGTAACATTTTTGTAGTGGAACAGTTTTTGTAAAAGGGGATTTATATAATTTTAAAAAATTACCAAGGAAATGCTGTCCTGACATGCGTTACAAGCTTTTAGGTCTGGGACTCAGACTTTCTGTATCTGTTTTGAGATGATTAATTTTCTTAAAACAAGTAGGCCGCCTACTATACGAGTACGAGCGAGTGTTTAAAGCGCACTTAGCAAGAAAGATCCATTAGTGGACAGCCGTGATCCGAACTGACAACCTATAGGTGAGAAGCGCACGCTTAAGCCTCTATACCAAAAGTTCTCTTCTCCTGATATAATAATAATAATTTTATTTATTGCCAAAAACAGGCATTTTCCACAAGTAAATATTTTATCGTTCAAACAAAATTTGTTTTATCGTTTTAGATTAATTTAATAATGTAACTTTAAATAACTTGAATTATCAAAGAGTTAATCAGACAACCTATTTACGTATCGGCCTCAGATTTGTGTATCCGTTTCATGATCAATTGTCAATCCAATAAGCGGGTAAGTGATCAGCCTCCTGTCACAGCCTGACACACGCCATTAACTTTTTGTGTCTATGGAAAAATCATCCACGATGATCACTTCACCGTTTGGGCGGATTTTAAATGAAAATCCATACACGCACATAGAAAGAAAGTCCACACTGCAACACTGTGATTCGAACTCAACGCTGAAGAACTGGACAAACCGTGCTCACTGAATTATTACTACCGTTTAAAACAGTGTACTTTATATTGTAAACTAAATACTATACACATACACATATACAGTAGGTATTGTGTTAAGTAGTCACCTACATCTGCCATTGCAGAAGATTCTGTGCGTTTTTCAAGGCTTTTGCCGCACACCACCACTTGTGGAACCAGCTGCCCACTGTAGCTACGCTCCAATTCGACTTAGGGTCCTTCAAAAAAAAGAGCGTATCAATTCTTAAAAGGCCGGCAACGCACTCGCGAGCCCTCTGGCATTGAGTGTCCATGTGCGGCGGCGGCGGTATCACTTAACATCAGGTGAGCCTCCAGCCCGTTTCGCCCCTGTTCTATAAAAAAATTGCATAAAATTGATGCAATGCTCAGAGTATGTTTAGTAAAGAGCTTAGGCCCACCTGCATATACCTGAAACACCACCCGACCGGTCTTGAGCTTAGTTTATACGAAGCTTTGGTTACGACAAAAGCTTTCGTTAGAGTCTGCAAATCCGAAACTTTCAAATGTATCGATGTACTGTTGCCCAAATTATACCTTTTGGATATTTTTAGTCTTTGAAGTTCACGTTTTTGTAGAACTAAAACTCTTAGCCAATTCAAAGAACATTTAAAATGTTCCTCGACAACTTCGAAACGACAAATCGTCGAAAATGTGATTAAACGAATCCGTCCAAGCGATATAATCAAGAAATTCGCGGAATACGTAGTCGAATTGAAAAAGTTTAAATAGGTTTATTCGTTGAAATCATCTGTTTCGTTTTAAATTAAAAAAATCAGCAAATGCATTTAATTACATAATACTTTTATGTCTTATCGCCCAACTGCACTCATTTGCCAGCAAAATGTTAACGCGAAACCCATTGAACCACAGTTTTGATGCTGGAATTCTGAATATTTTTTTAATATAAACCCTGAATATTCAGATATTTCTCATCTCATAGTCGGTAATCAATTCAGCCGTAATGCACCTCCGTGAATGAATTTTTAATATTTCGGTTTTATAAAAAGCTTCAAGTTTTGCGGGTAGATTTTTTAAAGTGTGGGAAGCATACAAAATAGAAATCTCTCTGATGATTATTTACAAATATATATGCTATCTAATAAATATTAACTAAAAAAAATTAAAAAGTTCATGCTAAATTTTATTTCTAACGAACTTCTCAAAAAGAGTATTAATGATGTAAAAAGCAGTCATTAATTCATACATATTAGATAAACAAATAGGTTTTTAAACAGTTTTGTCTATAAAAATGAGTGTTTCTTGATTTACGGTTGTGTAAATAGCCTAAAAGAGATCTAGGCGACCTTAAACATCCCACGCGAGCTTACGGACAAGGTGTTAGCAAATGGTTCACTGGCTTCGATCGAGGTCAAACAATAGATTTTGCAAATTTGAAATTCAAAAATATCCTGACAGTTACTTCCACATCCGTATTTTGAAATAAGAATTCATTTGGTACTTTAAACTCTTATAGGTATTATTTTGGATAGATAATGAATAGGTCCTTTTCATACATGTTCCATGAGTAAATAAGTTATTTTTTTACCAACTAAAGAGGAAATAATAATAATGCTTTAAATAGAGAGTTAGAATTAACCGTCTGGCTTGCCTAAATATGTGTAGATTTATATCAACATATATTGAAATGTCGTTATGTTGCTTTGTTTATCAATGTCAAAATAATTCATAAACAAAACGACATAACGAAATTTTTAATGTATTTGTATAACATCATATAACAAAATCTATTTTATAAAATATATTTTTACTATAATTATACAGTTCTTGTTATCACAATATATTCTTAGGCCTATAACCATTGCCAAGATTGTCGAACAAATACCTTTTAATGAGGCAACAATAAATGCAAAATACCTCATACAATGAAATCATCCTATAATTCACATCGTTTGTGATTATTTAAGAACATAATACAATTATAAACCAGTTGAAATTACCCAGAATACGCCGTCAAATGCATTTCGTTCCACGTATATAAGTAGTATAATAATGTTATAATGAAGATAAGAAAATCTGAAAGTAGGATCCCTTTATTCACAGTTTTGAACAAAAATAAAATTATCATTTTGCGATACATCGACTGGCAAAAATATGTCGCCTAATTTGTTTGTACTGTTGAAGTATAACTCCTCCATGTTTTGTTTTATTGTTTTTTTTATGTTGGTACACTTACCAAATTCTCCTATAGATGTTCTTAAAAGTAAAGGCTTCCCGATGGTAGCTAATGCCGCATTTACATGGTAAGATACATAAGTTGAACACCTTTTCCTTATACCTAATTTACAATCAGCCTAGTGAGCAGGGAAGTGGGCATGACGAGTGTGTAAACGCGATACTTACGAAGAAGTTTCCCTGCCCACTTCTCTGCTCACTAGGCTGATTGTAAATTAGGTATAAGGAAAAGGTGTTCAACTTATGTATCTTACCAAGGGTCACATGCTGCCAGATTTGGGCATTATCTGAGAAATATCTTTAACACTGAGACATCGAAAAAGAGCAGAAGAGATAAGATAAACGACTGAGGACATTCTAAAGATATTAAGGCAATTGAATGGATTACGCGAGGAACAGGTTTAAAATGGACAAAAACTATTACAGAATGTCAACCACGTGATAGAAAAAGGGAAAGAGGAAGGCAGAGGAAGTGATGGGCAGACGATATAAAAAGAATAGAAGGCACAACCTGGGCAGGAGCTAACATTAGTTTAAAGCGTTATAATGAGCAGTATCGTCGTAATGATTTACGTGTCCCACCCTCATCGCTGAGGGTGTGAGTTACAATCACGGCTGTGCACCAATAGAAATATTTCATGTGCGCAATTATTAAACCTATGGAAAACGCAAACGTCGTGAGGAAACCCGCATGTCTCCAATCGAAGAAATGTGTCAGACAAAAGGCTTTATTACCTATTAGCCAAGACCCATTTATTATTTCACTAATCGTAAATCAGGTAGAAGTGTAGCGGTTAATTTTTGACATATACAACGACACGTAGAGAAGTCTAGAAAAACTCATCGTGGCAGAGTAGAGGGCACCTTGAGGCCGACCAAGTAAAGGCCCTTACGGGTCTTACCATCACCCAGGCGCAGAGGCTTGTCGAAGACAGGGCAAATTGGTGGAAGTTGCGGCGCAACTAACACAACCTTCAGAAATGAAGAATGCTACTAGAGAAGAAGTGTAACGGTAGTGTAATCACGGGTTAGGGCAAGGGTAAATGATACCCTAACCTGACCTAAAATAAGTAATAAACGGAATATAAAAAATAATCGAATTCAAAGCACTACATAGAACAAAGAACCGCTGAAATTAGCCGCTGCGGGCGCTAAAACATGTAAGTAATCCTTCACATTCAAAATAAATAATGGTCTCCTAAATTGTTTGTTCATTGTTCCTTCCATATATTTACATTGCCAACAGACAGTTCTTTTCTATACCGTACATATTTTTTTAAATATACCATCGGGCTCGCTATTACGAAGGTACGTTCTAGTAGGTCAATAAATAATTACCCAAACAATGTTTAAATAGGGTCAAACAAACGTTAAGTTACGATCATTTTGTTTGCATGCCCTTTCGAGCTATGATTGTTAATTACATCGACCCACTGAGATGTATGACGTCATTGGATGACAATTCACGCCCTTGAATGTTAGTGTCGTTTACCATTACTAATTTCAGAAATTTCGCGGTTATTTTAAAAAATAGAAACAATTATCTATAACCGGGCGATCCTGAATTCCATTTACGAATTCGAATTGAAAGACTAAGAAGGATTATTAAACCCGCAAAAGTATTTAATTCTACTTCCTTTGTACCGCGACACAATACTCCTTTTTACTGCTATAGATGTCGCCGTAAAATTAATACCGCCAAACCACTTGCCATATTATTCTTAAAAAACCTAAACTGTAAAAATACGTGACTTACTGATCTTATTATAACGCATTTTTCGGAATATAAATCGATAGAGATATAAATTTAAATCTAAAGATAGAGATATTTACCTTATAATCATCAATATCTGTCCGGCCAAATATTTATTTAAAATAGAATAAAAGACAAAGAAAACACATAAACCCTTTAATTTATTTAATCGTATTTTTTAGTTATCACAAGCAACTAAATTATTGTGAACATTCTAATATTGATATTTTGCCTTCTATCTAAATATTGACATCTCATTAAACATCTGTTTGTCATCAAACTAAGGGTCGGTAAATAATTTAATCGATTTTATATGATTATGTATCAAACAATTTTATTCTTTTTAATTTCATTATTGAAACAGCCAAAAGAGCATTGCTGGACCATACTCAGCTGCAAAACTTAAAACACCTTGTTATTTAATTATTCTTCTTTCTTGTCACAATAGAAATACAGTTAATTATATTACATATATACAATTGATTTGTATGTTAGAGACGAATGTTAGAAGAAGATAGTTAGAAAATTATGTAACTTTAATGACTTTGTGGTTTATGACATTTTCCTTTACCGCGACTCTCATACCTGAGGTCGTAGGTTCGATCCCGGGCTGTGTACCAATGGCCTTTCTTTCTATGTGCGCATTTAACATTTGCTCGAACGGTGAAGGAAAACATCGTGAGGAAACCGACATGTCTTATACCCAAAAAGTCGACGACGTGTGTCAGACACTAGAGGCTGATCACCTACTTGCCTATTAGATTTAAAAAATGATAATGAAAGAGATTCAGAAATCTGAGGACCTAAAGATGTTGTAGCGTCACTTTCTTAATTTTTTTATATTAAAAATGTAAATACATATAAGATAAAATCTTATATAATACACTTTTGACCTAGTCTAAGGAAATCGAAATCGTTATATTACAAAGAAATAAGGGCCTTTATCACTTCTGTTCAATTTCAATAATATAGGAAATGTTTTATTACAAATCTCGTTCGATCGATTAATAGATTTAATTTTAATAAATATTACGTACTACGACGCTTTACAGAAACCTTAAAAAAGAACATGGAATCTTCCCAGAATCCGTTCAACCAATTGGTTCCAATATGTAACTTTGGACTGGTCTACGTCAGATCGTTTAGATGGAATATTTGCTGACTAAAACATATTTGCGAACCCTATTGATTACTCAGTAAGGTGCACAAATTGAAAATTTTTAACGTACAGAATTGTTAGTGTGTCATCCCAATGAGGCACAAAGTGAGATTTATGAAGCTGTTTCATTAATTGTTTTTATAAAAATTCTTAGTCATCGACGTGCCAGGGGATTTGTTAAAGTAAATATATCATATTTGTCGTAATAGATATAAGAAGTTATGTGCCTAAGTGCTGCAGCAGTAGGCAACAAAACCATTGTCGGTAAATAGGAATGTTCAAATAAAAATGGCGATTCTCAAAAAATAGAGCTGAATTTTGTTCCAGCGAATACTGTCAAACTTTACACGTTACACGAAAGGCAGGTGCCCCAAAAATATATTTTGTTGCAATCATTTCGTGTGGGCACTCTTTACACTTCTATACATATGCATATAACAGTATAAGTCAATCTTTATTCTATGAATATAATAATGTAATGTAATAAAATTAAAAAAAAACATTAATTTATTAGTACGTTACACTTAAACTTTCCTACCAACAATTTCTTTCCTAAAAATTAATATTCTTTTAACTTAAAACTATTAACAAAAAATAATATTTATAGCTTTTTAAAATAAATACTTAACTACTTAAGAATCGACATCCCTGCTTATAGTTTAAATAATCTAATTAATATTTTACCGTACTTTAAATATATAATTTTCATGTTGAAAATACTTTCATATTTTTATTGTTATTTACATAATTTATTTAGGAGCCTTTAAGTTTTTCTGCTATTTTAAGTACATGTAAAAACCTGTTTAATAGAAAATTAGCAACTTACCGATATAAAATATTTTTTCTTCCTTGGTTATCACTGCCTAAAATTAAAACAGCTACGACGTTACATATTTCAATTATTGTTACTACAGTTTATGATTTTTACACGTTTTCAATTATATATAAGATAATTTTACACGAAACTAACTTTATCTTTTAAGCGATGAGACGACCGTGCAGCTGACAGCCGGCTTTTTCAAATGTCTGTGATTTTTTACCGCTTTCGCGTCTGCGCTTTGCCGCTTTGGAAGGGTTACAAAACTTAAAGATGTAAGTTTTAACGAGACTCAATCATAACTTACGACTTATTCCATAATTAAAGTAAAATTGATTGGGAATACAGTACTAATACCTTAATATATAAATAAATTATGACAAAAACCGTAGAAAATTTACATTTTTAAATATTAAGTTTGGTGACATCTAGTAGCACATTAAGGTATTAGTTATTGTTATAATCAACTCATTAGTAAATTTTTTGATTGATTTAAATTAAACATGTTTTATATTATATTCGTGGTAAAGGATATTAATTCTATAACAAGTTTAATTAAACAGTATTTTTGTTATACTCTGTGGCACTTTGGGCATACTTTCATAGATTAGGTTTTGTATAGAGTACAGAGTTCAGTTTAGTTTCAGTTCAGTGTCAAACTTCAACCTCCAATCATCATCTAAGTTCATAAGTTGCACAATCCCGGAATTAATAGGTTATAACTTTTCATAGTTTATATCCAATTTTTCTCATTGTGAAATCGCATCGAAATGGCACAGAGTAAGCTAAATGACATGGCTGGAAAGTTTGCTAAAGGTGGGCCGCCAGGACTCGGCATTGGATTAAAGGTGGCAGCGGTACTCGGTGCAGCTGCCTATGGCGTTTCGCAATCCCTGTTTACGGTCGAGGGTGGCCATCGTGCTATTATATTCAACAGAATTGGAGGTATCCAAAATGACGTTATGACTGAAGGCTTGCACTTCCGTATTCCATGGTTTCAATACCCAATAATTTATGACATCAGATCGCGGCCTAGAAAAATTTCCTCGCCTACAGGATCCAAAGATTTGCAAATGGTTAATATATCTCTACGTGTTTTATCCCGCCCGGATTCCAATAGTCTTCCAATAATGTATAGACAGCTTGGTAAAGATTACGATGAGAAGGTCTTACCATCAATTTGTAATGAAGTTCTGAAATCTGTTGTCGCCAAATTTAATGCTTCTCAACTAATCACGCAACGTCAACAAGTGTCATTGCTTATAAGAAGAGAATTAGTCGAGCGTGCTGCTGATTTCAATATAATATTAGATGATGTTTCACTGACTGAATTAAGCTTTGGAAAAGAATATACTGCTGCAGTTGAAGCCAAACAGGTAGCACAGCAAGAAGCGCAAAGAGCTGCTTTTGTTGTGGATAGAGCTATACAAGAAAAACAACAAAAAATTGTTCAAGCTGAGGGAGAGTCTGAGGCAGCAGAAATGTTAGGTAAAGCAATGGGAATGAGTCCAGGTTACCTTAAGTTACGTAAAATCAGAGCGGCCCAGAGCATTTCCAGAATGATTGCTCAATCACAAAATAGGGTCTTTTTACCAGGTAATAGCTTAATGATTAATCTCCAAGACCCTTCCTTTGATGACCTGTCCGAGAAACTGACTAAGAAGAAGTAACAGGAAGCTATGGAAGAGTATGGCCATAAGCCTACTCTTTCAGAAAATGAAGCCTATTTAATAAGCAGTGCTTCTTCAATTACTATATAAACAAAGTTATGCATTTTAGTACATGTATCAGGGTTTGATTTTATTAACTTGCATTTTTTGTTACCTAGGTGTAGATAATATAGTTGTATTTGTTCTGTAAATCATAATGATTATAAAAGATTAAACATCTCATAGCTTGTTTAATTTATTTTGATAACTGCTAAAAAGATAATTATTTTTTATCATAAAATGATTGAAATTATAAATTTATGTAATAACTTTGACAGCTAATCCATGTATTTATTACTCTCTACTGTGCTTACTTAAATTGGTCTGTATATGACGAAGTAAACCTTAATCCTATGAAGTGGTCTTAACAGAGAATGGATACAAATTAGGAGTTAAGATTATTCATCATCTTCTCCCCACATTAGGTACATTGATAATTAATGGACAGATCTAGATCTTAAAGTTAATTATTATATACTATCAATGGATACTATAAATATTTATAACACTCTTTAATTTAAACATGTGATTATGTAACTAGTAATAAATTAATAGTTTTAAGTTATTTTATTGTACAATATCGTCCTTCTGATAAACTGGACTATTTTTTAAACTTTTTTATAATAAAACCTTAAATTTCATTTTTAAACTAGGTTTAATTTGTAAACCTTATAAACACAAGTAGTAAAATACTACACCAAATGGGTTTAATGTAGTAGGTAAAACAAACAAAATAGTTTACTGCTAATATTTATTTATATATATATATAGAATTATCTGACATTACACTATTGAATTATTATTTTTACTCCTTCTTAAGAGCTGAAGGCTGGGGCAAGCGATATTTGGCCATCTCCTTCTCTGCTTCAAAGTAACTCATATTGTCATATAGAAAATATTCTGGAACCTTATATGGGCCATTTTTACTTGGATCTACTCCTGGGCCAACTGGCTGTGATGAATTGTGAATTACAGCATTACTCAAACCAGGAACTTCCGCAGACGATTTCACACCTTGACTTTGACCTGTTCCTTCACTAAAGTATCTTCCAATTACAATTATACTTCTTTTCGTACTATATCTGGTAAACATTTTTGGTTTGATAGATTTTTAAGATTCGCCTCGGTATCAGATTTGGGATTACACAATCCTATAAATGTCAAAAGAATAAATTCATGTAGTCTGTGAAATCATATCTGTCTTCTTCGGTTACAAAAACTGTTTTTTGTTTATTTAAGCTAACAGTTTACAACATTTGTAATTCAAAATATATTGGGTGCCAGTTTTTTTTACTAACTCTAATTTAAAGACTCGCTTACGATCAAGACGTTGTAGTCTCTGAAAATTAGTGCAAAAGGTGCAACATTTTTACTTGTAACTGGCAATAAAGTTATACAACTAACTATAACTGTGCAACTTTTTGATTTTGTGTGTATGACGTTATGAAAACACTTTTAATTTTAAATATCAATCGATTTTTCTGAATGTTAAATCGTAATAAAAATAGTTTATGCCACGTAGAACTAAATGGCTGTTTGTTCTCAAAATTAATCAATTTAAAACGAATATTTTCTCATTACAGTGAACAAAGACAAATTGATCTCATTCAAGTGTGTGAATTTAGTACGGTATACGACCACAAAACGCCACATTACGCAAACAATACGTTATGTTAGAAAAAATTCCGACTGCAATTGGATTTATTTTAACAATCAAGAATCATTTAATGTAGACCTCATTATTGTTATTTTTTTTATTTTATGATCTGGTAACATAGATCTTTATGTCATAACTTAATTGGAAATTGTTCAATACTTTTGACTTTGCAGTCGCAAACCTGCACTTCACTAAATTTCGTCACTTAAATTTTTTGAACAGGGGGTCTAGTCAAGACAGCGTAACAGTAGTGTATGTAGAAAGTCGAAAACTAAATTTGTATGAAAATTACAGCTAGTGTCGACAGTTGGTACTTTAGGAATGTTTGGTTGCAGTAAATAAAACTGCCTAATTACTTGTAGAGAAGAGGTGAAGATGGAACTGAATATATAAGAATCTATATTATTTTACAAAACTAGGTACATTTGTATATAAAACTGAGTCTATGCCTAAAAGTAGTAATAACATGTTGTATTAAAACGTTCAGCCAATACGCGCAGGGTATGGACGAAAGGGATCTTTCGCTACCTGACTCCTGATTCAACAAAAACGTGGTGCGGCAAAAATTTGACCCTTTTCTGCGCGCAGCGGCTGACGCGTTCGAACGTGTTCCTCTTAGAATACTTCGATGTCGTTGTAGCCTTGCGATAAGCTGACAAAACTGTTCTTTTCAGAACACACTTATATCAAAACGAAAACGTATAAACTGTTCTTTTCAGAATAATTTATTCTTGTATCAACGACACAATGTTAACTAATTTAATCACCTACAGTACCAACTACTAGCTGTCATTTTCATCCAAATTTAGTTTTCGACTTTCTACATACACTACTGTTCAGCTGTCTTGACTAGACCCCCAGTATTTTTTATGTAATCATAAATAGGTTTTTAGGATGTTGGATCTTTTAGTTCAACGTTAAGTGGCGGCGGGTGGGAGGAAGAAACACACAGACAATTGATTTTTAATGTCTTTTAAAGGCTTTCTAATATCTTGTTAATTTACATTATGTACATGTGAACTTACAATATTACAGAATTATATACAGGCTTATTTACAGAATTATATATAGATTTAGTCACATTATATACAGGTGTTTTTGTTGTTGGTAGTGGAGGAAAGTCATTGTTATTTACTTTTTTATTTAAGATAGTACTTGCATAAGTAATTAAAATAAAAATAAAATACGTTTATTTTGGAACATAAGATCATCTAGGTATAACTTATTCCACATCATTAAATTCGAACCTGTAGACATCCCTAATCCCTACTCATCGGCAAAGAAGACAGTGGGTGTAGGCCGAGAGAAAAAGCCGGCGTAAAAAACTCTCTGTACTCTTTTAAAAAGCAAATTATCAAACAATACTACAATATTGGAAACAAATATAGCAAATTAATTAGAATTTTAATCTTTTTTCCATAATCTTCTTCATTTTAACTGGACATACTTTTGAAATGGCTAGATGAGGTCCGCTGCAATTTTTACAACAGATTTAAGCTGATTTTAACAGTGTTCTCCGGATATAGTATTTTGTAATTTGGTTTGTAAAACGGTAAATGAGAGTCATTACGCTCACCGCCACCGCCAACGCTAGAGTCCGCCTTGGGGTCATCACCCGATCCGCCACGCGAGAACGTTTATTTGAGGTGGGCGGGTTATGCCCGCCCCCCTCGTTACTCTCCCTTTGTAAGAGTCACTGCTAAATTCTAGTATTTACACTAAATTTTAAGCAAAAATAACTAAAATTGAAAATAAAATTATTAACAAATTTAAAATGCGCGCTATTTTGGGGTTCCTGCCCAAAAAAACTCATTTTTCAAATCAGGTTTCAAAATGATACAGATAATAATAAACAAAGTAAACCTTAATACAACCTATGATAATAATATGGTGTCTATTGATATTGGTCTAGTTTGTCTTTGGAATATTTTCACGACTGTTTTGGATAGGTAGCTAAGTTGCCTTGCATAAATTCGCCGAATATTCTATCAAATCGTGGAAAAATGTATTTTCTTTAATATTATTTACTATTCTTCTAGAAGAAAAATGTGCTATGAAAAGAATTAACGTGTTTCTGTTTGTGTTAATTGAGATAAACAGCAGTTCAGCCATTTACATGAAAGGTGAGTACAAAAAACGGGCAAGTACCTAGAATTTTTTGTTTTACTGGTACGGGTTAAGATTCAGATATACAATTATAACGCTTGGTAAAATTAATATTGACTTATATTTCTTATTGGTTTATGTTAGAAAAAGCATGCACTTCCGATTCTGTATTGCAAAAAGCGCAGGGCGCTGTTTATAATAATTATTGTAGTTGTGTATATTATGTACTTACTGTATAGCACACTAGCAAACTATGTAACCCGGCAAAATCAAAACGTTTCTCGTAAACGTCATTTCTACTTAAAATTCTACTCTTTTTGCTATAGGATGGTATGTCTAAGATTCGCTGGTATAATCTAGCACAAACGGATCAATAATAATGTTTAATAAATAATTGCTGCTGAGATACGTCACGTATTAAGGTAATATATTATTCTAAATACAATACGTACTATTACGATATATGTGGCAAGTAGGGTATCGTGTGTTTGTCATTTGTGTAATGCGTCAAATTAAAAATGTATCTTTTTCTCTGTAGTCTATGGATTTTTCATATATTTTTTAAAAAGTGTTGCCACAATAGTATATTTACCAATCTAACTGTAAGTTTTGTTTTTATATATTATATTCTTATCGAAACCAACAGGAAGTTTTTATGAATCATTTTAAGTTTTTGTATTTTTAAAATATTGTAATGGTTTTCTTTATGATACAATTATAATGATATACTTTTTCTCCAAAATACTAGCTAGTAAAACGTCTAACCCAAGAGCAGTTTTTGTAATGTTTGGTTGGCAACACCAATTTTATTTCTTTATTAATTACTTGTGAGTTTGCCGCTATATCTATATAATTGAGTTTGTTTAGATCCCTTACCCTATATATGAAGCAAATTTTTTAAATATTTTAAGCAGCTAATCGCCATAATACTAAATAAGATTAGGCTATAAGGCTGAATCGTAAAATGGCGAAGTCGGCGCCTGTGAACGATGTGCTATGTAGCGCCGTGGAATACTTAGTGAAGCTTGGTACTAATCTACGAAGACGTTCTGAGACTTTAAAAGATAAACGGATAAAAAAAGACAAACTAAGAAATACGCTTGCCGTGCAGAAGGCGGCTAATAAGGTTTTGCTTTTATGCGAATTGTCGAAGAAATCGATTGTGACTGTTGAATCCAGTGTAAACACAATTTTATCTCAAATCAAAACTCTTCAAGGCAGTGCATATAGCGGGAAAAGTTATAGTTCAGAAAATATATCTAATTACGAATATTTTAAATATAACTGTAGGCGGCTAAAAATTCGACAAAAAATTAATTTAAAGCACTATACTTCTGCCAAAGTAGTAGCAACTGCAATGCCATCTTCTCTGGCAAGCAAATATCCAGTGTTTTACGATTGTAAATTATTGAGATTGCGAAAGAGAGCTGAAAGAAATGAAAATACTAAAACCACATATTCTGAAACATTTAAATCTGTGAAATTTAATGATAGCGTTGTTGTTTATGGAGAAAATGTAGAAAGAGAGATTGCAAGTAATAATAGTAGTAAACTGAGTCAAATTCTTGTAGCTGATGGTGGTATAAAAAAACCAACTAAGAGAAATCTAAGTTCATCTGAAGATTACTCAGAGGACTGCAGAAAAAAGGGTAAAAGTATTGAATTAGAAAACAAGTCTAGTATGAAAATTAACCCATATTCTAATATTGAAAATTCTCTTCAGAATAAACAGGATTTTTTACAAACCAATAGTGAAAAAAACTCTACTGACAATTTTATCCAGACATCTACCGATAAGCATGAAAAGGAGTCTATAATAAATGAAACAAATCAGAAAGAAGACGAAAATTATGATATTAAGTCTAATGAAGTGCAGTTCAATGATGAAAGAGAGGAAGACAATTTTGAATCTCAGTTGGGATCAGAAAATATTGAAATTACCAATAATTATGAAAATGACAGAAGTGAAGACTCAAATTCTTGTAACACAACATACATCAAATGTGTTAACATTAATAGGCTGCTAAGACCTGACAAAGTACCTAAAGATCTGCCACCAGTGGTAATAGAAAGTGACAGTGATGACAACCTCAGTAAATCCCCTAAGCCAAAAAAGAAATTTAAGCATGAAAATATTAATTCAAAGTGCAATTTAACACAATTCCATAATAAAGTAAAAGATGTGCAGAATTTCAAACCACGAAATTTTTTAATATATATTACCAGATTGCCTATATTGACACCTCAGTATTTAGTATCCCACAATTTAAAGAGGATTATCCAAAATGGAGCAGTTTTATGTGAAATATCTCCAGTAGTTATAACAGATATACATAGTGATCATAGTGGTAAGTCAAATGATGGTAAAGACAAATTTAAGCCAGATGAAGACATCTTGCCAACTAAAACTTCTTTACATCTCTCAGATTCAGATCTTTCTGATGATGATACCAGAAATGTAAATGAAACAGTAAAAAAGCAACTACTTTGTGACTCTGATTCTGATAAAGAGAACCCAAAAGACTGCTCGTCTTTTAGTAACAAAAATGATAGTAGTAAAGATGCTATACATATAAATGAAACAATTGTACAAAATGTAGAAATGGATAATTGTAATGAAGACGGACTTACAAAAAAATCAAAAAGCATAGATAAAGAAAGTGATTCTATAGTTCAACAAAAAGAAAGAAAACTTGATTCACAGCGTGTTTTATTAACACCAGACATAACAAACAAAGAACCAAATGAAGATTGTGATTTATTTGATAAGTTAAAGGATTCTGTGGACGACAGAGAACAATCTGATAGCAATGAATGTATTGAGTCACCAGAGTCAAAACAAATAAGACTCTTGGATAGTTTATCAAAAAAAAAATTGCTATCTCCTTCATCAAGTTCAGACACAGTAGATGAACAGCTTAAACAAACATATGATAAGATAAGAGAAGATTTGCTTGAAGACAGTCCTGAAAAAGATTCAATAAATAATTCAGGGTCTGAATCATCCATATCAAATACGAGTGGAAATAGTGACACTAAATTAAGGAAACGCAAGTTAACTAAAAGAAGAACAAATGAAAATAGTAATAGCAAGGTTAGGAGAACATAAACTTCCATTAACTTTTATACTACACCTGTTCAGTATACGACACCTGTTTGTGTCATAGTTATTTTTTTTCCTTGCAGATGTAGTATATAGCCATACACAAAAAATGTGTATAAATCCAAATTAAGTGTAGTTTAAAGTACATCATTGGGTGCATTCAAGGGCCACAATACACCTGAGCACACACTACAATCACTTCTATGATGTACAGTGTTTTATAGTGACTCTTAATAACTCTTATATTTAATTCAGCTCATTCAGAATGCTTATTTCTATATTTGATATTATTTAATAAATAATACCAGGCCGCTGTCAGGCCTCATGATTGGTCTTGTACTGTTAAGTAATATAATAAAGAATCTTAGAATTTTGGTCACAGCACACAGTGTGCTAGGCTAGGATTAATTTATCTCTATCTATAAGATAAATATTGTTATAAATAGTAATATTTTATTAAATTGTAAGAATATTCTGTATTTTTATTTCTGCATCATGGGATATTTTTATTAAGAAAATATAACTTACAGATGGATTCTAATGGTAAAACGAGCAGCAGCAGTGATGATACAAATAATGAAGATAAAGCAATAAATGGGTAACTAGTGTAATGGCTTGGCATTTTATTAACGGGTTTTAAACATTAAATGAGACTGCATGTCTGACTGTAAAAAATTAAACTTGGTAAATTAAAATTTAGTTCAATGTTCAAGTTTGAATATTTTAAGCCTATGGGTATTATTTTCATAATTTATATTATTTCATTATAAGCTGCAGCTACCATAGTTCCATACATACATTTAATATGATACATAAATTACTGGTGAAGGGTTTGTTTTTATTAATAAGTATCCTTCATTATCAAAGGAATATTAGTGGATGTATTTTATTGAAAGTGTGCAACAGCAGAACATTTTACTATATAGGTGTTATATGGAGGAACAAAATCTGCAGTGTATGCTTATCTAGAAATGTAGAACAATTGAGTCATCAATATTAATTTTAAATTGTATGTAGAGAAATTGTCTTTATTTGATGATTAACCATAATTTCAAAATTTTACCTTGAATGTGATCTTGATTCTAAAAAGAATATTAACAATTGACTATGTATTTTATATTTTTGAACTTAAATACCAATATGTAAATTTCCAAGTATTCTTATGTATACACAAATGTCCTGGAAACTAAGTCATTGATATATGATCCTTTTTGGTTTTAAACTGGTTCTAACTTTCTATAGGTAAAGTATAGCTACCATACACATATATGTATAAAAAATGTATATATATATATACATAGGTACTTAAATAATTTAATTTATAATGTTTTTTAAACAAAATTTCTTCATCCAGTGGCGTTACAACTCTATATGGGTATTGGCCTCAGATTGCATCTGTATCTTTTTGATCATTATGTCATAGCCAAGTAGGTGATCAACATAGTGTAATACATGTCATTATTTATTTATTTAAGTCATGCCGGTTTCATTCGCCGTACGAGCGAGTGTACCAGTCCACTACTTCGTACTGAGAGTTTTTTTCACTAGTAGTGATGAGGCACGCTGACGCTACACTAGGCATCTTTCAAATATTTTTAATTAACAGTTTGTTTTTATTTAATCACCTTTTTGTCCATGTAACCTACTAACAGCCGTATTATTGTAGGACGCATTTTTGTAAACCTGTAATTCTGATGAATTCTTTCCGTTTACTACCAATTGGGGATTAACATATATAACTTTTATATGTCTAGGTTAACGAACCTCCGCACGTTGAAGAGGTCTCGCCGACAGCGGACCGAGAAACGCGATCTCCTGCACGAGTACAGAATGGCCAAAATGCCAAATGTGCCAGTGATCGGTGAAGAGCATTTGCTTGAACCGGAATCCAGCTCAGATGTCCCGTCTCCCGCCGCTAATGAGGACTGCGAAGGTAAAGAGAAATAGGAATGGTCTTGATTAAGATATTGTATTGTTTCAGTGCTTAGAAACTTACGCTCACTTAGTAAGTTACGCTCGTCTGTTGAAGGCTCCTAAGTTGTAACGGTTCGGAAATACCGGGAATCGCAGGTGGTTGCAAAAAACGATGGCCTCTTACGCCCGAACCTAATAATTAATCAACGATTAAAAGATTTACAATCAGGCCGTGACAGTCGATCGATCTCCTATCTGCATCCCAATAACCACACTATACGGAGACAAACAATTTTTGGCGACAGATAGAATGCAATCTCTTCGCTCTTTACACTCATATTTGATAATCGATATAACCAAATAAAGTAAAAAAACCGTACAAATAATATTAAAATATACACGTCTATGTTTAAAACATATCAAAAATCTGATGGCTATTACAATCCGTCTGTTGGTTATTTCCACTAATACTTTATCAATATTTGGATGTCTCTCTCAGATGGTCAAAAATTGATTGAGTAGGTTTGGGCGTTATATATTATTAAAGACTCACCTAAGATATTTAATGGTAAATAGATTAAAATATTGTGTGAATATTTATTAAAAACAATAGAAAACTAACATAACATATAAATAAGATTAAAAAATATTTCCATGCAAGCTTAGATCAATTGCAGTTATCAACAATATATAAAGTAAAACAGTTATTACTATATATAATAACTAAGCTGATAGTCATGATAAAGAGGCTTTGATTTCCGGTATTGTAAAGAATGTTATTTCTGTTAGAAAAGTCTGTATCATTTTTTTGGTTAAGTGAAAGTGTCATTAGGTTGTGGAAGAATTAAGGAAAGTGTAGTTCTGTTTTAATTTAATTTAATATCCTGAAAACTTACAAAAATATTTTATCCCTGAGATTCGCAAAAATTAATACTGAATAGCGTATTGTAGTGATTTGTACTTTAAGTTATTTTGTAAAAGTATTAAGTGGGAGTACATATTATGTCATTTGTAGGTTAGGGAGCGTTCAAGTGCTAGTAACGAATTAAGGGGGGGGGATTTAATTACGTGTAATTGTTAATATTATTTTCGACTTTCCAGTACTTTAGACCATATAAATGGTAACTTTTAGGTATTATGAGTCACTGGCTGATAACGAAACGCTTTACTATTGGGTACAAAAAACCCGTTACGGCGCGTTACATGGGGGGGGGGATGTCCAAAAATTGCGTGACGCAATACTTGAAATCTCCCTTACTCATCGAATGGCATATGAGTGTAAATGACTGGCCGCGGGCTTTTAACCTGATTAATTCGGTGGGCCTATAGCTAAGTAGAGAAAAACAATGGTAATTTCTAAGATTTGCCCAATTGAAGTATTTCCGAACCAATTCGGGTTTTTCAGTAACAATTCTTGAAAGTACCTTGGGTGTCACCCCAGCGAAAGTAAAAAGCAATAAATTTTATATGATACAGGACATGGATAATTTATTAAAAGATCGCGAGTATGAGACGGGGATTGCCCCACGACAGCGTCAGGCTCTTGCGGGAATCCCTGACTTCTGCATAGAGCTCAGCTAGTGGAGTATCCCTGAAAAATAAATGTTTATGCTAGTGACTTTTTTTTGTTTGTACATTGTTCTTATAGTTGAGAGACAGGGTGGGTTTCGTCCCAAAAAATGGTGTTGACCCCGCCGTCCCCCCTTTGCTACGTCACGGGATGAGCCTCTTCCCCGTTTTCCTTGAAGATAAAATAAAACATTTATATTTAGATTATTGTTAGATTTTTATATTCTATAATCGTTTCGGCATGGAATGCTTACAATTATTAAATGACATAATTTTATTTATAGAACTGCCATCAATCGCTGTGCCTGGGCTAAATGGAGACAATGATTCGTTGGCTAAAGAAGACTTATTAGGTGATAGTGATACCTCGACGTCACAAACTGAACATAAAAATTCACAGGTAAATACAGAATCGTTGATTTCTGTTCAAAAATGCATTGGATTTTGACATAGGGGAGTCATAGTTCTCACTGCTATACGCCCTTGGTTTGGGCCTACACAACTATATACCTTTAAATATTGTTCTTAAACAGTTACCAATGTGATTAATAACTGTGGATGGTCCCTCAACAATCAATTTTCTGTGGACCTTAGCCTTTCTAATGATAAAAGGTCCTGGGACTAGTGCTGGGCAGGCTACTTCTAATTAATTTGCTATATTTGTTTTAAATATTGTAGAATTATTTGATGATTTGCTTTTTTTTTTAAAAGAGTACCGAGAGTTTTTTACGCCGGCTTTTTCTCTCGGCCATCACCTTCCGTCTTCTTTGCCGATGAGTAGGGATGCCAACAGGCTCGAATTTAATGACGTGGAATAAGTGATACTCTTATGATCCTGTGTTCCAAAATAAACGTATTTTTTTCTAACATTCTTATACTCACATCTGACATAAGTCTGACACAATGTTTTACTTAAGAAACTTAAATGATGGGTTTTAGGAGGTAATCACTCGTAAATTGTGAACGAAACACAGTAAGTAAAGTTGAAAAATTAAAAAAAATTAAATAAAAAAAAAAAGAGTTATCTGTATTAATTTTGTGGGATCATAATTACATAATTTGTTCTTTTTTTTTTAGGACGATAAAGGAAATTCAGAAGAGGAGAAGTAAGTCCATGTATTTTTTTAATAATAATACGTAAATAGCTGTGTTGGCCTTGTGTAACAGCGGCTGCAGCTTGCGACTCTCACCCATGAGTGCGTTGGTTCGAACCCCGGATGTGCAATGAATTTTGTCTGTATGCCCACTTTACAGTAAGGAAGGGATCATCAGGAAACTGTTTGTAACGCAAAAATTTGGGGTGTGTCTTTAAGGCTATTAGATCACGAAAAGTGTGTCAGACAAAGAATGCTTATTAACATCTAGATTATGAAATCTTTGGTCCTTATAAGTTAGCACTACTAGTTTTTATAGTTATTCATAATCTGCAAGACTAGTGAAGGCACATAATAGTAATGGAATATAATTTCTTTATAAAAGCAGACAGTCCTAAATCCATATGGTTATTATATTACCCTTTTGTCTTATTTGTACTAATGGTAGATACAGTTTATTTAGACATCAAAATTGTCTTAAATAATTTGGTAGAATTACGTATCACATAAATATTATAATTTATTAGCCGTATTCTTTATTGCTGGCCGTTCAGCGACATGTAAGACACCTAACACCCTGCTAGTGATATCCTTTGTTCGGTCTATTACGGGGAACTGAGAATCGTGACTTGGTCACACCAGGGTTGGCGATCTGCCACAATGTGATGTGTATATGATAATAATCATCATCATATTAATTTTTGAAGAGGTCTATTACATATAAGAACAATTATATAATAAATTACCTTATGAATCGAAATATTAGCGTCTTTAATCAATTAAAAAGGATATTGAAGATAACCGCTAGAATGCGCCCAGACTAGCCTAGACTTTGGGACGTGTGCAAAATGCATTTCGTTCATATATTAAGTTTCTCATGTAAAAATATCATTTACATAATGTTGCTTTATAATTAATAGAATACATAATGTATCACTAGGTCTTGAAATTTGGAAATATCATGAAATAAAAATTTAAATTAATCTTTTTAGAAATTCTAGCTAAATGCCTTATTTAAAAAAGAAACCTTTAACAACGGATTGAAGCTATGTATTATTATAAATTCGATACGTGGAAAAAGTGTTTTCTTTACATGTGTAAAAGTTATGTTAGTAAAAGACAATACTAAAAATTTCTTATATTAAAAACGTAGTATAACTTTTTTTTATTTCAGTCTTAAATCAAAACGTCGCAAAGCGAATGCAATATCGTCCGATTCGGAGGCGGGTTCCTCGCGAAGAAAGGATCACAGAATGAGTGACTTCGAGGATTCAGACGATGATGGTTTAGAACCGGTTAAGAGGAAACGGAAGAAAAATAAACGGTTGGACGAAGATAGTGAGGGATCTGGCTCTAGTGATGGGTGAGTTTATCTATACTAATATTATAAAGATTTGTATATAAAAATTCTTTCACGATTTGAATGCTAAATTATCACTAATTAATATAGGCTACAGTAATGCTACCCAAGGTGTAAAAAATGCCTATTAAATAGATTTCATCGCATGCGCTGCGAAAACGATTGATGATAGAGCAAAAAAATGTTTCACAATATTAAATAACATATCAAAATCTACAAATTTGTTCACCCCTGCGAAGCCGGGCTTGGCCGGTAATAGTTTATAATAATACCATTTTTTAATCTAAATATCAAAGAATTGTAAGAAATTAGTTTATCGGATTAAAAGACTAAAAAGCTAATTTGGTTAGCATGTGGTATAGGTAAAAAATATAATTAAAATAATTTTATCATTTGTGTTTTTATAGTTTAAAAAAGCATTGGTCTTGTGAACCAAATTTATTATAAAATTTAAAAACTTCAAAGAAAAGAATTTATTCTCATCAATAATCTCCAAAATTATTATTTTGATTGAACTATTCTTTGATTTTATATTTTTAATAATAATTTGTATTTCTTTTATTATATAATTTCAACTCACCATTAAGAATATGCTTAATTAAATTCTCGAAACTTTAATTTTAGCTGTATATACATTAATACTTATTGATTTTCTTATATGCTGTTATGCTTATATCTTATAGGACTATTAGTTTTATTTATTTATATTTCAAGAATTCCATCAAATGAAGTAATAAAAATTTTCGATAAAAATAAAATACTACTTCAACTTTATAGTTAGCATGTGGAACGTTGTATTGTATCTCAAATTATAATCTCGTTAAAGCGCTGTCAAATGTTTGACATATTATTATCATACATAAAATATAGTATCTATATTAGTATAGTGTTTAGTTATAGTTCTCATAAGTAGATTTAAGTGTCCGGCGTTCAGGAATACGTAAAGTACATACTAAAACTATGTATAAATAAAAATGAAGGATGTTACGTCAAGCAAATTTTGTTTAATTTGATGTCACCACAATCCTATTCATAAAAAAACTCATCAATATTGGTTCAGTCATCATATTGCTAGCCTTGAGCGTTATCAATACGAGTATTTCAAATTTTATACATGAAAAATTGTTTGACAAATTTTAATGTACTGGCTTTAATAAGTTATGGAGAATTTTTGAAGTTATACTTCTTTTGGCGCTTTGGTTAAAATTGATGAGAGTATATTTTTAAGATACGCGATACAAAAAATCGACACCCTGATGTTAGCGATAGTCAATTTTAGATTTTTCTACTGTTAGCGTCGTTTTTTTCTTCAAATGTAGAATTTTTTTATTTTGAAAAGATTACATAAGTACAAACACGTTTTTTTTATTAAATACCCAAAATTCGTTCCTTATCCTTGTGATCATATATTATATTTTTTATCAGTGATTTTTTTTGTGGATATGACCAATGTATTTATTTTTTATTTTATTTTTATTTGTATACTGTATAGAAATGTATGTGTTTTGTTTCCCTAATATATAAATAAATCCTGAAAATACTTTTCACAGCCAAAAGAAGAGACGACGAATAAAGAATATAGATGACAGTGATGGATCAGGCTCGGAAACGGAAAACGAAGGTCGAAATAAACATGGCAGAAAGAATATTCGTAAGGTAATCAAAACTTGTGGACAAATTTGTTGAAAGTAATATTTGGTATCAGCAGTAAGAGCAGTGGACAGTATGGGACTGTCATCCCTGAGGTCGTAGGTTTGATCCCCGGCTGAGCAATAATGAATTTTGTTTTAACATTCGCTCTAACGGTAAAGGAAACCATCGGAGGAAATCGGCTTTCCTTAGACCCAAAATCAATATAATGCTATAATTTTTTTTTTACATAATTATTAGGAAAAATTCAGTTTTTCTGCATCGGTTCATACAATTCTTGCTTGTAGACAAATTATAACATCTACATGTAGAAATTATTAATTTCATTTAAAAATTATAAATAGATAGGCAACGTTGGATAATGTGGATATTTATACAGAGCTGTTTAACAATTAGTTTTTCTAAATTTTTATTATTATTGCGTTTCAGGTAATGGGTAAAAATCAACTCGAAGAAGCCACCAAGAAAGCGGCCCGAGAGGAGAAGGAAAGAATCGCTCGAATCACAGAAAGGCAAAAATTGGTAAGACGAATGTTTAATAACTTAAATATGTATGTGGTAGTTAAGTAGTGAAATAAGAGAGATAATTGAATCTCTAGACAGTTTGTTAAAGATCGATATTCAATCAAGTCGCTAGTATTTTGATTTAAATAAAGCAGGTTCGAAAACGTTTAACTATCTGTCTCAACGAAAGCCAGTGTGCTGATTAATAATGTAAAACAAGATGGCGGTCACGTCAACAGCAACAGCAGATTACATTTAGATTCTTGGTGAAATTGTAAACATGTTGCCGACTTCGCCATTATTATTTCGGTGGGATCGTGTAGAACGGAGAGCTTGGAAATTCCGTGTTTTATTATATTGTAAATGATTAGGTTAGGTTAGTCTTGTTGCCTAGTAACGTTTAGGAAACTTGTTAACATTTCGTTCAGTCACAGGAATATCACGCAGTTACAATGTTAACCTACATATTAATAATAATTAAATAAAAATAAATAGGCAATTTAAAGAGTTTGGTTCCTGTAGTGTATTTATTCATTGATAAAAGCACCAGCCCTGGAGTCACCTGTACCATCAACGCCAACTTAAGGTTTAATTACCGCCTGTTCATTTGATCCCCACGGCCCAAGAGTCTCCACTCCAAATGGAACAAAACGGAGGAAAGACTTGAATTTGAGCCGTTTATTATTTTCTGAGAAAGGTCTCACCTCCCAGCTTGGGGAAAACTTGTCCATACAAAGTTATATAATGAACTTTGCCAAAGTTAAAAGTTGCATATTCAGTGATATATTTGTTCTCATTAGGACGAATTTTATTACTCATACTGTAAGTAATGGCTTCAGTAACTGCAAAAATAACTGGAATGACTTAAATAACTCGACTATACATATTTCAGTACAATAACCTGCAATTTGATGAGTCTGGTAAACCTGATGAGGTGGTATTGGATAAAGTCATACTCGATTTTGATCCTGATACAAAGGAACCGACTATTGAGGTCGATAAAGGACTTGTCAGGAAACTTAAGCCGCATCAGGTGAGTTAATAAAATAAATTATGGATTATTATTTTGAGGACTAAGTTATGGTCCTTCAAAGTCTATTCTTAAAAGGCTGGCAACGCACTTGTGAGCCTTTGTCAGTATGAGTGTTCAAGGGAGAAGGTAACAGGCGAGCCAGGAAGTTCTGTTAAAAAAAATCGATTGAGTCATTCTGAATAGGATTTGTTAATTGTTGTCAGGGTACTGAGAGACGAGTTAAACGAATTAGAGACGATTATTTATTTTAAGATGTTAGGTTAACATCGCCGTTCAGTTGCCTGCCTTTCAGCCTTTTATGGCACTCCTGATAAGAGATTTATTGAATACTACGCTCGTCTAAAATCACGCTGGAGTTTCATGCCTTTGTTGTTGACACCCTCAAGTGCGTACACGATTAGGATTCCTTGTGAACAGCAAAAGCCAACTTAACGTAAGTCATCAGTCTCCTGTGCTTGACATATGCTGATTTTTCCGGTCAAAGGCAAGCCGGTTTCCTCCAGATGCTATACACCATTCGAGCGAATGTTGAAAGCAGACATAGACAGAAAGTCCATTGGTGCATATTCAGGGATCGAACATACTCCAAGGAAGTTACAGGTTGAAGCCTGTACGGTTCCTGGGTCATCAGTCGCTTGAAATAATAGAAGATTTTTGTCTAACTTTATATTCACCACTTATGTATAACAATAGAATATGAGCGATATAATAGAATGATAATACGAAGACGAGTGCCGCCTACGTCTGGTCTATGCTCTCGGGGCGTGATTCCAACGATTTAGGAAATCGTCATGCTTATAAGTGTTGCCAGGGCACGTACATATAGTAATTATCACGTTTGTAAATGAGCAAAATGTACGAACCTTGGCACGTACATAGGGAATTGTCATGCTTATAAAACTAAGAAAGCCTGAGCCAACAAAATGTACAGCCTTGGCTCGTACAAAGCCACTAAGCAAACAACTGCAGCTCATAAGAAAACAGATTAAATTATGATTCTTAAAACAAAAAAAATAAATCAACGACTCAATTGTGTCAATTGACTTGATTATTTTCTGATAATCAATGCTAGGATTATGACCTGACATATATATTTTAATTTCAGGCAAACGGTATAAAGTTCATGTGGGACGCTTGCTTCGAGAGCGTGAAACGAATCAAGAAGGGCAAAGGATCTGGTTGTATCTTAGCGCATTGTATGGGACTCGGGAAGACGTTACAGGTGATATTCACGAACATACATTCAATAAATGTCCAATTTGGTCATACACTAAGCTATTACGACTGGTCAAGTTCATTCGTGAGTTTTGTTGGGTATTGAATTCATATTAAACATAATTTTAGGAATGGCGAGCGCCAGTCCCTCTGACGTAACACGCTTGTAAACAAACTTTTACTTGTTTTTATTCTCACATGTATAATTTTTCGATTCAAATCTGCCTTTGATAAAATTTCGTACTTAAATTTAAGACATAGCATGCTTGCGTCGTCGATACGACTGTCACGTGACTCACGTATAAACAATTGAATAAAAGCTTATTTTTTTGATATATTTATTATTATTAACTAGAATTTTTTTTTGTGAGCCATCACTACAAAATTTAATTCTGATGTAATTTAATACTCTCGCTTATTTGAATCTCTGGATAACCCTATTCCGGCCGCCAAAACTCAACTAATTTAAAGTGTTCATTAATTGTTTTTTCTTCCAAAATTCATTAGACAATTATTATAGACTGAAGTCGCTCACTCAAAAAAAATTAAGGACTTTTCGAAATGAAATTTGTTGATAATTGTATTCAATTGTAAATACATAATAATAATATAGAAATAAGTCAATATATTAGATCAAAATCTTATTTCCTTGAATCCTTCCTCTCCCTTAGTTGAACTCTTGCTAATTAAACATTTATCTCTTGTCTCTTGAGTTTCAAATTATCGAGAGTAGACTGTATATACATTCATGTATCAATTATATCCATCCCTTTCTCACGTATTACCCATTTGACAGGTTGTCTCTCTCACTCACACGCTGCTGACTCATAGTGACCTTACAAACGTGAATCGTGTACTGGTCGTATGTCCGCTATCAACTGTATTGAATTGGGTAAATGAGTTCAAAATGTGGTTAAAACATTCCGAAACTGACTATGAAGTGGATGTCTATGAGTTATCTAGGTAAGACCATTTAGATTAAATTATTTAAAAAAACATTATCGCTACAACCTTTAAGTTCTGGGCCTCAGATTTTTTTTAATAGGTGTCAGCCTACTGTGCCTTCGAAAGTGTCGAACTTTTTGGCTATAAGGCAAGAGAACGTTTTTTACTTCACCGTATATAGGTTCCCAGGGTTTGAACCTACGACCTTAAAGGCGGGTCAGGTATTACGTAAGCAGGTTTAATCTGCAATTTATCTCCATAAACCCATATGCAATTCTTGGGGAATTCTTTAATCTAGAATTAGTAGGCAGTGATGCCAGATAAATAATAAAATAGTAAATTAAGTATATTATATTATTATTAAATTAATTAAAAATAATTTCAAATATTGTTCGTTATATCGAATTATTTATTATTTTTGTATTAGTTCACTCAAGTAAGTTAATATTAAGATTTATCTTTTTGCAGATAAAACAAAAATAAAAGCAATTTATTTTATTCATTCAAATTTTTTCCTTATTTAATGGAGAACTATTATAATTCTACGGAATTAAAAACCTTAATTTTTGAAAATTCTATGCAATAATAATATTGAATTTCAATACAGTTTTTTAATAAGATGTTTTATATTAATAGGTTCAAACAAAACTCTGATCGGGCATTTCAATTGTCGCAATGGTACCAACACGGCGGCGTCTGTGTACTCGGTTATGAGATGTTCCGGAATCTATCTTCGGACAGTAATAAAAAATTCAAGAAGAAAATGCTGAAAAACTTCCAAGAGAGTCTTGTTGATCCAGGTAATATTTAGAACAACATCTATTTATTTATTAACATTTCGTTAAAAAAACTGTTTTTTACTCATTAATTTTAATACATATATGTATAATAGACTGATTCAAAATATTTTTTTTTTTGAGTAAATATATGTAACAACCTTCTTTGTTAGACAAAAAAAAAAACAAAAAATGAGCTTGATATCTTGAACTGACGCATGGGGGGTCCCCTTTCCCATTTAAAATGCATCGAAAAAAAACTTTTTTCTCTATTTTCATTGTAAATCGTCGAAGTTTTTCAAATTTACCTTTCAGGTTATTGTAGGAAATTCTCTACAAAAAAAAGTCTCTTTCATTTTTTCGCTAAAATGCATAGGAAAAAAGTTACCTATAATTTTCAATTTTTAAAGCACAGGGCTTTAAAAAAAGTCAAAAAAAAGTGCGTTATATTTTTTATTACCTGATTAGTAAATTTATTTTATAATTTTCGTACAAAGGCCCGCCATGAACCAGCTCCATTTTCAAGATATCGAGCTAATTTTTTAGGAGGTTTTTTTTTTGTCTAACAAAGAAGCTTTTTAGATATATTAACTTTAAAAAGAATATTTTGAATCAGTCTAATGTATATTGTATACCTACTGTTACATACAGTTAATGTTTAGTAAACCAGCTCTGAAGATGCCACTAAAATGCTGTGTACAGATGTAATTTGACTTCAGATTTTAAACTGTTGTTTAGTAAATAATTACTGTATGTATTTTATCACTCTGTTTTCTACTTCTGTCCAAAACAATAAAAATTAAACTATACAGATATACTACAGTTAAAGTGAATAATTAAAAAGGATAGTAACTGGCGAAATATTGCATTCGATCTTTTCCACACATCTCTTTCCGATAAATTGCGTTTATCCTATATTGAAAAGAGAAATAATATTTATTAAAACATTTTATACAATTTTTTTAAAGCAATTGTGAGTAAACTTTAATTAAATGGGTTTTGAAAGGAACCCAGGTTAAATTCCTAGCGCGATTTACTTGCAAACTTTGTTAATTGTTAATTTTTTATTATTATTATTTCAGGACCTGATCTGGTAGTGTGTGATGAAGGGCATTTATTAAAGAACGAAAAGACAAGTCTATCACAAGCGATGAACAAAGTGAAGACATTACGGCGTATTGTACTAACTGGAACGCCATTGCAGAATAATCTAAAAGAATGTGAGTTATATTTTGTAATATAGTAATTAATACTATATTTTACAATAATATTTATTTGCAGTGCTTATTTATTTTATACAAAAAAAAAACGGCATACAAATGTCATAATAAAAATAGCTAATATATTTATAATTGTTGTCAGTAATGGTCTAAATACTTTAAAATTTGATGAAACGCTCATATGTAATATTTTTCCATATATTTGCAATATTTCAATTAAATAATAATTAATTAACAATATTTGGTTATAATTTTATTGATTAAATTGTTATACCGATTTTAAAGTGTGTGTATGTTTATTGATGTAAATGTGTGTGAATATCTTTCAGTGTATGTAGTTATTTTTCTTATTGTTAATTTGTTTTATAAGGAATTAAATAATACAAACTGTACGATTTATTTAAATAAATACGCATTTATATACGTTAAGCGAGCAGCGTTGGCCTAGTAGCTTCAGGGAGTGACTCTTGTGCCTGAGTTCGTAGGTTCGATCCCGGCTGTGCACCAATGGATTTAATGTCTATGTACGCACTTAACTTTCGCTCGAAAGGTGGAAAGAAAATATAGTGAAGAAACCGCCTTGCCTTAGAATCAAAATCTCGACAGTGTTACTTATTAGATTGATAAATGATTATGATAAAGATACAAAAATCTGAGGCCTATACCTAAAATGGTTGTAGCGCCACTGATTTATTTATTTTAAGTAGGTTAAAAAAAATTATGTGAAGTAACCAAATTGATTTATATTACGTTTTACAGATTACTGCATGGTGCAATTCGTGAAACCGAACCTTCTTGGTAAATACAATGAGTACTTGAACCGGTTCGTGAATCCCATCACCAATGGACAGTATACGGATTCCACGGAACACGATATCAAGATTATGAAGAGACGATCTCATGTCCTCCACAAGATGCTAGACGGCGCTGTACAGGTTTGAATTTTTTTATTCATAATTACGTATACGTAAAAATACGTATTTTATTGTACATACGTACACCCTCTATATATGATAAAAATAGAACTTGATAGTATTTGTGCAGAGGTCGTTGCAGCGCCTTTCATCATAGTATGTATTTTTATACTTATGAAATAGTTTAAAGTTAATGATTTTTTTGTGAATAAATAAACAAATCATGATGTATTTTGAACCAGTGTGGTTTGTAGATATATAACAATAGCAGTCTAGTCAGGAGAAATGCATATGAAATAAAATTATTCGAAAATATACATACACTAATCCAATACTAAGACAATACGATAATATCAAAATAAAGTATATAGTATTTAATATAAAAAATATATAAAATTAAATTTAATATATAAAAATTAAATACGTAATATACTCTACTGTGAACTCGCTCTGCGAACATGTCAATAGTGTCAGAGACAGCATTCAGTAGGCAAAAGGGCTGTGTCTTTTTCTCGGACAACATTTGGGCTGCCACAGGGTTGAGTTTGGGGGTCCTAATAAAATTACGCCGATTCTATTTGGTGATTTTTATAAGTCAACTTTTATGAATGTTAATTTTGTTATGTAATTAACTTGTTTGACTATCAAGAATCAAATAAATTGAAACTTTAAATGTTTATATGTTTATAGCCAATCCTTAAAAATAAGAATTTGTATAGCCATTATTAACTTCAAAGTATTAACCATTATTGAAAATTCTTTCCAGCGACGAGATTACGGTGTCCTCGCACCGTTTCTTCCGCCGAAGCACGAGTACGTTCTTTTCATCACCCTCACTGATGTACAAATCAAATTGTATACGCACTATTTGGATAACTATTCGAGGAGGTAAGAAATTAAATCATAAACAATGAGATCAAACTTGTTAATATTTTCAGAGAAATTAAAAGGCTTGCTACGTACCTGCAAATATTCTGGTGTTGTTCTTTAAGGGATGGTAAATTGACTCCCGTCCCATATATAATATATTTTTTATGAAAAAACCAGGAATATATATAGGGACATTGTTCAAAATTGTTTAAGTTTTCTTTTATGACATAAGTTTCATTGACAAAACACATTCTGACAAAAAAGTCAATTGTCATTCTATTTGTACATACTAATTGTCATGTTATATCAAAATGTAAAGTTACTCATGACAAATATTGTCATTTATAAAAAACTTAAATATCGAGTTTTCTTTGAGAGTTGTTTTTATTAAATTTGTTTTTTTCTTGTTATAATGATCAATCAATAATAATTTTCAGACCTCTCCCTGGCAAGTCTTCAGGATTCCTATTCCCGGATTTCCAATCTCTTCAACGAATATGGACTCATCCCTTAGTACTAAAATACAATTCTGAGAGATATGAAATCATGCAACAGAAAAAGGTATTTAAATTTAGAGTTAAACATTCAAACATACAAACACATATTTCAACTGATATATTCAAACCGAACCTTTTAACGTCATAAGTGATAATCGTCGTTCATAAAAATAAATTATGCGTACGCATTAAAAAAATGGCGCCACGACCAAATAAAGGTCGGTAACGCACTTGCGGCTCCCAATGTCTATCTATAAAATCTATGGGCGACAGTCACTTAAATCTGGACATCCTCTGTTAGATTAAAAAAAACAACAAAAGATATCTGTTTCGTGATCTTTTTTTCTAATAGGCAAGTAGGTGATCGGCGATCTGTGCCTGACACACGCTATTTAAATCGGTCGCCGTTCAAACCTACGCCCTAATGAATAAGAGTCGCATGCTCCCGCCATTACCTATTCCAAGATTATCTACTGTATCATGCCGTGATCATCTTTTTCGGTAGGAGTCTTACCTACGATCCTTGGGTTACACTTCATTTCCTAAGCAAAAAGAGTACAAAATTACTAAATAATATTCAATTTCTCATTTTCAGAGAGAAAGAGAAGAAGAGGACTCGGAGGGTTCCCTAGTAGACTTTATCAATGATGACTCTACTCCAGATGTATGAGCTTTAAATATATTTTATATTTATATATGCAACAAAGTATAATACCTATAAGTATAATTCATGATTGATCGCACAATTTATCATTGTCAGGTTTTCATATATGTATGTTATTATGACTATGTTTTTGTAGCACCAACGCTAAAATAATAGTATTTAACATACACATTAAAAGATCTATTTTAATGTGTATGTTAAATACTATTATTTAGCTCTGGTAAAATTTTCATACAAAACCTAAGCGCACTATGGCCTACTGACAATGTGATAAATATTGTTACTGACAGAAAAGTGGTTAAAAATAATTAATCTATGAAGAATCATAATTAGTAAAAAAAAGTCACGTGATAGAACGGTCTCAAATTACTTGAATCGATGATGACGTAGAATGCTTGTAAATATCTTAGCCCTCTAATCCTAATACTGTCATGGCGGCTTTTGAAGTATTACGTAAGCACTTACTACAGGGTGAAATCCATTTTCGTTACTGTAATATTATTTTTGAGAGCTTTTACTGACAGGAGGGAGGGGGTAGAGGGGGATAAATTGCCATAAATCTGCTCACGTAATAGTTGCATGACCCCATAAAGATTAATTACGTCAGAGTCGGTTTTCGAAATGTAATTTACGTAACGTAATAATAATTACCATTTATCAAACTTTGTTTGTTTACAAGCATGATACGTCATAGAAAAGGTATCTTGCCGAGGGAAGCGTTTTGGGGTGATTTTGAAAATATGGTTAGTTAACATTCTTACAGTCAATTCCTAAAAATAATTGTGATTCTAGAGTGGCTAAAAAATGAAATGCTCTGAAATCTTGTCAAATAGCCCATTATGGGGCAGTTAAATATTATTGCAGCTGGATATATCTCCCAATTGCGATAACGATTGCGATGTCGACTTCCATGTTGAGTTTTTGTATTAAGCTATCTCACTTCGAGAGAACTACATCGAAAAAACAAACACTATATCGCTGTTGGAAGATACAGAGTACTTACTTTGCTTCTAATAGAATAAAATATAGATTTTTATATGGAATATTTTAACTTAAAAATAATTAGTTAAAAATAAAAAACTTGATTGGATGTTTGATTTCTAAAATGATGAAAATGATTTCAGGAATCGTCAACCGAAGAATCGTCAGATGATTCGTCGGATATGAGTGATGACAGCCGCAAGAAGAGTAAGAAGAAGAAGTCACCGAAGAAGAGTAAAGGCCGTTCTACGCGACGGGGTACCCGGGCTAACCCTGGTACTAACTTTTTAAATGATGATAATTATAACGCATCACAATTATAGTCCAGGATCCATCGCCCATTTTTGCACTTGATTACTATCAAGCTAATTTTCCGTGAGTAGCTTTATTTTGATGAGACGCCCAATAATTTCCTATACGAAACTCTCGATTGTGGTAGCTAACAGAGGTAGCAAGGATAAAATATGTTGATTTGATGATTCTCAAATATTTATTACTAACTGATTTTTTTTTTGTTAAATCTTGAGATTTACTTATTGACAATTATCTAAATTATTCGAAAAAATATTTGTCCTACAGAATCTATGGTTTGATCAAAGAGTCCCCTCTTTCCGACATGTATCGATAACGAGGTCATCATAAATGATTACTAACCAGCAGATTTTTTTTTTACTTAGTTAATATTCATGTAATTTAACAGACCTGTTAGCTACCACAATCGAGAGTTTCGTATAGGAAATTATTGGGCGTCTCATCAAAATAAAGCTACTCACGGAAAATTAGCTTGATAGTAATCAAGTGCAAAAATGGGCGATGGATCCTGGACTATTAAGTTTAACTTACTGATTCCATGGGATAGTTTACAGGCTCCCGTATAAACCAATCCTTATATGGAAAACGTAAATCAATCAATAAAGATTCTAATAAATTTGATTCTTATCAAATCAAATCAAAAATTATTTATTCATGTTGGTAACATAATCTACTTATGAACGTCAAAATCAAGAAATTTTATTTATTTAAATTCTTCTAATTTTACATTTACTGCCAGTTCTCAATTCAAGGGTGTAGAACGGAAGAGAACTGGCAATAAACTCTTACTCTTATATATACCGTACGAATATTGAAATGCATAGGATAATTTAAATCCCTTATATTAATCATTGGGATGAATTTGATTCAGTTCACACATTTGTATGACTAAAAAATTGGCGATTAAAAAGAGTTTCCCTCTCTTGACTTGCGAATTGGAGTTAATGTAATTTAAAATTAATTTAAAAAAAAATCTGTTGACTTTCATAAGTGCGTAGTTACGTATATGTGTTAAAGTTATTTTGAGTTCTATATCAAATCAAATCAAAATTTATTTATTCAGTTTAGATGCGACTTAAGGCAGGCTTATGAATGTCAAAAACGTTTACAAAATTCGCGAAAGAGCAAAACTACGCCATCCGTTCGCAAGACTACCAGGAGGTCTTGTTCTGAGAAGAACGGGCAAGAAACTCAGCAAGTTTTATCCTCCCTTTACATACAATAATTCAAAAGAAAATGTCATAAACCACAACGTCATTTAAGTTACATAAGTAAAAATAAAATAAAATCTGTGATTTACCACATTCACCATTACATTACATTATATAAATCAACGTCAAGCCGAAATCGGATTAAAGGGCAGTTACTACTAGAAAATTGAATGTAGGACACTTTGGAAATAAGCCCTCATTTTATATCTATGTATAAATATTTACTTTTTCAATCTCAAAAATTTTATATGAGAGTTAAATTCGGTGGCGGTTATTGTACATTTGTTCAAATATATGTTAACTGTTTGAAGCTGGGTAACTGACATTAGTGGTAGTGGGGTTGCGAAACGGGGGGAAAAAAAGCTTATCTCATTGAAAAGTTAGTAATTCTTAAGTGGTATTTATGTTATTGGATATTAAATGTATGAGTGTGGGATAATTGAATCACTTTGGTTTCAAGTATGATTGTTTACGCTACTAATTAAATTATTTATTAATTAATTTCAGTGGAAGCCGAAGAAGACGATGTTCAGGAGGTGATAGAGGTGAAGAATGAGAATCCGACAGAATGGTGGATGTCACTCGTGAACGAAGAAGAGCTGGACGATGTGCGAAACTCGCACAAACTAGTTTTACTCTTTGATATTTTGCGGCAGTGTGAAGCTATTGGGGATAAACTGTAAGTATTTTCTATTGACATTATTCTGTAGTCTGTGGTCACTTTGAGAGAAGAGAGAAGGTTATGAAGTCGACATGTATTTTTTTAGGCTCTTATCTATGGTCACTTAAAAATTGTGTATTTTAATAAATAAATAAAAATTGGTATTGTCAAGATTAATAATTATTTATTTATTAATGCAGACGAACATAAGGCTCTAATGAATCATGTAAGGGTATCCAGCCTTCTCGCTGTTACCGTTGCTATGTAACGTTACGAGCAGTGTTTGCCTAGTGGCTTCAGCGTGCGACTCTCATACCTGAGGTCGTAGGTTCGATCCCCGGCTGTGCACCAATGGACTTTCTATGTGCGCATTTAACATTTGCTCGAACGGTGAAGGAAAACATCGTGAGGAAACCGACATGTCTTAGACCCAAAATGTCGACGACGTGTGTCAGGCACTGAAGGCTGATCACCTGCTGGCCTATTAGATTTAAAAATGAACATGAATCAGATTCAGAAATCTTGAAGCCAAGACCTAAAGAGGTTGTAGCGCCACAATTTTTTTTATGTAACGTTAATATCTAATAATCATTTACTTGAATATAATTATTTATAATTATGGTATTTTCAGATTGGTGTTTTCTCAATCATTGTACTCATTAGATTTGATTGAGCATTTCTTGGGGAAAGTAGACGAAGCCACGCAAGAGGGACGAGTGGATGAAAAATTGGGAGGGCATGTTGGTAAGTTGCTTGGATAAAAATGATTATTGGTGATTTGAAGGCAGGCACAAACGTCTGTTAATTTTTCAATCAATTTTATATTTTTAGACCGTTTTTGACATTTGCATTTCGTAAAAATACACAAATACTTGTATAATTAAATTAATTAAACTATTTGTAATTATATAAAACAAATGTTTGAAGTTTGAAAAGGTGTATTTATAAATGTGATTTTATAAATGACAAAAATTTCATTTAATTACAATTTTAGTTATATTATAATTGTGCTTTTACAGTAAATTAGTTATTTTTCTTAAATTTTTTAATAGCGCTTTTTCGGACAGGATTTTATTTTTTCGGATTATCGGTTATCACATTCTTAGACTTTCGCTATGCCTTATAATTATTTAAGGTCCTAGGATCCTTGACTAATATTTCTCTCTCTAAACTTATTAATTGCAAGAATTTTGTTTACATCGTCAGAATCGAGGGTATGGTTAAAAAAAAATATTTTCTCTTTTTTTTGTTTTTTGCTGTGTGCCCTTCGCATAAACAAAAAAAACATATAACGCGTGTTAATATTGTGAATAATCGATTTGAACGAAAAATAATTCATTTTAAATGTCTAGGATCCTGGTCTCCCGGCGTAGACTACTTTAGATTAGACGGTTCCACGTCGTGCGAGAATAGATCAATTTGGTGCAAAAACTTTAATAGAGAAGACAATCCTAGAGCAAGGTGAGTTATTTCAACAATACATAGCAAAAAGCTTTACAAAACATACATTAAATTGTCACAAAATATGAAAGAAGAGAGAGTATTATATTGATATTAATACATAAAAGAATATATAGTTTTTTAGTTAGTCCAGAATTGGGCATCATACCCATAGATATCACAAAAACTATTGAACCTATTTCGATGAAAATTTTCCAGATCATCTTGACTTTCATTCAGAAATTGTTATAATTCTCGTGCGTCAAAGCCAGAATAGTCTTAAATACTCTGAATCAAGCTCACATACACATACATACAAACCTCACTTCCTTTTTGTAGTCAAATAAATTTGGTTCTGTTTTTTTCAGACTATTCCTAATATCAACCCGAGCTGGTGGTCTCGGTATAAATCTGGTAGCTGCAAACCGTGTGGTAATTTTTGACGTGTCATGGAACCCATCGCACGACGTGCAGAGTATCTTCAGAGTTTACCGATTTGGGCAGAAGAAACCTTGTTACGTATACCGGTTTCTTGTTATGGTGAGATATTACATACTATAAAATAGTAATAAATATTTCATAGTATAGACGGAGTTTATAAATATTAAGCTTTTAGTCAAGCCTTCTTGAGATAGTTGTACATACATTTTGTTACTGACTGTAATTTCTGATGCAGAGTAGTGTTGGACTAGTGGCTTTAGCGTGCGACTCTCATACCTGAGGTCGTAGGTTCGATCCCCGGATGTGCACTAATGGACTTTCTATGTGCGCATTTAACATTCGCTCGAACGGTGGAAGGAAAATATAGTGAAGAAACAGACATGGCTCAGATCAAAAAAAAAGTCGACGTGTGTCAGGCACCTACTTGCCTATTAAAAATGATCATGAAACAAATTCAGAAAGCTGAGGTCTAAAGAGGTTGTAGCGCCAGGGATTTATTTTTTATAATTTCTGATGTTTCAGATGATCTCAATAAAGTTCTTTGGAGAAATGCATGTTCGATATATAATAAATATTTTGGGATAAAACCATAATAAAAATCTGATTAGTATAGAAATTTCCTAGTTGGGTACAATTTTTACATTCCCATTTAAGTTTCTAGCCCATATAATCTGGAATGTCAATAAAACTAAATTCAGTTCCACAAACTTCAGTTAAAAACATTTACTACCAGTTCTCAAATTAGGAACATGGAATGGGAAAATATATTTTAATATTGGCAACACTGGAAAACACCATCTTTGATATTTCCTATCTATGACGTTGACAAGACTATTTTGATCTGTATCTGAAAAAAATAACATCTAAAATTGTATTTTCAGGGAACAATGGAAGAGAAGATTTACGAGCGCCAAGTGACGAAACAGGCGATATCGAAGCGGGTGATCGACGAGCAGCAGATCGACAGACATTATGCGGAGAACGATCTCGCGGAGTTGTACAAGTTTGAGCCAAAGCCGCCTCAACCAAGGCCCATTCCGCCCTTGCCCAAGGACAGACTGTTCGCCGAAATGCTTAAGGAACATGAACAATTGGTAATATAAAAAAAACAGTTAAATTATGAATAATATCATAATGTGATAGCATTCGTTATTTTTACTTTCGTATTATAATATAATAATTTTGGCCTTTTGAGATTGCAGTGCATTCTTAAAAAGCCGGCAACGCACTTGCGAGCCCTCTGGCAATGTGAGTGTATATGTGCGGCGGGATATCACTTAACAATAGAGAATCCTGCCGGTTTGACACTTTAAAAAAAAGTGTCGCCATATCTCTTCACAGCCCACGCCTTAAAGGATTAAATTTTCAATCTGTCAATTGAAAAGTAATGTAGGCAAAAAATTTTTTTTGACATATATTATTAACCTAACTTTTACTCAAATCGTTGGATACTGTAAGACTTGCTTTGACGTTATTATGTAGTGCTATGTTGATACTATTTTTGTATATAATATAATAAGAAAACATACTTAGAAAAACAAATATATTAATTATTGAAATTTTATAAAAATGTCATTCTCAAATAAGGCATTAGACGTTATAACTATATATTTATTTTAGTATTACTATATAATTTATATTAAGCTATAAAATGCTGTTATAATTTAATAAATGTCTATTTATGTAAAGTATACTGTGGAAATAATAAATATGTAACTAAATTAATAATTCCAGATATACAAATACCACGAGCATGATTCCCTCCTTGAAAACAAAGAAGAAGAAACGCTGACGGAAGAGGAGAGGAAAGCGGCATGGGAGGACTTCGAGAATGAGAAGACTAGGCCTCCGCCTGCAGTCTTCGCGCAACCTTACGCTATGCATAATGGCATGAGTGAGTTATTTATTAATAATTTATGTTGCAATTATGATTTAATAATAATAAGTGTTTTTTTTATTAAATTTAAATTATTTATCAATCGTCCAAATTTTTTATATTAAATATTTCTTTTATGACGATTAATTCCTTGCTGGGTACATAACAATTTTATTAAAAAAAATATTTATCTATTATTAAATTATCTTTCAGTGTTGGCACAGCAACAGCAGTTGGCGTACGCGGCTCTGGCAGCCACTCTTCGTAAAGAAGCTCCCACTATCACTGAGAACCAGATACGAGATATGATACCACTTTTATATGGTGCTAACCCACAGGTAAAAACTAATATAAAATTGAAAACAAATTTTTAAATATATTAAATTGTAACGAAAAACTAAATTATAAACTATGGAAGTTAATATAATTTAATGTATCAGGTCTCTGGTCTAATTTTCTTTACATCTGGGACAAATTTATGAAATGTATTTATAGGCACTAATAATAACAATTATTTACCTTAATTCGAACCTAGAACCTCCAACTTCAAAATGCACTGCCAAGTGCTTGGCCCTAATTTCCTTGAATACTATTTTTGATAGACCCAAATTTGTCTGTTTAGATGTTCGCAGGATATGATTATGGTGTAAGTTATTTATATCATTAAGCATGTATGTGTCGTATTTTATATTTTTAGTGTCACTATGTTACAACCATTTTATATAAATTAAATTTGGACAATACATAATTTTAGGATAACTTAAAAAATAAACCAAAGATTTCATAAATATTCGAAAACTTTGCATTAAATAGAAGTTAATTTATACAGATACAAACATAATTCAATAAATTAGTAAGAATTTGTGAATGTGTATTTCTGTAAAATGGAAAATTTGTTTGAAACATTTTTAAATTAAAAATATTAAAAACTTGTTTTGAAAGATCTTAATATAAAATATTTATTTTCAGCTGATGCAGAAGTTGGGTGAAATGTATAAATACCCACAATCAGGCATGATGAATCCTGGTATGATGAATGCTGTTATGAATTCTGGTAAGTAATTATTATAATAATTATATTCACATAATCATCTTTTAGCATATTAATTTGATAATAAGTACTTAGTATACACAGGGCAGTGAATTTCCTGGATTCTCTCCATAATGTTAAATACTTTCCGTATTTTTATTTATATATATTATTAAAAAAAACTTCACTATAGTTAAATTACTTGTGTGAATATGAGTTTTGTTTTTTCCCAATTCATATAAAATATTTTTGCATGTTCTTGTATTTCAATAAATATTTAAATTAGCTGTTTTACTTACGGAGGAAATGATCATTAATTTCTGATTTGTCCACTCCAGGTGCTGGTGGTGGTAGTATGCCGCTAGGTGGCAGCAGCGGACTACAGTATGAACCGCCTTGGCAGCGACAGCAGCAGATGCGATTGCAGCAACTTATGCAACAGCAAAATGTTAGTATTTACGTAGTAATTTATACCCCAATGAGTTAGGGTGTAATAAAGTAATATGTCTATTATATCTTAACAAAAAATTTTCAAATTATAATTTATTAAAAATACTTTCTATATTTCTTTAGCAAATGGGTGCGAAGTTCTACGCGGGTGGGCTAGGCAGTCGTGACCCCGTGGCGATGGCCCTGCAACATCAGAGGGCGCGAGAGATGATGCTGGGAGAGCGGACACGCCCACGAGGACGTCCGCCGCATCGCGATACTGCCCCAAGGACTAACTCGCACGACGTTGTTAACCTTGACTCTGATTAGGTAAGATTTAAATCTTAAAGAATCAGTTTTGAACAAAATAATTCACTTCATATGATTTGAATTTCTCATTGATCAAAAATGGGTTAATTATTTAGTGTATGTCGTCTTTGACACGGTCTGTACCGCCTATATATATATATATATATATATATATATATATATATATATATATATATATATATATATATATCAGTGGCGAAGAGTCCATACAAGCCGATTCCCACCGGGTTACCTTTCAAAAATCAGTTCCATATTCATACAAAAGTATTTACATTCTATTTCATTAACAAAGTATTATTAATTAAATGCCTGCGCGATTTACAATAGCAATAGTAATTCTTAGCAATACCCTAAGTATCACATTTCATTTTATAGTCGTAAATTAATCAGCGCGTCAATTTTTCGTACCTAAATTACATTAAAGGTAACTCGACGAATTACAGCTTATCTCGGCCAACGTTTTACTATGAGGCGAAAAGAGACAGAGCGTGTCAAACCATCTCTTTCTAATGCTCGCTAACTGTACGTAAAATTTAAAGAAAGATAAGGCTGATCGCGACCGGCTTGCAGTTCTCTCCTCTCCTCTATTAGAAAGAGACAAAGAAAGTATTGTTATTGAACCACGGCACGGGAGAAAGAAAACACGACAAAATTAAAAAGAATTAGCGTTATAATGAAATCCTTCGCAAGTCATATTCTTTTTATTTTGGCATATTTTCGCGTTCCATTTCGTTTGGTTGAAAATAGATTATTTTTAGTATGTGACATGTTTTAGACGTGACATTTTTTTGGACCGGCTTCCCTTTGCCAAAATTTCACCCTTCGCCACTGATATATATATATATATATAGCCATAATAGTGACATTCTTATAAAATATAAAAATTTAATTTAAAAATTTAAATAAAAATTTAGATAATTTTTTCTAATTCATAAAACCTGAAATGTGACTGAAAATTTCATCAATATTTGTGTTATACAAGTCGGTCTTCTGTGTCAACCCAATGTTTTTTGTTATCCCGGGAATCAAATACAGATCCTCTATTATATCTATATCTTTAGGTTAAATGTTTACTTCGAAACAAATGGTTTGACATGAAGAAATATCTTTGTGAAACACTGTTTATCAATAAAGGCTTTCTAAAATCACGCTAGTACCTTATTATTACAGGTGAAAAATAACTGGTATTAGTTTCAGTAGCTGTTATATTATAGATGTCAAAATTTTTTACATGTTTTACAGAAGAATACTACAAATAAACTCTGTACAGTGAATGATATTAAGGTGCTACGCAGGAAGGATAGTTGGTACATGAGCCGGAGTGGGCCAAACTAGGCATACTGTGTAGTTTTACTATAGACACACCCTACACTACATATCATGAATCTCATTTGACATCGCACACACTTACAAATAGAAAAATAAATTCCCTATGTACGCTTGTAGCTAAAATCCAAGAGATTAGGATATTTTTTTATCAAGCAAAAATTTAGTTCAAAGGCGAAGTGTTATATAACCTTGTGTGCGTTGTGTTTTTATTTGTCATCTTAAGGATTCAGTGTCAGGCGATTACTTATAAGACAATTTTAGGTAAGATTTTTATGAAGCATCTTTTAAAATCAAACTCAATGATAATAGCTTGCCAACCCACATATCAGGAGACCTTGGAACATTTTATAGGCACTTGGCCGTTTTGGTACTCAAAGCAAATAAAATATATACAGTGCCTAAATTGCCTAAAACAGTTTAAGATTCATCTTAAAATCGAATTTCAAAATGTAGATGTAAATAAGAGTAGATAATGCATTTTCATTGTAAGCTTTTTAATCTTCATTTTCAAGCGTATTCAAACTAATCTGTATTGAAGAGGTCCTAATAAAATTTGAATATATTTTTAACATTTTTTTCTAGTACAAACTGGACTAAGCGTTTTAATACAGATTTGAAATTTTGCATTCAGTAAATGTGGCTTGCTAAATTATATTAATCTCAGTACAGGAAATTAGTGTTAAGTTATAATAAATGTTGGTAGTTTTAAACGCAATGTGGAAATACTTTTTAATATGACTGTGCAATTACATACATAATTTGCTTAATTTTCTTTGATAGTAAATCAATATTTAGGTGTATAAATTTTATAACAAAACGTAGGTTTATATTATAAATTGGGAATAGGATTCATTGTTGCTCTGCCCTTATCAAGATAAATAAAATAATTTTATCATCACATCAATATTGAAAAAATAAAATAGGAGAGAGCAACTGACCCATTTGCTATTTCTGATGTAACTGCGCATAAACTCCATTCCATTAATATCAATTGATTTAATTGGATTTCTGTTTGGTGATGTAATATTCTGTTGTGAGTAGATTAATTGATTGTGATTTAAGACTAGTTTCTATATTATTTTTCAAATGACTTGATAATTAAATGATTCAATCGGATCTATTGAAGTCTTTTTAGCTGTAAAGGTGAACATTTTAGTTGTGATATTATCACTATTACATTTTTGTATACGTTTACTTTAATACTTGACAATTACTATTAGTTATATATTTATAAAAATTATGAATAGTATTCTACCGTGTGATGATTTAATTGGACACTAATAAAGGCATTCTGAATGTTGTTTTTATTTTTTAAGTTACAAGTATCTCCTAGATTTTATCTTAATATTTATGAGTTATATACATTTTTTATGAGCAGTATTTGAATTAGTTTGTAAGTTATTTACTCAATATTTTGTTAAGAAAAACTGTAAAAGGTTTCTTTATTTCGCACACATGTGAAGACAGTTGTATTTCACAATAATATAACAATATGTACTATATTATAATAATGGTAAATGTAGAAAACTTCCTATTATTTTGTAGTAAAATTGAGGAATAATAAATAACTTAAAATGTGTATATGTTTGTTTTATTTTTAATTAATTACCAACCATCTTGATTATTTTATCAATTAACACCTTTATTAATAATAATACTTAATTTATGATTTATAGCTAATATCAGAAACAATTCCGACAACATAGTACCGAAAATTCAGGCTGATGAGAGATGGCGACACTGATGAGCAGAAAATACACTGCATTATTTTCGTTTGTTTATGAACTGCAGCTAACAATACTTGCCTTGTTTATTGCAGTAAAAAAAATCCGTAGTTTTGCCCTTGATCTATGCAAGATGACGATGCCTTGAGTAAAATGCCATGATTAGTTACGCTACGATAGAACGCTAGCAAGACCAAATTGATGTTGATAAAATCTCCCTAAATCTTGTCCAAGTCACTTATCACGGCACATAATCTCGCCAGTGGCGTAGCTAGGGGGACAAGGGCCCTGGTGCATAGGGAAAGAATCGGGCCATCCTCCTCCCCTCTTTCCGCGCAGTTTGAACTAATATTGGCCTTCAAAATTATTGATAAGAATAAGAATAGAAAACAGTAAGTGAACTTATCCCTAGTAGGCTAAATCCATACGTCGTCTCTATTAGAATCTCCATGTGTTTAATAGAAGAAAAAGGGAATAAATAAACAACGACGCACATGACAATATAGAATATTTATTATACAGATGAGATTAATTAATGGAAAAAACGATTTTTAACAGAATTCCTCGCCCAATTCACAATCTCTTGCGCGCTTTAATTTTTGCAAATTCGTCTATAATTTCACTCAAATCCAAGTTTGATGCCGCCTCATTTTCTATTGGAATTAACGATAAATGTCGGAGGCGATCTTGTCGAATTCTGTTTCTTAAATATTTTTTTATAATCTTCAGTTTACTGAAAGATCTTTCTGCTGCCGCGGAAGTAACAGGAATTGTATGAAACAGTAGCATCGCTGTATACACTTCCGTAAGGTCACATTCGAGCACGCCAAATTTTTTTATAATTTCTTTGCAAAGCTGGCGAATAGACCACGTCTCCATCAATTGAGGGAGAATCAGATGATATACATTAAGAAATTGGAGCGAAAAATTGGGTCCAATTATATCGCAATATTTCTTCTGAAACTGATCACATTTCTCGAGTAAAATCGTTTCATTCCAGCTAAGCAAGTTTTTTGGCATCAGGAAGTCGAACGATTTACAAACTGCACTCATACCAATAAAACGCGCATCTAACTGATTGATTATTATGTCGAGTACATTGTTGAAAATAGTTACTCTAAAGACTTCTTCCTGGTTTTCGAATCGGTGATCAGAAGCCAATTCATCGAAATGCTTTTTAGTTTTTCTTCGTCGCTTTTCTGGAAAGGTAGGATCGATATCGTATTTTCTCGCGGTTTCGGTGGCCTTGGATTTGAAGGACTCGAAGTCATTTCTATACTTTTTCAATTTATCCGTTGTTTCGTCCAAAGCCTTACTCGCTTCATCCAAAACGATATCACGTTTTTGCAAAACTTTGGAAACATAATTGATGTTGTTCAATACGCTGTGCATGAATTCACAAAGAAATACAAACTCAAAATTCAGCAGTTTTGATTTTATAATCTCTGCTTCACTACGTTCGTCTTTACTGGAACTCTTCAGCGTTATTTCGGACAATGCTTTATAGTGTAACTGTTAAAATCTCAGTTTGGACAGGAAAATTCTCTGTTCCACTGTAAAATGAAGTGGGTACCCCGTTGTTTAAGCAGTTTACACTGCGATATTTACTGTTTCTTTTTTTCCGTGTTGTAGCTCATTGTTTTCAAAGCTGAGGTTTGAGGGCCTCCTGAGCTCCGGGGCCCTGGTGCACTGCACCACCTGGCCCTATGATAGCTACGCCACTGAATCTCGCCTATCTACATTCAGGAAGAAACTAAACTATCCAGACTATATCGATGGGTGATTAATAAATAAACATATCTTGGTTTAATTATTGATAGTACTTTTATTTGGAAACAACACATTAAACATATGTTCTAATAAATTAAAAAAAAAATTGGAAATATTGTGATTTTAATAGTAACTATACCCTATAAAGTTATAATTATATGGTACTTTACAACGCCCTAGTTGAGTCATTCATACATTACGGACGAACTCAAAACTACTTCGATAGTATTTATAACTTGTTAGACTACATAACTTTCAAAAATGTTTAAAAACTATTGTAGACCCTAAAGCGAAAACCCAATATATTAATTATGACCTAAGATTATTAAGACAGCGTGGAATAATACCAATCCATTAATAAGTTCGATGTTGGCTTTTCAAGGAGAACTTTTTGGAGTCCTCCCTATATCGAACATTTAAGTTTTGGTCAAACAACGGACGGGTAGGACATTTTTGTAGTCGGGAGGCAAAGCTGGCGTAACGTCGGGCGCGACGTCTCCCGTCTCGCTATTTGTTTGACTAGTCACTACTGACTGCAATTAGAAATGAATTCCCATAATGTGTAGCCCCCCGCTCGCGCCCAGTCCCGCCTTGCTTTTCTTGTATTAATAGCTCGATTCTATTGCTTAAATAAATAAGAATAGCTAATATGATAATAGATATTTCGAGAGCAATGTTTTTCTTGAAATTTCAATAATATGTATCAATTTATTTACCAATAATCTTACCTATTTGTACAGAGATTTATAATGTAAGATAGATAAAGTTAAATGGGTAAAATTTAAAATTATTTACTTAAAAGATTGGTATGTTTTTAAAAATATATTTTCTCTGTCAACCCAAGATCTAGAAGCATTGAAATTAAAATCATAATACAACGAAATATATATAATAGTAATAATAAAAGTTACTTCATATTTTATGAAATTTACTATTGACAAGGATTTCTTTATAAGTACCAATTAAAATTACATAATTGTTTTGTCTCTTGATTTTTTATAAATTATAGAATATTTTATATAGTGCTGCATCAACAATTGCAATTATAACAATTGTGATGTTTTCACAGTTGCATTCCACCTTGGATATTTAATAATCGGCAACCTTGTCTAGGCTTCAGTGTCCATTATATCAAATTAAAAACAAATCTAGCTTTTATTTTAGATTTAGATTAGGTATTCCTGTTCTGTAACCAATTGATGCTCCAATAAAATTCAACAACCTCCAAGCTAAATGTTCTGCTTCATCCATTTTTGCAACATTTGCGTTTATCAATTCTAATTTGTTTTCTTTACAAAATGATAAAACATCACTTGTATTCACAGCCATTGAATCAACAGAAAGCCCACAAGGATTCACCAATACCACTCGACGCATTTTTAAATCTGGGTGGACTTTATCTAGCATTTTCTTTACCCATTCAATACAAAAAACGGTGCTTAAATCTATAGCAATAACCATGAAATCTATTCCAACCCTTCCTGTAACATCGGACTGAGTGATGATCCTTTCCAAATCTATACAGCGTAGTACAATAATTTTCCATTGAAAGTCTTCCTTTTCGTGAACGTGGATCAAAGCTTCTGATATATTCTCAACTATATCACGGTTTACAGCAAGAACAACAATAGTTAAACCGTTTTTATATGATGTTTGACCTACCCATGGGGCAGTGAGTCTGTTATCGTCTTCCATGTTAGACATGTTGAGTAACGGTTAATAAAATACGGTCAAACATACGTTAACATATTTACACGAGAAATTGAAAATCAATCTAAATAAATTTACAAATTTCGTTGTGTTTGTTTGTTGTTGTGATTGTTTAAAGTTCTTGTTAACAGTTGTCGTTAAATTTAAATTTTATGACCAATAAGCAATTAGTCAAACGTCAAAAGTGAAACTGTCATAGTGAGTACGAGTAGTCATTAGTCAGCTCATTGCTCAATAGAATCGTCGTAATCGTACTATAGAGCACAGACCTAATATTCATCTGTAGCTGCAGCTGTGTGCGCACTGCGCAGCGTTAATTGTTAAGTAAAAAGTAAACAGTGTAAACTCTAAACAATAAACATCTAGAATTAACACGGTGCAACCGTACAACGCGAGGGGAATATAAAAATAATATTAACATTATCACAAAGTTGAATCTCGGATTTTGCTATAGTTCTCATGTTTAATGAATTATCAAAATATAGCAGCATAATATCATATTTTTCCAATGTTTACCAGCCCAAATTAAGAAAGAAAGAAAGCTAGTAGAGCAAAATGAGTCGTCGAGATGAAAAATTTTCTGATAACGGTTTTGAAGCATGGGGTGGTTATATGCAAGCTAAAATCTCAAAACTGGAAGAGCAATATTCCTCAAAAGCTTCTAAAGAAAATCAAGTTTCTGATATATTTAAGGGTATTAGTATTTTTGTCAATGGTTACACAGTACCTACAGCTGATGAACTAAAAGATTTAATGGCTCAACATGGTGGTGTTTATCATACATACCAACGGCATCAAGATATTGTTATTGCTTCAAATTTACCAGATACAAAAGTAAAGAATATGTCCCTAGCAAATATTGTAAAACCTGAATGGATTACTGAGAGCATAGCATCTAATCAGCTGCTGGATTATAAAGATTTTTTACTTTATTCTAACAAACATTCCCAGCCTAAGATAAAATTCCAAAAATCTACTAGAATGAGCATTGTTACAAAAAATAAAGAATTATCAAATGATAGTGAGGTTAAACTATTTAATAAATTAGATATTGAAAGACCTCTTCCAGATTCTAGTTGTGCCTTTATGGATTCTACAAACTCTTTAATAGATAAAAATACAGACACTTTTACTAAAACTGCAGTAGATCCAGATTTTATAACTGAATTCTATAGTAATTCAAGGTTACACCATATATCTCAACTTGGTGCATGTTTTAAGCAATATATCAATGATTTAAGGGAAGAAAGCAACTATATATTTGCTGCACAAACAAATTTAAGAGACAGAATAAAATCTTATAATCATCAGAGCAGTTTTTCCATGAATTTTGAATATAATAAAATAATTATGCACATTGATATGGATTGTTTTTTTGTATCTGTTGGTTTGAGGAAACATCCTGAATTAAAAGGTAAACCTGTAGCTGTGACTCACTCAAAAGGTGGCCAAAGTCAAACGAAGAGATCAGGAGTTAATAGATCTGTAGAGTTTGAGCTCTATAGGCAGAAACAAGCTGAAAAGCTGACAAAAGCTGGTCTTGCCATTAATAATATTGAAATTTCTACACGAATAGATAATATTGGTGATGAAGATAACAAATTTGGTTCGATGAGTGAAATAGCTTCGTGTTCGTATGAAGCAAGAGCAAAAGGCATCCATAATGGAATGTTTTTGGGAGCTGCTTTAAGACTGTGTCCAGAGTTGCAAACTATCCCATATGACTTTGAAGGTTACAAAGAAGTGGCTTATACACTTTATAACACAATTGCTCAATATACACTAGACATTGAAGCAGTGTCTTGTGATGAAATGTATGTGCATTGTACAGATCTCTTAAAAAATCTTAATGTCAGTCCTGAAGATTTTGCAACAGTATTGAGAGAGGAGATTAGAGAAAAAACTGGATGTCCATGTTCTACAGGTTTTGGAGGGAATCGCCTTCAGGCCAGATTGGCAACAAAGCAAGCCAAACCAAATGGGCAATTCTTTTTAACTTCAAATCTTATTGAAGATTTTATGTTTGACATCAAACTCAAAGATTTACCAGGTGTTGGTAGACAAACATCTCAAAAATTAGAATCACTGGGTCATCAAACATGTGGATCACTACAATCATTAACTTTGGCATCTTTACAACAACATTTAGGTAATAAGACTGGAGCACAGCTCTTTGATCAGTGTCGTGGGCGTGATCGAAACCCATTGACATACCATACAGTCAGAAAGTCTGTTTCTGCTGAAGTCAACTATGGTATCCGTTTTCAAACAAATGATCAATGCTATAATTTTCTGAATCAGCTATCCATAGAAGTTCAGTCCAGAATGCAACAGTTTAAAGTAAAAGGGAAGTGCATTACTTTAAAACTAATGGTGAGATCAGAAGAAGCTCCAGTTGAAACAGCAAAGTTTTTAGGTCATGGTTTTTGTGATGTCATAAATAAGTCTGTTTCATTGCTTGATGCAACTAATGACTCTCAAGTAATACTCCAAGAAGTAATATCACTTTGCAAAAAACTCAATATAGATCCAAAAGAAATGCGAGGTATTGGAATACAAGTAACTAAACTAGAACAATTAAATGACAAACTGCAAAAATCTAAAGGTGCAATAAGTAAATTTTTAACTAATGTAACAAAAGATGAAAGAAAAGATAAACTTAATTTGTGTTTGAAAAATGATTCAGTTTCCCCTAAACGGCCTGTAGTGTCACCTAGAAGAAAATCACCTATACTTGGAACTAGTAGATCACCTAATAAACGAAAAGGAAGACCACCAAAAATCTTAAAACTGAATACATCTAAAAATCTTATGGACAAGTTCTTGCAGTGTCCAGCAATTAAAAATGAATTTAAAAGTCCAATCAAGAATAAGTTTAAAGATATAGAGGAACCAAAGAAGAATATCGAACATATAGAAATAAAAAGAATTGTTAAGTCTGGATTACTGGGGTTATCATGGAAACAAGTCCGTGAATTACTTAGGGCTTGGTTTGATAGTGGACAGCCACCAAAGCAGTGTGATGTAAATATGATCATTTCCTATATGGAAGATATGATCTGCAATAGAAATATAGATAAGTTATATATTTTAATAAACTTTTTTAGAAGAAGGATACATGAGATTAATAATGAGATATGGAATGAAGTTCTAAATTATGTTATGGAACAAGTTCAGAGTTCAATGATGGTTGTGTATAATAAAAGGTTATATTTTGAAGATTGAATATAAATAAAACAAGTTCTATATTTACCTTTTACTTTATTTCATATAGTGTTTCATGTCCTAGCACTACAAAGAAAAACATTATTCCAGAGACACAGGTTGTGTCAAATAATACTGCCCTAAACTAATTTCATGTGGCAGGTACAGGCTAAAGCTAATTGAAAGGTACTAGTAAACAAGGCAAGTACAGATTAAAAACAGTATAAAACATTCATGCATACAAAACGGTAACCACATTTAAATTAGTATGTACGTACATGTACTATGCTCATATTATGTTGAAAATGGCAGTTAGTATCACTTAGTCAGCGTATGCACATTAATCCCATTAGCATTTCACATGAAAAGCCTGTCAATTTCAAATTGGGTGTCCAAGACTTGATGGTCAATTTAAGTAGATAATTTTTAATTATAATTATTATCACAGATGCTTCATTGCGAAAATTATAGAGGCATAATACAATCTGCCGTTTGTGTAAAATGTTTATTTAAAATTTTTATTAAGAATGAACCTTTTTGTGTAAAACTTAATGGCCCAATAAACAAGTTCATAAGATTTGTATCCTTTATGTACAGTGAATATTTAATCAACGAAAGAATTCTAACTGCGCTCGGGACTTCATCATTTAGGACGAATTATATCTTAAAGTAAAAAAAATTTGTGCTTCAAAAATTAAGCTAAGCTTGTAATGAAAACTTACAACTGATTTGTGACAAACAAAATATTGTTACAATTAACTACAATTTGTTAGTAGATAATATAGCATGATTTAATTTTAGTATATTATCACTATAATTTGAAGAATTATAATCAGTGTAGACTAGAATTTTAACCAGAAGCAATATAATTTTTCAGTTATTGTATATTTGTTGATACAGTTTATTTAACTAACAATTAAATCCAATTATAATTAGTAATATATACATACTTTTTTCAATTAGCAATTATGACAAAAACAATCAAATTTGGCACTGCTTAAAAACTAAAATTATATTTCCACAGATTATAAAAAAAATCTAGTCTCGATATTTCAAAATCAGTACAAAAAGTACAAAGCAGTGCAGATAACTATTTAAAGATAACTTATTTATTCGAAAACAATCTAGAAAGTCAAGTATCAACAGATGTTATAAATTTTCACAAAAAGGATTTCTTTCAAGCTTAAAAATATTGTCCCTATATTTAAGTATTTGTAAGTAGCAGTAGCAGGCCTCACGCAGTAGAATTAGCTGATATAGAGTGCTTGAATTTCGAGTCTATAATTATTTCGTCCCCTGACGACATGTTGTACGAATATAGCTGTTTCGTCGGATATTTCATTTCTTCCGGACCCTGAAAAAAAATTATCATAAAGGGGTCGGCTGCTTGAATCTAGAAAAACATAATGTTCATAAACAGTAACTTTAAAATTAGTTCTTTGTATCTTAGCTCAGATTTATTATTATTGTGAATAATATAGAGAAATAATAAATGTGCTTACCTGTGAGTCCCTCAACTCTTGGTCAACGTAGAACAATCTCATTTTGGAAGCGGGGAATCCAGCCAAACGCTCCAATCGCGTTTTTAAATCTGCTACAGTTCTGAAAGTAATTTGCCAATACTGTTTATAATAAAGAAAAAGGACTTTAACAAATTTGCGACATTTTTGGTTTTAAATATTTTAACCTAGTCCTAAAATATTTTGTTTGAAAACGTGTCCACAAATTATATGAGGGCAAAGAATGTTAATCGATTTGTTTACGTTTAATATTACGCAAGGCCTAGATAAAAAGTATTGACACCTGTCAATGTATATGTATTAATTTTACAAAATTTCAGATCGATAAAATTTACAACTTTCATTCCATATTAGTATTTTTACTCTCATGAATTCAACGAAACGATGCTATACTTTACTATGATGATAAAACTCAATATATACCTGTAAACATCAACAGTCCTCACTTCGCTGGTGTCTCCACACGTAAAGGTAATTTGCACTCGCTTTTCTGGTCTCAGGTCAACGGAAACCAGCGGGTCCAGCTTACCGTGAACACCCACTAACTCCCAATATCTGAAAATAAAGTATACATTAATACTGAACTAAAAAAATACACATTAAATTATTGTCATCTTTTCCCCATAACAGCAGTGGTAAAAGAAGCTATAGAACGTACAAAGTGGAGAGATATATATAGTCGTTAATTTAAGAACTAATATTGACCACATAACGGTTTTGAAGTAATTTGAACGATGTGTTATTAAACAGATATTAGATTATTTGCGATGCTCAGAATATCAATACAGACATGTGGGCATACTCAGACAATATACAAGAGTCTATGGGTCGACTATACTGTCGGGTCGCTAACTGCCATGCGTGTTCAATACAATAATGTTTTTAGGATGTTCTCGGGAGTGCCTCGTTTCTGTAATGGTTCGAAGATGTCCGCCCAAGCCCGTACAATTGATTTCTGGGCTACTATTAGAATTAAAAAAGGATCTCTGTTGAGCCAGATTCGGGGCGGTCGGAACAGCATCTTGAAGACTGTGGCAGATGACCTGTCTTCGCCTAATGAGGCATTTTGTGCGTACACTTGTCGGTAAAAATTGAATGCTTCTTTACTGCGAGATTAGCTTAGCTTTTTAAAAATAATATACTAACGCTAGTCTGTAAATTTATACTAACATAATGATGGATTATTTTATCTCAACAAATAAATTAATAATAAAATAATAATAATATGCCAAATGATTACCAGCTTATTTTGTTACTACCAATACCGGGACAAATAAGAAATTTTCATAGATGTAGTTGATACCGTAAATCTTGGAATCACGCGGTACAAAAACTCAACTATAAATTCCAAATATCGCTATTACAGAATAGTGGTTAGTTCTGCCGAAAATTTAATCGTTGCATCAAGCAATAAATCACGCTCTGCTAATTCTTACAATGACACGATGTTGATTACGTAAAACAAATATGCAGCCTCGTAAGATGTAGTAATGTATAAAATGTTTAATTTTTATGTAACACCGCCGCCCATAGACACTCACGTTGTCAGAGGACTCGCAATTGCGTTGCTGGCCTTTAAGAATTGGTACGCTCTTTTCTTGAAGGGCCCTAAGTTAAATTACCGTATCGCCTTGCTGAGCACATCAAGCTTTTTAGAAGCTTATTTATTTTTATCTGTATTCCGATGCTGGCTGTGGTTTCTAAGGGTCTTCGAAGGGAAAAGAAACAGTTTTATTCCAAAATCTAGAGCTAAATAATCACTATATTTTATAATCTATGATAACCTATGCTTGATACCAATTAATAAGCGTGTAATACGTTTTGAAATATACATAATAATAATTTTCCTCTTCACATTTAAACCTATAAATTAGCGTTTCTCAATTTTCGCAACGCACGCCTACAATTTCCATTTATGAGGAGCCTTCGACGAATGAATTGTTAATTAATATTATTGTGACACGAATAATCGTATTATAACCAGATTGTTTATTTTCATTCATACAAATTTAGTTGCATGTTTACAATAATTTTAACCAAAAAGTAGTCTTCGCTTACATCTAATAACGTTAATGACGTAACATTAACGCGACAAGTCAATTCAGTCGAAATGACTTCGTCCAGTTTATACCTGTACTTTTGTTTCCGTGTTATTAATAACCTTTTCCAAAGTTCATAAACCTTTTTTTCTTAAACCTGGGTTATATTACACTTGGGCAATTTTTTTCCTTCATACCTCTTTTATAATTAAATTAACCGTTTTTTAAAAACTCACTAACAGAAACATATAGTAGTAATAACAACTTATCTATATACATATATAAAAATGAATCCCTATTTCCCTTGGTCACGGCATCACGCCTGAACGGCTGGAACGATTTCGCTAATTATTTTTTTGTTCTGTTCGTTATTATCAGGAGAAGGTTCTTATGAAAGAAAAAATTAAGGAAATTGCGCGGAAAATTAGAAAATTTAAAATTACTTAACCACCATATAAAATTATTAAACTTTTTTAATGTAACCTTAAGACATTTGACATAGAATTGACTGAATGCGTGCTGCAAATATAGTCAAAGAGGATGAAAAAAAAAATGACGTTTAAAACGGATTCATCTGTCAATCTTATTTTATTGATAAACAATACATTTAAAATAATTAATTTAAAGGATCTAAGAAACCTGATTTTCTTAGTTCACATGACGGTTACTTTAGAGCCATCAGGCCTAATATTAAAAGTTCAATTAAATGTGGAATTTTGGTAAGTTTAGATAGACTAACATACACGTTACTAACATAACAAGTGGTATATACCTACTTGGTTATAAAGAAGAATACAATAGTTTTGTTTTAATTTACAGATGAATTTTCATTTATAAAAATGCCAGCAGCAGCTAAACTTAAGTCAAAGATATTCAAGAGTCAAAATGACGAGCAACGCGAAGCGCGGAATGAAGTAGAAAGGAATCGATATCAACTACATAGAAATGTTGCGTTTAACCCCTATCGAGCTACATTCAATTATAACGTGGAAATAGATTACAGTTCACAAAAATCTACTCATTTATGGCGTCTAAGGCGGAACAAAGTTCGCTGGGTCAGCTAGTAATATTATATTTGAAAAAAACGTACCGATCCGGTCTGTCAGCCTCCGGTTTCTCCATGTAATATCTGATGAAGGCTCTTTCCGCCGCATCTCTCTCCTCTGGTGGGACAGCACCACCTCCATTTAAGGTTCTTACATGTGGCAGCCTCGCTACTAAAAGTAATCTCCGTTCGTGCTCCGTTGATTCTACACGCTCCCAGAGGGGCCAACCCTGAAATTAATGTTTTTTAGTAAGTAATAATTATTTACGGTCCTTCATGATAAGAGTGTGCTAATTCTTAAAAGGCCAGCGACGCACTCGCGAGACCTCTGGCATTGAGTGTCTATGGTATCGCTTAACATCAGATGAGCCTCATGATCGGTTGCTATATATAAAATATAATTATTACATAGTTTAATGCAGAAAAAATTGTATAGTAAATATGTAATATCTTAGGTTACGTTAGTATAATATATAGTTGGGCTGCATACTATCGCAGCAGACGCTTTTGACGGGGGCAGGTTTAAAGGCAAACTGTTACATGTCCCCGAGCATCCATAGCGAGTTGATGAGACTCTTCGGTTTTAGCGAGTTCGGCTCCTCACCAATCAGCAAAATTTCCGTGTCATTTTAATAAATTGCCTGATATAGTATGGTAACATATCTAATTTCGGAGACAGGTCTTGGTCTAAGTTTCCAAAATATTTTGACACATATTTACTAAGTCTCGACTATGCACGTAAAGGCTTTATATCGTAATTTAAAGTAATAGAATCACAATATAATTTACTGACAGTTTAATTTGCCAATTTCACTGAGTCGTTTTTTAGGCTCCTTCAAGAAAAGAGCGTACCTATTCTTAAAAGGCCGTCAACGCACTCGCGAGTCCATGGGCGGGAGTATAACTTAACATCAGGTCTCCTGCTCATTTGCCCCCTGTTCTATAAAAATTGTGTAGAAATATTTTTTGCTCAACGATTAAAAAAATAATAAGGTCGACCCTTGTTTAACTCAAAATAGCTATCTGCGTTATTGCGACTGAAGCCGTTTCCGTGCTAAGCCTTCGATTAAATTATAGATTAAAAACAAATCCTGGTCCAATACCAAAACAGGTGCCATCAAAGATCGTTCACTGAATTAAAGAGTCACGACTGTACCAGGAATTATAATTTTAAACGAAGGCTATATCGAGAAGGTTTTCAAGGCTTTGACTACTTTCTATATAGGGAAGGCGTTTTTGTTTGCGGATTATTGTATTTAAGACGTGATCTATAGAAATACATATGGATATCGTCGATTAACTTTTTACTAGTACAAACTGGTGATGTTAACTGTCGAGTGGTTAATAACCATAGGTATAATAAAATCGTTATATTATTTGCAGATACTGTCAATACACAATACAACACTAAGGGTCTGTTTCACAATGTATGGATAAAGTACCAAATAGCTATGCAACACATAAATTATTCGAAATATAAAAGTTCCGAATAAAATACTTCGGGTTTCATGACGAATAGCGCTATCTGACAGTCGTGAAACGCAAAAATACTGTTTTTCCTACAAAAAGTAATAAATAGCTTATTTGGAACTTATCCGGACATTGTGCAACAGCTATTCATTAGTATTGTAGAAAATTAAGTCAATATATCATTACCTGTTAGCCATAATTATTGTATAGATTGTAGTTCATATAAAGTCGCACTCTTTTTGTGAACTTATAGAAAAAAATGCAGTTTCAATGTACTACACTTTTATACGTTTTCGATTCTATTTTTGTACTGTATTAACACTTTGATTTATTATTATGATTCAAAGTAGACCGAGCGGCTAGGCAGCAGGCATAGCAGGGTAGTGTCATAATCTCAAAGGGATACTATTTACTTAAAAGACTTGGCGTCTTTCGGGCCGACATCTACTCCGTAAATGTCTTCACGATATTGATGGGCGATTCGGAGCCCGCTGAGCGACCTAACACTTTGGTACATATACATTGATAACATAAATTAGGAGGAAACAGACGGTCTCATCGCTAACAAGCGATTTCTTTAGAGAATCGTATTATGGGAAAAGAAATACTAAGGGTAACTTGCAACAAATGTATAAAAAAATAAAAATAAATCAGTGGCGCTACAACCTCAATGGTCTTGGCCTCAGATTTCTGAATCTGTTTCATGATCATTTTTAAATCGAATAGGCAAGTAGGTGATCAGCCTCCAGTGCCTGACAGACGACATCGTTCGAGCAAATGTTAAATGCGCACATAGAAAGAAAGTCCATGGGTGCATAGCCGGGGATCGAACCTACGACCTCAGGTATGAGAGTCGCATGCTGAAGCCACTAGGCCAACACTGCTCATACTGCGCAATAAGTGTATAACAGAAAAAAAAACTAAAAGCTAATTTTAACAGCCATATGTGGTGACACAGTATCTTGAATCACACATTATCAAATTAACTGGAACATTGTTTAGTGTTTTTAAGTAGTTCTCTGATCGACATATATGCGATGAATCGAAAAGGTTTTTATACTGTAAACATTAAAGAGTTAGTATAAAATATTTATTAAACATATAACATATATTGGACAAAACAATGCCAGCTGGAAATTAACGGTAGCTTAGTTTCTTAAAACACAGAATTGTACTTGCCCCAACCCCACCGGATTATAAGTGAGATGTGTGGGACGGTACACCTATCCTAAATATATAATAAAACCTGTTATATTAAGAGAATTATAGAGTTGACAATACTCTTCAAACAATTAATAAATTATTATTCACTTCCCTATGGAAATGACGACTGAATGAATAATTGGATTCATTGCGATAGGTAAAGACACTTTCACATTATAATATTATTATCCTAACAGAATAGTAGTTGTTTTTGGAGTCAGCTATTCAGTCGTCAGCTAGTCAGTCATATAATAGATAGATAGCCTAACGCTAACCAACATAAACTCTAAATTAAAAAACTACTTTCATATGCTTTTGTCGTGCTCCTAAACAAGACTGCTATGGTTACATCAATACAAACCAAAGCGTTTTTCTAATGTAACATACAAAAAAAGAGAAAGAGAAAACCTGGCATGCCTAGGCCGAAATGTACATATAAATAAAAACCAACATCAGAAATCCTATAAATCCTATAAGGCTAGAATTTTGTAGTCTTTTGTAGAATTTTATAAAGTGCGCCATAGCTGCTATGTAGACATTGGTTTTATACGACCTTCTACATTTGTCCGATAGCGGAACACGGAACAAATTAAACTATGTTTGCATCAGACTATGGTATTTCTCATGTATGTTAAATTAATTTTTGAAATAATCAATAAAGATTCGACTTAGGCTAGACTAGAAAAGAGCGTACAACGCACTCGCGAGCCCTCTAGCATCGAATGGGCGGCGGTATCACTTAACATCAGCTGAGTCTCCTGCCCGTTTGCCCCCTGTTCTATAAAAAAAAGACGGATTTTCTTGAGAATTACCCAACATCCTTAAATTTTATTTCTTCAGATACATTTATGTAAAAAAATATTCATTTTAATTCCCATTCGGACGTTTTGTTTCAGTTACGGCAAAGGATTAACTAAAGTATTTGGCAGGTATAAATCAAAATATATATGTGCTGTATCAAACGTTTTAATAAATACGGCAAAAATAAAATTATATCAAATACAGAGCAGATTGCTCGATCCGAATATGTAAATATAAATTGCATGAAAGAAAGCAGTCTAGACCAGACATTAAATATAACTAAGAAATATAGCTCGTCTTTGTTGTCTGTGACTTGAGACATGTACCAAGACCCAAATGAATAATATATCGTCAAATGTTGTTTGATTATTTTATATCTTTAGGGAATTCTGACCATTTGCTTTTAATATAGAGTTGTATGCCCTTAACTAATCTTCAACATATTGTGATTTACAATGATTTTAAATGACCACTTTTAACTCCCGTATGTGCAAACAAAATCGTCAGAATCTGTATCGCAGTCGCTTTTGAAAGACAGAGTCAGGGCGCTGGAGTTTCAAGCGATAGGAAATGCATACTTTTTAAGTTGCTAAAATTAGTAAAAAACTGCGCAGCTGTGTACGTTCTTTTGTTACTTTATTAGTCCAGTCCGCAATAAACTTGACTGTCATCTTGCATACGAACTTTCTAAGAAAAGTTTCGTTCTTTTGTTTAGAAATAGGGATTGCTACCGTGTGTACTGTTGTTGACCATGGTTAATACGTAGGAGTCATGGATCTATACGATATCATATAAATAATCCATGACTCGCACTTATTAGTCTGACAAAGATATTTTGGATTGTAAAAAACACTGAGGAACAAGGAGATAAAGAAGTTAAGACGGATGAGCCTAAGCCTCCCGCGAGAATTAAAGAAGCTGGTAGCAGCTAAATTTCTGGATCTTTTTCCTTTATCACCAAGATATCTCAATATCGCAAGATATGAATAAAATAAGTAAAAATTACAACAAAATCACTGATCCAGCAAAATACGTCAGACAATTATCAGACTATAGCAATAATATACGCAATAGCATTCAAATAAGAATCTTTTTTATGTACATAACTACGAACACTAGTCTGAAATAATTTTTTTCTTTTACTAATTCTGATATTTCTGCTCTACATTTAACGACAAATCTTTATAACTCCATAAAATGCATAGTTAAATCAGTGTCGTTATATATAGAGTTTACCCTGTGTATTTGGACGATTGGTTGCGTGTAAGACAAACATTGTCAATATTCGTTAAAGCCCTTGACCTATACGTAAATTTAAATTCAGAACACCTGCTGGCCTACAGAACAGGGGGTTCGTAAAAAAAACATTGAGTTCCAGTTGGAATTTCAAGTCCGTCCCAAGCGGTAACGGATCCGTTACGATTCATTAACTGCACTATCGATTTCGTACAGGGTATACGAATAATTGGCTATACATGCATGATCATTATTACACGTAATAATATCACGGTATTAATGTAAATTACAGTACATAATTGTCAGTTCAATTGTATCCTTAGAAGTCTTACTCAATAGGACATTGAGTAGCCAATTTTATTATTAGCAACTTTTAGAATTAAACCATGAGATATTAAGAAAAGCTATACTCGGCAAAGTTTATTTATTGATTTTTTCATGCAAGATTATCGTATGGCAGGGTACAAATAAAATAATTATTAACTGTTTATTAGACATACAAGAGTTAAATAAACGTAATGTTTACGTTTGACAATGGGCGACTTTAGCGCTAATAAGCGATGTCTTTCGGGCAACATGACCCTAGTTAAACAAAACAGTGAACAGAATTGAGGACACAAAAAACTGCAAAATCAAAATACAATTATTTCGACGTGTAATGTAAATTTCTACAGGACTTACAATCCTACCTTTTTATAGGGGCAGTAAGAATATTACATTTTAATTGGTCTATCGTGATATATTTTAATTTAAAAATCACAAATACAAATGTTTTTTAACTACATTCAAGAGAATGCATAGGAACAAATGGATACTTCTTAACAGGTTATATCGCTGCCATAATGGCATTGTAAAGTTTGGACTTGTTTATAAATCTATGGCCTCGGCTAAAGTAGATTAAAACACTGTTCTGATAATTCAATTCTTAATTCAAATAATTAAATTCTTTTGGCAATTTTATAATTTGTGTGTTTTGTAAATATTTTTCCTAAACTATTTAGAGTTTAAATTTCTTACTTTTTTATTGTTTCTGTTATCCTTTTTTTGTCGTATTTTTTTTCTGGTTGTGCCTACTCATAGGGTCGGGCAACGTTTATATGTATGTTTATTTGTTTATATCATGTGTAAGTCTTAATTTATTGGCCCAAAGCATAAGAACAGTTAAAACGCAGACATATTAATTGTATTAACCTGTGGAAATATACTTTTACTACGAAACTCCGTGAAAGGCAAAGCAAGTAATGGCTTCCTTATTCGTGTTACTTCATTCTGTCGAGCAAATGCGAGGCCTATAATGTATAATCTTTATACCTATAATTATTAACCGCCTGTGACTTAACAGTAACCGGCGTATAAACAAGCGTTCCGCGTTTGCGTAGCGGTTTCTATCCTGGCGAAAAAAATTAAATTATGTACTTTATAAAAAAAAAATAAAGCAAAGTTGTTATGCTGCCAACTCGAAACGGAGCATTGCTCGCTGTTGCGTTGTCGACTTTTGTGTCTACCTTGGCTCAACAAGCTTAAATCTATGAAAAATACTAAAGAAATTTGACCTAAACAAATGTTAACAATTACCCTCAAAAGCAATATTACGATTTGATGTCTCTTTATATCACACTACGCTTCTACATGCTTACAATTCGGCATTTATAATTTCTTTCTTTTTGGAACTGCTTAGCAATGGATGCCGTCCGATACATCATCAAAACAATAGGTAATTAATTGGAGAGCAGATTCATTAGCAGAAGGAACCATTGTTCTATGCTTTTTCAACGTGCTTCGCTCCGTCGATTCTGAATAGGCGAAATATGGAGCGTAGCAAAACTAGCAACGATGCGATGTTACCCATACGACACAGAATTACTTGGAATCCTTTGATTAAAAAAATTGAGCCCGAAATACATTAATACGGTTTTCTAATGAACATCCAAACTTTCCACGGTTTTATATATGGCTTTATGTTATTTATTGCTTATCCTTTAATGTAATCAACGTGTAAGGGATGATATAGTTGTTATACTACTACTATATCATCATTTACACGTTGATATTAGTTGTTTATACTACGTATTTGCGTGTTGTTCTCACGAGTATGTAAGTGTGTGCTCCTATTTCACCATGCCTCCTGCTGATAGAGGACAAATCTTTGTTTTTAATTTATTTTATTATTCTTTATTACTCAAGATGTCATATGGAACATGGTGTAATGGTTGCAGCTCCTTACAAACATTGTGTAAAAAAAACTTGGCGATTAAAAAGAGTGGCGGAGAGTTTATTGCCAGTTCTCTTCCGTTCTACGCCCTTGATTTGAGAACTAACAGTAAATGTAACATTAAATTCATTTATTATATATTTCTCTTTTTTTTGACGTTCATAAGTGTACATTATGTTACCTATATGAATAAATTATTTTTGACTTTTGACTTTTACAACAAGCTAGAATGTAGAAACCCACCAGCAGTTGCACCTTGCCTGGTACGTTGTTAGTCCGGGCAGTTATTAGTAATCCTAGTGTTCTGCAAGAGCTCACTTTATTTCTTCCAAACGGCAATTTTAGACGGCGAAAACCCTTTGTTTTGCAGTCTCTAGGGGCAGAACGAATTTGTGGTACCAGGCTCCTTAGACAAAGGCGTTGCGAATGCTTATCTGTTATAATACTATATGTTCTCATGCGAAATCCCAAATGCCACGTTAATTATCCTGTGCTACGTTACTTAACTTAATTATTTATAAGTTTTAACGTAACCTTAAAATTGTACAAGAAAATATGAAATCACAATTTTCAATGAATGAAATCAAATCACTCATACTCATTATATTAGAATATAAGCAAGCTAGTAAGTGAAAAAATTAAACAGGTAATCGCAAAATAACACATAAAACTAATACGTTACGTACGTAGTCCATTAGGATAAAGAAATCAATGTAAAAAGTCATGGTTGAGAAGATTTATTAACTTATAATACATACTTATATAAACATAGGTTAACACAGCTTGCGCTTAATAAATAGTAAGGTATAGTCCGACTCGGAGACCACAAAGTCTGTTCCGCTCTCGACATAGTCTAGCAGTTTAGTATAGTAGAAGCATAGAGTATAATTTTGTATAATAATAATAATATTTATTTATTTCTCACAAAAACTTACAAAACTTCATACATGATATGTTACAGTAATGTATCTAAATAATTGTCATTCTTCTTTAGAGTAATTGTTATTAGTATAGTATATTTGGAGTATTGAGTATTATAATTAACATAGCAAAAGTGTATTGTACATCTCTAGTCATACCGCGACGCGATCGGCGTTATAATAAAATGTGGTGTAAAGTTAGTTATTGCCATGGTTACCACTTTCCATTTCTTTTATAGAAAATCCTAATCTAATTAATTGTTGGGCTTTTAAGATCGGCAACGCACTCACGATCCCCTTGGAAATGTTTATGGTCAACTTGACTTCACATCAGGTGTGCCGCCCGATTGCCTTTTTCCACACAGTTATATAAAAAACGTATGAGTTCTTATGTACACGCATTAGAAGTAATAATTCTTTGGCGTAACAAGACGAAAATCTTTTGCAAACATTTATATGTATTTCGCTTCATTCTTCGTTTGTAGAAAAAACTACACTAACAATAGAAAAAAATTAAAATGTTGACGATAGCTAACTCCAGGGTGTCGGTTTTTTGAGACAGTGCGCGCGCGCATCGTTTAAATTCTCTTACCATTTCTCCCAAAGCCAAACCAACCAGCTTCACCCATAAAGGTACCCAATTATACCAAAGACAATATGCTGTATGGACATTTTTCTCTATTTAAAATGGGAATTTACGAATTGATAGTCAAGCCGTAATGCAATGCGACTAATCTACTGTGTCAGTAGGACAAAGGTGAATACGTAATGTGAAACGTGTGGTCCTGTCTTGTAATGGGGTGGGGAGATCTGGGTCAACGGAACCGATGGTTATAACAAAAGTATAGTTCCCACCAAATAAATAAGCTTGATCTATTTTTGTTTTTTGAATTACGAAGACCCATAACTGCAAGGTTATGCAACAAACGTCTATGTGATTTACAGATATGCTAACAAACAAGCATTGTTTCGTCAGTAATCAAAACTTGGAGCTTGAAAAGTCACAGTTGTGCAAATTTAGAATAAGGCGAATACTAAAAAAATCCATATCTATTGTCAGTTATGAGATGTTTTGGACGGCACATATTGCTAAGCAGTTCCGGTAGTATAATAAAATAAAGAAGCCTTTTTATTTCTTGCTAAAGAGCAAAGTAAACATATATATATATATATATATATACGAGTATATATATATATCGATGTATTACTTTTGAGCATGTTTCGGTAAAATTGCTATCGTAATTATCGAAGTAGATTGATTATAATTGAGTCATATTAATAAATTAATAATAATATTAAAATAGAATATAATAATCGAAATTCGTCAAAGAATGAAATAATAATAATCTAAATACAATTGCGAAATTCAAAAAAAGTATTTTATTTTTTTTATAAAAGAGGGACAAATCGGCAGGAGAATCACCTGATGTGAAGTGCTCCGCCGCTCATAAGGCTTTTGTCGGCCATTTAAGAATTGGTAGGAATTTTTTGGAGGAAGAAATTGATTCGTAAATATAAATAAATATGAAAGAAATCTTTATATCTCTATCAATTATATATGTATACATTTATAAATTTTATCCATTGTCCACAATACTATACTCCTTTTCTAAAGGTTTTTATGTTTAAACATTGAAGATGCATTACATGCGTGGGCGCAGGTCGATCGTTCGTTGGTCCGTGATTCACAACAAGTTCTTGTTCAAAGCAATCATTCAATAAACTTTGTTGAAGCAAGGTGATCTAACGGTCAAATTTCCATATTTAATTAGTAATAAAACTTTGAAACCCGAAATTTAAACATTCCTTTTCATTACATTTATTTTAAAGTCACAAACTGTTGCGTTTAGAATTTATATTATACAAAGACAAAATTCTTTTACTGACAAAAAATTGCACTGGCGAATCCATTTCTTTCTATAGATTTTTATTTGAAAATCGAATCTTCGAAAAAAAATCTTTTTTTTTTGTCTATTGTCTATATTATGTATTTTATAGGATCAGAGCCAGAAGTTACTTCTCTCATATTCGTATAAGGTTCTTTGAGGAAATCATTCAATTACCACATTTTAGTTTTTATATTATCTGCGCAATGCGGCAACCGCATTAAGCGTGCGTAATCTCAAAGTAATAATAATACTTAGGTCATACAAGGTAGCAAGATGACGTGTTAACAAAGTAACTGGCGAGGCTAACAAGTGTATTGAAAAAGTTTAGTAAACAACCAATTTAGGGATGATAATAAAGACCTTTTATTTCTAATCTTTTATTTCGTCCCGGGTAAAGGCCCTCTGCAGCTTATTCCAAATATTTCTATCCATGACTTTCTTTCTCCATTAGCTTCCTCCATTAAAGGATATTTTTTACTTATTTATTTTTGTACTTATTTATTTACACTTCGTTGCAAAGAAACACAAATAACACAATACATAAAAATTACAAGGGATGCAACGGGCGGCCTTATCGCTAACAAGCGATCTCTTCAATTTATTGCGTATTTTGGTGTTCTACCTACTACTAACTACCTATTTCGCCAGGTATTAGATGATTATTGATCATCACTTTTAAACTAGCTTCAAAAACACTAAAGAAGGATATCTATGAGACGTTTATGAATGTCAAAAGCGCAGGATAATTCCGAAACTGTCAAAATTGTGTCTACAAACGGCAGACTAAACATCTGTTCAAAAAAGGTTCTATTTAGCTATATGTTGTCTATATAGAATAAAGAACATCTGTATTATCTGTGATATGTCTGCTTATAAAACAAAGAACACCTGATGCCAACATAAATTATTAAAAAGGTTCCGCTTAACTGGCAACACTGCGCCTATGAACTATTTTGGCTCTTTACCAAGCTCGCATTTTAACTTTCACCGTAGATATAACAAATTAAATTATGTACTATACTTTGACGCGCTTAACGCTTCAAACTTGTTTCTAAATATTCATTGATAATTTAAAAAATTAACACTTAAGTTTTAAAATTTAGTGAACAAGGTTTACATATCTATAGATTACCGAAACATATAACAAAATACCTGATAAAGTTAAAGTCAATTTTTTGCATGAGTATGTAGAACCAAAGATTTTTTTTTGTCATGATTTAGATTAATAAATTATAAGGGATGCAAACATGGCCTTAGAAAAAAAAAAGTATAATTAAAAAAAAAAAAGAAAATAGTGAGCTAGAAAACAGTCCCTAGACACGGTGGAAGGAGAGTAGAGTATAAAACTGTCATAAGTCAGTTATCCCGGCTAACAAGCGATCGCAACCCTAGTAAGGTAAAAAAAACTATGTCCTAAGAGTGACAGAAGTGCGTAACGAAATTAAAAATATACTAACTTTGGAAAATTTTAAAATAACCGTAACAGTTATAAGAGAGATAAAAAATCATCTTCGTTGTTAAATTTTCGAAATACAAAAATAACTTCAGGAAATATAATTTAGGAGCACAAATTGCGAATCAAGACGGCAAAGTGCAATGGCTATTGAAGTTTACATTTATCTTGCAGATGTAACTGGTAAATTTACGTTTAAAAGCCGGTTTTAATTTAGATGCTTTTAACCATTATTTAAAAATTGGTAAAAGTATAAACGAAATATCAGAGGAAAAAGCAAAGCACTATTACGGCTGTTTTAATTATTTATCATTTTTGACTTACTGTATTTTTTTCTGAATTTTTGCTAAACATTTTTCTATAAAAAACGAGGATTTCTTGACTACTTTAATTATTTTGTGCAGAAAGTTAGTGATACTCATTTACCTAATTTTACTTATTATTTATTATATTATATATATATTATATTTATATTTATTAGTGTTATTACTTATTATTAGTTATTAATTATGTTTAAACTGTGAAACAATCGTAAAACGCTTTTACCCTTGATACTAATTAGATAAATTACTGTAATATACATAAACACCCAAACCCAATAACCTATCTCGATCTATTTTTGACCATCTGAGATAGACATGTTAATCCAAAAATTGATAAAGTATGCCAATAACCAATGGACGGATTGTAATAGGTCCGATCGGTGTATGAGGATAAACCTTTTGTACGAAAATGACAGTTAAACTATGCTTATATCCTAACTTAAGATTTTAACTTACACCGGTATTTAAAATAATTAAAAAGCTATCTGATATATTTTAAACATAGACATGTAATATGTTTAATATTATTTTTACGATTTAATTGCAATGCCCTATATATGTCAATAGGCAGATTGGCTAATTACGAGGAAATTCGTTTAATCAAATACATACAAGTTTTATCGTTTTATACTCGTAAAGATGCCAAGGTTTGGAAAATCTAAAAAAAGGCAGTCGTGTGACGAAATTCTCCGGGGTTACACCATCAAGATTACGCAAACACTGACACTAACTAGGCCAGAACTAATTCAGGAAGACCTTCACCTATATGATCCCGGCTCCCGTGTTATACGAATAAAATAAACGTCTTCACGCGTTTGATTATAGCTTTAAAAAATCTACACCTTTGAATCGGAAGGGTTATATTGATTGGCACATGTTATGATCGCGGATTGTTGATGAAGTAATCCTATGATTGCTTTGCAACAACTGATGCATATCAATTCAACAAGAAAAAATAAGACGCACTTATAAGAATTTAATATACCATCTTAAATCAGATATTTCGTTTTGTATATCTGTGAAAATACTACATAAGTTTTAACCATTTTTTTCTGACCTTCAAGATAGCCTACATATCTATTCCTTTTTAATATAAAGTTAGAACTAATTATTTATATATATTTCGGCAATATACACGGGTATAAACAACACCTTGTCTTCTATTTGGATCACAAAATTTGACCTTACAGCTAATGAGAGAAATAATAAAGCAAGGTTAGGCACTCACCTGCACTCTCAAACTTCTTAACGCTGGAAATTTGGCAAGTCTGTCCACTTCATCCCACGTGGCCAGTCCAGTGTTATTAAGATTCAGGAAACGAAGTCGGCTACAACAAGCGATAATTATATTAGACAGTGAAATCACAAGTTTAGTGGGTCAATGACAATTCATTACAGCTATCAAACCATTAATGACCGTGACTAGGTTTTACACAGATAATAACGATGTATAGAGTTTGAAACATGTATTATTTCAAGCTTTTGCTACTTGCTACGATAAAAAAGCGAGGGGCAAACGAACCTATGGGACGCCCTAAAAAGGCAGCCCATGGGCACATTTTTGTGGGTGTGTTGCCGGCCTTTGACTGAGGAGTAAACTCTAACTTTAAAAGGTTGGAGGTCGTTTCTCTCAGGGAAGACCCCCACCGGGAGTCGATTCACGATTCACAGATCGCAAAATGAAGTGCCTTGTGTAACATATTGTAAAATACTTCTAGCCATTACGGTGATGTTGATGAAATTTTGGATTGATAAGGCCGCAACACACCTGTTCGGAAAGAAGCTAATTCTACTTGCATATAGTAGGTCTTGAATATATCTTTCTGTAAATACTTACGGAAAGCCATCGTGACTTTTCTTATTTCCATTGGAATCATCACATTTGTCACAGGGATCGGGCGCTAACGTTGTTAAATTGCAGTCATTAACTAGAAGCGTCTCCAAGTTAGGGAAGGCATATCCGAATTTTGATATTTCTATCCAGCTACTGACAGGGTTTCCCGAGAAGTGGAGTTTCTTCAACTGTTGATGAACTGGTTGAGTCTGATCACATCTCAAGCGTGAACATTCCTCGCACCGGTCCTTTTCATTCACCTCCTTCCCAGTGAGGTCCACGTACGAATACTCATTGAGGCTCAAGTGCAGCTCTTCAAGAGTCGGTAGAGCTTTCAACAGACCATGTACACTGGGCCATCCGACATAAGTAGAGTTCAAGACGAGATTGCTCAGACTATCCCATCGTGGATGAAGAGCCTGGGCCGCTTGGATTTGAGCCGACAGCCGATTGAAGCTTAAGTTCAGAAACCTCACACGGGGAGCTTGCTCCAGAATTGCAAATACCTAAAATCATTGAACAATTCAAAGTATTTGACATAACAATGTAATTTGTGAATCATTTAATCATGCATTGTACCACAGGAAAAAATTTATAACCTCCATTGTACTCTCAATTATTCGAAACAATTAAGATCACTGAACTTATGGAAAGTATTTCAAACTCAAGGCATACCTCTTGCCAGTCCGTGAGCTTATTATTAGCGAGATCAAGCTCCACAACATCCGCGCACTTATCTGCCAATACAGTTGCATCTCCAGCGCAATCTATATCACAATCGTTGAGTACTAGAAGCGTAGGCACACTCAGTCTAGGAGATCGTTTAGGCACAAAAATAGCTACAGGCATGTCGTCAATGGAAGGGTTCACCTCACCCTTAGCACCATACTTTCGCTCGAGTGCTTCTAAGAGCGACGGCATATTGAAGCTGTTGACAAAAGAAATGTACGTTACACAATGCTAGGCTAACATTAGATACTAGTTGGGCTGTGTTGTCTGCTGAATATGTCAGTACGTGCGTAGGGGGAGTTTACGTCGATGGATACATACGCAGGTATTGTTTTATAGTAAAACCTACCAATAAAAGGTTATCTTTATGTTTACTTTTCCATAGTAACACAGCCGCATAAAAAGAGGTCCAACCGTATTCAGTGAGCATTGTTTTGTTTCCAACGGCCCTGAGCGATTTATAGAGTTATTGCATTAACAAAAAAATTAAACCGTTGAGAATGTATACATTTAACAGAAAACTATATTCTTTGTTTTGCAGATTGCTACACTAGACTAGATATATAGATAGACATCTTTACTTACACTGACATTTAACTATTATACTTTGTCACTCTAATTATTATTACAAAATTTTTCTTTTTTTACGTCTGACGCGCAAACTTAATGTTGTTGTCTCTGGCGGAATAACCAGTGCTGTGGAACACGTCTACTCCAGAGCATAATGCTGAGCCAGAGCCAGTTACAACACACACACAGTACACACGTAAAATATACCTTATTCATTTTTTTAATTATTATTTTATATGTTTTGTTTTTAATAAATGTAATGTCTAAAAAAATGAATGTCTATAAGTGTATACAAATAAAATTACTCAAGCAATATTGGTCAATAAATTATTTTAAGTGATAAAGCAAAACATTACGTACTTTGTAATGAGTTAGATAATTTACTGACCAATATCTGGAATGGTAATTATTCCTAATGACCGCTGCGGTGACAGTAGAAAATTATTACTCAATATGAATGGCACAATTTGATATAAAGTTTTAACTATGTGCAATAAGTCAACAAGTATATATATATATAACACTAATATTATAAATAGCATAGATCCGTTTTGCCCTGAGTAGGCTTCTAAATCTAACAAATTCTTATTCCCCCATTAGAATCATACTGAATGGTGAGCAGGAAATTTTAACGACTTTTAGCACATATCTACAGAAAATGAAAATAGATTTACCTCGCTAATTGATACACGAACCCTCGGGAAATTCCAAAAGCTTTTTTTTTATAGAACAAGGTGCAAACGGGCAGGACGCTCACCTGATGTTGAGTGATACCGCCGCCCATGGACACTCTCAATGCCAGCTGCAGGTATTAATCCGAACAACTCTGAACACTCTGCATGGTAAATGCGGTAGTTCTGAGTGACCCCACATCTCTACGCAACGCCAAAGGATCAAGCCGCTCGGAGAGAGTTTGGTCGCCAACGATTCGAACCGCTCTTCGTTGAATACGAAATAAGCTAAGCCCTAAGCTGGAATTTACGATAACTCGTAGTATCGCAGATATTTGAGGACTAAATACTGACCGGTCAAACTGTAGTACTGGCTTTTATAAATTTAAAAGTAAAACCATTACATTCCACAGAACAATTACACGTCAGTTAACTTAATACTTTCATTAAATACTGTTTACGATTTTGATACAAAATAAAGCAATCGACTCTTAAAAACCATCGCAGCGCAGTTAAACATTTCAAATATCTAAAGCGTTGCGTTATATATTTGCGAAACATAATCAGAGACGAGCTAAAATCATAATATTCAGAGCGGAGCCTTGAATTTACGTATGTTCGTTAAATAATACTTTTATGATACAAAACCATACGTAACTTTCAAGTACAGTATACGCTGTACCTTGTACCAGTATCTAAATTTGTATTTCAATGCAACTTCATTGTCAAATAAATCAATCTATAAATAGCTTACAAGTAGCTGCCATTCGGATTTCGTTTCGCCTTGATTTGATTTTTACTTAGCCCATCTTTTTAGAAGCTAAATACCAACATATTGAACATTTCGCTACACCATAGAGTTTACTTTTCTGGAATACAAAACCTCACTACTAATTCTATATTTCCAATTTTTCTCTCCACATAAACCTTTCTCAAAGTCCAAGGTCCAAATAAAAAATACTTGTAATAGGTTTTGCGCTACAAATGCCTAGGAACGTTTAGGAAACTCGTTAAACGTTTTGTTCAGTCACTTGTCTGACGGAACTATAGCGAGTTGACTGAATAACAATCTTGTTTAACTGTCTAGAGATTCAATTAACCCTCTGATTCAACTACTTTACTGCGACATATATACTAATATAAAAATATTTTATCTTACGTTTATAAATAGCATTTAATTGTGAGTTTACTTGTGCCTTAAAAACAAAAATAATAATGATACTGTACAACTGACAACAAAAATATCAAGAGAGACATTTAACGAAACTAAATTCAAAAAGGCCATAGGATATTAGAAGGGTGATGCAGTTTGCCTAATAATCTGAGGTCATATCGTGAGCACCCAAGGTCTATCATTTCAATTGTCGTACTTATTACTAATTAGATACGTTCTACATAGCTTTTTTATGTTGCAAATGTGCCCTTTACTTACCTCTATTAATAGATCAATAAATATCATTTGAAAATTTATCTATATAAAAATCGATAAAAAAAAACTACTAAACAACGTGATAGAAGCAACTATACTCAAAGGAAAGTATAAAGGAGAAGATGTTCTCATACCGCGCATACCAATGATTCCGACTGATGTGCCATTTGAGTTTAAACGACTACAGTTTCCAGTGCGGCTTGCTTTTGCTATGACCATAACAAGAACAAGTGCCAGGGGCAATCATTAAGTGTTTGTGGTATAAATCTAGAAAACACATGTTTCTCTCATGGTCAATTTTATGTTGCCTGTTCCCGTGTTGGAAAACCATCAGATTTGTTTGTCTATGCGCCAAGTAATCAAACAAAAAACATCGTATATCACGATTGATTGATGATTCACATGATTAAGAATAAAACGATTACTTACTTTTATATATGTTTCATTTAATTATTTTTTTATTCACAACGCCCTATCACCAGGGTGACGGTTCTGTTCAGGAGAATTTTTAGCCACGACTGCCTCATTACAAATCTTTACTTTATTTTAAAATTATCTATTTAGCACTGAACAGATGAGATGATCCATAGATATTGATTGATGACTTAAAACAGGTATAGAAGGTCTAGAAAACGGATTAAATTTTTGAGATTCAGGACAATTTTAAATTCAAGTCTTCGGAGTCGTTTTTTTTTTTAAATTTACACTCTTCCTTGTCAGAAATTAGATCGAAGAATATAATTAGTGGTTTATATTCAACAGCTATCAGAATTTATTGCGATTTATATATATATTACTCGTTCTCATGCAGAAAATGGGTACTAAAATGGTCTATATCGGTACTGGAACATGAGATACCTACCGTATTCAATTAGCGTTTGTTTCTTGGAACAATGAGCACTTATAATAATTTATAAGTGATCTTAATCGCTATCGTGTAAGAACCTTGACTTAATCATATTCGTGAATTTTGCAAATAATTGTAATTATATAAATTTCAATGTATCATTCGGTAAAATGGTTTTTTTTACACAAACCTAATTACGTTGTATTTTCTATAACGTTCTATTTAGTATAAGTTAATAGATAGTATATGAACTTTATAAATGAAGATTTTCTGTACTAATCTCGGGGCCTCGTGTGAATTTCAATTTAAAAAAAAACAGGAAGGGTCGACAGTGCCTTGCCGGCCTTATATAATACATGTGATTACATATAACTCAGATGAAACTGCGGGATCCATCAATTGAGGAATTCAGACTACAGACCTGTTCTCAACTTATATTTTATAATCATATCATATCCAAAATACTTAAGGAAAAAAAAAAGTTTAAATTTGCCGTTTCAAATTAAGTGCATTACAAACCTCCTTTTATAGTGTCTGAAAAGATTCCTATCTGCGGGTTAAATTTTTCGTATAATTAAATTATAAGTATTATTGAGGAAAAAACCTGATACAATTTTGCCATACACATATAAGCCCTATAAGATGTTAGACATTACTTAGCAAAGACAAATTAAGGTCGTCTGAAGACTAACACCCCGACGCGACGGGAGGGGCGCCGAGTTAGGTATCCTAGAATTTCTAGACTAATGCACGGTGCATTACGGAGATTATAGTGTCATATATTACAATTCCAATAAAGATCTAAGTCTGGCGAAAGATATTTCGCAATAAAAAAAAATGTTTTTTCATAATAACACATAGCAGTGTTATATTTAAAAAATATAATTCAGCTCTGCCATGATTTCAAATACTGCTCTTAGCAGTATTTTTGCAGTGTTTTATTACTGAATTCTCTTTCCTTACATACTCTGCTATCCGTATTTTTTTAAAATCTATTTTAGATTATTTCTTACGTTACATGTCTTTCTTATTATATATGTTAATCATTTCAAATAGTCTATTAACTTCGATTTCTACATGGAATCTGTCAAAAGCAGTTTCGAAAAATTAAAGGCCAAAGTGCTGACTCTATATTGAGTATGTATTCGTAGACATTTAAAACTATGAAATGGTTTGGACCTATGGAAAGGTTAAAAGTTAATGCCCGTATTGCGAATACGGCTGACCTTTTTAATGTACCGGAACAAAGTAAACAAAAATATATCAATAATATGCGATCAGAATTTAAATTGCAAGATTGAGACCGGTTATGTTCAGGTGTTAAATATAAAATATCAATTAATAGTATATATATACTAAAGGTTCTAAGTATAAGATTCATAATTTTTGGAAAAGGTCTAAAACAAAAAAAAGAAAAATCTCAAAAATATTTTATATTCAATACGATATTAGGCAAGTTTGAGTTCAATTTTCGTGAAATGATCATTTCATTGCAAGAAATACAGTACAATTAAAAATAATTAAATTTAAATACCTTTTATGTACTTATAAAAAACCCACATTATTTTTGAACACGATTTACCCAATGCACATGGCCTTTTGTGTTATAATATATATACGAAAGTACTCCGTGCGCGAGACTATGTAAATAATTGAGACGTAGATTGTTTAGCTGACAAAGGGCCTTGAACGAATAAAAAACAAGCTATCATCCTTGATCCTTCTTTATAAAAATTACTACACGCTGCCATCAACTGCGCAGTTTTCATGTTAAACTATTATGTTTTTAATAATTCATATAAAATATTTGTTTTTTTAATGTTATTAAGTCGAATATTTACTAAGCCATTTATATTATCTGGAAATACGTTCAACCGTTAAGAGAATATGTTTATACATACATACGGCAAATGATTTATTCGTATATTTTGCCGCTACTTTATTTTTTTGTTGTATGTATTACTGAAGATGCTAAATGCATGTAAAAAATGCATGTATATTTAAACCAAATAGAGGCTCTTACATAAGCATTATCTTTAAGATTGCTCTTCAACACATCCTTTTTGGGTGGCTAAATTTAAATGAATATATTTTTTTAATATTTATTAAATCACAAACAATATACTGCGTATTATATTTTAAATAAACAATTATGGTACCATTTAATAAAAGTGTTTTAATGATATTTATTTCGATACTAATACTAGGTTATAGTATAGGTATACTACTAAACTAGGTTATAGTTACTAATGTGAAATTAATATTTATATAGCAGAAGCTATTAAGTCACGGTATTGATCAATTTAAACTAGGAACCGCTTATATTACTTCGTTTTTACTATGTGTTATATTCATGACATAGAATATAAGTTTACTACGTTATCTAAGCCTTTGTTAGGTATAATACGACACTAGACCTTGGTAATCAGCCTCTTTCGATAAATACTGGTTATTTGTCGCACGTGGAAACCAGGAAAGTAAACAAAGAAAAACGTCTTATTTGTGCTTGACATATTTTTTAAATAATTCCGTAAGCGCTTTGGAGCAAAATGTGCAATGAGAACAAGACAATTATAAACGTTAATTTCGCGGAGGATCAAACCCGGGTTATCCGCCATGCTACAAAGCCTATGAATGTATTTTTATATTTTTTCATTACGTTATTAGATTATATAGATACAATTTATACTTATTTAGGAAGTTAAGAAACTGGGTCAATGCCGTAACACAATACCGATAGCGAAATCATAATTTATTTCACGTGGATTATGATTTTCAAAAAAATTATAATACACCTTAATGCGCAGTATTCAGCTGGACAATAGTAAATGGATTGCTGTTTGTAAACACTCGTAATACCATACGAGGTCTTTGTTATGGTGTTAGAATGTTAATACTTAATACTATATTAATTGACATATAACAATAAGGATAGATATTACACATATAAAATAATGGTTTCGTACATTCAGAATACAGTTTTTTACTCAAATTCAATATGAAAACCAAAACCAGGTTTTTTCGAACGAGGATTTTGGGTATTTAGTATTTACCACGGAAATATTAGTTTACATAGTGCATTGATCTTATGCAACAATAACAAACTGATTACTGTTGTAAATATATAAATAAAGAATTACATTAGTTAGAAATAATTTTACAGGACATCTAGTATCAGTTAATCAAAATGATTTTAATGTATACAAAACAGTTAAGTGTTTATTTCTTACCAGACAAGCGAAAATTACTCACATTCAATAATTATGGTTTCGCAATTTTTCTTCTAAAGCCTTCGTCTTTTCATATCCAATACCATAAAAATAACTAAGGACGTAGCACTATAATTTCTTTCGACACAATCACTTGCACAAGGAAATATTATATATCCGTCAGCTGTTTACATGGTCAATAGGATTTCCATACGAAATGCTCTGTGAACGAAAATCGAAACACGAATGAAAGCCAATGTTTACAAAAGTCAACAATTTACATCAATACCAGTTTCACGCACGTAAATCGTTGCTGTGTGCTGTAGATATAATGTTACGCACACTTTTGTCCTGCACCATAGCGTCACAGACTAGAAACGATGGAACACAGAGTACCTATATAATATTATGGCACATTATGCGGCCCGAGACAAGTCAACTTTGCGTCAGGCGAAACTCGCTAACGCCCCACGGGTTTTATGAGAATGACATTAGCTCACGTTTAGTACCATGACAAATGATAAGAATACTACTTTTAAACTGCTACAAGAAATAAATATAAATTTATTATAAAGCTATTATAGAAAATAATTAACATTTAAATACTAAATTAAATATGGTAAATTAAATATACCTACATACCCAACATATTACACTGTTGTAATTATGTGCCAGTAACAGAAGAATTTTATTAAATCAAAATAGCAATGTTTTTAAAATTTCAAAATATGCAATTTTAGTTAAACATTATAAAATTTAGAGTTATAACTTTATTTTAAATCATCGCTCCGCCATTGATTAAGTCATTTTGACGTTAATATACTTTTTATTTAACACCTCTTTAGGCGTACTATAGACTATTACTCTAATATAAAAACACATTTTATTTTAAATACAGATACATTGTCTCAACGTCTAATAATGTAAGGGACATACATCTACATGTATTATCTAATTTAATAATTTTTTGTGCAAACTTTGATCCATAGACTTTACATAATACTCTTGCCACTTTATCTGTGAAGTCTGTTGTATATCATAGCCAACTGCCAATAACCTATGATCGATAGTATAACAATATAAATATTCTATACAACTGTTAAACCAAGGAACACTTTGACAATTGTGATGACATTAAAGAAATTACAAAAATAAATAAACAATGATCATATCACCTTTTCGGCTATACCTTGATAAATTATCACTATCTAGTATCTACGGTCATCATTCAATTATTCTAAACTAGTTGTGTACATATCTCGTCTTAGGTTTAAAGATTTTTAATATAGTTCAGATAAAATATTTTTTGTTAAAAGGTAAGTTATTTTATACATTTTTAATAACTTACATAAATTCCTTTGGTTGACACCATGTTTGTTTAATATAGTACCTAAGATTATTTTAAGAGATAGAGAGAGATATATATATATATATTACAAATAGTACTCTTAGTTAATATACACTACATTAATTCATTTTGTAGTTGTATCAAATTAACCTTATGCAATCAAATGTCTTATCTTGAGATATGAAATTATGTACTCTTTGTTGACGTTAGATGTTTTTAGAACCAAGCGCAATTGTAAAGATTTGACAGATCGCAGATTGCTGCCTTTTATATGAATATTAAGGCAAATAGGTAACCAGCTTGTTATGCTTCTGAAGACAAAAAATTGTCTTGCTTTCAAACACAAGGCCATTTAACATTTTGTCTAAATTCAATCAGGCATAATCAGTCATAAGTATTTTAAAGGGTTTTTTGCTACTTCTTTTTATACATTCTTGTATGTTGAAATCAAAGTCTGTCTATAGTATAGTATAGTATCTATAATATACCTTGGTAGTTAAAAATATTTTTGGCTTTGTGAGATATCCATTTGTAATACAGACCATGTAATGAAAGTAAACACTATATTTCATTACCTATCTAGGTTTTAGTTGCTTTGGGAATAGTTCATGTCGTTTAGTTGTATGTGTGGTTTTTATTTCAGTGAAAATGACAATTTCATGATAAAATTTTATGCTCAGAAACAATGTAATCTCATAACTCATAAGATAAAGATTAGTGTTGCCATATGTGAATACTATATATATATGTATATAAGTACTAGATGCTTTTTGGGTTAGATTATCCATTGAATGATTGCATATTATGCAATAGTTTATTATATAATTGTAATATACAATTAAGTACATATAAAAATAATAAGAATGTTCACGATATTTAGATTTAGATTGTGACTAAGGTTAATATTGCTTTTGTTCTCATAATATGACTACTTTATCCTTACAACATGTGGTGTGATGGTATAATAAATACGCTACAATCAGGTGTCTTTTATAAAATGGCTGTAACTTTTCATTTTGAACAGTGTTGCAATTTTAAAGACATTTTGAGATCGGCGTGACCCACTAAAGCCATACATTTAAATAGACAAGTTACAAATTATGAGCTATATTCATTTGCATACAAATTTATTTGGCGTTAGTTGGATCCACCCGCCCGGCTTGATTGAGCCTCAGGCTTCCATAGAAATTTAAAAGTAAATTTGATCATATTTTTATTCGTCAAATTATCTTTATGCTCATCACCAACACAGCGATCCCGGTGATAGTTACCCAGCAGTGTTCTAAAAGCATAATTATTAGGTTCTTACATATAACATTGACGTTTTGTCGTACTGGCCACTTAGATTTAAAATATCTACTCTTTGGTAATTCCAAATACATTTTTAACTGCTACTCAGTCGTGAATTTGTTTTAAGGAAACCATGATTCATTCATTTTCCCGTTTTTTATTTTTTATTTGCGTCACTCTATTTAGAAAATTAAAAACATGAAATATCTCGTTACTGACGAGTACGAGTTCCACCGTGGCACCAGTGCTGCTGAAATATCTCGAAACACAGTGTCTCAAAAGAACACCCAGTGCGTTTTAGGATTCGACGTTTTCTTTCTGGAAATTTCGACCTGCAGAACAGCCCGTGACCGACAGGAGGCTAAAGTTGATGAATGAATGATTGAAGGCTATTGTGGAAGCTAATCCATCGAAAGCTACGTCCGAGTTAGCTGCAGGCTGTGGTGCTAGTGACAAAAGTGTATTAATACACCTGAAGTAAATTGGAAAGGTAAAAAGGCTTGAAAGATGGGTACCTCACGAATTGAGTGAAGCAAATCGACAATCGCGCGTCGACTGCTGCGTTATATTATTCAATTAAATAATGAAGGGATTAAAATAAATCGATCAATGAACTACCTTTAGGATTTCAAAAGTGCATAGAAAAATATTAAAAAAAAATCTACTTTTTGTTCCTCCCATACAAAACGCCGCGCCGATTTCAAATGTCCTAATATTATAATTAAGACGCTATAACAAACACCAATTCAGCTTTAATCATGTTAGGATTACGCAATCGTTGGTTTAGCATAGAAATTGATGATGATCTGATATTGTCCGAACAACGTAGTAGTAAGATTTTTTATTAAAGTCTGTACATGATTGCCCCGTCATTATCATTAGGAAACTTCGACAAAACACAGGTACATTTTTGGTTTCGAGAGTTCAAGGATATATGACGTGCTAGTCGTATAAAATTTGTTGAATTATTAGTTTGAACAGTGCCGTATCGTAGACCGGTCCCATAGCTTTGGTGAGAAATAATAATATAATAATAGCCTTTTATTCAGATCAATTAGGTACATGGATTTGTTAAGTTAACATTAAATTCTAAAGATTTATATTATGCTTAAATTTAGTGTAATATTTGTTGTTTTGTTATCTTTCCTAGATCTGTTTGCCAGTCGGCAAAGGCCTCCTCCAACCTTTTCCATTCCTTTCTTTCTTGAGCCACTCTGTTCCATGTGACTCCTGCCACTTGTCTAACATCATCGTCCCACCTTTTCTGTGGTCGGCCTCTTTTCCGTTCGCCTTCCCTTGGGTACCACCATGTCACATGTTGGTAAGAAATATTTACTGTATAACTGTGGTACTTAACGAGATTTCAAAATAAGCTTTTTTTTCAAAAATTTGTTTGAATTAAGCAATTCCTTTGCACTTTGAAGGAATTCCGTATATACCATTTAATCTTCTTTTGAAATATTGTACCGACTTGGTCATGAAAAGCTCTATCGTTCAGTTTTTTTCAACTTATTTAATAAGCAATCGGTTCAAACTTTATACATATAGAATCCGTTCAAGAGGATCCATAGGTACATAGATTGCGTCATGATCACACCCCACATACAAACCCTCATGTACATGATTTCACTTTAAATGTGTGGTGTTAAACACAACCGAATTCGGTTTTAGTAATTTTTGCCTTTCCTTAATTTTGAACCTCGTTGTAAATATAATGTATTCCATCTGTGGAATATTTTTTGTATATTTTAGTATATTTTTTTTTATATATGATTTATATAACGAGTATTAATAATACTTCTCTACCTAATTATATATAAAAATGAACATGAGAAGTTGTAAAAGACTTGTTTTACATCTAAGTAAGTGTAACTATTATCATAAAATGTAAAAAAAATTGCTTTTAAACGAAGTTTTTCCGACCTTGGCCTTCATTTAATGTTCTGTTTATGCTATAATTTTATAACGTATGTTCAAAATTATACATATTTTATCATTAATTGTTCTCATGGTATGCAAATAATGGGCGCTTGTATTTCATAAACAAAGCCTTATACAAAGTGATAAACTGCACACGTATTAACATCTTAATACTTAGAATTTACATCGACTTGCATTATGTAGGTACTATTAAGAGGATTAAGTCCAAAATTAAAAAATAATTAGTTCTATATAATTTTTACGCGATACGAACATATCTACAGGAAAAGTAAATAGATAAAAATACCATTACGTACTTATTTAATTACGCAAGCTAATATGTGTCATAATAGTATTGGTTTTGCGAGATATCAAATGTTATAATCGATAAATTTGTGTAATATCTTTCAGGATGCTTGTCCGAGTATCACTTCGCTGCTTGAAGTTAGCAGATACACTTACTTCAATTGGCAAAGCAGGTCTATTCAGCTCAATGGCTTCAATGGAACGGAACCACAATTTCTTCTTTAGACAGGTATTTATAAAAGGAACAATTTTTATTCATAATGGTTTTAATTTTATGAAGACGAAATAGAATTCAGTTCAAGAATGTTCGATTGGAGGAAACTAATGAATATTATTTTGTTTATTTTTTATAATATTTAAATAATCGCCTTTAATACTGTTTTATACTTTATTTATTGAATTTAATGTCTATCTCTTTCTAGACAATAATGGCAACCTTTTGAAACTTAATAAGGTTCTCGTAACTTTATACATAATACATTATTTTTATTACTTATATACCGAGTATATTATCTAGAATAATTTATAGTTAAAAGGATTATTAAAATTCTTAATGAGTTTTAGGCATTACGAAAATCTAAAACACGTGCGAAAAAAATGACGTTTTTATATTTAAAGCTTCATATCTGTAAACTTTAATATTGTGATCAAATTCTTTGTAATACCAATATTTTCATATATGTAACTATTTACATCAATACAAATCATTAATTGGTCAATAAATGCATAAATTGTATACTAACTAACAACAATTTTAGTTTTCACAAATATATATCTATATTCTAAAATAATGATATTTGGTATGTGATAGTTATGTATTATTTAACAAGTCTTAATAATTTTCTTCAAGGTCTGTCACGTTTTCATGGCCACTACTTTAATATTTTATATTTTTCCAAACTGGGACTGTAACTTTATGAATTATCTCAGGTTTACATCGTCTTATTGATTAAAAAATGATATATATATATATATATATTTTTTTTACATATACTATATAAATATTATTTCTAGGCCGAAGCATTTTTCATAGTACTAAAGCAGTTCTGACTTTTTCTGTTAAGTCTTTAGCTTTTAATTCAATTGTTGCTAATATTATGTTGGAAACGTTGTGGATTAAATCATCAGAAAATAAATTTTGTTGTCTTTGGAACCTTTTTAGCCGAAAGCGAATAATCGTCGCCACAGATCGTGTTAGGTGTGTTAATATTATTATAATAGGTTTGTTCTACTTGTGTGATTAACAATTATTTGTCAGAAACCAAATATGAATTCAATATAAGTTCCTACATTGAATTAAGATTTAACAAGCAAGTAGATATTAGGCATGTTTATATTGAGATTTTTGTCGAACCGGCATTCGAAAATACTTCTTTCGTTCTTTAGTCGCGGTCTTCATTACTAATTATCGGGAGGTCTTACATAACTCTCTCCATTCTCTCCTTAGCGCCTGTTTCTTTCTCTGCCTGTTCACCTTTACTTGATCGATCTAGCGTGCCAGTCGGTCCTATTCTCCCGACCTTCTATAGTAGTGTATAGCAGCAAGATTTTTCAATAACAAAAATTAGCAGGTTATTATTACGCTTGATTAGTCATTTTGTGAATTTTGCTAGAAATATGCACAGTCATGTAGGCTTGGCCCTTATCGATTCCTAACAAATAGGATGATAACAATCTTCTTTGAATTATTTTTATATACTTCTTTTAAAAGTTATGTCATTTATGTGATGCATAATCAACCATTACTAAGTTTATAATTAATTCTCCACCTCCACCTGGATGGTTGGGGCCGTATAGTCAATATTTCCGTACGGCGTACGTATAGTCAATTTCTATGACAGTCAGTCGTGTGTTTTAGTCACTTAGTGTGAGTTTAAGGATCCTACACGTTTTTGATATACTGAAGTGAGTTTCGTATCTGAATTTTATCTTTACATAGCAAGCCTAAAGCGAATGGTCGTCAACTGCACCAAACTTCTAAATAATCTTTTTTATCTCATTGCTTTCATCATTATGACAAGTTTATCTATCGAATTGTTTGTCTTGTATTGATTTTAATATGCAGTCTTTTATCGCAGATGCAAAGGCTCCAAGGTCATTATGGTTAAGACTCACATCAAATGAAATGAAACAAATATATTCCGTTCCGACGCTAACATCGTATTCTATAGTGCTAAAATATCTTTTTCTTGTCTTGGCTGAATATTTGTCTGAGGATTTAATATATAAATTTTTTATTGGTGAATACGTATAAGCTACCTGTAAAATTATATGATGCAATAAGTAGATAGAATGATAACTGACTCACATTTTTATTATTAGGCAAATTAGTAATGATTTTTTTGGTTTAAGATATTTCCTTCATTTTACCCTAGCTGATACAGTATTAAAAGCGTACATAGATAATTGGTTTCAGTCGTGATATGTAAGCTGGATCTCAGGGTCAATAGCGCATTCAGTGCTCCTCGATAAAAAATAACACTTTGGCTGCTTAGGAGGTATTACGTCGATATACGAATATTAGCAGGAATAATTGAAGCCCTCATTAAAAATTAAGCTTAAAAAAAATATATGGAAAGATTACGTTGATGATGTATGACCGCACCTATTCTCAAACAAAATTTATGACGATCTTGTTTACTGGTCTTTTAAAAGGGGCAGTGTTGGAACTTGGTTTTCTCTCGTGCGTTCCAATCATGGCCGTGCATTAATAGGTTTTACACTTTTTCAAAGGAAAACGAAGTGAAATCTGCATATGGTAGATATAAAGACTTGAAATGTAATTAAGAACATCAATTTCTACTAAAGATATAGTTAATTTTGATTTGGGTGTCATTTATATTAAACTTATGATGTCGTATGATTAATTTTATTTTAAAAACTTTCAGCTCTTCGATCATGAAAGTAGTACCTACACATACCTTCTAGGTGATACCACCAATAAAGAGGCAGTGATCATCGATCCTGTATATGAACATGCTGAGAGAGACGCCACTCTTATCAAGGAATTGGGATTCAAACTTGTCTATGCCAGTAAGTATCGCAAATACTCATTTGTACTAAGTCTGCTCTTTTTGCCATATTTTCTAGAAGCATTATCGGAAATGATATTTTTGAAATGTCATTACCGATAATCATATCATCAATATGTACGTAATAAGAAATTATATAACACCTGTCAAATTGTTCATACCTAAGTTATTAATCATTATTTTTTATCTACCTTTGATTATAATTCTATAATCCTTGTTGCCAACTCTTGTAACAATTGTTGATTATCACTTATTGGATCATTTTTATTGAAGATAGAAAAATGTATCGTAAAACAAATAGTTCTAATCAAACGATTATGTGATAATACATAATATGATTGCGAAATCCAAGAAATAGCTGAAATATTTAATGACAAAATTACAAGCTTTTTGTAGCGTTGATTTGGGCGCGTTAATTATAAGGGTTATAATTAATTTTTAATTCAATTGAAACATTAGCTTACACATTTACACGTTCGTTTGTAGAATTGTTTCGGATTGTATAATTGTCGCGACAACGTATATCTGGGCGTGTGTTTGTAATTAGTTGCTTAATTACACCTCTAAACTGAAGTGATATTAATGAAATTTTTCTGTATGGATTCGCGAATAGTTTATCTTAGCAAGAGTAATTATTTTTCTGTATATAGTTTTTTTCGTATAAAGACAGAAAAGGATAACGATCGACATCGCTATTTATCTCTGACGTTTTGAATTGGATCAAAATAAGGCCAGCATTCAAATAAAAAAAAATATCAAGTACGCAGTGACGTTAAACTTCGGTTATGTTTCTCTATATATGTTATTAAGATTAATACCGCTTATACACTCTAGAATAAATCTAGAAAGAATCCTTTTAAAGAAATTAACCAAGCACAAAAAAATATTGAGATATACTAAAAACTTTGGCTTATTATATTTTGTTTGAAGTCCGTTAAAATATTTTCGATTGAATACAAGCCGCGAACTAAGTTTGGACTAAATATTATTTTGTTTGTTGTGTGTAGCCTACCCTTTTAGCAGTAGATGACTTTTTTTTAAAATTACAACAGACTGGTATTTTTGTTTTTTTTTGTCTATTCTCCCCATAAAAACCTTCCTCAGTTTTCAACGGATGAATAAAATTACGAGAATTCTTTCAAATTTTCGAGTTTTGCGATTCCTTTTCATTATTCTCCATTTATCAATTTTTTTAGTGAACACACACATGCACGCTGATCATATAACTGGTACGGGCAAGCTCAAATCGCTCCTCCGCGGGACTAAAAGTGTGATTGGAAAAGGATCTGGTGCCCAAGCAGATATCTATTTGAAAGATGGTGATGTAGTTCGCTTCGGTAGTCATCAGCTGTGGGCCGCAGCCACACCTGGACATACGAATGGCTGTTTCACTTACATTAGCCATGAACAGGTAATTTTCACTGATTTATTTAACGATACAGTTTATACTCTAGAATTATCAAGGCTTGCGAGTAGTGGTCTAATTTAAAGAATATATGAAATTTATCTTTAGTTATAAATAAATATATGTAATAATCGATTGAATGGTAAACGAATAGAAAACCTATACTTTTAGGGTAAAAATACTTTTTAAATAAATTTAGAAACAGGCGGGAATCACAGATCAGATTGACAATAAAACATAGACTAAAATATCAACGTTGACGTCTGACGTTTAAACGTCATCTTTACGTCTTATACTTTTTTATGCAAACAATATTTTTGGCTTAGCACAATCATGGTATGAAAGGATTTTAACCGCACTGGCGAGCCTTCTGGCAATGTGAGTGTCCATGGGCACACTTAGTTGAGCCTCGTGTTCCTGTTACTTAAAAAAAATTAAATTAAAAAAGTTTTGCCCGTAAAATAAAATTATCAATTTCTATACTTGTTCCGACTGTCATTTGTCGTAACTCTTTTCAATGACAGGCGTTTCGTACTTGTAATGAAATACACTAATTTATAATTTATTCAAATGTTCAGTGTATGGCCTTCACCGGCGACGCTCTCCTGATCCGCGGTTGCGGCCGAACGGATTTCCAAGAAGGCAGTTCGGAAACACTCTATAAGTCGGTTCACGATAGAATATTCACGTTGCCCGACCATTTTATATTGTACCCGGCGCACGATTACAAAGGCCTAACGTCGACAACTGTTGGTGAGGAGAAGAAATACAACCCAAGACTGACGAAGCCGATAGAAGAGTTTGTTAAAATCATGGAAAACCTCAATTTGCCGTACCCAAAGAAAATTGGTAAGGTCTACAATTCGATTTCTAGATATTTTTAAGTTATAGCCAGAATTACATTGCGAGATTATTTATTTAAATTTAATTATTTTATTAAAAAAAAATTCAAATTTCCAAAAAGAAACAGTTGGTGAATTGGAGATTGACGTCACCGTTCTCAAGGTCTCCAACGAAGTCTCAGATCATAAAAGCTTACGAAAGTTGTGTTGTTTTCCTTAGAGTAGTACGTAAATTTTTTTTTAAAATTAGCAAAAGTATCGTGCAATATTCAAAAGGTATACTACTAAACATTTAACTGATTTGTATTTGTTACACAGACACAGATTACATACAACTCATGACATAGACAATAAATTATGTTTAAAAAAAGTAAACTAAAGACAATTTTAACGAAATTCTGTCGCACAGTGCAGTATATATTAATTTAAATTATTAATTAATATATTCTATTCTGTTCTAAAATATTATTACTGAATAACACGGCCAACAAATTTCTTCAATTCAATATCTATATGGTGCGGTGGCTTGAAATGGAACGACAATTTCGACCGTCATATTTAGCCAATCAGAGCTTCGTCTACTTAAGGAATTCTCTGATCGGTCTATGTGAAGACCAATAGGATAAATCCTATAATTTCTAACTGATTAAGAATAGCCCTATTTTATCTAGCATTTTAATGAATCCAGCGTCTACAATCGTTGGTTCTAGTTATTTTTGTTAAAATTAATTTTGTTAGTTACAAAAGGAAACAAGTTGTATTTGTCAGAGCTTGAGAACGCTGACGTCACGACCGCGCCAAAATGGCGACGTCACCCAAAAAGGCAATTTTAAATATCATTTTACATATTTTATGTTGAGCATGATAATTTTCTTAATGGTGATAGTATCATATGTAAGTCGTTAACGATAGAGAAGTTAAAGACTGATAAATAAGTAATCACTGATTTTGAGAACCTCATTAGTGATTACTTGAAAATACGCTAGATGGCGCTATATACAATCTCTAATGTATTCTTTTTTTACAGATGAATCCCTGCCTGCAAACAAAGTCTGTGGTGTTTTCTAAAAAGATTATATACAATATTCAGATTAAAATATATGAATCGTAAAACTTTTTCAATATTATCTTCTAAAGAAGAAATCGTGATCAATATGCTGTGAAAACGTAGTTTAACTACTTTAAAATGTTTAAAAGTTTATTAGATTCCTATGTTTATTTTATATTGTTCATTGTATAGTAGCTCAAATTAGCTATAAGTGTAATCACAAAGCAACATTGTTTTAATTATTTTTTAATAGAAATACTTATCAATAATGTATGCTTCAATAAATATATTCAGTTAATGTTGTATTATTATGATTACTTCAAAATCTATATTACATTTCATTACATGGCTTCAGCATGCGACTGTCATCCTCAGAGTCGTAGGTTTGATCCCCGGCTGTTCACCAATAGACTTTCTGTGTCGAACATGTAACAAATATAGGGCTGATCACCTTCTTCTTTCTCCTTTTCTATTAAATAATGATCGGATGCAATCTAACACCACTGGATTATTATTATTAATAATAGTTAATTTTATTTTTTTGTAAAGTGACTAAAGATAAATAAATAAAAGATAAAGAGATGAAGAACCCATTTTTAATAACTAATTCGAATGTTTTTTGTTAAAATGGTGTTTACGCTTTGATGTAGAGACGATGAGTACTTTAGATAAAACCGACATAATCACCTAGATGGCGCTTTATTAAATTATTTTGTTACTGTTGTTTGTATAAACTTTTAAAATTTGAATTCGAGTACTCATATAGAGATTTTTGCTATGCAGTGGGAGACTTGTAAATTGAAGGATTTCAGGAAGAAAATTAAGATGTACTCTTCAATAACCCCTTAATGCTATCTTAGTTATAAACTCATGTTATATAAAAGTACAGCCAGTTTTTACCAAGCTTCAAACAAAGTGTATTATTTGAACATATCCATTCAAAAATCGCCACCGAACTTAATTAAAGGCTAAGATTATTTCATACAAGAGCTAATCTCTTGTATGAAATAATGTTAGACTATAATAGAGCCGTGGCAGTACGTTTTTATCCGCAATAAATAACATACAAATAAACAATAAAAATATATAACAATAGTGTAAGTAAGGACATATTATATACGAAAGAAGAACGAACATGTTTTTACCTTAACAGTATGCATATTGAACATTGGCTTAAGATGTAGACGACCGATTTTGCGATCAGGTCACAGGTTATATTCGATGTAGAATTATATGCTATTATAATATATAGTAGTTAACTCTATCTGTCGTTATGAATCAAACAACATATTGAAATCGTTTGAAGCATATCTATATTCTTGATCCACTTAAACGTTCTTGTCGATTTTGTCTTGTATGAAAATACGTATGAAACTGTAAATAGGGTAATCCAATTTTTGAGACCAAAATAATATTTGACATACAGTCCGAGTCACGTGAATAGCCTCACCCCTAAATTTTGTAATTTCTGTATAAATATGAACGAATATTATTTTCATAATACAGTGCAACCTTAATATAACGTACCTCAATATAACGACTTCCTCGATTTAACAAATTATTCGTAATCCCCTTGAATTGTCCATAAGAGTCAATATAAAATATACCTTTACATTGCGAACATTATTTGCGTACAACCTCTTTATAACGAATTTTCAACTATCAAGAAAAAGTATTCATACCTCTAATTAACGAATTTTGCCAACCCAAAACCTTTATATAAAGTTTCCACCAATAATATAACTGTTAATCTTATTAATGTGATTCATGTTTCGACATGTTCTAATCAATGAACAAAATTGAGATTAAACTATAACCACATCGTCAATTGTTTTTGATTATTATTAATGTAAGAAAAAAAAAATATTATGTACCTAATCGTTTTTAAATACTTAGCATATAGTAATTTGATAAAAATGTGTTATCATTTATTCGTAGAAGTTGTTCGCTATAACAAGATAAGTACGTAATATTGAGGTGAATAAAACTATTCTTTTACCTCTTTATAACGAATTTTAGACCAATCTAACCTCAACATAACAAACCTCAGTTCAACGAATTACTTGATATTACGAATATTTTCTTGTTCCCCTCCGATTTGTTATATCGAGGTTGCACTGTAGTATTAATTTGACTTCACGCGCAGTGCATTACGATACAAAACAAAACACGTACGAACCTGCACTGGAATACCGCGCCCCGCGTCGGTGCGACATTTCGTCCGCGTCAAAACTCAAATGATTAGCCTCAGTGCTATTCGAACATTACTCGCGTGCGTTTGTTTTGGTTTTTTGGTAGCAATTCTTTATTTAAGCGTCGATTATTACTTATATATTTTTTTCGAAGTCTTATTCAATTGTTTAGCTATCATGGGTCGTGGTCGAAAATTAACTGAAATCGAAAGAGAAAAAGTGAATTTTTATTTGGATCAAAAACTATCTCACCGTGAAATTGCAATAAAAATTGGTCGCAGTCCTAAAGTAGTTAATAATTATGTGAAAATTAAAGAAAACTATGGAAAAAACTATAAAGGTCGTACAAAATTGGCTATTTCGTCAAGTGAACGTCGGCTTATTTTACGTGCAGCATCTAATTCTTCCAAGACAGCGCGACAAATTGCGAATGAAGTAAACACCAGCGCATCACTGTCTACCGTGCGACGCATTATAAAGTCATCACCATACCTTAAACGGCAGAAAATCAAGAGGAAACCTCATTTGCGCGATCAACATCAAAAAGCCCGATTGTTGTTTGCTAAAATACATATGTCTTGGACAAATCAATGGCATAATGTTGTTTTTAGTGGTGAAAAAAAATTCAATTTAGATGGTCCAGATGGCTATTCATATTATTTTCACGATCTAAGAAAAGAAGAACGGGTGTTATCACGTCGTCATTCGGGAGGTGGCTCAGTAATGGTATGGGGGGCGGTTTCTTATAAGGGGCCTATTCCAATTTCAATTCTCCGAGGCAAACAAAATTCAGCATTGTATACTAATCTATTAGAAGAAAAGAAAAAAAATATTTGTAAAATTTTAAAACACCGGAACTGGATTTTCCAACACGATAATGCCTCTATACATGCGTCACAGGAAACAAAAGCTTGGTTTCAAAAAAGTAAAATTGAAGTTTTAGATTGGCCATCGAACTCTCCAGACTTGAATATTATGAAAAATATTTGGGGCTATCTATCTCGCCAGATATTTGCCGGTGGACGCCAGTTTAATAGCAGCGCAGATCTTGAACATGAAATTCATAAAAATTGGAATAATTTGGATCAAAATTACATTCATTCATTATATAAGTCTATTCCCGAACGTATTTTTGAAGTTATTAAAAGCAATGGAAAGTATACAAAGTATTAAAAACAAATTATAGCCTTATTTATTTGTGTTTTATTTCACTGATGCTATTCAAGTGACGCACCATTTTCACTACTTTAGTGTACAGTTAGTACTATTCATTTATCTTATTTTTACTTTTTATGATTAAGCTATAGTACGACGCTAATGAAGTTTACTTATGAAGTAAAACAGGCAATATTGAATATACAACAGAATTTATATTAATTTTGGGGTTGAGGCTATTCAAGTGACTCGGACTAGAAATAAATTACTTAAGAAATTTAATACACATGAATGGACTTGACGACCCAGACCAAGGCCCGAGTCTGGTTGGAGACGCCCAAGGGTTAGTCGTAGTAAAAGCCCATTCCGGCCAAGCTACATTCGCCAAACCGAGCTTAGCTGTCTAAATGGAATGTCGCGGATGACTAGGAGGGCGCCACATTCCATTCTAAAAAAATAGCTCGGCGTTCGGGCCAAAACGTCGTTTTTTTTATAGAACAAGGGCATTAGGGCAACAGGCTCACATGATACTAAGTTATATACCCAATTCCATAGTCCTCGCAAGTGCACGAACCTACGCTCTTCTTCTTGAAGGAAATAAACTGAGGCTGCTCTTCTTTCATCCCCAAGTAACTAACAGAAGAATAACACTAATTATTTCATTTTGAATTTCTATTTAAACACAGCAAATACTCGAGAAAAGTCACCTTTAACACATTGAATATTTCCATAAGATTCTCAGCAAGTAAAAAAATCGAGCTGTAACTTAGAATTAAGTTTTAACTTGTTTTAAAGCCACTGAACAAACTTTGAGGGCTGAAAAACCTATAATGTACTTTTGATATTGTTTCCTCACTGTTTTAAGCCATGCATGCGTATTAACCATGGCTCACATGCCACCTTCTAAGGATATATTACACATATTAAAAGAACCTCTGATCCTTGCTATGAGGCTCGTTTGTTACCTAAGGCCTCTTGGTGCAGACATCCTGTACTTATTTAGATGCTATTCACTCAGGGCCTGATTAACCCTTTGGCTAATTAGGCTGCAGCCTAGGGCGCGACGATCTAGGGGGTCGCGGGTGCGCTGAAATCGCGTCTTCGCCAGCATCATTCCCTGTATATTTCAACTAGACTGAGACAAAATATAAATGAACTGTGAACTGGATTTACTAAGCAGATAACAAATTTTAGTATCCATATATTTGCCGTAGTTTTTAAAATCTGACACCAAGGCTTAGCATTATATTTCTGGGTTTTTAGCATACAATAAAATTTAGACACTTACCTTAAATGGCTGGACTGGCCCCGGACGGTTTACATTCAAAATACAACCCGGAACATGGCGCTAATATGCAACAAATATGCAGCTAGTTTACTCGAAATATATGTAAATCTTTTGAGCATGTGTTCGTAATTGGCAGGACAGATTTTGATGATATTTTTTGCGTGTTCAAGTGGAGTCATAATTTACATTATTAGGTATTTTTTGTATCGGACAACGCCTGTCGGATCCGCTACTTACATATAAAATTAAAAACATATCTCGCTGGCTGTATTAATAATAAGTGTAACAACTTGATTTAGTTCAAGAAATTAATAAATTAAATGAAGGTATTTTTAATTATCCTAAAAGTCAATCTAAATTGAAATATTGAAGAGTACCCTACTCAGTTCGCGTTGACAATTGGTTTATAATATTGAAAGCATTCCAATAAAAAAAATATATTCTTTCTTTGAATTTTATTAATTAAGACACCAACATACTAAAAATTACTAACGAGTTTAATTAATAAATTCCTTAAAAGTTAAAAGAAACACAAAAACTAAGCGAACGTATTTCACTACGTTACAATTGCAGTCCAAACAATCGGATAGAAAATTTGAATAAACTTAGGTAGGTATGGTCCATTTGTATTGGTTTGATTTCCTTAATAAATGAAAAGCAATGCGAGGCAATCTTTGGGGAGATTTCTTAAGAAGGCCAGAAAATTATTGAACTATGTTATAAATTTTACGCGAGCTATGTAACATTACATTAGTTATATTTTAGTTAATAATTAAAAGCGAAAATCGAAACAATTTCCACTCTTGAAGCCAATATAAAAGGTTTAGTTTTTAACGCTCTTATTAAATAAAATCAGTGACGCTACAACCTATTTAGGTTTTGGCCTCAGATTTCTGAATCTGTTTCATGATCATTTTTAAATCTAATAGGCAAGTAGGCGATCAGCCTCCAGTGCCTGACACACGATGTTTTCCCTCACCGTTCGAGCAAATGTTAAATGCGCACATAGAAAGAAACTCCATTGGTGCACAGTCGGGGATCGGGAACCTCAGGTATGAGAGTCGCACGCTGAAGCCACTAGGCTAACACTGCTTTAAATAGAATTTTAACATTCTCATTTCCGATAATGTACAATAACATGTGTCATTTAGATTTATGAACTCTTATATAAGCCAAGTTAGTTTTGTTAGCGTCGCAACACCACTACTCCATTATGTTATTTATAAGCTCATATATTAAACCATTGTTACCTAACTTCAAACAAAATGTTTCATTTAACATAGATCTAAACATATCCTACCTAAACATATCTACCGCCATCGAACTTAATTCGTGGACGTAGGTAATAATGAAAACTGATATAAAATCCTTTTATTCAGTACTATTGTGAGACTATGGTTACACACATTTATATATTAAATGTCCTAAAATCGATTTTTATTTGAACGCAGTCAAAGCTAGTGATGTATTATGCTTATCGCGTTCAGGGTTAGCTTGACATTTGCCAATGCCATACCCTTAGGGAGGGGAACTCAATGCCAACGATAAAGTACAGGGGTGAGTTATTAATGAGGTTTTATTTGGGAGTAAAGAAAATGCCTCCTTATTTTAATGTACGCAAATTTCCTTAACGTATTTGGTTTTTGTTATAAAATTGTATTAAATTTAATTATTATGCAAATAATCTAAGTATATAAGTATATATAGTAAGGCCATTGCCTAGAAAATATCAAATGAATATCCATATGGCATATAGTTGGTACCAGTGGCGGATTTACCAACAAGCTAACAAGGCTGGACTTGGAGCCTAGCGTGGCAAAAGTTTGGGGCGGCAAATTGCAGGAGCGAATCTTTTTTTGCTACCTCTTAGAATGGCCACTAGAGTGGCACACTAGTGTTATCAAAACCACGGCCAGTCCGCATCATACACATGTTAGTCCTGGGCTTAAGAACAGCTACAGTCACGCCCACACGTGCTCACTACCTGAGTTGAGGATGGTGGTCTAGTGCAGTCGTGTACCAGGATAATAAGAGGTGTAAGGTGGTGAGGATTAGTACCTTATCAAAGGTGTTGGGTGTAGACAGGCGAGTCACCAAGAGCCACTGTATGTATATAGCCATTGTATTTGGAGAGAAACGGTTTGCCGCTGGCACCCACAATGTGCCCGTTGGCAATTAGAGAAGAGGAGCTCTAGAAGTGTCATAAATATCCAAACTCCAAAGTATGAAACAGCGCATTATCGAGTTTGTTGGCATTTTAAAGTGGTAACGATATGAGACGAGTTCCACAGATAAAGAGCATTAGATAGAAATACTCTTAAAAGTAATATTGGTTTGTCGGCATTTGGTATTGCGTCGATACAGCCATGAGGCGTCGATTGTGGGATGTCTGGTGATCGTGACGTCACTCGCCTCATGCAACGGCCTCATAGTAAAGCAGTGAGTGTAGTTTCATATTACTTCAGATTAACGCACTTTCGTTACCATATAATGATAGTTTAGAAGGAAATTTTTGGAAGTTATTGTTTAAACAAACAGATACATACAAAATTACAAAAATACATGAAATAGTGAAGTTAGGATTGTCGAGGAAGTAATGTGAAGTTTTTCGATCAGTACAACCACTGACTGGATTAGGTTGAAAGGTGTATATAACCTTAGTGGTTTGAATATGTTGTTAACGTGATTATATCATATCGTGAGTATATCATCGTTTTAGTAGTAAGGTAGGTAGTAGTAGGACATTGAAGGTATCTCCTCAAACTTTAATTTAAGAAAATAAGATTGTTGGCTACCTAACAATAAAAGTAAACACATTTACAGCAGTCATGCACATTGAGTAACTAATAAACATACCTATTTTTAAATAAAAGGGATAGCAAGGAAAGATATGAAGAAGAAAAGGGAAAATGGTGGCGAAAAGAGATATGTGTCGGAAATCGTATACTAATTTTAATAATGACATGGGCTTGATTAGAATGTAATCCTGATTTTGAGGTACTCGAATACAGGCTTATTTTATTTTACTTATAACAATTTCATTATATCACCACATACTAGTAATTTTTCGTTTCCAGCTTTCTGTCAGACTTTGTGGAGAATTGAACCAGTATATTTCAGTACAATTCCAATTATATATTTTTCAAACTAATACCTTCATCTAATCCTTTACTCTATGCCTTAGTATCTAGGCTAGACTGTGCACAGCCTAACTGCAGTCACTTAAATTTGAAAACATACAGTACTAAATCTTGAGAAATTCGGTAAGTCACTTATTTAAATTATACTGGTTGGTACCGTATTAAACCAGAAGGCGTAAACTTCATTAAAACAAGATACAAATAGTCTAGTGAGTTAAATTTTATACATAAATTATTTAAAAATATAGCTGATTTAAAATGTAATATAAATTTCGCTTTAAAACTGACTAATCTCGATTTCCTAATTTCATCCTTTTGATGAACAAAGGATCTTTAATACTCAATAATAAGTTTAGTCCGTTTAGATGTCTTGGAGTTATGTTCCCCATACAAAAATACACATAGACATGATAATAGTAGACGTGTGTCAGGCTCTGGAGACTGATCACCTACTTGCCTATTAAATTTAAATATGATCATGAAACCTTTGAAATGATATACATTTTTATATAGAACAGGGGGCAAACGGCAAGGAGGCTCACCTGATGTTAAGTGATGCCGCCGCCCATGGACAGTTACTGCCAGAGGGCACGCGAGTGCGTTGCCGGCCTTTTGAGAATTGGTACGCTCTTTTCTTGAAGCACCCTAAGACGAATTAGTTCGGAAATACCTTCTTAAAATGTTTACTGAAACCCTTTAAGACATAAGAATCAGACTATATTTTTATTGAACGGCAGTTTTGTACGTAATGAGTGCGCCTATGTTTCATGTCCGACTTGGCTCGATACGGCTTTGGCCAGTAATTTTCGTATCTTGGTACAATAATAGCAGCTGATACCCATTTACATTGCCTCTGGGCTAGACGAGTGCAATTTATGTGATATATGACTAAGTATTTATCTAAATAGCGAAATTACCCGTAAGAAATGCCAGCTATGTATTTTAAAATCACAGATATTGGATAGAGCTTTCTTATGTCAGTTGTCCGATACATATTTGCGTGTTGCTTAAACGAAAATATAAGTGCGTGTTCCTATTTCACCATGCCTACTGCTGATAGAGGATAAATCATTGTTTTTGTCAATTATTATTATTTATTACTCAAGATGTGAAACATGGGATAATTGTTGCAGCTCTTTACAGAAATTGTGTAAAACAAAAACCTTGGAGATTAAAAAGAGTGGCGGAGAGTTTATTGACAGTTCTTCTCGTCCGTTCTACACTCAACTCGAACTCCCTTGACTCAACTCGACTCAAAATAACTTTATTCATGTAGGCAAACAAGAACACTTATGAACATCAACAGAGACGATGATAATGAGACTTTGAGAACTGGCAGTAAATGTAAAATTAGAAGCAAATTGGCGTTTTAATGTACATACTCAAGTGAATAAATGATTTTAAGAAAAATATTTAGAATGATCCTAAGCGTACGAATTTGTGTTAAATTAGAAGGGAAATAACATAAGACAATTATATTTATTTGCGGTAAGCTCGCCTTAAAATAGCCTTCGCTACGCCTAGAATTATGAATGAGAAATATGTGCAGCAATTTCCAAAACTCCGCAAATAGCTCACTATCTCAAAAGTTATTTAGAAAATAGATTTTTTTTTAATAGAATTTGTTTTGATTACTCAATATTCATAATAGTTGCCATTGGCAACGATATTTCGATGACATTTTTATACTACGATTAATAGCCTCAAAATAGGCTTTCATGTCAGCGATTACCTCTTCAATAGCGCAAGATTTCAAACGACCATTCCTCTTGAGGTTTGAGAACAGGAAAAAGTTGCTGGGGGCTAAATCTGGTGAAGGATGCGGAAGAGATTCGAAGAGCTATTCATATCGTTTTCACTGATTTCTAACCTGGTGCATTGGCTTGACGGAACAACACTTTCTTCTTCAAATTTATATTAAGTAGGTATAGTAAGATTTAGTGTAGATATATTTTGACAAAGTAATAAATGAAATACGAGGCCCAAGACCGAACGCGATAGAGACTCACTGTGGACGCCCTCTGCCCCACCTAGGGGTTATAGGACATTAAATATAATAATTGAAAAAAGTTCATGCGCAACATCGACTAACACTGAAGCTTAATTAAACAGAAACATTAAAAATAATAGTTCGTTTAAAATCATTGCAATAAATAAATCCCAGCAACGTATACGTAGTAACTGCCGTTTAATTTCATATAAAGTTTTAAGGCACGTCAGCATTGCAGTATTCGAAAGGCCTTGTACGTAGAAAACGGGTCAAGAACTCTGAGATTAGTACAAAGCATGTTGGTGTCATCTATTGTTACAAAGGACCAACCTTAGTCTTAAAGGGTTTTATTTTTTCTTTAATGCCAATTTTTTTGCTTCAATTATTACTTCGCTGATATTTTTTATAAGTCACTAAATGGTCGGCAAACATTTTTTATGTTATTTCTAGGAAACATTTTTAAGTTATAAAAATAACTATCTATTAAAATAGTATAGTATAATAATAAATATGGGTTGATCGTATGGATTGCTGGACGTGGAATAAGTGATACCCAGATGATCTTATGTTCCAAAATAAACGTATTTTGTTTTATTTTTTTATTTGTAGTGTGGTGAAAATTAAGTGTTCTATGTATTTTTGTTGTATCATAAAATAAAAAATAAAAAATATGGTGATGAAAAATAAATGTTGTCCGCAGACCTAACCAATATGCACACAAATTTTCACGAAAATTAGTCGAGCCGTTTCAGAGTTTAATTACAAACACCGTAACACGAGATTTTTATATTTAAGCCATTAACGCTAAAATCTTGAAGGCGTTGTTAGCAGGCTATTCTTGAGACTCTCAATCCCGAATCCGTGCCTTCGAAGCGTCTGTTCAACAATTTATTGTCCTATGCGCAATTAATAATATATTTATAAACACACTATTATGGCTAAGAATACATAAGATGAAGAGAATCTGTTTAAAACAATACATCCAGAAATTATTTTGACAACGTTAGGCGTCGTATTTAATAATTATTCACTTACGCCCGAGCCCAATAATTAATCCAAAATCTCAGGTTGAGATCACACCGGGACAGTCGATCGATCTTCTATCCGCATTCCAATAACCAAACCCTACGAAGACAATCCACTTTTTTGGTGACGGATAGAATGAAATCTCTTCGCTCTTTTCACTCATATGTGATAATTAATATAAACCAAACAAAAAAAAACCGTTAAAAACAAAGTAAATAAAACCGTACAAATAATATTAATACATGTCTATGTTTAAAATATATCAAATCGCTTTTTAATCATTTTAAAAACTGGTGTAAGTTAAAATCTTAAGATAGGATATTGGCACAGTTGAACTGTCATTTTCATACAAAGGTCTATCCACATACACCGTTCCGAAATGACATGGATAACTTATATCGACAGATGGCTATTACAATCCGTCGATTGGTTCCTGGCAGACTTTTATCAATATTTGGATTAAGATGATGGTCTCAGATGGTCAAAAATGGATTGAGTTAGGTTGTTGGGTTTGGGCCTTAAGATACAGTACTGATCGTTACACAAATATCTATCGAGAATTTGGGTTAAACAACTATACGTAAGGAACAAATTAAGTAACACTGGTAAGCTCCACTGGCAAGAAAATGCGCATACAATTTTTCATACTTAAAAAGTAGTTCCGATAAAAATTTATTTGGTTCAGTTGAATCGTTTCATATCTAGTTTCTCATGGCGTTACACGCAGTAGACTTGTTTTGGCTCGAATCTTATTTAAGCTACTCTGGCAATATTCCAGTTATTCACAGCCTTGCTCTACATAGTCATATATAGTTATGTAAAGTAAGGAGAGGAAGTTAAAGATACCTGAAGATGAGATCGGTTTCACAGATAAATAGGTATATAGATAAGAAATGTATGGGTGCAACACAAAGCCATCAAAGTCAGTGCAAAAGATAAGACCGTCTTCACTATACGTGTTTTGTGCGATGTATCGTTTCATTTTCATATCATTATTAATTGGATTTGACTGCCAATCTTTAATTAATTCATATTTTTTTTCTATAAGTCCATTTTACCAGTTACATGAACTGAACACTCCATCTAAAAAAAAGGGGTGCTGTTGTGAAGACCGAACTCGACTACTTGTAAGAGATCTGGAACCTGAAAATGAAATTGTAAGAACATTATCTACACCCGATTTTGACTTACGAGAAGTCTACAGATACAATGGATATGAGTTAAAATATAAATTTAAGGAGATCATTCAGTATTCTTCACAAATGGAAGTTAATTGTCGAGCTGTCTGTGTTATTTTAAAATTAGAATCCGGTAAAGAAGTACAAAATTATAGGATTTTACCAGAGGGCATGCGTATAAATGATGCTGTTTGGAGAGTAGATGATGATGAACTAGTTGTGAATATTCCGTACGAACATAGAAACATAGAAATACCTGAATCCTGCCCTAAAGGTAGATTGAATCCCATGGATTTAGGCACACCTTTAAGTCCAGACTATCGTATCTACTGGTTAAATCGATATGGTGTTAATTTGGACAAGGCAAAAGTAGACACAGAAATAAATAATTTTTATTAAACATTAACTTTTCGCCAATCAAGAGTATTCTGTGCTTGGAAAATTTGTTAACAAAGACAAATGAATATGCAGAATTCTTAAAGTAATCGTAAAGGTCAAAACTACAAATTGATAAGATGTCATAAATTTTATGTTCGCTGCTATATTTGTAAGTTAATTAGACTCATAGCAATGTTTTGCTTATTTTATTTGGCTCTGATTGTTTCGGTTAAATGTGGCTATCATTATCCATTAAACAACGGGCTTAAATTAGCTGACAATGGGTATCACAAAGCTGTACAGGAACAAAAACACTCCTATAGAGAAGCTAAAACTGTGATTGACAGTATAAGGGCTGCCAACGATTTAGTAAGTAAATTTTGCACAGATAATTACAATGTGAATGAAATATACGATGATGAAGTGTATAGAATTCAATACAAGTTTCAAAATGATATAGAAGATTATATCGCTGTTAAGATTAACCATAGAGTGGTTTATGTTGTTTTAAAAATGAAAAACGGCAGTGAAGTTTCGGACATTCGCATTATCCCTCAAGATTTAGACGCAACAAACGCCAATTGGAAAATAGATCGTGAGCATCTTATTGTAACTATTCCTTATAAAAATGATAGAAACATTGAAGTGAGTGTCTCGTGCGGAAAAACTATACAAAATCCTAAGCCTATAAAAGTCCCATTAAGTCCGGAATATAGAGTTTCTGGATATTATTATCGCTACAGATAAAATAATTATTAGTGGTGAGAATTTTCACAAAGATTTAAGTTACAAAACATTCAATATGTAAATAAAAGTATTTATACATCTAAAGACGATATAGTATAACCTTATGATACCCTCAAAAAGGTCGCAATTGATAACACCCAGTACAACAAAGATTTTTCTCTTGTCTCAGTTGTACCAGAACCCTGACGATGGTGCTTCCTTTATTTATTTTTGCTTTAATCGTTTCTACTGAATGTGGCTATCACAATTATATATCTGGCTACAAAAACAAATACAAAGGATATAAAAAATATTCCAAAGAATATTGCTGCCCAGAAGATACAGCCTACAACGTTATTCAGCATTTGGAATTAGCCGACACATTATTAAAAGCGCATTGCAATAATTACAATAGCATTCAAGAGATGTATGAAAATGATGTATATAGAGTTAAATATAAAGTGAAAAGACACATAGAAGATTTTATAAAGGTTAAAATCAACTACAGGATAATTTATGTGACGATAAATGAAGTGTCAAGTGAAATAAAAGACATACGAGTGATTCCACCAGGTCTTGAAACGAAAAATGCTACTTGGAGATTAGATAGTGATCTCCTTATTGTAAATATACCGTATAAATTTGAAAGGTTTGCGGAAATACAAGCAGATTGCCAAAAAGACATAGATTTTACAATAATAGATGTACCAATTAGCCCAGAGTATAGTCTTTCGACTGAATATCGCTTCGGTAATAATTAATGGATATTTGTGATATAATATTATTTTTTTAAACAATGACTTTTATTTAGACTGCGTAGAAGTGGTAAGGACTATAGATTGTATAAATGTAAAATTTAATTTTTAACGATTATGGTAAGATTTATTTGACAAATAAATGAATATGTATCTACGTTAATTTTAATCTATTATCTGCATTTAACACAAATAATGTTTGTGTTTATTTAATAAATATTTACTGGTTTTAATGTAAACAATGATAATGCAAGGAAAATGTGAACATCTAATGCCATTCCCAAGAGAAAAATTAGTTTCGCGTATAGAATTAAGCTGCTTTCTAGATTCTTCTACACCTTTTTTTTCTGCACAATTTATACGCGTGAGTCATACAGAGAAATTGTCCCATATCGTTAACTCAAATTAAAAACCATATTTTGATAAATTTAAATTACCTGTCACCCTTATTCCTACGCCGTAAGATCCAAATTTCCCGTCGGCTTATTGAAAATGATGGCTCATCATCGGGAAACCCAGACAGAGGCAGACGGCGACAGTTTTCGTCATTCGTTATACACTCCTCATGCATTGCGCTTTAACAGCACTGCGCATGCCTTCTGTTCCTTTCTATGTCTCCCTCTAACGCATAGCATTTCAATATCTTTCCCGTTCACTCCCGGGAGGGTCGATATATACGCTAGCTTCTAGGTACGCGTACATTGCCGTAGCCATACTAGTACGCAGGTTCGGAGCGACTAGAACATACGTCTTAGCAGTCGGATCCCGGAACGCAACACTGCGGCCGCAATGATGTCGCGTGCCGTGCTATTTATTAGTGTTTTTACCATAATATTGGAAGCTCTCAATGCTAGCCAGGTAAGATTAGATTATATAGAAATTAAAAAAGAAATAGCTGTATTATATATATGTATAATCAATACGTAATATGTAAAATTGACCGGCGGAAAACGCGATGCCATAAAAGTTTTTTAGTCAGTGACGATTACTGGGTTTCGCTAAATGGTAAATGGATTGCGTAATTTTTTAATTATTTCGTACTTTTAACGAATTAAAATTAATAAACCTTATAGTAGTAGGCGAAATTAATAAAATAGGCTATTTTTAGTTAGAATAAATTAGCGATTGTATGACGTAAGAAAATACGCATTATGACGTGAAGCACTCCGTATCTTATTAGAAAAATATCTGGGGATAACTAGACGGAAAACTTTTAGGCAAAGTAATATTCCTTTTCAATAAAGAATATTTTTATTGCCTCGTTATCAATTATTTTTAGAATTCTGTATGTGCTGAAAGCTTTACTATTACGGCGTTCTTTTAAAATTTAAATGAAGGTTCCATAAAACGATATCTATGAATCTTGCGCAGATGGGGCGGGTCCGATACTATAGATGGATATTTAATAATTGAAGTTATTATTTTTTAATAAAGCTAATATATTCAAGCGTTATACTTGAATAAGTTGAAGCTTTTCAATGCGGTTTGAAATCAAAATTCAAATCGTACTTCAAAAGAGGATTATTAAAGGCGGAATTAATAGCAATATTCCTTTTGCAATCGTTATTAGATTTGAAGTGGGCCGGGGTATGCAAATCAGGGTGCTCGCACCTGATGTAGATTAAGCTTTCAGAACCCGAGCTTTAATATATTAATTTAAAATCCGGTCTATGTATGCAATTTAACGGTGCTTTTGATACCTTCATCACGTTAGTGAATATGTAAAAATGAAACATTACGTAGAAAATTAAAAGTATAGGTAATAAAAAAAATACAGTTTTATTCTTAATTTAAAAAAATCCTATTTAATTTTTTTTTTTAAATGCAAGTTCCGAACCAAGTCAGTATAAAAGTACGGGTGCGTGTCGTTTTTTCTGCTTTTTTTTAAATTATTAGATAAGGAACTAGCCCTTTAGCCAATGTCTTCGGCCATTCGAGGAAAGTTTAAACTACTGTTTCTTTAAGACTATTCACAAGTATACTATAAATTATCCACAAAAAATAGATTAATTTTAAATAATTTATTTGCGTTTAATAAATGAGATTCAGCCCGAAAAGTACATTGGTAAATTGTAAAAAGAAAATATGCATATTCCATACGTCTTAGGATTTCACTTACTTAATTTTGTTTAAGAATACAATAATTTAAAACTAAAAATTTACGTAAATGAAAAATTTGGAAAACATATATATATGAATGATTTGGAATTAAGATTTATGTTATGAAACGTGTTTTTCTAACATTCTGAAGAAGGCAATCGAAGATTACACTGGAAGACACAAAGGCTTATTTAAAGAAATTAAGAATTCATAGTAAAGTAGCAGTAAGCAAGTACGGGTAAGTGAACTGAGTTTATAAATAGCTATCGATTGCATTTCTATCAAACACAGAGAACAGATGCACCTTATAAATATACATAGAATTTTACATCATGCAATATTTAGAGTAATTTTTACAGTCAAATTATCATTTATATAGGTAACACAAATATATTATCATTAAAAAAAAAAGATATTCTCAATTTATTATTTAGACCGTCAGCCGTTGGTTCATGCATTGCCAAGGCCCGAGCAACCTTTGCAAACCACCAACTTCGGCCTGTATTTCAGTCACGGTTGTTGACGCGTCCAATCTTTCTCTCTCCGTCCCTCTTTGGGTGTGAAACGTGGAAGGTCACCAAAGACATCTCGCACCGACTCCAAGTCTTCGTCAACCGCTGTCTTATTCTGGGCATCTACTGGCCTGAAAAAATTCTAACGAGCAACTTTGGGAGCGCTGCCGAGAAACCCCGATCAGTCAGCTCAAGAGGTGACTGATCGGGGATCGCAGAGCAGATCAAGAGGCGCAAGTGGAATTGGATAGGCCATACACTCCGAAGGGATCCCAAGCATATTCCCAAGCAGGCGCTTGATTGGATCCCGCAAGGAAAGCGAAAGCGTGGCTTTCCCAAGCAAACCTGGCGCCGTACAGTAGCAGACGAGGCAAAGAGAGCTGGTGGAACTTGGAGCGAGGTGAAATACGAGGTGAAACGCGATGGAGACTCACTGTGGACGCCCTCTCCCCCACCTGGGGGTTATAGGACATTAACATAACAGCCGTTGGTTCATATTTTTTTCTTTTAGGTAATCACAGTTCTACAGTACATCGGCTCGCTCACACCGCTTTTATGAGCATTAGAATGCACCATTTCAATGTTTTTTATAATATCTGATCTTTGATTTATTACATTATGAATGTATTGATTATCAACAGATTTATTACTTGCACATTTATTATATAAATAGTATATTATATGAATAGTAATACGCGCATAACTTTTGAACCACTGCACCATAATCCTTGCCTTATTTGTTAAAGCAAACTTAAACAATTGTTTAAGAAAAGCTAGTAAATGAACTAGCAAGACTGTTCTCAATTTATTGATAAGATAGTGGATAATCTAACAAAAAGCGTGAAACTGTGCAACACAAAAATTACAAGTATTTTAACTCTTTCGGATTGCCGCCTGCGAGATAAGTGCATTGTCGCTTCTCATTCACCGTTTATCCAAACTAAATTGTAAGAAAATCGCATTACAGGCTTTCAGAAAATAATCCTGTTTCTCAATAAAGAAAATCCAATTCAAGCGAAGCTTAATTGAGAGTCGTGAAGAATTTTTCGTTGAATTTAAATTAATTTTTCGATTGGACAGGTCTGTATAGGTTCAGATCTTTAAAACGTATCTTTTATAAGCTTATTATACAAGAATAAATAAATGAATGAGTGAAAGATTCTGCTCTTAGCAGCGAGACGGCCTTACATATTCATCTTTTGACTTATTATTATTGTCTGTTTTTGTTATAATAAAGTGTTTTTAATACATTTACCACCACGATAGCAGATGTCGTTTGCTCTTTATGTCAAGTGCAATATTTGTGTCGGGCCATCAAGCTTAGATACCCCATGCCCCAATGTGGGATTGCACAAATTGGAATAAGACACATTATTCAAAAGTAATTGAATGTGAGCTTGTTCCTATTCAACTGATTTAATATGGTACTGGTGTTCAGTTTGACACTTAGAAATAAATATATCTAAACTCCAATCGGTGTTTGAACTAGTGACGCCCACTGAAGCTTAATAGACGCAGTGGGATGTGCGTTGGAGTGGAATCATGATAGCAAGTTCTGTCCAGACTACTATGGAAATATTTGCAAACATCTAAGGGAATATTAAAGCCTCTATTTATTTCTAATTAGTCCATAGTTTCTAGAATTATCTATTTCACATATAGGTCGATACATTGTATTAGTTTTATACATAAAAACCGTGTTTTCTGTTAAATTAATAAAAGCTTTTGCTAATATAATACTCACCAATAACATAACTCTCGAATTGCAAGAGGATATACGCGCAAAGGTCTGTTCTATATTATTATTATTATTCCTAATGGTCCATCAAGAAAAGAGCGTACGAATTCTTGAAAGGCTGGCAACGCATTCGCAAACATCTGGCATAAAGTGTGCATGGGCGGCGGTATCACTAAACATCGCATGAGCCTGTTTCCCGTTAATCCCTTGTTATAAAAAATATTTACACCAAACTAACTTGAAATATATACTATAACTAGCAGACTCGGCAAAGCGTTGCTGTCTGTGGCTAAGGTTTCTGTTATATTACATAGTAGTAAACTATTCAAGGGAAACGGTTGGAGAACTTATGTGAAACGTTGGTACTTTTAACACACATCTGTTAGAATTATATCAAATAATAAACAAATATTTGCTATAAAATGAGTGGCTGCCTGGAAGAAATCGCTCGAAAGCGATAAGGCCGTCAGTGGCCCTCATTTTCATTAAATTATTTTCAATTTTTATATGTATTTAAAATAAATTATAAATTAAATAAAAAAATAGCGGTTATAAATTGAGATGTAAGCTATCCTTCCTACCTTTTATAAGTTAGATAAAACTATTCACAGTGTGCAAATTTGATTGACATCGGACAAACAACGTGTCACGTAATTTATACATATTAAGAAAAGTGACTTTTTAGGCTATTATTACTGTCAACAAACATCACATGTTTTTTATAAAAGATGATACGATATACATCTAATATAATATTAAATACTAATTTGAATTAAAGAATTGCTTTGTGAATATTTGACGGGTTGAGACCGTTGATAATGTTATTAAAGGATTTGATCTAATCTCGTAAAGTCACGTGTATGTTCACTTCTGCAGGTCTAAATATAGCTCGGTAATGTTAGTACTTATGTTGTTCATACATCGGAATATTTTGTGCAATATTCTATCATTACCTCTACAGAAAATATTTGTAGCTAAGTGAGTGTGACTACGAAAACTCAGAAAAAGAAAAACAGAGTTTCCAGAAAAAAATCTGCTGGTTGAGTTTTGCAAGTAGGCAGACAGAACTAATATTATACCCGAAATGTTTTTATTATTATTAGTAACATTGAATAGTTAAAAAATAATACGGTTTTACATATGGGAGTCATACTTAGCGTTGTCTCGACTCCCAATTTTACTCTAACTATTTTCTAAGGAAGTAAGGAACTTCTAAAAATTTCATTAACACAATGAATGCTTAAATAATGGATACAAACCTTTTTATGGCAAAATTTGTTTAAGTAAATATGAATGTTTGAAAATATATATGTATAATGTTATTTTTATAAAAAAACTGTTTTGGATCGGAGTTGTCGTTGTCAAGGTCCGAATACTCGGATCCGAGAGCTAGGGATGGGAATGGTTTAAAAAGAATGAACGGGATGCTCGCACGGATCCGAGTGGCCGGCACCGCTACTATGGCTCCGCTCAGCTCGGATCCGAGAAAAGAGCACTTAAGTTAATATTCTCACAACTGTAATAAATTACTTAAAAACGATACACATTTAATAATTAATCAATCAAAATGTCTACTTCATTTAGTCAGCAATAAGATATCGCTAGATACATTCTGTATATCGAATATCTTATTTAAAAATAATACAACCTGAAAATAATAAATGATTAGCATTCTGTGCCTGACGCACCTTTTGTTGACCACCACGCTGACTTTGGCAACGCTTTCTTTCACCATACAAGTGAGTGTTCAATTGTGAACACACACAGACAGATCATTGGTACATAGCCGGGGTTCCTATGAACCTACCACAAGGCCACACTGCAACCATTAAGGTCAAAGACAACCAATCTTAATTATATACAATACAACCTAGTTAAGAGTATATTTGTTTTTTTTTTTTAATTTCAGTTTCAAATATTTATAGACATGTTAATTAAAAACTTTTAATTTAAGGGCACTGTCTAGACACTAGATAGACTGCATGTAATTAATAAAACAAGTTAGGGAAACTTTATTACAGAATTTAATACGAACTTATGCAAATTTATTTAGCAAATATATTTTTCAAAAATTTTGGAGAGGCTAAACTAGTATATTGTTTTTAATATGGTAAGTTTTAGTATGTTAACCTTGCTGACTCTTTGAATGGTAAATACAATTCGAATTAACGTATTTAACAACAATACGGGCCTGTTTCACAGTGTCCGGATAAGTTCCATATAAGCTATTTATTACTTATTGGTAGGATAAACAGTATTTTTGCGTTTCACAACTGTTGCGCTATTTGTCATGAAATCTTTTATCTTTCGAATAATTTATGTGTTGCATAGCTATTTGGCACTTTATCCATACATTGTGAAACAGGCCCTAAGTATCATAATATACATTTCTTTCAATTTGAGAGTAAGGGTAGTATTGATAACAAAAGGTATTTACCTTGTAATAAGTATTTATGGTCTATTTATTTATTTCTAAGTTTGCCAACGCTCAGCACACTGATACATAGGTAGAATAAGTTATAGGCAATAACATACATGAAGGTATTTTTTTTTAATGGCTTTAATTTGTGCCAACTGGGCACAAGGTACTTCGCCAGTGTCGTGTAGATGGAGAAGGCACGAAGGAGATTGATCGGTAAAAAAAAAAAGAAACAATTTAAAAATAAAAGAAAAATTGATTTACTAACCGATGTAAAGTTATCAACAGTCACAATTTGTAATATGACACAGATTATACTCGAATAAATTAAATAGAATTATTTATACTTCATCAGATTATTATCTGAAGGCAGTGAACATCGTCTGTTTGTTCGCAAATACACCGACGTTAATTGGAGTGTATTCAGAATTATCGATAATTTCGTATTGAGATGAACATTTCGGATTAACATATACTATTCAAATCTGATAGACCGTGTTGATAGATTTATATGGATTATCTAAGAATATTTAAACTAATGCAGACTTTTGGAATTGATTGAATTTTTGGAATTGATGTGAGGAACGTGAAACGATTCCGATTACGAGTCTTGTACGCATAGAAGGGCAATTAGAACTGAGCTGCATTTAATTTTGGTGTATCTCCGAAATGAAATAGGGAATAGTTAAATAAATAAGTAAGAAATTATTCGGTTTGCCTGTACTCCTAAAGAATTTCAGACGGCAGACAAAGAGCCTATATTTATAACAATATTTTCAATTTTCGCAAAAACTTTCGCGAGGCGCAATGAAATTGTAAGAAGAAATGCTCAAGATTTATGTGACTTATAAAGAAAAAGAAAACGCTTTTCTGCACTCGACGAGAGAAAATGGTCTGCTATTTATCATCATGTTTGTGAAATTGTTATGATAAGCTACGTACATTTTTTAAGCAATTTCAAATCCAACGAATGCGTCTATCACTTGTAGTAATTACTTAGAGTATATGTATTTATTCCTGTGACATGACTTGCAGCTTTTAGAAAAGAGCGTACCAATTCTGAAAAGGCCGCTAACGCACCCGCGAGTCTCTCGCATTGACCTTGTCTTAATAAGTTGCCTTCTGCCCGCTTGACGACTGTTTTTAAAAAGTTTCGTTTTAAACTGGACTTTTGAAAAAAAATATGAATAAGATGTCCATAGCAGTTTAATTCTATTTTGATTTCTAGATATATACATATTAAAAGAGAAGACATTAATTCCCTTTGAATTCCTGTAATGACAACCCTATTGAGATAAATTATATGACAAATTGCCTGACAGCGACATAAAATCGTAATGAAGGTATGAATCGTGCTTTCCCCAATTTTGTGTGTTACTGCGGCTTGATGCATCGCAACCCTCAATTTAGTTAAGGATACTCTTGGGATAAATATGATGATGGGGAGTTTCGTTTGCAATTATACATACTTTAAATCACATTTTCGTTTAATGTTACTTTTTATAACGGTTATTTTGTTTATATAACACTAGTTATTAAGATTAAGTTATTGATAATGGAAATTACAAGAAAATTACTTTTTTCGGATTATAGTTATGTATTATTGTATTTAAAATTATAATTATTTAGACATAATTTTAAATTTAACCGACGTTTCAAAGACAATACTAATGGAAATTTCAATAATTAAAATGTATTTAGCTGTAAGTAATAAAAAATAATCTATTGTATTTATAACACAGTTCAAATAATGACTATATACAATAAAAATATAAAAATAAACGATGCACCACTCGCGGTCACAAATAAGGGGTCATTAACCCCTAAAGTTCATGAACTCATAATTTGACCTATCAGCTGTTTGTTAATGATTGTATTTAGGTGATTAAAAGCTTTTTTAAAACCCTTCAGCGCTATGTATATTTCAGATAAATATCTCATATATATATATAGAAGATACGTAAAAAACTGTCTGTGCATATTTATAGGTATCACAATTGTGATGATAAAAAATTGAATATTGAAGCACTAGTTTCACAACTTCAAGTATTCTTTAAGCCTCATTCTCTAAGGGTAGTTGGATGTAGTCTTTTGTTCGAAAAGTACGCTTCAAGATACGGGATACATACATGTACCTTGTACATAATATACGTAGGATAAGAAGTTGAGATGCGAGAATACTATTTTAAGTCTCCGTACGTTTCGCTGATGTAGTTTTCTTGACAATAGCTCTTTTACAATGGCTTCTTGGACGCCATTGTTTTGTCTGCTGAGAATATTAAAACTGTTCAAGTCTGAAGAATGTAGACTAATTAATATGGGCTTTTGTTTAAAAATGCCTTATTATATGTATAGCAATAATATATTTAACAAAAATTAATTTCGCAATTGTTGTCTATCGATATGATAGGAGAAAAAAGGTTTTATATATTCCTATAATAAGAACTCATTTTTAAATGCATCCTAATAATTCACAGGTTTACCATTTCTCTCCCATGCTTTCCTCTAATTCATAGGTAATGTTGATTCCCTACACCACTATCTTACAGCCGCATGCGTCTTAACGCCCCGCTTGACAGATATAAGAATGACGATAAATAAAATAAAAAAGGTTCTTTGTGTCATGTCGTCAATTATTTTTGTTGCTTATATTTACGTATTTCAAAAAGAAAGTCCACTTAAGCTGGAAAGGAGGATGTAAACCTCATGTTCATAAAGATTTAGCTAAAGTGCCCCCATTTAGGGTTTAGCATTTACAAATAGCCGTTAGTAGAGGTTAAATAAATGTTAAGTTTTGTTTTTTATTTAATAGCAAACGAGCCTATGGGACGCATATATATTAAGAATATAGAGCTGTCATCCCATCCCATGGACACTGAGTACAGTACAATTTTGAACAGTTGGGGGACGTATCTCTCAGGGAAGACCCCCCATAGAGTCAATTCCACAGTTCGCTAGTTTGCAAAAGAAAATGCCTTGTGTAACGGACTGTGGAAGACTTCCAGCCATCAAGTTGGTGTTGATCAAATTTATCAATTAGCATTGATACGGCTCCTACGGCGACGAAAAGAGGCTTAAAAAACTAAAACTAAATATATACGATAAAAAAATATCTTATTTAATATTAAAATATGTATGTAATGAATTTATGCCCCAAAACATTTTTGGGATTTAAAGTTAGTAAATACTGTAGGTAAAGTATTAATTGGATCTAAAACTACTTAACTCTGAAAACTTCACACAAAATATGCAGGGGCTCTGCATAAGCTTATCTGCATAAGTTGGAAGATTGCCAAAGCAAGCGCAAAATTAAAAGAACTTCAGTCAACAAGCACGCTTACATTGGAGCTATCAAAACTAAATAATTTTCTTTCATAATAATTAATTATATTTTTAAGCCTATTTTCGACTACTTTTATATAAATAAGGCGTGATTTAAAAATTCCTGCTTTGTACTTATTTGTATAAAGCAGGAATTCTAATCTAATTCTAAATTCAAAGTTTTCGGCATAACTCTGTAAAGTGCGATTATCATCTGTACTATGTGAGTGTTCTGAGGAATTGTTTGGGATGATCCCTCCTGCCTCGTTTCAGCATCGTACGAGCCGCATGAATAGTAAATTTCACCAACATCACCTTGATGGCTGGAAATCTTCCACAGTCCGTTTCACAAGGCATTTTCTTTTGCGAACTAGCGAACTGTGGAATCGACTACCGGCGGGCGTCTTCCCTGAGAGATACTACCTCCAACAATTCAAAATTCGAGCGTACTCCTCCCTTAAAAGCCGCCAAAAACTAAAAATGGGCTGCGATAACTGTCTTTTTGGGAGTCCCGCAGGATCGTTTGCCCCGCTAATATAAAAAAAAAGTTTCTACGGGACGAAAATAATATTATACTAATAGACTCGGCTGACTAGCTGATAGACGGTATGCTGTACATAGTTTTCGAATAAAAATAACATGAATCTAATCGATTCTTCCACATACACACACAAAAATTATCAAAGCTTTAATTACTAACTAAACGTATACAGTAACAGTCAAAAATTCTCATCGACATCAACAAATCAATCTTCTATCTGTAATATATATGACTGCTAGACATTTTTATTTTCAAAATAAAAAATATATATAGGCCACTAGTTAAACGGCTAGTCTGTTAATTGAAAGGCTAATTCAGCTAGTTTGCTGCGGTTTATTCATACATACATAACAAAATTCGTCAAAATTCAATATTTTGTTTTCACATTATCGGTAACTTAAAAAAGGTATTCATCTTTTACATGTCTATTGATAATATTGTTGCTGTTTTATATAAAATATATATGAATATAAAACACTATTCCACCACTCGGCAAGCTATTGTCCTTGATTCTTTATGTACGTCTCATATATAAGACTACTACGCTTCAGAGGGTTTCTAAGAGGATTACCTCCGACTATATATCCCATTTGATCGATTCACAGCGCTGTAGAATTTGATCATTTATGTTACTTTCTCGCAAAATGTATGTATTTTTATATTTTAAGACTGGAGTTTATTAACTAGGACAATTTCTTTTTTTCAACTTATTATAATATAACATAAATTAATTATAAAGCGTATAAACATTTAAATGCACCTTGCATCCTAGCCCAGAAAATAAGCAGTTTCAATTATATGCGCGATCTTTTTGTATACTACGAAAACAGGTGCAAAACCAAATTCCAAAATAGCTAATTAAATCAAGATTAATATAGACTTTAAAGCAGCTGTCTTACTTTTTGACAGTTTACACAGATGATACAATATATGTATAGCAAGGTGAATGAGGGAAGTATGTTGATTTGGGCGGCTTTAATTTAATTTGTTTAATTATAAGTAATCTAAAAGCTTATACTTACATTTAAGACAGAACACTAAGACAATACAGAAAGCCAAAAAAAATCACATCTATCTCTTAAAACGATACTTATTTCGTTTAACGCAACACATTTAAACCCCTTGTGAAATCAACAAACGGAGATATATGCCGCAATAATAAACTAAACTAAAATAAATCTCAGATATTATTATTTTTCGGATTTTGTTTCAAGTATAATTACATACACGCTATTACGCTAAAGTCAAATGGCCATACTGCCTTGTATAATGTTGTATAAATTTACATTGTATATACAATTGTATAAAGTTACATTGTACTCTAATGTACAACGCATGCAATTATTTTATTTTGTAGGACTGAAAAAATTTCTCAGCTTTATGAACTTTTATCGATAGTTCACAGACTTTACCACAAATAGGGGTTAAAGAATTACAAGAAGTAAGGATTGACTACAAGAACAAGTTCTTCGAGTAAAACGGTGAAGTTTTTTATGCACCTGTACCTGCGGAGATCTATTGATTAATTTCCCACGGTTGCATCTTGTTTTTGCTAAACTTGTCTTGGTTTAATGCAAAAAGATAGGTATTTAAATAGTTTATCTTGATTTACAAAACTATTTTAAAAGGACTTTGAATATTATAGAAGAAAGAATATGATAAACCAGTAGTTCCAGCATTTCACTAAGAAGAACTTATATCTTAAAAAATCTGCCTCAAACAAATTGGTCTAGTCGATTAAAATGATTATTGTTATGATATGAAAAGGTATGTGCAATATAAAAAAATAGGTTTATAATATCTATGCTCTACATAAACCTATTATTAATAATAGAAAACTAGTAGCCACGGACTTAATTAAAGTAATAATGATTCTAACCATCACTGTAAGTTTTCTAATGTCCCTATTAGATTATCAAGTTGACCATCGAGTAACAAAATTCAACATTTATTTAGTGGTTTAATAAAGCGTAAAGAGGTAAAAGAAATAAGAACAGGTTGAACCAATCTAAAATCACGATACCTAGATGCTAACATGGCTTAACACGTGATTGATAATAAATTTCAAAATGGTTGAGCGTTAAAGATGTTTTTATAGGAATGGAAATATTTTTCTTCTTACGGTTCTAAGGAAGAAAAAGTGGCTCCACAGCAAAAAAGGTTCTCTTAGAATAAGTAGTACTATAGTATTTCAAGTATGTTCTCACGACACTAAACAAGTTATAAAAAGTGCAAAACAAAACCAGTATTTTACTGTAATCTTTTATTTAAATGTTTAATCTTTATGTTCTGTGTATATTCGCGAATGCGGTGTTAATTCTATGGTTTTGTTATTTTTGTGACAACTGACACTTGAAAGTGACAAACTGTCGTTGACATGTCACCGAGTCTTGACATTTTGAAACGCGGCTTCCTTGTTTTTGCCGTCGACAGTTTTTAAGTGCGAAAACCGGTATTCTCTCTCACAGATTATTACTATCTCCTGAAATAGAATTATATAAAGATCCACAATCTTTATATAATTCTATTTCAGGAGATATAAATAATCTGTGAGAGAGAATACCGGTTTTCGCACTTAAATATAATATAATGGAGTTTTCGCACTTGTCCTGAAAAAACGTAGTGTATTTTTCAATCAAGGAATTGTATACTTATAAAAACGAATAATTACCGTGTACTTATTTAAAAGTAAATACCAGTAAATGAAAAAATAAAACATTGTATTACTAGCGTATTTTAAAAATAAATTGTCGTCCGAATTTCTGTAAGGCAACATCTAAACAAGGATAAGCTCAAGCGAAATTAATCTCGGGGATATTTTCTGGATAAAAATAAATTTCAGGCCTGTCTTCAAGGGTAAATTGATGTTGAATAATTTACTTTTTACGTTCTATTACTTGTTTATTTCACTCCCCAATTTAAAATTCCGGTAAATAAGACAGAAAAATTACACTTTCTTTTGTTAAACGTTAAATACATGAACGTATAATTTATTAACGGAAATTAATTAATATGGAACATAGTAAGTTAATTATGAAGATTTTAATTCGTTTAAAAACTAATAGTTTTGGTTATATCTTTTTTTATATCTTTATGGCAATGTATCTTTTCTAAAAATTGTCAATGGCATCCATTGTTTTTTTACCACATACATTGTTGTAGTAAAATCGAACTAATAATAGACCAAACGGCTTATCAGATATAATTTAAATTTTTCAAATGGCTCGTTGATGAGGTAAGGTCGTTGAACCCTTCTAATATATCAAGGAAACGATAGACCACTACAGATTGTATACTATGTTAGACTATTTTTTAATAATAATAATAAAAGCCCTTTATTCGCTGACCATTTCGCTTAAATGCTATTCTTATCAAACTACATAAATATTACTATATTCCTAAATCTATTATGATAGATTTATGAATATAATAATAGACTATTGGCATGCATTGTATACAAACCGTAAATACTAGTTAGTGACACAAATGATCCTCTATGAATGACCCTCATTATCATGTTTGATCACTGAAGCACTCATCACAGTCAACTGATTTGCATACTAGCATGCTAAAATAGTCCTAGAGGCCTATCCATTTATGAGATTTAGGCAAATTGATATTAGTTTATTTATTTAACCTTTATTACGAATAACTAATTTCGATAAAATTTTTAGATAACTTAAAAAACAATTCTGTATATTTATAGCCGATTCTAAAATCGAATAAGATCAAATCGCTTCCAATTTTGATTACTAATAAATTTGTAATATTACAGATTAGATTAGGTAAATTAAAATTAAGCAACGTGTTTATTTGATTTTTACAGACAGAATGTGCTATTTCTATATAAAACAAGACAATGACATATTTTAAAACAACGGAGCGGAAAATTGAGTTTCTAATAGAGTCATTTTGAACACTCCTTTGGATTTTGTGTTACTGGGAACATTTAGCCTGTTTGTATACGAGATTTGGTACCTAAATTCACGGACTTATATATCTTTACATAATTAGATGTTATAATTATGGTAAGATGTTTAAAATTGGAACGATGTATTGTTGATTTTGTATAACGATTTCTGCTTGAATTTAAGCCAATTAAGTGTACATTAATAATAGACTAGATATGTTTTTATATGATTTTTCAGTGAAATATCATTGAACATACCAATCCTAACTTAAGACTAGTTAGTAATTTAAGTTTAATAACATATTTTACTTAAGGAAGTGTCCAATAACACAACTTACAGTATCGTATTAAGGAAAACTAGATATTTGAATATATATTAAATTCAAGATGTTAATCTAACTTTACAAAGCAGTGAACATGCTACGTTATATTCCGTCACGATCCTGCCTTAAATTAATATAATAGCGAGATGTTTCATAAAATGTTGCTAGAACTTTCTCGGTTAGAAAAGGACAAGAAAAAACGCGAACGTGAGCGATTGTGAAAATTATACGATTCAATATACCTACATTTTTTACCGTTTTTACAGATTTCAATTTCGCGTTCCAGTAACGACGTTTCATAAACGTTTCTTGCATTCAATAGTGAAGCACCATTGCAGCTTATTAAACAGTACCATTAATTTTTCGCCCTAGAAATTTTCTATTGAAATACATTCATCACACCTAAATCTCTTTTATGTTAAATACATGCATATTTGAAATTTCTTTTATGCTTAATTCAATGCCATTATGTGAAAGGGCTATCGGTCTCACATAAGTCTAAATTATTAGTATTATACACGAGAAAGATTCAATACCCTTTTAATACGGTAACTGAGAGTTTTACATGATATATAGACCTTCAAGGCTTTTGTTATTATAAGCCAAGGATCTTTCTTTCAATTCTTGGTATAATATGAATACTTAATATTTATTAAGAACATTAAGGGCCTGTTTCACAATGTATGGATAAAGTGCCAAATAGCTATGCCACACATAAATTATTCGAAAGATAAAAGTTCCGAATTAGATACTTCGCGTTTCATGACGAATAGCTATCTGACAGTCGTGAAACGCAAATATACTGTTTATCCTACCAATAAGTAATAAATAGCTTATTTGGAACTTATCCGGACATTGTGCAACAGACCCTAAGAGTAAGAGTCGAGTCTTAGCACTAAGTATTACTGTTTGTCAAGTCTAAAGTCATTTTGATAAATAGGAGTTATACTTAGTGCTAAGTTTCAACTCTGAGTCGTTACTTAAGTGTGTGCAATAATTTATTAAATACTCCTTCACGATAAAAGCGCAAAACAGTTTTATTATTTTGTATTCGTGGTCTGTTTATTACGAATCTGTACAAGAAGCTAGGTAAACATAATAATATTTATAATTAGTGTAGGGTATTCTGTGCTTAAAATAATAGAGGATTTATTTATACTCTATATTAACCACTTGCGTACAAAAGAATATAAGCGAAATAATAAAATGTTAATTGCTATGTAACGAATGAATGCATGCATGAGAGTAATTATTAAAAATTAAATAAAAATACCTCACTGGAAATGCGAACGTGATAGTAATCTAGCCTTAAATAATAGTACTACTTGTATATGTAGTATATACTTAGGTAATAGAGGAAAGAGTCCTTTTTATCTTAGACTAGTGCTATTAATCTTTAATGCACAGAACCACGCCATTTCGCATTGATAGATGCAAATCTGTGCACTGATTCGAACGTCTAATGGACCGAGAAACGTCCTAGATAAAAGCTCTCAATATCTCTTTGAAATTCGCTATAGACTAGAACAAATAAATTGCGATCAGAGGCTTTGATTACTAACCAGCTGGTATGCGTTTTCCTATAGAATTTTTAGAAGTTCTAAAAATGTATTATATGTGTTTTGTGCTTTTGATCGTTAATAAAAACAAAACAATGCGAAATAGAAAACGCATGTAGATAAGGAAGTATCGGAAAGATGATACTTTTACTTCTCCATAATTGGAGTCTCTTTAAGCGTGTCTTGTCTAGAAGCACCCACTCTTTCACAGTCGCAAACGTTATGAAGCCATAATTTGTTTCAATGTTCCAACAAACCGTTTATACTTTTAATTTTACTTGAATCACAACAGGTAAGTTCTATATCCATATGTAGATTAGTAAAAAAACTTGACTGTTTTTTTTATTTCATTAGTTCAGTCACCAAGACTGAAAGAAAGAGTGGCGGAGAGTTTATTGGCAGTTTTTCTCTCACGTTCTACGCCCTTGATTTAATAACTGGCAGTAAACGCTTAACGTTTATAGGTGTACCTTTGTGTTACCTATATGAATAAATGATTTTGATATTTAGAAGTACCTTATATGCTGTTCTAAACGCCTTTCCGTTCACATAATTACTCAAGTGAACATTTCTCAACATCTTTAATAAATTTATCTCGTCAAGGGAATATTAGGGAACAAATTACCAGCGCAAAGTCGCTCGCACCTTCAAATTCCTCGCGTAATTACCGAGGCATTTGACGTTATGTCTTTGAGACCTACCTACTCATACTGCCGAACACATATCGCACTTCCGTTTTCGCGTAAACGAGCGAAGATAACCTCCTTATTGCTTGTCGACCCGACGAACTTCGGCTCCGAGAATATTGATTCGTACAGGATAAGTTGATCAATATGAGCAAAAACTCTCAGTACATTTGCGGCTCCCGTTTTATTAAAAGCCATTTTATTGTCGTTTCCAGATGCCATAAAAGCACTCAAAGCACTACACTTTTGTGAAATAAAACTGAATTTTGTCGCGCCAGCTTCACTTTATCTGGAAAGTCCATAGCTGCTATTTTGCTACATTGTCCGCTGTTTTATTTATCACATCTACAATTTTATGCGCGTCGTTTATTACCGGGATCTCAAGTCATATGCCGGAATGCCGATTGTCTAGACTCGACCGTTTTAACATTCCTTTTAATTTAACGTTTTTACTATGTTTTATTGCAAAATATAGATCCTTCAGCGGACGTTATTCAAGGTAACATATTAGTAGGAGAGTCGCATGCGCTCCTGTGGAACGGAGCATGTAGGTTAAGAGTACTCTGCGCTTTGTTAGCGTGCTCTAATCACTGTCGGCTCTCAACGGCACGCGACTCAAGGGCTCCTGGCGCACTAGCGTTTTGTGTCTCCTCATCGCCATATCTTCTGCGTCCTGAGCGCCCGGTACCTGCCACTTTGATTACCTATTCAAGTACTGACTAAATTACCTTCGCAGCTGTAAAAGTTTTCTCCCGTGAAAGGCTCTAATATATCATTGGCTTAGTCTTGGCTGTGAATAATGGGTTTGGCCTCAGATATCGCTTATAAAGGCTATTTGTTCGCCCTCTCCAATAAGTCACAAAAGGCAATTCTGTCTAGATTTGGCTTCCGATCGAATGCGACTGGCACATATCCAAGGTACACTTTTAATTTTCCTAAGTCCAAATGCGCTGTACGGTACAAATAAAGGCATGACATCAAACACGGTTTTAAAAAGCTTCCCATGTCAAGGGAAAGAGGCTTCGTACAGCCTAATGGAATAAGCATATTTTAAAATAATTTTAACCCTTTTTATGAAAGTAAAATTACAGTAAATGTAATTTTGTCGAAGAAAAGGTTAAATGTATTTTCCGTCAGTTAATAACAAGGTTGGTTTGCTGTCCTGCAGTCTCCCCTTCCCTGGAGGGGACGAAACTCATTTCCGCTAGTCGGAAACGTAGTCAATAAGTACAGAAAAATGGTATTCAGAAACGTCTCGCCGCTTTCAATGTAATTTTTATTTCTTTTTCAGGATTTATTACTTATGTTTTAGTGTTAACTTTGTTTTGATTTAAATAGGCTTTGGTTGACTAATATGAAATTCTATTTTATAAATTTAGTTATTATAATATATTACAATTTATACATTTATGAAGTATTCATTAAAGGAAATATTAATAATTAACCTACAATAAACTTAATAAGAACGGCCCATATAAAACGTTAATAAATTGATTTTATCGTTTTTAGAAAATTAATTGTATAGATTTGTTGATAATTTTTGTTTACGAATAAAATTGCAACGAATTAGCATAAAATTTCGATATAACTTGTTTTGGCAATAAAAATATTGGCGGTTAGATTTGGGCGCTTTGTCGCGTATACAATCGAGAAGGCTGGCTCAGCTAATGTTTGTCGGTTATCCTGGCAATCCTCCAGCTTGCCATATGTAGGACACCAAGTTTTAACATAATGACTGTGTCCCACTTTGACAATGCTCACCCGTTGCGGCAAAATCCTTTGTATAAGAATATTTGATATTTGATGACTTATATTGTATTATACGGAAGACTGCGAAACTTTTTTTTATATACATGTCTCTTCACTAAGACATCATGGAACATTAGGAACTAGTCTAACTAAAGATTGCGAACCTAAGTGCGAGTTTCCCAAGTATTTATGAAATATTTATTAGTAGAATATTTAATAAGGCATGCACTTCATTATTCAACTAGCTAGTAAGCTTCCGTATCTTCATCGTGGATATCATGCATTTAGGCTACATTGAAACCAGTCCCATAACACGTTTTATTTTTGTACATATGTAGATAACGCAACTATTAGAAATTAGTTAAATTTGTGAGAAATTGCGATCATATATCATGAATTAAAAAGATCATATATCTGTTTTTCAATTTATTTAAAACTTTAAATATCTACAAAACGAACGGACGAACAACGTTTCGTTGTTACTTTTGTTTTTAATTCCGTTTCCGTTTTGATCCAAATGTAGTGTTTGGTTTTTTGAAATAAAGACTCGTTGGGCAACCCTAAGAGCGATATCTGAGTCCAGTTAATAGAAATCTCAGTCTTCCGGTCGGGAGAACGCAATCTAGATTAACAGTATTCAACTAAGCTATGCACTAGGGAAATTGCACGGGATTAGAAATGAAAGATTTTTGGAAAAGGCATTTATGGATCCGTCTCTGAGGCGCCGTCTTTACACGGAAGGATTAAAATGTCTAGGATTCTATTCTGGAAATCTAACTCTTAATTAATGATTTCTATAAATGCCTATGATACAATGGGATCATACTGTGATTTATCATGATCGAGGTCTTTTACATTGACAGTGATCATGGATTGCAGTAACATCAATCATGCGTCCCGTTAGCCCGATGTTCTATTAAGTTAAAAACAAATAGTAGGTTCAATAAACCAGATATATCACTTTTGTTCACAGCGTAAACGCAATTTGACAGAGAGAGACAAATGAGTTTTCTGTTAGTACTGGTTATGTAGTTTATAAGTCAAATACTGTTTAATATTTGTATTTCCACGTGTATTAGTTGAGGTTGTTTACATAGGTTCTACGCAAATTAAATGTCTGTCTCTTCGTTAGATTCGCTTTGATTGCTTTTTGTAGGAATGAGGTTGCAGAGGAATATTTGACTTTCATCTTGTACCGCCATCTTGTGGGAATATGTCATTATCCTAATTAATAATTTAATTTGATTACGACTACGTCTGATGAATATAAATGTTAATTATTATACATTTCAGTGTAAATAAATAAAGCTAACCAGTAAATAACAGGTTCAGCAAAGTTTGATGTATTTATTTCATATTTCGTATGAAAACGTTAGTTTTGTACCCAGAGAAAGAATAAATAATAATAAATATTAAATATTGTCACACAAGGAATTGAAGTCGTACTCTATCTGACTCATTTGAACGGAGGGATTAATATTTAAAAATAAATTCTGTTACAAACTGTTTTTATTTTAGTGACTTTAAAAAAAAACATCTCATTACATTTCATTATATTGGAAAAGTATTTTATAAATAATATTACTTTCATAAAAAGGTTGATCAAGTTCTCAAAGGAATATCAATGCTTTTTAATTAAAGTAAGAAAATCTCAATTCTAGGAGCTGCCTCGAGTAGCCATTCACGTACCGAAGAGGTATTAATATCATGATTAATTGAAATTCTCGGAAAACAATTTCCGCATTTTATGTATTGGACTATACAATTGCTGATTATTAAAATTACATGTATTAAATAAAACTTCTTTTCGGAGAAAATGCGAATTTAGTATTAGAAAAAGTTATTTTGACTCAGTAACGAAATCATATGGTCATTATTGACGTTGCATATTGATTTTGTCTCAGACCCCCAAGTCTAAGGATTGCTGAATCTTCGAGTTATATAATTGAACTAGTGACCCGCCCCAGCTTCGCACGGGTGCAATGCTGATGAAACGCAGGTTTTTATTATGTAATGTTATTTCCGTCGCTGGAAAGCTCCGATAATATACGCGTTCGATCGCTGCTAAATAAGCTGTAATGGGCTGTATAGATCTATATTAAATGAACAATGTATTCAAGGTATTGAATTGGTTAAGGATTAATGATGTATTGGTTAAAATCGCTTCGAAAATTAGCCATTATTTGTCGTAAAAAGTAAATGACAAAAAAAGTTACTGTGGGTTATCCATAAGAGATAGACATATACCATCACGGACTTTTCTGTTGACTTTTTCAATGTGTACAATACATAGTACATTATTTTGATAAAACTCGTAGGGTTCAAGGCCTGCGTTTGCAATGTAATCGGAAAAAATGAAATTATTTACAACATCACATTAGAAACCTCAAAAATAACAGTACTTCTCCACTATTTAATGGATGTTATTATACATATAAACCTTCCTCTTGAATCATTCTATCTATTAAAAAAAAACCATTACAAAAAAAAACAAACAAATTTATATATCCATTTACAATTTTGTGTAGATCACAAGTGTACATATGAAAGCCTATTTAGTAAATAATTGATCATCTCATTTTTAATATTTACAAAATAATTTATCTCAACATTTGTGAGATGGATGTTTTATGGTTGTCGTAAACTCCGCTCGTGACTAGAAAAACTTAAGAGAAACACAAAGCTGGGCTTGACAAATTATTCAGGCGAAAATCTAGTACTTGATAACAGCAAAATTCTATACTGTTACACAATATGTATGAGCCCCATGGGCGGCGGTATCTCTTACCATCAGGTGAGCCTCATGCTCGTTTGTCCCCTGTTAACTTCGGTGGCGGTTGTTGGAGGGTAGTTCAAATGAAAGACTCTTTGTTTGAAGCTAAGTCTACCGCCTTTAATTGTTTAAAACAACTCATAACCAACATAGGAGTTGCGACGCTGGACTAACAAAAAACTAATTTCACTTTATATTTGTTTCTTAAAACTAAGTGTCTGTCACCCAAGAATATAAGGGATATCGACCAATTGAATATTCTCGGAAATGAGAAAGTTGTATTAGAATTTTTGTATGTATGAAAAATTAAAGGGCTCATTTAGCAATACCAAAACTAACGTTTTACAATTTATTGCCTAGGATTGTAAGATGATTGTGATTTTTTTATATTTATATATTACTTTACTAACGTTAAATTACATAACTCGATTAAAGAAAAAAAATATATAATGTGCACACTTGATTATAAAACCTATTTGATTATCTTTGGTTTAACTAGTTCTTAAAACATGCACTTTGACTTAAAGGGATTGATGTATGTAGAGGGAGGATAAAACTTGCTGAGTTTCTTGCCGGTTCTTCTCAGAACAAGACCTCCAGGTAGTTTTGCGAACGGATGGCGTAGTTTTGCTCTTTCGCGAATTTTGTAAACGTTTTTAATATTCATAAGCATGCTGCCTTAAGTCGCATCTAAATTGAATAAATAAATTTTGATTTGATTTGATGAAATAAATATTAAAACATATAGGAATTAAGCTTTTGAAGGTATGCTATCAAGAATGATTTTTAAAGTGAAATTTACATACAAATTAAACAGAAACAATTAAAGTTCTCTTAAAAACCGTACTATAAATCATTGTGGCGGGTGCTGGCGAGCATTAAATAATTCAGGATTTATGAAATCTCTACCATAAATTCCATCTGCGGCGGGCGAGGCGTAAAGTATGAAACTGTAAAATGTCGGAAAAATGAGGGAAGTGCATTTATTGCTTCAAAGGTGTTTAATGTGGGTCTCGACTGTTCATTATAGTTAATAATGGAGAGATTAGATGAATTAAAATTGTTGATGTCTCGATAATATCGTATATTATAACTGTTCTAATTGGCTTTACTTCATATGAAAAAACGGAATAAAATATTTACCGTTACATTAATATAGTTTTGTTTTTATTCGGATGTCATATTTCCATAAATAACAGAAATGTGTTTGAAACAATTGAAAAATCAAAAATAATTGAAATAATATGTAAATTTCTATATATTATGTATATTTTTTATTTAATTTACTATCACGTTTACTATGGGAACCCTGACACAGGTATTTACTTAAAAGGGTACCCAAATTTTTAATCGTTGTCAAATGAATAATTACATTTTTTAAAGGGTAAGGAAAGTTTTATTATTGTATTCCAAGTATTATTAAACTATTATAGGATGAAATAATACAAAAAGAATAGTAAAATTGAGTTTATTTTATCGATTGATACCTGTTAGCTCAAATCCTATTATACAATATTATCGCAATTCCTCAATCCCTATATTTTCCTATATTTTTGTAAGTAAAACATATGAGTGCAATTTCCAATACGATCGCACGATCAGTACCCGGTTAAATGGGCCCGGATATTACTTGACTGATTCGAGCCGGATATAAATCAAGCTTAGTCCATCGCCGAACGACATGTCTGACACAGATTGTTTTGTTATAATAGTAATAGAGCATTTTAACGATCTTGAAAATGTTTTAAAATTAAAATTTAGGTATTTAGGTAAGAATTAAAAGGCCGGCAACACACTCGCGAGCCCATTTAGCCTCCACACGCGGCGGTACTCGTCACATGAGACTTCTGCCCGTTTGCCGCCTGTTCTATATAATAGCCTTTTTATCGGACATGACAGCGTATTCTTTATTTTTATTTTTCGTAAATTGTTCCTTTTTTCCATTTTTGCTTCTCCGTTTGCCAGATGGCAAAGGCCTCCTCCAATCTACTCCATTCTGGCCTTTCTAAGGCCACTCTACCCCATGTTGTTCCCGTGACTTGTCTAATGTCGTCGTCCCGTCTTTTTTGTGGTCTACCTCTCTTTCTCTTTCCATCTCTTGGGTACCATTGTGTGACTATTCTACTCCATTTATCCTTTCCCCTGACCACGTGACCTGCCCATTTCCATTTTTGTCTTCTTATTTTCAGAGCCACGTCCTGTACCCCAGTCCTTCTTCTGATGTTGCTACTCCTTACTTTGCCTGTTCTATACAAAGAAAAAAAAAATCATTTATAAATTTTATAAGTCATGTCTTTTTAGCATCTGGAAATTATAGTAGTATATAATCTAAACAGTGATTCTTCATAAAGGTCTTATGATAATGATATTTTGATTGATTTGATTGATATATTGTTTTTTTGTAATAGGCAAATTGGTGATCAGCCTTCTAGGGTCGACACGCTGTTGACATTTTGCGTCTGCTCCTACGGTGAAGGCAACATGAAACCGGCATTTCTTAAACCTTAAAATATATTATTCGTGTCAGAAACGGAAGGCACAGAAGCTTCTTAAAGTTATTGCTTCAATGCCGGTGAAGTGAAATCCGTGAAAAGTTCAAATAATTAAAGAAACGGATGCAATCTGCGGCCAAAACCTACAGTTGTGGAGCCACTGAACTAGTATTATTATTCTGTATATATTTTTTACCTGTAGGCGATCACGTATATAATTTCTTTACCAAACAGAAACTCCAGTCTAGACGTTGATTTCAAAACCGGTCAATTACTAAGTTTAAAAATCGTGAATTTCTCGTAAATGTGGTATAAATCAAATGATCGTTACGGATCTTTAATTGAGTGAGTTATGGGGGTCGTTTAGTGTGCTCTGTTGGTTTGGGATCTGTTTGGTTAAATTGATGTTTGTAAGGGCGTGCTTTTACTCGGAAAAGGAGTGCTTTTGTTTTATTAATAAAATGTTTCAATTAACGCAATTAGAATGGTTTTCAATTAAAATTATATTTCGAGTTTGTTTCTCAGTTCTGAAAACAGTGCCACACACAATAATATAATAATGAATCGTTAAAATATTGAGAAAGTGTTTAAGTCTGCCATCATAGTCATCCAAACTGTAAACCTTCTTTCCATGTCTTTAACATCTTGATGGAACGCCCCAAACTGATCCTCACTGTAGTCGACTATATGTGATTTAAAATACACAACTTTTAGCTAATGTTACAGCGCAGTTTCTTAGGTATTTAACATATGGACAATATTTTTATAATCAGGATATTTTAATCCAAAAACCTTGAAAATTATCTTAAGTGATTTCAAGCATTTTATGCTACGTTGGAATGTTCTTTAACGATTTTTTTTGTTGCAGCCTTAATAAGTTTAAGGAATATGCTATAATTGTTCTCTCTTTCGAATTTGTATGAGGTAAACTTTGCAAACAGAAGCAAAGATAGCAGACCTGTATGTGTAGCAAAATATATTAGAATTATTTTTGCAAGTCCGCAGTAGTATTTATCGACATAATATTTCTATCGCGTGAATAATATCTACGTATTTTGTTATGACTCTGGTTTGTAACAGTCACAGACTATGTAACGGTGGAATAGTATAGAATGATCACCCACAGAGTGTAGGATAGTTACACAGAATAAATATTTTAAAATAAAGACAACGAAATTATTCTTGCAAGAATAGAAACACGGGAATTTACTTAACTAATGATATTTTCAATTTATGAACATAAATATGTGACGTGATACAATAAAATATGGTGAACATTTACATAGTTAACAACAATGAGTTTGACCTGGAAATAAAAAACTTTTCATCACAGACCTGTTTAATTATTTATTAATATGAGATAAGCTCGAAAAATTAAATAACCACGTTAATACAAAGCACTTTCAATTACCTAAAATCAACAATACCTTGCGAGAAACATGTTGAAATTTAACAAAGCTTTATATAAATGGCAATTTTCAGCAAAATGCTGTATATTTGAAACAAAACTTGAAATATCTCACCTCGTGGAATACCACGGAAGCTTGTTATACGCTGCGATAAACTCGGTGCAAAAAGAAAAAGCGGGAAAATTGAAACTGAAGACGGTTAATTTATCGTCACGTAATTTAATCAAGTTAATTATGAACGGGAACAGTCTGCTCATTGAGTTATAATATTTATTGGCGTTTTGTTTAACAATATTGGGATTTAAGAGAAATACTTTTCCCGAAATGTTTGAAATCTTATATTTATTTTGAATTTAACATGCATATCAAATAATTTCTAAGAAGTAAAGCTATATGTTTATACAGTTTTATAATTTTAGTTATTAAAGGATTTTTTTTATAAAACAGGGGGCACACGAGCACGTCATCTGATGTGAAGTAATACCGTCGCCCATGGACAGACACAACCTGAAGACTCAAGCGTTGCCAGACGTTTAAAAAATGAGACATTTCTTGAAGGACCCTAAGTCGAATTGGTTCAGATATAATTGATAGCTGCCTTAGAAATAGCTCAGTTCTGGAACGTGGTTTTTTTCCTTGACGCATAATAAAAGTCAGCAGGTATTAAGCCTGACACTCACTCTTCTGAACACAATGGTAAATGCAGTACCAGTATGTTGCATGGCACGAAACGTCATGGTTTTGGGTTTAATTACCATAGAAAACATTAATTATTTCGGGCGTACAAACAATTCTTATAATTTCTTGACTTCAACAAGATAGAAACCAATCGCCTACTTGAGAAAGCCCTCATGAGCTCTAATTTTTCTATGAAAGAATAAAGAACACCGAGAAATTAAATATTCATGAAGATAAAATGGAAGTGGAAATAATTTTGTATTCATGAGCCAAAGGTTGGAAATGTGGAACTATTCTCATCTTGACATTTATTAAGTCGGTATTAAGCATTAGGAGAATTCTATTACTGCTAATTCGTCATATTAATTAAGTATTAAATTCGTAATAAGAGCCATTTGTTCTTTATTGAATGGAGTTCTTATTAGATGTGTAAGTAATGCACCTATGGTAAAAACATTCAAGGATTATTTTTATCTCACACTCACCAAATCATTTCTAGTTTCCACGGTGGAGGCTCCCACTTATTACTTTGTATGTACACTTTAAAAAAATACCTACATACCAATGTATTTGTTTCTATGTGTCTATGTCATACGACCTTATGAACCCATTAATTTATTTCTAATCAACGGGGGCAAACGGACAAGATGCCTATATGATGATAAGTGATGTCACCGCTCCCAAGTGCGTTGCCGTAAAAATATTTTTTTAATTGATTGGAAACTTACCGCAGTTGAAGAACAGTAGTACAGTGTCGATTGCTGGTAAGAGTGGATAATACTTACTTTTAACTAGCCGTGTTTGATAATGTTAGTGGCAATTTCTTTAGGATTGCCTATTGAGGTCTCATTCCTTATTCATTGGGGTAAGATTCTAAGCTAACTATTACACCCGTATTATAAGAACATGGTACTGAAAATCTATTCTAACAACTTTCGTTGAACTGGCCTAAATTATTCCTGAACTTACCGTCTTAATATTCTAGTAACCTCAGAAACGCCCAGTCAGCACTTCGCTATTCAATTAAGGGACATTACCATTCCGTATCTTAGTCACAGTGACGTTTAGCTTTATTCAAAACCTAGAAAGCAACTTAAAGCTTTAGATAAGATTTTCTTAATAAACTTGAAGATTTAAGCTCGCAAAAGCCTTTCAATGTATAAAGTAGCGCTCAAAGTATTCGTGGAGGTTTAGTAATAAAAGGCAAAGGCACTTAAATAAAGGTATTTATCAAAGGCTAAAATCAGTAAGCAATAGGACAAAAGGAGATTTGTTTTCAGTACTTAGTACAGTACAGTTTAAACTTGCCGAGTTTCTTGCCCGTTCTTCTCAGAACAAGACCTCCTGGTAGTTTTGCGAACGGATGGCGTAGTTTTGCTCTTTTGCGAATTTTGTAAACGTTTTTGACATTCATAAGCATGCCTTAAGTCGCATCTAAATTCAATAAATAAATTTTGATTTGATTTGATTGATTTGAGTAGTACTAAATGTATTCAAAAATACCAACATTTTTATAAGCATTTAGAATGTGCTTTATAAATAGCCGGCTGAGATGTTTGGATGGATTGTCCACGCTACAACTTAGAGTTGGAGTCTGGAATGCAGAATCAGTCTCATGTTTCACACGATAATTATGACGTCATTGCATCTACTAGGTAAAGTCTTGTTAGGCTATAATATACAAAAAGAAACAATTTTTTACTGTATATGAAAACCGATTTATATATTAAACTACTGGTTATTCAGACTGGGATAATTTTCAATATTTCTATTTACTAAAAGTCAAAAACACGTTCCAAAATTTAAATTTAGAACACAACATTTCGCTTTAGCGCGTTAAATATTTTTTTTTTTTCTAAGAAATTATAAAACCTCCGACGTTTGCCATTTCCTTGTGCATATACGGAAAGCGTTATAGAGAATTCTCTCAGGGCGTTAAATTATTTGACCCAGATATTACGAGAAAGTTTTATATAGTAAATTCACTTACGCCGGGTCTTGCCCAAAGCTCTCATTAAGGAACACTCCGGTGTCTTAAGTGTGACCCTGGCATAGTGAATGGAATATATGAAACTTAGTTATACACAAGGGAGTTCAAAGCGAGGCGATATGAAATTACTAGGGCATATTGAATCTGTCTGGAACTGACATAAATAAATTGGTTCGTGCTCGATTTAATCAGAGTATTTTTAACGCAGTTTTTCCAATAAACTATTTAGACTAAGAAAATTTTCCCGAGTTATTTATAATTCAATAAATTATCTGTGGGTATTTTGTTACTTATGATACATTAAACTAAATTTTCAGAAGAATTGTAATTATATAATAAATTACAGATACAAATTGTAAATGTACCTGGATCAACAGGATTTGTATACCAAACCATCTTCCTAAAATTGTTATGCCCCTCATACATAGTTTATAATATTAAAAAATTGAATTATGTACAAAAGATTATAGGTTTACAGAAAAAAAATATAAATCAGTATTTCCGAACGTGTTCCGTTCGGAAATACTGATTTATATATTTTTTTCGATCTCACTCTCTCTCAATCGGTCTCAATTGCTCTCTCGACTTTATTCGATAAAAACGCTGCACATCTACGTGACGTTTCATCCGTAAAAAAATTACCCTCATGCGCCTTAAGAAGTTTCACTTATAAATTATAAAATACGTTTAATTTTTACCAAATTATTAATTATAATTAATGGCTACAATGAGAGAGAGAGTACAAAACTACAAAGAGAGTGCCTATCTTGCTATACTCTTGGGGCGTACTCCAACGATATAGGTAATCACAACGAATCAAAAAAGCTTGAGCGAGAATTTTGAGCCTGAGTATTTTGTGTACAAATATGTTACACAAACTGCAGTGTTGGCCTGCTGCGCTGGCCACTCTCATACCTGAGGTCGTAGGTTCCCCGGAAGTGCACCAATGGACTTTCTTTCTATGCGCGTATTTAACATTTGCTCGAACGGTGAAGGAAAACATCGTGAGGAAACCGACATGTCTTAGACCTAAAAAGTCGACGACGTGTGTCAGGCACCTACTTGCCTACTTGCCTACTTGCCTATTAGATTTAAAAATTTATCATGAAACAGATTCAGATATCTGAGGCCAAGACCTAAAGAAGTTGTAGTGCCACTGGTTTATTTATTTTACACAAAATGTTTGACTAATATTTTATACCTATAACTGACGTTTTGTTAACTATTGCCTTAACCATGCGTATTTCAAAAAATAACATGGAATTACTTCCCGTATCCAATTTCCGTAGGAAAATGTGAAAACCCGATAATGTAGTATGCAACTCGAAATGAACAAAGAACCACACTCAACGAACTCTCGAAATTAAACTCTTCATATTAAGTCATCATTATCAGACAATGCTCTGATTACAATGAACACTTTATGCGAATAACGCTTAATTTTTAATTTAAAACTGCATCGCAATAAACTTATCCTCGCGTAAGCATTCTCAATTTAAATCAGCCTTCATAACGTAAAAATTTAAACAGAGAAAACTTTAATGGAAATATATATTATACTAGCAGACTCGGCCAAGCGTTGCTATAGCTAAGTTTTTAGTAAACTATGTAAGGGAAACGGTAGGAGAACTTAAGTGAAACGTTGGTACTTTTAAAATAGTTATCTGTTAGAATTGTATCAAATAATTTGCAATAAAATAAAATTGCTACTATATTAAAGATCTAAGCTATCCTATCTCTTAAGTTGGATTAGACTGCTGTGTCTGTGTCAGGCACTGGTAACTGATCACCAACTTGCCTATTAGCTCCAAAAATGATCAAGAAACAGATGAGGACTGAGGCCAGGACTTAAAGAGGTTGTAGCGCCACTGATTTATTTATTTTTTCATATTCAATTTTATACTATCCAAAGTATCGTTGAAGGCCAATGACGAATAATAATAACAAGGAAAGGGCTTAATAATTTCAAGCGTAAATTTATTTGGCCCAATTCTGAGTATCAAAACCGGCTCATAAATAATTCAGTAAGGTTATTCTGAACGTGTCACTGAAATTATTATTAGCCTCTTGCCATTTATAAATTATGCCACGAAACGCGAGTTATCTGGAGAACACTTTCGCTGAGTTTATCTTTTAAGTGTTGCTTGTACCAACGCCTTCTTAAATAGTTTACTGTCATTAACTGATGTTAACCTACATCACGTCAACGTCCGTCGTTCCACAACTGAATGCGTTTTAGGCAGTTGTCCACTGTAATATTTCCGAACCGTTTTGACTTAGTTCTTATTGGTCCTTCATAAAGCACTTTGATATTGAGAGTGTCCATGGGCGGCGGCATCACTCAGCATCAGATGAGGCGTCTGCCCAGTTGCCTCCTGTTCTAAAAATCTCGTCTCTATTCTTCATTATTCTTCTTCTCTTTACTCATAAATCGTTCCACGAACTTCGTTTCGCCTTAATATGTGATTTTTCTTAGCCTGCTTTTTTATGTAGCTACATACCAACATACGGAACATGTTGCTGTACTACCCCATAGAGACTTGGCATTTTCCACGTAAAACCCCAACTTCTAAATAAAAACTAAAGTTTTCTATTTTTTTAATCGTTTTTCCCTCCACCAAAATCTATACCCGAGTTCGAGTTTTGCGCTTAGCAATATATCTAACCAAGATAAAATAAAAAAGAAAAAAAAGGCCAATATACATTTTTATAATTATACATTGTTTCTAATGATCAGTAGTATATATCCTTCCTATTCTTTCAGATATTGTTTCAACAAAACATACATAAAATAATTTAAATGTCGTTTTTTCTACACATCTACTTTGTTTTTACATTTTTATGATAACGTTACTCTTATAACTTTACTAAATATATTTTTTCATAACATTAATCAGTACACAAACCTCACAAATCTATGAAACACATAGTGTTTGGATGAATTTGAAGAAGGCCGAACCTTACGAAGACCATGTACTAGTAATTCCAATACTCGTTGTAATAAGAATCTAGAATAATTTATAAATAATGATTAAACACAAAAGGCAAACTATACTTTAAGTCATAAAAATAAAGCACATTTTTGCATAAACTAAAAATGCAAAAGCGGTTAACATGGGATTACATTTTAAATACATAAAATTGTACTAAGCCCCAAAGTACCGGGAGTCATGTTGAAAATGTTTGTATTCAAGTAGGTTAGTATAATTTTTCACTACGTATTTAACGAAGGCAGTTTAACGCGATTTACAGTAGCATTTTTCGACTTTATCCCAATGTTTTTGCATTCGCGTTATACTTTGTGCCGCTTATTTCCTTTCACACATATTTTTGTTTGAGTTTTCTTTTAACATTTTCACTAGGTTATGCGCATTTGTAAATATTAAAAAATACGGCTAAACTTTCCAATATGACTCGTCGATTTGAATGCTCAAATTTGCTCAAATGCTTTTTTAAAAATAACTTGGAGGTGTTCCATTAAAGGTAAAGAGACACTTACATAATCAGTATTATCAAATTCAGGGACACATTTCTAAATTGTTACCATTCTAGCCTTAAAATTTTAACCATGAAAATCTCCGTAACTATGGGTTTCTGCAGGTTGGGGATGACACAGGGGGTATTTCTCCATCCCCTCTCCCATCTCCCATCAAAAAAACCTCAAAAATCGACGGGTCATATTGGAAAGTTTAACCAAAAATACAGATACTTAGACCTACATAAGTGGCACTACAACTTTTTCAGGTCTCGGCCTCATTCCTTTATGTATTTCATGATAATTTGTCGATCCAATAGACAAATAATTATAATCAGACACACGCTGTCGACTTTTTTGGTCTAAGGCCGGTTTTCTCATGATGTTTTCTTTTGTCGTTTGAACCCAAGTTAAATGCTCACCTAGAACGCCCATAAGTGCACAGCCGGTAATTGGACCTACGACCTCAGGGATGACAAGACCTACATTAACATATAAAACAAAAGATACATTTAACTAAATCGTTCCATCATCAAATCTATGAAACCCAATAGAATCGATAATTAAGAAATTATTAAATCAAATGCGAAATATCCAATTTAAAATAAGTTTATGGATGGCTTCTATTCTCTGTTCAGAATAACGTTCTTGGGTTAGGTACATATTTCGTTCAACATCTCGAACCATGGCTCGTTCGAGTGCTGTGCCAGACTTATACAATATGCATTGGATGTTTCCACGAATCGAATTCCATCAAGCTAGGACTCGACAATGTTCGCCTGCTGATTATATCATAAAGCCACCTATACGTACTGGGCAATTTATTTATAGTTTAAATATAGCTAATTTAAAGAGTTTTAAGGGGTAACTTGACTATTTACGTTTTGATATCTTTACACCATTTTTCTCTTAAATTATTAATTAATAATTAATATCTCTTAGTATTAATTCCTTTCCATCCTACGATCTCAAATGGATAGATACAAGTAAGTCTGTTAGTTTATTTATGGAGGCTGAGTCATTTGACAGTGTTTATTTTAGTGCGGTTATGTTAAGTTATATTTTATGAGGCTGTCTACAGTCTAGACTTCTGATATTAGAGTCTGGAAAGTCATGTTTCGTGCGGATACTGGTTATTTATTATTCAAACGCCTGTCAAATTAATCTATTATATATTCGTTTTAAACGAAGATAAAAATTATAATAATAATAAAGCCGTTTAATTTCCAATCATGACAAAATAGATAATATACAACTTATATTTTTTACATTGTATACATTATTTTATTTATATTGTTATGTATCTCTATATCTTAGCTAAATTTAGCACCGTCGCGTCGCGTCGATCGGAACCCCTCCGCGGATAAAGGCCTCCAGCTTTTTCCTACTGACTCTCTCTATGGTTTTCTTTATCCATTCGTTTTTTTCAGGCGGCCTTTTCTCCTTATTCCCCTTTCCAAACAGTTGTCTTTAAAGTCCACCTTTTATGTGTATCTTGCTATATGCCCCTTCGCAAGCTGCCTCGCAATGCCACTTCTGTAAGGCATCTCTCACTTTTGTTTTTCATCTTATTTTTTCGCTTTTAATTTTATGTATTTTATTGATTCTGGTATGCTACTAGTTTGGTACGTTTTGCAGCCGTATGTGAGAGTAGGTAAGATAAGATAGAAATATATATTATAAATTTAATCCTTAATCACACAAAAATTTAATTAATTAAAAAAAAATACCTACTGCAAACAAATCCGCTTTCACTAGTGCCGTATATTATTTCGTATTTGTAAATGGTTTTAGTAGTCAAACATTTAAAAATGTCATCCTGTATTCAATTTTCACAACCTTAATTCCATTACACAGCTACTGTTATGAGTGTATGAAGTGCTCTCATACATTCAGCTTTAAAATAGAAAACCCTTTAATGTCATCGTCACTGACCACAAAAACCAACGAGGCATATCAATTTTGTTTATGTTCTCAGCCAGCTGTCACTGTGAACTGTCAGTTTGACCCGTCGTTAATCTATGGTCTATAGCTGTCCAGTTTGGTGCTTATAAATCTAGCTTTTAGACGGTTTTCAGTTACAGGAAAAACTAGTTTATTTACAGCTGTACTCCATATTTAACCAGATACGATATTATCTCTTTAGAAAATATATGTGTAAGTAAATAGTTTCACAAACATACACATATGTACGCGAGACACACCAATATTTATAAATATTTTATTTTACTAGAGCAGGCCGTTCATGGCGATTTGTTGTTAATGATTATACATTTAGTTTTGTATTTATAAAAGCGTTTGGCAATCTAAATAAAATAAATAATTTTATTAGTTTTTGATGTTATATAAAACGTAAATATTTTTTACGCCATTCAATTTCGTAAATTTGTGCCTTTAGATCGAATAGAACAGAAAATATATAAGAAAACTTTAAGTTTATGTATGTAATAAATTATTAATATAATTTATCAATTAGACTAATAATTTACATGTCTAAATTATGTAGCAGCATTGTCCGTAAGGTGATGGAAGTTTTGAGGACACACTCACACATATCTAGACTGAAAATTCTAAACAAATTTCACGACGTGTGTTAGGCACAGAATCAATTGCATATAAATAAAAATAATCACTTAGACCTAGAAGGTCAAAACCCTTAAAAATTGAGTATTATTTACGTAATATTTTTAATTTTTAACCATCCTAAACTAAACTATTTAAACTCTCATTGAAAAACCTAACGTTTAAGACTTTGAAGGCACGTCAGAGTTCTTGAATTCCTTTAAAACTTTCTTAAAGCCAAGTCTAAGTGTTGAGTAATCCCAATAAAGCTCGATAGTTCATTGACTGGTTCTTCCAAACTATTTCCTCCAATAAATCAAACGCCAGTCGTATTTACTCTAGAATTCCGTTCCGTTTCCGAAAGTAAGAGAGTCTTATTGTGAAAAGTATCGCGTTTCTTAAGAGTTGTATTACTATTCCTGATAGAGCTTCTCCGATATTCAAAGAATAATACGAAACCTTTTTTTTTACCATTATAATAATTCCGATTTAAAACGTTCATAAAACACGAACAATTTAACAGATTCGTAAAAGAAAAAAAAAAAATTAGAGGTCTATAAAGTTAGTTAGTTATGTTGTACAAAACTCTATCAACGCCACATTGATAGCTAGAAGTCTACCACAGTCCATTTCACAAGGGTCTTTCTTTTGCAAAGTAGCGAACTGTGGAATCTGATAGGTAGATACGACCTCCAACTATTCAAAGTTAAAGCAGACTGCTCCCTTGAAGGCCGATAACGTGGACTAGTTTGCCCCACCATTCCATAAAAAAAATCATAAAACGAAACTACTAGAATTTGAATAGATATTTGAAAATGGAAAAAAAAACAATTGAACAACGAGATTCTGTTCATTTCATATATTCGTATGATCGTTATTATTTTCTATCACAAAAAAGTTGGTTCTGTCTAGATCTCCTTTGAAAAGTAAAATGGAAAATATACAAAGAAAAACCTCTCGAAGCTCAATCGTGTTAAGAACTCTCGAGGTTTTTAAAGCTCTCGAATGCCACCTGCATTTTTCACGACGAAACTTAATTATCTTTATAACCCTTGGGCGTATAAAAATGCCTGTACGTGATAAAAGATGTTCAGGCGCTGGTAAATTGTTTTTGCCTTTGTTTTAACGCCGTAAATTCAATGAGAAAATTGTTGTTCGCGAATGTTAATGTTGGCACGTTTCGAACATGTGAAGGTTTTTAGTTATTACTATTGTTATGTTAAACAGTAAATCACAGAGGCATATGATGTCTTTGTCTGGCTAGGAAGTTCTATATTAACGATGTCGAACAATTATAAACAAAAAGCTTTGTTGCTCTTCGCGGCTTTAAAGCTGTTAAGTGAATCAATTTAAGAGATTAAAGATAAATCCTGCGTATATAAAGGCATAATACGACATTTGCCTTATTTATAAACGTATTTAACCCTTTATAAACATACTACATACTTCCTTTTCACTCTAGTGTCATATAAATAAACGAAACAAAACATAATTGCCTAAATGTGTTCATACACAAGGACCCACGACGTCACACGGTATAGCATTATGTCTACATTTTTGTCTGTACCAGGGATTATCGTTACAATAATAATAAAGCGACTTTCACTGAGTGAGTACCCATATTCATTAATATATATTTTCCGAACCAATTCGACTTAGGGTCCTTCAAGAAAAGAGCGTACCAATTCTTAAAAGGCCGGTAACGCACTCGCGAGCCCTCTGGCATTGAGAGTGTCCATGGGCGGCGGTATCATTTAACATCAGGTGAGCCTCCTGCCCGTTTGCCCCCTGTTCTATAAAAAATAAAAAAAATATTTTTTTCGATATGATAGCATTGGCCTGGTGCATAAAGATAGTGCATATATTTTTGCGAACAATAAATAATAGGTAATAATCCTTGTAGTCTTTGTTCTTTGAAAACAGATGTTATAAATAACATGAAAATTAATCTGTTTTCAAACCAAGTATATATTCAAGTTGAATACGTTATGGAAATCGATATCTCTCGATAGAAGCTTCCTTAGACCAATACTGGATACAGATTGGATATTAATGTTTGATACTGCTTCCAATGCTAATCTGAAGTTCATAAAGCCAATTAATATCTGAGACTGAATTGGGTAGCAATGAAATTTCAGATTGACTATAATCAAGCACAAACGGTTTTGATTTAATAAAATCGTGGTCATTACAAGCCTTGCCCTTGGCTTCAGATATCCTTTTCGTGATCAGCCTTCTGTCACACGTCGGCCATGTTGCTATATGCGCACAAGAAATATAGACCTTTGGTCCACAACGGGGGTTCGAACCTTCGACCTCATGGATGAGCTCTCAGCGTGTGACGATGAAGCTACTAGGCCTGTACTGCTCTAATATAAAAAATCGATTTCTAGCATATTTAAACGTCGGATAACGGGCATTCTCTAGAAACAAACCAAGTAAAACAAAAACGAATTGCATCTTTAATAGTCAAATACAGCATGCTTCATAACTATTACTCACAAAATATTTAACAAAATTTAAATAATAAGGCTTTTTGAAGACAACTCTGCGAATCTGTTGGTCAGAGAAGTGGGAATGGTCAATTGCAGGCAAAATCTATTGGCTACTTACATGTTGTAGGAACATCTTCACGAGGATGTTTCTAGAAAACAAATAGCAAAACAAAATATTGAATAGGGATATGAATACGAAATCCCTAATTTTATTTTTTAAATTATTATAATGTCGTGTTATAAATAAAAGTATTAGTATATAAAGACAAAAAATTAAAAAGGTTGGAAAGGAATAATTTTTATTTAAGCTTACAATTAGGCTTCGCTGGATAGAAATTATTAAGGCCTCCAATTTCTTTTTCGTTTTAATTCTTTTATCTCGCTAAGATTAATGAGCTGTGTCTACATCTGTAATGAATTGTGGGACGTGACAGAACAGACGCTATTAACCGACGTCACGGCCTTTACTTATACTAGCATTTCTGGTCGCCTGGTTTTGTCTTCGAGTGCTGTGGTCTTTTCTTGACTAAAAAACCTCCTTATCTAAGTCTTAGGTTAACTTTATATAAATCTCCTGTGCCTGTGTCCTCCTAAACAACTGGACCTGAACACTCTTTTTTCTGTGAGTTCCTCAAGTCATCAAGTCAAGACTGGATTTAGATGATTCTCTTTGTATTTTGACATATGTTCAGGACAGCGTCTGTCTAGGCCGCGAATATAAAGAGGTGATTTTGGGTAAATACTCCGGTGGCTTAGGGCCAATGAAACTTTTATTAACGAGTATTGGGTTCGATTTCCATAATGTTAATTATTCGAGTACAAATAAGTCATATTCCCTACGTAAAATGCGTGGAATAAGCCCTGAAGGTTCTGAGAAACTTGAGTGGAATTTATATTATATTATATAATAAAAAAATCAGACATCGACTTGCCATGTACCTACTGGATTCATTTGGTAGCTTCCTGTAACATATAATTATTTTAGGCATCTTTTTGCCTATGCAATTATTTACAAGTCGGACCATTTATATAGATTAATTACCAACCATTACTCTGCCCACATGTAAACGTCACGTTAAGTATAGAAACCGGCGGTTCACTTTATTTATGAAGCCACTCCCACCAATCAGGCTGGAGTGTCGCTGCCTACTCGTCTGTACTGTGAATGGCATTTGTATAATGGAATTGTGAATAGATCTCTGTTCATCGCCAACATTTAAGAACCGAAGATTTTCTTTATATTTCAAAAATCAAGTTAGGTTAAATGAATATGGTTTGTGTGTATGATGTTAATTTTATAAAACACACTGTGACCAGCCTAACGTAAAAAAATGACCTAAATTTCATTTGTGATTTTCATAGACTTATTAAATATAATTATTTTTTTATTTATATATAGATATACTAACATTAGTCAAGTAGCGTGTAATTGTTAAAGAATTATAGGTTTGGTATTTTATACAAATTCACATTAGTTTATAGTATTTGTGTTTTTTTAAAATTCTCAAAAAGCCCTCTCTATTTTGATATTAAGTAAATTAATAATTAATATCAACAAGCTATCATCGATGCTGAGACATTACAAATTTAATCGTGCATTGTCAAAGTCTATACATAAGAGTCTTCTGGTAGTGTGGCCAAATAGGGTACCTAGGTAACACTGAAATTGTTTAGAAAATGAAAACGGCTTAATGTAGAAAGTTGCCAATACTTTTCGTAGCAATATTCTTTCATTACATGTGACGATGTCAATTCAGCATTTGAGTCACTGCCGTTGAACTTATGTAACATTGGAGACACCAGTCCATGCGGAGCTGTTTCTGCTAGTCGGTTGAATTATCGGGAATCCATCTGGTACAATGCTTCCTGACGCCTAAATGTTAGTATAATATTTTTTAACTTGACTCGTATGAGCGTCCTGCCCGTTTGTACTTAAAAAAAACATTACACGGTTTAAGTGAACTAGAGATTTTAATTCGTCAGAATCAGTATTAATATCATTTCAAAGCCAGTTATTTAAACCGGTGTGAAGCCAGGGTGTAAGTCACGAAGGCTTTTCTATACGTGGGCTGTGCGTAGGTTTGGTTTTAAGATGCTATCGAACCTTTTATCTCGGAATAGATCTTGAATATCTGAGCGTAAAATGACTTGATCTTGACTTATTTGAAATCTTACAATTAATTCATAAATAAAATTTAATTGGTAATACATTTGCTGTCTCTATTTTGGGCGTAAATATAGTACATTTTTATAAATGTTGTAATATTACGTTCGTGTAACTTATAATGTAGAAATTGTATATAAGTGGTGAACTTTCATCAATAAATAAAAATTTTAGATAGATTGCAACTGCTCTGGCCTGATCCTGGCTTATGAGCAGCTTAATTTCAAAAGTTAATTAATAATAATAATATAGTGGCGCTACTTTAATAATAATTATAATTTATTGCAAGAATATGGTACAAAAATGTATTCTACTTGTAAACAATCATAGAAAACAGTTTAACTAATTTGGTGCAACAAAAAACTGGCACATGTCCAAAAAAAAGTAAATTTTAAAAACCCATGATTCAAAATTTCTATGGAGATAGAACGTTAAAAAACGAGTTCCATAGTTACTCAATAGTTTACCCGAGGACATTAACTTAAAAGTTTTTTCTTTTTTTATTTACAAATTTACATTACATATATTACATACATCAAAGGTAATTTGATATATACGCATATTCTGCCGCATACAATGGCGCGCAAATTTGTCTTTATAGGAATGTCACAATTTACATATTTCTTGGTCAATTTTTATATTATTTGTATCGACAATATCATATCATATCATATCATATACAACCCTAGATAGTTCTTGGACTCTTGCATTTATTTTTGTAGATCAGCCCTGGTCAGCTCACAATGTTCGTCCACCTTACGAGCATGTGTTTATTGAGTATATTTAAAAAATCCATTAGTATAAAGCCGTGTTTCGACATGAAATGAAACACGGCTTTTCAAACACTTAAAGCACTGTTTAGTTCAAATTGCCGCAGCACCTAAACCATCAATATAAATCATATGGGATACAAAAAAGGGTTTCCCGGTTCCAATTTATTTCACCCCGAATCGTATTTGCGATCGGAAACGAGGAAAATATTTACGTCATTGGCGTATTTACATAAACGTTGACTCGTGATTTTAACTCAAATATGCCGGGTATATTGAACTTGGCAATAGACTTGTTGTAAGATAGTTTAATCACTGAGCACCTGAGAACTCATGTGGAACCTGTAGAAGTATTTAGGAATCAATTACCAGTCCAAGTACGTCCTGCCAGAACGATCTAATTCTTTGTAAGCAATTTGATTTTATTCGTGACGTTTTACTTTAAACAATTAGGCTGTAAATGCTAAGATCGTTACCAAAAAAAAACGGTGAATATATGAAAACACTGATATGTCTTTCATCTCTATACAATAAATTGTAATGCGAAAATAAAGAGCATTCGAACGTCACTTAGTACATTTAAAATACAATTTTCAGTGTATCAATGTGTTATCGCGAGAAAAAGCACAATTTCCGCAAAAAAAATATTGTACCAATATATCGAAACTCATAGGAATGTTTTTGTAATCTCTGCCTCGGGTGCCATCTGGATTCGTATTGACATTATTCTTTTGAAACTTTTTACTGACAGGAATTTTTCCAATATTGATCATAGGAATCTATTATTCCACTTTCAGATAATTTAGAAATTTAAGAAATTTATTATTTTTTAACTTTGAATTAACCCCATCCTATTAACTCTAGTATTAATAATAAAATTATTTCATTAAATCACTTAAAACATACAGGTATAAAATCCTGTTTATCTAATCCTGCTGCGACGATGATACTCTCGTAGCAGAGTACTTACGATCTCTAACGATCTTTTGTTAGGTTTAGTGCCCAGGTCTTGTTATACCTGGTCCATCGTGTTGGGCTGCATCCCCTTAGTATTTTTCCCTCCATTTCCCAGTTCAACAACAAGCTTGTCATAAGATTGAATTATTGCAACCCTCTCTGGAAACACATGTTTGAAGGTCTCAGTGACATGCAGCTTCTTTAAAATTCAGACATTGCTTATAGAAGCAATAAGCGCATAGGGGCTGCCCAAGAAATACACAACATACATCACCATCGAATCGTCGATGTCTATCAGCCATTTTTATAATCAACGATTCGGCGCCATAGAGGAAAATGGGAATGAAAAGTATTTTGACGTACTTTATTCTTATTATACACTTCCATCTTTCCTGTGCTAGAAGCGTCATCGATGACTTCGCCATTCCAATGCACCTTATTTCGCCTTGAATCCGTCGTGTACAGAATATATTTGACCTTAAATATATAAAGTCATTTTTAATATCATATTGGTTCAGAATGTAATCTTGGAAGATGCTGGCCCTATCAATCATGCCACAAACTCACGAATACTAAGCACACGAACTAAATTAAACCCCGCTTAGATAGTTCAAAGTTTCCCTTGTAATATTATAACAAACTTTAAAACAATATTCGGTTGCATTACTCGTGATGACTTAGAAAATCCCTGCTTAGTTTCACCAGGTTACCTTAGTTTTATTGTAATGGACAGTACATTAGAATGGATATCCGCAATGTTTTACTATTCGGTTTGAAACATACGAAGCAATGAAAATGAAAAAATGACTAGAATTATTGTATATTCATTTGTTAGGCAACAATTTTAAACTATTTGCTTTAGTTATCTCATAACATCGCTTCGGTTTTCAAACCAGACCGTAAAAGAGGCTTTCTTAAGCCTCAAAAGACTAGATTAACCTAATTTTGACGTGACAACGTCTTATAATTCCATGGAGAGGGCTGCACGCACGAAAAAACAAAATGCATGCGGCGTTACTTCGCTTATGACGCATGCGGCGTTACGTCTGATTCATTTAAGGCTTGAAGTGCAAGGGAGAGCGCGGAACGAGCGACAAAGACGCATAATCGGCTGCGTTCGGCAGCGTTCGTTAGTTAAAAAATTTACGTAATTGTATTTTTGCAGACAAATGAATGTAACTTGTTTAATTCAATTGAGAATTCCATTTATTCCATCTCTGTATATATCCATATAAATATCTATCAAAAAATAAAATTAAACTTTTCTTTTGAAAAATGCAACCATTCCATCAGTATTTTCTTATGAAGTTGTCACGTTCAACTATCGTTAGTAAACCCGACTTATCGTTTGTAGACAGCCGTTTACAGAAAACACTTTTTTAACGGATTGAAGTTATGTATTATTGTAAACTAATAATTATTTAAACATAATTTTAAATTTATCCGACGTTTTGCGTGCTTTACAGCGTGCGTGGTCAAAAAAGTATCACAGCTGTAGAAAATGTTGTATTATCTGTATTTATTTTCCCGGAGTTGTTATCGACTAAAAGATAGGGTTTCTGCAGACATTGCTCACGGTGGCCTCCATTTTCGCGGATTGTTTGTGTTGAGATTTTAATTTGGATATTATTGGATCCCAGGTGTTTGATAATTTTAAGCCGTCCTCTCTATTTTTTAGACAACCGTTTTTTAAGTCACTTATATTAACATTTTGTCTTAAAAATACATCGTAACCTACCATAAGGTGTTTCTCAATCAGTGCGTAATGCATTAAAATTCAATTATATAACATGCAATGTTACATTAATTGAATATATCTTACTATTAATACGATTATGTAAATTGTAAGCAGTATAGGGTAATTATGTAGGCGACAATATAATGTCCAGAGATAAATTACGTATATAATAACGAGTGACATACACGAGTATCAAAAAAAAATTGATGTGCACCAAAATGTGAGGAGACTGGCATGCCTCCACGGTGTGTCAGGCACAGGCTGATCACCTATTTGCCTATCACAAACAGATTTAAATCTGGGACAAAGGTTAAAAAGTTGAGCGCCAAGTTTTTTTTTTTTTTTAAATAAGTTAAACGCTAAACTGGTATGCGAAAATTTTCGAACAAATGTAACTCTTTTTTTAATTAGAATTTATTCGATATGAATAAATTAGTTTGACCAATCTAGGTTAGTTGAAATAAACAATTCGATACTGGCAAATATAAAATGGGATCATCGATGCAATCATAAAATAAATTGGCTTACATGATTGCTTTTGTTTATTCTGTAGCCACATTGTGTTTAAACATTTTAAGCATTTTGTAATTACTCTCAAACGTATTAAGAATAATAGTATTTATAATGTATTGATACTTAAGTATAGCACTGAAATTATCCATTTTGAGGTGATATTAATTTTACAATAGAACATGCAGAGCAGATACTATTTCTTTTCTAGCCCCCACAGAGGTAAACATAAAATGAACTATTATAATGCGTTTCTCCTGAAGTCATCTTCATTTAAGTGTGATTGTCTGCGGTTCGTTTATTCAGCTATTAAGTAGTCAATAATACAAAACGGGCAAAGAGATTCAATAGTTACAATCTGAATAGCGATAGTTTGTTTAGAACGAGGTCAGTGAATGAATGAACGTTAAAAGCAAAAGCTTGTTAGCTCTTGCTTTAATTGATGTATTTAATTGGATGAGTTTTTATTAGCTACTAGTTAAGTTAAAGTTGAGTTACATACCATAGACTTGGTAGAAATGTGTTTTTTATGTTGCAGGAGGCATGTTATTGTTGGTAGAAAGGAAAAAAAAATATTCTTCGTCGGGAATTGAACCTTGATCTCTCATATTTGAGAAAAACTTTTTTAGTGTATGGAAATAAATTGTTTTTGGTCGTTATAATAACGAATGGACGTCTAATTAGTAACGTAATGTTGTAGAATACTTATGTTTTCGTTTAAAAGAAAAAAAACTACAAATGTATCTCTACGTGTTTCAATACCTGACGTTACGCTGACGTAAGCATAAAATTAAAGCAAACACAGTAGACGGGCTCAAACAAAACAAATTGATATCGTTCCAGAGGTCTCGAACTTTTGCAATTTACCCTTTACCCCAGGAAATGTTTCCTATGCGACCCAAATTACTTTGTAAATCCTTCAGTAATAATGTCAAGGACCAAAGTTAGCTTAATGGTCTATAATTACTTTAAAAGATGCGAAATTATTAAACACGTTTAAATTTAAAATATTTACTAACAGCGATAATACTCTGACAATCACGACTGTCTTCGATAGAAGTCAGAATGGATTTTTTTAATTGTCTCTGCGCGAAGACTTCTACTAAGATTCCCATTTAGCCTGACTTAAAACTAATAAGTAATATAAAACTATGTGGAACCAGCTGCACCCTGAAGTACTTCCGAACTAATTCGACTTAGGGTCCATCAAGAAATGAGCGTACCAATTCTTAAAATGCCGCAACGCACTCGCGCCGCCCTCTAGCATTGAGAGTGTCCATGGGCGGCGGTACCACTTAACATCAAGTGAGCCTCCTGCCCGTTTGCCCGTTTTAATAAAAACCTACTTTAAAAATGATATTTAACTAATAAAAGTGTTCAATGCTTACAGTCTTAGGTTTTTGTCCTTTTCAGTCTTCTGTGCAGTCTTTGTTGGTGGGCTCCAGCAAACTGTTGGATTATTGCGGTGACGTCCTATACATTAAGGCCTCCATGGAGGTCGTCATTGCGAATGTACCAAGGAGCATTGACCTTGAGCACTTGAGCACTGTTGTTATGGAATCGAAGAATTATTTGGATGTAGATCTTACTGGTACAGCCCCATACATCCATGACTTGTTTGTAGATTAGTATTTATTAAGTACTGGTAACGTGAAACGTCGAACCTGAACACTCTATGTGGCATTGTGTAAAAGGAATGGTTGGCGTTTGAAAAGAGCGGTGCGGGATTTCTTCTCGTTCTTTCTATGCCCTGGACGGCTGTTTCAAAGTAAGAGTATGAATGAGGTTAGAGCACGATTTTGTCCAAACTTTTTAATTCAAATAATAGTAAATTAACAGTGTAATATACAGGTTTTGATAAAGTAGCGACCTCATTAATTACAACTGCAGTTTAATAAGACTTTCTTGTTGAAACTATAAGCACCTATAGGTTTTCCATCAAATTGTCAGATATTAATTTTTTTTAAACAAAATCGTTATTATCTTTGTACATCCCTAAAATGTAAACAAAATAATGAAATTTTGACTTCTAAGAAACAAGATAAAAAGACGATCTCGCAACAGGAATCCAATTATGGGAGCGATGGAACTTTCCTTTCAAAATGTTAAATGTATGAAAAGAGGATTCATTGAAAATCAAACCGCGACTCGGCTTTTATATAAATTGAATAAATATGTAATTCTATTGAAAAAGTCTTTAACATTCATTTTAACTTTGAAAGTTCACCTTATGTCAATAAAATGATGTATTTCCAATTTGGTTTAAAAGTATTTCGAAGTTCCATTTGGAAATGTATATAGTAATAAGACACTTTTTCGTTTTTATTTCGAAAAATTTTTGACTCACCGATTTATTTAAAAAACTTGATTATACACTAATTGTGTTTGTGACATTTAGTTTTTAAGAAAGCACTAGGATTCCCTGCTTTGTGGGCAGCCAGTCTCTTCCTGCTTCCTTTTGAAATGTCAACTGTACTTGATATATGTACTAATTTCTAAATAAAATTTACATTTCATAACTAAGTCTAGAAGAACATAAATCACAAACTAACTCTAACAATATTATTGTTAAATTCAGTCCAAGAAACAGAACTTGTACAATAGTACAAGCTTTGTGAACTTTTATCAAAGACTTAAAAAGCATTCTCTCTAGCAAAAAGTAAGATAATGAACTCAAAAAACCTTTGATTTACACCACCCAAAACTGAACCTTATTGCTATTTCATTAAGGCTCAAGTCCATTAAAATGATCCTTTCGGGATGACATGAATATCTTCAGGAGCCACCGTAATTAGGTTCGTAATGAAACAATTTGTAATCGATCAGCCCCATAAATCGTTTTGACGTTGAATAATGTTTCTTAAATCTATTGAGGGAAATGCTTGAATTAAAGTTATCTTTTTGTAACATAGTTAATGCACGAGGTATGATACTAATATCTACCACTGAACATTGTTTTCTGAATCCTTCAAGGAAATGGGACGATACGATAGTTTAAGCCGACTGTTTAAATACGCATATGTCGAACACGTTTTGCATCATCATCGATACGAAATGTTGCAATTTATAATGATTGTCACAATTTAATGCAAGATACGGGCTAGCAGTCCAGCCACGCCATCAGCCGTTAAAACTCACGGTCCTCTGCGGCCATGAATGATGTCGAATGGACCTTGGCTCAGCAAGAGCCATTCACATCAGCCAATTTGCCCTGTTTAATGAAGCTGGGGGAGGCTGGGTACAATGCTTGCAGGGATACGTTTAGACGCATGAATCCCTAGTCTCCCGCTGAAGCGACTGGTGCCCAGGATTACACACGGGGTTCCACAGTGCAACGTCGAAGCTGTGTTCTCCTACGGTGGCGCGGATTCGGTGCGGGATCGACTTCCCTGGCCCTCTCCGCCTCTTCTTTATAACGCATGACGGCTTCGCAGAATATCTTGAGGATTTCCCACCTGCCGTAACTTTGCGAGCTTGTAACTGCTACTCTCACAATGTAAGCTTAGTAAACGCTAGGTTAACTACAAGGTAACAGCTATTAAGATTCAAGGTTAAACCTCATTTTAAATTTGTCAGGGTTTTAAATCTGTCTTATTCTGATCTAATTATACAGTTAATTATAATGAAATGCGAAGCAAATAAAGACTAGCAAATAAAGCTAATTAATTGCTACACAAGTTGAGTTGGTTTTTCCCTCATTTTAATGTGCTTATGTAAATAAATATTTGCTTTTCAATTATTATAATTGGGCCGTTAGTATTTTGATTTTAGTGACAATTAGTATTAGTTTGGTTTCAAAGTCTTATTTACGTCTGTCAAATCATTGGCTCGTTGGAATTACTAATCGTATTTTGAATTTAGAAACAGGGCCAGAAGAACATTCTTCTTTCTTTCTTTCTTTTTTTAAAAAACAGGTGGCAAACGGGCAGGAGGCTCATCTGATGTTAAGTGATATCGCCGCCCATGGACACTCTCAATGCCAAAGGGCTCTCGAGTGCATTGCCGGCCTTTTAAGAATTGGTACGCTCTTTTCTTGAAGGACCCTAAGTCGAATTGGTTCGGAAATACTTAAGTGGGCAACTGGTTCCACAAAGTGGTGGTGCGCTTTCTTGTCTATTCTTTCTTGTAATTAAATTTATTGACAGGATTTCAGAAGAATAAGATATCTTATCATCTCTTTCAGGTTTCATGTTTTCTTATTAACAAAGCATAATTTCATTTCATTTAATTGAATTTAAATTATAGCTTTTTGGAAATTGTATTTGGTAATACTTTAGTTTCTTTCAAATGCGCAAATGATAGTCTTTAATAAATATAGTATTAAACAGTAAATGTTTGATAAACAAACAAATATTGTATTAAAAGCAAGATTATGTCAATTTTTTTGCAAAAATCGCAAAAATATAACAAAATTTCATCGGGAGATTATAACATTCGTAAAATGTTGTTGACAATTTTCCTTTATTGTACATACTTTTAAAATTGCGATATTTTCCCACGCACTAATAAAGATAGATGAAAAATATTTATTGGCTTTCTGAAACACACAACACACAAATGTTCAGTTCTCTGTTCACCGATGGCTGAATTTTCACTTCTGACAAAGAAATGTCACACTTTGAAAGACGATACATCGTATATATATCCGTACTGTATTACTTTCATATGTTAAAAAACATTTTGGAGATTGACAAACAGAAATCATAACTTTTGCGCTTTCCTTGCTATAAGTGTAAGAATAAATAACCCAATACATCCTTTTTAGGTCTCCGCCGCAGGTCTTAATCGGATAGATCAGCCTGCCTGCGCCTGATGCACGTCCTCAACGTTTTTTGTCTTTGGCCGATTTCTGCTCGATGTTTTCCTTTACCGTTCGAATGTTAAATGTGCACATAGAAAGAAAATACATTGGTGCACAGCCGGGGATCGAACTTACGACCTCAGGCAAGAGGGTCGCATGATGAAGCCACTAGGCCACTGCTCACATTTTGGCCGAATACCCAACCTAATAGCTCTATCTATTCCATATATCAAAGTTTAATTTTGATCTTCGGGTTTCATAGTCATAGTATGAATTTCAGCCACAAGCTTACTCTAATGAGTTTTTCTGACGGCTATCATTTTTTGACATGTCAGAGACGGCTAACCTATTCAGCCTTTTAAATTTCAATACGAGTCTATACTTACATTTTATTTATAAGTTTATTTATTATGTATACATTTTATTAGATGCCGTACCACGTGGTTTTACGGAAAATTATAATTCCTCTCTTTTTGTCACAAACAGTAAAAAACGCACAATTAAAGATAACATGTTATTTTATTAAAAACGTTTACTAAACCCGGAATTAGTAGGCATTAATCAAAGTTACTTAGATATATTTTTCTTAATATTGAAAAATTTGTTATTGAATTTATACTTCTTTCAGTGCGATGGAGAAAAATGATGAGTGAATTTTTACGACAGCAACACCTAAATTCCATAATAAAGTTAGGTCTAGGTGGCATGGATAACTATGTTCAAGTTGTATATTCTAGTATTTTTATATTTAGAACACGTGTTTTGGTACAGTACCATTAAACAATGTGAACAAATAAATATTTCTCGTATTTTTAAATTAATTAGGATCTAAATAAATTATTAATAAATCTACTAATAATTTATTTATTTAAATATTTTTTTAACTGCATTTAAGTTATTTTTTTATCCATTCGCAAAAGAAGTATAACGTTTAACGCGTATACATAAGTACACACACTCTTTTTGTTTCTGTATTAGGTCACTAGAGTAAGCAATTTTTTATTACCCTCAAATGGGTAAAATATAAGGAATATTTTATCCATTTGAGGGTATAACTTTAGTAGCAACATTTATGAAATGTCAGAATTCTACGGAATGAAAAAACAATACAATAATACATTTAAAAAAATCGTCATACTCACTTCCATATAACGACAGTGAAAAGGTTTTAATTAAAATATCAAGAAAATTAAATACCATTAGCCTATTTAACTTATATGGAACTTAATTAAAATTATCATTAATTATTTATCTTATGAATTTTTTCCTTTGTTACAGGTAAGTTGGAGTCACCGTACGGAATTTTTAATTAAACCCCGGAAGTTTTGAAGAAATTTCTTTGATACGATAGATAAGTCTCGTTGAAAGCTTTTACTCTATATTATTTAAAAATAAACAAAATACTTTATGGTACGACGAGGTAATTAATGTTATTTAATATACATTGTATGTATTATGAGGATCTGCAGTTATTTATTAAATTACTGTTAAAGGGTATTAAAGATAGACATCAGAGTGTGCCTAGAATACCAGATTTGGGATTTACTTAATTATAATATTAAGTTTCTTAAGTAAATTAATAATTTTGTTATCAGAAATAAAGTTCTATAAAAGTCGTGGTACGAATTCAGACTGTCATATTTATGATCTATACATATTTTAAGCTTAAAGTAATAATAGACTATAGAAGTATAAACACTATTTGAGATAAACAAAGAAAAACTTTTTAATAAGAATTAATTTTTGTAAATGTATTATGTGTATGAAGTACCATATATATAATTTCTTAAATAATTCATATAAAAACCAAAAACATCTATAAGTTATAATCTATATATTTATAATAATCTATAAGTTATCATGGACACTTTTATTAATTAGATTTTTTGTAAAATACAGGCATATATCTTAGTTTCATCAATTAAGCTATAACAACTTCTTATATGTCCAACAAAACATTTATAAAAAGTTTATCTTTATCGTATAAACTCCTCTTTTCTAGCGTCATAAAGGGTGAATGACCGGGAATTTTATTGAGTCATTACCATTAAAATATTACGCAATAAAGCTCGGAATTACAGATTTTAACGTTCTTTTAACACTACAACTTTATAATATAATTTTTATTATGGACGTGTTAGTAATTTATAGAATTACGTAGGTATATAACAATTTCATGGCGCTACAACCCTTTAGGGGTCTTGACCTCAGATTTCATTAATGAAACAAATGGCTTAAAGTAATATTTCTCCAGAGACTTAATGTGTTTCATTCACTCCCTCACTCACTCACTTACTTATGCACTCAGACGTGTTGGAAACAGTTGAAAAAACAAAAAACTATGTAATTTAATTAATTAATTTGTATAATCTTTTTATTAATTTTAATTATTATTACTATGTAGGAAAATTTTAAATACTGAATATTTGATTGTTAGGTTTACATAGTTAGGGTATGTTAGAGTACCAAATCATACACATTACAATGAATTGCTGTCAAATTAATAAACACATTTAAATTAATTAAACTGTCTTGATGGTACACCAAAAATTATTCATTGTGTGAAATCAAAGGAAAAAAACGCAACTAAAAACACGCTTGAATATGACAACCCCCTTTTGGATGTTTACAGAGTTACGGTATGTAAAATTACATTAAAATTTTCATTTGATGAAAATTCATATCGATTGAAAGGTTTTTGCTGATGGTACGAACAGCGACTTCTTTTTATGAGCATAATAAAGTTTTAACCGTGAGCCTTTTGTCTGAAATAAATGTGAATGTCCTTTTTGAGTACGGTCACCGATTTCCATTGCTTTTTATTTGCTATTATTCTCTAGTCCATCAGACGATTGATTTTTGCGCCCTCCTTTTGTAAAATCGACTGTACATTCTCCATTATGTCTAACACCTAATGACTGATGGAAGTACGTTTCGACTATATTATTTTTATAAAACCCATTTTTCGTATACTTCATTTGTTCCAAGACAGTTAAAGTTGAAATATCAAACCTCGACAGTGTCTGACAATCATATGTATATTATATATATATGACATATCACAGTCATATGCCACCAAAAACCTTCTGATCCTTCTAGAAATGTGAGGGTGACAGGTATCAGATGAGGCTTCTGTTACATAAAAAAAGTGTCCGAAGTGAAGATTCTTTGTAAATTAATTATTACTAAGGTAAAAGCCCCAATAGATGACCATGTATATGTATATGAAAAATCTGCGTTTACTGCACAAGACGTTGAGCGACAGAATCAATCAAGCCATCTAACGTCCTAATATGTATCTACTAAACGAATACATCAACTAATAGCGTTATTTTTTTTCGATCACCCTTTCTCACTCTCTCAATTGGTCTCAATCGCTACCTCTATGACAAAAACGCTGCACGTCTTCGTGACGTTTCATCTGTAAAAATGTTACCTTCATGCTTCTAACGTAGTTTCACTTCACTCAAATTGTTTGGTCCTATGATTTGAATCATTACAATGAAATAAGAGTAACAGCTTGATCGATAAAAATGTTATAATATGTTGGAACTTTTAAAAACATTCTAGGATTATAGTATACGAACACTTGATTTTACTAATAATAGATTTGTGTTTAGACCTCTAAGGCACTATGTAGCTACCAAGAGACACATGCAGCACCGATGAGCTGTAAGCTATTTGGATTTAAAAAATTAAGTTACACGCGTTACTCAACATTGCAGTCAGGATTGCAAACGCTATTTGCAGATCCAAACTACAAAATACCGGCTCGGAATTATGAGTTAATTTTGAAATGCCACAAGAACCAATATCCGATTGCGTAAAGATGTTTTTCTGCAAAAAACAACTTGCAATATAAATTTTTGTGCTTCTCAAATTGAATCGCCTCTTGCTTATTTGTTTAGTGTGGATGTGTTGATTGATACATGTTCTATGTTAATTTTGTGTAAACTTTTTCGCTTGTTATTTGTAAACTGTTTTTTTTTTATTTTACATTGTTTCGGTAAGACAAACATTAAAGCAGATAGCAATGATAATAAATAAATACTAAATGTATAATTAACTTTATTCCGACATTATACAGCGCTGATTTTATACGTTCAATCTGAATAGGAAATGCCTTAGGCAATTTTAACTGTATCTTTTGTTCAGGGTAAACTGTAGATAGGTTTCTCCTAGTTGAGCCCTACGGGTTTCCTTTATCTATAACACAACTCAAGTCATGAGAATCGATTTTATTCTTACAGTTAAGTTGTATTACTATCATTTGTACTAGCGGACCGGATAGACATTGTCCTACAAGATATTTCAAGCGATTCGAATTGTAAATAAAGTATGAAAGTACTGATTGCAGCGCCATCTGCCGGGCTGATTTGTGATTCTAAACTTAATGTCATATAAAAATATAGAATCCAGCACCTAAACGCATACATCAAAAAAATAGGAGTTCATTACGCTAAGTAATAGTTAAATTTGAAGACATCTGCTAATTAAGATAAAATCACAAATTTCCTAATCGTTCCGAAGAATGATCATTGGGTTTTACACATTCATACAACTGAGTTGTATTTATTACATAAATACCCACGTGCTGGTGAAGCTTTCATAATATTTCGTATTTAATTTAAACATAAATAATTTTAGTCACGAAAGGTTTTAATTTTAAAATACCGCTGTCCCATGCAGATGCTAAAAATAACTAGTTCGATATTCAGCTTGGAAATTTCAAATTCAGAACTAAACTATGTTTTTGAATTCTTTATTATCACTCGAGCGAGATTGTGCTAATTATATTACTAAAGTTATTGTTATAATTTTCTAGCCTTCGATAATATTTTTTATTAATTTCATGATAGTATTAATATCTTATAAGATTGTACTAATACCGGATAGTTATAAATATTACAAAAGCACCGAAAAATAAACTTACGATTAAAAATATACAAATTTTAATGTAATTTAAAAATTTCAAACCAATTTTCAAAACGAACAGAATCGACAAAACGATCACGATACACAAACCCGTCTCAAGTTAATGCATAAACAGGAAAACAAGGGGTGTAAAATACGGCTCAGAACGTGAAGATGGAAACCATAGAACTTATTCCCGAGGGCGCAATATAGCTACCCTGCTCCAGTGAGGGACACGAAACTAAATCAATACAAATACCATTTTATTTGTAGGCGCTAACTTGACTTGTATGCGTCACCCTAAAAGAGGGTGAATTTAACCTATACTAATGTAGGCTTTGGTACGATGTTTGAAATTAGAATATTATTTTCACATTAAACTACGAAATAAGAAAAGATTTTGGCATGTTTTATGATTTACGGATGACGTTTGACGATTCTATTTTTAAATTTGACAGCTTCAAGCGATTTGTTAGTTTTTGGCCAAATCGGGGGTATGATAGCGAGTCTATCTAGACTTTTATAGTATATAAGTAGATACTTAGGCTGTCAAAGACAATTACTTCATGTAAAATATTCAAAACTCCAAGTTTTCACAGTACAACTTTTTTGTAACCAAACACGGAATATGATGGAGGTAACACAACTTTGACATAACGTTGTTTGACACATTTCAGCTATAACCCGAATCAATCAAAATATGTTACAATAAGCTGCAAGTTTCATACAAAGTTTAGAATTATTTAATAGATAAGATATCTAAAAATTAATTGTTCATTATTTTGTATATTTCGAAACAGTACTTAGAATTTGTGTCACAATATTCAAGATGTTTACACAAGTACCCTCAAAAGTCTAAACAATGGAACCGTTCAAGCTAAATTGAAAGTAGCCCTACAAAGTTCTTTGAATAATTTTGTAACATAATTAAAATTGTACTTTCCTTATTTCGTGTTTTGTTTAAGAATTTGAAGACTTGTTTCAAGATATATTTAACTTTTGTAAGAATTGTTGGTCAAGCCCCTTTAATATTCGTTATGAAAATTAACGTTAATTTAAAATAAAAAACTTATCTACCCTCATCATTGACATTGTCTAAAATATGATGGTATTCACGAATTTCAGTCATTGAGTAATCGGTATTTTATATAGCATTTGTAAAGTAAAAATACTTTTTCCTTTGTAATGGATATGAAATTTTGACATGAAATTTTAACATCGTTACTACAAAACATAACTTTAACACTTAGTATTTAATAACTACGCCAATGTCCAAATGATATAATACAGGACTTAGTAGCCTGTCTGGACCCTTAAGATTCAGAAATGAGACTTAACGCTAAGATCAATCCCGTTAGTCAAAATATATTTTTGACAGTTAGCGGTAAATCTCGCTTTTAAAAGTCGCGCTTTCAAAAGCTTCCAATTTTCTACGTTAAATTAAAATTAATATTAATTGAGGCTTTTTATGTTAAATTAACTAATTAAAAAATTACAAAGTTCCAAGAAAAGGTAATATTGATCAGAAACGAACAAGTTAGAAGTGATCTTCAGTATTTTGTAAATTGAGTATTCATTTTACTGACATTTTTTACTTGGCACGATTCGTAGGTTTGCTAGCTTAGTTTGGCAAGCCTGTTAATGCTATTACAACAGCAATTAGCAACAAAAAGAAAATTAATGGGAAACGAGCCAATGTTTTACAAATAAAAACTTTTAAAGGTTTTTGAATAATTACCATATATATTTCTAATCATTTATATAAGTCAAAGGAAACCCACAATTCCGATTATGCGAACTATTTTTCTTATATGCTACGCGTGACGCATTAATCTATTCCCGAAAAATATATACTTTTAACTCTTTAATTAAGAATAAGATTTTGATCGACCTGCCACTGATGTAACATTAGTTTGAAGTGCGACCTCAAATCATACTCGGGTTTAAAGATATTTTTATACATAAAATGTATTAGTAAGTTAAATGATGCCGCAGTTAACTTATTTATTTATTTATTTAGTACTCCTACAGCTAACATAAACTATATATAATTACAAACAAATACACTGAGAATATAGTGACAGATGGAATACATTATACAACAAAAAGATTTATAAAAGGGAACAAACAAACAAAGTATTTAATACAATTAACTAATTGTGATTTAATTTAATTAATTAAGCCTAAATTGGTTGTGTTGTGTAATAGTGTAAAAGTGTGGGTATGTACGTGATGGTGTGTATGTGGGGTATACTTATAATTAAACTTCCCGAGTTAAGTTTGTACCATTTTGTACCACACGATCGCAAGGTATCGAGAGAATACGTCAAATTGTCAGACAAAGACAACAGAATTGGTATCGCTATTAGAAATTTTACAGTACTGATATCAAAATATATAATAATAATCAGAGGCTCATGAAAAATGTTAAACATTTAAAACTACAGACACAATAAGCCTTTATTGCTCATAAAAAAGTATTAAATTAAACAAAAATTGCATAAACAGAATTGTGGTATAAAATGAGAATTAGCTTAAGGGTCCTCGACGACTGTCTGCGTATTGCTCCCGGGTTTTAACTCCAGTGATTTTGACAGCTGCCGCGCTGGGATAATACATGAAGCGTTAATTAACAGAGCCTTGACGTATATAAAACAAGGTTAGATTACATTCTCTGAACCTACTTAATACACGTAATTCACACGAGTATATGTTCCCATTATATGAACTTGGGATAAAATATACGAGACGTTTTGTGAGGCTTCAACAGCCTTATTTTATGTTTAAACTCATCACAAAAAATATAAGGAGGACAATTAGATACTTATGAATGTTATACAGTGACTAGCTGACCCGGCAAACGTTGTTTTGCCATGTATGTTATTTCTTGGAACCATATTTTTAATTCTACTACAATAATATTTGATTGCCATCTTGCAACCTTATTGCGGATCTGTGGATAGATTAAAAAAATAAAAATCGGGATGTACAAATAGGGGCTGATCGTATAAGAGTGAAAATTGAGAGAGTCATGAATTTTTTTTCTTGTCATCACAAAATAAAAATAAAAAAAATTGCCAAAAAATTAAAGTTTATAATTAACAAATAAAAATAGGGGTTGGTCGACGTAGAGGAGTGAATAATTCAGGGTGATATGAATTTTTTTATTCTAAGTCATGTCAAAATAAAAAAAAATCTTGCAAAAAAATTAAATTTTTTAATTAACAAATAAAAAATAAGGGTTGATCGTAAAGGATGGATACACCATAAAACGTGAAAAAATGAAAACTAAAATTTTTGTCTAAAAAATAAATAAATAAAATTTGACGGTTAACCACCCTTAACATTTAGGGCGATGAAAATAGATGTTGTCCGATTCTCAGACCTACCCAATAGGCACACAAAATTTCATGAGAATTTCCGTTTCGTAGGAGTTTAACCACAAACACCGCGACACGAGAATTTTATATATAAGATAATGTGTGTGAAAATAACATGTGAATTTAAGAATGCAGATCCAGAAACTAGAAACAGAATCAAAACTACCTTACAATCGAGTATCTCACAATATCCCTAGCACTCTCACGAAGAAGAGTCTCTTATTATATATATTGAAGAAGTGGTTCCGCCAAGTACCCAAAGAATATACACAAAATACATATTTAAGTAGGAATAACGAATTATAATAGTTATAGCACAATTAACAAGCAAGGTGTCTAAAACAACTGCGCGAACGAACTCCATGGAGTTGCTGAAATGTCACAATTTTATTGCAAACAATATTTCAGGAATTTCTTTTGATACTAATTATGAACTAAGTTATGTATACAGGGAAGACATTACTACACATTGAGTCGAGCAATTGGCTGTACAGATACTATTATAGTCCTAATTTTTAATAATGTATTGGTGTAGCATACGAATGTGTTTCTTATATATCGACTTAAATAAACTAATCAAGTATAGATACTTAATGACTATGCATGGATGACCCAAAAGTATTTTGTCCGATTGGTCGAATACATATTACATTATAGGAATACTTTGTTCTTGTATTTATGTTCGGAGATACTCAAGTATACGTTGTTCATTACAAAAGAGATGATATTCATAGTAACATATCAACTGCTGTCAACATGGCCGTGTGATATATATTAGTTGATATTTAGTTTTAAATAAAGTAGTATATATTATATAATAATTATATACATAATTTTTATATATATTAGTAATAATATATATAAAAGTTATGAGATTTAAAAATAATTTGTAGAGAATTTTACAACTCGTTCTTACAATGGCAACAAATTGGAGATTGTATTTTCATTTACTTAAATATTCAAGCCGTGGAGCGTCTGGGGAACCGCAATTTTATGCACTTCGCAAAATATTTTCTCATTTCTGTACAAAATACATTTCTATTCGATGTCTTAGTCTGGGCTAATTTAAGTAGTAGTTTATAAGTTCCAAATCGAAACAATTATTCCCTTTAAATCCTATCTAGAATATCTGAGTTGAACATATTAACGCCGTGACTAGATATGGTATTTAAACCACTTACAAGTTGTAAGGAACAAAAAAAAATTGGAGCCGTGATTCGACAATTTTACCAACAGTTCTACCTTTGCATATATTTTTTATACTATAAACGATAAATTATAAATATTAATTCTTATTCTCTTCTACTGTTAAGAAGTATTATTCTCCATCCAATGACTAAACGGTGCTGATGGTAGATCACATGCCACGTTTAAAGGAATTATAATATGAAAAATATAATGAAAAATGAGACTGATGTGTCTGCTCTAACAGATTACGCCACTTTTTAGAAAAAAAAAATCAGTGCCGCATTGGTCTGGGCTTCAGATTTCTGAATCAGTTTCGTGTTCATTTTATATCTAATAGGCAAATAGGTGATTACTGATCAGCCGCACTGCCTGACACATTTTTGAGTCTAAGACATGTTTCCTCACGAATTTTCCTTCACCGTGAATTTTACATGCGCATATAGAAAGTCCATGGGTGCAGGGAATCGAATCTACAACCTCAGGGATGGGAGTCGCACGCTGAAGCTGCTACGTCAATACTGCTTATTAGTACAATACACCAGCTATTATGCAATAACTTAACTTTATACAAATGTATGAAAGACGATGTACAGAATGTATACAATATGCATAAAGAATTCGTACGGCTTCATTATGATTGTAACTCTTTGCCAGCTATTTTCAGCTAAAGGAAAAACTAGCGCGGGTTTTCTCTGATCTTTGTCTTTGATGACAAAGACTAGAGTGCTCTCTGTAATGAAACTTTTTGGGTTCCTATAATGCGGGGTATGTTTTTGATTAGAAAATGAGATTGGCTTTTCGAGTTTTAATTAGTTTTGCCAGATCTTCGTATTGTTTGCGAACAGATGATTGCCTTTTATTGCTTACTTTTTACGTAAATGGATTAACATTTTATGTGCCGCGATAGATTTAGACGACCCAAGCTGATTAATAACAACACTTAAATCACAAAACAGGCAAAATAAAATAAGACAAATGTTTGGACTTTTAGGAGTATTTTCCAGACAACACAAACGTAATAGAATGCAGAATTGAAACGTAACATCAATAAAAATACATGCAAAGGTAGAACTGTTGGTAAGATTGTCGAATCACGGTTCCAATTTTTTTGTTCTTTACGACTTGTATGTAGTCCCCCAAGATATATAAAGACCCCTTAAAAATACTGATAATGTATGATGTAATGTATCGTGTATGATGTAAATGATATTTTCTCAGTTTCCATTTGGTATACCGGACGTTTCAATTTAAATCTGCGTAGAAAGTTTGCATACGTGGTTAAAATATTTATTTAAGTCGTTTTTTACTTTGATCCTGTTTATAAGTCCGACTATGTAAATAAAACCTAATTACTTCGTTAGTAAATCCGTGTACGAATGTAGTGTTAGTGAATGTCAACATCAATTTTGATGTAACTTATTAACAATACACAATCACCGCGCTTTTAGCTCGGTAACCTCGTTAGGGTAAATAATGCTGCGTCAGCACATTCTATATTAGTCCATGAACTACTGTAATTTGATGGCTTGGGATTATTATTCGATCTTGTTTGTTCGTATTTTAGGCCATTATACATGATTTGGTTATACTGAGAGAGAGAGATAGAGAACTTTACGAGTACATGACCCGGGCCGGTTAAAAAGGAAGCAAGGCATGCAGGGAATAATGGTGCTAACTTCCAATTGCTTAATCATAACTTTTACCTCAAAAGTTATAACAGCCAATTAATAATTATTCTTTGTCTAATTTAAATGTTTTAATAACTAAAAAGCCGGTATGTAATCTTCATTATAAAGGCATGTAACCATTGTCACTTCAACCTGTCTTTAATAGGTCCTATTGCATTCGTTGCTTCGATTATTTTTCGGCTATGTGTCTGACACATGTATGGACGTCTTCATTTAAGTCAGATATTCCGGTTGCCTCACAGCGTTTGCCTTCACCGCAGTAGCAAGTGATATTTTCGCACAAGGAAAAATACCTCAATGCAATACCTGGATTGGAAATTTCGGGTTAATGGTTGGATGCTTAAGTCACTTTGCCAACACTGCCAGTAGGTAACTAACTAAGGTATATAGAACACATTTCATTACATAGTTATCTGTCGTTTTACGAAAATTTGAATTCAATAATTTTGATTGATTTTTCCATTAAATTTACGCATATTTTTCTAATAGAATTTATAAAACTGTAATAAAAAATCATGAACGATTTCATTATATAGTTACAAAAATTTTGATTCAATAATTTTTTTAATCACATTAATTTTATCCACTAAATTTACGCATATTTCTTCATTTCTCTTTAGTATTTACACAACTTTAATATAAAATCATGAATAAAATATCTCTACTAAAAATAGCCGCTGCAATCTTGATCAACTATTCAGTGTAGTACCCATTTGAAAGTTAAAATCTAGCCATAACTTAGCTTGGACAGGGACATTGTAACAAACTTCTCGTGAAGTTGAAAGTGGCTTACTTAGTTTTCTTAACTTAAGAATGGATTTCGAAAATAAAGCGCCAGGTTAAATTTCTTGCTTTAATTGCAAAAAGCATTCTTGGAGGTGCTATTTGGGGATGCTGCGGGTAAATCGCGAAATTGGTTTTTTCAATTGGCTTTAATCGAAGAATGAAAATACAGTTCATAATGTTGTAATTTATATTATCACGATATATATAAGCATAATGCTTATTTAAGGATTTTGTGGGTCAACATATTTTTTTAAGAAAATGATTTTATATTTAAAAACTTCGGAATCTGTCAAATAATAGTCATCAGTCTCATACTAAAGCTGCTGAGATAAAAATATCAATAAATAAAGCAGCAACGAACCCATTACGTCAAGACTTTCCGAGCAATTAGTAAAACCAATTACAGTATTGCCATATTTAATAAATATTAATCCGATATCTCTTCGTGTAATTTTTAATTGAGTGGTGATCGAATCGTAATTATCGCTTAATGAGTTTATTTGTTTTTAATGGTTCTTATATATTTGATCGATGAAATGATGATTATTTTTCTGCTTTAAGTACCAAAAAATTTCTGGTAATTTTATTTTATTTTATACTTATCTTATCTTATTTTATGTTAGTTTTAATTGTATTTTTTCATACTTCATTTCTATTTTTTGTAAAATAACCAGTAGACTTAGATGTATGATGTCGTAAACTGGTAAAAAAATGGTTTTGATTAACATATGGAGGTCTAAGTTTTGATTTACGTCGAAAGGATAACAGTTTGAAGCCGCTGTCTAGCTGTTTGTTGCCAATGACGTAAGTAAAACTTATTGAATTGGAAAGCATTTCTACGAACTGTCTTAACACATAGCCTTTGAATTTTCTTAAAGATAAAATAAGGACTGTTTATTTATCTTAAAAAGTACATTTGTTGTTTATAAATAACACTTCGAGCGAATTTAGCGATTTTTATTTTATTTAACATTTTTTTGTTTAATTATTAGTTCAATAACTAAATATATATGATTAAAAACAACAATTATGTATCTTCAACATATTTTATTTTATGCGGAGCGAATTTAACACGTTCTCATGCTCAATATAGCAATCCCATTAAGCGAGCCCGCATACATAAAAATCTCTTAGAAAACCCTGAAGGCAAGATAAGATGTAATTTACCATTCATGGGTGATACAATGCGCGTCCGAGCCAATTGTTTTTTATTCTTGGGTGAATTCTTGCTTACATTTAGATGAAACTAAAGGAATTTTATTTGTGGTTGATAAATGGGTCAAATAAAAGTGGAGTTTTATTGTATTATAATTCTGTATTAGTTACATTTCGTGTTGGCCTAGTACCTTTAGCACGTGACTTTAAGCCGTAAGGTCGTAAGGTTTGATCCCTGGCTGTGCACTAATGGACTTTTTATATGCGCATATAATATGCACTCGAACGGTGAAGGAAAACATCGTAAGGAAAGCTTGCCTTAGACCCAAAAGTCAACTGTGTGATAAATACAGGATCACCTACCTGCCTATTAGATTGACAAATGAACATAATACAGTAAGCAGAGGCCCAGACCATAGACGCAAAAATTTAAAGTTACACAGATTTTTTTCATGATCTCAAATGCACTTCTGTAAATGTTTGGCTAGTCAAAGAGCTTGAATTATACTATATATACTATACTACTATATATTTTATAAACTATATATGAGTCTCTATTCAATACATTAGATTAGAAACATTATGGAAATACGAATTATCAAATTACGCTATTGTGCCATGAGCTTTGTAAATTAATTGAAACATCATTCAAAAGTGTGTGATAGTATTTTGGGAACAATATATCAAGTTATAATTGGTTTAATTAACTTTGATTTAGCCTTGTTTAATATAAATAGACGTCGATAAATACCATTTGCAGGACTTAAATCCGTTTTAAAATAATGTGTGCTTTGCAGAAACAGATGTTGACACAGTTAAGTCAAAATCATGCTCAGTTTAGAGACTGGGGTCACTTACACCTTAACTTAAGAACAGAACAGTTGAGCATCAACATGGTTTTACGATTTTAAAACAAATGGTAACTTTCACCAGTATTAAATACTTGAAAGAGCAAATCTATGCGTAAACCAAACAGGCTCGAGAAGATAAATCAACAAACTTCCAAGCGAAATTAGTGAATTACCACTGAATAAATTCGTAACTCTAATAAAATCTCTCTAATCAATAAAGCTTTTTATAAATTTGACGATTTAAATGATCATAATACTTGTGTATTGATTTGCTCCAGTTCAAACAATTTATAGGATTCAAAACTTGGCGATTAAAAAGATTAGCGGAGTGTTCCATGCCAGTTCTTCTTGGCCGTTCTATGCCTTGCGAACTGTGAGTAACAGAAAATTTAGAATCAATTTAACATATTCTCTGTTGACGTTCATAAATGTTTGCCTGTATGAATAAAGTAATTTTAAGTTGTAGTTTGAGTTACAGAGAAACAGACGTGGACTCAGTCAAGCCATGACCAGAGATACGGCATCGCTTTATGGATTTAACTCTGATTTATTGTTTCATTAATAATGTTTATGTACAGGAATGGATGTTTAGCTTAAACTGCATTGTTTATTAAACAATGAGCTTCTCAAGTCTCGCCCCGAGATTTCTGTTTTTGTAATATGTATTTATTTTTAAGCTGCAGGGTAGATGGTCAGCCTTTTGTGCATGACGTCATCGTTTTTTAGATCTATACCATGCAGGTTTAGTCGCGATGATTTCTGATGAATACTTAGGCATAACTTCTGGGTTAAAAATCTTTGCATTGTCTATTGTATTCAATAAAAAACATTTTCTCATAATAATAAAAGTTGAAACATTT